>CM077676.1:64302832-65531761 GCA_039707655.1 Elymus sibiricus
TGCCTCGGTATAGTGGTGGGGGGATACCCAATGACTTGGGATAACCTACAAAGTAGCACTTGTCTGATTTGGAATAGGTTTGTAACTTTTTACACAAGCCCCATATTCCAAATGTTAAGAAAAGATATAACATGGTTGGGCGTACCATACCATGGCGTCATTTCAACAGACCTGATGGATCTCTTTTTAGTGTAAAAGCCGCAGTCTCTAAAGCAATACTCTTTAAAAGGGATAATGGCAAATCTATTTATGTCATCTTTGATCTTACCATGTCATAAATGGTTCGAATACATCTTCACGGACATTCCACTCACAGAGGTGTTCCGGGAGGTGTAAGTTATGAAACCCCTTTCACAACTCATCAGACACTCGCTAAACTTGTAACTCAAATATTCCTTTCTGCAATCGAATTGTAGAAACATAATTTTCTTGTTACAATATTTTCTTCTTCATTTTGAAAACCTTTCGAATGATTTCAAAAGATCCAGACTTACATCTCATCAAGTAAATATCCATATATCTACTTGAGTCATTTCTGAAGATAGATAAATCCACTACTTGCAATAACATTTATTGGACTACACACATCATAATGTATGACCACCAACATGTTCTATGCTCGTTCCTTATGGCCTGTGAACGGTATTTCAGTCACTTCACTTTTCAGAGGAAAGTTGCAAGTGTCAGATGATTCAAAATCAAACGACTTCAAAATCCATCATAATGGAATTTTCCATGCGGGTTTCTCCAATGTGACCAAATGCAGTGCCACACTTGTGTGGTATTCTTTTAGTCTTGCGACATTTAGCGTCAGTGTTATGGATGTATCATATTTCCATCAATATTCATAACATACATCCCATCTAGGATGGAAGCATGTCCCTTCATGTTATTCATAATACTGAACAACAATTGTTGTTTTTATGAACAACTCTTTTGCAACAAATATTGTGCAATGGGCTAGAGTGTATGAAACTCTAAAATGAATTTTGAAAGTAAACACAGAGGTTATGTATTATTATCAATATTCATAACATACATCTCATTCATAATGAAAGTATGGCCCTCATGTTATTCATAACACCGAACATCAAAAGTTCTCTTATGAACAACCTTCTTGCAAGATACCTTATGCAAAGGGCTAGAGTGTGAAACTCTAAAATGAATTATGAAAGTAAATACATAGGGAATACACCTATGGAAGGCATAGTAACATTTACTATGTTCCCTGCGTGTATCTAAACCTCATTCCTGGCTAGTCTTTCAGGCCATAGTAGTTCTTACATCGAGTTGCAACAGAATGCAATCGAGCGGGTATCTTTGTGATTAATTCACAATACCCAAGAATTAGTGATTAACATGTTTAACCATAATTCCCAAGAACTATATCTTTGACCAGCCTTCTATACATCAAAAACCTGTATAACATTCATACATGAGCTGGATATTCCAGTCTTCTTTCCTTTTGCCTTTATACTTCTAACAGTTTAACTTTTAGTATTTCTCCTACTCTCAGAAGAAGCATCCAACTTAAGAGTGGCATTAGCCCCGGACTTCCTAGGCGTGAAAGTCTTACTAACACCCTTTGGACACTTCCTTTCTCTTTAAGTTGTTGTTTTATTCACCTTTCATCATATGACAGGCGTTCTTCTGGATCCCTCTCTTATCAGTCTAATGCATAGTAAACTCCTTTACTAATAGTTTGCAAACAAACATTGCTTTGGATATCTTATATCTTTTAGCCTTTGTCTGTCTCTGAAAATGATTTTCAGATTCCATGAATATCACATAACTATCCAAACTTTCGAAGTTCGGGTCTCATGGAAGCAAACATATTGCACTTTGACTGAAAAGGAATTCTAGCTTTTGGATCGAAGGACGAGAGTCACATGATCCATAACATTAGCGGGAGAATACCGAAAGTATGCGATAGGACAAAATCCTTCTCGGCACACTAGAGGACAATCCTCACATTACGTTACCAACCGTAAAGTTTTAACCAGATATTTAACAGCTATTCAATTTTAATAGGGAAGGTGGAAACGCGAGCCATTATTCTACAACTATTATGCAAACCACACTTAGACAGTGTTCAAAATTAATTGCACTGAGAATTAAACAAGTTAATTCTATAGTGCGCTCCCACTCAAATCAATATCTCTCATAATTGATTTTGAGTGATACAAGATCCAGACTTCAATTCATCGCCATAGAATCATCATCTCATGACGGGAATTTTAATCGGTAGGCCAACTTGCCGATCACATCCTATGTGACTCTTGTTCATCTTTTGATGCGTGTGTTCCGAGCTCAGGACGATCCTGCCATGAACGTCAAGACAACCAAGTGATCTTGCTGCGAGGTCTGACCTCACCCGCCTCACACATCCCTAATCGTTCGTACCCATGCATCCATGGCGCACCCCGAAAAGTTAGGTGCCGTGACGGTGCTACACTTGGGAGAACACTAACTACTTGATATTTTTGTGAGAGATCACCCTAATAAAAAGCGACTACCGCGCAATCAAGAAGGGTGCATCATAAGGGATAAACATCTCAGGCAATTCATAATAGCATGATATGGTATAGCCCTTTCTGACGGAGAAGTCTTTCATTTCTTCGTCTTCGGCATTCGCGTCGGTGTTCACCTTCGCGAAGATTGCCACCACCTTGTCGATGCACCAGATAATATTGCTATCTCTATAGCTAATAAAATAAGTGCATTACATAAGGTTGACACGCAGGTCATTAAAGTGCAATCATATGGCTCCAGCCATCATGCCGAATCATGACACGTAGGTCATGTTAATCAATTTACATCATATAGTCATCTCATACATAATCAAATTATTATGAACACTGCTATACCACATCATATGCACATGCAAACCATCCTGCAAAACCAAGTTAGACGCCTCTAATCGGTTCATGCAAAAATTTATTTTACGTGGCTTCTAAGGTTTCGAAACAAACCGAAGCTACCAACGTCCATCATCAAGCATGATAATCCAAGTTGCTAGATTAACATTGCGGGGTGTATGAAACACGAGATAATAAAATCTCGAGCCCCATACTGAACTTCGTCATACGCATGACCCCCGTGCAGATCATATCTGCATTGCCCTTTCGTCTGCAAAACATCCATCTTTCTCAACTATGGTGGAACCCAAAGAACTGTTAGCACTTCGTTGATCTGTCAATCAGCATACTCAGGAGCAGCATGAAAGGATCGCGGATTGCCAGAACTTTGTGAGATTCCACCATGCCGTCAAGATCAGGACTACGCAAATTCCAGGGAAGCAACAAGAACATCGGGTAACAGATTTCATCTGCTACCCGCACAAATAATTTTCAGTAATAGATCTCATCTACTACCTAATTATATTGTGCAACACCCATACATCTCTATGTATTCTAGATCGCAACCTGCATCTACGCATAGCACGGCTCTTGATGCCACTGTAGGGTAACAAGCAGAAAACAAAAAATTTCCGACCTACGTACCAGCCCAGGATCACTATGGAGACTGCATACAAGGTTTGATCTGTTTCGTTACCGACTCGTAGCGCAGCGGAAGTAGAGTCGATGACGATCGGCGGTGCAGATCCCCGCAGCTAGAATTTACAACCTCCCAACCGCGAGGATGTACTCCCACATCTGCTCCTTGGACAGCCCTCCGGGAGGCGGTCGGACAGTCCCTCGGACGGTGTCGTGGACAGCCCTTCGGGAGGACCTTCGAAACTCGAACGGTCACTTGGACAGCCCTGCGGGAGGACCCTCGAAACTAAGACGATCACTTGGACAGCCCTTCGGGAGGACCCTCGAAACTAAGACGATCACTTGGACAGCCCTTCGGGAGGCACTCTCGAACTAAGACCGAAACTACGATCTCTCTACAGAGTTGCACACATACGGTGTCATCTATCCGGCAGGGCTTCGCCGTCCAGAACTAGTTCCCACCGGAACTCAGACAGCCTTTCGGCTCTACGAAACTATTTTGCTGGGAGGGAGAGAGAAGCCAGACAAGTCAAATGGCATGTGTATGAGAGTAAGCATGATCTGATTTTGGAGAGCAATCTCCACCTCTATTTATAGGAGGAGCAAGGGGTAGAGGAAAGACCAAAAGGACCTTCCTAGGATCTTTCCACCACATGCCACATAAGGGTGTGTAGAAGATATCCACCATGAGGTGGAAGGACACCTCAAGGAGGGCCCCCACCATGCCATGGACGAAATTTGCAGCCCCCTTGGGGAGCTCCACCTCCCTTTCACACACAAAAAGTGGTTTTCTTCTAGAAGAAAAACCCCATTTGCAAATCAGCCCAAAAAGTGATTTTCACTATTCACAAAGACATTTTTCTGCGTCCGTTAAATCCCAAATTATTTCTGTGTGCCTAGAACAATTCTAGTACCCACCAAAATAATTTTGAACGCATTCCGAAACAATTTCGAAACAATGTTTCTTCAGCGAAAAGCAACCAAATCGGTTCCGGCTGCTCCGGAACATTTCCGGTTTTTGTCCCGGAAAATTCCCAGAAGTTTCCAGAACACTTCTGGCATCCTCCAAGAATTTCCGGGCGTGTGCCAGAACCAATTTGACTTAATGGAATACCCTGAAACAACTTTTCAGTTTCACCGGAACTATTCCAGTGTTCTCTCCGGAACGTTTCCGTTTCGTCCGAAACTTTTTCGGTGTTTTTCTCTCAGACTCCCTGTCTAGTATTCAGCAGATAGATGACCCTTAAGCGTGTGACCCTATAGGTTCGGTGAAGTATAGACATGACCGGAACTCTTTCCGATCAATGATCAACATCGGAGCCGTGGACACCCATATTGACCCCTATACCCACACGAATGAATATTCGAATGAACCTCCAGTTGCCGTGTGCTATTCCTGTTGCTTCGCGATATGTTACAAATACCCGAGGTGAGACATGTTGGCATCCCCGCGGATCAACAACTTGTCCACTATGCCAGTTACCTCGTTACCGGTATTGTTCTCTTTTCTCGTTCCCGTGTTCCGGCATCCCCGTGATCAAATCACAAAGTGTCTGGCCAGACGATGATGGATACCGTAACACCGAGAGGGCCCAGAGATATCTCTCCATCGTCGGAGGAGCAAATCCCAATCTTGAGCTATCAAGTTACTTGACATACTTTTCCATGAACCCGTAAGCTTCCGTAATAGCCACCCATTTACGGATGACGTTTAACAAACCCCAAAGTTCATGAAGCAAGCATGAAGTAACTCGATACTCTCATGGTCTAAGGAATTATGCAAACGTTAACCATCTCTGTGTTATTAACCATTAACTTATGACGAATGAATCTCATAGCATAACATCAATTCGGATCGATTCAACACAAATGTTCTTCTAACATTGTGCCCTCAAAATTGCCGGCATAGCCATGCCCATGATCAGGAAAACAGGATCATCATGCAATACTTGAGCCAGTCTTAGAGGCCAGACTAGGAATACATTTTACCGTTTATTATTCCACACGTGCTTATGAGTCTTCCTCCGAGCCTCGTGGTTATTGCAGACTCGAGAACCATAGCAGTTATAGCATGGAACATAAACCTAATTATGAACAGGGAGATAATCAATAACATTTATTATTGCCTCTAGGGCATATCTCCTACATGCACTTGCCACACACCTGCTTACCAAACCTGTCAGCCTGTTTTCTTTCCTCACCTGTGTACTGATGTCCAGGACCCTGACTCACCTGCCTCTTCATGTCACCTAATTTGTTCATATCATTACTAGCTCCTCCCAGTTTCATACCCCCACCATTGGTAGTGTTCTCCTGTCACTCTCCCACTAGCAGCTTTACCATCAACAACACCAGATTTGGGCACTAGTCCTGTACCTCCGGTATTCATATTCTAAGCTAACTGAGATAACAAGGCCCCCAACAGTTGTTCCTGCTGAGCAACATCCATGCCCATGATCTTATCAGTTGTATTTCCAGATCCACCATCCAAATTACCTACTCTAGCATCACCAACACCTTCAACAGGTCCACTGATCTCAATTTGTCCAACCTTTTCCTTCCAAACCTGCTTACCAGTTGGATTTACTCTTGTAGCTCCTCCAGAATTTCCCCCAGCCCCAAGATCAAGAAGGTTACGACCCCTCCCCTGTTCTGGGCATTATTGGAGGCATCTGTGAAATTGTGTCTGGTTCTATCTTCACTAGAACTCTGCCCTGTGTAATTTCTCTTGGGATCAAAGAAACCACTCCTCCCTCCTCCTCTGTTGAACTTCCCCCCTCCAAAACCTCCTCTGTAGTTGCCAGCCATAGCCTCTGCTTCTGGCGGCGGCAGGGAAGGAAACCCTAAATTCTTGTTACATATCTGGCCCCCTTCGCCCACCAGAAGCTCCTTTATACTATGGGAAGGGCCCGGGGTATCGGGGCCGAGCCTGCCCATTGGGCTGTCTGTGGTCCATGGGCCTAAATCAACCTCCGATTCAATATCAAAACCAACTGGCCCCCCCAAAAAAATTGGAGATCCCACACTTTTTCTCTGCCTTCCCTCCAAATCTTTATCCCCATTTTGGTCCACTGTAATTCCAACTGGAGTTTCATTCACAACAATATCCCCAAAATCAACACAGCTTTCATCATACCAATTAGTAATCGGGGGGAAAACCCCTTGTCTTAGTTGATTCTGAAAAGCTTTAGCATCAAAAACTTTAGTAATTTCTGTAACATCAACTATTCCATGAATCATGTCCTTCTTTTTCCCTCTGTTCTCTCTGTTCCCATCCCTAACCTCACAATTACGAGGTCGGGGGGATTTGGATTTCCTCATTTTTGTTCTAATTCTACGAGCATCTCCACTATATCTACCAGTGTGAGCTTCATCTACACAAATTAGTGTAGTAGAAGCCAAATATCTGGAAGATTTGTTCTCCATACCTGACGAAGATGAAGATGTCAAAATCTCTTCCTCGTCGTCGGAGCACTCACCGGCCAACAACCAAAAGCGGTTGTCAGCCGGCGAGACCCCTACTGCGTGCGGGAGAGAGCTCGGAGCCTTGCCGAGCGGCACGGGAAGCGCGGGGAACGGCGAGGGAGCGTCGTCACCTCCCGTGCCACCCGCCTCCTCGGCTGCGCCGCCACCTCCTCCTCGTCGATCTCTATCGGCGCCGCCTGCATCCCAGGTGCAGGTAGCCCCATCACCACCTCCATCGGCGGGGCTGGTGGCTGGATCTGACGATACCGAAGGGATCTGAACACGCGCCACTTGTGGCGCTGCTCCGGGTCCGGCGAATCCGCCTCCATCATCGCCCACAGCAGCACCCCCATCGCCGGCTGTCGATCGTAGTTGGGGAAGCACCGAAGCATCTCTTCTCCACTCAACCTCCCCCGCACCATGAACGCCGCGTCGTTGAGCGCCTTCGCCGTTGGAAACCACCTGTCGATCTCCCGTAGCCTCCCCACCATCACCTCGTCGCCGTCGGCGAGCGCCGCCATCTGTTGCTCCCTCGTCGTCATCAGACCCTAGGGTTCGATGTGCTGGGGCGGCGCTCTCTAGACGACCAGGAGGAGGAGGGGAATGGCAGGGAGTAGTGCGGGTAGTCGAAGCGAGAGGGGAAATAAGTGAGCCTCTCTCCACACGCCTCTCGCCATTATTCACCTTGGAATTCGCATCGTGTCCACCATGCCGCGAGGGTGTCGCGACGCGGGCGATGTGGCACGGAAACTGGACCAGTTGACCCGGTTGGAACCCCACGTCGTCGCGCCACCCCCTTGCGTCGACCGCTCGCTCGCCGGCGTTCTGGAGGAGCAGCCGATCGCCTCGTCGGAGCAGAAATCCCGGCCGGAATTCCAGCAAGGAAGCACCGAGATCGGCCACGAAGTCACACCGCAACCCCGTGTCGCAGGAGAGACTGGTGTCACACGCCATCCCCTGAGCTCTACACCGCATGGGCTCCAAATGTCTCTCACCACAAGCAGAGTTGTCTGTGTTCCAAGAATCAAAATTCAACATACTCAAGAGCACGCGTCTTCGCCGGCACAAACATGGATTAGTCGCTCGACAAACCACGAGCCATTTAATCAACAGAGCTCTTCAACCAAAGATCATGTTTTGCGGTTCCTATTGGTGCTTGTGGAGTAGCTGCTGCACTCTGAGCTCCAGCTCACGGATCCTCGCCGCCCACTCGCGCCTTATCTCTATCGGCCTCACCTCCCCCACCACAACCTGCTCCGCGGCCTTCGCGCCGCCCTTCTCCTGCCGCCGCACCGCCGGCCCCGCTGCGCCCGCGCTCCGTTTGCTCCTCTTCTTGGCCTCCTTCGCCGCGGCCGCCCGCTGCAGCGCCCGCAGCACGTCGGACCCGCGCAGCTGCCCCCCGGGCGAATCCGGCGAGCCGGCCGCCCGTCGCCCCGCCCCCACGGGCGGCGGCTCCTCCTCCTCCGGCTCGTCTTCCTCGTATCGCGCGTCCCCGAAGAAGCTCTCGTCGATGCCGTCCTCGTCGCCGCTCCCGCCGCCGTCGTCATCCCACGAGCGGTCCCGGCGTGCGCCTCCGCGGCGTGGCCTCACCGAGACGGCGGTGAGCGCCTGCGCGCGCCGGCGTGGCCCGGGGATGGCAACGCGCGGCTGTGGGTGGACGGGGAGGACGCAGCAGCGTGCGGTGGAGAACATCGCGCATCGATGGATGCTGGTGGCGCCCTGCATTATCTGCAGCATAGCCGCTAGGGCGCGCGCGCGCTCGACTATAAACAGAGCACTCTGTTTTATTTGCAGCTGCTCCACATCTCCTCACTGACTCTGAGTCCACTGGCATTCAGACCAGAGCAATGCTAGATGTCCATAACTCCATATGCAGCTTGCAACTCTGCCGATCCATTCATGGCAATGGCATTCCTCCTTTATCCAAGAAGAAACTCATGGCACAATGCCTAGCTTTGACGCAGCATGATGACAACAACGAATCATGCTTAAACCACTGAGCGATTAGAGATACATGTATTAGCTACACTCTACAAGATACACCAAAATTCGGGCCAGGTAGAATAAAACACACGGCGTCTCGGTCTATGAACACATTTGCTACGACGAGCCGCCGGCGACGGGCACGGCCTCGTACAGCTTGGCGAAGTAGAACTGGGTGGAGATGAAGCCCTTGTTCTTGACGCGCCAGCCGGCGGCGCGGAGCGCCTCCTCGATGTCCTTCTCCGAGTGGAGGTAGGCGCGCGTGGCCTTGGACGGGCCCGGGAACAGCTCGCCCACGCGCTTCAGCACGTCGAAGTAGAGCGTCTTGGGCGCGAAGCTGATGACCAGCCGCTTCTCGGCGAGCGAGGCGAGGTGGCGGATCATCTTCTGCGCCTCCTCCCGCGGGTAGTGGATGAGCACGTCCAGGCACACCACGATGTCGTACCGCCCCTCCAGGCTCTCCAGGTCCCGCACCTCGAACCGCGGCATGCGGAACTCCGGCGCCGACCCGGCGGCCAGCGCGGCCTGCGCCTGCCGCTGCGCCTCCGAGACCATGGCGGCGGAGATGTCGGACGCGAGCACGGACGCGCCGGCGGAGGCCAGCGGGATGGACAGCGACCCCGTGCCGCACCCGGCGTCGCACACCGTGGCGCCCGCGAGCGGCACGTCGGGGGCGTCCCGCAGCATGGCCAGCGTCGCCGCCACCGTCTTCGCGTGGCCCTCGCGGATGTCCAGCTGCACGCGGTTCACGTCGTCCGTGGCCGGGTCGTAGATCCTGCGCCACCGCTCGAAGCCCGTGGAGTTGAAGTAGGCGCGCACCGCCTCCTTGTCCCCGCCGCCCACCGCCTCCGCCTGCGCCCTGCGCCGGCGCTCCGGGTCGGAGAGGGACACCGCGGCCGCGAGCGCTGCGGCAGCGGCCGCCGCGGCCGGCAGGGAGAGCCCGGGGAGGTCCGCGACCTCGGGCAGCGCCGAGGCGACGGTGAGGGGCTTGCGCTGCTGGTGAATGCGGAGCTGCGAATGGGCGTGGAACAGAGCGTGACATGAGACGGAAGGCGTGGGGGAGTGGAGGCGGGAGAGCGGCGCGGTGGAGACGGCGGCGCGCGCCATGGTCAGAGCGTGGGGGGAGCTGCTGAATCTTCTGCGAGTGGTTCGCGGGTGCTGGAGCTGGGGATTTTGGGGATAGGGTTTTTGTGGATAGACCCTCAGATGAGTTGCTATTTAGGATAGGTCCCCGGCAATTCCTGTGGAGACTGGGCCACGTTTCAGGGACATCCTATTTGACGCCCTTTGCCACAATATTGGGGTTGCCGCACAAGGGGCATCTCGGGTGGCCGCCCATGATACGAAGTGCCCCGAGTCATACACAGCAAAGCAGGCTACTGTAGCGAACATCTTTTAAAATTTAAGAATATTTTTTGAAATTTTGAACAAGTTGGACAACAAATTTTTGAGATTTCTCGACTACTTAAGTTTGTGTTTTCCATTGACGAGACAATACTACTCCGTTGCGCATGAAAATTGCCATGCATACTTTGAACACTAAGACGAACATGTAAACACAAAAATCTGATTTTTTTTAAATTTATTGGCTATTGGTTTTGAATTTACTGTTCACCCCCAGAGCAAAATGCTCCCGGAGCCAAAACGCCATGCCTGTCCCCGAATATGCGCTTAAGAACTAGTAAGGGATTGTCCCCGCCTTCGAAGTCCCACAAATCCCGATGATCCGAGCCTTATAAGGTCCCTCAGACTTCAAATATCGACGCCCTTTCGAACCCTGGTTCTAAGGAGGGGAGAGGGAATGTCTCTCCTCTTGAGTTTACTCAAGTGAGAGTGAGTGGTTTACATTTCCGTGGGGGCTGTCTATGGCTTAGGGGTCCTTGATAAATGAGCAAGACAACCCTTGATGAGATGATGTGAAAGGGTAGAATGAGGTAATCTCTGGTCCTTCAAAGTCTATGGGTTTCTAGTGGGCTAGGAGGAAATGTGAGGGAGAATTCCATCTACCTTCCGGATGCTTTCTTCTTGGGCTTGCGCTTCTTTTCTTATTTGCTTTCATCTCCAACTTGGTCTCTTATTTTTCTCTCCTTTCTTTGACTTTGTTTTTTTAGTTGCATTTCTTTAACTTGTTGATCATAAAGACTTGCGTTGACTGTACATACGGATGCCATGTAGGACTTAGGTGGGACCTCCGATATAATTAAGTTATTCCCTCAATATACTAGTATTTATACACGTGCAATGCATGTCTTGCAATTATGGAGTGATTTTGGTATAAAGAAAAGGGTCATATACATGCTAATAGATTCAAGGTAAAAAATATTGCAGATATAAGAATGCAGAATATTTTGTTTTTGAGAAATATGCCGAATATAAGTATTGTTGAGGTAGCAATTAGTATGGAAGCCCCACTGTAAGGACATGGAGAAGAATTCGGAAGTTGTACAATACTACTTCTATTTTAGTATGCAACGCCGGTGTGCCGTTTGTGTGCAACATGCTCTGCGACCTCCCCGCAAAAAAAAAAAAAAAAAAAAAAAAAAACATGCTCTGCGACCTCACGCCGTCAGGGCTCGACGGGGCGGACATGTACGAGGCCTACGTCAACCAATTCGTCTCCTCTTGCATGGTCGCCTGCAAGAACATGTGCGAGCCCACGCCCGTTCAGACTCCCTGATCGCTGCCCAATGACGGCACCCGCGGCGCTGTGGTATGCCGGCGGGCAGTGGCGGAGGACGATTTTTTTTTAGATGGGGCTAACTCTTAAGCATATACTCCATCCGTTCACAAATATAAGATGTTTTAATAGCTTTTTTCTGAATTGGATGTATATAGACACATTTTAGTGTGTTTGTTCACGCACTTCAGTCCGTATGTAATCTATATTAAAATATCCAAACATCTTATATTTATGAACGGAGGGAGTATATTTTTTATGCGGCTAAAATATTTGTTCAAATATGCAATTCATCACAAAAATGCCACTAATCACTATATGTAGATTGTCAAACCATTATCTAAAAAAATGACACTAAAATGCAAAACCAAATTACCTATGTCCATTATCTTTGCTAGCCCTTTTCCCTTCCCGTTCATGGTCTCCTACTGGTCACCGGCCTCACGTGCGCAGTGCGCTGCTGGCCGCCGGAAACATGAGCAGTGGCGGAGCTAGACAAAATCTGTCGTGGGGGCAAGACAGAATATGACTGTTTAAGGGTCAAAAGCTAAAAATTCCACATCTACGCCCTCCAACAAAAAATTCGCCAGAAATTTGTTTATAGCTGGGGGCAATGGCCCCCTTAGTCTAACACATAGCTCCGATGAAGCAGAGAAACAACTTCATAGTTTTTTTAATGGAAGTGTCGCCATATGTGTAGACGTGGAATATAGTATTTATGGGGAGGAGAGATGGGTTGTATTAGGCTTTGAGCTGAAGTCTGAATTATAGTTGTTCGGATGAAACTTAGTCTTCTATTTCTGTGGGCTTAGTATTGAAGTATTTAGGCCGCACCAAATTAATTTAATACTCCCTTTGTCCCATATAATATAGTGCACAATGATTTTCGTGGAAGTCAAACGTCGCAAAGTTTGACCAAGTTTATAGAGAAATTTATCTATTTCTATAATACTCCATCCATTCACAAATATAAAATGTTCTAAAAAATTTCAGAATCGGATGTATATAAACATGTTTTAGTGTGATTGTTCACTCATTTCAGTCTGTAAGTAGTCCATATTGAAATATCTCAAACATGTTATACTCCCTCTGTTTTTGTATACAAGGTCACTCTGTTTTTGTGCCAAACTTTGACTTGTAATTTTGGTCAACAAAATATGGGTTCTATGTCATTAAAAATATATCATCGGAAAGTTGTTTGAAATGTGCATCCAATGGTATACTTTTTGTGGCATATAACTCATATTTTGTTGGTAAATTAATGATCAAAGTTAGACATAAAAAATATGAAGCGGTGTTGTGTAAAAAAAACGGAGAGAGTAATTGTGAACGGAGGTAGTACCAAATATACATTATATGAAAATATATTTCGTAATGAATATAATGATAAAGATTTAGTATTCTAAATTTTCACATTTTTTCTGAAAACTTGGTCAAAGTTTATATAGTTTGACTATAAAAAGGCCTACGACTATTGTGAGACGGAGGAAATATATTATAAGCATTCACTAGTAAATTTTTTTTTTGCAAAATGTTTGTGGGGGCCATGGCCCCCATAACCCCCACACTGGATCCGCCCATGAACGTGAGTACACGTCCACGTCCGCGTGCGCGCTCCTGCTGGCCATTGGCCTCACGCGCGCGCTTGGTTGGCCACCGCGAACGTGCGAGCTCGCCCCTTCCTGCTTTTTTTTTAGGGCTGCCCCTTCCTGCTAGGGTCTTTTTATTTTTTATTTGAGAAGATCCTGCTAGGGTTTGTGTGTCAACTGGAAGCGGGGTCGCTCGACTCTGGATTCTGGTGCTCGCCTGAGACGATCGATAGACTGGATCGAGCGAGGCGTGCGAGACGTCGGGACCTGCTACTTGCTACGGCCCAGTTGGTTGGGTAATCACGGCCCAACAAAACGTTTCACACTGATTTTTAAGCCGTTCTTTTTTTTAGCGATCGATCACGTTGTATATACGTATAATGCCAAAAATCAAGGTAGGGCGAGCGCCCAACCTCGCCCTACCGGGAGCTCCGCCTGTGCCGGCTGGTCATGCATGCTACTTTGGAGTTTTCTATCGCGCGGTGAACAAGAGCGGGGCGCGGCCCATTAAGCTGCTCTCCCTCCCTCGCTCTCGTTTCGCTTTTTCGGGAGCAACTAATTAAAGAGCGCTCCTTCGGGAGCCTCCCCAAGGGTCACTTGGGGTGGGCTGAAAGCGCGTCACTTGGCGCGCTCGCTAAGAGCGCGCCAAGTGGTGCGCTCTGGGCGCTCCCTCCGGAATTTTCTTTTCTGTACGTGTTTTCGGCTTTTAGATCATTTTTTCAGTTTTTTTTGCTTTTCTGTTTTACCCCGGTTTTTCTAAGGATTTGGACCCAAAAAAAATTCGAAATTATTTTTTTTGGCGCGAAAAAACGTGTTTTTTTTTTCTCCACGAGAGGCACGGATTACTTCTCGTGGAGGCACGGATTTGCTTCCGCGAGAGGCACGGCAGTGCATCTTGAAAAGAGAAAAAACATGTTTTTTCGTTCCGCGAGAGGCACGGCAGTGCATCTTGAAAAGAGAAAAAAACATGTTTTTTCGTTCCGCGAGAGGCACGGATTTATTTCTGGTGGAGGCACGGTTTTGCTTCCGCGAGAGGCACGGCCATGCCTCTCGTAAAGGGAAAATACGCGTTTTCTTTTTTTTCGTTTCACGAGAAGCACGGATTTACTTCTCGTGGAGGCACGGTTTTGCTTCCGCGAGAGGCACGGCCGTGCCTCTCGGAAAGGGGAAAAAATGCGTTTTTTTTCCTTCCGCGAGAGGCATGGATTTATTTCTCGTGGAGGCACGGTTTTGCTTCCGCGAGAGGCACGGCCGAAAGGGAAAAAGCGTGTTTTCTTATTATTATTTTTTCGTTCTGCGAGAGGCACGGATTTACTTCTCGTGGAGGCACGATTTTGCTTCTGCGAGAGGCACGGCCGTGCCTCTTCGGAAAGGAAAAATGTGTTTTCTTTTTTTTTTCGTTCCGCTAGAGGCACGGATTTACTTCTCGTGAAGGCATAGCCGTGCCTCTCAGAAAGGGGAAAAAACGCGTGCCTATTCGGAAAGGGAAAAAACGTGCTCTCAGTTCGGTTTCTTTCGTCCGTTTTTTTCGTGAAAAAA
The DNA here is from genome assembly GCA_039707655.1 of Elymus sibiricus. NCBI lineage: Eukaryota > Viridiplantae > Streptophyta > Magnoliopsida > Poales > Poaceae > Elymus > Elymus sibiricus. The sequence goes on from CM077676.1 coordinate 64,317,583, forward strand.
AAGTTCATTGAAACCTTTCAACATGGGATCTATTTTTGAAGATCTCGACGCGAGAGATCCAACGGTGAAAACGGTTCGACATTTGAACGCACGGTTTAAGAGATAAAACGTTTTCAATAAACGAATCTACAAAAAAAAGGAAAAACTACCAGGCTGCGACAAGTGGCGCACAAGCAGTGCGACACTTGTCGCAACCTGGAAAGGTATGAGTGACCCTTGAAAAAAGTACTCCTTAATTAGTGATTTCGCACTTCTTCGTCCGTTCGCTCAACTCGGCTTGCATGCTTCCTTTTTCTTATCGGCTGTGTTGTGCTACTGGTTCAGCAAAAAGATAGGCCACCAGTTTTTTGGATTTTGAATATGTTTGTATATTCAAGTTAGTGATTTTGAAAAAAAAATCATATATTTGCAAAAAAAAACTCATGAATATGTAAAAGTTCAAAATTTTGAAAAATTTCATGAATTTTAAGAAGTTCATGGATTTTGATTTCTTTTTGTAAATTTTAAAAAGTTCATGAATTTAAATATATTCATTCATTTGAAAAAAAGTTCAGGGATTCAAAAAAAGTTCACTATCTTAATAAAAAGGTTCAAAAAAATTGAAAAAAGTTCAGGAATTTGAGAAAGAATTGAATTTCATAAAAAGTTCATGAATTTGAAAAAGATATTGAATTTGAAATAGTTCATGAAATTAAGAAAATAAGTTTACGAATTTCAAAAAATAATCACGAATTTGGGAAACGGTCACGAATTTGAAAAAGAAATTAATTCATGAATTAAAATTAAAAAGGAAAAATAGAGTAGAATAGAAAAGGGAAGAACGACCAAAAACCGGCCGAAAAGCAGACGGAAACAAAACAGAAAAAGAAACCGGCCAGAAAAAAACGCGGGAAGAAGCATACCGCTATATTGTTTTATGGGCCGGCCCATTTTGGTCGGGGTATGCGCCGCATACGGATTAGCTTCTATGTGGCGCGTGAAGCGCCAAATATGATTCGGGCACAAAACCACAACTGAGTTACCTTTGCCACACAAGAGGCCCGTGAATACTATTTGGCGCTTCAGGCGCCAAATAGAGGCTAATCCTCCACTCCCGACAGAAATGGGCCAACCCATTTAGCATTGTAGGGGTAGTCTACTTCTTCTCGGGTTTTTTCCTGGTGGTTTCATTTTTCTGTTTTGTTTTTGTCCGTTTTAAGGTCGGTTTAGGTCTTTTTTTCATTTTTCTCTTTTCATTTTATTTTTCTCTTATTTTTTATTTTTTCTATTTCTCTTATTTTTTATTTTTCGTTTTAATTTTCATGAATTTTCCTTTTTATAATTCGTGGACTTTCCTAAATTCGTGATTTTTTTTAATTCACGAATTTTCAAATTCATGAGATTTTTCTTAAATTCATTAAAAAATTCAAATTCATTATTTTTTCCAAAATTCGTGATTTTTTTTCAAATACGTGAACTATTTTTGAATCCATGAACTTTTTTAAAAATGCATGAATATATTCAAATCCATGAACTTTCGCCAAATTTACGAACTTTTTTCCAAAATCCGCAAACTTTTTTTTCAAAGTCCACGAACTTTTTTCAAATTGATGAACTTTTTGCAAATCTGTGAACTTTTTTCAAAACCACGAACTTTTTGAAAAATTCAGGAACGTATTCAAAATCACAAAAACAGGTGGCTGGTGTTTTTCTTGAACCTGCAGCACAACACAGTCGAACAAAAAAACACAGGAAGCATGCAAGCCGAGTTGAGCGAGCGAGGAAGAAGCAAAGCGAGAGCGAGCGAGGAGCGAAGCTTAATGGGCCACGGCCCGCTCCCGTTCGCATGAGTGCGGTACTCCTTAACTAGTGATTTCGACGAAGCTGAAGGATGTTGGAAGCGCGCATGGGGTTGCGGGGCTCAGCCTTGCACGACTGTGCAACCGAGATGTGTGTGAAAATTAAAAAGACCCCAATAGGATGTCGATGTACAGAGGACAGGTTTTTGCTGAAAAAGTCCAGTAGCAAATCAAGGACCGTGCATGGCGTGAGCTTGGATCAATTGATGGTTCTGCTAGGTACACATGGAAGATGACACGTGGGTCCAGACAATTGTGGTTGAAGCTATTGTTTTTCATAGGAAGTGTATATTCGGACTTCTGCGGCGGGGCCAAAGACATCGCATAAGGCTCGGAGGAGCCTGGAGTGCGCGTGCAGGGATCATGTTCTACATCGGTGTCGAGCAATCAACATTGATGTGCTGGGCTGGTATGGTGCAAGGTGGAGTATGCTTGCAGTCGGACAAGTTCGGGTGAGGTCAGACTTATAAGGCATGTGCCTGGATAGTCTGGCGGATTGACGCGGATGTCGGTCAAAATAGAAGATGAAGGCAATTTCAGCGACAACGACACATGAGCGTGATGTTGATGCTGGCCGACTTCCGGGCGTGGCAACACATGGTGCAGGTCTGAGGGCTTGTGCGCTTAGACCTGGCGATGGCGCAGGTTCGATTCAAGAGTGTGTACACATGGGAGCTTGAAGTCAACGGGCGCGAGGGTGCACCGTGCTGAGTAAATAGGCAATTTTTTGATTAAATTAATCGAGGAAATAATCACGATCATGGCATTGACAAAATTATTGACAAACTGATTACAAACCAGACTAGCATGTACTACGCATATAGTAGAAACATCTACGCACATGGCTAGTACTGCTAAGACAGAAATAAACATGAGAGGGATAAACATGTTATACCCTCCGATCGGCCAGGCAGAGGCCGCGGCGGCGGCGGCAGCAACGTCCTTGATGGCCTTCTTCTCGGCTTCGAGCTTCTCGGCGGCGGCACGGTCGGCTTCGTTGGTGGTGGACATGGTGACGACGAAGACGACGCATTGGACGTGGACGAACGGCGACGAGCAGTCGCGTAGGAGACGCTCCCCAAAAACCTAATCGCCCCTCTCCCGTACAGGATCCAGAGAGGCGGGGTTTCGGAGGCCTGCTCTCCTGTCAACCGTGTACGCGGTGGACGGGATGGGATCACCAGCGGCGGCAGCATCAAAAGGAACAACGGGCGTGGAGGCAGAGATGCGATCTGGTTTCGCGTGACGGCTAGAGTTGGCAGACGCCTCACATATATAGGCGCAGCCGCGTGGAGAGACGTGGGCTGGACCCATGTCCGAGTCGATAACAGCCCACGATCCGACGTCTCAGATCGTGGCCCGGCTATCAAAGACTCTCTGTTCCTGACCGACAAAAATAAGCGCATAGGTGTGAGCTCCGCTCGGCTCATTCCCGCAACCCGCGGCGCGTCGTGACGAGGCGTGGCGTGGCGAGGTAGGCGGCGGAGGAGGAGCGCGCGGGAACCACTTCTCTTCTCAAGCTCCAATAGCATGTGGAAGAGAATCCCTTATAAAGAGGTCAAACTCCTCTCCAAATAGCAATGTGGGACAAAACTTCCCACCACACCTAGTGCCATATAACCCACATGGGCCCTTGTAGATTTTCTGAAATTGTTAGATGGGCCCTAGGCCCACCCTCATATTTCAACAATCCCCCACCAGATCTCAAGGGCCCATTTTGTCTTTTGTTCCAAAACGCTGTTTTGATATACCAGTATTTCAGTGGAGACCTGTTAAGGTTGAACTCCACCTAGAACAAGTAGCTACACTCCTTCACATCTGAACAATGGACTATGCCTTGAATTGTCAATTTAGCGTAAAGAAGTTTCACCACATGTCTTACTAGTACTAGACTGCCGAAAGCTGACCCCTCGGGTGGAGCATATTAGTCACACTCCAGACCTATTCATGAGCTTGCTAGAGATCACCCCAATCTCATAGACTGTGACCAGCAGTCGGGCTCATATAGGTGTGTTCCTTCAAAGATCGCTCTGTAGGATAGCATCTTGCTTATATATATATATATATATATATATATATATATATATATATATATATATATATATATATATATATATATATATATAAAAGCCTTGGAACACATTAAGACAGTAGTCAACCTACCATACAGTTTCCGAGAGTATTGCATCTCTAACGGAGTGGGTTAGTAAAGTTACTCTCCTCAGTTCGCCACTGGCTTGTTTTTCCCAGGTCCTACTTCACGGGATCTCCGATCACATAGGTTGGGTTACCACCATGGCAACTCATGTGGGTCTCATAACCATCTCCCTCGATGCATTATCTATCACAACAAGTGATAGCCCTTTAGTAAAGGGATCTGCCAGATTCTTAGCCGTTTGGATATAGTCCAACGCTATCACTTCGGAGTTTCTTAAACGTCTGACAGCTTTCAATCTCATTCTTATATGTTTGTTGGACTTCATGTTGTCCTTTGAACTCTTTACTTTGGCAATAACTGTCTGATTGTCACAGTTCATAAGGATGGCCGGAACCGGCTTCTCAACCACTGGCAAGTCCATCAAAAGATCTCGAAGCCATTCTGCTTCGACACCAGATGTGTCTAATGCCGTTAATTCTGCTTCCATTGTCGATCTCGTTAAGATCGTTTGCTTGCAAGACTTCCAGGAAACAGCACCACCCCAAGAGTAAAGATATACCCAGTTGTGGCCTTCATCTCATCAGCATCAGAGATCCAATTCGCATCACTATACCCTTCAAGTACCGACGGTTATCCGGTATAGTGAAGTCCATAGTTCATAGTACCTTTCAGATAGCGCATAATTCTTTCAACAGCATGCCAATGTACATCACCCGGATTGGAAACAAACCGGCTCAGTTTGCTCACATCAAACGTGATGTCAGGCCTCGTTGCGCTCACTAGATACATGAGTGAACCAATAATTTGAGAGTATCTCAATTGATCTTTAGCTGTGCCTTCGAACTTTTGAATCAGCACACTAGGATCATATGATGTTTGAGATGGTTTGCAGTCCGAATATCCAAAATGACTCAAAACCTTCTCAACATAATGGGATTGCAGAAGTGTAATCCCACCCTCATCATCTCTCAGTAGCTTGATGTTCAAGATAACATCAGCCACACCAAGGTCCTTCATCTCAAAGTTCTGAGATAAGAATGACTTAACCTCCTCAATGACCTTGAGGTTGGTTCCAAATATCAGTATGTCATCAACATACAAGCATAGTATAACTCTTTCGCCCCCACCATGGCGATAGTATACACATTTGTCAGCTTCATTAACAACGAAGCCAACAGATGTCAAAGTTGCATTAAATTTCTCATGCCATTGCTTAGGTGCTTGTCTCAGGCCATATAAAGATTTTAGCAACTTACACACCTTTCCTTCCTGACCATCTATCACAAAGCCATCTGGCTGTTGCATGTAGATTTCCTCGTCTAGCTCTCCGTTCAGGAATGCTGTCTTAACATCCATCTGGTGGACGAGAAGACCATGCGAGGCCGCCAACGAGAGTAATACTCGAATGGTGGTCAGTCTGGCCACGGGTGAATAAGTATCAAAGAAAATTTCTTCTTCTTTCTAGGCATAACCCTTGGCCACAAGCCTAGCCTTGTACTTTTCAATCGTACCGTTGGGCCTAAGCTTCTTTTTGAACACCCACTTACATCCCAATGGTTTGCAACCATAGGGACGTTCAGTAATTTCCCAAGTCCCGTTAGCCATGATGGAATCCATCTCGCTACGGACCGCATCCTTCCAGTAGTCAGCATCTGGAGATGCATACGCTTCTGAAATAGAAGTGGGAGTATCATCCACGAGGTACACAAGGAAATCATCACCAAAGGTCTTTGCAGTCCTTTGTCTCTTGCCCCTACCAAGGATTTCCTCATCATCCTCCTCGGGATTTTCATCATGTGTTTGTTCATAATATTTCATAGGAATGGCAGGCTCAGGAGTCTCCTTAGATTCCTGTCTAGAAGTGCTCTGCATATCTCTCATAGGAAAAATATTCTCGAAGAATGTAGCATCCTTAGACTCCATAATTGTACCGACCTTCACGTCAGGTACCTCAGATTTCACTACTAGAAATCTATAGCCAACGCTATTCTTAGCGTAGCCCAAATTAACACAGTCCACGGTCTTTGGTCCAAGCTTACGCTTTTTGGGGATCGGCACATTGACTTTCGCCAAACAGCCCCAAGTACGCAAGTACGAGAGTGTCGTCCTTCTCTTCTCCCATTTCTCATAGGGAGTGATCTCATTATCCTTTGTCGGAACTTTATCCAGGACATGACATGACGTCAATATAGCCTCCCCCCCACCATGCCTTGGATAAACCCGATGTATCTAACATGGCGTTAACCAAATCAGTTAGAGTACAGTTTTTTCGTTCGGCAACCCCGTTTGACTGGGGTGAATAGGGAGGCGTCCTCTCATGAATAATACCGTGTTCCGCACAAAAAGAATCAAACTCATTCGAGAAGTACTCACCACCACGATCTGACCGGACTCGTTTAATTTTCTTTTCAAGTTGATTCTCAACTTCTGCCTTATAAATTCTAAAGTAGTGTAGAGCCTCATCTTTAGTATTTAACAGATATACATAGCAATATCTAGTGGAATCATCTATCAACGTCATGAAGTATTTCTTTCCACATTTAGTCAACACACCATTCATCTCACAAAGATCAGAATGTATGAGTTCTAGTGGTGCCAAGTGTCTCTCCTCCGCAGCCTTGTGAGGCTTGTGAGGTTGCTTAGATTGCACACACGAATGGCACTTAGAACCTTTGGCTAAAGTGAAACTCGGGATTAATTTCAATTTTGCTAGCCGCGTCATTACACCGAAACTAATGTGACAAAAACGTGAATGCCAAACTTCAGATTCATTAACACTCGAATGAATATTGTTCACGACCTTATTACAAAAATCTGCAAGGGAAAGGCGGAACAGACCTCCGCATTCATATCCTTTTCCAACAAAAAGTCCATATTTTGTAACAACTACTTTATTAGACTCGAAAACCAACTTAAACGCTTCTCTACAAAGAAGGGAGCCACTAACGAGGTTCTTCTTGATGGCGGGGACATGCTGCACGTTCTTCAGCTGCACGATCCTTCCCGAAGTAAACTTCAGATCGACGTGCCAACACCATGAACAGAAGCACTCGCGCCATTCCCCATCAATACGGACCCGTGGCCTGTGACCTGGTAAGAAGAAAACAATGAGATGTCAGCACACACATGAATATTTGCACCTGTGTCCACCCACCAATCGGTGGACTGACAAACTAAAAATACAGTAAATAAATTACCGTACCCAGATGCACCACTCTCATTGTTGCCCACAATCATATTGGCAGACTTGGAGTTCTGCCCTTGTTTGGGCACTTGCTAGCCCAATGTTCCTCTGAACCACAGTTGAAGCAGCCATCTCCCTTCTTGTTCTTCTTGAAGGTCTTCTTACCCTTTTTCTTAAAGTCGGTATTTTGTTGGACATAATTCTTTCTCTTGGGCTTGTGGGAATTGAAGTTCCTCTGATGCACCATATTGGCGACAGAAGTTCCTTCGGGCCCTTTTCCGTGCGAGTCCTTTGCTCTCGAATTCTGCGCAACACTCAGATGGCCGATGACATCCTCTACTGAGAATTCACGCCTCTGATGTTTCAGAGTGGTAGCAAAGTTTCTCCACGAATTAGGGAGCTTAGCGATTATACATCCCGCGACAAATTTGCTCGGTAAATCGCACTTAAGAAGCTCAAGCTCCTTAGCGATGCATATTATCTCATGAGCCTATTCCAATACAGAATGGTTCTCGACCATTTTGTAATCATGGAACTGCTCTATAACATACATCTTGCTCCCAGCATCGGTGGCGCCGAACTTAGATTCGAGCGGCTCCCACAAATCCTTGGCAACCCGCATATGTAAATATGCGTCAACCAACTTATCTCCGATCACGCTCAGAACTGCCCCGAGAAAGACGACGGTGGCCTCCCTGAACGCCTTCTCCTGTTCAGGAGTGATCGTTCCTGTGGGAGTAGCACCGGCGACCCAGAACACGTTCATCGCCGTGAGCCATAAAGTGGTTTTGCACTGCCAACGTTTAAAGTACGTCCCCGTAAATGGGGTCGGTTTCAATACAGCAGCAAAACCTTGATTCGAAAAATTCCTACACAAATTAGGTTTTTGGATTGCTGAGTAAATAGGCAATTTTTTGATTAAATTAATGCAGGAAATAATCACGATCATGGCATTGACAAAATTATTGACAAACTGATTATGAACCAGACTAGCATGTACTACGCATATAGTAGAAACATCTACGCACATGGCTAGTACTGCTAAGACAGAAATAAACATGAGAGGGATAAACATGTTATACCCTCTGATCGGCCAGGCAGAGGCCGCGGCGGCAGCAGCAGCGTCCCCGATGGCCTTCTTCTCGGCTTCGAGCTTCTCGGCGGCGGCACGGTCGGCTTCGTTGGTGGTGGACATGGTGACGATGAAGACGACGCGACGGACGTGGACGAACGGCGGCGAGCAGTCGCGTAGGAGACGCTCCCCAAAAACCTAATCGCCCCTTTCCCGTACAGGATCCAGAGAGGCGGGGTTTCGGAGGCCTGCTCTCCCGTCAACCATGTACGCGGTGGACGGGATGGGATCACCGGCGGCAGCAGCAGCAAAAAGAACGACGGGCGTGGAGGCAGAGATGCGATCTGGTTTCGCGTGACGGCTAGGGTTGGCAGACGCCTCACATATATAGGCGCAGCCACGTGGAGAGACGTGGGTTGGACCCACGTCCGAGTCGGTAACAGCCCACGATCCGACGTCTCAGATCGTGGCCCGGCTATCAAAGACTCTCCGTTCCTGACCGGCAAAAATAAGCACATAGGTGTGAGCTCCACTCGGCTCATTCCCGCAACCCGCGGCGCGTCGTGACGAGGCGTGGCGGGCGGCAGAGGAGGAGCGCGCGGGAACCACTTCTCTTCTCAAGTTCCAATAACATGTGGAAGAGAATCCCTTATAAAGAGGTCCAACTCCTCTCCAACTAGCAATGTGGGACTAAACTTCCCGCCACACCTAGTGCCATATAACCCACATGGGCCCTTGTAGATTTTCTGAAATTGTTAGATGGGCCCTAGGCCCACCCTCATATTTCAACACACCGATCATCTACCATGGAGTCATGTCGAAGGTGGAGCTGGGGTCTGATGAAAGACTTCACTCGGTGCTGATGGAGAGGCCGCGGCGTAAGACGTCAGAGAATCGAAGCCTATTTCAGCGGGAAAAGCGATGGACATGTTGTTAGGGTTGTGGCCAAGTGGCTCGAGGGATATGTGAAACTCGGCATCAGTCAGTGATGATCGTTGGTTCTCTATACTGGGGGTTGAGGTGGTGTGGGTTCAGGGCCCGGTATACGCGGCTGGGACAGCAAAGGCTCAATGCGGTAATAGCGGCAAGGACAGTGACCTTGCACGCATGGCCGGGCTGGCCGACGGCATCTCCGTCAACATCCGTACCGCCGCCGTTGTCGTCGTCGGAGTGGTCCTTCCAGCTGGAAGGACGCGGGGACGCGACAGCCCTGCCCGGCCGTCACCTGGCGCTCGCGGAGGAGCCGCTCCACTTCCTCCTGTGCCGTGCGAAGGGCCGCCGCGGCCAACGCCGACCCTGACCGGGGAGCCTTGTCCTTGCCCTGCCGGCGGTGTCGGTTTCGCTGATAGACCACTCCTCGTTGATCTTGCCGAGCTCCCCGTTGAGGCTGTGAGCGAAGAGGAGTGTTGCGTTGTGGTGTGGACGGCGCCGGAGCCGTGCTTAAATAGGTGTGGCCAGGCGAACGGACGCGAATCAGGCTTCAATGCGGCGCAGCAGGCGGAGTAGGCTTCTCGGTCACCGCATCGACATCGAAACGACGCCGCATGTTCATCCGGTCGCGTCGCTCTGACCGGCATCAATGCCGTGAAGTCACGCCTTTTCTGGAGCGGCGCTGTCCGGCATGAATGCGCGGCAACCGCTTCACGTGGGGAGGGTTTTAGGGCGACGAGAATTTTTGGTGGGACCGGGGTATCAGATGCGTACGTGGCAGCGGTCCGGATACCCGTAAAGCCCCCTGGTTTGCGTCTGGTTTGCTGGATAACAGACAACCGAACTGGTCCGTAGACAGATGAGGTACCACGTTAGATGGCAAATTGCGTCCGGACACGTCGGTCCAGACGCTTGCGAGGGATGAGATGTCCTTAGTTCACTTGGGAGTACATGTGTGCTTTCACGGGAGCACAGTTTGAGCTTCACCGGTACAAACAATTAGCGCTAGTTCACTTGGAGCATAGGTTAGTGCACGTAGAGGAACAAGTTAGTATCGATTCAGAGCATAAATATTACTATTAATTAAGAGCACACATTAAGAAACACATGTTAGTACCAGTTCGGAGCATTGGTTATACTAGCTGAAAGCACATATTTACCCAAAAGGAAATTCATCGAAACCTATTAACATGATATCTAGTAGTTTTGAAGAGGTCGAAGTGAGAAATACAACGGTGAGGATGGTTCGTAATTTGGACGTACGGTTCAAAAGATATATCATTTTGAAAAAAAAAATGATCTAAAAACTTACATGTTGAGAAAAGTGGCACACATGAGATACGCCACTTGTTACCAAAAAAGATGTGAGTAACTTTTGCGAAGGGTATCCCTTAACTAATTGGAAACGCTCAGTGTCAGCCGACTGATTTTAGGGAAGAAGTCTGCCGCCTGGCAGTGGACACGTGTCCCATGGGCCCACATAACACGTTGTCATGTCTTCATAAAATCTGACGCACTTTATCTCATCTATCTTCTCCTTTCCTAGTCTCTCTCAACCACCCGCGTATTGGCGTGCGCTCTGGTCCAGTCGTCGTCGCGGCTACCGTGTTCAGGCCGGCGCGGTGGCACGCCACCGCACCACCACCACCACACGCGGCGACATCTCCTTCCACCTTGCTCCACCACGTCCACTCCGATCTGCCGCCCCACTTGAAGCTCTTCTCCTCTCCATCCACTTATGCTACTCCTTCCCCCGCGTCACTTGTTGTTGCTCCAACATGCGCATCTCTTTCTGATGTTGCTCCTTTTCACAAAGGAAACGACTGATCTGAAGTTCTTCTTTGCAACCTTTCTGTTGTTCCTCTTCTTCACCGTTTGCACGATGACTGCTTTTTTGCAACAAGTGTCTTGTTGCAATGGCAACATGCACGACTTCTTGCAACAAGGGTCTTCTCGTTCCACCACATCCACTCCGATCTGCGGCCCCACTTGAAGCTCTTCTCCTCCCTGTCCCCTTCTGCTACTCCTTCCCCTGCGTCACTTGTTGTTGCTACAACATGCGTATCTCTTTCTGATGTTGCTCCTTTCACAAAGGAAATGACTTAAGTTCTTCTTTGCCACCTTCCTGTTGTTCCTCTTTTTCACCATTAGCACGACAACGGTGACTACTTTTTTTGCAACAAGTGTTTTGTTGCAATGGCAACATGCACGACTTTTTGCAACAAGGGTTTTGTTGCATTGGAGACAAATGCTTCTTGCAACAGGGGTCCTGTGCAATTGCAACAAGGGTCTTGTTGCAATGACGACGTTGACGGTCCCGAGCCTGAGATGCTTTTGCAATAGAGATCTTGTTGCAACGGAGATTTACAACGGATCTTATTGCAATGAGGGGAACGAAGAAGAGTAACGCTCGGACGGTTCGCGACCCGACCGATCGATCTTGTTGCAACAGAGATTTACAACATATCTTATTGCAATGAGGGGAACGGAGAAGAGTAACGATCGGACGGCTCGCGACCTGGGCGATCGATCAGTCAGTCGGCCGTCAGATCTTTTTTAAAAGATTTGCCGCCTCGCGAGCCATCAAATTTGGCACAATCTAGCGCCAAGCTTTATTCTTCACTTTTGCCACTTTTGCAACATAGGTTGTGTTGCGGAACTTTTTGCAACAGAGATCATGTTGCAGATGACATTTGTAACTAAGGTTGTGTTGCAGAATTATTATTCTTTGCAACAGAGGTTATGTTGCAGAATTTTTTTCGCTCGTGTCGTTGTACCGTCGTGTTACCACTGCAACATTTCCCATGTTTCAGAAACATGACGATGTTGCAAAAATTGTGAGACTTGCGATGTGTGGGATTGATCCGACACGTGGTTGGCTCCCAACGCGGCGGATGTGAGGCGTAGAATCGGCTCGATGATTCTAATTAGTGATTTCGATGATCCCAGTGGCCTGATTTATCGGTATTAAATAACTTGCTCTTTGCGTTTTGGTCCATATGTGTCCTCCCTACCTACCAGTCAACTCGAGAAAGCTAGAGGCTCCTCCAAAAAGTCACTTTGGTGGACGGATGCATTGGAGCCCTATATTTTGAATAGTGTCAAAATGGTATTTTTGAAGTTTCAAAAATTCCAAAAATAATTCCACATGTTCATATGGATGTATGTTACACATGTGCAAATTCTGGTGATGAGATAAGTAACCATGTAAGTTACACACAAATGACAAAATCGTGTTTTTGGAAAGATGAACAGTGCATGTATTATTCACTATTTAGAAGTCGTCATTTTGTCATTTTTGTATAGCTCACATGTTTACTTATTTCATCACCAAACTTTACACATGTGTAATATCGATCCATATGATTATGTAGAATTCTTTTTAGGATTTTTTGGAATTTTAAATGTGGTTTTTAAACTATTTGAAATAAAGTCCTCCAATGCACCCATGTTCCAAAAATCCACTCCTCCAAAAAGTCACTTTGGTGGACGGGTGCATTGGAGCCCTATATTCGTGTTGAACCTCGATCCCATTCATTGGTAACCGTCGGACATTTTTACTGTTTTGACCCTTTTGTGTATGTTTAACACGATTTGACCCTTGTTTGAAAGTATTTTCGGATCTGACCCATTTCGAGACGCCAGCAACCCTGACGTCTGGGTTGCACTGAAGACGCCGGGGTGCGTGGCGTCTTGCCCGCCCACCTCCCTGGTCAGCCAAGTTGACCGTCCGACGTGGCAAATCTTCCTCCGACCCTAGACGGCAAGGACCATGGCGTCTACTCCTCAGGCAAAGCTACACCAACGCGTATGCGGCTACAATATGTGCGCGATTAACCTGGGGTGGGATCGATCAGGTGGTAGTTCCCGCGGGTAGGTACTTCTTGACCAGGTAAGATAAGACACGTATAGCTAGCTAGTTCCTGACACATCTATCCATACATGCATTCTTTGCATGCAACCAGCATCGTTCCCTTGTTATTGAAAGTTAACCAAAACACCATGCATGCAACCAGCCTGATCCCCAGCCACTAACTCGCTCATCGGCCAAGCTTCTTCTTTGTTCTTCTGAAGCTACTGTAGCTAGCTAGCCTGAACCAAGTGCCACTAGTATGCAGTAGTAGTACTAACAGCTTAATTCCTACGATGTATTTGAGAGGCATGCATGCATGAAATAGTAGCACTCATTGCGCTGCTACAGCGTGAGGTCAAAACATGCATGAGTTGCATGCAAAGGCGTTCAACATCCGAGTTTGTACACATGAGTGCTATATTTAAGCCATTATGTACATTTCTAGGCATGTAGTGAATATAATTCAAATTTGAACTACAAATGCATGAAAAAATTGGAAAAATTAGGCTGACAAATCATATTTGTGTTCTTAAGTCTATGTTTAGGCCTTATGCAACAAAAACAAAGGAATTCTGAACCGCAGGGTGCCTAGACTCGACCCGGAATATGAAGTTTATTGGTTTTTTATTTAAAAAAAGCAAACGTGGTGTGAATAACCTACGCAGCAAGCAGCAAGGTTAGCTCCAACGACACTAGTACGCGCACGCCCGCGTGGACGAAGCGCTACGTCAACGTCAACACTATCCTATATTCCTATCCTATCCTATCCGAGCCAACCAACAAAACTCAACGCGTACAATACGTGGCTAGCTATATATACTACCAACGTACCTTCCCTTCGGATGGCTTATGATTATACTTACCGCATGAATTCAGCTAGCCAGTCTCTTACGTGTGTGTGTGTGTGTGTGTGTACACCAATAATTGTCCCACTCTCAGCAGAAGAAGAAAAAATTGATGCGGAAAACGGCGCCGGTGACGCCCTACGTGCAGCTCATCCTCTTCTCTACGCTCCTCCTCATCGAGCTCGTCCGCAACAAGGTCAACGCCTTGGTCGACCCAACAGACGACGCCTTTGCGTGCCGTGTCGGCCGCTACAACTCTTTCGACGGCCGTCGAGGAAGCCGCGCGCATGGTGTTTGTGCACTAGTGTATATACATAGTGGTCACTTTACTCGATTGAGTAACCAGGCAAAGGTCCCAGAAACATGCTAGTTTCATCGTGTATATTTGATTTGACCGAGGTATGCGATATTTCTGCTAGTTTAGTCCCCATCTCATCAATCGCGCGCTTCCTAGTTGAAATTGGGCGTGAATTGGCGCAAAAAGAAGGAAAAGCAAGACAACATATGCTATGAGTTGAAAGGCTTGCACACGTGTATACCAAGGCAAGGCAACCTGAAATACTTGTGGGTGTAAATAGAAAAGGGAATGGGAAAGAAAAGGCTAAGTTGCATGCATGCATGGGCAAGCTATACACGTGAAGCAAAGAATGCATGTATGGATAGATGTCTGGTCAGGAACTAGCTAGCTATACGTGTCTTATCTTACCTGGTCAAGAAGTACCTACCCGCGGGAACCACCACCTGATCGATCCCATCCCAGGTTAATCGCGCACGTATGGTGTAGCTTGACTGAGGAGTAGACGCCAAGGTCCTTGGCGTCTAGGGTCGGAGGGAGATTTGCCACGTCGGACGGTCAACTTGGCTGACCAGGAAGGTGGGCGAGGGCAAGACGCCACGGACCCCGGCGTCTTCAGTGCAACCCAGATGACAGGGTTACTGGCGTCTCAAAATGGGTCAGATCCAAAAATACTTTCAAACAAGGGTTAAATCGTGCTAAACTTACACAAAAGGGTCAAAACAGTAAAAATGTCCTAACCGTCACACCCCAACCACTCCTCTGGTGTTTCCTCAGACAAGTTTATGATGATGGGATGGGACACGTCAGACTTTGTCGACCCCCCACTGCATATTTAGAGAGATGGAGAGAGAGAGAGAGAGAGAGGAGGGGAATCTAGACACACACTAACAGAGAGCTTGAGCTTGAGAGAGATCCATGGCGACCTTCCGTCTGGACAGCAACACCCTCCTAGCGGACGACTCGATCCTGGAGGTACGGACGTATACCACTACCACCAGATCGGACCAATCAATTAGCTTAATCAACCTCTCCCAAGCATGCGGCGGCGTCCTAATAATTGATAAGCTGCGATTAATTTTCATGCCATGCAGTACGTGCTGGAGACGACGGTGTACCCGCGGGAGCACGAGCGCTTGCGCGAGCTCCGCCTCATCACGCAGCAGTACACCAAGTACGACGTCGCTCATTGCCTTGCCAGCAGCATATACATATGGTCATGCACCGGCCGTCTGAGCTCGATCTGTTTACGTTGTGTTCTTGCTGGCCTCTCCAGGTCTTTCATGGGGTCGTCGCCGGACCAGATGCAGTTCTTCTCCGTCCTGCTCAAGATGATCGGCGCCAACAACACAATCGAGGTCGGCGTCTTCACCGGATACTCACAGCTCACCACCGCTCTCGCCCTCCCCGCCGGCGGCAAGGTCCGTCGCCTCTTTTTCTCACCACCTATTCATCCATCCATGCATGCATGTTTAATAGGCGAATTAAAATTAAATTTGAAGGAGCGCACGTACGTACGTACAGGTGGTGGCGATCGTTGCGAACCGGGAGTACTACGAGCTGGGGCGGCCGGTGATCGAGAAGGCTGGCGTCGCGCACAAGGTGGACTTCCGCGAGGGCGACGGGATCGCCGAGCTCGACAAGATCCTGTCTGAGGACGGCGGCGCCCGGGCCGGCACGTTCGACTTCGCGTACGTGAACGCGGACAAGCTGCAGTACGCGGGGTACCACCAGCGGCTGCTGCGCCTGGTGCGCGTCGGCGGCGCCATCGCCTACGACAACACGCTCTGGGGCGGCTCCGTGGCGATGCCCCACGACAAGCCGGGCAGCTCCGAGTACGACCGCCTGGTGCGGGATAGCGTCGTCGGGTTCAACGCCGCCGTCGCGGTTAACGATCGCGTCGAGGATTATTTTTTGGAAATACTACTTTTTTGAACAAATTCGGAAAATATGATGAAAAAATCAAAAAATTCAGAAATAGCACACCGTCGTTGGACTGTTAGACGAAACATAGGATTCATCCTACAGTTAGACGAAACACTAGTGTTTCGTTGCACAGTTGGACGAAACAAAGGTTTCGTCGTAGTGGGCTGCAAAAGGCCCATTTTCGTTGATCCACCGACGGGCCCAGAGCCATTTCGTCCACAGGTAGGATGAAACCTCAGTTTCATTGTACAGTACAGCGAAACGGCTTGGGATAAGGACGGCCGGCGTCTTCTTCCTCTCGGGTTGGTGGGAAAATTGGACGGGAAAGAAATGGCGGGAAAAAATGACAGGAACAAATGGAGGGAAAGGGTTGGCGGGAAGTATAATGGCGGGAACAGATGGACGGAAAGGGTTGCGGGAAAGTACCTTTTTTCCATGGCGGGAAAGGGGTTGGCGGAAGAATATTGGCGGGAAAGAAAATGGCGGGAAAGGGTTGGCGGGTAAGAAAATGGCGGGAAGTAATGGACGGGAAGAATATTGGCGGCAAAGAAAATGACGGCAAAGAAAAAGGCAGGAAGTAATGGGCGGGAAAAATATTGGCGGCAAAGAAAATGGCGGAAAGAAAAAAGCGTGAAAGAAAAAGATGGGAAGTAATGGGCGGGATACATTTTGCAGCAGAGAAAATGTGTGAATGGAAAAAAACCGAGTTTTCGTTGTCCTGAAAAACGAAACTTACGTTTCGTTCGTATTGCCAACGACAGTGCAGCTTCGTCTGCGAATGCATGGATGATTCGTTCGCCAGATCAACGAAACGAGTGTTTCGTCCAACCACTCAACGAAACTAAGGTTTCGTCCAACGGTTAAACGAAACAACGACGTTTCGTCCAACGGTTAAACGAAACAGCGATGTTTCGTCCTACCCTACAGTGAAACGTTTGTTTCGTCCTACCCTACAACGACGGTGCGCTATTTGTTGATTTTTATTTTATTTTTTCATCATATTTTCTAAATTTGATATAAAAAAAGTAGTATTTCCAAAAAAAAAATCCGCGTCGAGGCCTGCATCGTCCCCATCGCCGACGGCGTCACGCTGTGCCGCCGCGTCAAGTGAAGTAGTAGTGGACATTACGCGATTCCACCGGTCCGCGTTAAATATCGATTGTGTCGAGTAACTTCGATCGCTAGTTCCGCGATGCATTTGCGAGTGCCAATAATTTCCGTATGAAAACGGACACATGGTTGGAAATGTTTACCTTACATACGGCCCTTCGGGTGGCGAGCCCCGAGTATTTCTCTTCAAACGTGGTTGTTGTGATGTTCAAGGTGCTCATTATGATTGATTGAGTTTGCCCTATATGACGAAAAAGGGTTTCCCCCGCTTTATATAAAGCAACCATCATCACAAACATCCGGACAAACCGATACAACACACACCATCACCGCACACAACACACACACCCAAGGCAAGATACAAAGGTGTCGGGCACCGTCCCCCCATGCCACCGCCTACCAAGCTAACTAAAGATGAGCAAAGGATAACTGCTTGGAGAGGACGGAGACCTCCACGAAGAAACGAGGAGGGGTGAGACGGTCCATGACAGAGCAGGGACTCCAAGACAGTGCCTCCTAGAAGGGGACGCCCACGGATAGCCGCCACCGTCCGATCCGTAGATCAAGTTTTCACCCGGAGTCACATGCGAGGGGCGGGAGCACCGCCACGGCGCCTTCATGAAGGATACGACGTCCACGGACGCCACCGCCGTCGGCCAGTACATGAACTGGGCAAGTGATGAACTCCGGCGCTCGCACCCCTCCGACATACCCTATATAAGATCAAGCATTTACTTGTTCTTGGGCCCTGTTTGTTTGGGTGGCGGCTAAATGAAAAACAGCTGGAGCTGGTAGAAGGTGAGAATACCAAAAAACATGTTTGGCAACTGCTTTTAGGACGGCTGATGTGCCTGCAACTGATGATGAAAGTCTGAAATGCCCCTGTAAAAGATGTTATTTAAACATTGATTTATCTGGATATGTTATATATTATAGCTGAAATAACATGTTTAGCACCTAATTTGGCCAAGAAATAGTGTCCGGTGATATAACTAAGAAAATTTCATTAACATATGGGCACATCCACACATTCACTTCAATGAACAAATTACTAATAACCATGAATACATGATATTTTGCTAATAACAAGGACCACAAAATACAAGCGGTTTACCATATTACAATTAAGTCAGCATCAAAATACAAGCCGAGTCTTTATACACAAACTTGCCATCCTCCCCGTCATCCTCCTCTTCGTCGTCATCTCCGCCCATTAAAGTGTCTGCAATTTTTTGATGAGAGACATTCATGTTGGCCAGCTCAACTCCCAACCGAAGTCCATGAAGTGGTGTAGATGCCTCAGGTTGTCTGTTCCCCGACATATAGTTCTCATCTTTATCACACAAGTAAAACTCCTTGTCATGGAGATTATTACTCTCTCTTATCCAATTATGGAGCGCCATGCATGCAACTATTATGCGGGTTTGCTTTTCTATTGGGTAACTTGTGACATGTTGTAGAAGACGACATTTCATCTTCAAGACACGAAATGAGCGTTCAATGACATTTCAAAGTGAAGAATGAGCATGGTTAAAGATTTTTTTTCCCACTTGGTTGACGACTTTGTTGAAACTCCGGCATATGGTACTTTGTGCCCTTGAATGGAGCTAGATATCCGATCTCATTGGGATAACCCAGATCAACAAGATAATATTTGCCTAAAAAGTACAATTGTTAGTGCAAGACAATGGAAACAAGATAATATTATTTATGGAAGAATAGTGCAAAAGCTAACGTGCAGGTGGATGTGGAAAACGATCCACATACTTTATCAATGTATCTTTGAAAATACAACCTACCACCCGGGGTAGTTACCCTCATGTACCATATACTACCATGTGATAGTATATATACTATTTTATCATTTTAAGTATGTTCATATACTATATCTAAGATATTTCAAAGCAAGCTATACAAAAAAATTGCATGTGAGTCCATAGTTTTTTGTATATTTTGAAAATACCTTCATATTTGTACATATAAAATAACATACTAAAAAATAATACATACTATCTAAAAATAGGATATATATTACCCAAATATTTTTATATACTACATACTACACGTACATACTCTCGGTTTTGACAGATACTATATACAACATACAAAACTCACATGAGGGTAACAACCCAGGGTGTATAGAATATATGTGTGTGTGTGTGTGTGTGTGTTTTGATGTCTATTTTTTCATATACACTGTATAATTTTCGTATACAATAGAATCATTTTTTCTATACACATTTAACATTTTTTAATGCGTGATTAACATTTTTTATTTTTTGCATAAAGTGATTTTTATAATAGATATATTTCGAATATTTCGAAACATAAGCAAAAGCAAAAAAAATTAAAGCAAAAAATGAATGCAAAAATGTAAAAAAAAGCAGAAAAAGGCGCTGCAGGACCGTGGTCCGCATTGGGCTGGCCCATAGTCGCGGCTGCTTGACGCGAGGCTACGCTAGGTCTCTCTATGAGCGAGGCATAGTCGCGCCTCTCTCACTATGCCTTGTGTGGAATTCTACACTTGTAACGGCCTCAAGCTTACTACATGGGCCGGCACAATAAGCTATGTAAATATGATATCTGATTTTTTATTTAAACATATATTTTATAAAAGTAATTGGTTACAACTAGTTAACACAAAAAAAAATACAAATAAGGGTACCCATATGCCAATAAAATCATTTATGTATAAAACTGTATCATGTCTAAACATATTTTATTTATACAAAAAATACATTAAAGTGTTTTAAAATTTTAATGTAATTTTAGAAAATGTATTAGAAAAAGAACATTTTATGTTTTCAAAATATTGTTCATGTGATAGGAAACATGTTTATGTGAACAAAAAGAGGATTGGGAATGGTTGGAAAAAATAAGGACCCTGATAAGTCCCGAATGTTTGGATTTTGGCCATGGTAAATCGAACGTTTCTGATAGCAACTTTAGTTGATGCGAGAATGGCAAGTTTAGTTTGTAAGCATGACAATTTTGTCTCAGTTTGTTTTTTCCTAGTAAATTGCCATGCTTGCCAATTAAACTTGACATCCTCGCGTCAACTAAAGTTGCCATAAAAAGCGTTCGATTTGTCATGGGCAAAATCTAAACGTTCGGGATTTATCATTTCTGAAAAATAAAAAAAGGAAATATAAAATGAAAAAGCTAAGAAAGACAGAAACGGAAAAAAAACTGGTCCGAACCCATAATAGCGGCCCAAAAAACTAGGTGCACGTTATTCATATCTTTTGGGACGGGCCATGGGAATTCATTCTGACAGAGTATTTTGATTTATTTTCATGAGTTTACAGGGTTAGTGATGTACAACAGTTACCAACATAGGCCGCAGCTAATGGGGTTGCTCATGGTCTAGTTAAGCATAGTTTTTTTTTTGCATAAACTTTCTTGTTCATGGACTGATGATCCTCCAGACTGGATGATTCCAGTGCTGGTAAACGATGTAATTGCTTTTTAATTTAATAAAACTAGTCATGATGGTCTTTCCCTAAAAAAAAACCATAGGCCGCAGCCACTGAGAGAGCCAAGAAATAACTATACAACAACTAAGCCAGGAACCATATTGCTATTTAAAAGACCTGACCCATGCCTCAAAGTCTGACAAGGCGTCAAATAGAAAATGCCGGCATGTTGCAATAAGAATCTTGCTAGTGTAGTAGTGGTACATGTGTCAGGATCATGACTCCACAAGTTAATTGTATAATTTTCTAGAAGTCAACACACAACATACATGATGCGCAATTAGTGTTATGAGGAATGATAGCACACAGTTACCAAATGAAAAATATATCGACATCTAACTACCGTACATTTATTGCAACAGACGTGTATGTCAAAATACTTTTCCTCTTTATTATTTTTTGTAAAGGTTTTCCTCTTTATTATTGGTTTACTATAGAGTAAGGCAAGAAACTTGAACTATAATCTTGGCACAGAAACTATGTCCTACTACTTTCTCAATTAGCAGAAACTTACACACCTGAAACTGCATATTTCTACTGGGAAAACACGGGAATGTGCAATGCAGTGTTTAGTTTATATCCCTGAAGAGTGAAGACACCAACAAAACATCTCCCTGATTAGAATCACTTAATACAGGAGCGGTGACGAATTAATCACAGAATACACTGGAAGTGACGAAGTCAACACGCGAGGAGACGTTCCTGTCGACTACGAGGCGCCTACGGTGACTTCGTAAAATCTCAAGATGATATGCCGGCTCAGTCTCTCGAAGGTGCTCATAGGGGTAGGGTATAGGGATGAGTGTATGCGCGTATATATGAGCGCTTGCGTCTGTACTGTGTTCAAAAAAAAAAAAACGCGAAGGCGCATGATATAGCATACATACTCCATGATTAAGTAACATGGCGATGCAAAATCATCGCCCTGCTTCCTGTTCTATGTGCGTTTGTTGGCCATAAAAAGAGCATCACGCTGCTCTCATCTGGGCACCACCTATACATTGTCACTTCTCGAGGTAGATTGCACCAGCTTCCTTGCTAGCTAGCCAGCCAAACCACTACTTGGTGCGTACGATCAATGGCTGCATCCGCGCTTAAGATGGCGGCCATCTGCACCGTGCTGGTCATCCTCCTGTCCAGCGCGTTGCAGCCAGCGATGGCCTACGTCGTCGACGGGCTAGCTTGCCCAAACGCGGCGACGCCATGCCGCACAAGATGCATGTCTGCGTGCGACACCGTTGCGCCGAAGATGTGCAAGTTGCTCTGCGCCCTCACACCGCCAGTGCTAGACGGGGTGGACCAGGCCTGCGTGAACCATTTCTTCACCTCTTGCATGGCCGCCTGTAAGACCACGTGCGAGGCGCCCCTCCCGGTTCAGTCTCCCTGATCGCCTCCCAGCCCCGGCGACGGCACACCGGCGGCGCTGGGTATGCCGGCCGGCCATTCATGTTACTTCCGAGTTTTCTTACCATCGTGGAGTGAACATGATGTACGTGTGTTGGCACATCCAATTCTTCAATGTTTCCTTCCGCGGTTTTTTCCGTTAAGCATCATTAGTCGTCTATCCATGGACCAACAAATGGCGGTGTACTGTTATGTTATCGTTTGCGTTACCACTACCGGTAGGAAGTGGTGTATCTGTGTGTTGCTATGGTGTAACAAAAGATTATTGTGGCATTAAAAAAAGGTGAAGCATTTCGCCAAATGTGGGTGTCAAACCTGGTTGACAAATGATTTTCTTTAAATGGAGGCAAAAGATTTGCCTCTTTCATTAATTAAGCAAAAAAAATGTCCAATTAATTTCAGACAAATTGGACGAAAACAGATACAAACACATGTGGATTACTCCCAAAGCATGAACCCCCACAACCCCGTTGGCGGACCTCCATAAACTCCCAACATGCTACACCCTCAAACCCTTGACACATGGATCGTGGGCTTGCAAAGGTACCCCCAACGAAAACAGAACGACAAAGGCATGGGACAATATGAAATTAATGGTGCATCCATCGAGCAGCTGCAGACGCGTTCACTATCTTGCCACTCTTATTGCATTTGCTCCTGGAAGACTTCTTCGTGATGAGGGATGGAGGGCAAGCACTCACCTTCTTGAATTTCCCCTTGCTTGCCTTCTCCTTTTGCCAGGGTAAGCGACCTCCGAGTCAGTGATAAAGTCGCAAATCTTTTCCGTGAAGAGAGCCCCGGGAACAGGTGTCAACACACCGGAAGCAACCACCTGGACTCAGGCAAGTGAGATACAACAACGTGCAAACCTCCATGCTCCACGAAGCCGAGTGGCTGACTGAACTCTAGCGGTGGTTGTGTGTGTGCCGAGGCCTCGAGCAAGTCCGCCTCCAGAAGCACCATCGAGAGAGGGGGAGCGGGCTCCCCACACAACTCTTAAAGCATGGGTATGATCTGAAGAACAAGAGCCACAACCCCGACGATAGCCTCAACGGCCGGTACAACAGGCAACGGTGACGGGCAGGGCCTCCCATGACGGGAGAAACAATCATAGATGTTTGCTTCACCCTCATCTGCGGAGTGAACCTGGAGCTTGCTCAGCAAAGTCACAACAGTGAGTCCACCAAGAGCAACCTCTGCTCTAGGCGAAAAACTGCCAACTATCATCAAGCAGTCTTGTAGCTCGGAGCGAAGCAGCTTGGCCTGCTTCACAAGGACACAATGCAGTGGCACATCTATCAGGGTAGCATCGTTGGTGGGTCCATACGTTGGGGGAGGCGGTGGAGAAGCCCATTGAAACAGCGTAGGCAAAAGATTGGGTCCCTGCAGGAGCGGACACGATGACCTC
Source organism: Elymus sibiricus (assembly GCA_039707655.1). NCBI lineage: Eukaryota > Viridiplantae > Streptophyta > Magnoliopsida > Poales > Poaceae > Elymus > Elymus sibiricus. The sequence goes on from CM077676.1 coordinate 64,341,082, forward strand.
TCGAAAGGCACCGAAGCATCAGTTCCTTAGCCATGTCGAAGGAGACAGGCACGTGTTAAAACCAAGACAACAACTTGCCATGAAATGTGGTGAGCGGCGACGCCCCGTGATGAGGTGCCAGTCCTCCAACCATTCCCCGCGAGGTGTCCACACAACACACGGGAGCAATAGGTGACGTGTCCTGGCCGAAGCATCCACACCAATCCCCCAATCCTGAGAGGCTACTGAGACCGGTGATGGAGGCGGCAACAACGTCAAGGGAGGCCGAGCGCAGGGTCGGCATGGAATACTAGGCGTTGGCGGGGACAGATTGATAGTGGTGGAGAGATTGAATTAAGATGCTACTGATGTGGAAGTTCTTGAATTAAGATTTGCACCATCTAAACTTGATAATGGAGAGATTGTCAAAGCTATTCAAGCAACTATAGATCATACATGGGAATCGTTTTTGGATGTTTGGAGGTAGATATGAAAATGAAAGACTAAAAAAAGAAGCTAGAAACAATGCTGGAATTGAGCTTGGAGATCTTGAAGTGTTAAATGTTTTTTATCCTTCTATTTTATATGGCAGTTAATTATGATGATTGCAAACTCTCTAAAGTAGTAAAAGTTTTGCAAGAATAATCAAAAGCTCCTAATGCTAATGAGTGCAATAAACAATATACTAAACATATTGTTGAAGTTGCATTCTCTGCTAGAGAGGACAAACTTGAGCACGAGGGTATGATTCCTAGAATAGAGGATGGATGGGAACCAAAAATAATGATTAGCATAATAACTTTGAATGTAATGCTTTACGTGATGTTGTTGCTAGTTTTTTCACAATATTCAAATGAAGTTCTAGGAACGAGAAAAATGTCATTGCATGCATTAAATTTACATCATGGTGATTCTTATATAAAAAAAACATTTTGAGACGGAGTAATGATGCTCTCATAGTTTCTAATAACACATTATGGCGACTTCCCGATGCAGCGGGTGTGAAATAGGAAATGCCGGAATGCCGGCGGAGTAGTAGTGGTACATGTGTATGGATCATGACTCGAGGAGTTCAACACACAACATGCATTTGGGGGTGTGTGTGTTGGGGGGGGGGGGGGGGGGGGGGGGGAGCAAACACACAAAGACATGATGTGGGATTAGTGTACAGAGGAAGGGTACATAATGCATAAGAGTGGACAATTACCAAATGAAAAAAAATCGAGAGCTAGCCACCGTACGTTTGTTACAACAGACCTTTATGATAGGAAAAAGCCCGGAACCATAGGTATCTAAAAGAGCTGACCCAGGCCTCAAAGTCTACATATAATAACTATTTGTGTCGAATAGAAAATGCCAGCATGTTGCCATAAGAATCTTGCTAGTTGGAGTAGTGGTACATGTGTAAGGATCACGACTCCACAAGTTAATTGTATAATTTTCTTGAAGTCAACACACAACATACATGATGCGCAATTAGTGTAATGAGGGAGGAAAGATAGTGCATAAGAGTGCACAGTTACCAAATGAAAAATATGACATACGTACTCCATGATTAAGTAACATGGCGATGCAAAGAGCATCGCCCTTCTGCTTCCTGTTCTATGTGCGTTTGCTGCCTATAAAAAGAGCATCGCCCTCCTCTCATCTGGGAACGACCTACACATTGTCCCTTCTCGAGGTAGATTGCACCACCTTCCTTGCTAGCTAGCCAGCCAAACCACTCCTCAGTGCGTACCATCAATGGCTGCATCCGCGCTTAAGATGGCAACCATCGGCGCCGTGCTCATCATCCTCCTGTCTAGCGCGGGTCAGCCAGCGATGGCCTACGTTGACGGGGTAGCTTGCCCTAGCGCCGCGACGCCATGCCGGGCAGAATGCATATCTGCGTGCGGCACCGTTACGCCGATGATGTGCAACATGCTCTGCACCGTCACGCCGCCAGTGCTCGGCGTGGTGGACCAGGCCTGCATGGATCATTTCTTCCCCAATTGCATGGTCGCCTGTAAGACCATGTGCGAGCCCCTCCCGGTTCAGACTCCCTGATCGCCACCCAACCCCGGCGGCGCTGCGTCCATGCATGTTACTTCGGAGTTTTCTTACCATCGTACGGTGAACACGATGGACCTATATATGTTGACATAGCCAACTCTTTAATGTTTCATCCCGTGGTTTTGTTTTTTTTGCATCGATTCTGAAGTTATTTCTGTTACACATCATTGGTCGTCTATCCATGGATCAACAAATGGCGGTGTATTATTATGTTACCGTATGCGTTATCACTCCCAGTAGCAAGTGGTGCATCTGTGTGTTGCGTGTAACAAAATATTATTGTGGCATTATTAAAAACAAAAAACGGTGAAGCATTTCGCCAAATGTGCGTGTCAAACGTGGTTCACAGTTGCGGACAAATTGGAAACACGGTCCCAATTTTTTTTTTAAAGGAGCACCCCACCCCCACCCCATACAACATCACCATGCAAGCAGCCTAGGCTCGCTCATACAAGAGTAGGATCTCACAAGCCGAATATTCAATTCTGAGTCAGGTTCATATTTTCTCGGTGAAGAGTATTTTTCAAAAACAAATACTAGAAAAATTCAAAAAAATCTGGATTTTTTTGTCAACCAAGATACTCAAATGCGTGATGTCCGTGAAAAATTTCGTGGTGTTCGGACATTCGAGGAGCTCGTGACAAAAAGACAAAATCGGGTCCGAACAGTGTGTTTTTTCAAGCTTTCTCACATGCCCATTATTTTTTGGCTGAGGGGTACTCAGATGTCCAAACACCATCAAATTTGGTACGGGCATCACGCACTTGAGCATATTGCATGTAAAAAAAATCAATTTTTTAAATGTTTTATTATTTCTTTTGATTTTACTATTTATGCGCGACTGCGGCTAAGCGCGGGAGCCGAATCGCAGCGTCCCATGCAGAATATTCAAGCTGGCACATCCTTTCCGAGCTTACACATATGCAACCTGCAGCTACAGATAGTAAACAACAACAGACAGAAAGCTTAATCTCACAGCAACAAGTCCCCAGGCATCATCACCCGTGCTCATCAGAATCCATAAGACATAGTTTTGTTGTCTTGTGTCCGCACGCAACATTGAATACTTTGCTTGCCACCTGTTCGACCAGCTTTACTCCCCACTGCAGAAGGTTTTCGTTTTCCTCCTTCCTCGGCAAAAGAGATCGAAAATGAATTCAATGCCCAATCCTTTTAATTACAGCACAAGGATCGCACAATTTAACCCCCGGCCCCTAGAACACACATCATTACGAGCATTCCATATACACCGAAAGGTTGCAGCCGCCTCCATCAAAACCCGTTTCTTAGTTTCTCCCATGAATTTATTAAACCAGGTATCCATCTGATGTAATGTATCAGCCGGCATGTCAGGGAGACTGAATTCACATTTCAGTATGTTATAAACAAACCTAGCCAGTGGGCAAGTAAGAAACAGATGATCAATTGTCTCCTCCTGCCCATAGAAGAGACATTTTGTATCACCAGCCCAACCCCGACTGAGCTCGTCTTTTGTCAAAATACATCCATGAGCAATTAGCCATAGAATATCCAATTTTCAACGGTATATTAATTCCTTAGAGTGTTTTGTGGGAAACCAACATTATTTTCCATCATTTGTTTATAGAACGACCCAATAAAAAAACACCATTTGCAGTGAGGTTCCATTTGATAGAATCAGTCTCTGTTGACAATTGCACTTTCAAAGAGTCATCAATAAGTGAATTCCATTGTTTCAATGTGTATCTACACAAAGTTCTCCTAAACATCACAGATCTTCCTCTATTAGCAATAACCATAGCAATAGAAACCTCTTTATCAAAGCAAACATCAAACATATAGGGATATAAACCTTAAGTGGCTTGTTGTGAAAAGATTTTCTAGCGGAACCGGATAGGTTGTTGCCGTCCATCGTTGCTTGGGATGTGTGATTGTATTACTTTATCAATTGCTATAGGATGCATTGTCTGACACATATACATCATACTTTCTCTCTCCTTCAATCCATTTATCTTTCTTACCCCGCTTTGTGACTTGTGGGACAACTAGCGAGGAGGCCCCATAGCAGAATGACTAGTGGGTATGTTTCGAGTCAAAAGGTAGTACTCCTACTCACCCACGCTTTCCAGTTTGTATCAATTATATCTCTTGAACCAAATCGATTGACAACCCATTTGGATATTAGTATTCATGATATTTAAATCTTCAAAACAAGATCAATTTTGAACACCTTTGAAAAAAAATCAAATTAAAATTATGAAACTACTTCATGTGTTTCATTGTATTTTTACATGTTTCGTTATTATTTTCATTACATGTTTTCATTGCTTTTTCATTCCAGATTTCAGTACTGTTACATTCAGGTTTATTTCTAGTTTTAGAGTTTTAAAATAAGTTTTCATACCATTTTATTAAATTCTCTTTCATGGTAGCGCTGGGATCTAAAAAATGTCTTTTCACATATTTTCTATACAATTTCATTTCCGTGTCTACATGTTTTCATACATTCCCTTTTGCATGTTTTCGTTATAGTTTCATTCCACAATTCATTAATGTTTCATCTCGGATTTGATATAACTTTCATTACGGTCTATTACATTCCCGTTTGCATGTTTTCATTATTGGTTCATTCCGATTTCATTAATGTATCATCTCGTATTTCATATAAGTTTCATTATGGTATCAAAATTTGTTAAACTTGTTCAAAATATGTCCAACATTGATCTTGTTTTAAAGATTTAAATGACATGAACACAAATCTGCAAACGGATTGTAAATCGGGTCATCGGTTCAAAAGTTAAAAGTGTTACAAATTTTAGGATCAAACTAAAATTATGGTTGGATGGACCGTGGGGTGAAGAATAAAATATGTTGAGTGCAATAAAGTCCTGCTCCTAAACAGTGGGTGGGTCCCAGCAAGAAAGGAGAAATCACACATGATAAAGAAAATGAATCAATTACTTCATATGTGATATGTGTGCCTGAACACATGAAACAATTCAATTGGCTAGCAGGACACCGGCAGAAACTGGCTACGCTAAACAATCCTCTCTCGTGGCTTGTTCCCCATCCAAATATAATTCCAAAATCGGGTTCTAAGCCCATTCCCCACAACACTAGTACAATTAATCTAACTTTCATCAAGCCAGACCACAACTATGAATTCCTTGCTTTATGTTTAGTCCCAGTTACACATTTGTTCTTAACATATTTAGCAAAAAGCATCATTTGCCACTCCCCATCACTTGTTTCCAATTTCCAAAGCCACTTTCCAAGCAATGCAAAATTCATAATTTCCAAGTTTAACACACTCAGTCCACCATGCTCTTTCAGCCTACAAATTTTATCCCAAGCCATCAAATGATACTTCCTAACACCATCCTCCTCCTCCTGCCAACACATTTTAGCTCTAAAGTAATCGAACATTTTCCTAACACCCATATGGAGAGGATAAAAGGAAATCATATAAAAAGAGCCACCTATCTGACCTCGGTATCTCACGGCATTAGTTTCCCCCCACATTAGCCCCAACTCCATCTGCTCGCTTAGCCAGAAACCAATTGATCAATGCCTCCACTCGACTCCAAGACGATCGAACCTAGAAGCATATAGTATACATTAAATGAGTGCACATGATCAATATAACTTTACTCACCTGTCCACGCGGTGGCAAGGGGCGTCGACGAGGCGATGTAGATGGTCATGGGGGCGCACCACGCAGTAACAGCCGCTTACATGGACAATGCCTCCACCACGTGCTCCAGTATTGATCTCATTAATTGACATTGATTTGAATCGCATTGCATCGTCCAAAGTTGTGGTCTTGTTTACTAAATATGTTTTATATTGGATCTGAGAGCTTTTGAAGTACCACAATACCGTAAAACAGCTCTGGTATTATGGGTCTAACTGCACAAAATATGGAAATTGCAGAGAGGCAAGATCTACCAGAAATTTGAGTTTATTGGAAATGTTCGCTATTATTCATGTTTTTCGTATTTCGAATTGATATCTTGTTTTCTTTTTTAGAGTTGAGTACAAATCCAATACGTTGTTCAGCCACACAACCTAAAAGTGCACACTACGGCATGGTCGCCAATTGGACTAGCCTTTGCTCAGCGGCAGAAGGGATCGACTGAGTATTGTGTTGTTATAATTGTAGAGATGGTCAAGGAAGAAAGTAAGACACATGATCATGGTTTATGAAGCAGAAAGACGGGATGACACGTTGTTGCATTGGTTCTCGTCTTTGACCTACTCTAGCATTTCGCAAAATGTTTGTGTCAAGCGTGATTGACATATACTGACAAGTTGGAAACACACCTAGTCTCGCCCTGTGCATACCTAGTAAGACATGGCAACGTCTGTCCCACCTCGCCATCACATGGCATTAGCTCTCACCCGATCCGACCCTTCTTCAATCCGCTCTCTCAGCCAAAAACCAGTGGATCAAAGCCTCCGCTCAGCTCTAGCGCGATGGAAGATAGAAACACATATGACATCGGCTCGTATGCAGGAAACCAGCAGTGAGCTCCTCATTCTCAACACCAAGCTTCTAAATTATTGTTCATCCAACGGCTACTATGATCCAGTTTCATTATGAGAGTACACTCCATATTATTTAGTAATTTCTAGCATTTTCTAAGTTTCCAAAAGTTTCCTTTTAGTAATCTCAAGCTGCAACTCTTGCTCCATCACTAACTCATGTAACCTCCTCATTTCCTGCTCCACCAGAGTAGATTTCTCGGCAAGAGCTTCTTCGGTCTCCTCTAGTTGGCCCATCATACCAACCCATCAGACTTCCTCCCACCTTCTGAGCCAGGTGACATCAGTGGGGCAAACCTAGATGCACCATCCATTGAGGCACTCCTCCTAGCAGCCTCGAATTGAGCCAAGGATGGACTTCCATGATGAGTAATCTATCTATCATTTTTGTTCTTCTTCTGCTTTTTACTGCTTATGCCCTCCTTATCAATTGAAGCAGTAACATCCCTAAGCTTTCTACGCCAGCCATTTTCAACAACTGATTCTAGGGTAAACACATTATCATACAAGTACAACTCTTTCGTAGTTTCAAAGTCATTTCTCAACTCCGTTGAAAACCAGCTGATTCACAGTTTTGGTATGGCATGATAAAGATCAAGGAACTGTTTTTCCAACTTGGTACTTTGTCGGTGAGGGACGGTTCTCAAGTTAGATTCTGGGAGGATAGCTGGCTAGGCACCACCCCAATTATGGTGTGTTAGGGCATTTCCCGCCTTAGGGTTTTGGTGATGATGACAATGCGCCCTTAGTCTAATCGTGCGCCCTAGTTTACTCAGGTACACCTTGTTTGGCGCAAGACGGTCAGGCATTCCCTCAGGACGGAAAAGATCGAAGACGGAGTTTCCGACGCGTTTATTTCTTTGGTCGTAGGAAATCCGTACTATTAAGAGGGAATCTGCATCGGAAGGTACTGGGTGAATCAATGCACATACACATTCTATTGCACCCACTAGATATCCTTCCGTTTGAGGAGATGGGTCCTCAAAGTCTGTCTGTGGCAATGGTTTTAGTGCCCAGCGGTTGTACCACTTGTCGTAGCGGTTGTACCGCTCGACCGGTTGTTCCGGCCCAGCACCGCTCCACTACCGGAAACCCTTCTGTAATGGAGCTGTTATTGGGCGGTGGTGGCCTGGTAGTTCCCGGGCGGCTTTGGCGAACCGGTACTACCGGTGCCAGGAGCGGTTGTACCGCTCCAGACTTAGCCACCACAGGAACTCTGGTCTAGCAGTTGTACCGGCACAACCACCTCCCCAACTACCGCTTTGGGGTGACTCCCTTCTGATATGAGGCGGTTCTTGGGCGGTGGTGGAGCGGTAGTTTCGGTTGGCTCCGGCCGACCGGTGGCTCCACCGGTTGTACCGCCTGGGCATTTCTGCAGTGGGAACCCGTGAATACCGGTTGTACTGGTGCTCCGAGCGGTTGTACCGCTGCAGTGTAATAACTACTGTAACGGTTGGATTTGGGGGCACTATATAAGTAGGTGGCTCCTCCACCTACCTTTTCACCTCTTGCCTCTCTCTCTCCTCCATTGTTGCCCTCCAAGCTTTCTTGCCCGATCTCTCTCTCTAGCCACTCAAACTTGTTGATTTGCTAAGGATTGAAGGAGGAGACCTAGATCTACACTTCCACCAAAGGAAACTTGATTCCCCCATACTTTCTTGTGTGGATTTTGTTACTCTTGGGTGTTTGGGCACCCTAGATGGAAGAGGTCACCTCGGAGCCACATTCCATTGTGGTGAAGCTCCGTGGTGGTGTTGGGAGCCTCCAATTCAGTTGTGGAGAGAGCCTCAACCTTGTTTGTAAAGGTCCGGTTGCCGCCTTCAAGGGCACCACTAGTGGAATCACGGCACCTTGCATTGTGCGAGGGCGTGAGGAGAATACGGTGGCCTTAGTGGCTTCTTGGGGAGCATTGTGCCTCCACACCGCTCCAACGGAGACGTACTTTCCCCTAAAGGGAAGGAACTTCGGTAACACATCCTCGTCTTCACCGGCTCCACTTGTGGTTATTTCTTACCTTTACTTTGTGCAAGCTATTGTTGTGTTGTATCCTTTGCTTGCTTGTGTTGTCATTGTTGTTAGCATCATATAGGTTGCTCACCTAGTTGCACATCTAGACAACCTATTTTGTTCCTAACCCTAATTTGTTAAGAAAAGCTAAAAATTGGTAGTTGCCTATTCACCCCCCTCTAGTCAACCATATCGATCCTTTCAATTGGTATCAGAGCCTCGTCTCTTTATTAAGGGTTTCACCACCCGAAGAGTATGGTTGACGACAGGGATCGGGATGAGGAAGTGCCCGAGGCCGTGGAGTTGAACTCGGTCACCCGAGGCGACTTAAATGAAGCTATGGCTTCACTTAAGACGTCTATGATGGCCGAGGTCGAGTCCATGCTTAAATAACTCCTTGAGGGGTTGAAGTCTACTCCCGATCCGTTGCTTGTGGTTAATCCCACTGCATCTGTGTCGGAGGCCAATTCCGACAAGGAAGCGGCTAAAGGCACTCAAACCTCTTCCCCTCATGGTAAGAATGGGACGGGAACCTACGCCTCGGTTCCCCCTCCCCCGGTCTATGGAGGACCGGTCCCTACACCGCATATTAACAACCTTGGTCCTCCTCCTAAGCTTGTGAAGGGTGATTTTGCTAATTGGGTTTTTCGTATCAAGTCTCATTTGAATCACAGCTCAACAAATCTTTGGAGAATCATCGAGCAAGGCTTCTACCCACAAGATCCAAGCAAACTCACTCCAAGAGAAGAGGCAGACAATCAATACAATCACTCCACATTGTTCATCCTCTAATCCGCAGTGCCTCCCGAAGATCTAGCTCACTTGCGCCCCTTTTCCCGTGCAAAGGATTGTTGGGAACACATTATATCTTTGTACAAGGGGAGCTCAAGCATTCAATGGTCTAACTTTGAGGTGGTGCTTGATGAGGCCGATGAATTTGTGATGAATGAAGATGAGGATCCTAGGGATCTCTACCGAAGATTGACAACTCTTGCGGTCGCTCTTCAAGATCATGGGAGCAAGGATACGGATGACAATTGGATCAAGCGCAAGTTTCTCAAGGCCATCATGCCATTCAACAAGGCAATGTCCTCTATGATCCGTCAAAGACCGGACTTCCACGCATTGTCTTCAAGTGAAGTGTTGGATGAGTTTATTGCCATGAACATCATGAACAAGACCGCCGACAATGCTCTAGCTCGTGTCCGGTCAAAGAAAGGCTCACCCAACCTTGCTTTGAAGGCCAAGGGTATTCCGGAAGAAGAAGAAGAGAGTTGCCCCGAAGACACCAAATATTCTTACCACGAGCACATGGCTCTTGCGTCAAGACAGTTTTGGGGCAACAAGAGAAACACAAGGCCCAACTCCTCCAAGAACAACTCAAAAGGCAAGCAACGTGTAAGGACTTGCTACAATTGTGGCAATGTGAGTCACTTTGTGGTGGATTGTCCGTATGAGAAGAGGGAGGACAATGGTGGGAAGCTCATCCGCAAAGACAAGGCCAAGTCCTTCCCAAATAAGAACAATTTCAACAAGAAGGTGACTCCAGAGGGCTTGGTGGCACAAGAAGAGTACAACTCCGATGATGATGATGATACAAGTGGTGAAGTGTTAGCAACGGCCACCGTGGCCATTGCCACCTCTTCTCCAACCTCGGTGTCCCTCTTCGATGCCCCCAATGAGAACATCATCGCCAAGTGCCTCATGGCCAAAGGTATCAACAAGGTAACCTCCAACACCAAAACTACTACCACTCCTTCATTGTTGGATTGTGTGGATGATAGTGAGATGGTAAAGGTTAATGAGAACGAGTTTGATAAGTTCTTGAGTAATCTCAAAGGTGAGATCAAGAAGCACTTTGTTGCTCTCTTGGAACAATTGGGTGAGGCCAATGATATCATTGAGTCCCACGAAGAGACTATCACTAACTTGCAAGGCCATAGTCGTGATTATGCTGATGATATTACGGATCTTTCCATTGCTCTTGAGGAAGAGCGAGGTCTTCGTTTGGCTCTTGAGGAGTCACACAACGTTGACCTTGCTCAACTAAAGAAAGATCTTGAACATGCTCAAGTTCTTACTCATGTGCTCAAATCCGACAAGGTTGACCTTGGAGTTGGCCATGCTAGACTCAAGGAGGAGTTTGAGCTACTTGACAAAGCCCACAAGGTTTTGAAAAGTGCTCATGGCTCTCTCAAAGAGTCTCATGATCAACTCCAAGTGAAGCTAACAACGGAAATAGCCACTTGTCCTCCGTTCGTTTTAATTGATAATGCCATTGCTACTAACCCTTGTTGTGAGCATGAGCATCTTGTGGAGGAGAATGCCAAGTTGAAAGAGCAAATCGAGAAAGGCCTTGTGACTTGCATACAAGGCGAGAAGAACCTCAACGAACTTTTGAGCAATCAAAAGGAAGTTGTGGCAAAGGAGGGACTTGGGTTTGTGCCCAAGTCAAAGAAGAAGAAGAACAACAAGACCAAGAAACCTCTCCCTCTCAAAGAGGTATTTGTCAAGAAGGGAGAGGGTGCTCATAAGGGGAAGAAGAACAAGGTGGTGGGTGGAAATGTCAAGAAGGACAAACACACTCCATCGAACAAAGTCGGCGACTTTAATCCTTCTTATGTTTTATGTCGTGCTAGTGATGGGCATGTTCATGCCAAATTTGTTGGTTCTTATTATGAGTACATTGAATGGTCTATTTGGGTTCCTAAGACCCTTCTTACTAACATCAAAGGACCCATTCAAGAATGGGTACCTAAAACCAAGCATTGATGTCTTGTAGGAGTTTGCTTCCGGTGGAGGATCATGGTTGCTTGATAGTGGAGCAACAAAATCATATGACCGGGAGAAAGCATTTGGTGGTGGACGTGCAACCAAGCTCATCTATGTCCACCCATGTTCAATTCGGTGATGCCTCAACATCTAAGGTATTGGGTCTTGGCAAGGTTGAGACCCTTGCATACAATTTACTTTTCGTTCGTCAACTTGCACTTATAGGCTTTGCTACATTCTTTGACATTGATACCGTGGCCCTTTTGTGGAGCAAGACTCTTAAAGTAGCTTTTGTTGGGCATGTCGAGAACGGTCTCTATGTGGTTAACTTCTCGGAGCGACCCACTAAGACCGCGACTTGCCTAATGGCTAAAGTTGATGTGGGGTGGCTTTGGCATCGCCGACTAGCCCATGTCAATATGAGATCTTTGCAAAGTCTCCTCAAAGGGGATCACGTTCGTGGACTAACAAATGTGAGCTTTGCCAAAGATCGTGCTTGCAGTGCTTGTATCGAAGGAAAGCTACATGAGATGGCTCACCGACCCATGACTATCATTTACTCGAAGAGGCCCTTGGAGCTCCTTCACATGGATCTCTTTGGAACTCCATCCTTTGATAGTCTTGGGGGAAGAAAGTATTGCTTGGTGATTGTGGATGACTATTCAAGATACACTTGGGTATATTTCTTCAAGAGGAAGAGCGAGACCCAACAAACCGTCATCGACTTTGCCAATGAAGCTCAACGTCAACATGAGGCAAAGATATTGATGATTAGAAGTGACAACGATACCGAGTTCAAGAACTACACCTTGGATGCGTTTCTTAGTGATGAGGGGATCAAGCATCAATATGCCACACCATATACCCCTCAACAAAATGGTGTAGCGGAGAGGAAGAACCGGACGTTGATGGACGCGGCAAGAACCATGATGGCGGAATTCAAGTCTCCGTACAACTTTTGGGCCGAAGCCATCAACACCGCATGTCATGCATCCAATCGGCTCTACCTCCGCAAAGGCTTGAACAAGACTCCATATGAGATACTTACCGGTAACAAGCCCAACCTCAAGTACTTCCGGGTGTTCGGGTGTAAGTGTTTCATTCTCAAGAAAGGTACTCGTTTGTCAAAGTTCGAACCTAGAGCTCAAGAGGGCATTTTTATTGGTTATGCTACAAACTCTCATGCTTACCGTGTCCTCAACAAGTCCAACGGACTCATTGAGGAGACGTGTAACGTAGAGTTTGATGAAAATAATGGCTCCCAAGTGGAGCAAAGTGGTCTTTGTGATGTAGGTGATGAAATTCCTCCTCAAGCCATAAGAAGAATGGGGATTGGTCAAATACTCCCCATTGAGGAACCCCTTGTGGCCGAAGGAGAAGGACAATGCTCTACGCAAGTGGAGCCATCACCAACCATTGACCCACACGCTTTCGAAGAACAAACCGAAGACCCTCAACCAAGTGATCAAGATCAAGGGCAAGATCAACCTCAAGATGATGGTGATGCACCAAATGATGCCCAAGATCAAGATCACGACACCGAGCAAGCTCAAGATCAAGTGCAAGCTCAAGATCAAGAGCAGGCTCAAGATGACGCTCAAGATGCTCAAGATGATCCTCCTCAAGTGACCTCAAAGGAACTATTGGAGCCTCGTGCCGCCAAGATTGCTTCCAAACTCAAGCATCAACAACATGTCTTGGAGAATGTCTATGGAAGCTTAAAGAAGGGGGTAACCACTCGTAGACAATTAACAAACTTTTGTGAGCATCACGCGTTTGTTTCTTGTGTTGAACCCCAAAAGGTACATGAGGCGCTCGAGGACACGGATTGGCTTGAAGCCATGCATGATGAACTCAACAACTTCGAGCGCAACAAGGTGTGGACATTGGTGCCAAGGCCAACGGAGAACCATAATGTCATTGGAACCAAATGGATCTTCAAGAACAAGCAAGATACGAACGGTGTTGTCACTCCAAACAAGGCAAGATTGGTGGCACAAGGCTACTCCCAAGTCGAGGGTATCGACTACGGTGAAACCTTTGCTCCCGTTGCTCGTCTTGAATCTATTCGTATGTTGCTTGCATATGCATCTCATCATGATTTTAAGTTGCAACAGATGGATGTGAAGAGTGCATTTCTTAATGGTCCTCTTAATGAGTTGGTATATGTCAAACAACCCCCGGGGTTCGAGAATCCCAAGTTCCCCAATCATGTATACAAGCTCGATAAGGCACTCTATGGCCTTAAACAAGCCCCACGTGCGTGGTATGAGCACCTTACCGAGTTGTTGCAAGACCGTGGGTTTGAAATTGGGATAATCGATCCCACTCTTTTTACTAAGGGGGTTAAAGGGGATTTGTTCATATGCCAACTATATGTTGATGATATTATTTTTGGTTCTCCTAACAAAGCTTTCAATGATGAGTTCGCCGCACTCATGACCGAGAAGTTTGAGATGTCTATGATGGGAGAGTTGAAGTTCTTTCTTGGGTTCGAAGTCAAACAAAGAAGAGAAGGAACCTTCATCAACCAAGCCAAATATACCCAAGACATGCTCAAGAGATTCAAGTTAGAAGATGTCAAACCGGCCAAGACTCCAATGCCTACCAAGTGCCAACTCGACATTGATCCAAATGGTAAAGCGGTGGATCAAAAGGTATATCGTTCTATGATTGGATCCTTGCTTTACCTTTGTGCATCTAGGCCGGATATCATGTTGAGTGTGGGAATGTGTGCACGATTTCAAGCCGCGCCTAAGGAAAGTCACTTTGTGGCGGTCAAGCGAATCTTTCGATATTTGGCTCATACCCCAAACTTTGGCTTATGGTACCCCAAAGGAGCAAGCTTTGATCTCATGGGATATTCGGACTCGGATTGGGCGGGAGACCGTGTGGATAGGAAGTCAACCTCCGGAGGGTGCCAATTCCTTGGTCGCTCTTTGGTGAGTTGGTCTTCGAAGAAGCAAAATTGTGTGTCTCTCTCCACCACCGAGGCCGAGTATGTAGCCGCCGCAAGTTGTTGTGCACAATTGCTATGGATGAGGCAAACTTTAAAGGCTTACGGTGTCATGACAAAGTGCCTCTTTTCTGTGACAATGAAAGTGCAATCAAGATCTCCTACAATCCGGTGCAACATAGCAAGACGAAGCACATTGAGATTCGTCATCATTTCATCCGGGATCATGTCAAGCGTGGAGAGATTGATATTATTCATGTTGGAACTCAAGAGCAACTAGCGGATATTTTCACGAAGCCATTGGATGAAGCAAGATTTCGCGAGTTAAGGTATGAGCTAAATATCATTGATTCGAGCAACGTGTCTTGAATATCGTCACACCCCACCGCATTCATCATGATTATCTTGTTCTAGATGTAGGCATGGATTTAAGGGGAGTGTTGTTCTCTCAATGAACTCTCCCTCCCCCCTATTATGCATAAATAAAGCCAATCTTTCACATTAGCCATTTTTGATGGTTCTAGTGCTTCAAAGATGAGTTTTGGTCATGGGCCCAAGGTTAAAATCTTCGCGGTGCCATACCAATTGACTCAAACATAGGTGGCTTCGGCCACCGCCCCTCCTCTCGTGTGGAGGTTTGGTTCTCCTTTTGGATCTTATTTGCCTTGCTAGTTTCTTTCTAGGTCATAGGTGTTTGTATCCTCCAAGTGTTGGCTTTTATTGTTTGCTTCTTACACTCTTGGAGCTAACTTCACCATATTTCAGTGCCAAGTTTCCATCCCAAGCCTTCTCTTCCCATAAAACTTTCTGCTCCAAATGTACACAAGTTGATATCTTGGCATGGGTGGCAGTAACCGGGCGGTACAACCGGTGGTCAGGGCGGTTCTACCGCTATGCCATTTGGCTGTAACGTCCCGGCGGTTCTACCGGTCAAGTTTGGCGGTTCTACCGCTTGAATCTTGACCTGGGCTTCCGGCCGGTACTACCGGGCAGTTACGAGCGGTACTACCGCTGCCTGTCAGGCGACGGAAGTACCACCCCTAACCACTGGGTAGTACCAGGGGGCGGTACAACCGCTCTTAGGAGAGGTACAACCGCTCCGCGGTTTGCGCAGGTATATAAGGGCGCGGGCCGAAGGGGTTTCTCTCTTTCCCCTTCGTGCCCGTCCTCTTCTCCTGTTCCTGCCGCCGGTTGCTGTCCCCATTGCCCCGGAGTGCCCTCCGGTGCTCCGGATCTGTCGGTTCTTCATCGGATCCGCTCCGTGGAGGCCGTCTCCTCCCCGATCTCTTCCCATGGATACCGGTAATGCCCCTTTTTCTCTTGCTTTTGGTTTCAATCTTTGAATCCATCTATCTAGGGCATTACGTGTACTCCCGTGTTTTTGGCTAAACTATTGGGTGGAAGAGATCATATTGTATTCCTCTATTGCTTGTAGATAGTTAGAAATCAAAATATTGCATCTAGATTCAGTTTTGATTTGTGCCTGTTCTCTTGTGTGTGGAACCGCTGTCAGGGGTACAACCGCTTCTAATTGGCGGTACAACCGCCCAAGCGGTACTACCGCTAGGACAACCGGTACAACCGGCTTTACTGAACCTCTGTGCATTGTTTCTTCTTCTCTCTACTTACATGTAATATATTCCTCTGATCTTGTGTACATTGCTCTCACCTGCGCTGGGTATCTTGTGTGCTTCCCGTGTGTGTGTGCAGGTGGCTCTTGTTCTCGCTCTGCTCCTCGCCAGAAGACCCGGAAGAGAGTCCGTAGATGCAAGCGTCCTGATGACTCTGAGGAAGAGCAAGAAGTGGTGATTCCCACCAAGCCCACTCGCCGTGAGAAGTCTGCCGCTTCCAAGCAACGTGTGGCCATTCCAATGCACAGGTGGAAGCAACAGGACTGGGAGAAGTTCCGTCTGCTGAATCCATATGAGGTTCCAGTTCATCCTCGTTGGTCCACACCTCAGTTCAGGAATGAGATGCAAGTGAGGATTGTGCATGAGCTTTTTGAGCATAACAAGAATAGGTTCACCAAGCAGTGGACAATTGACCTTGATCACTGGAGGAACAACATGGAGTACTTTGGAGAGGCCTTAGCTTTGTGTGAGGAGTTTGACTTGGTCAAGCTCATGTCTATCAACTATGACTTTGATGTGCAGCTTATCCATCAGTTCTATGCCACCGTTCACTTCGGCACCGATGATGCTTGTACTCTGTCCTTCATGTACCGTGATGAGCTCTTTCAGGTGCCTTGGAGAGCTTTTTGCAATGCTCTAGGCTATGATGATACCGGTCTGGCCGGGAATGGTGGCATCCGTCCTCACGACCGTGCCACATCCATGAGCAAGGAGAAGCTTGCACCTCTGTACATCCGAGGACGTGGAGTCATTGGTGAGTCCAAGGATCTTCAAAAGGTATATGACTTTATGCATCGTGTGTTCCGCAATGTGCTTCTGCCCAAGGTTGGGAATCAGGATGAGATATATGGCTATCTGGTGGATCTGTTGGTGGCTATGAAGACCAAGGTGGGGTCTAGTGCAACTTTTGATGTTTCCAAGTGGCTATGGGAGGAGATGTACAGCATGGTCATGCACCGTAAGGTACCCATATATGCTCCGTTTGTCATGTGTTTCCTGACCTCTGTGTGGGAAGTCCGCAGGCCAGGAAAGCCTCTTTCATCTCCAGATAATCTCACTGTGCATGAGGTCAAGCAGTTGAGAAAGAAGAAACATGCTGAGCCTCGCTTTCCTGCTGATGATCCCGAGGATGTTTATGCCACCTCTAGTGATGAGGACTTTGAGCTGGAGGCTGGGGCCAAGCCCTCCTGGGTTGCTAAGCTCACAGCCAAGGTGAAGAAGACCTTTTGCTTGCAGACTCACATCCAAAAGAAGCTCTATGATGCTCATGTGAATGAGAAGAAGGCCAGGCGCAGACAGATTGAGATGATGAGGCACCTCAACATGCAAGTGGACAGTGGATCTGAGAAGAGCATCACTCCAGAGGACAAGTGGATCTTCGAGAACAGTACGTGGTCTGACGATGAGACCTCTGGCCGTCCTGCTACCAGAGGCCGTCCTGCTGCCTCTACCTCTGCCGCCGCCGAGGATGATATCATGGAGGAGGACGATCCAGAGGCATCTGATGGAGATGATCCAGAGGCATCTGATGGTGATGATCCAGAGGAGACCGAGGAGTCAGAGGAGGACTACTGAGCTCTGGGGCGTTAGCATCGCTCTTTTCCTTTTTGGTGTCTTGATGCCAAAGGGGGAGAGAGTTCTATTAGGTCTCGGGATTTGCATGGGTTTTATTTGCATTTGCTTTGGGTGTCAGTTGAACCTTTGCTTCGAGTTGGTTTGGTTTGTGAACTTGTCGTGCGTGGAGACCTTGTGCATGGTGTGAGACATGCGATCCCGATCTATCTATATTATGCTTTTATATCTTGTCTCGTATGATCGTAGAGCGTGCTTATTATTGTTGCCCTTATCTATTGCTCTACTTCTTGTTCCTGCAAATGCATGCTTGTTGTCTATTCAGTTCATTTACTGTCACTGGTTGGTCTATAAAATCTAGGGGGAGCATTGATCCTAATGTGAGCATTTTGCATTCCAAAAGCAAAATCAAAATAGTGCTCACATGTAGGGGGAGCCCCGTCTATATTTTCTAGATCTCCGGTGCAAATCGTGTAGTTGTCATCATCCACCAAAAAGGGGGAGATTGCATGTCAGGTACACCTTAGTCTAATCGTGCGCCCTAGTTTACTCAGGTACACCTTGTTTGGCGCAAGACGGTCAGGCATTCCCTCAGGACGGAAAAGATCGAAGACCGAGTTTCCGACGCGTTTATTTCTTTGGTCGTAGGAAATCTGTACTATTAAGAGGGAATCCGCATCGGAAGGTACTGGGTGAATCAATGCACGTACACATTCTATTGCACCCACTATATATCCTTCCATTCGAGGAGAGAGGTCCTCAAAGTCTGTCTGTGGCAATGGTTTTAGTGCCCAGCGGTTGTACCGCTTGTCGTAGCGGTTGTACCGCTCGACCAGTTGTTCCGGCCCAGCACCGCTCCACTACCGGAAACCCTTCTGTAATGGAGCTGTTATTGGGCGGTGGTGGCCCGGTAGTTCCCGGACGGCTTCGGCGAACCGGTACTACCGGTGCCAGGAGCGGTTGTACCACTCCAGACTTAGCCACCACAGGAACTCTGGTCTGGCGGTTGTACCGGCACAACCACCGCCCCAACTACCGCTTTGGGGTGACTCCCTTCTGATGTGAGGCTGTTCTTGGGCGGTGGTGGAGCGGTAGTTTCGGTTGGCTCCGGCCGACCGGTACTACCGGTGGCTCCACCGGTTGTACCGCCTGGGCATTTCTACAGTGGGAACCGGTGAATACCGGTTGTACCGGTGCTCCGAGCGGTTGTACCGCTGCAGTGTAATAACTGCTGTAACGGTTGGATTTGGGGGCACTATATAAGTAGGTGGCTCCTCCACCTACCTTTTCACCTCTTGCCTCTCTCTCTCCTCCATTGTTGCCCTCCAAGCTTTCTTGCCCGATCTCTCTCTCTAGCCACTCAAACTTGTTGATTTGCTAGGGATTGAAGGAGGAGACCTAGATCTACACTTCCACCAAAGGAAACTTGATTCCCCCATACTTTCTTGTGTGGATTTTGTTACTCTTGGGTGTTTGGGCACCCTAGACGGAAGAGGTCACCTCGGAGCCACATTCCATTGTGGTGAAGCTCCGTGGTGGTGTTGGGAGCCTCCAATTCAGTTGTGGAGAGAGCCTCAACCTTGTTTGTAAAGGTCCGGTTGCCGCCTTCAAGGGCACCACTAGTGGAATCACGGCACCTTGCATTGTGCGAGGGCGTGAGGAGAATACGGTGGGCTTAGTGGCTTCTTGGGGAGCATTGTGCCTCCACACCGCTCCAACGGAGACGTACTTTCCCCTAAAGGGAAGGAACTTCGGTAACACATCCTCGTCTTCACCGGCTCCACTTGTGGTTATTTCTTACCTTTACTTTGTGCAAGCTATTGTTGTGTTGTATCCTTTGCTTGCTTGTGTTGTCATTGTTGTTAGTATCATATAGGTTGCTCACCTAGTTGCACATCTAGACAACCCATTTTGTTGCTAACCCTAATTTGTTAAGAAAAGCTAAAAATTGGTAGTTGCCTATTCACCCCCTCTCTAGTCAACCATATCGATCCTTTCATGGTGCAATATCCAAGCATGTATCGGATTGTTAGACATTAATTTGTCACGATCGCACAGGTCCTGAGCCAAGCAAATCTTGGTATTTCTTACATTGGGGACCTATTAGGGTATCACCTTGCATCATGGAATGAATTCCTCACACGTCTGGAGCCCATTTAGCTATCAAACGAACTAGACGAGTTTTGTCGGTGAGGGATGGTTCTCAAGTTAGATTCTGGGAGGATAGCTGGCTAGGCACCACCCCAATTATGGTGCAATATCCAAGCATGTATCGGATTGTTAGACATTAATTTGTCACGATCGCACAGGTCCTGAGCCAAGCAAATCTTGGTATTTCTTACCTTGGGGACCTATTAGGGTATCGCCTTGCATCATGGAATGAATTCCTCACACGTCTGGAGCCCATTTAGCTATTAAACGAACTAGATGAGTTTCGATGGAACTTGAATCAAAATAGCAGGTTTCCTATCAGGCCTGTATATGAGGCGATTGCCCATAGCGATGCTTCTGGAGATAATAAAATATTGTGGAAGCTTAAAATACCTTTTCGAGTAAAGATATTCCTCTAGTTTCTAAACATATGTGTGATCTTGACTAGAGATAGCAAGACAACAAGTATATATGACATTTTCTCTACCATAGTTGCTTAGAATTAGCTGAAATTTTGAAGGTACACCGCTATGAATATATTTGATTTTTAGTAACTTTTTCATATTTTTCTGGGTAGTTCAAATCTTTGCCCAAAATTTGAACAAATTCGGACGGAAATTTGAAATCTCGTTTTCTCTTTGGTCCTTCTCCAGAATTGGTTGAAATTTGAACAGTAGACTACTATGAATATACTTTATTTTCTGTAAGTTTTTCAGATTTTTCTGGGCAGTTCAGATTTTTGCCCAAAATTTGAACAAAGTTGAAGAGAAATTTGAAATCTCGTTTTCTCTTTGCTCCTTGTCCAGAATTGGCTGAAATTTGAACAACACACTTTTTGGCCTTTCTCCCTATGTGGATGATAAGAAAAATGCCAATCGAACCAAGTAAGGGCTTCGCGTGAACATACTTGTGAAACCTCTAACAAGATGAACCTAATCTAACTCCCCTTTCTTAACAGTGATGGTAGTCATGGGGCTAACATTGTCTGGTCGAAAAGGTGCCCTGGTATTGCTGCTAATGAGAAGACGGGTAAATATCTGGTGCTCCGGGAGCACCTAAGCTCAGGTGCTCCCGCGCGAGCTCGGCCGTTGGATCTCAGATCCAAGAGCTCTCGGGACAATGACGCCTGCTCGCGCTAGCCACGTCGGCAGAACGAGCCGAGCGAGGTAGGCATCCATTGGAAAGATTAATCACAAGAAAAAAGGAGAGAGCCAGCGGAAGCTTAATAGAGAAGGAAAATGAGTTAATCACGCAACCGCACCTCTCGTTGCTCTCTCCTTCCGCCTCTTTCCCCGCTTCTTTCCCACACGGCGGCTCCCACCTCCTCCTGGTCGATCTTGGTCGTCACCGGTGTGCCTCGTCGCCGCCCGCCCGTGGTGATGCGCCCACGGTGGATCCCGTTCTCTCCTCTCGCACGATGCGTCGCCTCTGCAACTCCCGTCCCTCGCTGCCATCTCCCGGTCTTTTGCTTCCTTTGTCCCAAGATCTGTGCGCGTCGTGGTGGAAGATCCGGGAAGGGAGGCGAGTCTCTCCCACGGCGTCGCTGTTGCGCGGCTCATTCGCGTTCCTCTCAGAGGACCAGGTGGAGAAGCTGAAGGGCGAGAGCCGGGACGAGGCCAAGGCTGCCGCCAAGATCATGGAGCTCTGCGCCGTGGTGGGCGACGGCAGCAGCGCCAAGGTGACGCCCGAGAGGTCGCCCGGGATCCTGCGCAGCCCGCGGTCGCAGCCACGCTCGAGTGGGGCTCCGGGTTCATGGCCCCCAAGCCGGTGTTGGGCGCGGCGGCGAAAACGCCGCAGAGGTGCCCTACGCTGCCCCGCACCATGGAGGAGGTAACCATTACTGCTACTATCCTTCGATCAATTAGCCACATCCTTTCTTCACCTGATGAAGTACCTGGGACAATTTAACAATAGGAAGTAGCATTGAACTATGACAGTAGTGATAGTCTGTTGAGTTGGGATACTGTTTAACATCTTTCTCTGTTGAGAATTCTTGATTTAATGGACAGAAATTTAGGTAAGTCATCCACATGCCATTTGTTCGAACTTGAGTGAAATCTGCGTCAATATGTAAACATTATACTCACTGTCATCATTTGTTGCTATCTGTGAAGCGCTCCTTTAGCTGATATGGTACATTGGTGCCCTGCAAAGTTCAGCATCAAGATAAAATCTGCAAATGCAGGCATGCAGCCTTAAAACTCTGATATTTCTCTTGTGGAAGGGATTCCATACCTGTGTTGGATCTGGTGGCTAGAGGCAGACTGCATAATGGTACAAGGAGAATGGCATAGAGGTGGTTATGAACTTCTGATGGTACTGCCCTTTTTTTGTTTTATTTAGTGTGTTACATAATAATACAAGAATCCCCTTGGTCTGAAACCATTTCTCCTTTCTGAAAAGTGTTGTATGAGGAACCAGTTGAAGCATTTGATGGCAAAAGACAGAACTTGAAAACTTCATCAGGGAAAATTCTGAAAGTATGGGTCATTTATCATTTCTACTGGTTGTGCAGCAGCAGCGTGTTACCTTGTGCACATTGCGTGATTTTAGATGCCATTTGTCAAATGCATTTCTACTTTGCAGTTGTCGTCATGTTGTTATGAACTTCTGATGGTACTGCTCTTTTTTATGGTACTGCCCTTTTTTTGTTTTATTTAGTGTGTTACATAATAATACAAGAATCCCCTTGGTCTGAAACCATTTCTCCTTTCTGAAAAGTGTTGTATGAGGAACCAGTTGAAGCATTTGATGGCAAAAGACAGAACTTGAAAACTTCATCAGGGAAAATTCTGAAAGTATGGGTCACTTATCATTTCTACTGGTTGTGCAGCAGCAGCGTGTTACCTTGTGCACATTGCGTGATTTTAGATGCCATTTGTCAAATGCATTTCTACTTTGCAATTGTCGTCATGTTCAATAAACTCTGAATTTTACACATTATTATGACAGCCTTGTATAGCAGCTGCGTCTCTCCTCCTCGTCTTCGACGGCGTGAATAAGATCGATGTTGAGATGGATGCACGCTGCAGGAGTAGCAGAGGCGTCATGTGAGCCTTGGGTTCTTCCGTCAATCCGTTTGTGAGTTCCCTTGGTCGCCTGCACCCTTCAGGTACAACTCGCCTCTCGTCTCTCTGCTCGCTAATAAATTGTTGGGGCTGTAGGTAATATCAGGACTTGTGATTGTTGTTGCTTCTATTTACCTTCCTGTTCATGGTTGTTGGTGTATGCAGGTTCATCTCGTGTATCTTGCTTGTCATGTTGCTGTTATCATTCATGTGTTCATTGGTTTACCTCTTTGTATCTTGCTTGTCCTCTTGCCGTTGGAAAGTTAGGTTGGCAAATTAATTAGGAATTAGAATAGTTAAGTGTCCTAAAGGGGTTGTTCATGCTATTCTTTGTGTTAGGCAGGCAAATTGTGATGGTTGCTAAGTATATATTCATGTGCAACAGATTACGCCCTTTTGCCTTTGTCTGGCTTACTTCTACTTAATTGCAAGCTAAGTATATGTTTACTTGTTTCCATTTAAAAAAGTAGGTAAAAATATGTGAAGGTTATGTAATAATCAAAATATTAACATGTAAATTTGAAATATGGAAGATCAGTGAGCAATGCTCCTGTACTAGGGTACAAATATGTGTTTTTTAGATGGAGTACATTCTATTCCATTAACCGGTGTGACCAGCTATATTTTCTCCTGCTACAAAACTGAGCAAAAAGTCAGGATCACCGTCTAACCACAAACACGTTTCCGACCTTATAACAACGCGCACCTTTATTTCTCAGATATTTTTTTTGACCTGTATACTAATTATCTGGTTTGTCTTCCTGTTGCTCTTTATCAAAAAATACATCCATGTTGTTTAGGAATTCATTTATGTTTACACATAATTACCTCTATCTAATTAGAATTGTTGGTTGACATCTTTATAGTAGTTTAGTACTGAAGCCCGCGGAGGACGGGGACGATGTGGGGGTGGAGATGTGGGGCGTTTTCTTTGGACTCCTGCTGAAGTTTTTTAAAGACGAGTTTCTGCAGAGAACCTAGGTAAAGAGTTGATGTTGGTTGCTTTGTTTGGTTTTAATGCCAGGGAAGTACTGAGCAGGGCACAATCTGTGGCAGGGTCGCGTTCTCCAACTCCTGCTTCCATCACATGAAGGATGGCGTATGTCCGTGCGGCAACTACTGGTAAATTCGGTGCTGGTAGGTATAGCAATCCTCGCCTTATTTTTGATATATCAAGCGTAAGAATTACCTGCATCTCTTTCCTTTCTTTCTTCAGCATGCCACTTTTTCTGTCATTTCTCCTCCCTATCTTCTTGAAGAAGCCATTATCCTACAGGAGCACTAAACCATGGAGGATTTGGGGGTTGTTTAGGCTTGGAGCAGTAAACGCTGGAGGATAGGGGGGCTGCTCGGGCATGGAGCAGCAAGCCATGTCAATATAGTTTGCACTCTGGGAAAGGGAGTGCTATGCACCTAGGTAAATTAGTACCACGTACTCCTACTTCTCAAAACATGCATGAGCATTTAGGATAGGACAGAAGAAATTTGTGTATACATACAATTTAATAACTTATGGAACAGGTGAAGGTGACAAATACGATAAACAAGCAAAAAAAGGATCATTTGTCCAAGTTGGTCTTCTCTGCAGAGGATAAGTTCAATAATGTCAGGAACATGCTATCAAAAGCTAAAATGGATCACTGTTCTATGTTGATTTCTCAGAATAAGGTTCTGGAGGAGATGGCCTCCTATGACCAGCTGAAGGGCATGTTCTTAAAGATATACTATCCACCAACTGAGTCAAACATGGTTTTCACTTACAACCAGATTGCCCCTGAGTTGAGATTGGCATAAGTTTGATTAATACTAACTTACAAGGTATGCTCTTAAACGTGGATGTCTTCATTTAATTAATATATCAATGATAGTGTTGTACCCTTCCTTCAGTTCTATAATTCTGTTGATGCTAGCATTATTTTGGTTCTTGTTTGCTTTCTCCATCAACGACTTGATTGCCGTCATATAGAGTTCCATTTATATTTTATAGCATAAATTTTGTATGATTGGTTGATGTCCGTATCTGAGTATGATTGTATTGTCATATTTTATTTCCTACTTCATTGAGTTTTTTGTTTTGTGCTATAGTAACACACAATCTCTCTCTCTCTCTCTCTCTCTCTCTTTCTCTCTAACATTGTGATATGTTATTTTGTACTCCCTCCGTTCCTCTATATAGTGCGCATAATTTTCTTGTCGATATTCCGATATGTAGTGCGTATTAGCTACTTTGGGCGCTTCTGGACGAAACTAGCCCTGCAGCAATACTCCCGCACGCAACGCTCGTCTTTATCCCGTTCCTCCAGCACCAACACCCCGGCGGCGGAAATTTGAGGAGATGGAGGCCGGCGTCTCCGGCATCTCCGCGTCCGCCTCCGGCGTCGTTGTGTCCACGGCCGGCGTCTCCAGTGTCGTCGCGTCCGCATCCGGCGCCTCCGCGTCCACGGGCGGCCTCCGGCGTGGTCGCATCTGCTGCTGGTGTCTCCGCCTGCGCATCCGGCGTCGTCACGTTCGCATCTACGCGCCTCCGCGTCCACTGTGCCCCTGGCCTGCATTCCGGAGAATGAGCTCCGGCATGAGCGCGCGGACGCCAGGAAGCAGGGCCACCAGCCGCGGGAGCTCGGCGCGCGCGTGGAGCTCGTCCACCAGCCGCCAACGCACGCAGCAGCCGTGCCTCGAGTTTTGCCAGCAGCGCGCGCGCCGTCCCCGGCACCCTGCCGTCGCGCGGCCACAGCTGTGCACCGCGTCCACGGCCAGCTTCTTGTGTGGCAGCGGCGACAGCTCGCGGCTCACAAGAGCTAGATACGCATTCCACGCGCATGGCCGGCGTATCCTCCTCCAGCGCGTCCATGGCTGGCGCCGCCGTGTCCTTTGCCCGCATACCTGCTTCCCTTGCCGGCTTTGCTTGCTGGTCGTGGGCGCTCGCGAGGGGCAGACGGAGGAGGCCATCGTACTAGTACTAGTACTCCTTGCAGCGTCGAGGCCAACGTACTAGTAGGTACTAGTACTCGCATGGGAGGATGAGGGCTTTCTCGTCCAAAATGCAGTGCCAGCACATGCATTGGTATGTGGGAGAAAATCTATGCGCACTAGATTTCGGAATGGAGGGAGTACAGGTTTAAGTTCCATAATTCTGATCATGTCGGTATCATATTTATTATTTTCTTAAGATCTCTATAGAATTTTTTGTCTGAATAATTAAAAGTATTTGTTCAGACTACTTTGACTTCTGAATTTTTTGGTCAATCAAAGATATATTGCATTTTGTTTCAGAATAGGATGTACTTTCCTTACTGGATAGACAACATATAGGATAAGAAATGTATACATAACATCTTAATTATGCGTAGGTTCACGCTGAAGGCTTTGGACAAGTTTGAGGATACGTTTGGTCCCTTTGATTGTGGCTCTATATTTTTTAATAGCAAGTCTAGCAGGGTCTGCACAGGTAAGAGCTGGATGACGACACTGAGAAGAGACAGTTTTCTCCCTCTCACAGTTGCTTCTGTTTCTAGATTAGATTACGCCAAAAGATGCCAGTGATGTACATTCTCGTGGTACTGGCTCAACAGCGCATTCTTAAATTGGTTTATGGAAATAGGAAGTTTCTGGCAATTGATAAAGCAATAGGTGAAAATGGATTCAAGGTTGTGACTCTGCTTCGTTTGAGTCCTCTGTACCTTTCTCCCTCGGGAACTACCTATATGGCTTGACTTCAGTCAGGTTCTTGCCTTATGTATTGGGCAGGTTAGTTTTCACTTCCTGAATGCCTCCTTGTTCCGTTATGGCACTATCTGAAAATTTCTATCCCATAGGGCACACTACATTCAGTGCGAAATTTGTCTGTTCTTAATGGCTTGCTTGTCCATAAGACTATTGACTCTTGATGCATGTGTAGCATTTTTTAAGTGTTTGTAAATCCGGGGTAGACCGAACTTGACATGGGAAGAGTCCGTAAAGAGAGACCTGAAGGATTGGAGCATCACCAAAGAACTAGCCATGGACAGGGGTGCGTGGAAGCTTGCTATCCATGTGCCAGAACCATGAGTTGGTCGCGAGATCTTATGGGTTTCACCTCTAGCCTACCCCAACTTGTTTGGGACTAAAGGCTTTGTTGTTGTTGTTGTTGTTGTTGTTGTAAATCATATATATTTTCTGTAAATTGTATCTTTCTGAATATTGTTAAGGAACTGAATTTTTGGTTCTCCAATTTAACCTCAGTTAGCTTTGTGGTTCACATAGCAAATGATTCATAGTGAATGCCCGTACTACTATTTGTTCTTTGCGCTTGTGTATCTGCCAATGTCATATGTGCCATCTCGAGACGAATATATGATAAGTTGACTCAATTATTGATATCCCTATTCGTGGCATCAATTACTTGTTTCTAAAGATTTATTTCTTATAGCTGTTATATACTATCCTTACCCATAAATTAATATTTTGTTTAATGATATTAAGCATTCTGGGCAGATCAGTGGCGGAGACAGGGGGGACTAGCAGGGGCCCTGGCCCCCCTAACATCTGAGCTTTCCTACTAAATTGTTGATTAACAGTGTAGAATCAGTGATTATTTGCTGCTTTCCTATGGTTTGGCCCTCCATAAGCTATTTTGACAGCACTTGGCCCCCCTAATCCAAGTTTTCTGGCTCCGCCACTGGGGCAGATCAGGCTGGTGACGACAACCATCTGGATGAGCAAAGGCATGATCTCTACAATGAAGCACAAAGTTTCTCAGACATTCTTGATAACGAGTAGATATATCTAACTATGTAAGGTGTGCCTAATTATACTAAATGTTGTTCCCTTGCTTCCTTGACATATAGATGGTTTTCATTAACATCTCATCTCTGTGTAGTGTGATGGCTACCGTTGATGAAATACAAGATGCTCCGGGTTCTGTTGTGGCATTCACATTGAGATTTTATTATGAAGTGTAGCTTCCATCAATGTTCCTGCTTGTTCACTTTGTGAATGAAGTGATATATTGGGATCTCAATTTGCGTCTGCCATGATTCTGCTCCTCTGTCTGCTTCTAGGAATCATGTATTATATTGCTGTCCATTGCGTATCATGGAATCTCAATTTGCTTCTGGCATGAACCGGCCTTGTATTAGTCCACAACTTTTCGACAGTGCTAACTATTACTTCTAACCACCTCTCGTCTCTGTAATCAGTCATCTAGGCTGCAATGGCGGAGACAGGGGGGGTGCCAGCAGGGGCCCTGGCCCCTCCTAACATCATGATTTTGCTACTAAATTACTGATGAATAGTGCTGAATTAGAGATTTTTTACTACTAAACATCTATTTTCCAGTGGATTGGCCCTCCCCAACCTATGTCAATGGCACTTGGCCCCCCTAATCCAAATTTTCTGCCTCCGCCTCTGCTAGGCTGTAAGACTGTTGCTTCTATGTTCATATAAGCTCTGACCCATCTTACAAATTTCTACTGTTGTATCTTATGTTTCCAACCAGCAACTTGCACCTGACTGTGCTATTGCATATGATGCGGTTTTAGTTTATTCTCACATGAACAACCAATATATTTCGTTGAAAAGGCTCTTATCGCTTGCATGCAGATGTGCCACACAAATCACAAAGAAGCAAGAGAAAAGAGTGGAGTGCCTACCTGACACCGCAGCGGCACGCCTCAGGCGGCGCAGCAAGGCTGCGCCCCAACAACTAGTATTAGAGGGAGCCTCACGCACAGGATTGAAAAAGACATCACATTGGGGGAGGCAGACACTGAGGGCTTGTTTGGAAAACCAGGGGCCGAGCTGGCCCAGGGAGATCAACCGTGTCGTTTGGTCCACATCAGTCAAGGGGTAACCCTGCCCGACCCACGCCCTTTCCACGGGAAGGAAAGGCACGACCCCAGAGGTCGGGGAGGAAAACCACCGCTCGAGCGAGACGAGGGAGCGACAGCGCCGTCGACCAAGATCCAGCGCCCCCGACCGCCTCTGAGCTCCTCCGCCGGCGACAAAAACGACGCCCCCGACCCCCTCCCTCCCGTGCTCCGGATCCAAGCTCCGCCTCTCCAGCGACGGCGACGGACCGCGGCCGTCACCGCACTCCTTCCCCGGATCTCCCCTCCGCCTCGAAGCTCCGATCCCCTCCAGCGACGGCGGCGGCGACGATTCCGCGGACGTTTCTATCTCATCTGATCAAGGGTTTGCCCCCTCCTCCTTCCCCCATATATTTTTCTTCAGTTCATGCCTTCACCGTCCCTGATCTTGAACCACCAGATCCATACGAGCTTGTATTTTTCTTGTGTAGTTCTTGAACCACCAGCTCCATATGAGTTGTATTTTCATGTGTGCTAGCTACGATTTGTTTCTATGTAGCATGCTATGCTGCCCATCGAATTGTGAAAAGTAGTCTGAAGCTTGATGCATATAGTTGCTCATATATTTGATAAAACTTTGGACTTGTATGCACCAGACCTGTGGGTCAGTTGGTTCGATTTCATAGCTATGTATCTGTCCATAGTATTTTCATTGTTGACATCAAATTTCATATGTTATATGAGGTACACAACACTGATTACTGATTAGATTTAGATACAAGCAGATCAATATAGTTGTATGAATCAAGCTCTTATGAGTAGGTGACATTTGTGAGCAACTATTCTGCATACTTTTTAGATAGAAATAGTAACTCGAGCACTGCTGCCCTGTTGCAGGCTTTCAACTCACTATATCATCTTGATCTTGTTGTCTTTATCGGTTATTGAGAAGAAAGCAAGAAAGGTATGTGAAAGCTTAAATTTATTGGTTGGTATGAATTGAACAGCTAGTCAAGAAGAGATGTGCTTGGTGATGTTTATGTTCAGAGTTGTGCTACCGTTTACATGATGAATCTTTTGCTGTTGGTTCTTATTAGTTGAAATTGTATATGGATTGTCAATGCTTTTAACCCCAGTGCTTTTTATTGGTTTTTCAGTGTGCGGTTTCTACCAAATATTGATACTTGATAGAAGGGAGCTTGTCACATTTGTAGGGAACTTGCAGGTTATAATATCAGCATATGTAGTCTTGGCACATTTGTAGTCTTCTGTAGTCCTTTAGTTTCTTATGCACTCTGTACTACTAGCATTTAATAGGATGTACTTGTAATTCATTGATGTTGCTTTACACAAGTTTCATTTGCATTGGTCACACTGATTACGAGTCGAAGGACTAGTCGAGACTAGTCGATGGACTAGTCTATGAGTCGCAACTGTGGTGTCGACTGCAAATCTCGTGTAGACTAATTCGATGAGTCGAGCGGTCGAGAGACTAGTCTGGACTAGTCGTGTACATTAAGTCGAACGACTCAAACTTTTTTTTTAGAGGCGAGTGACTTAAAATTGGAGGGGATAAGAGAGGCGCTCAGCCCGCGAGCCCGTGGGAGGGAAATTTCGTGGCTAGGTTTCAGTTTCGCTCCAGAGAGAGCTGCCTCGGCTGGGACACGGCGCCACCAGCACCCACTGACCCGCCGCCGCCGCCACCGGCGGTGGCAAGGAGAATCGCGACGCCCACCCTCCGCTGCTTCTGCTCCTTAGCTGGATCCGGCCCATTCCTCTGGAGCTCTCCCTCTTCGCTGGTTCTGCTGTCCAGATCCACCCCTATCTCTGCTGGTTCCTGGGCTGGTTCATCTGCTCCGGGACCCTCCCTTTGCAAGTAATTTCTCCCTTCTCTTATCCTCATATGGTTCCTCTATTGCTTGTTCCTTGGCTGGTTCCTCTACTGTTGGTTCCTGATTTAGGTTTGCTTGTTTCAATTCAACATCCTTAGGTTTGAGCAGAGCTAGAGTTACAATGTCTACAACACCAGAGATATCTCAGACAGTGTGCTCAGCAGCCGCTTCAGCTCAAGCCGCTGAGGATTATGATCCATGAAAGGATCCTGCGAGGAAGCCAACTAGGACCAAGGACCCAGCATGGAAGTATGCCTTTTGGCCTGATCTGCAGGACAAATTGACACTCCAGTGTGTTTTGTGTGGCAAAAACGTCTCTTCTGGGGTGCTAAGGATGAAGAAGCGCCTTGGTGGGGGTTACACAGAGGTGTTAATGTGTCTGAAAGCAACCGATGAAATCAGGAAAGAGATGCATTTGTACATGAAGACTAACTCAACCAAGTTCAAAGCCATGCATTCATTTGTATTGTATACTGTACTTGTATACTTATATAGTGTAATACTACATACTACTACTAGGTATTAGTAGTTATGTACTGTAAGTTCAGTGCCACAGTACCATGTCGACTAGTCTCGCACTAGTCTAGACTAGTCACGATTAGTCTATGAGTCTCAACCTTGGAACGACTCGACGACTCTTCGACTCGTAAACATTGATTGGTCAATAGTAGTTCTCCGCTAGTGCGCAGAGAACTGAAATATAAAAGGAGGAGCCAAAACTTGTCATCCTGTATGTAGAACAGGGAACACTGTAGTACAGTTCTGCTTTTGCTTTTCACTGGGAGAGTAGGATTCTAGATGCATGGTTTGTAAGGCTGCTCTATCTAGTTACATGTATCCTATGCTAGCTATTGAAGGAGATTACTGCAATGGAGAGAACATAAGGTATTCATCCTTTGCTAGCTAGACATCCAATGGTTTCTACTAGGCTTTCTTTGCTATGCATATACTAGCAGCTAGTAACCTTTGTTCAATCAATTGAATTGAAGCTAGAACCTGTTCTGTTGGTAGCTAGAATTAGAAAGATAGGGAACCGTTTCTGGATTTGCAAATCTAGTTGTCTTTGACTTCCAGACCTTGATTAAGCAAGAAAGAGGATGCAGAGATAGTACTACCAGCTTGCCAAGTGCCTAGCTAGTTAAAGATGTTATTTCTTTACTTTCTTTTCTCTATTGTTTCGATTAGGATATGTTGTCATTCAAGTGAACTTGTAGCAATCTGTTTGACAAATGATTTACTCATCAGGAAGTAGCTTGTAGTAGCAGTGGAGTGTGGCCACGTACCACATATTTATTAGTAATTTGGTACTCTGGTCGTGCTTTTCCAGCTTGTGATTATTTTTCTTGCTTGCTTCAGTCACAATCTTGTCCAACGTTTTTATATGTCATAGGATGACACACACAAACACCTGCTTGAAGATTCTTTTTGCTTTGTCCCCTGACAAATGAATATTAAATCTGAGTACTTTGTAGTGACTGCAAGTGGCATTTTGGTTCTTAGGACATTCTGATTCCGAGTACTTTGTAGAGCTTCAAAGAAGCTTGAAGAAATTAATATTCTTTTCGCAAGCAATGTAGTCGATTTTTTTATGCACACTGCGCATATCCTATGTTGGTTCATATTATTTCATCTTAATCCGTTTATACTTAAAAATAGTCTATTGAAACTGAACTGGTGCGAACTTAATTTTTTGTGTAGTTCAGTCAACATCAAGATGTGGTACCTGATGTCGATGCGGAGTGGAGAAATGACTTGAGTTGGGCTAGTGATCGCCGCCTTGCAGTTCATCTAATTCGAAAGTATCTCTGTCTTGGACATGGCAAGTGATAATTCAATTTTCTTTTGTCGTGAACAAATTTGAATGATGATGGCACATGAAAACGGTTTAGGCCAACGCTTGATCTCAATGAGATGTGGACCGACCAGTATCTGAACCCTTGTGAACTGATGGTTATCGGTTGTAATATTTCGTAAAATTTTAGTTTACCTGAATTCTGAGATTTTTTGTGTTTGTTTTTTTAGAATTATTTGTGGAATTCTTATCTGTGGTCCATTGTTATCGGTAGAATTTTGTATGAAGGCTCTGAAATTTTGTATGTTCAAATCTATTGTTATCTGTGTAGCAAAGTCTCTTGTGATATGTGTTAATTTGAGGGCTTTCCTTCCCTCCCCCTTGTTGCCATTTGGGAACCTGGGCAGTGGGAAGATCTCCCACGTGGTGGGAGGGATACCATGAGCACAGGAAAATCCTCCCTAGGGGTTTATTGCCCTGGTTTTTTCCTACCCAACAACCAAATTAGCCCTAACAGACAAAGCCGGTGGCGATCAATGGGACTGCGACGCTGGTCTCTCGCCCAATTCAGAAATAAATTCCAGCAGGCCCTGACGGAGCAATACCTTTTTCACTGTTTTGACCCTGTCAGAAAACTTCAGCACAAAATGAATTCCCCCGAAAATTATTTCACGATCTGACCTTTTTCAGCAACGCCATAAGCCGTGGCGTTGCTGCCCTATTTGAAAACGTCAAACCAGCCTACGTTGCTGCCCTAGTCGAGAAGCTACGTGACAGGGCAGAAACGCCAAGACCTATGGCGTTGCTGGAAATGCCAAGGCCTTTGGCGTTGTTGCCCCAACTAGCAACGCTGCATGGTTTGGCGTGTCTATGTGGGACAGAAATGCCACAAGCCGTGGCGTTACCAAAAGGGTCAGATCGTGAAATAAAATCTGGAAGAGTTTATTTTGTGCTAAAGTTTTCTGATAAGGTAAAACAGTGAAAAAGGCCACGGAGCAATCCGTGCCTGTCACAACAGAACGCACAGAACGCAGGCCATGTTCATGTGAGTACTCCGCTAGGTGTAGTACCACGAAGCATCCGTCCCATCACAGGAATCAAACCAACTTCGGCAGCTTAATCAATTCCGCTTTGAAAGAGTCCATTCCATTCCATAGTATATATACAGTGGCGGAGGCCCCCGGTGGGCAAGGTGGGGCAGCCGCCACACCTTGATTTGGTCCAAAATTTTTAATACATGTATGCATACCATCATTTGCTAGCTTGTTGACTCTTGCTAGATGAAAAAAATCACTTAAAAAAAGAAAAGGGGCACGCAACCATCCTAATTGGGCCTATGGCAACGCCTAGCGACGCACGCAGCCTCGCTATTTGGGCCTAATCCCCGTCACGAACAGATCGAGACAGCTCGCTCCAGCGCGCATGAAGCAATTCCCCAACCCCCAACGAAGCACGCACGCCACGAACCCTAGATAGTGCGGCGGCGGCCAAGCAGACGGCTGTGGGCGGCAAGCGAGAGGACGCAATGGAGGACGACGGTGGGCGGAGGACAAACAACGCAGCTGGTTGCAGCTGAGGTCGGCTGGGGCACGAGCAGGGCGCCATTACGCAGCCGTCGAGCGACTGTTGTCACCAAGCGGACGATGCGGCGGTCGCCAGCTTCGCCTCCCTCACGGGTCCGGCCATTCACGCCTCCGCCTCTCTAGACGCCAGCTCCGTCTCCCGCATAGTTCTCCCCTCTCTATTCGCCTGATTGAACGGGGTACGGGATTGGATCGAGCGACCGCAGAGTCCTCCGGTGCGCTGGCTACTTGGCACGCGCTTGCTGGTTGCACAACATTTTTAATTATTTATATATATATATATTCGCCGTATCGGTTGTTTCTAGAAATTTCCATATCTGTATCGCTTCGTAAGTTACGGCACATGCCACCTATAAGATAGAGTGAATTCGAAAGAATTGCTTAGTGAATTCGAAAGAATTGCTTGTTATTATGCTTAAGAGTCCGCCACACCTTATTTTTTTTTCGTCCTCCGCCTCTGTATATACTACAGTATTATATTACAATTGTGGGGCTGTTGATGACGACGACAATTGGCCAAGATGGTCCAATCAAACAATTAATCATACACTTTATCATTAATTAATTAATTACCAAGGAGAAAGGAGAAAGAAAACAAACGAAGAAGAAGAAGAAGAAAATGGAAATGATACAGCTGTATGTATTTGTAGTTCTTGGAAAGGATATGCCAGAGTTGCTCTACCATGTCCCATCCTCCTACTAGGCCTGGCTGGCTGGCCGCTGCTGCATCATCTGCTCTTGCATGCAGGGTAATCGTTATTGCAATCTTTCTCACGGGCCATTAATTTCCTCCTCTCTTCCTCCTCCAGTGCACTGTTGCTGACGGATGATCACTGTAGTTGAAGTAGTAGTAGCAGTAGTAGAGTTGTACATGTGGTGGTTGGCGAACAACGTAGGTAGAGAGGCAGAGGGCGGCGCTAGTCCTGGGCGGCGCTCCGCCAGATGGCCTCGAGCTCGGCGGCGAAGAGCTTCTCCTGGCCGACGACGATGGTGATGTGGTCCTTGTTGTCGTAGACGGTGACGCGCGCGCGGGGCACCCTGGCGCCGACGGCGAGGGTGCACTCCACGGGGAGCAGCTCGTCGTCGCGGCCGTGGAAGAGGGCCACCTTGCAGCTGAGCTGGCCGGCGACCACGTCCAGGTAGGCGCCCATCTTGCTGGCGCTGAGGCACATGATGTTGTGCAGGGTGTGCCACGCCGCGTTGTGGGTGTGGCACATGAACGCCTCGATCAGGAACGTCCTCATCCTGCAACATCCACACGCACACGCACAGTCAGTTAGCGCCCGGCATTCACTCACTCTCTCAGACCATACACGCAAATGGATCGTGCATGTGTCGGGGAGCAACAGTACAGCGCTGCCACTAATGGAAAACGAGAAGAAAAATCTTTGCTTTGCCCCGTGCTCGCATCGCCTGCCATGGTGCCGTCTGGTTGCATGTGATACAACCATAACTGGAACCCGTTACTGCTGCACTCACTCACTCACTCACTCCACTTGCATTGCTTCCTGCTGGACCATGCAATGCATGTAGGAGTAGCCCGGAGTATCCTATCATGCGTGTGTACTTGCGCAATCCAGTAATAAAAATTGCGACTTGGAGCCAAACTTAACTCCCTAGATCTCAGCCAGTCATGCATGCATGCATATGGGTGAGACGCTCATTCATTGCCCCTACACTGGCCTCCACTGTCCCATTCAGGTTACCTTCAGTACAGTACAGTAGTATAGCACGCACCAGCAGGAGGGAGTATGCATTATTTGCCATGGTTCAGCTGTTATTGGTGAGTTGCAAGCTAGCACAGTGGGTCATGAGGCCGGCCATGTGACAAGTTCGTTCGTCCTAGCTAGTTGCCGGCCAATTACGTATGATCATACATACTACAAGACTTTGGGACTCACACACCATCTTTTATAACGTACAGTATGCACAAGTAGATAATGAGACAATGAGAGGTACATGTAGATAGCATGCAAGGTGTGGTTGTGAGCTGGGCAAAGCCATGAATACCTTGTATTGTACACACACTTAATTAATTTGGGCGTACGTAGCAGCAAGCATGCATGCAGTGTCCATGTAGCTACTAGCTAGCTAGCTTAAACAAGGGAATTGATGAGGAGGCCTTTCGTGTGCCAAGACATGTGGTTTGGTCATGTTAGGTCCGCACAACGATCGACCGCACGACTCCACAACCGAAGCAATTGAAGGCACACAAGGTCTACGTACTAACACTAGCAGCTAACTGGTCACTCACCGTCGTCAAGACGACACGTCCCGTCCCGCGCACATGCACAGCTGCACAACATGCACCCCAGCCTCGTACGCACGTAGTACGTACGTGGCCACGCACCGAATCCACTGTAAACTTACTTCACTTCACTTTAGCACCGGCGTTCAATTCCACTATATACTCTTGCGACCGAGACGAGACGACAAAAACGAATTAGCATATCAGCTTTTCTTTTGACGACGGGAAGAAACAGCGCATCAGCTTCTTCCGTGAAGAGAACGAAGCTCCTTTTTCGTTATTAGTGTCGCGAGGTATATATTCTTTTCTTTTAGAATCTTTATTAATCGTTTCCTTTTTTTTTGGCGGGAAAACGAAGCATATATTCTTTCCGTGGAGTGAAGGAACTTTTTCTCAACCAGAACAGAGGAGGACAGAAGGGAGAGGACGACACAAGGGGTGTAACGTAACTGCGATGACAGTACAGGATCACATTCTACGTGCCATGGAGCTAGAAAAAGAGGATTTTTTTTTTTGAGGGAAAGAAAAAGAGGATTAAGCAGTGGTGGGTGAGTGTACCGGCCGAAGACTTTTTTTGCGGTTCGTCTTGCTTCGTGGCGCATAAGTGCGGGTCATGGCGGGTGGGCCCCGGCGGGTTGCCGTTTATGGCGGGGTGGTGAGCCACCGCCAATCTAGGCGCCGGCTGCGCGCGCGCGCGCTCACCTACGTGCACGACTGTCGTGCCCGTGCCCGGAATCCATGCACGCATCCTCCACACGACCACACGTACACGTACTTCGCTTCCACCCACCCACCAGGCCACCACGTACCACTCGTACCACCACTGTACTCGGCGCCGCGCACGGAGGAAACCCGCGGCGATCATCATCGGGCAGGGTGATTAGATTAGCCAGCTGCACGACGACTTGACACACGGATTAGTTGGAATGGCGGGTGTTAATGAATTCCGGCCGGACAGACGCTACTGCACCCACTGTTGCTACCGAACAACATTTGGGGGCGATCATTTAAGGGAAGATAGCGCGCGGCGGCGACAGCGACCATCTTGGGCCGCCGTCGCCGTCGTCTCCTCGCGTAGCCTGTCTGCTTCATTTTTTAAAAGCAAATTCCGGACGTTCCTGCAGCAGCAGGGGGTATACGTACGTATGCAGAAAAGAGGCCGTGGAATCGGAGGGAGACTCGTGGCGCCATGAATGGAGTCGACAGCTGTGGCTCATCCGCCAGTCTCGCGCCAATTGAATGCCAGAGCAATGTGTTTTCACTTCAAAGCAATTGTGTTTTCATTTCAAAACCTACTAGGTAGGGTAGGAGTAGTAGCTAGAGATTAAGAGTTCAACTTGTAGTAGTTTACTGTGGGTGTTCCCTGTGCACACGGCGACCATTTGTGCGTGGGGTACGTCTATCCAGCAGTTACTTATCGTGACTGGGCTGTCACGGGACCGGCCGAGGAACATGCAGGCCAGGACAGGTCAGGTGGTTGGGAAATATATAGACTACTAGTAGTGCCACCGGGAAAAAAATGCTACACGAGCGTTGTTTATATAGTATAATAAAGTAAAGCAAAATAAAATAATATATGCAGGAGGAGAGGAGGTCAGCCGGTTGGCTTACCTGTTTCTGGTGAAGATCCTGAAGAGCCTGTTCCACACCCGGTGGTGCCTGCAGATGGTGAGGCAGATGGTCCGGCTCACGTGCTCGTACCAGCACGCCATCGACGCCCCGAACGCGATCGGCGGCCACACCCGCCGCGGCGCCACCCGCCGCATCACGTACTGCGTCGCCGCGCCGGCCTCCTCCTCCGGCACCGGGAAATACGGCTGCACCACCATCATACAAACGAAAAACCGATGATTACTATACACTTTTGTTTGTGTAAACGGACACGACCGATAGAGTATTACTACAAAGTGCGCAGAGTTAGTTAGCGCAGGCCAGGTGATTCGCATGCCGAGTGAGTGACTTTAATTGTTACGTGATCACAGGCCAGTCAAGCAGTATAGCAGTCCATTAATGGAAGGTGGTCGGCAGGGCCGGGGAGATGGAGTTCGGCGATTAAATGCATGGCAAGTTCATGCACTCCGTATGCGCAGCAGCCACGAACCAACAGCTAGCTAGGCTGGTGGTGGACACGGCACAGGCACTGGCACTGGCACGCATAGTAGCTGGGTATGCACGTACCGGGGCGAGGAGCGTGAGCGACTTGACGGCGTCGGGGTACTTGACGGCGAGCGCGAGGGCGAGGACGGAGCCGAGGGAGTGCGCCACGACGTGGAAGGACTTGAGGCGGTAGCGCTGGAGGACGGAGCGCTCGATCATCTCCAGATGCTCGCGGAGAGTGTAGAGGGAGTCCGCCGGCTTGGGGCTCCGCCCGAACCCCAGCAAGTCGACGGCGAACATCCGGTACCGCCCGCGCGCGGCGGGGCTGAAGGCCGGGAACACCGTCTCCGTCCAGAACACGGAGGAGGAGATGAAGCCGTGGATGAACACCACCGCCTCCTGGTCGGCCCCGGGCGGCGTTGGCAGCGGGGCCTGCACGTGCACGTAGAGGTGGGAGGCGCGGGAGCCGGTGCTCCACGAGTGGCACATCTTGCAGTCGCAGTCGGACCAGCACGGCGCCTGCCGCGGCGGGCGCGGCGCTCGGTCGATCTTGCCGCGGATGAGCTCGGCGATGGCCGGGCTGACGGTGAGCGCCGGCGCGATGGGGCCGGGCTTCCGCGTGGCGTCCGAGAGCAGCGACGCGCGTACGTAGAGCGTGTCCGACACGTCCTCCAGCTGCATCTTGTTGGCCGACGACGACGACAGCCGCACCACCTTCGGCCCCGCCGCCCCAGCCGCCGCCCGCGGGGCCACGAAAGATAGCGCACCCTTCGCCCCCGCGCCGCCTGCTCCGCCGCCGCCTCCGCCGTCCTCGCGCGCCGCGGCCGAGCAGTAGCAGGGCTTCCACTCGGCCTCCACGGCGTAGTCCACCACCTTGTACACGAGGCAGAGCACCATGTCCAGCACGTCCAGGAAGGAGAAGACGACGAAGCTGACCGCGCAGTTGAGCGCGCGCCCCGCCGCCGCGAGCAGCGCGACGAGCGACACCCTGCACTCGCCGGCCCTGCCCCCGGCCGCCGCGCCCATGGCCGCCGCCTTCTCCTGCCACACGCACGTGGCAATGTGCATTGCCGCCCGGCTAGCTCCTCGACCAACCCCCGCCCTCACGTCCCGGTGCGTGGGCGCGCGCCGGCGAAGCTGGCACGGGCAGGCGGGGTGGGTACGCTACTGGGAGTAGCTGGCTGGAGCAGAGGAGTGAGGCGAGCGAGCCTTTTGTAAGGGTAAACGGGCAGCGCCCCTATAGAAAAACCAACAAAACAAACCGCATTTAAGCGCGGTGGGAGCGGAGCGGAGGCGGGTGGTTCTCCTCTACACTTTGTATTTTTTTTTTGTGTGGGCGTTTGGGCAAAGGGTGTGGTGGGGTTAAATAGGGGGTGGGGTTGCATCGGGCGAGCTCGCGTCGCGAGCGAGAAGAGAGGCACCACACCAACGCGTGTCGCCGGTGCTCACTCACTCACTGATTACACTGCTGAAAGCTACGGGTCATTTGATTTCCATCCCGGCATTCAATCGAGTTTCATGGGGAGGGCTCTCTTACAGTTAGGCCCTCCCCAGTGCTCCACCGTGTACCGGTACTAAGGGTGCCACATATGTAAAAAAGTGATGTGGCAACGCAATTAAAAAGGAGAGAGAACACTATGGTGACCCCAGGAAGAAACGGTACTAAGCACGTAAACCTATGCAAGATGACTACTAACCAATGCATGAAAGAGTTTAATGGTTAAACAATTGAATGAGGAAAGCTTAGCAACAAAAGCTAAGCACATATGCATTGAGGAGATTAGTTGCTAAGGTTTTTAATGTGCTTAGCACCTCACCTAAGCACCAATGCATTGGAAGAGGTCTTACGGCTCATGGATGTATGTGTGTATATGCTCCATGCTTTGGGTTAACTCGCATTTATTGGCTCATGGCTTAGCCGTCCCGGGAGCGACGAACGGTTCAAACTTGGCTCGTGGGGTGGAAAGCATAGAGGAAAAATGGCACTGTTTCGGTGGAAGCATCTAGTAGCACAATGACATTGCCATATCATAGGAGGAAAGTTCATGTGCTTGTGCACTCTCTACGTTTCATAGAAATAGGAAGAACTACGCAAAGTTAAGACATTGGTGTAACTAATCAATTACTACTTTTGGAGTACCGTAAATTTTATGTCACATATTGTATTTTGTTGGGAAAGTTCCAGGTGATACCGGCCCTCATATGCTCTCGTGATACGGACTCCTGTGTCCTTGGATCTTAGATCCGACGGCATCTGAGGAGCTGTTGTACCTGCGCAGGTGCCAAAAGTGGTGCGGCTCTATCCGTTCTGAATGTGATGTGCACTCTCCCCGTTTCATAAAAACGGGAAGAACTAAGGTTCGTCGAGACATCGATTTAGCTAATTAATTTAATGCAGAAAACTAAGTAATTGCTTTTCAAGTATCGTAATTTTTCTATCACGTATGTTATTTTGTACTCTCTCCCTTTAACATGTACAAGACGGTGGCGGCGATAAAGCGCCAGATGATCAGGTCCCAAGCTCTAAAGCCGTAGGGAAAGGGTAAATCAGCTGGCCGCGTTGCCGCGGAGGAGTAGCATTGCTGAATATCAGGAGGATGAAGTAGCTTATTGAATTGCAGCTCCCGTGTATATTCAACTAATTATGAATTGGATAGTTTGTCACACATGATTCTGAACTCATTTCGCTAGTATTGCGACGAACTTTATCCCATCACTATTTGATTTTTATCGTAAGGCCTAAAATAATGTTTTTTCGGTGAAATGAATTGTGTCGTCGGTAACACTTGATTTGTTGAACTCATTTTGCTAGTGTTGCGATGAACTTTATCTCATGACTATGTGATTTCATTCTAAGGGCTAAAGCAATGTTTATTCTGTGAAATAATTTGATTTTTTAAATATATATGGTGGCAAGTCTAATAGCTAAAACAATATTTTCGACTACAAAAAATTTAAAAACCGAGGAAAGAAATGTATTTAATGTTTATATCACACTCCGTGCATGAATCGATATATAGTCATTATACTAAACTTTTTCACTTATCACTAATGTATTGTTTTTCAATATTTTCACATTTTAAATAAATTTTTAAGTATAGCTTGTTGAATGGACATACATGTGCATATATGTTAAGTTACATATTTATCATTCAATTCTAATACTAATAATTGAAAATACATTTTTCTTGACCAAAACAATAAGTATGTTCTTTTATATATTTTTAAATATTGTTTGAGGTACTATTTGTATGAAAAATTAACTAAAAATCTAAGAAAATAAATTATGGCTAGGTTGTGGTTTGCTTATCAAATGACTAATCAGACATATTTTAAGTTTTTATGTTAGTTGTTACCCTCGAGTACATGACATCGGTTAAAACCTCTAGAGTTGTATTTTTGCATTACAACGGCCTCAAAACATCAAGACATGTACCTTGGTATAATTACCTCCGCGAACAATAAAAGATGATTATGGGTCAATATGCTAATATCATTCTCTTTTTCTTTCTTTTTCTTGCACTTTCCTCATGTTTGGTGCCTGCATCATCCGCCATACCGCTTCTCTATGCTCGGTGCTAGGGGTGGCAGTAGGGTTGTGTCAACAGGGTCGAGCCGGTGCTAATGGCATTGTACACCCTCGGTTTCACCCTTGCTTTTCACTTTTTAAAGTTTGATGGCCTGACCTTTGCTCCCGCTACCATTGAGCCCTAGCCTTTATCGACAAGAACATGTGTTGTCCATGCAATTTCCATCAGCAATTGTTGTGTTTCGCAAGGCATATCCTTCCCTAGCTCGCGCGTGGATTCCCTCGCCAACGACGCTAGCAACCAATGTCAGGAATAGCAGGTTACTATTTTGGTGAAATGGCCCATGTTTATCGAGTGATATCTCCCCCACTGGCCTCGACGAGTGAAGCTTCTAGAGAAATGCGATAAAGGTTCATCTATAAGTATTATGCAAATTCGAATGATATACATGCGTCGAAAAATCACAATTTTCAAAGGTGCCGCCTAGCTAGGATTTTAGCAAGTTCAGCATTCAACTTCTAACTTTTGTAAAAATGGCATATTCGTTGATCATACCTAGTGGGCCCTTCGACCAAGAAACGAGCAGAAATATCTGAGATTTTTTCTGCAAAACCACTTGCAAATTGTCGGTTGTCGTCTCTGTTTCCTTGTGCGTGTCTCCCACTCTCCTTTGTGTTGCAAGTTGGGAGGGCGCCGCTGCTGAGCACACCGAAGACGTTAGTAGCAAAGGCTGTGGGCGTACGTCCATGGCTACGTGTGCGTGTGCCGCCCTCTTCGGCGAGCGTGCGCGCGCCGGCTCGCTCCGCGCCAGACGGGAGCGCCCGGTGTGTCTTCTTCCCGCACACGCTCGACGGCCGGGCGTGGCACGCACGCAAGCGCCTCTCGGCCTCCCGGGTCATTTTGATCTGTATAACGGTATAACCAACGTACGACTACGCAGCGGCCGATCGAGTGCGTCCACGGGCTAGGCTGCGCTTTTGGTTGATGGTCGCAACGATGCCCGTCCGCGAGACACACGCTAGCCAGCAGGCGGCTGCAGCTGGGCGATGCTCACAAGAATAATGTCCATTTTTTTTCCTTCTTTCTTTTTTGAGAAAAAAAGCCCATATATATGTTTTAAGGTGGGGAATGTACGTATTTTATAGTAGTTGTCTTTTAGTGCCATTTACTAGTGAACCTGGTAATACACGGTACCCATATACTCACTTTTCACTCCCTATAAGACAGAGTTTGTCACACTTTACCCCCATTGAGCAGACAGTGGGGCCCACCTGATGGGATGGGGCAGAACATTTAAAAGGTAAAACGGGAACAAACTTGCTAAAATATTGTATTTCCGAGAATGTTCTACCAAATGAGGTAAACACATCACAAACTCAACCTTAGAGCATCTACAACCGGACACCCCAAACGCACCTCAAACGTCGGGACGGACGGCCCGGTCACCGACCCAACCGGTCATGAAATTTTGACCCAGACGAGCGTCTCAAACGGAGCTCAAACGCCCGGGCTGACCGGCACCCCTCATATCTAGCCCAAATATGGGGCGCCCGGGCGCGTCCGCCAAGTCAGACAGACGATGGGGTCCCACGCAAAAACAGCCCGAAACCCGGCGGTCCGAAGCTCGTCTCCTTCGTCGGACCGATGTCACCGCGTGGCGCCGCTCCGGCGGGCCACGTAGTGCCTAGCCCGGCTATTTAAGCCGCCCGCCGGCACCAAATTCCTACCCCTCCACTTTTTCCTCCGCCCGTCCGCCGCCGCCACCACTTTGCACTCCCCGTGCGCCACCGCTAGTAGCCATGCCCTCACGCCGCCGGGTATGGAGCTACCCATTTCTAACGTCGGAGCGCCGGGTGCAGCTCCTTGAGCAGATTCGGGCAAGGCGCGAAGCCCGGATCGCCGCGGGGCTACCTCCGGATGCAGTCGATCCGGAGGAGGAGTTGGAGGAGGAGGAGGTTGATGATGAGGAGGAGAAGGAGGAGGAGGAGGAGGATGTGGGGGACGTTGGGGACGCGGATCTGCAGGCGGAGCAGCAGGCCATCATCGATTCCCTCTGCTCGGAGTCAGATGCGGAGGCCAGACGCCGTCGCCGGTAGGAGATGGAGGCGGAGCACGCCGCGGAGGAGGAGGAGATGCTTGCCTACATGGATGAGGTCGAGCAGGATGAGGATGAGCCGGAGCCATCTTACGCGCCCGTCCACCCGGCGCCCGGCACCGACGTCGTGGACATCTCCGATGACGAAGCTTAGCTAGGGTAGTACGTAGGATTTCTTTTGCATGCTTTTTATGGATTTAGGGGTTGAAATATGAAAGACTCGGATGTAGAGTAGCTAATTTATGACGTGACCGGTCAGTGTCCGCAGA
The DNA here is from genome assembly GCA_039707655.1 of Elymus sibiricus. Taxonomy (NCBI): domain Eukaryota; kingdom Viridiplantae; phylum Streptophyta; class Magnoliopsida; order Poales; family Poaceae; genus Elymus; species Elymus sibiricus. The sequence goes on from CM077676.1 coordinate 64,385,083, forward strand.
CGTGCCCGAGCGCGTCCACGGACGTTTGAGGGGTCGGATTTGTAAGTCCGGCTGTAGATGCCCTCGTGACGTAATTTGACGGCATACATTCTACTGACCTCTGTCCCTTTTTCCAAGGCGCACCCAAGAGCTGGAGTATGTTTTGGGCTTTTGGCAACATGGATATTGATCAGTACATCTGCTCGTTCTACCTCAAATTCCAATTTCCACGGGAACTCTACACAGGTCAGGATCGAGGGACGGGGTGGGTGGCAGTTGCCAAGGGCAAGGTGCCCATGCAGGCAGGTCAGGTCAGTGTTCCACTAGTAGCCCGGGTGAGACCCCCTTTCCCGCGCGTTGACCTGGCTACACCTACACGCGTCGCGCCAGATAATCATCCCGAACCAACACCGCGTTGATCGCCACGGCAGTTAATGAGCGTTGTATATATCCGGGCGGCCATGAATGTGTCTCAACATCGTCGCGTCTGCAGCTCGCCCATGCCGGCGCCGAACCACCGCTTGCACCGATCAGTCGCTGCTACAGCTGCCGCGCATGTATGACGAACCGGAACCGGCCGTCGAGGAATCTCGCTGACATGGTAGCCAGAGGCCCTACGTGCTGCCCCCGGCCACCGTAACACCTCACAATAACTACGCTGCTCGTTGTTGGAACGGTTTAATTTACTCGTTTAGTTTGTTCGCTGGCGAGCGAACCATCCGGTCAGGTCAACCACTAGGCATCTCTCATCGGGTCGTCCCGGAAAGATGAAACTGTGCACGTGAGGTTAAAACCGGCGGCGCTGCCCAAGGAAGGAAACGGGCTCGACTTTGGGTCGCCGGGGCATAAATGTGCCGTCCGCCGTGCCCGTGCCGTGTCTGAACGAAGCGAATCCCTGGAGACGACGACCGACGACCGGAGTTAATCGCCTATCTACCGCCGATCCACCGTACCGCGCGCGCGCAGAGCCGAGGGCGAATGGATAATTGGATAAAGTGCACGCAGTATCACACCATACCCATGTCCATGTTGAGTGGCCAGTGCACGTACGCATCCTGTTGCGAGTCGAACCGTCATACGTTGCGGACTTGGCGGACATCTGGGAGCACGGCACCGGGCCAGGTGCGCGTGTTGCCGCGGCTGCTGCTTCTCCATCCATGCGTGCGTGATTGTCCGGGGCGTTTCGGCCGGCGACGGCGTACAGTCGGCTGCCCGGCCGTTTTGCCGTCGGATATGATACTCTGTCTCGTTCTGGCTGTTTTTTTTTTGGCGAAACGTTGATAGATTTTGTACACGAAGGTTTGCGCTGTTAAAAGTTGTTGGCATTGCGTACGTACTGCTGTTAGAGGACACGTGGTTGGTTCAACCGAGAATGCAGCTAAGTTACTAGCTTGGCCGGGCTGATTTGATTTGACCGATAGCATGTGCCACCACACCGAGCTAATTAAGCCCGGATTGATTTTGACCGATACAGTGGCGGAGCCAGGAATATAGTATGAGAAGGGCCAAGTGTAGTAAATCCTTGTTAGGGAGGGCCAGCTCATAAGAATACTATCACTTTAGCAACCATTGATCATCTATTAGCATGCATATCAGGCTTAATACAGCAATGTTAGGGGGGGGCCCTGTCTCCGCCACTGGACCGATAGCATGTGCCATCACACCGTACGTAGCGTAGTACGTGCCTCCTGTTTTCAGTGGACGAATTAGTTGGCACGATGGGATATGCGTTATTCGTTCCCAACATTGTTGGAGCCGTCCAAACTTTCAGGAAGAATCCATCAGCAACCCTGAACATAAACTATGTTCCTAGCTACTGTAGTTTAGTAAAAGCAAAAAATAATAAAAACAAATGTAGTTTTACTATGTTTCTCGAATACGACTATAAGTAGACCGAGAATTTTTTTTTTGAACTTGATAACTACCGAACGTTACATTCGTAAGCTACAGATCCGAACAATCTAAATTCCAGCCTCGCTCACTTCCTTCTCTAAATCCTAGCCTTGCTCGCTCCCTTTTTTTGTTTAAGGTGGCTGAGAACAAGCGCCGCATGTTCAAACATGCATGCATGCATGTAAAACAAAATTACTAATCAGCAAAGATTCCATCGAAATATAAAATTTAAAATGTTTTGTAACTCAAACCGTCGCTCCGATTAAAAATCCGTTTTCACGTAAAAAATTCGTCGCGATGAGATCTTCGAAACGAGATCCCATGTTTGTATGTTTCAGCGATATTTTTTTCAGGTCAAAAGTTATCACGCCTGTACTACGTAAGCTATCACCCTGCAGTACATAACTTATCATGGTGTTTGCACTGAAATTACCAAGGTATGTTTCGACTACTTTATCCATTCGTCGAAGTTATCATGGTATTTATACGTAAGTTATCAAGTCTACGGTTCGTGCATATCCTATTTACACATAGGTTACCGGGTATGTTTTTTCAACAATTTTGTCCCCTCCTCACCCTCGGTCAAAGTTTTTTTTTAAATACGGTACAGACGCAGACGCTCATACATATGCACATATACTCATCCATATAAACGCACACACACGCACACCCTACCCCTAAGAGCACATCCGAGAGACTAACACTAGTAGAAAACGGGTCTTCAGTCCCGGTTCCAGAGGGCCTTTAGTCCCGGTTCTGGAACCGGGACTAAGCATCCGAGAGACTAAAGGTGGAGCCTTTAGTCCCGGTTGGTAACACCAACCGGGACTAAAGGGAAAAAAAATTGAAATTTTTTTTTTGAATTTTTTTTATAAATATTTTTTGATTTGTTTTTAAGTTTTATTCCGATTTTCAAATCTTTGAATTATTTGACAAACCAGCGTGGAGCACTCATTTCAAATCGTCTAACTTCCCGGCCGGTCACCCATCCTCTCACTGCTCCAGCCCCAGCACGCTTAACTTCCTGGTTCTATCGCCCCTAGTTTCCAAGTCTGCACTTGTTGTTTTCCTGACAATAATAAGCTATCAATCCTATTAACCCTTAGGTCTTGATGTCACATGATTTAATTTTTTGAATTCCAAACAATTATTAAAATAAACAACAATGATTACCAAACAACAATGATTAATTTTAAAACTCAAAAAACCTTCAAAAAAGGCAAAAAATTCAAAAAATTCTTAAAAAACAAAAAAAAAAATCCAAAATAATACAAAAAGTTCAAAATAAAATAAGTAATAATAATATTGAATTTAAATGAAAATAAAATAAGAATCTTTATGCGGAATTCAATTATTAATTTTAAAACTCAAAATTTTCAAAAAATTCAAAAAAACACCAAAAACTAAAAAAAATCAAAAAATTCCAAAACGATATAAAAAGTTTAAAATAATCAAAAATTCCAAAAAATGTCAAAAAAATTCAAAAAATTCAAAAAAAATAAAAAAAATTTAAAACCCTAAACCCGGGACTTAAAACGTCCGAAACTCTATTCTAAACAGTAAACACTAAAGGTTCAAACCCTAAAACCTAACCCTAAACTTGGAAATCTAAACCCTAGCCCTAAACCCTAAAACGTCTAAAACGTCCAAAAACTCTATTTTTCCTTTGGAATTTTGTGATTTAAAAAATTCTCGAAACCCCTAAACCCGGGACTTAAAACGTCCGAAACTCTATTCTAAACAGTAAAACTAAAGGTTCAAACCCTAAAACCTAACCCTAAACTTGGAAATCTAAACCCTAGACCTAAACCCTAAAACGTCCAAAAACTCTATTTTCCCTTTGGAATTTTGTGATTTTAAAATTTTTCGAAATGGAAAACAGGAAGTTTCTTCGGATAGATCTTATTTTTCTGCAAATTTTGATATATTATTTGTATATTTCTGAATTAGAATGATTTAGTTATGATTTTTCTAGGATTAATGTGGTAAAAACGGTCAAAATTCATATTTCAAAATTTCTATACCAACTAGACACTAAAACCTAAAAGATATAAGCAATTTAAAACAGAAACTAAAAACAGAAAACAAATGGAAAAACAGAAAAAAAATAATTCAGAACCCCTTTAGTCCCGGTTGGTGTCTCCAACCGGGACTAAAGCCTCAACCCCTTTAGTCTCGGTTGGTGTCTCCAACCGGGACTAAAGGTCTAACCTTTAGTCCCAGTTCGAGACGCCAACCGGGACTAAAGGGTATCGGCCCCTTTAGTCCCGGTTGGTGTCTCCAACCAGGATTAAATGTCCCTTTTGAATCGGGACTGATGCCTCCCGAGCCCCGACCGGCGCCCTAGCCGCTCGAACCGGGACTAATGCTCACATTAGTCCCGGTTCGTAATGCAACCGGGACTAATGTCTAGATCGAGCTAGGATCAAAGCCCTGTTTTCTACTAGTGTAAGCCGGCACTTCATCTTGAAATTGACAAAAGTCGCCAAAGATGCCTTCGTACTTAACGCGTTGTTTTGTACGTAAGTTATCAGTTCTGTTGTGTGTATATTGTCATGTTATTTACACCGAAGTTATCAAGGTATGTTTTTCAATAACTTTTTCCTCGGGTCAAAGTTACCATGGTTATTACCGGTGATATGTTTTCACCAAAGTTATTTACACAGAAATTACCGGTGATATGTTTTCAAACAAAAAAATCCCGGGTCAAAAGTTACCGCAGTGTTTCTAGGTAAGTTATGAGGGATGTGGTGCATAAATTACAATGCTCTCTACAAAGAAGTTATCGAGGTATGTTTTAACTACTTTTCCCCCCGGGTCAAAGTTACCATGCTAAGGGTACGTAAGTTATCAAGTCAGCGTGTGTAAATTACCATGATAATTACACATAAGTTACCGTTGTATGTTTCAACAAACTCCCCTCCCCCGTCAAAGTTACCAGACCCGAGGTACGTAAGTTATCAGGTCTGCGGCGTGTAAATTACCATGCTATTCACACAAAAGTTATCGGGGGTATATTTCATCAACTTTTTTTCTAGTGAAGAAAAGGTTATCGCGGTGTTGGTGTGTAAGTTATCAGGTCTGCGATTCCTAAATTACCATGCTATTCACACGGAAAAAACCGGGGTTATATGTATCAATTTTTTTAGGTGAAAAAAAGGTTACTGCGGTATTGGCGCGTAAGTTATCGGATCTTATATTTTAACAACAAAAAATCCGGGTCAAAAAATCATTGCGGTGTTTGTGCGTAAGTTACCAGGTTTGTGGTGTGTATTATCATACTCTCCAACGTATATTTCAAAACAAAACTTTTTTCCTCGGGTTACACACAAGACAATGACTGGATTTCGAATTCTACAGGAAGAGAAACACAATGCATCGATCCTTCCAAAAAAATCGGTCCATATGGATCTGCCCCTCGTCAAAAGCATTGTTGTTATTTCCCGCTCTCAAATAGAGTATAAAAGTCAGCTAACCTGAATTAGAAACTCACGAACAAGCATAGCTCGGGTGGTAGCGCACTTGGGCCTCAACCAGCAAGTCGGGGGTTCAACTCCTAGTGGCGCTCTTTTTTTCTCCCCGCAATCTTTACGCGCGCGAGAAGCGGATCGGATGGCGACCGCGTCGTTCGGATCTGATGACAAAATCAGAACATTCGGAAATTACATATCTCATTTTTTTTTATGTCTAGCTCGATAATACTAGTATCATTTTTTTCTCTCTCTCAAAATTTTTTTTTGAAGGGAACTTGCTGCTTTATTAAACTAGTTCTCGGAAGCTTCCGAGTTTATAACATCCGCAATACAAGCTGGTTCAACATGCAACTAGGTTTTACAATTTTTATTCAAGCAGCCCTCCCTAGCCAGAATGTGTGCTGCCGAGTTGGCCGTACGTCTAGCCCATCTCACCTGATATTGATCCATGGATTTCAGCATCATCTTGATCTCTTCTACCAGGAGTCCATTTGTGGAACGATCCCGCTCCTGAGACACCAAAGCAGTAGCTACACTTTGACAGTCGGTCTCTAACATGAGTTTATTTTTACCAATCTCCATGGTAAGCTGCACAGCTCGGCGGCATGCTAGAAGCTCGGCCATCTCCGGGGCGTCGATTGATGGGAAAAAATGGCACGCTCCAGCCAAGAACTTGCCATATTGGTCACGCACGACCGCCCCACCACCTCCGCTTCTTCCCTGTTTGTCCATCGCGCCGTCCGCGTTAGCTTTCGTCCATCCCGTCGGTGGCTTCATCCAACTTTCCACCACGCTCCTTCTGTTCGTCCTGGAGTTAGTAGTTTGATGCACCATCTGCCACTCCTCAAGTAACCTCCATGATCTCTCAACCACCGAGTGTGGATGTTCAAGATCCTTTCCATCTCTTGTGTTGTTCCTCGCGGTCCACATATGGTATAATACCATGAGCGCAATTGCTCTGTCCAGTTCGCTCGCTTTGCCGAGCCAGTCCAGCAGCCACTCGCGAACTCCTTTGTGGTCATGAACGAAATGTGGTGGGGCGAAATTTTTTTCTCTCTCTCAATTTTAGCGCGTCGTTAGGGGATGCGTTCGGTGAGCTTGTTCATGCGGCGGTGCCATCCTTGTAATCGCAAGTAAATGAACCGGTAAACTTCAAGAAAGCAAAAGAAGCCGCTAACGTAGACGCGGTGATCCGAAAGCTACGGTCGATCAACGTCGTACGGAGAGCATGGCGCCGCCGGCCTCCAACAAAATTTTCGATGTGTAGTTGTGTACACCTTCCTAGCTCTCATGCGTGCCCATCAACAAGGGACACGTCCGTGTACAGGCCGAGCTGGGATAATCAGGAATCTAAGTAACATCGACCAGTCGCATTTAGGTAAGGAGGAGGGCCGGGATCCAAGAGCCACGTAGTACCGAGATCTCGGTCCGACGAAAGCTACCGCGCGTGCGTGTGCTCCTACTGCGCACCGGCCGTGCGACTGTAGGGGCGGCGCCGGAGGCGGACAGCTGATGGACATGGACGCCGGCATGGGCGGAGGTGGACCGACGCCGCCGTCACGCTTTCTCAATCGATCGATCGATCGCGCATCAAAAACCCGTCCCTGGTTGCACCACGTAAGCAAGCAAGAAGTTATGGCACGCGGCAACTTCGAGATTTTTTCAGAGACGGAGTAGTTTATCTGAGAGTGATGAATTTGACAGGGAAAGATGCATGTGCGTATCTCAGTTCAACGGCGCTGTAGATGGTTATGGAGTACTCCCTCCGTTCCTAAATATAATCTTTCTAGAGATTCCACTATGGACCACATATGGATGTATATAAATACATTTTAGAGTGTAGATTCACTCATTTTGCTTTGTATGTAGTCTATAGTGAAATCTCTGCAAAGACTTATATTTAGGAACGGAGTGAGTACTAGCTTTGCCACTGTTCGAGGGTTTGCTAGCTCGGCTAGCTGTGTTCAGCTAAGCTATGACGATGTTAGCAGCTAAGCTAGTGATAAATCAGCGTACGTGCCTGACATTCTTACATGGACCCGATCGCAACGTCCACCGTCCACGTCGCACTGTTCGATCGTTTATTACGTGCGTGCAAACGTTCGTCTGAGCTACATTGCACTATATATACAGTAATAAGGGAGAAAATAGTTTGAAGAGTTAATGCATTGCATTGTGGCTAGTTGATCATTATGTCTAGACATGTAATGGCACCGCTAATCAAATAGTGGCGCTAATCTGGATGTTTGAATAAGATGCGGAGACCATTCATTGCCTGCACTGCACTGCTGCTAGCGTACTGCCGGGCCAAGATTGAAGAGTTATCATTATACGTAGTACGCAGGACTAGCTAGCTACAGGATACAGTATCAATCGGATACAGCCAGATCGGATACTGGATATGTGTATGCACCTGGTGTGATGCGTTCAGACCAATCTGGAAAAAAGGATCAACAAAACGCGAGCAGATTGAACCGGGAAACAGGCATGTCTTAACCGATTCTTGCTTGTTGGTGCGGCATTTAATTCCGGTGACGTCGACTGCTCCCAGCTGATCGCGAGTGATTACCCTTTTTTGTCTAAAAAAAGAGGAAAATGCACACCATCAATGGTGTTGGTGCGTGCCCCTCGCAAAAAATGAAAAAAAAAAGGTTGCATATGCCTCTCGTCCCTCAAGACGAGAAAAACATTAGCTGCACGCTCACCTGAACTGAATCCACCAAGCCTCGACCGTACCGCGGTGCCAGGAGCAGTGTAATGCAGGTTTCACAGTGACCTACTGATGTGTAGCTCATGCTTAGTTTGTCTCTGAGATGTAGTATCGACAGCAGTTCGCTGAGAAAGTTTTAAGACGCTGGACAGATGCAGAGAATATAGTACTCCGTATCTGTCCAGCGTCTTAAAGACTTTCCCCATGCGCCTATGGTCTTAAAGACTTTCTCAGAGCCCTAGCATGCGGTTTGGCCCCTGTTTGACTCTGTTGAAGACTGGTGGGCGAGCACCTGCGCTGAAGGTACGCACGATCGACAAGCCAAGGCATCAATCACCATGCTCGTTTCATGGTCCGTATGGAACGAACGAAACGCGAGGGTCTTCAAGCAGAAGAGCGCCCCCCCGCCAATTCTGTTATCCTCCATCGTCAACGAGGCTAATCTTTGGGTAATTGCGGGAGCCAAGCAACTAGGGTCCTTTATTTATCGCGAGTAATCCGCATGTCGTGGACTGTGGTGGAATGTAACAAACTCTCTTCTCGCTTATTTAATACATGAGGCAAAGCTTTTGCCTCCGTTTCAAAAAAAAAAGTACTCCGTATTTCAAACAAGAAACGGAAAATCTTGACACATGCACGGTGGCGATTAAGCAGGTAGGAGTGCTACATGATAAGCTAGGTCCATGTGGTATGTAGACTCATGATGGATCACTGGCCAGGTAGGTAGATAGCGAGGAGTCGGAGGAAGAAGGGGTCGCCGCACCGCCAGGGCCGGCCGGAGCTGTTGCGTGTGCGTGCGCGGCGCGTGCATCGGCCATCGGTACTTGGGTAGGGCACACACAGACAGATAGATTGACAGGCGCCTGTGCTGTGCAGTGCACCGCCGAAAGCCTTGATTTGCTACGGAGAGCCCCACACCCTTGTCGTCTCAAGCCGACTGGATTGACCCTTTCTTCTCTGCCTTCCCTCATCTTCTCGTCCCTGATCATGGCGTCCTTCCATTTAAGAGACCAAAATTGCAGACGGGAGGGGACGCAGGAGGAAGGAGGAAGGACGCAGGAGAAATGGCCGGACAATTTGTCGGTCTGGCCAGCAATCACAAACACATGATGGTGAGATAAATTGATAACCCACCATCTGTCACTGGCTCCCGTATAAGTTTCAGAACGCCTTACTCAGCTTCCCACTCTCTTGTTCAACTTGTGTGCCTCCACCACACTGTTGAGGTGAAAACATTTCGACCTCAGCGTATTGTCTCTCGGCCATGGTTCATATCCGGGACATCGATGTGTGCTACAAGCTCACATCGGCTTATGGGCCGACCTCCTCCTCGTGCAATGATGCTTTTTTCGCCGAGTTGTTTGAGCAAAAAGCCCCAGGTGGTGTGATGTGGCTGGTTTTGGGTTATTTCAATCAAATATACCGTGCCCATGACAAGAACAAAAGAAACGTCAATTGAAGTTGTATCAACCGATTTAGGGCCACGCTTCACACTCGCGATTTGAGAGAAATCCATCTTCAAAATAGGTGCTTCACTTGGAGCAATGAGAGGGAGAACCTGACAATGTCCAAGTTCAACTTGTTCTGTTGTAATGTCGAATGGGACATCCATTTCAACACCCACATCCTCCCTGCGCTTTCAACGAGAGGAGAACCCAACGATGTGCAAGTTAAACTCTTGATCTTTTTAGAAAGAACAAAAGAACATAGTCCTGCCCATATTAAGAGTGTCTGCTATAGATGCCAAAGTGGTGGTTCGACTGGTTAAGTCACTTATAAAAATGTAGCACCATTGCTTCTACTATAACAACCACTCCACCACCACCACCGCAACTTCCTCGTCTAGCTCCTTCCGTTCCTCGGCCCCTCTCACTCCCCATAAACTTTCCTCCCCCATTGCCCTTGTCATCTGTCACGCCTCTCGCTCTCCCCTACCACTTTTGAATTTTGGAGATTGTTTACAACACCGCTATCACTCCCCGACCGCTACCACCACCCTCTTTGGGCAGCTATTTCTATCGCCCCTCCTACTTATAATTTTATAGAGAACTCAACATTGGCAGTACCATAGTGAACTTTAAACCACGGGGTCAGTTCACATTGTACCACGTATTTTCTAGGGCCATTCATTGGATTAACATGTACTTATACAGTTCTATGTCAATTTATAAAGTATGAGAGTTATCAAACTCTCAACAATGGTTCTTCAGTTATACTGAATTGCAACTACATTGGTCGATTCTGATTGCTAGCACGAACAAGCAACTGCGGAGATCTTCCCAAAGAAGCTGGATACAAGTAACTTATAAAAGTTATAACTGACTCTTAACAAAGATCCACTTTTATCCCTCACCTGTCTCGATATAGTTATTATAACTTCTAAAAGTTAATAATTGATTCCAATATCATATGAGGTTTTGACCTTTAAGTTTGAATTGCGGACAAACTTTATCTCTAACTCCAATCAGAAGTAGTACTACAGATGGCATGACCGTTGTTTGCACACGTAAGAAGATCCAAAAGAATACAAGCTAACAAATTATTGGGAAACTAGAAATGGAACCAAATATTTTGAAAGAAAGTCGGAATAAAAAATATCAAAAGAAAAAATAATTTTAGCCAACAAATTGCCGATCAATTAGAAATGGAATCTGATTTTAAAGGAAAATATGAAATATATCAAGAAAAACATAAGTTTTTAGCTAAAATTTTGTGCAATTAGAAATGTAACCAGGTATTTTGAAGAAAAAAATCAGGAAAAAGTATCAAAATAAGAACATAACTTTAGCTATGAATTACCAAGTAATTAGAAATGGAGCCAACATTTTGAATGCAAATATCAAAAGAAAACATAAGCTTTTAGCTAACAGATTTTTTTTTGCGGTGTTAGCTAACAGATTATTGAGCAATTAGAAAGGGAGCGAGACACTCTGAAGCAGCTTTCCTTTTCGAATTCAAAGATCGATGGTGTCCACGTAGGACTAAAAAACGGCAACGTTCATAATGGTTGGTATTCTTGATAATTTTATCTATAAAATTGGTCGAAATTTGCTAAGTTTGACTTTGGAACGGAGAGAGTATTAACAACCAGGTGTTTATTGAACTGGAAAAAATGGAGTAGAAAAACAGGTAGTACAAAATCTGCGTTGTTTCACCACATAGTACATGTGATAAGCAATTCAAACTATTTTAAAAAGTATTTAAAAAAGAGTCTGCATTGTTTCATGCACCCACAACCCTGGCCGACGAAAAAGGATAGGCCTCGCATACCAAAAGCGGTGGCCGGCTGCTATCTTTGAGGCGCGCCATTACTGCTGGATCAGCGGCGATGCGCCTCTGGGTGCTAATTAAGCACGGTACTATTAGGACTATTATTGAGGGCAATGAAGGGGGTCTAACTACAGTGACCTTTACGCTAATATGATTGGCCACGCTGAGTCCCTGGCCTGCTAACGGAGGAGCAAGTGAGAAATCAATGGCCGGGCCGTGCTTCATCGTCGCAGCTAGACTGGGCGCAATGTTCGGCTGCTCATTTGCCGAAACAGAATTGTGGGTGGGCGATGGCGATGGCTCCATAGATACATGCAATGCAAACATGGCTCGCCGCCCACCGACGTCCAACTAACCTGTCCGTCCGTGAGCAAAGATAGATCTACCGGCGTCGAGCAGTGTCCGGTTTATGCGAGGAAAGATGGATCGGTGCTAAGCTTGGTGGAAGAGCGTTTAGGCTTGAGAGGCGTCCAGCTAACCTGTCCGTCCGTGAGCAAAGATAGATCGATCGGCGTACGTCCGGTAGCATCCGGCGCATGCGAGGAAAGATAGATAGATCGGTGCTAAGAGCTTTGCGCTTCATCCCACTTTAGACATGATTGCATAAACTCAGTGCGAACACTACAATGACCATGAGGCCACTCCGTCGAAAGCCCAAAGCGTTGGCTAAAACATTTCTAAAAAGGAAATGTAGTACTATTCGGGTCCCTGCAACAAGACAATGCTAGCATTTTGTTTCTTCAGAACATGCAAAAGACTTGCCTGCCATTGTATTAAGAATAATCAGACAAGGTGTTTTTTTTTTCAGAAATGTGCGACACTGATACTAGCATAAAGACTTAGGGGCTGCTAATAATTCGACTACGCGCGGTGCACCTTGGACCGTAGTACCTATAGTACGTAGTACCATGGAAGTGGCTTTGCCTGGCGATGCCGTCGTCGGTCATGGCTGCACTAGTTAATGGCACCCGAATAGGTTGGTTAACTCGGGTTTGGTGGCCTGGGTCCGGCCCGAGCCTGGCATCAACACTTAAAGTACTTAACACAGGGAGGGTCTAGTCCAGGACTGCACTGTGCTCCAAGTAGCTTGCCCTACACAGCACGACGTGTCAATCACTTGTACTCCTGCACGGATGCACAGCGCTCGACGTGTCAATCACTTGTACTCCTGCACGGCTGCACAGCTCGACGTGTCAAGCACTTGTACTGATAAACTGCACGTGGAGGTGACAAGTAGGCACAGGACCTCACTCCACTCCCCCACTGCATTGCAATGCATTACAAATTGCATGAACCGCACGAGCCCACGAGCACGTAGGCCTGCACCTTCCTTCGTCACCAAAATGAATGAATGAATGAACATCGAGTAGTTGTCCTTAAAAAAATGGGTGGGCATTGAGTTCTCGATGTGGACGTCACTGCTTGAAAAGCGGTGGATCTTGCATGTTCAGTTCCTACAGGAAGCACACAAATTTTACATTCCAATTGGTGCTGCTTTTCAAGTTTGTTTCTACTCCGATTATTGATGCATTTCACCGACAAAAAAAAGTACCACGATGCTCTCTCCGAGTAGTATAATAAAGTTTGGTTTGCGATTACTGAACTATCAAATCTCATACTCCCTCCTATCCATATTACTTGTTGCTGAACACTCCGATCGGAGGGAGTAAGTTTATTTCCATTAGAGAAAGTGGGATCCAGTTAGTTACTCCGGAGGAGAGTGCTTCACAAGTACTGGTAATATTTTGTTGTTTAGAGAGATGAAAGTACCTTTTAAAGCTACTGCTGGGATGTCAACACTAGTAGAAAAAGGGACATTAGTCCCGGTTCGTAAGGGCCTTTAGTCCCGGTTGGGCAACCGGGACTAAGGAATCGGGACTAAAGGCCCTCGTTTTTAGTCCTGGTTGTGTTACGAACCGGGACTAAAGGGGCTCCACGTGGCCGCTGTGGAGCGCTCAGGCAAAAGGCCTCCACGCGTCAGGCGCTGCCAAGCGCTGGGGTTTAAGGTTTTGGAGGGTTTAGGGGTTTCATTTTGTGTTTCCCTTATCTTTTTGTGTTTACCATTCAATTCTTTTTCATTTAGGGTTTTCATTTTTATTTTATGTTTTCCATTCAACTCAACGCTACTACATATAGCAATGAAGGAAACATTACACAACATCGTCATGAATATAGAGAAGTGACCTCTTTCTCCGTGCTTAGTCGAACAACAAGTTTTCGTATATATATTCGACGCTAATATATATAGTACACGTTCATGCATATATACAATATAATATCTCTTACGATCCCTAATATCTAATTACCAAAATTCCCTACCAATTCCCGATGGTATTCTCCGGTGTTAGATATGACCTCTTCAAGTAAGAATCCCGCCAATTCCTCTTGAATTGCCTTTATGCGATCCTTTGGTAAGAGATCGTCCCGCATCCGTTCGATCTAATTTAAAGAAGGGGGTCAATATATATGAATGAAACTCAACATAATTGATGGTAATAAAATAAAATTGTGAATATTGTTTACGTACTTCAAGTTTTTCTAAAATTCTGCCCTTCTCACAGGTCGTCTGGCGAATGAACTCTCAAACGTAGTATCCACATAAATTATTCCCGTCTCCCTGCCTCAATCACTTTACGAGAATAGAGTTCAATCAAAATAATAATCAAGCATGATAATGGTATTGAAACTAGAATCAAAGAGATGCGCGGACCTAGCTAGTACTACTTACATTGAGTTGTCGAAATTGCAGCTCCTTTTTCCATTCACCCCTAACCTTCTTGGTGAACCGTTTCTAAACCCTGCCCAGTAAAGAAAATGAATAGAGGAGTTATTAATTACTTGATATCAGGAAATGAACGAAAGTTGCCGATATAGTGCGATAATGATTGAAATTACCTCTGGAGCAGTTCACTCAGGTCCGCCCACATCTTAGGGTCTTTACGTTTCGAGTCCATGACAAGTACTACTCCTGCGTTAAACTGAATGACTAGCAGAATAAAGTAGAACCTGCGCACGCATAACTCATCAATTACACTTAACATCGAGTAAGCGAAACAGAATGTGTACAAGACAGTAACACTCACCTGAAGTTGTAAGGAAATAGTATTTCCCTTCTGGTTTGTTGTTTAACTAACGCCGTTAGCAAGTTATCCTCTGTGTCCTTGGCGTGGTTTTTTACCGTATATTCATGTATGTTATTTGGGTTAATGAACCCAATGTCATAGATTTGTCCTCTTTTGCATTCGAGAATCTTCAGTCTGCATAATATAGTGAGGATAATTATACATGCAATGAACGAGCTGATCTAGAGACTTAATTACAGAAATAATACTTACAGACAATAGCAACTGATGACAGATTTGTCGATGGCATCTTGATTGTATAACTGAAATAATTCTTCAAATTCAATGTTTATCTCCTCGTTTCCACTGAAGTAATGCTCATCTCTAATTCCCACCATGAGCCAGTTGCTCCCTTCCTTTGAGGCTTCCATGTACCACTCATGCAATCTTCGCATTTGTGTTGGTAGAAGCCGGACCTCCTCAGGTCTGACGAGAGGCTTCCTGTGCTGGTATCTGTATGCTAAATCAGCCGTGGGGAACTCTACGTCGCCTAAGTATTGACCAAGAGTGAAACCAAGATCACGGGCCGCTACCTCCGGAACATAATCGATATCGGAAAACACTTTGAGCGGGGGGCACGATTGGTTTTTCTGTTCTCCGAGCTGGGGAATTGTTTTCCCCCTTGCACTACTACTTCCCGACCGCTGTCGATGTTCTTTATGTGACTTCATAATAGAGCGGTCATAGTTTGATGGCAGCGAAGGCGGTGGTCGCGTAAGGTTTTCCAGAAACTGCTTCGCTTTTGTCGGATCTATTTTCTCCTTTGGCTCGGGCCGTTTCGGTGCATGCTGGCGTTTCACATCGGCATCCACGACCTTCTTGGTTTCCTCATCAGTCAGTTCGTATGGTAACTTGGCAGGAGCCTCCTTGATACTGTTCCTTGTACCTGATCTGGATTTCTTCGCAGTTGTAGTACTAGCCACCGGAGCAGCGGTTCTCTTCCGTATATCCACCCGGGGCTGAGGCGGCGGAGACGGCTGAGGCGGCGGAGATAGAGCTGGATTGCTACTCTGAGGAGTCGATAGCCTTGGCGTCCAATGTGGAAGCACGATGTGTTCCTTTTTCCATAGAATGGTACTTTTTCTGGCATCTCCCAGTTCAGTCTCCCTTCACCTGTAGGGAAGTCAAGCTCCAGCTGCTCAAATCCCTTGATAACATCATCCACCCCGACAACAGCATAGCCATCTGGAATCGGAGAGCAATGGTAAGTTCCATTACGTACAGGAGGTAAGGCAAAGCCGACCGACACCTTCACGGATATGTTCATGCATTTCACATGTAGCTCACAATTTTCCCTCTGCGTGATATCATCCACGGGGTAGCGAGGAGCCGTGATATCATCTATGGGCCGAACGAGCTCCGTGGAAGCCACGCTGCTTTTCCGCTGAGATGGTGGGCCGGCAGTATCGAATGCAGGATCTTCGTGCCACTGAGATGGGCCGGTAGCTTGCTGGCTGGTAAGTGCCTCTATTTGCTTCTGCTGCCACGCTAATTTTTCTTCTATCTGCTGCAGCCGGTCTGCATGCTGTTTCTTTTTTCTCCCTCGGCTTCTATAAGTGTCACTGCAGTCGGGAAACCCAATCTTCCACGGAACGGAGCCTGATGTGCCTCGTGTTCGTCCACTGTGTTCAGCATTCCCGAGGGCGCGTGTCAGCTCGTCGTTCTCTCTGTCGGGTTTGAACTTCCCGTCCTGCACGTCCTTCATTGCAGCTTTAAGGGCTTTGAGGGGAGTTGCAAGTTGATCTTTTGTAAAAATACACTTCCCTGTTTCTGGGTCCAACTTCCCCCCATGCCCGTAGAACCAAGTCTTTGCCCGTTCGGCCCACTCCAATGTCTCTGGATCGATCCCTTTATCAATCAGGTCGTTCTCAGTTTTCTCCCACTTAGGCCTGGCAACCTTGTAGCCACCTGACCCCATAACATGGTGATATTCCTTCTTTGCAGCATTTTGCTTATTTATTTTGACCTTTTCTTAGCTTCATCCGATGTCTTGTACTCCACAAATGTGTCCCAGTGATCTTTTATCTTCTCATATGCTCCGGTAAATGTTGGAGTCTCGTTTTTCAGGACATAGTCTTGGTGCAATCTTTTCTTCCAGTTGCAGAATTGTGCGGCCATCTTCTTAAGAGTCCACGCCTTGACTTTTCGCTCTATAACTTTGTTATTTGGATCCACCTCTGGCGGTAGGGTGAAATTTGTCATGAGCGTATTCCAAAGCACTTCTTTGGATCTATCGTCGACATAAGTAACTCCATCCGCCTTTGGCTTATTCCATTCTCGAATGGTGATTGGGATGCTGTCCCTAACAATAACTCTGCACTGACTTACAAATGCTTTTGCGTTCTACGCGGGACCAATCGGTTTGCCATCTTCAGCGACTTCTTCGATCTTGAATCTTTCATTATCGCCCAACCTTTTTTTCGGGCCTTGTTTCTTTATAGAAGATTGGCTCGATCCGGAGGGCTAAAAGAAGAAAAAAGCATTAATATATGTATATACAAATCAATTAATGCATCTAGTCAGCAGAGGCTTAATTAATATACCTCGCCGGACTTTGTAATAATTAAGGTTCCAACACCGGAGCCGTCATCTTCTCCCTCCATTCCCTGACCGGAGCCGTTCAGAAACTGTGAGGTGATATCATCTCCGTCGCGGATTATTTCCCTCAACATGTCTTCTTGTTCTTCGTCTCTGCCGTGTTCCATAGTTTCTGCAAAGACTTGCAAATTATTTCAATGCTATAAACAAATTATTAAAACAAATTCACATTTCCATGTCTATTTGCATCTCGATTAAAAAAATCACATTATTAAAACAAATTCACATACTATCACTAATACATCTCGAATAATCCAGTTGCAACAATAATATTATCATATAATATCACTAATACATCTCGAATAATCCAGTTAATGCAACAATAATATCACATAATACATCTCGCCCAATCAAACTGGACGTCGACTCGCGGTTCCTGAGCCGCGGGTGGTGAACACCCAAAGAGAAGGAACCATCACATGATCATAGCTCGGGTGAGATCCCTGAAGAAACTGCCAGGTATTGGAGAACCTGACGTCCAACGCAACCATGTAGCGACGGACGTGCTCGTCCTCCTCCATGACACGGTGACGTACCACCTCCTCGGGGCCCGGCTCCCTCTGCACCGATAGTGGCCCACGCGACCGCCACCAAAGAAGCTCCGGGTCGACGACGAGACCCCGATTCCTCACCAAGCTGCGCGCCCCGGAAGGTAGCACCTCCCAGTGCCAGCCCGGCGGAGTCCAGTCCCGGACATGGCGCTTCTCAAACTGGTTGTCGCCGCCGAGTCGACGCTGAGGATGCGGGCCGGGCATCGTCGCCGAGAACAAATTCCTATGAAAACAAATCAGGTCTATTTCTCGTTCATTGTGAGACGTTGCTCCGGCTCGCCTTTATTTCATTGTTTGCATCAGATTTCTTTAATTTTTCTTTTTTTCTCTCACCACATGTCTATATTTTTTATACACCTATCAAATACATGATTCACATTTTTTATAATATATGTTTTAATACCAATTTTTATTCATACACATTGTACATTTTTGTATACATCTAAAACATTTTATACACATCTAAGTGATTAACTTTTTCAAATAAATATCATTGATTTTTTTTGAATGCTTGTTAGACATTTTTCAAACAAAAGTCTAAAACCTAAAACGCTTACCCCTAACCGCCTAAAACGTCGACTATGACTATATGACTATAACTATGAGAGAACTAAATAGTATTTTTCTTTCTTTCTTTCACTTTTATTTTTCCAAATTTAAACACATTCTTTCGTTATTGCATTGCACACATACACAGATCACATCACTTTCATTTGCACTTGCAGAACACATCAGATGTAATACATTTCCTAATAAATCTACCTAAAATTACCTAAATGTTACCTTGCACTACACCATCACACATTACACTATTAGCAATACACATTCACTACACTAACAGTAATTTTTTTTACACTAACAGTACCAATTTTGCAGATCTACAGAGAGGGGAGAAGGAGGAGGAGCTCACCGAGGGATCGAGGAGGTGGCCGGCGGAGGCGGCATCGGTGCGGAGGTGGACCGTGGCAGGCGGCTGATTCGGTGCTGAGCAGGTAGCCGGGGGAGGAGGCGGGCGTCGAGGGCGCGCGCGCGTGGAGGAGCGCCGGCGCGGGCTCGGGCGGCGCGTGGAGGAGAGCGGCGCCGGCGGGCTCGGGCGGCGGGTGGAGGCCGGCGACGGGAGCGGACGTCGAGGGCGCGGTCGGGCAGCCTGACGGCGTCGCGAGAGCAAGCTCCTGGCGGCGGCGATCTATTTCGAGTGAAAATGGAGGAAGATTGGGGGAGGGAGAAGGGGGCGGTTAAATACCGCGCGGCCTTTAGTCCCGGTTGGAGCCACCAACCGGGACTAAAGCTATTTTTGTTGCCGCGTGTAGGGGAATGCGACAGAAAACAAAAAAATTCGGTACAGCGAACACGCCCAGGATCACTATGGAGATGTCATACAGGGTTTGATCTGATCCGTACCGACTCGTAGCGCAGCGGAAGAAGAGTCGTTGTAGATCGTCGGTGCAGATCCCCGCAGCTAGGATTTACAACCTCCCAACCGCGAGGATGTACTCCCTCGTCGGACAGCCCTTCGGGAGGCGGTCGGACAGTCCCTCGGACGATGTCGCGGACAGCCCTTCGGGAGGACCCTCGAAACCCGAACGGTAACTCGGACAGCCCTTCGGGAGGACACCCGAAACTCGAACGGTAACTCGGACAGCCCTTCGGGAGGACACTCGAACAGCCCATCGGGCAAAAGATCGAAACTACGACCTCTCTACGGGGTTGCACACATACGGTGTCAGCTATCCGGCAGGGCTTCGCCGTCCAGAACTAGTTCCTGCCGGAACCCAGACAGCCTTTCGGCTCTACAAAACTATTTTGCTGGGAGGGAGAGAGAAGCCATATAAGTCTATGGCATGTGTATGAGAGCAAGGATGAGGTTTGGAGAGCACCCCTCCACCTCTATTTATAGGAAAGCCAAGGGGTAAAGTTGGCATTCAAAAATACCAAAAGTACCCCCACTTTATGTCTTTACATAAAAGAATAAAGCAAAAAGGGATGGCATGTGGAGCTCCAAGGAGCTCCACCTGCTTTGGCCGGCCACCCCTTGGGGGCCCCCCATGAGGGGCTTCCTTGGCCCCCAAGCCCTTCTAGAAGCCTTTTGGAAATATCCCAAAAGGTGGCTTTCCGTAAAGTAACCAAAAAGCACTTTCACTATTCACGAAGACATTTTTCTGCGTCCGTTAAATCCTAAATTATTACTGTGTGCCTAGAATAATTCTAGTACCCACTAAAACAATTTTGAACGAATTCCGAAACAATTCCGGAACAATGTTTTTCTCCAGCGAAAAGCTACCATTGCGGTTCCGGCTGCTCCGGAACATTTCCGGTTTTTCTCTCCGGAAAAATTCCAGAAGTTACCAGAACAATTCTGGTACCCTCCAAGAATTTCCAGGCGTGTGCCGGAACCAATATGATTTAATGGAATACCCTGAAACAACTTTTCAGTTTCACCGAAAGTATTCCGGTGTTCTCTCCAGAACGTTTCCGTTTCGTCCGAAACTTTTTCGGTGATTTTCTCTCAGACTCCCTGTCTAGTATTCAGTAGATAGATGACCCTTAAGCGTGTGACCCTATAGGTTCGGTGAAGTATAGACATGACCCGGAACATTTTCCGATCAATGATCAACATCGGAGCCGTGGACACCCATCTTGACCCCTATACCCACACGAATGAATATTCGAGTGAACCTCTAGTTGCCGTGTGCTATTCCTGTTGCTTCACGATATATTACAAACACCCGAGGTGAGATATATTGCATCCCCGTGGATCAACAACTTGTCTACTGTGCTAGTTACCTCGTTACCGGTTTTGTTCTCTTTTCTCATTTCCGTGTTCCGGCATCCCTGTGATCAAATCACCTTGTGTCTGGCCAGACGATGATGGATACCGTAACACCGAGAGGGCCCAAGAATATCTCTCCATCGTCGGAGGAGCAAATCCCAATCTTGAGCTATTTCGTTACTTGTCATACTTTTCCGTGAACCCGTAAGCCGCCGTAATAGCCACCCAGTTACGGATGACGTTTAACAAACCCTAAAGTTCACGAAGTAAGTACGAAGGAACTTGATACTCTCATGGTCTAAGGAATTATGCAAACATTAACTATCTCTGTGTTATTAACCATTAACTTGTGACGAATGTATCTCATAGCATAACATCAATTCGGGTCGATTCAACACAAGTGTTCTACCAACATTGTGCCCTCAAAATTGCCGGCATAATCATGCCCATGATCAGGAAAACAGGATCATCATGCAATACTTGAGCCAGTCATAGATGCATGACTAGGAATACATTTTACCGTTTGTTATACCACACGTGCACATGAGTTTCCCTCCGAGCCTCGTGGATATTGCAGACTCGAGAATCATTGCAGTTATAGCATGGAACATAAACATTCATTACAAACTCGGAGATACAAAATAATTGTTATTACTGCCTCTAGGGCATATCTCCTACCGACTCCCACTTGCACTAGAGTCATAATCCAGTTACATGGCTTCCCTAACCAATGGCTATCCGGTGCTGCTCATGCTTTGCTCGTGGTAGAGGCTTTGTCATCGGGTCTGACACGTTCAGATCCGTGTGAACTTTGCGTACTTTCACTAAACCCGCTTCGACATGATGTCGAATGAGTTTATCTTTGCGTTCAATATGTCTTGTCTTATGGTGCGAACTTGGCTCCCTTGCCTGAGCCACGGCGCCACTATTATCACAATAGATCTCCACCGGGTCCAGAGCACTTGGAACCACACCAAGGTCTCCAAGAAATTGCTTGATCCATACCGCCTCCTTGGAGGGTTCTGAAGCTACAACATATTCCGCCTCCGTCGTAGAATCTGCCACAGTCTTTTGTTTGGAACTTTTCCAATCAACTGCGCCGCCGTTCAATATGAAAACATAGCCTGATTGAGATTTGAAGTCATCTGGGTCAGTCATGAAGCCTGCATCAGTGTAACCACTTACAATGAGCTCTTCATCACCTCCGTACACAAGGAGTAAATCCTTGGTCCTCCTGAGGTACTTAAGAATACCCTTGACTGCGGCCCAGTGTTCCAATCCTGGATCACTTTGGTACCAGCTGCTAACACTTAGCGCATAGGAAACGTCCAGTCTTGTACATAACATGGCATACATAATAGAACCAACTGCCGAAGCATATGGAACATCATTCATTTGTACTCGCTCATCGAGTGTCCGAGGACACTGATTCTTGCAAAGCACTATGCCAGGTGACATGGGGAGTAGGCCTTTCTTGGAGTTCTCCATGTTGAACCTTTTCAACACCTTGTCAATGTACGTGCTTTGGCTAAGCGCTATCAGGCGTCTTGATCTATCTCTATAGATTCTGATGCCCAATACATATGCCGCTTCGCCTAAGTCTTTCATTGAAAAACTCTTTTTCAATGAGTCTTTTATTTTGCTAAGAAAATTCACGTCATTTCCAATCAACAATATGTCATCCACATACAAGATTAGAAATGCTTTTGCGCTCCCACTAAACTTCTTGTATACACAAGATTCTTCGTTATTCTTGATGAAGCCAAACTGTTTGACCACTTCATCAAAACGAATGTTCCAGCTCCTTGACGCTTGCTTCAGACCATAAATGGCTTTCTGAAGTTTGCATACCTTTCCAGCATCCTTATGAACGACAAAACCTTCTGGCTGTATCATGTATACATCCTCTTTGAGGTTTCCATTTAGGAAAGCCGTTTTGACGTCCATCTGCCATATTTCATAATCGAAATAAGCAGCAATTGCTAGTAATATCCGAACAGACCTAAGCATAGCTACGGGCGAGAAAGTCTCGTCGTTCCTGAAACTTGCGTGAACCCTTTCGCGACAAGTCTAGCTTTGTGGATAGTAATGTTACCATCCGCATTCGTCTTCCTTTTGAAAATCCATTTACAACCAATGGGCTTTACGCCTTCTGGGAGTTCTTCCAAGTTCCAAACTTGGTTTTCGTACATGGATTCCATTTCGGATTTCATGGCCTTGTGCCATTCCTTTGAGCTGGGCCCCGCCATCACTTCCTTGTAGTGCGCAGGTTCATCGTCTTCAAGAATGAAGATTTCGTTATGAAACCACTCAGGTGGCTGGATAGCCCTACCTGATCTGCGCGGTTCAGTTACAACATTGTTTGAAGTTTCCGCATCACATGCGACAACTTCCGGCTCGGTTGTAGGGATAATTAGTGGAATTTCTTCCGGTTCCTTAGCCATATCAACGGTTGCCGAAGATTCACTAATCTCATCAAGTTGTACTGTCCTCCCACTCACTTCTTTAGCGAGAAACTCTTTCTCGAGAAAGAGTCCGTGTTTTGCAACAAACGCTTTGTTCTCGGAGGCGTGGTAGAAAGAATACCCAACTGTCTCCTTGGGATAACCTACAAAGTAACATTTGTCTGATCTGGGATCAAGTTTGCTTGGCTATAAACGCTTTACGTATGCCTCACAACCCCAAATTTTGAGAAACGACAGGTCGGGTTTCTTCCCGTGCCATATCTCATATGGTGTCGTCTCAACAGACTTAGACGGTGCTTTGTTTAGTGTGTGAGCGGCAGCTTCTAGTGCGTGACCCCAAAAAGATATCGGCAGATCTGTAAGAGACATCATCGACCTTACCATGTCTAACAAGGTTCGGTTACGTCGTTCCGACATTCTGTTTCGCTGTGGAGTTCCGGGAGGCGTAAGCTGTGAAACGATTCCACGGTCACTCAGATGTTGGCCAAACTCATGACTAAGGTATTCGCCCCCGCGATCAGACCGCAGAAACTTAATCCTTTTGTTACGATGATTTTCTACCTCATTCTGAAATTCCTTGAACTTTTCAAAGGTTTCCGACTTATGCTTCATTAAGTAGATATATCCATACCTACTCAAATCATCAGTAAAAGTCACGAAGTAGAAATACCCACCCCGTGCGATTGTGCTCATTGGACCACATACATCACTATGTATTATTTCCAACAATTCACTCGCCCGTTCAGGATGACCCGTGAACGGCGTCTTGGTCATTTTCCCCATCAAGCAAGCTTCACATGTGTCGAATGATTCAAAATCAAGAGACGGTAAAACTCCATCTTTATGGAGTCTTTGCATGCGTTTCTTTCCGATGTGGCCAAGCCGACAGTGCCACATGAAAGTGGTGGTGGTATCAGCCTTCTTAAGGCGTTTAGCATTCACGTTAAAGACATCATTTCCACATTCAAGATTTAGAATGAAAAGGCCCCCAACAATGGGTGCAAATCCATAAAACATATCCTTACAATAAAGTGAACAACCATTGTTCTCAGACTTGTACGAATACTCATCGTGTACTAAACATGATCCGGAGATAATGTTTCTACACAATCCCGGAACAAAATAACAGTTATTTAGTTCTAAGATAAATCCTGAAGGGAGACGTAGAGGCATAATGCCGACGGCTTGAGCGGTGATCCCAGCACCGTTCCCGACTTCATTCCTTGCTAACTTGCGCACCTTCTGAAGCCCCTGTATCGAGTTGCAAATGTGAGCAACCGATCCGGTATCAAATACCCAAGACTTAGAATTTTCGCAAGCAAGCAAAACGTCAATGACATTAACCCGTATAACAGTTATACCTTTCTTCTTATCTGCCATATATATCTTGCAGTTCCTCTTCCAGTGTCCAGTGCCTTTGCAGTGAAAACACACAGTTTCAGCCTTGGCTCTGCCCTTAGGCTTGCCTTTCCTTTTGAAACTGGCGGTTTTGTTCACCAGCAACTTTTGCTGATTCTACAGTCCTATCTCATTTGATTTCAGCATGGCTTCATAAAGCGAGGTAAGTATCAAATCATTACCAGGTGTCTTTGGAAAATTAATTCCCCTTTCAGCCATACTATCATAATAGTTTGCTAGTCTGACACCTTGCTCATTTACTAGAGATTCCTTATGTATATTGCATTCTTCCATGGCTTCAGTCATCTCATGAACTTCAGCTGAATCCTGTTTGTGATACATAACATCTAGTGCCTCGATAATCTCCAAGGTACTAAGTCGTTCATAACGATTCTGTAGCATAGGATCCATGCAAGATAACATAAGTTCTTTAACAACACTGGAATCATCCTTTCGTGAGTCAAACACGTGGATGATATCCTGAGCCATTTCTGGCGTAGGGAATCACCTAGAGGTTGATCAAGCACATAGTCTTTCTTAGCATCCTTGAGGACAATCCTTAGGGTACGGACCCAGTCCGTATAGTTGTTTCCAGTCGCAGCTAACTTCTCTTTCTCTAACATCGGGCCTAAGTTGAACGCGGTGTTGCGAGCCATTTGATCTACAACGGTAAACACAAGTTTCACTTAGACTTTGTCCATAATGATTTTTGCACTAGTGAATAAACAATTTTATTCTAAAGTGCGCTCCCACTCAAATCAATATCTCTCAAAATTGATTATGAGTGATACAAGATCCGCGTTTTGATTGTTTGCCATTGGTGTAACACCACTGATGACGAAAATCTTAACCGGTAGGCCAACTTGCCAATCACATCTCTATGTGATTCTTGTTCATCTTTCGATGGGCGTGTTCCGAGCTCATGATGGTCATGCCTGAACGTCAAGACAGCCAAGTGATCTTGCTGCAAGGTCTCACCGTCACCCGCCTTACACCTCTCTAATCGTTCGTACCCGTGTGACACGGCGCACCCCGAAAAGATACCTGTTGTAGACGGTGCTACACTTGGGAGAACACTAACTACTTGATATTTTTTAGTGAGAGATCACCCTAATAAAAAGCGACTACCGCGCAATCAAAAGGGATAAACATCTCAGGCAATTCATAATAGCATGATATGGTATAGCCCTTTCTGACGGAGAAGTCAAGTATTTCTTCGTCTTCAGCATTTGCGTCGGTGTTCACCTTCGCGAAGATTGCCACCACCTTGTCGATGCACCAGATAATATTGCTATCTCTATAGCTAATAAAATAAGTGCATTACTTAAGGTTGACACGCAGGTCATTAAAGTGACAATCATATGGCTCCAGCCATCATGCCGAATCATGACACGCAGGTCATGTTAATAAATTTCCATCATATAGTCATCTCATACATAATTGAATTAATATGAGCATTGCTATACCACATCACATGCACATCCTGCAAAAACAAGTTAGGCGCCTCTAATCGGTTTATGCAAAATTTTATTTTACGTGGCTTCTAAGGTTTTGACTTAAACCGCAGCTACCAACGTTTTAAAATTAAGTATGATTATTCAAGTCGCTAGATTAACATCTCGGGGTGTATGAAACACGAGATAATAAAATCTCGAGCCCCATACTAAACTTCGTCATACGCATGACCCCCGTGCAGATCATATCTGCATTGCACATTCATCTGCGAATTTCATCTTTCTTTTGACTATGGCGGAACCCAAAGAACTGATAGCACTTCGTTGATCAATCAGGATCGCAGATTGCCAGAACTTTGTCAAATTCCACCATGCTGTCTCGAGATCAGAAATACGCAAATTCTAGGGAAGCAACAAGAACATCGGGTAACAGATTTCATCTGCTACCCGCATAAATAATTTTCAGCAATAGATCTCATCTACTCCAAAATTATATTATGCAATACCCATACATCTCCATGTATTCTAGATCATAACCTGCATCTACGCATAGCACGGCTCTTGATGCCACTGTAGGGGAACGCGACAGAAAACAAAAAATTTCGGTACAGCGAGCACGCCCAGGATCACTATGGAGATGTCATACATGGTTTGATCTGATCCGTACCGACTTGTAGCGCAGCGGAAGAAGAGTCGGTGTAGATCGTCGGTGCATATCCCCGCAGCTAGGATTTACAACCTCCCAACCGCGAGGATGTACTCCCTCATCGGACAGCCCTTCGGGAGGCGGTCGGACAGTCCCTCGGACGATGTCGCGGACAGCCCTTCGGGAGGACCCTCGAAACCCGAACGGTAACTCGGACAGCCCTTCGGGAGGACACCCGAAACTCGAACGGTAACTCGGACAGCCCTTCGGGAGGACACTCGAACAGCCCCTCGGGAAAAAGATCGAAACTACGACCTCTCTACGGGGTTGCACACATACGGTGTCAGCTATCCGGCAGGGCTTCGCCGTCCAGAACTAGTTCCTGCCGGAACCCAGACAGCCTTTCGGCTCTACGAAACTATTTCGCTGGGAGGGAGAGAGAAGCCAGACAAGTCAATGGCATGTGTATGAGAGCAAGGATGAGGTTTGGAGAGCACCCCTCCACCTCTATTTATAGGAAAGCCAAGGGGTAAAGTTGGCATTCAAAAATACCAAAAGTACCCCCACTTTATGTCTTTACATAAAAGAATAAAGCAAAAAGGGATGGCATGTGGAGCTCCAAGGAGCTCCACCTCCTTTGGCCGGCCACCCCTTGGGGGCCCCCCATGAGGGGCTTCCTTGCCCCCCAAGCCCTTCTAGAAGCCTTTTGGAAATATCCCAAAAGGTGGCTTTCCATAAAGTAACCAAAAAGCACTTTCACTATTCACGAAGACATTTTTCTGCGTCCGTTAAATCCCAAATTATTTCTGTGTGCCTAGAATAATTCCAGTACCCACTAAAACAATTTTGAACGCATTCCGAAACAATTCCGGAACAATGTTTTTCTCCAGCGAAAAGCTACCATTGCGGTTCCGGCTGCTCCGGAACATTTCCGGTTTTTCTCTCCGGAAAAATTCCAGAAGTTACCAGAACAATTCTGGTACCCTCCAAGAATTTCCAGGCATGTGCCGGAACCAATATGACTTAATGGAATACCCTGAAACAACTTTTCAGTTTCACCGAAACTATTCCGGTGTTCTCTCCGGAACGTTTCCGTTTCGTCCGAAACTTTTCCGGTGATTTTCTCTCAGACTCCCTGTCTAGTATTCAGCAGATAGATGACCCTTAAGCGTGTGACCCTATAGGTTCGGTGAAGTATAGACATGACCCGGAACACTTTCCGATCAATGATCAACATCGGAGCCGTGGACACCCATATTGACCCCTATACCCACACGAACGAATATTCGAGTGAACCTCTAGTTGCCGTGTGCTATTCCTGTTGCTTCACGATATATTACAAACACCCGAGGTGAGATATATTGCATCCCCATGGATCAACAACTTGTCTACTATGCCAGTTACCTCATTACCGGTTTTGTTCTCTTTTCTCGTTTCCGTGTTCCGGCATCCCTGTGATCAAATCACCTTGTGTCTGGCCAGACGATGATGGATACCGTAACACTGAGAGGGCCCGAGAATATCTCTCCATCATCGGAGGAGCAAATCCCAATCTTGAGCCATCTCGTTACTTGTCATACTTTTCCGTGAACCCGTAAGCCGCCGTAATAGCCACCCAGTTACGGATGACGTTTAACAAACCCCAAAGTTCACGAAGCAAGTACGAAGGAACTCGATACTCTCATGGTCTAAGGAATTTTGCAAACATTAATTATCTCTGTGTTATTAACCATTAACTTGTGACGAATGTATCTCATAGCATAACATCAATTCGGGTCGATTCAACACAAGTGTTCTACCAACATTGTGCCCTCAAAATTGCCGGCATAGTCATGCCCATGATCAGGAAAACAGGATCATCATGCAATACTTGAGCCAGTCATAGAGGCATGACTAGGAATACATTTTACCGTTTATTATACCACACGTGCACACGAGTTTCCCTCCGAGCCTCATGGATATTGCAGACTCGAGAATCATTGCAGTTATAGCATGGAACATAAACATTCATTACAAACTCGGAGATACAAAGTAACTGTTATTACTGCCTCTAGGGCATATCTCCTACACCACGGCCGAAAGGGCGCGAAGGTTAGGCCTTTAGTCCCGGTTGGAGCCACCAACCGGGACTAAAGCTATTTTTGGCCGCGGCCGAAAGGGCGCGAAGGCCTACCGGGACTAAATTATTTTAGTTTAGATCAGAAACAGTAGCATACATGCCTAGTTTTGATTTAATTCTTTTTGCTATTAAAGTTTCTAACAAAAAATACTTTATGAAAATTTTAGTTGGATAAATTTTACTTTCTATTAACTTTACTTTAGATCAGAAACAATTTGTATTATTAGTTGAATTTTTTATTTAATTCTAAGTTAATATTATTTTGATCATAACTAGAGTTTTATAAAAGCTTTTTAGTTGATTCTTTTTGCTATTGAAGAATATTATAAAATACTTTTTGTTAACCTAATAATGTTATATTTTCTTTTCTGTTAAGTTATTAGTTTAGTATTTTTCTTTGCTGCTAAGTTTTATTTAGGACAAAAACTATTTTTGTTATTTGTAGTTAAGTCCTACAGTTCCCTTAGGAGTTTTTATTTGGATTTCCTTGAAGTTTTGTTTTGCTTTCTATTTGCTTTTTCTTATTGTTTTCTTTATTGCTTTATTCATTGATTGTATATTGATTGCTAGAATGCTTGCTAGAGTGAATGCTTATATGAATGCAATGTTTGATTATATAGATTTTCATCAGAGAGTGACAAATAGTTGTATCAAGTTATTTCTGAGAGCGATATAAATCTTCAGCAACTAATACCAGTCAAGTTCACTTTGACCATATGTTCAGACCAGTGATTCTAGATCAAAGCCATCATCAGAATAGTTGTCTCCCATAACTATGGCTTTCAACCCAGAATCAAAGGTGCAAATTATTCGGTTATCTTGTATATGCCGAACAGTTACTTGAACAATCCTACCATCTGATATGTTGTCCTCAGTTTCACCAGAAAGCAACCAGAACTCCTCATCTAGACTTGGCTCGGCGTAAGGGGTCCTCCGATCAGAGAAACCACACAGTAGCTCCAACTTTATGTCATACAACGTTTCTCTCTTATCATCTCCGATGCTTCTGCTGTATTCATCTATGTCAAGATGTTTAAGCCATGTCTATATTAACCTTGTTATTTTATATGGAGCCACCAACCGGGACTAACCGCGTATGATCAACCTTGCAAAATACATAGTGAAATAATTACAAATCAGAAAAATACGTGACTAAATTTTGATTTTTTTTGAATTGTTTATGCCGATTTCAAAATGCTGTCAAAACGGGGGGCATGACCGGTGATAGCTAGGGGTGGAATCTTGCAAAACTTGGGACTGAAATCACTACAACTGGTGAGGGTGTATGGCCTATGCCTGTCAACCTCAAGCGGCTTATCTGGAATGCTCAGAAGACATTCATATTTTGTTTGGACATAATTGCATTGATTAACTCCTCTGTATAATTAAAATACTAAAAGGATAGGAATAATTGAAAATTCATAACTTAATAAATAATTATTCAAAAATCATGTTTCAAATGCCAAAACACATATATACCCTAACTCTTACAAAGATTCCCTCCGGTTTGTCCGAAGTGGGACTTTCCAGCTATAAGTCCGGAAACTCACTAGAGAGAAAGTGATGATGGTGAAGCCGGTCACATCCCAGAGTGGGATCTTGGGGTATAAAACTTTTTCTTCGCGTGTGTCCCTTGCTTATGATTGCGCCGTAACCATGGAGAATCTTCATCATTTAACAGGATGCTTGGGTCAGTCTTCACTGTGAAGGGAGGAATTTCATCAAACTTTTCATAATCTTCTGACATGTCTGTCTTGTCCTCCACTCCCACGATGTTTCTTTTCCCTGAAAGAACTATGTGGCGCTTTGGCTCATCGTATGATGTATTCGCTTCCTTATCTTTTCTTTTTCTCGGTTTGGTAGACATGTCCTTCACATAGAAAACATGCGCCACATCATTGGCTAGGACGAATGGTTCGTCTGTGTTCCCAAGATTGTTGAGATCCACTGTTGTCATTCCGTACTGCGGGTCTACCTTTATCCCGCCTCCTGTCAGATTGACCCATTTGCACCGAAACAAAGGGTCCTTAAAAGAAGGTCCATAGTCAAGTTCCCATATCTCCTCTATGTAACCATAATATGTGTCCTTTTCCCTATTGGTGTTTGTTGCATCAAAGCGGACACCACTGTTTTGGTTGGTGCTCTTTTTATCTTGGGCGATCGTGTAAAATGTATTCTCATTTATCTCGTACCCTTGGAAAGTCAATACAGTCGAAGATGCTGTCCTGGCCAACAAGTACAACTGATCTCCAACAGTGGTGTTATTCGTGAGATGTGTTTGCAACCAACCGCCGAAAGTCGCCATGTGTGCACGTGTAATCCAGTCGTCAGACTGCCCCGGGTTCTTGGAGCGTACAATATCCATGTGTTCCTCGATATACGGGGCCACCAAGGTAGAACTTTGTAGAACTGCGTAGTGTGCTTGAGTGAAAGAATGTCCGTCCCTACATATTACTGAATTCTTTCCTGGCGTGCCTTTTCCACTCAGTCTCCCCTCATGCCGCGATTGAGGAACACCAATCGGCTTAAGGTCAGGAATAAAGTCAACACAAAACTCAATAACCTCCTCTGTTTCATGGCCCTTGGAGATGCTTCCTTCTGGCCTAGCACGATTATGAACATATTTCTTTAAGACTCCCATGAACCTCTCAAAGGGGAACATATTGTGTAGAAATACAGGACCCAGAATGGCAATCTCTTCGACTAGGTGAACTAGGATGTGCGTCATAATATTGAAGAAGGATGGTGGGAACACCAACTCAAAACTGACAAGACATTGGACCAAATCATTCTGTAACCTTGGTAGGATTTCTGGATCGATTACCTTCTGAGAAATTGCATTGACGAATGCACATAGCTTCACAATGGCTAATCGAACATTTTCTGGTAGAAGCCCCCTCAATGCAACCGGAAGCAATTGCGTCATAATCACGTGGCAGTCATGAGACTTTAAGTTTTGGAATTTTTTCTCTGCCATATTTATTATTCCCTTTATATTTGACGAGAAGCCAGACGGGACCTTGATACTGATCAGGCATTCAAAAAAGATTTCCTTCTCTGCTTTGGTAAGAGCGTAGCTGGCACGACCTTGATACTGCTCTGGATGCATGCCGTCTTTTTCGTTCATACGTTGCTGGTCCTCCCGTGCCTCCGGTGTATCTTTTGTCTTCCCATACACGCCCAAGAAGCCTAGCAGGTTCACGCAAAGATTCTTCGTCACGTGCATCACGTCGATTGCAGAGCGGACCTCCAGGACTTTCCAATAGGGTAGCTCCCGAAATATAGATTTCTTCTTCCACATGGGTGCGTGTCCGTTAGCGTCATTCAGAACAGATTGTCCGCCAGGACCCTTTCCAAAGATTACTTTTAAATCCTTGACCATATCAAATATATCATCACCAGTACGGTGGGCAGGCTTCTTCCGGTGATCTGCCTCACCTTTGAAATGCTTGCCTTTCTTTCTTAAGGGATGCCTGATCGGAAGAAATCGACGATGTCCCGGGTACATATTCTTCTTACATTTATCCAAATATATACTTTCAGTCTCATCTAAACAGTGCGTGCATGCATTGTATCTCTTGTTTGTCTGTCCTGAAAGGTTACTAAGAGCATGCCAATCATTGATGGTTACAAACAGCAACGCTCGTAGGTCAAATTCCTCCTGTTTGTGCTCATCCCACACACGTACACCTGTAAAAGTTTTTCAACTAATGGTCTTAGGTACACATAAATGTCGTTGCCGGGTTGCTTAGGGCCTTGGATGAGCACTGGCATCATAATGAACTTCCGCTTCATGCACAACCAAGGAGGAAGGTTATAGATACATAGAGTCACAGGCCAGGTGCTATGACTGCTGCTCTGCTCCCCAAAAGGATTAATGCCATCTGTACTTATACCAAACCATAAGTTCCTTGCGTCATCTGCAAACTCCGGCCACTCTCTCTTGATTTTTCTCCACTGCGACCCATCAGCGGGTACTCTCAACATCACGTCTTTCTTACGGTCTTCTTTGTGCCATCGCAACAACTTGGCATGCTCTTTGTTTCTGAACAGACGTTTCAACCGTGGTATTATAGGAGCATACCACATCACCTTGGCAGGAACCCTCTTCCTGGGGCGCTCGCCCTCAACATCACCAGGGTCATCTCGTCTGATCTTATACCGCAATGCACCGCATACCGGGCATGCATTCAAATTCTCGTACTCCTCACCGCGGTAGAGGATGCAGTCATTAGGGCATGCACGTATCTTCTGCACCTCTAATCCTAGAGGGCAGAGAACCTTCTTTGCTTCGTACGTACTGTCAGGCAATTCGTTATCCTTTGGAAGCTTCTTCTTCATTATTTTCAGTAACTTCTCAAATCCCTTGTCAGATAAACCATTCTCTGCCTTCCATTGCAGCAATTTCAGTGTGGTACCGAGCTTTGTGTTGCCATCTTCGCAATTTGGGTACAACAATTTTTTGTGATCCTCTAACATGCGCTCCAACTTCAACTTCTCCTTTTCACTTTCGCATTCTCTCTGTGCATCAACAATGGCCCGGCGAAGATCATCAGCGGGCACATCTGGTGCCTCTTGATCTTCAGCTTCCCCCGTTGTAGTATCACCGTATTCAGGGAACATAGGATAGTTGTCATCATCCTCTTCTTCTTCATTGTCTTCCATCATAACCCCTCTTTCTTCGTGCTTGGTCCAACAATTATAGCTGGGCATGAAACCGGACTTAAGCAGGTGGGTGTGAAGGATTTTCGAGGAAGAGTAATCCTTGTCATTCCGACAGTCAACACATGGACAACACATAAAACCATTCAGACTATTTGCCTGAGCCACACCGATAAAATTATGCAGGCCCGTAATGTACTCAGCAGTGCGTCGGTCACCATACATCCATTGCCGATTCATCTACATTATATAATTAAGTATATCAAAAACCATTACAGAACATCATGAATAAAGAAATGACCAAATTAATACAAGTTCATCACATTAAAACTAAAGTACAGTAGTGATCAAATGTTATTACTGCAAAAATAAATACATAAAGTTCATACATAGTTCTCATAAAACAACATACAACTATCTAGAGCATCTAAAACATACATTGAAACTAACATATAACTATGTAAAACATTTAAATGCAACAACAAATGCGATCAAAATCGCAACTAAGGTAACAATTGATCCAACAGCATAATGATACCAATCCTCTTTATCAATGGCATATTTTCTAATCTTTCTAATCTTCAAGCGCATTGCATCCATCTGGATCTTGTGTAGATCGACGACATCGGCAACATGCAACTCCAATTTCATCTTCTCTTCTTCAATTCTTTTCAATTTTTCTTTCAAATAATTGTTTTCTTTTTCAACTAAATTTAACCTCTCGACAAGATGGTCGGTTGGAATTTCCGGTTCACATACCTCCTAGATAAAAATATCCATGTCAAGTTGGTCAGCATAATTGTCATAAACACTAAATGAAACAAATAGTTATAAAAGATAATATACCACATCCGAATCATAGACCGGACGAGAGCCGACGGGGGCGGATATCAAAACCATGGCACTATATAATAACAAACAATAATACAAGTAAGAAAATTATACAAGTAACTATCTAAATTATACAAGTAAGATTTTTTTTTTAAAAAAAGATAAGAACAAGAGGCTCACCACGGTGGTGCCGGCGACGAGATCGGCGCGGGCGATCGACGGCGGTGAGGACGGGGACGGGACGGCACCCTACACATGTGCAAACTAAGAAGTTAATTTGAACTCAAATTGCATCTAAATCAAATAAACTCTCACATACACTCCTCCACCAAAACCCACAAATCACTCTACTTCTAGAGTATGAAATGAGCTAAACTAGCAATGAGAGATGAAAGGATGAAGTTGCTAACCTTTTAGAACACTTGGATAGTTGGTGCACCGCCAAATTTAGACAAATCTTGGGGAAAATGGAGCTTGGAGGAAGAACAGAGGAGAAGAATGGATTGTGTGGCTCGGGCAAGAAAGAGGAGAAAGCTTAAGTGTGGCTCGGGCACCTCATATCATGTTTGTTTTGTGTGAACTCAAGTGGCATCATGCTCTCAGGCATTTCATCGAACACCTCTTGTGCATAGGAAGGAAAAACAAACTAGCACACACCTCCCACCTTCTATGAGGAAAAAACAGAGGAGAGGGTGGGCAGGGGCGAGGATATATATAGGCAAATTTTTAGTTTCGGTTGGGGTTTAAAACCGGAACTGAAGACAGACCTTTAGTCCCGGTTGGAGACACCAACCGAGACGAAAGGGTATCGCGCCTGCCGCAACCCCTTTAGTCCCGGTTGGTGTCTGCAACCGGACTAAAGGTCCCATTCGAACCGGGACTGATGCCTGCCGAGCCCCGTCCGGCGTCCTAGCCGCTCGAATTGGGACTAATGCTCACATTAGTCCCGGTTCGTAACGCGACCGGGACTATTGCTCCGATCCGGCTAGAACGAAAACCTGTTTTCTACTAGTGCAAAAACAGCCCAAAAGGTAGCCATCTCTTCACCCAACTCTCGGTTCATCCTGTCATGTTTGTTTCTAAAGAAGCTGGCAGGGAAAAGGAAAGTTTGACAACAGAGCATTGTACTATATGCTCAAGTCCTACCAAATGACACTTTGCTCTCACCAGTACTTATTATACACTAGGATGGCCTGTGGTGGAGCACTAAACAAGAAGTTTTAAATGGAAAGAGCACACTTTGATTCTGAAAATATACAAAGGGAACCAACCGGCGGTTTATATTAGTACAGTGTTCACCGTCATGTCTCGTTGATTGTGGTTTTAAAAAAAGAGCCACATCACCTTCATTGCATAGAATAGGGGCTGCTTACCGGATATGCACGCGCCTCACTCAAGGGTGGATATCTTGTAAACATCGAACCGCGATTTCGCAGTCACGAGAATGGGCAGCAGAGGACATTAGGTACATCAAGACGCCATTTCACGGTCATAAGAATGGGCAAACAGCATTAGGTACAGCAAACGCAATGTTCAATGGAATATATATCTCGGTGCAGGCCCTTCCGAATCATCTCGCGGGTCACTCCATGGGCAATGTCACATTCACAAGTAAGCACAAAAACACACCCTCTAGTGCTTTGAACAATCTAATAGCCAATCGTCTCTTGGCTTAGCTAGCATAGCAATGTTTTATGCCTAGTAGATAACAGAAGATTTCTTTACCTTCTATCAAGAGAATAGCTTACTCAAACAATGGAGATTTGGTAAGGTCCTTTCACTCTGACAAGGTAAAGCAGAACCAGGGCTTACATGCTTGCGCCATCGATTCATTTTTATTTCTGTGAGGCCCCAGTTTTTCTTTGTTGCTAAGTTATGATTGAGCAGAAAGGAACATACTAGTTCCAACAGGATGCAGTCTTTTTTCCTGTACTTTTTACTTGTTGAAGATTCGTTAGTGATAAATGAATGGAAGATATTTCTCTTCTGCCCTCACCGTTGCAGATAAAAAGAACTTCTCTTAGCTGGCATTCCTCTCAAAGTTAATGTATAGCCAATCCACACGTTTTGTCTATTTAAGTGTTTGTCGTGCTAAGCAGTTGGTGTGATGTGCAAGTTTATCAACTTCAGCAAGCACATTATGTACAGGGTACAGAATAAACAGGAGCGAAAACAGACCGTACACATGCCTCACTTGGGAATGGCTAGCAACTGAACAATGGGCCACTCAATAGTGGCCTGGTTATTTGCAGCACTAAGCTAGATTAATTGGGGGCCTGTTGAGAGCAGTGCGAGGCTACGACGAGACAGAGACATAATGAGCTCAACTAGCTTGCAGTACCAACTCTGGATTATTTTCAGGCAACATACGATGTAGTTGCGGTGTAACAAGACCATTTGCTCCAAAAGTTGGACCACCAGTTGTCCTTAATGCCCACATAGTCCATTGATAAATCAAATGATTTCATCATGAAATAATATTCATAGTCATTAAACTAGCCATGGATAAATATCTAGAAATGATCCACATATTTGGGGCTCAAATTCAGTTCGTGTCAATAGTTTTTGTACTCCACCTTCCAACTATTACTATTCTAATTATTGCTTTGTATGTCCTTGCCACTTTGCAAAAGTTCAAATGGTAACAATTAAAATGAAGCTCGTTTGGAAGGAAGAAGAACGATGGCATGGACTTTCTTCATTTCCATATAATTTAACTAATCAGCATAAAAGAAAGATCCACAGAGCTGAGACTAGTAGTTTACAACAAAAGTCATTAGACAGAAAAAGAGTGCCATCACGGCATCACCTTCAGTTTCACAACTACGGAAGAAAAAGCTAGACCTCATAGATGACACAGGCCCAACAAAATAACCTATATACAATACATGCTAGGGGTCATTTGTCCTTTAATCATCCTCCTCCGGCTTCACAAAGAATTCGATAAAAGCAATCCGGCTTGGCTGTTGAGCCCCTCCAGCAAAATTATGGTAGGATTGCGTACCTAGCCTTGCAACTGAAACCAGGTGCTGGATTTTGAGCATCCCTCCCCTCCCAATCGTTACTTTACTCCCACGATTCTCCTTCAAGACGCTACTTGGAACATTCGAGGTAGTGGCACGAAGAAACTTGTACTTATACCTTGCAGAGAACTGTACGGTCAGCACAAAGAAGCATGCTGTAGATTTTAGGCGCAAGAGTTTTACCTGTAGGACAGTTCTTGGTCACACTGGAATGCAATTAGAAGATCGGTATTTGCATAGTAGGAGAATTCAATCTGCCAAATGGATTAAGTGGCATTTAGATATGGGCACCAACAGAAACTATCTGAATTGCAGACAGAAATTCATGACACACCTCCAAGTCACCATGCCCTTCGCCTTTAAATATTACTGAAGGAGGGTCTGGATGAAATTGAATCTGAATGCTGGAGCCTGGCCACTCAAGGTCATCAATCGATTCTTTCAGGATGGCAGACTGTCATTTCAAGAGGTGAATCATTAGTTTTGAGGTACTAAAAGTAAGAACTCGTAGCAGGGAATACTGCCACAAAAGAATGGAGAAAGTATTGCAGGTACCTTAACAGTAAAAGTGACTGGAGTATTCCCTGCATGCTCAAAATGGTAATCCCAGGCGACAGTATCAGGAATTCTGGTTCTGATTTCTGCATGTATACATGCATCTGGAGACCCCACTGACCTGCGCTTGTGTTACCAGAATACAAAGCATGAGCAAAATGATAAAATGTAAACACAGGATAAAACGATTGGCTTGCTTT
Organism: Elymus sibiricus; assembly: GCA_039707655.1. Lineage (NCBI taxonomy): Eukaryota > Viridiplantae > Streptophyta > Magnoliopsida > Poales > Poaceae > Elymus > Elymus sibiricus. The sequence goes on from CM077676.1 coordinate 64,422,802, forward strand.
CATTGAAGTTCAGAAGAGGGATACATATAGCTCTGCTTGTAGCAGTTACAGAACCAGACATGTACTGAATCATGCATCGTGGGCTAGTATAGGCTAGGACTAAGTCACGGAATAACTGAACGCGACAAGCTAATGTAACAGTACAGCACTGAATGAATGTATACACTTAACACAAAAGTCCCACGAGAACCGCCTGGTAGTCAACCTTTTTATTTGTTTCACATTACTTACATCCATATCCAGAATTAACTTAAATTTTGAGCTGAACACGAAGCTCGAATGTTTATTTGTTTTTGGCGAGGGTGAGAATGTAGTAAAGTGAACTTTAGGAGCACGATTTATTGACCTCATCAAGGTTAAATAATAAAGAAGAGGGTAGAGTCAATCCCAAAGTATGAACAAATAGCTATTTAGTATTATCCAGCACGGTAAGTGTAAGTCACTAGATCAACTTTCCAAAGATCACAAATCATAAATGCAATTTATCCACCATGACTATGCAAATGTCTAGCGAGTTACATGATCAATTGACAGTATTATATAGTAAGTACGAACAAAGAGATCCGTGTAGACAGAGAAGATACATACCTGAGGAGAAGCTGCATGTCGGGGCCAGGGTACCGGATCTCGACAGGGGAGGCGAACCCGGGGACAGTAAACATGTTGAGGCAGTCGATGAGGAGCCCCAGGCTGAGGCCGAACCGTGGACGGCCCTCCGCCCCATAGTCGTACTCCGCAAACAGCTGCAACGGTCAATCCCCACTGAATTTCAACGGCCAGGATCGGGGAAGAATAAACGCAAACACCTTGCGAGCGCCTGGCACGAACCTCGCTCTTGAGGTAGACCTTGGCCTGGAGGCAGCCGCTCTCCTCCACGACGACCACGATGCCGTGCTCGGACAGCTCCACCACCGCGCCCTGCGCGACGAGGCAAGGATTTTCGCTTGGGATCGGGCAGGGTGGCTCTTAGATGCGGCAGCGTGCGGAGAGGAAAGGGGGGCGGCTGCTGACCTGATGCTTGTTCCAGCGGACGCAGGAGAGGGCGTCGACCATGCCATGGACGCAGTCCAGCACGCAGACGAGGTCTGGCGCGTCGTCGCCCTGGCCGGACGTCGTCGACGAGCTCATCCCCGTCGCCCTGACCCACGCCTCGCCGCCCGCTGGATTCTGTTCTCCCGCCCTCTTTTTTCCCGCGACGGCGCGAAGCTGCTCGCCTTCAGCTGGCCCATTCCTAGCGGTTCAGGCATCGGATAATGCGCCAATCCATAACTTTGCGGGAGCAACTATATAATGGGCCAATCCCGCAACGAACCGGCCGTCGCCCGGCCCAGTTACCACGTAGTATCGCCACGATGACGTCATACAGACGCCACGTGTTTCTTTTACTCTTCTTTATACTTTGGAAAATACAAAATACATATATATGAAAATAATAATTTAATATTTTTCTAAAAAGTGTACATTGCGCATTAAAACAAGTAAATGCAGTGTACAAAAATGTTCGCTCTACTTTTAAAAATTGTTTCTACCATTTAAAAAATGTTCACACGTTTCACAAATGTGTACGTGACATTTTCTGAAAAATGTTATACAATGTCAGAAACATATTCGGATAATTCAAAAAACGACAAAGCTAAAATCCGACTGGTCGGACGTTTGCAACAGATCCGAACGACTCGGATGCCATTCATCTCGAATCCAACGGCTCGCACTTGGTGGTGGTTCTGCGCGAGCGAAGCGCGCAACGCGGGGTGCGTACGTCTAGCCGTTACGGTTTTTGGCCTCGATGACAGGTAGGTCCGGTCGAAACCGCCCCTCTCACCCAATGCGCACGAACTCCACTCCCCCTCCCTCCTTCGCCTGCATTACTTCTCCGTTTCGCGCACCACGGTTGGCATTCGGCATTGCTCTCCCTCTCCTCTCCCTCTCCTCGGAGTTTCAAATACATTCGCGGCGATTCCGGGCGGCGGCGCGGTCTGGTTCTCGGCGGATGGCTTCCAATTCAGCGGTGAGGATCGCATCCCCCATCCCGTTGTTTCCCCCCTCTGTTCCGCCGCGGATTTAGTGGTTGTCCCCTCCGAATTCGGCCGGTTGTTCCTGGGATTAGGTTACGTCCAATTTTTACTACGAGATGTATGTTCGGATTTGGTTGATTTTGTGCCATTTTGGTCGGCGGGTGGGTGGTGGTTACAAGTTTGCGGGTGAGATGTTCTCTGACGGATTTTGGCCACGGGCTTTGTGGATTAGGCTATGCAGTATGGGCTTTGTGGATTAGGGTCTGCAGTAGGGGCTTTGTGGATTAGGTTTTGCAGTAACCCGAACATTTCCCCCCTAGTTGTTCATATGTCAGATGTATGATTTTTGTTGTTGATTAGTGCTATGGTGCTCTAGTTTACCAGGTTTACAGTGATAGAATTACCAATGTTGCTGTTCTAGTAGTTATCAGCAGGATGTTATTGTACTTATCGGTATCATTGTGTTCGAATTACCTGCAGCATAGTGCTTAAGATTTCAATGGAATGGTATTTTTTGTGCTTGCCAGCATCATTGTGGATTAGACTGTGCAGTAGGTGGCTAAAATGATGTATGTGTTGTTGAACAGCAACCCCATGATTTTTCCGCTAGTTGTTCATATGTCCGATGTACGATTTTGTTGTTGATTAGTGTTATAGTGCTCGAGTTACCAGGTTTTCAGTGATTTTGTATTACCAATGTTGATGTTCTAGTAATTATCAGGATCCTGGTATTGTACTTACCAGTAGCTTTACGTTCGAATTACCTGCAGCACAATGCTTAAAATATCAGTGGTTTGATAATTTTCTATGCTTACCAGCACTATTGTGATTTAATTACCATGGGACAATGCTAAAATTATCAGGGTGATTTTGTTGTACATCATCAAAGGGATGCTGTTTTGCGCTTACCAGTGGCATGGTGCCTGAATTACCAGGTGCATAATGCTTAATTTACCAGGGTCATAGTGCTATAGTTTATCAGGTGTAATGATGTTTTGTTTTATCCAGTGCATTTGTGTTTTTGATTTTTTTAATCATGTGCATAGTGCTTGAATTTATCAGAGGCATGATACTTTTTATTTCTTATCAGGGGCCACAGTGCTTTGTTTATCAGGGGTATATTTCCCTTGCAAACACCAGTTTATAATTGTTGTTATTACTTGGGATAGCAGTTTTTTATATGTCATCTAATTGGTTTCATTGGCCTTCTTTATTTTGTATGTGACAGGGACACAATGCCGAGGAAGCGTAAAGAAGATGGTGATGGAATTGATGACACTAGAAGATACCCCGCGCGTTCACTACAAAAAAAAGACACATCCGTGACATTATGGCCCGAACGAAAACTTTTTCTGTCATGGTTATGACACTTCTATGACGATAATTGTGACAAAAACAGGTATCATCATAGATGTGGTGGGCTCCTACTTCTATGACAAAAAATCATGACAGAAAATGGGCTTTTCGTCCTGGGCCGGCCGAAGACGCACCTGCATGACATTCTTTGGGCCGTCCATGACGTAAAAAATCGTGGTAGAAGTGAGGGTGAGGAAAATTTCGGGGAGTTCCTGGTTACGGTGGGTGGTCGGGGCCGAGCGATGCTGTGTGGTTTGTGCGTTTCTCTCGTACGCGCGTGTGCGAGGCGCTCACTAACTGAACCCGAGCGAGGCGTTCGCTTACTGAACCCGAGCGATCGATCGATCCCACTACGTACTAAAGCCGATCGATCCCTTCGCTGCTAACTGAAGCCGATCGATTCCTTTGTTGCTAACTGAACCCGAGCGTTTCCTTCGCAGCTAACTGAACCCGAGCGATACCTTCGCTGCTAACTGAACCCGATCGAGCCCCCGTGGGAGACGTAGCTAGCTGGTTGGGTTGCCTCTGGATGAACAGTCCTCGTTGCTGCCGCGCGCGCGATACGTAGAATGAGTCAACCTAGCCGGTTGGTTGGCTGTGGATGAACAATTCCCGGTGGGGGTTGGATGAACATGACCCGCCGTGTGTAGGCGGTTGCGGCTGGATGAACAGGAGCCCCGTGGTAGTAGGCGGTTGCCGTTGGATGAACAAGACACCGAGGAGGCCTCCACACACCCCAGCCGGTTGGGGTGGATGAATAGGACCTCGTGGAGGCTGGATGAACAGTAGCCGATGGAGGATGGAGGAAGTCGACGGTGGATGAACAGTAGTTGGTGAAGGCTGGAGCGAGGCAGTAGATGGTGGATGAACAGTAGCCCGTGGAGTCCCGTTTTGCGGTACGCCACACCCCTCCCGATGAACAGGACCACATTTCGACCGTAGACGCTCGAACATAACTCAGTTTCCTCCGTTTTGCGGTATGCCAGACCCCTCCCGATCAACAGGACCCCGTTTCGACCGTAGGCGCTCGAACAGAAGTCTGTTTCCTCCGTTTTGCGGTACGCCACACCCCTCCCCATGAACAGGATCCCGTTTCGACCGTAGCCGGTCGAACAGAAGGCCGTTTCCTCTGTTCTGCGGTACGCTAGACCCCGTTTCGGCTGTTCCGTCCAAGCCGGTTGGCTCCCGTTGAACAGGACGCATTCCGGCCCAGTCGGTTGCCTCCCGATGAACACAACGTTGTTTCCTCCATTCTGACCCAGCCGGTTGGCTGCCGATGAACAGGACGCCGTCGTTGTACGCGTTTGAGACCCCGCCCGTATGTACGTACATAGCCGTATTTACTTTCTTGCAGCGTGGTTGTACGTACATGTACACGATATAGACGGGACTGCGTGACATGCTACGTTGGTGGCTCTACTACGACATGTGCCGCTCCTTACTCGGCCACGGTTCATCGCTGCAGAGAGACCGATCGACCGCTATGTACGTACACGTTCGCGACCAGACAGATAACGCTACGTACGCTTCGACCAGGTGGGTCCCAGCTGCCAGGGGTAAGGAGACACTTCCTTCCGTGCGAAGATGTAGCTAGTGGGTCCCAGCTGTCAGGGGGGAAACGTTTTTTCGCGAAATACAGAGGCCCTTCCGGTGGGTCCCCGCTGTCAGGTGGAGGAATCATTATTTTGCGCGTAATAAGGAGGCACTTCCTTGCGTGCGGCCGTGGACCCAGCTGTCAGCCTCTCCACGTACGGTCCTCTTCCGATGGATGTCGTTCGTTGACCATGTTGACCACGCCGCGCCGAGAGCACCAAGGCGGTGGACGACGGCGAGGCCTAGGAAGGGAACGACACGGAGCCGGGGAAGACTTGGCAGTTGTTTCCCACGCGGAGGGGAGTACGAGGGTTTACTAATTCGTCTGCCATCACCGGAGAATAACAGGAGATGTGGGTGAGTAGAGGGATGGCCAGGCCAGCGATGGGAGTAGGGTGGGGCGGTGAGGCCTGCGCGGTAGCACAGCCGGCCACTGGAAGCCGGAGCAGGCGGTACGGCCGGCGCTGGTTTGGGCAGCTGGAGTAAGAAGACCAGAGGTTGAAGAAGTAGCACGGCCATTAGATTAACATCCTACGGTCACTGCAGCTAGAATCATTTATTGACTAAGTTGACAAAGCCCTACGTACGCGTCAATTTAGTAGGCCCACAAATCAGCCTCCAAATCTGGTGGGTCCCAGCTAGCAGGGGGAGGAATCATTTTTTTGCGCGTAATAAGGAGGCACTTCCTTGCGTCGAAGATGTAGCTGGTGGGTCCCAGCTGTCAGGGAGAGGAAGCTTTTTTTTCGCGTAATAAGGAGGCACTTTCTTGCGTGGGAAGATGTTGCTGGTGGGTCAAACCTGTCAGGGGGAGAAATCATTTGTTTTCGCATAATAAGGAGGCACTTGCTTTGCGTGCGGCCATGGACCATGTGGGTCCGTACTGTCAGCCTTTCCACGTACATCCCTCTACCGATGGCTGTCGTTTGTTGACAAAGTGGACCACGCAGCGCCGAGAGAACCAACGCGGTGGACGATGGCGAGGCCTAGGAAGGGAATGACCCGGAGCCGGCGAAGACATAGCAGTGGATGCCCACGTGGAGGGGAGTACGAGGGTTCACTGATTCGGCTGCGGTGTGAGGCTGCCGTCGCCGGAGAATAACAGGAGGTGTGGGTGAGTAGAGGAATGGCCTGGACAGCGATGGGAGTAGGGTGCGCCGGTGAGGCCTGCGCGGCAGCCTAGCCGGCCACGGGAGGCGGGAGCATGCGGTATCGCCGGCGGTGGTTTGGGCGGCTGAAGCAAGAATATCCGAAATTCAAGAAGCACGACAGCCGTTGGATGGACATCCAACGGCCACTGCTGCTAGAATCGTGTGTTGACTATAAGTTGACAAGGCCTTGCGTACGCGTCAACTTAGTAGGCCCCTCCCAAGTGAGCATCACAACTGTGGCGGACAGCATATAGCCCATTTGCTAGTTTTAATAATTTACAACCCAATTTTTCATTCTAATGGAATTTACTACAGCCCATTTACTGTTTGTTAACATTACAGCCTATTTTCTAGCCAGGACAACGGTTAATAATTTCAACCAAATTTCTCACATTTTGATGGGATCTGAACTGTTTTTTATCCCGAAATTTTGAGTCAGATTCAATATAATTTTAAAATAAATTTATATTAGGTAAAAATCCAACAAAAATTTGCGCGCGCAATAAGTAATTAAATTAAAATTTTCAAAATCCAAAAAATAATAATTTTGAAACTAATTACCGGTTGGGTGCATTTTTTTATATTTACAGCCCATTTATTATTTCTTAAAGTCTATTTTCTGAGCAAGCCGAATGCATCTCTCCTAGGAAAGATTAGCAGCCCAGCAGGGCGGAGAATAACAAGTTGGCCTGGGTTGGGTATTCCTCAAAAAAAGTAAAGCTGGGCTAGCCATTTTCACATAGAAAAATTAATATCTGGGCTAGATATTTGGTCGACATAAAATAATAGCCTCGGCTAGACGGGCCACAACCTGCCTAGTTGATAGCCTGCTGCTCTCAACAACAACAAAAACATCGCTCAAAAAAAATACTGCTCACCCCTCAAAAAAAATACTGCTTGAGCTGTTAGGTCCCAGCTGTCGGCCGCTCCTTGTGCAATTCTCTCGTTAATTGACAATACGTTGACAATGGTGTGGGACCCAGATGTCAGGAAACCAAGAGGAAGCATTTTTTTCTTGTAGTTGTAAGGAGGCAATTGCCTACGTATGGCCATGGCCCTGGTGGGTCCCTACTGTCATCCTCTCCACATAAAGTCATCTCCTAATTCCTCTCGTTTGTTGACCATGTTAACAACACGACACGGTGGCGCCACGGTGAGCGCAATGATACGTCTCCAACGTATCTATAATTTATGAAGTATTCATGCCATGTTTATTATAGTTTTGTATGATTTTGGTGCACTTTTATATGGTTTTTATATGATTTTTATGGACTAACATATTGACCTAGTGCCCAGTGCCAGTTGCTATTTTTTGCTTGTTTTTGGTTTTTCGGAAAATCCATACCAAATGAAATCCAAATGCAACGAAACTTTTTGACGATTTTTTCTGGAAGGAAACAGACCCAGGAAGCTTCGGGGGAGCAGCAGAAGATCCACAGGGGCCCCACAAGCCACCTGGGCGTGCCCACCCCCCTAGGCGCACCCTGGTGCCTCGTGGGCCCCCTATGGCCCCTCTTTGTGTGATTCCAACGCAAAAAATTCCTATATATTCAGAAACCTCCAGAAATAACCCTAGAACTTCGACTCCGCTGCCGCAAGCCTCTCTAACCCCACGATCTCATCTAAAGCCCTTTTCCAGCACCCTGCCAGAGGGGGAAATCATCACCAGAGGCCATCTTCATCATCCCGGCGGTCTCCATGACGAGGAGGGAGTAGTTCACCCTCGGGGCTGAGGGTATGTACTAATAGCTATGTGTTTGATCTTTCTCTCTCGTGTTCTTGATTTGGCATGATCTTGATGTACCGCGAGCTTTGTTAATATAGTTGGATCATATGGTGTTTCTCCCTCTCTATCTTGTTGTGATGAATTGAGTTTTTACCTTTGAGGTTTCACTATTATCGGATTGAATACTTTTATGGATTTGAGAACACTTGATGTATGTCTTGCATATGAATACCCGTGGTGACAATGGGGTATTATATTGATTCACTTGATGTATGTTTTGGCACTCAACTCAGGGATTCCCGAGGTGACATTGGGGTAATCTATGCATATGCGTTGATGCACGTTTTCGTCCTACTTTCTCCGGTAGAAATCTTGGGGCACTCTTTGAAGTTCTTTGTGTTGGATTGAATATTACGAATCTAAAGTTGTTTGATGCGTATCGTATAATTGACTCATGGATACTTGTGGTGATATTGGAGTATCTAGGTGACATTAGAGTTGGTTGATGCGTATCATATGGTGTTATTTTAGTACGAACTCTAGGGCTGTTCGTGACACTTATAGGAATAGCTGAATAGATTGATCGGAAAGGATAACTTTGAGGTGGTTTCGTACCCTACAAACAATTTCATCTTATGTTCTCTGCTAGATAAGAACTTTTGAGTGATTCTTTGTCGCACGTTGAGGGAGTGTTATATGATTCAATTATGTTAGCACTGTTGAGAGATTGCACTAGTGAAAGTATGAACCGTAGGCCTTGTTTTTAAGCATTGCAATACCGTTTGTGCTCACTTTTGTTACTTGCTACCTTCTGTTTTTATTATTTCAGATTACAAAAACCTATATCTACTATCCATACTACACTTGTATCACCATCTCTTCGCCGAACTAGTGCACCTATACAATTTACCATCGTATTGGGTGGGTTGGGGACACAAGAGATCTCTTGTATTTGATTGCAGGGTTGTTTGAGAGAGACCATCTTCATCCTACGCCTCCCACAGATTGATAAACCTTAGGTCATCCACTTAAGGGAAAATTGCTACTGTCCTACAAAACTCTGCGCTTGGAGGCCCAACACGAGTCTACAAGAATAAGTTGTGTAGTAGACATTAAGCTCTTTTCTGGCGCCGTTGCCGGGGAGGTGAGTGCTTGAAGGTATATCTTTATATATTGCAATCGATTCTTTTAGTTTCTTGTTTTATCACTAGTTTGGTTTATAAAAGAAAACTACAAAAAAATGGAATTGAGGTTGCCTCATATTATTCGTCTTTATAATGTTTTTCTTGAAAATGATGGATCGGAAAATTGTGCTCAATTGATAGAAAAAGAATTCAATAAAATGTTTGGCATAAAATCTTTGAATGATAAGCATGATTGCAATGTTGCTAGTATGAATTCCTTGAATATCCATGATGCTAATGATATGCAAAGCCATAAGCTTGGGGATGCTATGTTTGATGAAGATGATATTTTTACCCCCCCCCAAGTTTTGATGAGAAAATTTATTACGATGAAAGCATGCCTCCTATTTATCATGATTATATTGATGAAAGTGGGTTTGGAAGAGTGTCAACTCTAGGTAGTAATGATCCCACTATTTTGGAGGGTGTTGAATCTTATTGTTATAATTATGAAAGTGGATTTGGAGAGGTCATGACTTTATTTAGTGATGAATCCACAATTTTGGAAGAAGTTTCAATTGATTATGACAACAAAGTTGCTATCTATGATGATTATGGTGATGACATGTATGCTATAAAGAATAATGATAACCATGAAACTTGTCATCATTTTAATTTTCAATTGGATTATGCATACCAAGTATCACATGGTAGTTATTTCATTGAGTTTGCTCCCACTACTATTGATGAGAATAAATTTGCTTATCTGGAGAGTAATAAAATTTCTATGCTCGTAGGTCATGAAAAGAATGCTTTATGTGATAGCTATATTGTTGAATTCATTCATGATGCTACTGAAATTTTTTATGAGAGAGGAACATATGCTTGTAGGCTTCTCAATAATATCAAGTTTCCTTTCTATGTGTTGAAAGTTTTGAAGTTATACTTGTTTTGCCTTCCTATGCTAGTTGATTCTTGCTCCCATAAATTATTTGCTCACAAAATCCCTATGCATAGGAAGTGGGTTAGGCTTAAATGTGCTTGCCATATGTTTCATGATGCTCTCTTTATGTTTCAATTCTTTATTCTTATGTGAGCATCATTAAAATCATCTTCCCTAGCTAAAAAGGCATTAAAGAAAAGTGCTTGTTGGGAAACAACCCAATACTTATCCCTACTATTTTTGAGTGTTCACATGATTAATCTACTGTAGTAATCATGTTTTATATGTTTTCTTTCAATAATGTGCCAAGTAAAGCCTTTGGGATAGTGTGGATACTTGTTGATTTGATTATGTGCAAAAATAGAAACTTTTGTGTCCAGTGCTGAAATTTCTATTCTATACTGGAGCGTGAGAAAATTCTGAAATTTTTACACAGTGTTGGGTTACAAATATTTTACGTTTTACTAATTTTCAGAATTTTTGGAGGTACATAAGTATGGTTTTTAAATCGCTCACTACACATTGTTCTGTTTTTGACAGATTCTCTTTTCAGTGCATAGTTTGCTTGTTTTAGTGTTTCCATAGCTTATATTGAGTAATATAAATTGTGGAAATGATAGAATACAGTAGGAATTATGTGAGAACAATTATGAATCTTGTCTTTACAGTACCTAAGTGGATGATTTATTTTTATCATACTAACCTATCTCACAAGTTTCGTTAAGTTTTGTGTGATTGAAGTTTTCTAGTTTTGGGTGAGATATCGATATGAGAGAATAAGGAGTGGCAAGACCCTAAGCTTGGGGATGCCCAAGGCACCCCAAGGTAATACTCAAGGAAGACTCAAGCGTCTAAGCTTGGGGATGCCCCGGAAGGCACCCCCTCTTTAGTCTTCAACACTATCGGTAACCTCACTTGGAGCTATATTTTTATTCGTCACATAATATGAGTTTTGCTTGGAGCATCATTTTCTTCTGTTGATATTTGCTTGGTGTTATAAATAATCATGTTTTGTACCTTTTAGTTCAATAAAATGTCAATTATAGCCTTTACCATGTTCAGTTTGCAAGTTCATGTGTTGCTCTTTGAAAACAGAAAGTTTTCTGTTATGTCCAGAATATTCCTGAATAGTCAGAACATGATAAAAATCTGAAATTTTTACACAGTAAGCATGCATGAGTTATATGTCACGTGGTAAGTTTTCAGAATTTTTGGAGTTATGTACGTATGAATTTTAAATCCCCCTTTATAGACTGTTCTGTTTTGGCAGATTTCGGTTATGGTTGCATTGTTTGCATATGTTTGCTTGTTTAATGATTCCATTTGAGGATAGGAGTATTAAATGTGCAGAGGCATTTAGTATGCAATGTTTAATTATAATTTTAGTGATTTGCTACAGTAGAGAATGTTAAGGTTTTGAGTTGATTTATACTAACTTATCTCACAAGTTCTTGGTGAGTTTTGTGTGGATGAAGATTTTAAGTTTTAGGAGAAGCCATGATATGAGAGGAATTAAGGAGACACAAGAGCTCAAGCTTGGGGATGCCCAAGGCACCCCAAGTTAACATTCCAAGAAGTCTCAAGCAACTAAGCTTATCGGGGCATCCCACCTTTCTTCATCAACACCTATCGGTTAGCCTAAGTTTTTTACTTGTTCACATGATATGTGCTATTCTTGGAGTGTCCTTTTATTTTCATTTTGTTTGCTGTTTGAATAAAATTTTCAAGATCTGAAATCTTTATTGAGAGAGAGTCTTCACATAGCTATTTAATTGTTTGACTACTCATTTGATCTTCACTTATATCTTTTTGGAGTAGTTTGTCATTTACTCTTGTTATTCACTTATATCCTATGAGTAAATTGTTGAATAAATTGAATATCGTGAAGTTGAAATAATATGAGCTTCATATGCTTGTATCATGCCTAGTAGTAGCTTCACATTGGGTTTAGAAGGTAAAATCTATTGAAGCTTGACAATCACAATATTGGTCATACAAGCAATTCATGAATGATTAGTATAAGGAAGAGAACTTTCACATATAAATATATTGTCTTGGACATATTTTATGATTGTGAATACCCATTAATTATTTTCAAATTTGAGCAAATTAGTTGAAGTTGGACAAGGAAGACAACATAATGAGTTATGTTTGGGTATATTTGCATAGAAGTTATATTGTTATGGATCCTCCAACATGTGGTGCTTGCTTAGGATCTTTTGCTAGCCAAAAATTCGTACTAAGTAGAGATACTACTTGTGCATCCAAAAACCATTAAACCCAGTTTCTTGCCATGAGTGTCCACCATATCTACCTATGGATTGAATAAGATCCTTCAAGTAAGTTGTCATCGGTGCAAAAAGCAATAAAAATTGCTCCTAAAATATGTATGATCTTTTATTGCAAGGGAAAATAAGCGTTGTACGAACTTGTGATGGTAAATAAATAAAAGCGATAGACTGCATAATAAAGGTTGCTATCACAAGGGGCAATATAACGTGACGTTCCTTTGCATTAAGAGCTTGCACATCCAAAAATAAAAAGCGCATGACAACCTCTGCTTCCCTCTGAGAAGGGTCTATCTTTTACTTTATGTATTTACTTTTATGCAAGAGTCAATAAGTATTCATTCTCATTTCAACCTAAATTATTCTTTAGTTGGCAAGCATCATGTGGCGGGGAAAGATCCAGGCACATATGGCCATTCAAATATATTTGATCATGAATTATTATTGTTGACAATTATCTCTATGATAAATAAGTTGGGAGGCGAAACATTAAGCCCCTATATTTCTCTGTGTTCGATGGATGCCATTTGTTCTAAAAATATGCTTTGAGTACTAGCAATCATAGAAGACTATATGATAATTGAGTATGTGGAGCTCTTACTTAGACTTTGTTGAAGATAAGTTGAATTGCAATTGTTTGGTGACTTAGAACATAGGTTGTTAAGTTTCAAGAGAATGCATTGTTTGAACCGTAACATGTGAATGGATTGCTACTTTATCATGATGAGTTTTATGAGAAAGAGTTGCTGTTATGATGCTAGGAAAGGTGATTGAAATTATCATTGATCAAACTTATGCACTATGCTAGCATTCACACTTCATAAATTATTTCTTTTATCATTTACCTACTCGAGGACGAGCAGGAATTAAGCTTGGGGATACTGATACGTCTCCAACGTATCTATAATTTATGAAGTATTCATGCCATGTTTATTATAGTTTTGCATGATTTTGGTGCACTTTTATATGGCTTTTATATGATTTTTATGGACTAACATGATTTTGGTGCCAGTTGCTGTTTTCTGCTTGTTTTTGGTTTTCCAGAAAATCCATATCAAATGAAATCCAAATGCAGCGAAACTTTTTAACGATTTTTTCTGGAAGGAAACAGACCCAGGAAGCTTCGGGGAAGCAGCAGACGACCCACAGGGGCCCCAAGCCACCTGGGCGCGCCCACCCCCCTGGGTGCACCCTGGTGCCTCGTGGGCCCCCTGTGGCCCCTCTTTGCGTGATTCCAACGCCAAAAATTCCTATATATTCATAAACCTCCAGAAATAACCCTAGAACTTCGACTCCGCTGCCGCAAGCCTCTGTACCTCCACGATCTCATCTAAAGCCCTTTTTGGCACCCTGCCGGAGGGGGAAATCATCACCAGAGGCCATCTTCATCATCCCGGCGGTCTCCATGACGAGGAGGTAGTAGTTCACCCTCGGGGCTGAGGGTATGTACTAGTAGCTATGTGTTTGATCTCTCTCTCTCGTGTTCTTTATTTGGCACGATCTTGATGTACCGCGAGCTTTGTTAATATAGTTGGATCATATGGTGTTTCTACCTCTCTATCTTGTTGTGATGAATTGAGTTTTTACCTTTGAGGTTTCACTACTATCGGATTGAATACTTTTATGGATTTGAGAACACTTGATGTATGTCTTGCATATGAATACCCGTGGTGACAATGGGGTATTATATTGATTCACTTGATGTATGTTTTGGCACTCAACTCGCGGATTCCCGAGGTGACATTGGGGTAATCTATGCATAGGGGTTGATGCACGTTTTCGTCCTACTTTCTCCGGTAGAAATCTTGGGGCACTCTTTGAAGTTCTTTGTGTTGGATTGAATATTACGAATCTGAAGTTGTTTGATGCATATCGTATAATTGACTCACGGATACTTGTGGTGACATTAGAGTTGGTTGATGCGTATCATATGGTGTTATTTTAGTACGAACTCTAGGGCTGTTTGTGACACTTATAGGAATAGCTCACTAGATTGATCGGAAAGGATAACTTTGAGGTGGTTTTGTACCCTACAAACAATTTCATCTTATGTTCTCCGCTAGATAAGAACTTTGGAGTGATTCTTTGTCGCACGTTGAGGGAGTGTTATATGATTCAATTATGTTAGCACTGTTGAGAGATTGCACTAGTGAAAGTATGAACCCTAGGCCTTGTTTTTAAGCATTGCAATACCGTTTGTGCTCACTTTTGTTACTTGCTACCTTGCTGTTTTTATTATTTCAGATTACAAAAACCTATATCTACTATCCATACTACACTTGTATCACCATCTCTTCGCCGAACTAGTGCACCTATACAATTTACCATTGTATTGGGTGTGTTGGGGATACAAGAGATTTCTTGTATTTGATTGCAGGGTTGTTTGAGAGAGACCATCTTCATCCTACGCCTCCCACGGATTGATAAACCTTAGGTCATCCACTTGAGGGAAAATTGCTACTGTCCTACAAAACTCTGCGCTTGGAGGCCCAACACGAGTCTACAAGAATAAGTTGTGTAGTAGACATAACGCAACAACGCGAAGGATGATGGAGAGGGCCTCGCGGGCCCTACGGATGGTCTGATACAACACCAGCTACTCATTCAGGAAGCCAGGATCATCGGGTCACATGTCCAATTCGTCCCTCCGGGAGCCGGTGCTCGTTGAGGAGACGAAGGTTGTAGCACTGGTCCTCCTGCGCTTGCCGGAATGCCGATTCCGACAGCGCTGGTAGCTCTTCCACCATTAGGACGTCGAAGTGCGGCCGCACCTGCTCTATGGTGAACATGGCAAGAACCGGCGCGGGCGGTGGCGCCGGCTCCTGGTCGGAAGCCTCGTCCATCAACTGGTTGTCGTCGCCGAGCTCGGCGAGCCAGCATGTTCGGCTGCTGGACCGACCGCTGCCAAGCATAAGTCTGACCGTCCTAGCCTAACCAAACCCCCTCCCTCGCCCACGCTCGCTTCCCGCCTGAAACGGTCAGTGCCGCCCGCGCCACTTCCCGGTGCAGGCGACTGCTCCGCGTTCAAACGACACAACTGATGTCCGTCCGTCCGTCTGCCGCCCACATTAATGATACGCGGTTGCCGAGGCGGCTACTCCGGCACCACCCGTCCGTCCCTCTGCCGCCCACTATTGATATATAAACTGCTGCCCCGGCCATAGCCGCAGTCATCCGCCTCCGTTGCCTTTCTCCTCTCCACACCACTCCCACCATGGCTTCCTCGCTCTCCACCGCTCTCCGGGACGGGCGGACGATGGACCAGAACAAGGAGATGGCAGCCATTGCTGCCTACTAGCTGGCCGATAGGCAGTCGAAGGACGATGACGTCCCAATGGAGAACATGGTCGTCGACGAGCCGGCGCCAACCTCCTCGTCCGCGCCATCCTCGCCGGGTGCATTGCACCATGACCATCGGCGAGGCTCGTGCCCAATACATGGACATGGTGAGGCAGCAGCGAGAGGAGCAGTTCTGGTAGGCGCAGGCCGACACCACCTACAACCACCAGGTCCTCCAAGAGCACCTACAGGTAGAGGAGTAGATCGCCGCAGAGCAGGCGGAGCAGGAGGCGCTGCTCGAGTCGTACCGCTCCGCCCGCGAGAGCCACCTCGCGCGCTGGCGGTACCGCATGCGGGTGGCGGAGGTTGCGGCCGCCTACAAGGAGGATGATGAAGCGCGCGAGGTGGTGTTTGGCGACACCGACGATGAGGCGGAGAACATCGCCGGCTCCGTCGAGGCCCCGCCCCGCTGGCAACGAGGCGGAGGACATCGCCGGCTCCACCGAGGCCCCGCCCCGCCGGCAACGACGCGAAGGACTTCGCCAGCTTCGCCGAGGCCCCGCCCCACTGGCAACAAGGCAGAGAACATAGCCGGCTCCGCCGAGGCCCCGCCCCGCCGGCAACGAGGCAGAGGATTTCCCCGCTTCGCCGAGGCGCCGCCCTGCCGGCAACGACGAAGAGGACATCGTCGGCTCCGTCGAGGCCCCGCCCCGCCGGCAACGAGGCCGTGCCACACAGAAAACAAGGAAGAGTAGAAGACGGTAGGTCGCCGCCGCTCGGGTCCAAGTAAGGCCACCGCTCCTCCCCTCCGGTTGAAGCCAAGCTTGGCGAGTTGAACATCGACGGCCGATTAGCTGCTTGGCCACGACGTGGAGTTGGACAGCTTCACTTCCATTGGCTCCGCAGGCAGAGCTACAAAGCGGCGAGGTGGAGCTGGAGAAGAAGCTTCAGTTCTTGGGGCTCAGCCGGACACGGGGAATGGACGCCGGAGATAATAGATTAGATTAATTAATTATACCTCCAGACCCGGACGAGCACCGCTTTTTAGTTGAAGAATGTCTGAAATGTAATGAAATCCGGCATGTTTATATGAAATCCAGCCGTGTTTGAACGAATTTAGTCCGGTTAGTTTGAATTTTTGTATCAGTGGCATTAGATGAACATGCAAAACAATACGTACTAGCATTATTCTCAAGATGCACGGTTAGTTCAAATTCTTGTATCAGTGGCATTAGATGAACATGCAAAACAATACATACTACCATTATTCTAAGGATGCATGGTGATCACCTCGTTTGCCGCAGTTTCACACGTACAACAAGTTTCAGCAGTTTTTAGCGTGGCTGTACATTGCAATCAAACTCACAGGCCTGGCAATTCATAGACAACATTCACAAAAATCGATCGATGATTCACACGTCAGAGCCAATATTCACTTCACAACTATAGACACAAATAAAGAAAAATCGATCGATGCTGCTGACGGCAAAGGGCGTCCCATTGCAAAATATCAAATGCATGTCTTCTTGCTAACATCAATGATCAAAATTTGACAAGGTTCTCCCAATCCAAAATATCAAATGCATGTCTTCTTGCGAACATCAATGGGTAAACATTGAGAAGGTTTTCCCATCCCAAAATATCAAATGCCTACGATTGTGGAATGGGCGGGTTTTGTCGTCAGTTTGCACATTGACATGTGACCTCTTGCTAAATAAACCAGCTATTTTTTTGTGCAGTTCCACTAAAATCAACGAACTTCATATGTAGCTTGTAGGATTTCGCCTTTATATGTTGCAGCGCACACATCGGCAACTCCTTTGTAGTAGCTAGTTTTGTGGCTCAAGGTGGCAATGAATGATTCGAGAACATTCGATGTATTGTGCATGGTGAAGTATTATGGAGGGCACGAACCATCAGAACATTTTGTGCGGTTCCGCTGAAATCAAGCTGACCATCCCTGTTTGCATAAATACAAAAAAAGTGATTAATATGAAGCAAACTATATTTAAATGCAGAGATGACTGGTTATGAATTCACATTATTGGATACTGTTTTCATTAATATTCCATAACTAGCACTTCACACTTTACAGTTTAAACAGGCACCTACATGATCCAGGCAGAATACACATTTAAAAAATGGAACTCACTGCTACTTGTAGCTTGTGTTGGTATTTTACCCGAAGAGGAAGGGATGATGCAGCACAGTAGAGGTAAGTATTTCCCTCAGTTATGAAACCAAGGTTATCAATCCAGTAGGAGAATCACGCAACACCTCATTAGCAGTACCTGCACACAAACAACAAATCCTTGCACCCAACGCAAACGAGGGGTTGTCAATCCCTCGGCGGTCAATTGCAAGATTAAATTGTATGTGATAGATAGATAGATTGAAACAAAAATACAAAATAAAATAAAGAAAGAAAAAGTGCAACAAGTATTTTTAGGGTTTTAGTAATATGATTTAGATAGACCCAGGGGCCATAGTTTTCACTAGAGGCTTCTCTCAAGAAAATAGCATACGGTGGGTAGACAAATTACTGTTGGGCAATTGATAGAAAAGCAAATAATCATGACGATATCCAAGGTAATGATCATGTATATAGGCATCATGTCCGAGACAAGTAGACCGACTCCTGCCTACATCTACTACTATTACTCCACACATCGACCGCTATCCAGCATGCATCTAGTGTATTAAGTCCATAAGAACGGAGTAATGCCTTAAGCAAGATGACATGATGTAGACAAAGTAAACTCACGCATGAATAAACCCCATCTTTTTACCCTTAATAGCAACGATACATACGTGTCATGTCCCTTTCTGTCACTGGGATTGAGCACAGCAAGATCGAACCCATTACAAAGCACATCTTCCCATGGCAAGATAAATCAATCTAGTTGGCCAAACCAAATCAATAGACTGGAGAAGAAATACGAAGTTATAATAATCATGCATAAAAGAGATCAGAGAAGACTCAAATAATATTCATGGATAATCTAATCATAAACTCACAATTCATCGGATCCCAACAAACACACCTCAAAAAGTGATTACATCGGATAGAACTCCAAGAACATTTAGGAGAACATTGTATTGAAGATCAAAAAGAGAGAAGAAGCCATCTAGCTACTAACTATGGACCCAAAGGTCTGTGGTAAACTACTCACGCATCATCGGAAGGGCAGCAAGGTTGATGTAGAGCCCCTCCGTGTCGATTCCCCCTCCGGCGGAGCACTGGAAAAGGCCTCCAGATGGGATCTCTCGAGAACAGAAACTTGCGGCGGCGGAAAAAGTATTTCGTGGACTCCCCTGTTGGTTTCCTGATTTTTGGGAATTTATAGTGGTGGAATTAGGTCAAACGGAGCTGAGGTGGGCCCACGAGGCACCAGGGCGCGCCTGCCCTCCCCCCAGGCGCGCCCTGGTGGCTCGTGGCCACCTCCTCTGGCGTCTGGTCTTCTCCCGAAGCTTCTAGTGTTTATCTTGTCCAGAAAAAAATCTGCAAAAAGTTTTGTGGCATTTGGACTTCATTTGGTACTGATTTTCTGTAAAACCAAAAACAGGCAGAAAACAGCAACTGGCACTGGGCACTAAGTTAATAGGTTAGTCCCAAAAAATGATATATAATTGCTGTAAATGTATATAAAAACATCCAAGATTGATAATATAACAGCATGGAACAATCAAAAATTATAGATACGTTGGAGACGTATGACTCACCAGAAAGAATTCTACAACAACGTTGTACTTGCCCATCACAGCAACAAAGATGGGGATCTCTGAGTCCTTCTGAGCTAAAGTTAGTTTGGTCTTGTGGGCAGTAATGTAACCATCCTTCAACTGCTCCTTCTGATAAGAAGATAAACTGGCCTTCTTCTTTGTGGCATAATCGGAACTAGGTACTTCACGTACTCCATATTCTTCTTCAGAGGAGGAAGATGCTGTTGTGTAAAGACAAGAGAACAACTAAATGCTAGCATCCCTATTTGCTCGCAAAAAAGAAAAGGAAATATTTAAAACATGCCATTACATTAACAATGGGACTAACTGATGAAATGTATAGTCACAAAGAGATGCATCCTCGTTATCCTCATGGGAAATGATATGATACCAAAGACAACAGCTCTGCTTGAACTGTATTATTACTTCATTTTATCAGTGGCTATAACGGTGGCAAAAGGGTGCCTCAATTTATTAGCAGCCTTAGATTAACATGTGAAGCAATAGCACTTTCTCATGACAGTAGCTAAACAGTAGCACAACACCAATAGAGATGACAAAGCTCAATCATATGGATGAAAGCCGTGGGCCGGTACCAACCTTTGTCAGGAGGCTTATTGCGTACAACATATAGATGAAGCACTTCTCCAGAGCCATCCATTATTATCTACTGTGGTTGCCATGCTTACTGTATACTCGTGGATTAGTTTAATTTTTCCAACATCTTCTTGTGCAGTTCCACTAAAATATATGTTATCTTCAAACAAGATCCCTGTTTGCACAAGTAGAGATAATTGCATATTACATTAAGAGTGGCATCAAATCACAGTGGCAAAACAATGGCTCGTTCCAGCTGTAGAATAACATTAAGATGCAAAACTATATCATTACTTGTGTCATCTGATGACCCACAAGTATAGGGGATCAATCGTAGTCCTTTCGATAAGTAAGAGTGTCGAACCCAACGAGGAGCAGAAGGAAATGACAAGCGGTTTTCAGCAAGGTATTCTCTGCAAGTACTAAAAGTAGCGGTAACAGATAGTTTTGATAGCAAGATAACTCATAAAAAGTAACAAGTAACAAGTATAATAAAGTGCAGCAAGGTGTCCCAATCCTCTTTATAGCAAAGGACAAGCCGGAACGAACTCGTATAATAAGCAAAGCGTTCTCGAGGACACATGGAAATTTCATCTAGTCACTTTCATCATGTTTGTTTGATTCGCGTTCGCTATTTGATAATTTGGTATGTGGGTGGACCGGTGCTTGGGTGCCGTTCTTACTTGAACAAATCTCCCACTTATGATTACCCCCTCTCGCAAGCATCCGCAACTACGAAATAAGAATTAAGATAACTCTAACCATAGCATGAAACATATGGATCCAAATCAGCCCCTTAAGGAATAGCGCATAAACTAGGGTTTAAGCTTCTGTCACTCTAGAAACCCATCATCTAATTACTACTCCACAATGCCTTCTCTTAGGCCCAAGGATGGTGAGGTGTCATGTAGTCGACGTTCACACGACACCACTAAAGGAAGTACAACATACATATCATCAAAATATCAAACGAATACCAAATTCACATGATTACTTATGACAAGACTTCTCCCATGTCCTCAAGAACAAAAGTAACTACTCACAAATCATGTTCATGTTCAAGATCAGAGGGGTATTGAATAGCATTAAGGATCTGAACATATAATCTTCCACCAAATAAACCAACTAGCATCAACTACAAGATGTAATCAACACTACTAGCAACCCACAGGTACCAATCTGAGGTTTTGAGACAAAGATTGAATACAAGAGATGAACTAGGGTTTGAGATGAGATGGTGCTGGTGAAGATGTTGATGAAGATTGGTCCTCCCAGGATGAGAGGATCGTTGGTGATGTCGATGGCTTCGATTTCCCCCTCCCGGAGGGAAGTATACCCGGCGGAATCGCTCTGCCGGAGAGCAAAATAGCTCCTGCCCAGGTTCCGCCTCGAGACGGCGGCGCTTCATCCCAAAAGCCTTCTCTTGATTTTTTTTCTAGGGCAAATGGCTTCATATAGCAGAAGGAGGGGGCCAGACACCAGCTGTGGGCCCCACAAGGCACTAGGGCGCGCCCAGGGGGGCCACACCCTACTGCCTTGTGGGCAGCTGGTGGGTCCCCTCTATTTTTCTCCAGTATTTTTTATATATTCACTAAAAAATCTCCGTGAAATTTCAGGTCAATTGGAGCTCTGTAGAATAGGTATCTCTGATATGGCTATTTCAGGTCCAGAATTTCAGCTGCCGGCATTCTCCCTCTTCATGTAAATCTTGCAAATTAAGAGAGAAAAGGCATAAGAACTGTACCATAAAGTGAAATAATGATCAAAAACATAATAAATAATAGTAGGAAATCATGATGCAAATTGGACGTGTCAACTCCCCCAAGCTTAGACCTCGCTTGCCTTCAAGCGAAAAGTCAAAATCGATAATCATGACCACATGTTTAGAGAGAGAGAGACATCGATAAAAATAAAATACGGACATGGAGCATCATGATCTGTATTATAACAACAATATATCATCATAAAACTTCTCATGAAAAAGTGACAATTCATCCACAAGTTAAAGTATGAACCATAAACCAAATTGAAAACTAACAAACTATGATCTCAGTCACTGAAGCAATTGCAATTTATCATATTATCAGGAAGAGTCTATGTAAGAGCTTTGTTTAGCAAGTTCACATACTCAACTATCATTTAGTCTTCTATGATTGCTGACACTCATGTCATACTTATGGAGCAAAAGTTTCAGTCAAACACATAGAAAGATAGGGGCTTATAATTTTGCCTCCCAACGTATTTACCTCAAGGGTAATGTCAACAATAATAACTCATGATCACCTACATTCAACTGGATATATATGCATGGATCAATCCCCACCACATGATGTTTGCCAAAAGAGAAAATAAAAACGGAATAGAAGAGAATACTATTGACTCTTGCATGAAAGTAAATACATAAAGTAAAAGATAGACCCTTCGCAGAGGGAAGCAGAGGTTGTCATGCGCTTTTGTTTTTGGATGTGCAAGCTCTTAATGTAAAGGAACGTCACTTTTTATTGCCCCTTGTGATAGCGACCTTTATTATGCATTCTGTCACTTTTATTGCTCCACCATCACAAGATCGTACAAAGCTTATTTTCCCTTACAATAAAAGTTCATACATATCTAGGAGCAATTTTTATTGCTTTGCACTGATGACAACTTACTTGAAGGATCTTATTCAATCCATAGGTAGATATAGTGAACTCTCATGACATGAAACTGGGTTTAAGGGTTTTTGGATGCACAAGTAGTATCTCTACTTGGTGTGGATTTTTTGGCTAGCAAAGATAGGGGCAAGCACCATATGTTAGAGGATCCAAAACAATATAACCTCTATGTGAATATAAGCAAACATAACCCATTACATTGTCTTCCTTGTCCAACGTCAACTAATTGTCATAGAATATTTGATGGGGGCTCACAATCATAAAAGATGTCCAAGATAGTATATTTATATGTGAGACCTCTCTTCCTTTATTACTTTTTCATGAATTGCTACAATGACCAATGCTATGTTTGTCAACTTCCAACAAGTTTTATCAATTATACTTCTTTTATGTGAAGCCATCACTCCCCATGGGATTATCATATGATCTTACTTTTTATTCTTTATTTCTAAGATTGGATCATCAAAAGCAAGCACTCGATTACATAGATACATAGATAGATAGATCACACAGCAAGCACTCGAAACTAAATCATACTAAAACTTTATTCCTCTAAATCACAAAATAACTAAGGATTGAACTAAGATAGAAAATGATGATGACAAAGTGATGGTGATACGATACCGGGGCGCCTCCCCCAAGCTTGGCACAAGCCAAGGGGAGTGCCCATACCCATGTACTCAAGTCTCCTTCTTCGGTGATGGTGGTGATGAAGTGGTGGGCTTGTCCTCCGTCTTCCAAGGCATAGGCTCTCCATCATAAAAGGACAAACGTGTTTCCGGAGTCCTGAAATTTGCAGCTAAACTCATACCTTTGAACTTGGCCTCGTACTCAAAGTTTTGGTTTTGTAGATCATATATTTGGGCCTGAAGATAATCAATCCAATCATTGAGCTTGAAGATGACCTCCCCAATATTCTTGCCGTCCACCTTGTGCTCATGGATGAATTCCGTGATCATGGAGTGGTTAGCACAAAGTCCGCGCTCCACCATGCCCTGGCACTTGAAGATCTCCTGTTCCACCGCTTCCAGCCTGGCCTTCTCACTCCCGGTCTTCTTAGGTCCTTGAACGTCCCGGATGTGGAGCACCCGCTCACGCATCTCAATGGTTTGAGGGTGCTTCATCACCTTCGGTAGGTACGGGTTGATGACCTTCTCATAGAACTTGTCCTTGGACAAGCTTGGAGACGTCATGGCGACCAGGATCTGTCAGAAAAATAGCCCGAAACAAGAACAGAGGAGAAACTCGTGATGCGGTGGTCAAAACATACGGGAGTATATATAAAGAATTTTTATCTTGCAAAACAAGCAATACGGGAAGAAAACAGAGTCGGGAAGGCACACGTGGGGCCCACAAGGCACAAGGGCGCGCCCAGGGGGGTCGCGCCCTTCTGCCTTGTGGGCAGCACGTGGGTCCCCTCGGCTGTTTCTTATTTTTGTAATTTTTCTAATATTCCAAAACTGACAGAAATAATTTTTATGGAATTTTTAGAGTCGGTTTACTTACCGTTTCACATACCTACCCCTTTTCAGGGTTCTGGAGCATTCCGGAAGGACTCTTTGATGTGATCTTCCGTTGTAATTGTTTCAATAATATTAGTTTCAACATTAATAGGAGTACCTGAAATATACTGCTTAATTCTTTGCCCATTCACCACTCTCGGATTAGTGCCTTCGGAGTTGTTTATTTTGATGGCTCCGGAGCGATAAACTTCTTCGATGATATACGGTCCTTCCCATTTAGAGAGAAGTTTTCCTGCAAAGAATCTCAAACGAGAATTGTATAATAGAACATGATCACCTACTTTGAATTCCCGTTTTTGAATTCTTTTGTCATGACACCTTTTGACTTTCAAAGGCTTCTACACAATCATCATCAAAAACAAATGGAACATCTTTTTACAAGAGATTGGTAAGAGGTCTAGAAATTTTAGAGAAGTCTTTTATAAACCTTCTATAGAAACCAGCATGACCAAGGACACTTCTTATACCGTTGATATCTTTAGGACATGGCATTTTCTCAATAGCATCAACCTTAGCTTTATCAACTTCAATACCTCTTTCAGAAATTTTATGCCCAAGGACTATACCTTCATTAACCATAAAGTGGAACTTCTCCCAATTCAAGACAAGATTAGTTTCTTCACATCTCTGCAAAACTCGATCAAGGTTGCTTAAGCAATCATCAAAATAAGTTCCGTAAATGGAGAAATCATCCATGAAAACCTCAATAATCTTTTCACATAAGTCAGAGAATATAGCAGTCATACATCTTTGAAAGGTAGCAGGTGCATTAAATATACCAAAAGGCATACGACGATAAGCATAAGTTCCAAAAGGACAAGTAAAGGTGGTTTTCTCTTGATCTTCGGGTGATACAGGTATTTGAGAGAAACCAGAATAACCATCTAGGAAACAAAAGTGTGTATGCTTAGACAATCTTTCAAACATTTGATCAGTAAAAGGCAAGGGGTAATGATCTTTCCTAGTAGCTTTATTTAATTTTCTAAAATCAATTACCAACCTATAACCAATTACAATTCTTTGTGGAATGAGTTCATTTTTATCATTAGGAACAACGGTAATACCTCCCTTTTTAGGAACACAATGAACAGGACTTACCCATCTACTATCAGCTATGGGATAAATTATACCTGCTTCCAGAAGCTTTAATATTTCAGCTCTTACCACATCCTTCATTTTAGGATTCAGCCTTCTTTGATGATCAACCACGGGTTTAGCATCTGGCTCCATATGAATTTTATGCTGACATAAAGTGGGACTAATGCCCTTAAGATCATCAAGAGTATATCCAATAGCGGCATGGTGCTTCCTCAGAGTTTTAAGTAATCTCTTTTCTTCATGCTCTGAAAGGTTAGCACTAATAATAACAGGATATATCTTCTTTTCATCAAGATAAGCATATTTAAGAGTATCAGGTAATTGCTTCAATTCAAACACAGGATCACCCTTGGGTGGAGGTGGACCTCCCAAGGTTTCAACAGGCAGATTATGTTTAAGGATAAGTGCTTGTTTGAAGAATAATTCATCTATTTCATTTCTTTCACTCATATGCGTGTCATTCTCATGCTCAAGCAAATATTGTTCTAGTGGATCAGTAGGAGGCACAGCAATAGAAGCAAGACCAATGATTTCATCCTTACTAGGAAATTCTTTATCATGAGGTTGTCTACAGAACTTAGAGAAATTAAAATCATGAGACATCTCACCAAAATTAACACTAAGAATTTCTTTAGTGCAATCAATCTTAGCATTAACAGTATTCAAGAAGGGTCTACCAAATATAATGGGACAAAAATCATCTTGTGGCGATCCAAGAACAAGAAAATCAGTAGGGTATTTGATCTTACCACACAAGACTTCAACATCTCTAAGAATCCCAAGCAGTGAAATAGTATCTCTGTTTGCAAGCTTAATAGTAACATCAATATCTTCAATCTCAGCAGGTGCAATATCATTCATGACTTCTTGATAGAGAGTAAACGGAATAGCACTCACACTAGCACCAATATCACATAAACCATGATAGCAATGATCTCCAATTTTAACAGAAATAATAGGCATGCCAACTACAGGTTTATTTTTATCTTTAGGATCTGGCTTAGCAATTCTAGTTGCTTCGTCGCAGAAATATATGACATGTCCATCAATGTTGTCAACCAAAAGATCTTTAACCATTGCAACACTAGGTTCAACTTTAATTTTCTCAGAAGGTCTAGGTGCTCTAATTTTACTCTTATTGACTATAGTTGAAGCTTTAGCATGTTCCTTAATCCTAACAGGGAAAGGAGGTTTCTCAATATAAGCGGTAGGCACAACTAGATCAACATGGTAAACAATTGTTTCTTCCTTAATACTAACAAGTTCTTCTTTCAATTCAATAGGTGGATGATATTTAAACCACTTCTCTTTAGGGAGATCAACATGAGCAGCAAAATATTCACAAAAGGTAGCTACTATCTCAGAGTCAAGTCCATATTTAGTACTAAACTTACGAAAAGCATCAGTTTCCATAAAAGATTTAACACAATCAAACTCAAGATTTATACCTGACTCATTACCTTTGTCGATTTTCCAATCCTCATAATTGCGTTTGATTCTTTCAAGAAGGTCCCATCTGGATTCAATAGTTTTCTTCATAAAGGAACCAGCAGAAGAAGTATCGAGCATGGATTGATCATTATGAGAAAGTCGAGCATAAAAGTTTTGAAGGATTATTTCTCTTGAGAGCCCATGATTGGGGCATGTGTGCAACATGTACTTAAGCCTCCCCCAAGCTTGAGCGACAATTTCTCCTTCACGAGGCCAAAAATTATATATATAATTCCGATCACGATTAACCAAATGCATACGATAAAATTTCTGGAGGAATTCCAGCTTCAACCGGTTCCAGTCCCATGTATCAGTATCATCAAATAGCCTATACCATGTAAATGCCTTTCCCTCCAAAGATAAAGGGAATACTTTCTTCTTAACTCCATCTCCGGATAAACCTGCAAGCTTAAACAATCCACAAATTTCATCCACATTGATCAAGTGCATATCAGGTTGTACCGTTCCATCTCCTGCATATGGATTAGCTAGCAATTTCTCTATCATACCTGAAGGGATTTCATAATAAATATTTTCAGTACGTTCATCAGCTGGAGGAGCAACTCTTATTTCTTTCGGTCGAGGTGAAGATACCCCGAACAAGCCCCTCAAAGGATTACTTTCCATAGTGACAAGTGATAATAAATTTCAGCACGTAATATAAATGTTTCCTTACCAAATTCCACTCACCAAAGGCGCTTCACTCCCCGGCAACGGTGCCAGAAAAGAGTATTGATGACCCACAAGTATAGGGGATCAATCATAGTCCTTTCGATAAGTAAGAGTGTCAAACCCAACGAGGAGCAGAAGGAAATGACAAGCGGTTTTCAGCAAGGTATTCTCTGCAAGTACTGAAAGTAGCGGTAACAGATAGTTTTGCTAGCAAGATAATTCGTAACAAGTAACAAGTAACAAGTATAATAAAGTGCAGCAAGGTGGCCCAATCCTTTTTATAGCAAAGGACAAGCCGGAACGAACTCGTATAATAAGCAAAGCGTTCTCGAGGACACATGGGAATTTCATCTAGTCACTTTCATCATGTTTGTTTGATTCAGATTCGCTACTTTGATAATTTGGTATGTGGGTGGAGCGGTGCTTGTGTGCTGTTCTTACTTGAACAAACCTCCCACTTATGATTACCCCCTCTCGCAAGCATCCGCAACTACGAAAGAAGAATTAGGATAACTCTAACTATAGCATGAAACATATGGATCCAAATCAGCCCCTTACGGAATAGCGCATTGATACGTCCATTTTGCATCATGTTTTGCTACTATTATTTATAGTGTTTTTAATCAATATAACACTTTATGCAGCAATTCTAATGCCTTTTCTCTCTTAATATGCAAGATTTACACAAGGAGGGAGATTGCCGGCAGCTGGAATTCTGGACCTGAAAAAGCTATGTCAGAGATACCTATTCTGCACATCTCCAAATGAGCTGAAATTTTACAAAGATTTTTTTTGGAATAAATAAAAAATACTGGAAGCAAGAAGTACCAGAGGGGGCTACCCAGGTGCCCACGAGGCACCAGGGTGCACCACCCCCCCCAGGCGCGCCCTGGTACCTCGTGGCGCCCCTGGCCAGCCTCTGGCCCCCATTTTCTGGTATATAAGTCCATTTGCACTAGAAAAAATATAGAGAAGACTTTCAGGATGGTGCGCCACTGTCTCGAGGTAGAACTTGGGCAGGAGCACTTTAGCTCTCCAGCGGAGAGATTCTACCGGGGATACTTCTCTCCGGGAGGGGGAAATCATCGCCATCGACATCACCAGCGATCCTCTCATCGTGGGAGGACTAATCTTCATCAACATCTTCACCAGCACCATCTCATCTCAAACCCTAGTTCATCTCTTGTATTCAATCTTTGTCTCAAAACCTCAGATTAGTACATGTGGGTTGCTAGTAGTGTTGAGTACACCTTGTAGTTGATGCTAGTTGGTTTATTTGGTGGAAGATTATATGTTCAGATCTATTATGCTATTCAACACCTTTCTGATCTTGGGCATGAATATGATTTGTGAGTAGTTACTTTTGTTCTTGAGGACATGGGAGAAGTCTTGTCATAAGTAGTCATGTGAATTTGGTATTCGTTCGATATTTTGATGATATGTATGTTGTTGATTCCCTTTGTGGTGTCATGTGAACGTCGACTACATGACACTTCACCATGTTTGGGCCTAAGGGAATGCATTGTGGAGTAGTAATTAGATGATGGGTTGCTAGAGTGACAGAAGCTTAAATCCTAGTTTATGCGTTATTCCGTAAGGGGCTGATTTGGATCCATATGTTTAATGCTATGGTTAGAGTTATCTTAATTCTTCTTTTGTAGTTGCGGATGCTTGTGAGAGGGGGTAATCATAAGTGGGAGGCTTGTTCAAGTAAGAACAGCACCCAAGCACCGGTCCACCCACATATCAAATTATTAAAGTAGCGAATGTGAATCAAACCAACATGATGAAAGTGACTAGATGAAATTCCCATGTGTCCTCGAGAACGCTTTACTTACTATAAGAGATCGTTCCGGCTTGTCCTTTACTATAAAAAGGATTGGGCCACCTTGCTGCACTCTTTGTTACTATTTCTACTTGTCACTTGTTACAAATTATCCTGCTATCAAACTACTCATTACCGATAATTTCAGTGCTTGCAGAAAATACCTTGCTGAAAATCGCTTGTCATTTCCTTTTGCTCCTCGTTGGGTTCGACACTCTTACTTATCGAAAGGACTACGATTGATCCCCTATACTTGTGGGTCATCGAGACTCTTTTCTGGCACCGTTGTCGGGGAGTGAAGCGCCTTTGGTGAGTGGAATTTGGTAAGGAAACATTTATCTCACGTGCTGAAATTTATTGTCACTTGTCACTATGGAAAGTAATCCTTTGAGGGGTTTGTTTGGGGTATCTTCACCTCGACCGGAATCACCAATAGTTGCTCCTCAACCGACTGCACCTACTGAAAATATTTATTATGAGATTCCTCCGGGTATGATTGAGAAATTGCCAGCTAATCCTTATGCAGGAGATGGAATGGTACATCCTGATATGCACTTGATCTATGTGGATGAAATTTGTGGATTGTTTAAGCTTGCAGGTTTATCCGGAGATGGAGTTAAGAAGAAAGTATTCCCTTTATCTTTAGAGGGAAAGGCATTAATATGGTATAGGCTATGTGATGATACTGATACATGGGACTAGAACCGATTAAAACTGGAATTCCATCAAAAAAATTACCCTATGCATTTGGTTCATCGTGATCGGAATTATACATATAATTTTTGGCCTCGTGAAGGAGAAAGCATTGCTCAAACTTGGGGGAGGCTTAAGTACATGATGTACACATGCCCCAATCATGATCTCTCAAAAGAAATTACTTTACAGAATTTTTATGCTCGGCTTTCTCATGATAATCAAACTACGCTTGATTCTTCTTCGACTGGCTCCTTTATGAAGAAAACTATTGAATTCAGATGGGAACTTCTGGAAAGAATTAAACACAACTCTGAAGATTGGGAACTCGACAAAGGTAATGAGTCAGGTATAATACTTGAGTTCGATTGTGTTAAATCTTTTATGGCCACCGATGCTTTTCATAAGTTTAGCACTAAATATGGACTTGACTCTGAGATATTAGCTTCCTTTTGTGAATCATTTGCTACTCATGCTGATCTCCCTAAGGAGAAGTGGTTTAAATATCATCCCCCTGTTAAAGAAAAGATTGAGGAACCTGTTAGTGTTAAAGAAGAAACAATTGTTTACCATGTTGATCCAATTGTGCCTACTGCTTATATTGAGAAACCACCTTTTCCTGTTAGGATTAAGGAACATGCTAAAGCTTCAACTGTGGTTAACAAAAGCAATATTAGAGCACCTAGACCCTCTGAACAAATTAAAGTTGAACATGATATTGCTATGGTTAAAGATCTCTTAGTCGATAATATAGATGGGCATGTTATTTACCTTTGTGAGGAGGCTGCTAGAATTGCTAAACCTGTTAGAAATGAACGAGATATGTTAGACAAGAACATGCCCGTAGTTGGCATGCCTGTTATTTCAGTTAAGATTGGAGATCATTGCTATCATGGTTTGTGTGATATGGGTTCTAGTGTGAGTGCTATTCCATTTTCCTTATATCAAGAAGTAATGCATGATATTGCACCTGTTGAAATTGAAGATATTGATGTTACTATTAAGCTAGCGAACAGAGATACTATTACACCACTTGGGATTGTTAGAGATGTTGAAGTCTTGTGTGGTAAAATCAAATACCCTACTGATTTCTTAGTACTTGGTTCACAACAAGATAATTTTTGTCCCATTATATTTGGTAGAACTTTCTTGAATACCGTTAATGCTGAAATTGATTGTGCTAAAGAAAAGGTTCAAGTCAAGTTTGGTGATATATCTCATGAATTTAATATCTCCAAGTTTCGTAGACAACCTCATGATAAAGAATTACCTAGTAAGGATGAAATTATTGGTCTTGCTTCTATTGCCGTACCTCCCTCTGATCCGTTAGAACAATATTTGCTAGACCACGAAAACGATATGCATATGAATGAAAGAAATGAAATAGATAAGATGTTCTTTGATCAACCACCTATCCTTAAACATAATTTGCCCGTTGAAACTCTTGGAGGCCCTCCTCCACCTAAAGGTGATCCTGTATTTGAATTGAAGCAATTGCCCGATACATTGAAATATGCTTATCTTGATGAAAAGAAGATATATCCTGTTATTATTAGTGCTAACCTTTTAGCGCATGAAGAAAAGAGATTACTAAAAACTCTGAGGAAGCACCGTGCTACTATTGGATATACTCTTGATGATCCTAAGGGCATTAGTCCCACTCTATGTCAGCACAAAATTAATATGGAGCCTGATGCTAAACTAGTTGTCGACCACCAACAATGATTAAATCCTAAGATGAAAGAGGTGGTAAGAACTGAAATATTAATGCTTCTGGAAGCAGGTATAATCTATCCCATAGCTGATAGTAGATGGGTAAGTCCCGTTCATTGTGTCCCTAAGAAAGGACATATTACCGTTGTTCCTAATGATAAAAATGAACTCATTCCACAAAGAATTGTAACTGGTTATAGGATGGTAACTGATTTTAGGAAATTAAACAAAGCTACTAGAAAAGATCATTACCCCTTACCTTTTATTGATCAAATGTTAGAAAGACTATCCAAGCATACACACTTTTGTTTCCTAGATGGTTATTCTGGTTTTTCTCAAATACCTGTATCACAACCTGATCAATAGAAAACCACCTTTACTTGTCCTTTTGGAACTTATGCTTATAGATATATGCCTTTTGGTTTATGCAATGCACCTGCTACCTTTCAAAGATGTATGACTGCTATATTCTCTTACTTTTGTGAAAAGATTGTTGAGGTATTCATGGATGATTTCTCCGTTTATGGAACTTCTTTTGATGATTGCTTAAGCAACCTTGATCGAGTTTTGCAGAGATGTGAAGAAACTAATCTTGTCTTGAATTGGGAGAAGTGCCACTTTATGGTGAATGAAGGCATTGTCTTGGGGCATAAAATTTCTAAAAGAGGTATTGAAGTTGATAAAGCTAAGGTTGTTGCTATTGAGAAAATGCCATGTCCTAAAGATATTAAAGGTATAAGAAGTTTCCTAGGTCATGCTGGTTTCTATAGGAGATTTATTAAAGACTTCTCTAAAATTTCTAGGCCTCTTACCAAACTTTTGCAAAAAGATGTTCCATTTGTTTTTGATGATGATTGTCTAGAAGCCTTTGAAACACTTAAGAAAGCCTTAACCACTACACCTATTGTCCAACCACCTGATTGGAACTTGCCTTTTGAAATTATGTGTGATGCTAGTGACTATGATGTTGGTGTTGTTCTAGGACAGAGAGTTGATAAGAAATTAAATGTTTTTTGACATAATAAGAAATTAAATGTTATCCATTATGCTAGTAAAACTCTAGACAATGCCCAAAGAAATTATGCTACTACTGAAAAAGAATTTCTAGCAGTTGTGTTTGCATGTGATAAATTCAGATCTTACATAGTTGATTCTAAAGTAACCGTTCACACCTATCGTGCTGCTATTAAATATCTCATCGAAAAGAAAGATGCTAAACCTAGACTCATTAGGTGGGTTTTATTGCTACAAGAATTTGACTTGCATATTACTGATAGGAAGGGAGCTGAGAATCCCGTAGCAGATAATTTGTCTAGAATGGAAAATGTTCTTGATGACCCACTACCTATTAATGATGATTTTCCTGATGAACAATTAGCTGTCATAAATGCTTCTCGTAATACTCCATGGTATGCAGACTATGCTAATTATATTGTTGCTAAATTTATACCACCTAGTTTCACATACCAACAAAAGAAAAAGTTCTTCTATGATTTAAGACATTACTTTTGGGATGACCCACATCTTTATAAAGAAGGAGTAGATGGTATTATTTGACGTTGAACAAATCCTACGGAAGTGTCATTCTGAGGCTTACGGAGGACACCATGCGGGAGACAGAACTGCACATAAGGTATTGCAATCTGGTTTTTATTGGCCAACTATTTTCAAGGATGCTCGTAAGTTTGTCTTATCTTGTGATGAATGTCAAAGAATTGGTAATGTTGGTAGATGTCAAGAAATGCCTATGAATTATTCACTTGCTATTGAACCATTTGATGTTTGGGGATTTGATTTTATGGGACCTTTTCCTAAATCCAATGGGTATACTCATATTTTAGTTGCTGTTGATTATGTTACTAAGTGGGTAGAAGCTATTCCAACTAGTAGTGCCGATCATAACACTTCTATTAAAATGCTTAAAGAAGTTATTTTCCCAAGGTTTGGAGTCCCTAGATATTTAATGACTGATGGTGGTTCACATTTTATTCATGGTGCATTCCGTAAATTGCTCGTTAATATGATGTCAATCATAGAATTGCATCTCCCAATCACCCTCAAACTAGTGGTCAAGTAGAATTGAGTAATAGAGAAATAAAATTAATTTTGCAAAAAACCATCAATAGATCTAGAAAGAATTGGTCTAAGAAACTTGACGATGCATTATGGGCTTATAGAACTGCTTATAAAAATCCTATGGGTATGTCTCCTTATAAAATGGTTTATGGAAAAGCATGTCATTTACCTCTTGAGTTAGAACATAAAGCATATTGGGCAATTAAGGAACCAAATTATGATTTTAAACTTGCCGGTGAAAAGAGGTTATTTGATATTAGCTCATTAGATGAATGGAGAACCCAAGCTTATGAAAATGCCAAATTGTTCAAAGCAAAAGTTAAAAGGTGGCATGATAGTAGAATTCAAAAATGGGAATTTAAAGTAGGTGAGCAAGTTCTATTGTACAACTCTCGTTTGAGATTCTTTGCAGGAAAACTCCTCTCTAAATGGGAAGGACCGTATATCATCGAAGAAGTTTATCGCTCCGGAGCCATCAAAATAAACAACTCCGAAGGCACTAATCCGAGAGTGGTGAATGGGCAAAGAATTAAGCACTATATTTCAGGAACCCCCATTAATGTTGAAACTAATATTATTGAAACAATTACACCAGAGGAATACATAAGAGAGACCTTCCGGAACACTCCAGAACCCTGAAAAGGAAGAGGTATGTGATACGGTAAGTAAACCGACTCCAAAAATTCCATAAAAATATTTTCTATCAGTTTTGGAATATTAGAAAAAATACAAAAATAAGAAACAGCCGAGGGGACCCACCTGGTGCCCACGAGGCACAAGGGGCCCCCCCCACGCGCGCCCTGGTGGCTCATGGGCCCCACGTGAGCCTTCCCGACTCCGTTTTCTTCTGGATTACTTGTTTTGCAAGATAAAAAATCTTTATATATACTCACGGATGTTTTAACCACCGTATCGCAGAAATCTCCTCTGTTATTCTTTCGTGCTATTTTTCTGACAGATCTAGATCGCCATGGCTCCCCAAAAGGTCCGTGCCAAGCACCGCATTGTGCAACCATCGCCGGGTAAACGCCCCTACAGCGAGGTTTACTACGAGTTGTCGTCGGGAGAAGAAGACAATGGCAAGGAGGACAAGGTCGAGGAAGTTGCAGGAGCTCAGGCTTCGGGAGAAGGGCAAGCGGTTCCCATGGAGGAGACCGCAGAGAAGGGAGATATACTTCAACCCTTATATGATCATCTCTCCCCATCCGTAATTGAAGCCTTAAGAGTCTTTGAAATAGTTTCTGTTCAGAATACATCTCTCACTCGTGAAGTTATTTTGCTAGAAGAGCAAAACATCGCCCTTCGGAGCATCAACCGTAGATTGATGTACCTGTTATAGCTGAAGGACATGCTTGCCACTTCATCACCACCACCATCACCGAAGAAGGAGACTTGAGCACATGGGTATGGGCACTCCCCTTGGCTTGTACCAAGCTTGGGGGAGGTGCCCTGGTATCGTATCACCATCACTTTTATTATCTTTACCTATTTTAGTTCGATCCTTAGTTATTTCGTGATCTAGTTGAATAAAAGTTTAGTATGATCTATTTTCGAGTGTTAGCTGCGTGATCTATCTATCTATGTAATCGAGTTGAGAGTTATATAATAAAGAGTAGTTTGAGTTTTTGCTTCTTTACTTTCATGTTCCAATTCTAGCAATGAAAATAATGAAAAAGATCATATGCTAATCTTATGGAAAGTAATGACATTACATAAAGAAAAGTATAAGTGGTAAAATTTATTGGAAGTTAACAAGCATAGCATTAGTCAATGACGCAATTCATGAAAAAGTTAATAAGGGAAGAGAAGATTCACATGCAAATATACTATCTTGGACATCTTTTATGATTGTGAGCCCCCATTAAGTATTTTATGCCAAATTGTTGATGTTGGAAAAGGAAGACAACGTAATGAATTGTGTTTGTTCATATTCACATAGAAGTTATATTGTTATAGATCCTCCAACATGTGGTGCTTGCCCAATATCTTTACTAGCCAAAAATCCGCACCAAGTAGAGATACTACTTGTGCATCCAAAACCCTTAAACCCAGTTTCATGTCATGAGAGTCCACTATATCTACCTATGGATTGAATAAGATCTTTCAAGTAAGTTGTCATCGGTGCAAAAAGCAATAAAAATTGCCTCTAAATATGTCTGAACTTTTATTGTAAGGGAAATAAGCTTTGTAAGAACTTGTGATGGTAAAGAAATAAAAGAGACAGACTGCATAATAAAGGTTGCTATCACAAGGGGCAATATAAAGTGACATTCCTTTGCATTAAGAGCTCTTGCATCCAACAACAAAAAGCGCATGACAACCTCTGCTTCCCTCTGCGAAGGGCCTATCCTTTACTTTTATGTATTTACTTTTTATGCAAGAGTCAATAGTGTTCTCCTCTACTTCCTTTTTATTTTTCTCTTTTGTAAGCATCCTGTGGTGGGGAAAGATCTAGGCATATATATCCGGTGGGATATGAGTGATCATGAGTTATTATTGTTGACATCACCCTTGAGGTGAATAAGTTGGGAGGCGAACTCACAAGCCCCTATCTTTCTATGTGTCTGGCTGAAACTTTTTGCTCCATATATATGTCGTGAGTGTTAGCAATCATATAAGACTAAATGATGGTTGAGTATGTGGACTTGCTAAATAGCTCCTACATGAGACCCTTCCTGAAAATATGATGAATTGCAATTGCATTGTTGACTGAGAACATAGTTTGTTAGTTTTCAAGAACATTTATGCCTTATACTTCATTGTTGTGATGAATTGTTACTTGCTCATGAGAAGCTTTATGATAATAAATATTGCTGTTATAACAATGATCATGATGATACTATGTCCGTATTTTGTTTTTATCGACACCTCTCTCTCTAAACATGTGGACATGATTATCGATATCGACTTTCGCTTGAGGACAAGCGAGGTCTAAGCTTGGGGGAGTTGATACGTCCATTTTGCATCATGTTTTGCTACTGTTATTTATAGTGTTTTAAATCAATATAACACTTTGTGGAGCAATTCTAATGCCTTTTCTCTCTTAACATGCAAGATTTACACAAGGAGTGAGATTGCCGGCAGCAGAATTCTGGACCTAAAAAAGCTATGTCAGAGATACCTATTCTGCACATCTCCAAATGAGCTAAAATTTTACAGAGATTTATTTTGGAATAAATAAAAAATACTGGAAGCAAGAAGTACCAGAGGGGGCCACCCAGGTGCCCACGAGGCACCAGGGCGCGCCACCCCCCCCCCCAGGCGCGCCCTGGTACCTCGTGGGGCCCCTGGCCAGCCTCTGGCCCCCATTTTCTGGTATATAAGTCCATTTGCAATAGAAAAAATATAAAGAATACTTTCGGGATGATGCGCCGCTGTCTCAAGGCGAAACTTGGGCATGAGCACTTTTGCTCTCCGGCGGAGAGATTATGCCGGGGATACTTCCCTCCAGGAGGGGGAAATCGTCGCCATCGACATCACCAGCGATCCTCTCATCGTGGGAGGACTAATCTTCACCAGCACCATCTCATCTCAAACCCTAGTTCATCTCTTGTATTCAATCTTTGTCTCAAAACCTCAGATTGGTACCTGTGGGTTGCTAGTAGTGTTGATTACACCTTGTAGTTGATGCTAGTTGGTTTATTTGGCGGAAGATTATATGTTCAGATCTAATATGCTATTCAACACCTCTTTGATCTTGGGCATGAATATGATTTGTGAGTAGTTACTTTTGTTCTTGAGGACATGGGAGAAGTCTTGTCATAAGTAGTCATGTGAATTTGGTATTCGTTCGATATTTTGATGATATGTATGTTGTTGATTCCCTTAGTGGTGTCGTGTGAACGTCGACTACATGACACTTCACCATCTTTGGGCCTAAGGGAATGCATTGTGGAGTAGTAATTAGATGATGGGTTGCTAGAGTGAGAGAAGCTTAAATCCTAGTTTATGCACTATTCCGTAAGGGGCTGATTTGGATCCATATGTTTAATGTTATGGTTAGAGTTATCTTAATTCTTCTTTCATAGTTGCGGATGCTTGCGAGAGGGGGTAATCATAAGTGGGAGGCTTGTTCAAGTAAGAACAGCACCCAAGCACCAGTCCACCCACATATCAAATTATCAAAGTAGCGAACGTGAATCAAACCAACAAGATGAAAGTGACTAGATGAAATTCCCATGTGTCCTCGAGAACGCTTTACTTACTATAAGAGATCGTTCCGGCTTGTCCTTTGCTATAAAAAGGATTGGGCCACCTTGCTGCACTCTTTGTTACTATTGCTACTTGTCACTTGTTACAAATTATCCGGCTATCAAACTACTCGTTACCTATAATTTCAGTGCTTGCAGAAAATACCTTGCTGAAAACCGCTTGTCATTTCCTTCTGCTCCTCGTTGGGTTTGACACTCTTACTTATCGAAAGGACTACGATTGATCCCCTATACTTGTGGGTCATCACGCATAAACTAGGGTTTAAGCTTCGGTCACTCTAACAACCCATCATCTAATTACTACTCCACAATGCCTTCCCTTAGGCCCAAGGATGGTGAAGTGTCATGTAGTCGACGTTCACTCGACACCACTAACATACATATCATCAAAATATCGAACGAATACCAAATTCACATGATTACTTATGACAAGACTTCTCCCATGTCCTCAAGAACAAAAGTAACTACTCATAAATCATGTTCATGTTCAAGATCAGAGGGGTATTGAATAGCATTAAGGATCTGAACATATAATCTTCCACCAAATAAACCAACTAGCATCAACTACAAGATGTAATCAACACTAATAGCACCCCACAGGTACCAATCTGAGGTTTTGAGACAAAGATTGAATACAAGAGATGAACTAGGGTTTGAGATGAGATGGTGCTGGTGAAGATGTTGATGAAGATTGGTCCTCCCACGATGAGAGGATCGTTGGTGATGTCGATGGCTTCGATTTCCCCCTCCCAGAGGGAAGTATCCCCGGGGGAATCACTTCGCCGAAGAGCAAAATAGCTCCTGCATAGGTTCCGCCTCGAGACGGCGGCGCTTCGTCCCAAAGGCCTTCTCTTGATTTTTTCTAGGGCAAATGGCTTCATATAGCAGAAGGAGGGGGCCACACGCCAGCTATGGGCCCCACAAGGAACTAGGGCGTGCCCAGGGCGGTCGCGCCCTACTGCCTTGTGGGCAGCTAGTGGGTCCCCTCTGTAATATCTTTTCTTCAGTATTTTTTATATATTCACTAAAAAATCTCCGTGAAATTTCAGGTCAATTGGAGCTCTGTAGAATAGGTATCTCTGATATGGCTATTTCAGGTCCGGAATTCCAGCTGCCGGCATTCTCCCTCTTCATGTAAACCTTGCAAATTAAGAGAGAAAAGGCATAAGAATTGTACCATAATGTGAAATAATGATCAAAAACATAATAAATAACAGTAGGAAATCATGATGCAAATTGGACGTATCAATGATGCGGTTTTGTTGTCTTCTTTTATAGGGAATATGAATGAATGCGAAAGTTTTGACAAAATGTTGATTCACTTCCATTTCATCGAATTTCTTGCATTCAATACGTCCAATTGTTAGCAACGGTATGCCAATTTTGTTTTTTGATAAGTGGCGATGGCCAGTTGGTGAATTTCATTGCGGGTTTGTTGTCTTCTTTTACTGGGAATAGAAATGAGTGCCAAAGTTTTGCCAAATTGTTGATTCACTTCCATTTCGTCGATTTTCTGGCACTTAATATGTCTCTTTTTGAGCACTCATCTTGCCAATTTTTATTATTATTAATATGTAATTCTTTTTTTACTCATTATGGATGCAATCTTCATTTTGCAGATAAAAGATGGTGAGACATACACGGTCTCGGAGTGAGGCTTTGACTCGCCAACAGGATGAGCCAGGTTATGCTTAATAGTTGCACGAGGAGAGAAATCATGCTGGAGATGGAGGGGTAGATGGGAAAGAAGATTCATATGATGTTGAAGAGGAACTGCCAGGTAGGGAAGGATATTCCGATGATGTTGCTGAAGAGGAAGTGCAAGATGGCCAACATGTGGGAGAAGAGTTGGATGGTGCTGAAGAGGAAGGAGACCTCAATGGTGCAAAAGCTGATTTGTAAAATCAGCCACGAAAGTGTAGGTCATGGAATAAGGTGCCTACAGCTACTTACATAATAAAACAGATTAACAAAGAGGGGAGACCCGTTAGTCCGATCAAGAACGCAACGAAATGGGGTAACGTCCTAGGTGCCATCGCCCGTGAAAACTATGGCATCAACGTTAGATGCTTAAGGGGCCCTAAAAACAAGCAATGGTCAAACCTCCTGTTAGGAAAGATGAGAGATATTTTCAAGTTCAACGACCGAGACAATGCACTTGCAGAAATCCATGCCATGCGTGTGTTCACTAAGGCCTTTAATAGTAATAGATACCATGCAAGCAAGCTACTTGACGACGGGTATGATTTAGAGTATATCAAAAATCTATATCCTAGCATTACCGATGAGGAATGGAAGGAGTTCCTTGATTACCGAGACTCAGATGCATACAAACAGGACAAAGAAAAGTTTGCGCAGCTCCGAGGCCAAATGGTAGGGAACCATAATCTAGGCACCCGTGGTTATGAAGGGAAGTAGCCAATCTGGGATAAGCATGATGCTATGTTTTCTTCACAAGGTCAACCGACACCCTTCAGTAATATCCTAGATCCGTGTGCCAAGAAATATTTTTGATCCCTAGCGGCGCTTAATAAAGACACCAGACTCTACTACTTCGAAGACCCTGCAGTGGCGAAGGATGCCGAAAGAGCGGTACATAATTAGCCTATACAACCACACTTTCCATCATATATATGTTTAGGAGCAGTTTCTAAATGATATTAGTTTGTTCATGCAGGCAAATTTGACCCAAAACACACCAAGCTTTGAAGAGTCACAGGATGCCCCAAGGTGGTCATCGGATCCAATTCTGTACACCCTTGACAGGAAGAGAGAGCCCACACAAGGCCATAAGCTCGGCGCCGGCAGTACTTTCTGGGATGCCTACTATCCCACCAAGAAAAGGATGACTAAGTCAGAAAAAGAAAGAAGGGACAGAGACAAAATAGATCAGTTAGTCAATGAAAGGTTAAAGGAAGTATCACCAGATTTTTTGGCAGAGGTTCAGAAGCATATTCATTCAAAAGGGTCGACAAATATGCCAGAAATGGTGGATACACCGCCGGCCCTTGCTCCCACAAAGATCAAAAGCCCCTCGGTCATTAATGTCATGCATGGTCATGGTGAGTCACCACAATCGTTGGAGGAAGAAATCCCTTGCACCCTTCTAGTTAGAGTGAGTACTAATGGCGACTTGTTGGAGATTGCAAAAGCTTGAGTCTTTACAGGAAATGTCATGCACAACAGCAAATTAAAGGAGAATGTGTGGAAGGTTTCTTTGCTTAGGGTGTTCCCGGAATATCACAATTTGATTATGCCACAAAATATTAGAGAAGAGGGTGATGAGCCGTAGCCCCTTTCGGAATGCTTTGCTGGTTACCTCAAGTGGCCTGCAATGCATATCGTAATGGAAAAGCTATCCCCAAACAGAACACCGTCTCCCAGCATCCCCGGCGTTGCAGCACCATCACCATCTCCCAACATCCACGGCGTTGGACCACTGCTACTTGTGAGCCACGTTGGGATTTCAACGAAGAGGAGGGGATGATGCAGTACAGTAGAGATAAATATTTCCCTCAGTTATGAAACCAAGGTTATCAATCCAGTAGGAGAATCACACAACAACTCGTTAGCAGCACCTGGACACAAAATAACAAATCCTCGCACCCAACGTGAACAAGGGGTTGTCAATCCCTTGGCGGTTAACACTACTAATAGAAAGCTTATAGATAGAATTTTAGTAGTAGCGCTGGTTATGGGGCCAGCTCTACTGCTACTTAGTAGTAGCGCTGGGTGCCAACAAGTGCTACAGGTACCAAAGTAGCAGTAGCATGGGGTGGCCGGACAGCGCTACTGCTAAGTCGTCCCACCGCCACCGGCCGGGGCTACCCTTAGTAGTAGCGGTGGACCGAAACCAGCGCTACTACTAAGATCCATAGCAGTAGCGCTTGTCGGTGGCCCACCGCTACCGCTATCTGTGCACGGGGCCAGAAGGTGGGCCCAGATTAGCAGTAGCGCTGGGCCACCGACACGCGCTACTGCTACGAATCTGAGCAGTAGCGCCGGTGAGGTACCAGCGCTACTGCTACACGTAGCATCCACCTTTTTCTGCCACCCTTCCCTCCTCCCCCTCTCCCTCCTCTACCTCCCTCACTTACTTCTTCCTTCTCCTATCTCTTCTCCCCCCATTAATGCCCCCATCCACCATCTCCTCCATTAATGGCTTCTTCTCTTCCTCACTTGAATTTATTTGTCTCTCCCTCCTTCTCTCTTTCCCCACTCTTGCCTTTGTCTCACTAGCTAGCTTTCCCTCCCTCTCCACTAGTTAGGTAGAGCATCTCCTTCCAACTAGATCTACCATGCTAGCTAGCTAGCTTTCCCTCCCTCCTTCCACTACTTCCGATCCCTAGCTAGCTAGATAGCGGCAACGGCCATCTACCATACTTGTGTGCTTGATCCCTCTCTCGGGACGATAGGTGAGGAAAAAAGTTGTGCTTTGCAAGAATGAAAATATTTGTGTTTGCGCTATGATGGTGAGAATGTGTGTGTGGCATGAGTTGCCGCCTATGTGTATTTGTCGGATCGTGCGTGACATGAGTTGCTTATGTTTTTCCGAAATGTCGATTTATTTCCGTTTTGGCGAATTTCGGCAAACTCTATATGCCCTATTTTTAGGGAAGGTCATGCCAAATTTTTGTATGAATTTGATGCATGAATGCATGGATGCGTTTATAATCCTTTTGCTTATTAATTATACCACGCAGGCGATCATGAAGGTCAGTGGAACGATGGTGGAAAGATGGTTGCGATCCGCGGTGCACGACATGTATGAAAATAACCGGAAGGAAATTTTCTGTCCGTGTCGAAGATGCAAAGGAGGAGTCTTGCTTGACCCCTTTAAGGAAGGCCGTTTGAAAGCGCACCTGCTCATGACTGGTTTCATGGATGTCTATACTCGGTGGATAAGTGAAGATGATGATGTCGATGGGGCAGCCAATGACGACATTGGACCAGACGAAGAGATGACCGATAATGGTGGCGGAGAAGAGGCCGGACATGGCGGCGGAGAAGAGGCCGGACATGGGGGCGGAGAAGAGGCCGGACATGGGGGCGAAGAAGTGGCCGGACATGACAGAGAAGACGCGGACACGCTGGAGCATTCGTCGCTACTAAGTTCAGTCGTGCGGGACCCTCATGTTCGAGACCTGCTTCGCAAGAAGATGACTAACGACAGAGCTGCTTGTAGAGAGGAGGCCAAGCTGGAGCAACTGGAAGTAGACTCTCATACTCCATTGTATGATGGTTGCGATCCCGAGGTGACCCGCTTGAGTTTCATGCTCGAACTTCTAAAGACAAAGGCTAAAAACAAATGGACCGACGGAAGCCTCGATGAGCTTATCAAGTATCTAAAGAAGGTTCTTCCCGCGGGGAACCTGTGTCCTACTAGTGTCGATGAGGCCAAGAAGATCGTGTGCCCTCTTGATCTGCCGCACATTAGATACCATGCATGCATCAACGATTGCATCATTTATCGGAAGGAGCACGCGGAAAAAAACAACTGTCCGGTGTGCAATGCTTCTCGATACTAGAAGGCCGGAAAGAAATCTCCCCAGAAAGTTGTATGGTACCTACCGATCACTCCCCGTCTGCAGCGTTATTTCGTAGATCCTAAGGAAGCAAAGCTCATGCGCTGGCATGTGGAGAGGGTGAAGCCCGACGATGGAGATGATCCGAAGCTGAGACACCTCGCGGATGCAAGCCAGTGGAGAGCGTTCAACGCCGAATATCGATTTTTCATAGGTGATCCAAGGAACATCGTGCTTGGCGCGAGTACCGATGGCATGAATCCGTTTGGCAACCAGAACACCAACCATAGCACATGGCCCGAGTTTGGATGGATGTACAACCTTCCCCCCTGGAAGTGCATGAAGACAAAGTACATACACATGAGCATGCTGATTCAAGGGCCGAAACAACCGGGAAATAATATTAATCTGTATCTGGGGCTACTTCAAGAGGAGTTAGACACGTTATGGAAAACACCGGCCAATACATGGGACGCCAGCAAAGGCGAGCATTTCTATATGAGAGCCGCGCTGATGACGACGGTGCACGTCTATCTCGGTTACGGATATGTCGCAGGCCAGGTGTGCCACGAATATTGTGGATGCACGCGGTGCATGGATGATACAACATCTCAGCAGCTAATGAAAGATGGCGGGTCTGGGAAATTGTGTACATGGGGCATCGAAGATGGCTCACGAAGGACGACCCATGGAGAAACCGTGGAGATCTATTCAATGGTGAGGCTGAACATCGAGGACCTCCACGTAAGAGGAGCGGCGCCGAAATCGATGAGCTGTTGAAAAACTGGGAATAGTGCCCCACGCCGGGAAAGATGAAAAAGGTGTCGGAGCCGCTGCTGAAGGTATGGAAAACGCGGTCTGTTTTCTGGGACTTGGAGTACTGGCCCAAACTCGACATGCCTCATTGCCTTGATCAAATGCATATCACGAAGAATGTCCTTGAGAGCTTGCTTGCAACACTGATGAACATGCCGGATAAGACCAAGGATGGGCCAAAGGCAAGAAGAGACTTGGAAGATTTGAACATCAGGGCGGATCTCCACATGCCGCCCCGTAAAAAGTCGGAGGAGACGGAGACGGAGACGGAGGCGCGGGACCAGGGCAAAAAACTCAACAAGAAGGAAGAGAATTATTGCCCCCCTCCTTGCTTTACCTTAAGTCCGAAGGAGATCGATCAATTCTTCAACTGCCTTACCGGAATCAAAGTTAGTTCCAGTTACTGTGGGAAGATAAGCAGATTTCTAGACACCAAGAAGAAAAGGTTCAGCCGGATGAAGTCTCATGACTGTCATGTGATGATGACGCTGATACTTCCTGTTGCCCTTAGAGGGATAATGGACAAGCACGTCCGTGACACGCTTATTAGTCTCTACAACTTTTTCGACGTTATCTCTCGAAAGTCGATCAGTGTGAAGCAGCTCCGAAGGCTACGGGAAGAGATCGTTGTGATACTAAATGAGCTTGAGATGTACTTCCCACCCGCGTTCTTTGACGTCATGGTGCATCTGTGTGTCCACATTGTGGACGACATCATAGACCTCGGGCCAACATTCCTGCACAACATGATGCCGTTCGAGAGGATGAATGGGGTCATCAAAGGATTCGTTCGTAACATGTCCCGTCCAGATGGAAGCATCATCCAGGGCTATCTGACCCAAGAGTGCACCTCTTTCTGTGAGAATTATC
The DNA here is from genome assembly GCA_039707655.1 of Elymus sibiricus. Lineage (NCBI taxonomy): Eukaryota > Viridiplantae > Streptophyta > Magnoliopsida > Poales > Poaceae > Elymus > Elymus sibiricus. The sequence goes on from CM077676.1 coordinate 64,467,761, forward strand.
TATATGGCGGAGACCCTGTTGTTGGTTTGCCTGTTAACAAGCACCTTGGGAGTCTCGGAGGAGAAGGTCACACCAACGGCCAGAGGGAACTGCATGTGGACCACTCGGGTCGATGCAATGACTTTGACAGAGCAAACTTAGTAGTGCTACAGCACCTAGACGTGGTAGATCCTTTCGCGACACTGCACAAAGAAACCATCGCAAAGAAGTACCGTGACCGGGGGCTATGCAAGATGAACGCTGAAGTTATTAGAGAGCACAAATCCACTTTCCTGCCTTGGTTCAAAGAGCATGTTCTTGCTAATCCCCCGGAAGAGGGCTCTACAGACGGATTGCTCATATACGCCTTAGCACATGGCCCCGCGGCCAACCTCGCGACCTATCAGGCATACGATATCAATGGATACATGTTCTACACGGAGGCCAAAGATATAAACAGTGATTTTCAGAACTCAGGGGTGACGATGGAATGCATGACCGGCGACAACGCCGCAACTCAAAGATTCTACGGAAGGGTCGAAGAGATCTGGGAGCTTGACTACTCAGGACTGCACAATGCGATGATGTTCCGTGTCAGATGGGCTAAGAACGTCGAAAGAGAAAACCGGTATTTCACTACCATGTCTATACCCGACGCCAAGAGCGCTACCATGAACGCCATCGAAAAAACGAGCCATGGGTACACGCTAAGCACGTGACACAATGCTTCTTCATAACCGACCCGAGCAATCCCAGCCGTGTTGTCTTGAGGAGAGGCAAAAGGAACATCATCGGAATGGATGGAGTTGCCAACGAGGAAGACTATGACCAGTACGGCAACCCGATGAGGAAAGATGATGATGACAATGAAGCATACGTCAAAAGAAGAATCAATACTACATTACCTAAGAAAGATCGTACTCCATGGAAAAGGAAAATTCACAACGAGGGGCTCAATTATTCGACAGCGAACAAGAAGGGAAAGAAGCTCACTCAGAAATGAAAACGTCGACGCTAAGAAACCATCATTTATATATATGTATTTATTTTGTGTACGCACTTAATCGTTATCGGTCAAATGATATGTAATATATATCGTCGCCTGAGTTATATACATTGTATCCGATCCCCTTCTTCCCGGCTCGGTCGTCTTTCGGAAAAGAAAATAAAATGAAAAGAAATAGAAAAATGAGAAAGGAAAGAAGAAAATGAAAGGATTACAAAAGGAAATGAAAATAAAAATAAAAAGGAGAAAGGAAATAAGAAAAATAAAATGAAAAGAAAAAGCAAAAGGAGAAAATGAAAAGAAAAATCAAAGGAATAGCAGTAGCACGTTTATGGACCCGCGCTATAGCTAACTTAGCTGTAGCGCGGGCTACCCAAACCGGCGCTACAGATAAGTTAGCTATAGTAGTAGCGTGTGTCCACACCCGCGCTATAGCTAAGTTAGCTGTAGCACCGGTTTAGGTATCCCGCGCTACAGCTAAGTTAGCTATAGCGCGGGTCCATAAACGCCTTTCTTCCCCAATTCCCCCCATTCCCCCCATTCCATCCCCTTGCCCTCCTCCACGCCATCGCCGGAGCCCTCGTCTCCTCGCGCCGTCGCCGGAGCCCGTCCTCGCCGTGCCTGCCTCCTCCTCGACGTCGCCGCGCGCCTGCCTCCTCCTCCTGGACCTCGCCGCGCCTGCCTCCTCCTCGACGTCGACGTCGCCGCCAACCTCCTCCTCCTCCATTGACCTCGCCGCCCTGTAAGGCCCTCCTCGCCCCTCCCCTCTTGTCTCTCTCTGCTCTCTCTCTCTCTCTCTGCCATATGTATGAACCCTAGGTTATTTAGTGCTAGATTAGTTCCATATGAACCCTAGGTTAATTAGTGCTAGATTAGTGCCATGAATACACTAGGGTTAGTGCTAGATTATGAAACCTAGGTGCCATTTGAACCCTAGGTTAGTGTTATGAACCCTAGTAAAAAAATTGTTGCTATTTACATTTTTTAGTTCAAACAGAATTGTTGCTATTTAAAAAAATTTAGTTAAAGCAACTGTGCTAGATTATGAACCCTAGCTAGTTAAAACAGAATTATTGCTATGTTAGTGCTAGATTATGAACCCTAGTTAAAACAGAATTGTTGCTGTTTAAAAAAATCTTAGTTCAATCAATTGTTTTTATTTAAAGAAAAAACAGAAGTTCCTTGTTTGCATCAATCAATTGTTAGCTAGGGTTTTTTGAGAAGTAGCTATTGTTTTGTTTAGTTAACCCTAGTAGATAGGAATTTAACTAGGGTTCTTTATGGTGAATTTCTTTGAATAATTAAAGTGCATGAATTTCTTTGATATACATGATGTTGGCGGTTGATGGTGAACATATTTTGAATAATTGAAGTGCCAAATGATGTTGGCTGCTGTTGTTGCCATATGATGTGCCAAATGATGGAGATGATGTGCTATTGTTGCCTATGTTGGCTTTTCTTGTTTGCAGGGAAATGATCCGAGTGGCCTATGTTTTGCCGGAATGTTGATTCATTTCCGTTCCAGCGAATTTCAGGCGCTCGATATGTCCACTTTTTAGCAAAGGTCATGCCGAAATTTACCGTGAATTTCGGCATGACTTGTGCTAGAAAGTAGGCATATCGAGTGCCCGGCATTTGCTTGGACGGGAATGAAACGGCATTCCGACAAACCATAGGCCTTTTTTATGTCATTACTCATTTTATTATAGTTTAAGAATTAAACGAGCAGACTTAATCGTGGGAAACATGTCGAACAACGACGAGACCGGGCCTTCTGACCATGCTGCCGACGACATACAATATGACCATGAACATCATTACCTCGACTTTTTGTCTAGTCAGCAAACAGAAGGTTTGCAGGGTGACCTGGTCATAGCGGACGATGGTACTGCCGCCGACATCGACACCGATGGCACTGATGGCACCGGCACCTATGGTGGCGCCAAAGGTACCGGCGCCGAAGGCCGTAACGAAAAGAAGAAGCAGAAGAAGCAGAGGACACGACTCCCTAACAAACTCGGCATCGGAAGAATCCTGGTCATAGAGATGCACCCAGGCAAATTCGAGCCAATAGCGCCGGATGAACCTCGCAAGTGCTACGGCAACCAAGTCGGATGCATCCTACGGGAAACCACGAGCATCAACGACAATGACTTAAGGAAGAAACCACATCTGGAGCACTTGCTCCTAATGAAGCTACACAAGAGATTCCAGTTCCCCGGCCGGGATGACCGCATAGAAAACCCGTGGGATGATGCTGCCATGAAAGGTATCAATAACCATGCCATGGGCATGTTCAGCAACGATTTGGCCGCCTGGAAAGGGAGGGTGAAACGAGCGATTGATGCTAATGAACCCATGTCCAAGATTTTGGCGGACAATCCGACACTGACGGCAGAGGAGTTCGAAAAGTTCAAGGACACTTCCGCTACCGAGGCAGCGAAGATTAAGTCTGAGAAATACAAGTCAATGCAGCAAAGGAACACGGGGAACCAACGCCTCGGAAGCCGTGGCTACATTGGCAAGAGGCCCATATGGGATAAGGAGGACGCGGAACGTGAAGCCGCGGGGATCCCAGACCCCTACGCGGAGTTCACCGACCCACAGGAGCGTGACTTCATCAGGGCCCGGTACAAGTGGGACAAGGAAAAGAAGGTTTGGTACACGGACCCGATCACGAGGAAATTGATTAGATTACTGGTAATTATTCTTTTACCACCTTACATTTAGCTTCTGATCAAGTGGACTACACGTTGTAGTAACATTCGTAAACGGTTCACATTCCTTTTGCAGAAGGAGCAACATAGGCTTGCAGCCCAAAGCGACTCGTCGTCTCAGTCGTCGATGAGGCCCAAGTGGGACACCCCTCTCAACCGGGCCTTGAACCAACTGAAGGGACTCCCTTTGGACCAGCGGCCGCAATATGGACGTGTGCACGGCGTCGGAGACGGCGCCATGTGGAAGTACTACTACAACGAGGGCCCGGAGGCGAAAAGTCAGAAAAAGAAGTTCAGTCAGTTGAACATCGACGAGAAGGTGAAGCTTGCGGTCGAGAAAAATGCAGCTGAGGACGAGAAAAAAGCAGCTGAGGCCGCAGAAGCGAACAAAAATGAGTTGGTCCAGCAGGCAGTCAATGCAGCTGTAGCTGCCTGCAGAAATGATTTCGCTACTAACTTGATTCCGGCTATTATCGACTGGACGAAGCAAAATCCAGACAAGACGGCACAGGATTTTCCCATGCCCAGCTTCGTCGGGAGCAACTCGGTGAACATCGCACCACCACCACCTGCTGCCGCTACCACACAAGGTCCTGCTCCCGCACCCGCTCATAGCAGCCCGTCCTCTGTCTCTGGCGTGCTAGGCGGGCCTTCGTCTTTGGCTGACCTCGACGCCCTCACGGTAATTACACGTCGCACCAACATATATATAATCTTCCATTTTTCGTTGCCTTTCGGATGTCTTACGCCGCAGACATGTCTTCGCAGGCCGACGAAACCCCGTGCACCGTACTCTACATGATCAACGGCCGGAAGGTGGACGTGGGAAAGGCAGTGATAACGAAGCCCTTGGAACTCACGTTCCATGGCCAGCCGATCCCCATTGGCACCTTCAGGGTTACCTTGTCGAGTGTGAAAGCGGGCCACGAGGATTTGACTCCTCCAGTACGGCTCGGGGGAGAGGAGGACGAGACCCCGATGCGGCTTGTTGAATGCAAGGGTTGGATGCTGCTATGGCCGAAGAATCTTCTTCGTCTAGAGGCGGCCGAGAGCACACCAATGCAAGGATTGGAGAACCAGCAAGGTATGAACACCACCACCCCGCCTACGCAATTACCAGCGCCTCTCGTGCCGGGTGAGAGCGACGGACGACGCGAGGAAGGGGATCCAATAGTGGATGATGTAGTCGGCCCCGTGGAACAAGGAATGGATGATGAGATGGAGGAGGAGGACCCTCTCCGGTTCCTCAATACCGGTGCCGCCTATGACGACGGACAAATGATGAGTCAGCCATATGACTCGGGCTATGAGCATGCGGATGAGGAGATGGATGATGTGCCCAGGCAGGAACGTCCTAGAGTTGATTGCAAGAAGTCTCTCTTCATGCAATCCTCACAGGACACGCCTCCAGATGCCGCCTCAACGCAGGGTCATCTAGCCGAGGGTCGTAAAGTGCTTAGCCCGATGACACTGGTGGTGGGGGTAAGGAAGGGTCTGGATAGTGAACCCAAGAAAAAGGAGAGGAGGAGACCGCCGAAGAGAGGCACTGCTGCCGCCAAAGCTGCCAAAGCTTCTAGCAGCCAGCCGACCGATTTTGCAGACCGTGTACCGGTCAAAGGTGCGGCGATGTACCATGTCGCGGGCGAGCCAATCCTATCGCCGAAACCGCTAGAGGCCATATCAGGGGATCTCAGGAGACTACACAACCATGTGTTGTCGACTGAGAAAAGCCTTGTCGCCTGGGAGGATCCAGGATATCCGCTTTACGCGGTTCGTGTGCCTCAGGCCAAGTGCTATGTCGACACACTGCCCGTGGAGGTGTTCTTCCTGTGGTTTGATCACATCTTTGAGATGTTTCTCATGAGCCGGCTTGATTTTACGATCGTCCGCCTTTTTACGCTACATATGAACTTTGTCATCAGGAGAGAACAAATCTCGGAAATCGCGGTGGCGGATCCATACTACATGCATGAGTCCTTCTTGAGTCTCGGCGAGTTTGATCGTAAAGCTGCTAGGGACTACATCGAATACTTCATGGTAACGAATAAGGACAAGGAAACGATTCTCCTGCCTTATCATCCAATGTAAGTCATTGCCGGACAACCCTTTCATATGTTTCAATCATTCCTTCGCTCATATGGAGACTAATTTGAGGTGTCGTGGTTTTCCGCAGCAACGGGCGTGCCGTCCTTATCGTTCTTTTCCTGCGAGTCTCCCACGCCGTGTATTTCGACTCGTCCAGAAACTTCGAGAAGAAAGACTACACCCACATAATGGATATTCTGGATGATGCTCTCCACGGCTTCAGCATGAGGGGTGGCAACATGCTGATCAGGAAACAAAGGAAGAACAAGCCGGGTTTCTCACATAAAACTACCTTCTGCTCCATCCATCAAACGACAGCAAGCAAGAACGACTGATTCTACCTCCTCCATCTCATGATGGAGTACAGAAGGGATCACCAACATCTTCGCATGACAACAAGAAACGATGAACATATCCGCAAATGGGCAGAATCCTTAAGACACGAACTGGATTATAGAATCAGAGATGACTTCTTTCGCATCCAGAAGGACATTGCAACGATCATCATGAAAGAAGTTGTCGAAGAGAAGGGGATGTTCCACCACGGCCCTATATCACGAGCTGACGTCAGAACTCGCATAGGCATGCAAAGTCAAGACCTGACGCCGTTCACGAAGCTAGGGTGCATCCTCCCGGATATGGATGGGTGGAACTTCCAGTGATTGACGATGCCGATGATGATGTGTCGGTTGAACTTGTAGTTTCTGTAGCGATGAAACTTTGTGATGTCAACGGTCCGGCTGAACTTGCGTAACGCTAGTTTGTTAGTTTGGGTACGATGACCTGCGTACATCTAGTTAATTAGTTTGGGTACGGTGAACCTACGTTGATTAATTATGTTTACTATATGTTGCATCTCTTAGCTAACTCTTTCTTTTCGTGTTGCTCAAATATATTATGTTGCATATTATTGTTGAATTCGCTTGATGAACATGCGTCTCTAACAGGTACATAGGTCCTTGATGGCAAAGAAGTGCTATGCCGTGTACATAGGGAGGGTTCCGGGAGTGTACGATGAGTTGGCCGAGTGTCAGGCCCAAGTGTCACGGTTCTCGGGCGGCAGCCATAAAGGGTTTGATAGCAGACAAGAAGCAGAAGCTAGTTACTTGAGGTTCACGCTAGCGCGAGAGAGGAATCACAACCGGCGCCTCATGTACTGCATAATTCCGCTCTTACTCATAGTGATAGCTCTTCTCTTCTATATCATCATTTTAGATGGATGATGAAACATGTGTATGGGATGACGATGTAGTTGCATGTATTCGAGACATATCATAACTTGTATCGCTATTTCGAGATCGATGATGATGATAGACATCATTTGTGTTGGATGATGATGGCATGATTTGATGAGAATATTTGCATGTGTATGATATGATGAGACTAATGTGTGTGATATGACAGGCTATTGTATAAACCTATTAAAAAACAGAGAAAAAACGTTGCAAAAAAAATTACAGACAATAGTAACAGTAGCGCGGGGTATGTGTATCAGTAGCGCTGCTTTATCAGTAGCGCGTGTTAAATAGGCGCGCTGCAGTTTTTAGCAGTAGCGAGGTTCACCTAAACGCGCTACTGCTAAACTCTGTTAGCAGTAGCGTGGGTGTAACAGCGCTACTGCTAATAGTTAGTTGTAGCGCCGTAGCAGTAGCGCGCCCACCCGCGCTACTGATATTACAAAACCCCGCGCTACTGCTAGGGTTTTCCCTAGTAGTGTAATTGCAAGATTAAATTGTATGGTGATAGATAGATTGATCAAACAAAAATACAAAACAAAATAAATAAAGTAAAATTGCAGCAAGGTATTTTTAGGATTTTCAATATATGATAAAGGTAGACCCGGGGGCCATAGTTTTCACTAGAGGCTTCTCTCTTGAAAATAGCATACGGCGGGTGAACAAATTACTGTTGGGCAATTGATAGAAAAGCAAATAATCAGGACAATATCCAAGGCAATATCCGAGACAAGTAGACCGAAACGATTCTGCATCTACTACTATTACTCCACACATCGACCGCTATCCAGCATGCATCTAGAGTATGAAGTTCATAAAGAACGGAGTAACGCCTTAAGCAAGATGACATGATGTAGACAAAGTAAACTCACGCATGAATAAACCCCATCTTTTTACCCTTAATAGCAATGATACATACGTGTCATGTCCCTTTCTGTCACTGGGATTGAGCACTGCAAGATCGAACCCATTACAAAGCACCTCTCCCATTGCAAGATAAATCAATCTAGTTGGCCAAACCAAATCAACAGATCGGAGAGAAATACAAAGATATAACAATCATGCATAAAAGAGTTTAGAGAAAACTCAAATAATATTCAAGGATAATCCGATCATAAACTCACAATTCATCGGATCCCAACAAACACACCGCAAAAAGTGATTACATCGGATAGAACTCCAAGAACATCGAGGAGAACATTGTATTGAAGATCACAAAGAGAGAAGAAGCCATCTAGCTACTAACTATGGACCCGAAGGTCTGTGGTAAACTACTCACGCATCATCGGAAGGGCAGCAAGGTTGATGTAGAGCCCCTTCGTGATCGAATCCCCCTCCGACAGAGTGCCGGAAAAGGCCTCCAGATGGGATCTCTCGAGAAAAGGACTTGCGGCGGCGGAAAAAGTATTTCATGGACTCTCCTGTTGGTTTCCCAATTTTAGAGTATTTATAGAGGTGGAATTAGGTCAAACGGAGCAGAGGTGGGCCCACGAGGCACCAGGGCGTGCCACCCCCCCTGGGGCGCGCCCTGGTGGCTCGTGGCCACCTCCTCTGTCTTCTGGCCCTCTCCCGAAGCTTCTATTGTCTCTTATGTCCAAAAAAATCTCCAAAAAGTTTCGTGGCATTTGGACTTCGTTTGGTACTGATATTCTGAAAAACCAAAAACAGGCAAAAAACAACAACTGGCACTGGGCACTAAGTTAATAGGTTTGTCCCAAAAAATGATATATAATTGCTTGTAAGTGTATATAAAACATCCAAGATTGATACTATAATAGCATGGAACAATCAAAAATTATAGATACGTTGGAGACGTATCAAGCATCCCCAAGCTTAATTCCTGCTCGTCCTCGAGTAGGTAAATGATAAAAACAGAATTTTTGATGTGGAATGCTACCTATCATATTCATCATATACTGTTTTCTTTTGTAGCATGGACATTTGGACTTGAATGATTCAAAGCAATAGTCTATAGTTTGACATGAAGACATAAATACTCAAGCATGCTAACAAGCAACCATGTCTTTCAAAATATCAATGCTAAACAAAGTCATCCCTAGCCCATTATGCTCAATCATTGATCCATTCATGAAACACACTCAATATTAGCTACACACAATGCACAAGTTTGACAATAGTGCTCTCAAGTTGGTGCTTTGTAAGAGAAGATGGAGACTCAAAATAAAAATAAAAATTGCATAAAAGTAAATAGATAGGCCCTTCGCAGAGGGAAGCAGAGATTTGTAGAGGTGCCAGAGTTCAAGGCTTAAATTAGAGAGATAAAATTATTTTAAGAGGCATGCTTTTCCTATCAACGAAAACGACCGAGAATTCCCAATATCTTCCATGCTAGACACATTATAGGCGGTTCCCAAACAGAAAATAAAGTTTATCTCCTTTCCACCATTCTTTCACAATCCATGGCTAGCTGTATCCACGGGTGCCCTCCATAACAACACTTTCCAAGGAATTTATTGTTATCATCATATTAAAAAAAATCATTTCGGGACTGGGCATCCCTATTACCTGCCACTCTCTCTTGCAATGACAAGTGAATAAACACTCATCGTGAGAATAACACACCTAGCATGGAAAATATTGGCCACCCCCTGCCGCTTCATGAGCGGTACGGGCACACAAAACGGAAAATTATTTTAAAAATTTAGAGTTGGCACATGCAAATTTACTTGGAACGGCATGGAAATACCGCATATAGGTAGGTATGGTGGACTCATTTGGCACAACTTGGGTTTAAGGAGTTGGATGCACAAGTAGCATTCCCGCTTAGTACAAACGAAGGCTAGCAAATAGATTGAGAAGCGACCAACCAAAAAGCAAAAACGGTCATAAACATGCATTGAACATAACTAACACTAAATAATGCACCATAAGTAGGATATAATTTCGTTGTATAACTATTGACTTTATGTGTAGGGAATCACAAACCTTAACACCAATATTCTTACTAAATCACAATTACTCACTAACATGACTCACATATTATCATCTCCATATCGCAAAACTATTGCAATGAATCAAACTTATCATATCCAATGATCTATATGAAAGTTTTTATTATATCCCTCTTGAATATTCATCACTTTGGGACCAAATTCATATCTTGTGAAAATTATCATTACTATTATCAACTCTCAAAAAGATATAAGTGAAGCATGAGAGTTCAAATATTTCTTCAAAATTTTATCACCGCCGTGCTCAAAAATATATAAGTGAAGCACTAGAGCAACTACCTAGCTCAAAAGATTTAAGTGAAGCACATAGAGTATTCTAACAAATGATGATAAACGTATGGCTCTCTCAAATAAGTGTGTCCAGCAAAGATGATTGTGACAAACTAAAAAGAAAAAAAAACAAAGACTCATATAATACACGACGCTCCAAGCAAAACTCATGATATGTGACGAATAAAAATATAGCTCCAAGTAAAATTACCGATAGTTAGTAGAAGAAAGAGGGGATGCCTTCCGGGGCATCCCCAAGCTTAGTTGCTTGAGTCTTCCCTGAATATTACCTTGGGGTGCCTTGGGCATCCCCAAGCTTAGGCTCTTGCCACTCCTTATTCCTTCATCTATCGTGATCTCACCCAAAACTTGAAAACTTCAATCACACAAAACTCAACAAAACCTTTGTGAGATCCGTTAGTATAACAAATAAATCACTACTTTAAGTACTGTTGCAAACCCATTCATATTTTATTTTTGCATTATACCTACTGTATTCTAACTTCTCCATGGCTTATACCCCCCGATACAATCCATAGTTTCATCAAAACAAGCAAAACAATGCACCAAAAACAGAATCTGTCAAAAACAGAACAGTCTGTAGCAATCTGAACATTGACCATACTTCTGTAACTCCAACAATTCTGAAAAATTAGGACAACGTGGGAAATTTGTATATTAATCATGTGAAATAAAATTCAGAATTTTATCATGCTCCAGAAAATTTATATAATTCTGCTACTGGACGCAAAAGTTTCTGTTTTTGCACCGGATCAAAGCAACTATCATCCAAATCATCCCAAAGGCTTTAGTTGGCACAAATACTAATTAAAACATAAAAACACAATCATAACAGTAGCATAGTTGTATGAACACAAGAAAACAGAAAAATAAACACAAAAATTAAGATAACTATTGGGTTGTCTCCCAACAAGCTCTTTCTTTATAGCCATTAAGATAGGCTTGAGATTTAAATGATGCTCACATGAAAGATAAAAGATGAAACACAAAGAGAGCATCATAATTCATGTGATAAACACATTTAAGTCTAACATACTTCCTATGCATAGGCATTTTATAAGAGAACAAATTATCAAGACAAGAATAACCTAGCATATGCAAGGAAGGAGAAAGAAACAATAGCAATCTCAACATGAAGAGAGGTAATTTAGTAACATGAAAATTTCTACAACCATATTTTCCTCTCTCATAATAATTACATGTAGGATCATATTCAAATTCAACAATATAGCTATCATATAAAAAAAATTCTTCATGATCCACATGCTTAAAACTCTTATAATCTTCCAAGACAGTGGGATTAACATCAACTAAAGTCATGACCTTTCCAAACCCACTTTTATCAAAAAATTCACAAGATTGATAATTCCCCAAAGTGGTGGGATCATTATTACCTAAATTTGACACTCTTCCAAACCCACTTTCAATATTATTGCAAACACTATTATCAATAACATATTCATCATGAGGCTTAAATAAATTTTCAAGATCATAAGAAGCATTATCACCCCAATCATGATCATTGCAATAAGTAGTGGACATAACAAAATTTTCATCCCCAAGCTCATAGTTTTGCATATTATTAGCATAATTGACATTCATAGAATTTATAATAATATCATCGCAATCATGCTTTTCATTCAAGGAGCTGTCAAGTGTGGGTGCAATATAAATAATTTCATTTTTAACATAAGGAACTATAGCAAGTTCATCTCCATAAGCATCATTAATATTGGCATCATGGCCATAAGAATAGAAAGCATAATGTTCATTAAGAGGGGATATTTCAATCGAATCATCGGAATCATAATTATCTATAGATTCATGCATATCATTATTCTCTTCCAAAGCAGCACACATTCTCTCAATAAATTTTTTAACATAGGCATTATGAGCATAGTTTTCATAGCAATATTTAAGTATGGCAAAAAAATTAGATTTGTAGAGAGTAAAATCATACTTTTAAATCAAATAAGCAACTTCATAAGCACCCTTAAAAGCAACAAATTCTTCAATTTGTTCGATATCATAGTAACTATAAACACCCTTTTCATAAGAAGATAAGATTTTATTATCATTGAACTCACATAGGTAGGGAAGGTGTTTTTTAGGGATCTTAGAGCAACAAGTAAAATCATAAATTTCACATAGATTCCAAGCATAGCATAGCAAACTATTTATTTGATGCCATAGGAGTCTCCCCTTTTGGGACAAACGGTGACGCACAAAATGAGCATGCTCATCTAATGATTTTCCCTCAACTAAACTAGTTGGGGTTTCAGCACGAGCACAAATGGATCGAAGATTATCCAAGTAGAAAACCTTAACTGGATCCATAGCTATCTTATTTTTCTTAAAACTTTTCTATTTTTGAGTGTTGACATGATAGTGATTTCACGCAAAGCAAGTAGACAAGCAAACGAGAAAAAGGCAAACGCGAAAATATTTTTGTATTTCTGTAAAAACTTTTAAGAAGTGGGGGAGATGAAAACGAGAGGCAAAGGCAAATAAAATAAATGCAAGGAGATGAAAGTTTATGCGTAGGTACTTGATAGATGTTGATGACATCTCCCCGGCAATGGCGCCAGAAATTCTTCCTGCTACTTGTGAGCTATGTTGAGATTTCCCCGAAGAGGAGGGGATGATGCAGTACAGTAGAGATAAGTATTTCCCTCAGTTATGAAACCAAGGTTATCAATCCAGTAGGAGAATCACGCAACAACTCGTTAGCAGCACCTGCACACAAAATAACAAATCCTCGCACCCAACGCGAACAAGGGGTTGTCAATCTCTTGGCGGTTAATTGCAAGATTAAATTGTATGGTGATAGATAGATAGATCGAACAAAAATACAAAATAAAATAAATAAAGTAAAATTACAGCAAGGTATTTTTAGGATTTTCAATGTATGATGAAGGTAGACCCGGGGGCCATAGTTTTCACTAGAGGCTTCTCTCTTGAAAATAGCATACGGTGGGTGAACAAATTACTGTTGGGAAATTGATAGAAAAGCAAATAATCATGACGATATCCAAGGCAATGATCATGTATATAGGCATCACGTCCAAGACAATTCGGTCTACTACTACTATTACTCCACACATCGACCTCTATCCAGCATGCATCTAGAGTATTAAGTTCATAAAGAACGGAGTAACGCCTTAAACAAGATGACATGATGTAGACAAAGTAAACTCATGCATGAATAAACTCCATCTTTTTACCCTTAATAGCAACGATACATACGTGTCATGTCCCTTTCTGTCACTAGGATTGAGCACCGCAAGATCGAACCCATTACAAAGCACCTCTCCCATTGCAAGATAAATCAATCTAGTTGGCCAAACCAAATCAATAGATCGGAGAGAAATACGAAGCTATAACAATCATGCATAAAAGAGTTTAGAGAAAACTCAAATAATATTCATGGATAATCTGATCATAAACTCACAATTTGTAACACCCCCAGTGTCATGCTACAGTGACCTCACTCTAATGATGCCAAGTCATCATCATTATATCCTAAAAAATGCAATTAAGAAATAATTCAACTCAAATTCAAAATTCAAATAACAAGTGAAATTAGAAAAACTCCAAACTTGCAAGAAAAATAGTTCATAATATTGCAAATAATCTCAAAGCAATTATAGAAATAAAACCAACATTATTTGAATTCCCAAATTGACTCTAACAACCAAAAACAGTGACTTTAACAGCCACTTTAATTCATTTCCAATTAAACAAAATTCAAATGAAATTATTCAACTACCAAACTTTTTGTGCCAGTGGGAAATATTGCATAGTAATTATTGGGGCAAGTTTCACATTTTACATAATTCATCTTGTAGCTAAAATTAATAGAAAACAGTAGGTAAATTAGAAAGCAGAAAAAGAAAAAGAGAAAAGGGCCTAGTTCTACTGTGCACTAGAGCTCATCCCCTACAGCACTGGCCCAGCCCACTCGCCCACTCGTCTCCCACCTCCCGCCTCTCTCTCCTCACTGTCAACTGCAGCACGCGCGCGTGTACTGGCCCCCCCTCTCGCGCGCTCGACAGCGCGGATGCAACTCCGCGGGCACCTACAAGCCCTCCCCTCTCTCCCCGCAAACCCTAGCCTCCCCCCATTCTTCCCCTCTCACTCTCTGCCACTCTCTCCCACCGCGACCGAACGCGTCCGCCACCATGGCCACGCCCTAGCGCGGCCAACGTACCCTTCTCGCCGCCTCACCGTGTCATACGAGGCCGCCGACATCCGCTACATCTTCTCCGACCCCGATCTCGACCCCTACGCCTTCACGATGACCGCATCGACCTCGACTCCGCCCGCGGCCAGCCGAGCTCCTTCCCGTTGATCCGCCATGACCAGCACCTCCCCGAACCTGCTGACATCCTCTACGGCCCGCTGTGAGCACCGCGTCCACCTCCCTCTCTCCGTGCTCTCCGATTGTAGCCGTAGCGGCCATCTCCGTCGTGCCCGAGCCCGCCTCCGCGTGAGCTCGTCGCCGACAGCCTGCCGGTGACCAAATGGTCACGCGCCGGTGTCCATTGCGCTCGCACGCACGCGTAGGTTCCCCCTGGCCCTTTAGCTTGAGCCATTGCACGCTGTTGCTGCTGTTCCGCTTCCACCCGAACGCCACCGCCGCCACGGCTCGTCACCGACGTCCATTCCAGCCACCCCAGCACCCACGGCCACCACCATTGGATGCGCGCGAGCGCCAGCAGCCCGTAGCACCTCTCCGCGCGCCAATCCGTGGCCCATAGCCATTTTTCGGCCAAGACCCGAGCCCGCCGCCATGTTCCTAGCTCGCCGGGGCAACTCCGGTCGCCGTGCTGACGTGGGCGCCTCTGGGCCCCACCCCAGTGTCGCTGCCACTGGGCCCCACGGCACAGTTGACCCAGTCAAACCTGCTGACTGGGCAGCTACTGTCGCTGACAGGCGGGCCCCGGGCGCTTAATTATCTAATTTGGAATTAAACTTAATATGTTAATTAAATTAGTCGCTGACATGTGGGTCCCACTAGCTAATTAACTTAATTAGTTAAATTAAACCTTTGTTTAATTAAATCAGTCAATGACAGGTGGGATCCACTAGTCCTGTTGACCAGTCAACGGTCACAGTTGACTGCTGACTGGGTAGTCAACTGGGACCCACCTGTCAGCCTAATAAGCACTTTTCTAGGTACACTTCTGTGTACCCATAGCAAATTAGTCATTTAATTTCGAATTTAAAATAAATACAGTAATTCCAGAAAATGATTAAAACTTTGAAAAATAAAATAAAATAAACTGTAACTCCGATGAAAATAATTTATATATGAAAAATGATCAGAAAAATATGAAGAATCCGAATATGCTCTCCACATACCTGTCACATGCCTCTAACATACTGAACGTTGAACATTTGCTACAGAAACCGCTAAATGAACAGTGTTCGGAGCTGGGAAAATATTCTTGGATATTTTCCCGCTCCGTTTAAAATACCTAGCTCTGCGTTAGGGCACCCCTAGCACAGCCTATTGCCGTGCCAAGCATCTGTGTGCATTTGTTTGCTTTATATTTATTGTTTCTTCCCCCTCTTCTCTCCGGTAGACCCCGAGACCGATGTTGCCCCTGTGATCGACTACGTCACCGACGACCCTGCTTCCTTTTCAACAGAGCTTCCAGGCAAGCAAACCCCCTTGATCATTCCTATATCACCTATTCCTTCTTCCCCGTGATTGCATTAGAATTTCTACCGTATTTGATTGCTCCTATTCTGATGCATAGCCTATTTTTGTAACTGCTGTTGATACTTTACCTTTTGTCCTAAACGCTTAGTATATGCTGGTTAGTGATCCATCAATGGCCCCACAACCTTGTCCTTGTTGCCATGCTTTACCACCAGTGACTTGATCAATGTGATCAATGTGTAGAGACCGAACACCGCACCGCACACCCCCTTAGTTGTACGACTCCGCAGGGATACTATCGAGCGCCGAGGGTGATACCTCCTACCTCACTCTAGATGATATCTCTATAGCGTAGCTAGTTGGTTGTGGGTTACCGAGGGTGATTCCTCTTTCACCACCTCCGATGATGCCTTTGTCGTGCAACCCTTCAAGTGTGAATCCATCGAGGGTGATTCCTCTGGGTTCACCTTGACGGTAGCATCGAGTGGGAATCCATCGAGGGTGATCCCTCGGATTACCCCCCCCCCCCCCTTGATGTTACGGACACACGGTTACCTTTAACTGTTGCCCCCATGTACTATTATTGCGGGACAGAAGGGACAGGCGGTACCACCTCGGTAGAGGTGGACCTGAGTTCCCGACAGTCTCTTGAGAGTCAGGTTGACCTGGAGGGTACCCGCGAGATAATTACGAGGCGCGGCCGGGCAGGCAGAGACCGCCCTAGAGAGGGATGGGCCTGACCCTTGTTGCACTTCCTCTTGACGGGGCAACAGGAGTACTGATCATCACCGCGAGCTCCCAACACACTAATGGATTTGGGTATTTGATCTGAGTTGACCACTGGCCTATACGCACTACCACCACGCGGGATAATGGTTTAATGGGGCCCTCGGCGCCGTATGTATTAGCCGAAAGCTCTGTCAGATGTCCAGTTCAGCATTGCGGCATGGCTGGGCCGGCGCCATCCAGGACAGAGGTGGTGCCTGGACCCGCCCTGCACGGAACGACCCGGAGTGCAAAGGGCGATGGGCCCAAGACCCCTGAGCACTTAGGATGTAGACCGGCGGGGACCTCTATGCGGAGCCTAGGTAGGACTACATCGTGTCGATCAGTCGAGGCCGGGCATGACTCGGAAAAGTGTGTCCGGCCAGAGTTAATCGAGCGTGTTGGGTAACAGTAGTGCACCCCTGCAGTGAAGTTATCTACTCGAATATCCATGTCCACGGTAACAGGACGCTCAGTGTTGTATCCCGATCTACTACAACTTGAACTGGATACATGTTAAATAAAATGTAAGCTCCGAGATTGCTTTCTCACAGGGAGTCGAGGAAGGATCTCTGGGCTTTGCTACTACATGTTTGTTACTTTATGTTATGCTGCTAAACTACACTCTTCTAATGCTGCAAGACGCTGCAAGATGCTAATCTTCGATAGGCTAGGCCTTCCCCTCTATTCTGGCAGTTATGCAGTCCAGTCCATAGATACAGCCCCTTCATTTGATACCGATGCATATTTAGCATAGATCTGATGTAAGTCTTGTGAGTACTTTGGATGAGTACTCACGGTTGCTTTGCTACTTCTTTTTCCCCATACCCGATTGCTGCGACCAGGTGACGGAGTCTCGGAGCCAGCTGATACCGTCGACGACTACTACTTCCATGGTGGAGCCTACTGCTACGTGGAGACCGACGACCAGGAGTAGTTTAAGAGGCTCCCAGGTAGGAGGCCTTGCCTCTTTCGATCAGAGCCGTTGTTTGTTTTCGCCTTCTTAAGGCAACCTTGTCTAATTATGTCTGTACTCAGATACTAATGCTTCCGCTGACTCTTGTGTAACTCGAGCTTATGTATTCGAGCCCTCGAGGCCCCTGGCTTGTAATATAAAGCTTGTATTATTTTATATTTTGTGTCTAGAGTTGTGTTGTGATATCTTCCCGTGAGTCCCTGGGCTTGATCGTGTGCATTTGCGTGTATGATTAGTGCACAGTCGGGCCGGGGGAGTCACAAGTTGGTATCAGAGCCGACTGCCTGTAGGAAGCCCCCTTTCCAACTCCTTGGCCGAAGTTGAGTCTAGTCTTTGAAAAACTATTTTACTAACATGGCTGTGTGGCTTACGGGCTCACATCGCCAGTGGGTGGTATTAGGATCTTTTATTCCTCTTCCTTACTCTGGGATTCTGATCTCTCCTCTATTCGGGTTAAAGTTTTGCTAACTCTAACATTTGGTTCTCGTGTTCACGTCCACCCGGAGAGCTGGATTGTCTGCAGTTACATTCTCCTTTCCATTGGTCTGTTTAACCTTTCTTGTAGTCTAGCTTTTATCTGAGCAGTGATAATTCCCTGCTTAAGCCAACACTCCCAAATGATTGTTCTCTGACTTGCCTTGCTGTCATGACCTTGCAAGATGTCACTGCCTTCCCACTATTAATCAACACTCACCACAGTTCCACAGGATCGAAACCTGACTCTCCTGTACATCCTTGATCCTGAAGATACCCCTTACCTCCACCTCTTTAATCTCGGGACGAGATTTCTAGTAGTAGGGGAGATTTGTAACACCCCCAGTGTCATGCTACAGTGACCTCACTCTAATTATGCCAAGTCATCATCATTATATCCTAAGAAATGCAATTAAGAAATAATTCAACTCAAATTCAAAATTCAAATAACAAGTGAAATTAGAAAAACTCCAAACTTGCAAGAAAAATAGTTCATAATATTGCAAATAATCTCAAAGCAATTATAAAAATAAAACCAACATTATTTGAATTCCCAAATTGACTCTAACAACCAAAAATAGTGACTTTAACAGCCACTTTAATTAATTTCCAATTAAGCAAAATTCAAATGAAATTATTCAACTACCAAACTTTTTGTGCCAGTGGGAAATATTGCATAGTAATTATTGGGGCAAGTCTCAAATTTTACATAATTCATCTGGTAGCTAAAATTAATAGAAAATAGTAGCTAAATTAGAAAGCAGAAAAAGAAAAAGAGAAAAGGGCCTAGTTCTACTGTGCACTAGAGCCCATCCCCTACAGCACCGGCCTAGCCCACTCCCCCACTCGTCTCCCACCTCCCGCCTCTCTCCTCGCTGTCGACTGCAGCACACGCGCGCGCACTGGGCCCCCCTCTCACGTGCTCGACAGTGCGGCTGCAACTCCGCGGGCACCTACAAGCCCTCCCCTCTCTCCCCGCAAACCCTAGCTGCCCCCCATTCTTCTCCTCTCACTCTCTGCCACTCTCTCCCACCGTGACCGAGCATGTCCGCCGCCATGGCCACGCCCTAGCGCGGCCAATGTACCCTTCTCGCCACCTCACCGTGTCATACGAGGCCGCCGACGTCCGCTACATCTTCTCCGACCCCGAGCTCGACCCCTACGCCTTCACGACGACCGCATCGACCTCGACTCCGCCCGCGGCCACCCGAGATCCTTCCCGTCGATCCGCCATGACCAGCACCTCCCCAAGCCTGCTGCCATCCCCTACGGCCCGCATTGACCTCCGCGTCCACCTCTCTCTCTCCGTGCTCTCCGATTGTAGCCGTAGCGGCCGTCCCCGTCATGCCCGAGCCCGCCTTCGAGTGGGCTCCTCGCCAGCAGCCTTTCGGTGACCAAATGGTCACGCGCCGGTGTCCGTTGAGCTCGCACGCACGCGTAGGTTCCCCCTGGCCCTTTAATTAGCTTGAGCCATTGCGCGCTGCTGCTGCTGTTCCCCTTCCACCCGAACGCCGCCGCTGCCACGGCTCGTCACCGACGTCCATTCCAGCCACCCCAGCACCCACGGCCACCACCATTGGATGCGTGCGAGCGCCAGCAGCCCGTAGCACCTCTCCGCGCGCCGATCCGTGGCCCATAGCCATTTTTCGGCGATGACCCGAGCCCGCCGCCGCGTTCCTGGCTCGCCGGGGCAACTCCGGTCGCCGTGCTGATGTGGGCGCCTCTGGGCCCCACCCCTGTGTCGCTGCCACTGGGCCCCACGGCCCAGTTGACCCGGTCAAACCTGCTGACTGGGCAGCTACTGTCGCTGACAGGCGGGCCCCGCGCGCTTAATTATCTAATTTGGAATTAAACTTAATATGTTAATTAAATTAGTCGCTGACATATGGGTCCCGCTAGCTAATTAACTTAATTAGTTAAATTAAACCTCTGTTTAATTAAATCAGTCAGTGACAGGTGGGACCCACTGATCCTGTTGACCAGTCAACAGTTACAGTTGACTGCTGACTGGGCAGTCAACTAGGACCCACCTGTCAGCCTAATAAGCACTTTTCTGGGTACACTTCTGTGTACCCATAGCAAATTAGTCATTTAATTTCGAATTTAAAATAAATACAGTAATTCCAGAAAATGATTAAAACTTTAAAAAACCATATAAAATAAAACGTAACTCTGATGAAAATAATTTATATATGAAAAATGATCAGAAAAATATGAAGAATCCGAATATGCCCTCCACATACCTGTCACATGCCTCTAACATACTGAACGTTGAACATTTGCTACCGAAACCGCTAAATGAATGGTGTTCGGAGCTGGGAAAATATTCCCGGATATTTTCCTGCTCCGTTTAAAATACCTAGCTCTGCGTTTGGGCACCCCTAGCACAGCCTATTGCCATGCCAAACATCTGTGTGCATTTGTTTGCTTTATATTTATTGTTTCTTCCCCCTCTTCTCTCCGGTAGACCCCGAGACCGATGCTGCCCCTGTGATCGACTACGTCACCGACGACCCTGCTTCCTTTTCAGCAGAGCTTCCAGGCAAGCAAACCCCCTTGATCATTCTGATATCACCTATTCCTTCTTCCTCGTGCTTGCATTAGAATTTGCTACCGTATTTGACTGCTCCTATTCTGATGCATAGCTTGTTTTTGTAACTGCTGTTGATACTTTACCCTTTGTCCTAAATGCTTAGTATAGGCTGGTTAGTGATCCATCAATGGCCCCACACCCTTGTCCTTGTTGCCATGCTTTACCACCAGTGACTTGATCAATGTGATCAATGTGTAGAGACCGAACACCGCACCTCACACCCCCTTAGTTGTACGAGTCCGCAGGGATACTATCGAGTGTCAAGCGTGATACCTCCTACCTCACTCCTGATGATATCTCTGTAGCGTAGCTAGTCGGGTGTGGGTTACCGAGGGTGATTCCTCTTTCACCACCTCCGATGACGCCTTTGTCGTGCAACCCTTCAAGTGTGAATCCATCAAGGGTGATTCCTCCGGGTTCACCTTGACGGTAGCATCGAGTGGGAATCCATTGAGGGTGATCCCTCAGATTACCCCCCCTTGATGTTACGGACACACGGTTACCTTTAACTGTTGCCCCCATGTACTATTATTGCGGGACTAAAGGGACAGGCGGTACCACCTCGATAGAGGTGGACCTGAGTTCCCGACAGTCTCTTGAGAGTCGGGTTGACCTGGAGGGTACCCGCGAGATAATTACGAGGTGCGGCCGGGCAGGCAGAGACCGCCCTAGAGAGGGATGGGCCTGACCCTTGTTGCACTTCCTCGAGATGGGGTGAAAGGAGTACTGATCGTCACCGCGAGCTCCCAACACACTAACGGATTTGGGTATTTGATCTGAGTTGGCCACTGGCCTACACGCACTACCACCACGCGGGATAATGGTTTAATGGGGCCCTCGGCGCCATATGTATCAGCCGAAAGCTCTGTCAGATGTCCAGTTCAGCATTGTGGCACGGCTGGGCCGGCGCCATCCAGGACAGAGGTGGTGCCTGGACTCGCCCTGCACGCAATGACCCGGAGTGCAATGGGCGATGGGCCCAAGACCCCTGAGCACTTAGGATGTAGACCGGCGGGGACCTCTCTGCGGAGCCTAGGTAGGACTACGTCTAGTCGATCAGCCGAGGCCGGGCATGACCCGGAAAAGTGTGTCCGGCCAGAGTTAATCAAGCATGTTCGGTAACAGTAGTGCACCCCTGCAGGGAAGTTATCTATTCGAATAGCCATGTCCACGGTAACAGGGCGCTCAGTGTTGTATCCCGATCTACTACAACTTGAACTGGATACATGTTAAATAATATGTAAGCTCCGGGATTGCTTTCTCGCAGGGAGTCGAGGAAGGATCTCTGGGCTTTGCTACTACATGTTTGTTACTTTATGTTATGCTGCTAAACTGCACTCTTCTAATGCTGCAAGACATTACAAGATGCTAGTCCTCGATAGGCTAGGCCTTCCCCTCTATTCTGGCAATTCTGCAGTCCAGTCCACAGATACAGCCCCTTCATTTGATACCGATGCATATTTAGCATAGATCTGATGTAAGTCTTGCGAGTACTTTGGATGAGTACTCATGGTTGCTTTGCTACTTCTTTTTCCCCATACCCGATTGCTGCGACCAGATGATGGAGTCTCGGAGCCAGCTGATCCCGCTGACGACTAGTACTTCCACGGTGGAGCCTACTGCTACGTGGAGACCAACGACCAGGAGTAGTTTAGGAGGCTCCCAGGTAGGAGGCCTTGCCTCTTTCGATCGGAGCCATTGTTTGTTTTCGCCTTCTTAAGGCAACCTTGTCTAATTATGTCTGTACTCAGATACTAATGCTTCCGCTGACTCTTGTGTAACTCGAGCTTATGTATTCAAGCCCTCGAGGCCCCTGGCTTGTAATATAAAGCTTGTATTATTTTATATTTTGTGTCTAGAGTTGTGTTGTGATATCTTCCCGTGAGTCCCTGGGCTTGATCGTGTGCATTTGCGTGTATGATTAGTGCACGGTCGGGCCGGGGGCGTCACAAGTTGGTATCAGATCCGATTGCCTGTAGGAAGCCCCCTTTCCAACTCCTTGGCCAAAGTTGAGTCTGGTCTTTGAAAAACTATTTTACTAACATGGCTGTGTGGCTTACGGGCCCACGTCGCCAATGGGTGGTATTAGGATCTTTTATTCCTCTTCCTTACTCTGGGATTCTGATCTCTCCTCTATTCGGGTTAAATTTTTGCTAACTCTAACATTAGGTTCTCGTGTTCACGTCCACCCGGAGAGCTGGATTGTCTATGCACTATGTAGTTGATGACCATGTATTTTGTGTAACTCATTTATTCTTAATGTACTTCTTGTTCTTTATTTTCAGTGATTACCTAGGTTTATTCCTGATTTGCTCGCATTTAATTGATAACTGTCCCCTATTTGCATCAGCTAACGCTGTTGTGGCAGCATAATATATGCTGCCACGGCAGCGCTTTTTTATTCTAGCCTGGTGGCGGGCACTAACAAAAGCCTGTCGCTCGTACTTCACATGATACTGGCGGGCGCGGAGCCTCGCCCGCCATAGGTATGACTGCCCGCCACTGCTATGAGATAGACAACACTGGCAGGCAGGTTGCGCCGCTCGCCACTGTTAGGGACCTACCAGTGGCGGGCGGGCGCCCACCACTGATGCCCCCTTAGTAGTGGCAGGAGGTCAGTGGCGGGCGGCCCAAAGAGGCTCCCTCGCCACTGCTGGCCTTTTTGCGCCCGCCACTGCTAGGCATTCCTGCAGTAGTGTCAGCCCCTTATGGAATAACTCATAAACTAGGGTTTAAGCTTCTGTCACGCTAGCAACCCATCATCCACTTATTACTCCACAATGCCTCCCCTTAGGCCCAGTTATGGTGAAGTGTCATGTAGTCGACGTTCACATGACACCACCAAAGGAAGCAACAACGTACATATCATCAAAATATCGAACGAATACCAAATTCACATGATTACTTATAACAAGACTTCTCCCATGTCCTCAAGAACAAAGTAACTACTCACAAATCATATTCATGTTCATGATAAGAGGGGTATTGAATATCATTAAGGATCTGAACATATAATTCATATGTCCATTTTGCATCATGTTTTTCTACTATTATTTATAGTGTTTTTAATCAATATAACACTTTGTGGATCAATTCTAATGCATTTTCTCTCTTAATATGCAAGATTCACATAAGGAGGGAGATTGCCCGCAGCTGGAATTCTGGACCTGAAAAAGCTATGTCAGAGATACCTATTCTGCACATCTCCAAATGAGCTGAAATTTCACGGAGAATTATTTTGGAATAAATAAAAAATACTGGAAGCAAGAAGTACCAGAGGGGGCCACACAGGTGCCCACGAGGCACTAGGGCGCGCCACCCCCCCAGGTGCGCCCTGGTACCTCGTGGGGCCCCTGGCCAGCCTCTGGACCCCATTTTCTGGTATATAAGTCATTTTGCCCTATAAAAAATATAGAGAAGACTTTCGGGATGGTGCGCCGCCGTCTCAAGGCGGAACTTGGGCAGGAGCACTTTTGCTCTCCGGCGGAGAGATTCTGCCGGGGATACTTCCCTCCGGGAGGAGGAAATCGTCGCCATCAACATCACCAACGATCCTCTCATCGTGGGAGGACTAATCTTCATCAACATCTTCACCAGCACCATCTCATCTCAAACCCTAGTTCATCTCTTGTATTCAATCTTTGTCTCAAAACCTCAGACTGGTACCTGAGGGTTGCTAGTAGTGTTGATTACATCTTGTAGTTGATGCTAGTTGGTTTATTTGGTGGAAGATTATATGTTCAGATCTATTATGCTATTCAATACCCCTCTGATCTTGGACATGATTATGATTTGTGAGTAGTTACTTTTGTTCCTGAGGACATGGGAGAAGTCTTGTCATAAGTAATCATGTGAATTTGGTATTCGTTCGATATTTTGATGATATGTATGTTGTTGATTCTCTTAGTGGTGTCATGTGAACGTCGACTACATGACACTTCACCATCTTTGGGCCTAAGGGAATGCATTGTGGAGTAGTAATTAGATGAGGGGTTGCTAGAGTGACAGAAGCTTAAACCCTAGTTTATGCGCTATTCCGTAAGGGGCTGATTTGGATCCATATGTTTAATGCTATGGTTAGAGTTATCTTAATTCTTCTTTCGTAGTTGCGGATGCTTGCGAGAGGGGGTAATCATAAGTGGGAGGCTTGTTCAAGTAAGAACAGCACCCAAGCAGCGGTCCACCCACATATCAAATTATCAAAGTAGCGAACGCGAATCAAACAAACATGATGAAAGTGACTAGATGAAATTCCCATGTGTCCTCGAGAACGCTTTGCTTACTATAAGAGATCGTTCCGGCTTGTCCTTTGCTATAAAAAGGATTGGGCCACCTTGCTGCACTCTTTGTTACTATTGCTACTTGTCACTTGTTACAAATTATCTTGCAATCAAACTACTCGTCACCGATAATTTCAGTGCTTGCAGAAAACACCTTGCTGAAAACCGCTTGTCATTTCCTTCTGCTCCTCATTGGGTTCAACACTCTTACTTATCGAAAGGACTATGATTGATCCCCTATACTTGTCGATCATCAAGACTCTTTTCTGGCGCCGTTGCCGGGAAGTGAAGCGCCTTTGGTGAGTGGAATTTGGTAAGGAAACATTTATATTATGTGCTGAAATTTACTGTCACTTGTCACTATGGAATGTAATCCTTTGAGGGGTTTGTTCGGGGTATCTTCACCTCGACCGGAAACACAAATAGTTGCTCCTCAACCTACTGCACCTACTGAAAATATTTCATATGAAATTCCTCTGGGTATGATAGAGAAACTGCTAGCTAATCCTTATGCAGGAGATGGAACAGTACATCCTGATATGCACTTGATCTATGTGGATGAAATTTGTGGATTTTTTAAGCTTGCGGGTTTATCCGGAGATAGAGTTAAGAAGAATGTATTCCCTTTATCTTTGGAGGGAAAGGCATTGATGTGGTATAGGCTATGTGATGATACTGATACATGGGACTGGAACCGATTGAAACTAGAATTCCATCAGAAATTTTATCCTATGCATTTGGTTCATCATGATCGGAATTATATATATTATTTTCGGCCTCGTGAAGGAGAAAGCATCCCTCAAGCTTGGGGGAGGCTTAAGTACATGATGTACACATGCCCCAACCATGAGCACTCGAAAGAAATTGTCTTACAGAATTTTTTTGCTCGGCTTTCTCATGATAATCGAACTACACTCGATTCTTCTTCGACTGACTCCTTTATGAAGAAAACTATTGAATTCAGATGGGATCTTCTGGAAAGAATTAAATGCAACTCTGAAGATTGGGAACTCGACAAAGGTAATAAGTCAGGTATAATACTTGAGTTCGATTGTGTTAAATCTTTTGTGGCCACCGATGCTTTTCATAAGTTTAGCACTAAATATGGACTTGACTCTGAGATAGTAGCTTCCTTTTGTAAATCATTTGCTACTCATGTTGATCTCCCTAAGGAGAAGTGGTTTAAATAGCATCCCCCTGTTAAAGAAAAGATTGAGGAACCTGTTGGTGTTAAAGAAGAAACAATTGTTTACCATGTTGATCCAGTTGTGCCCACTGCTTATATTGAGAAACCACATTTTCCTGTTAGGATTAAGGAACATGCTAAAGCTTCAACTGTGGTTAACAAAAGTAATATTAGAGCACCTAGACCCTCTGAACAAATTAAAGTTGAACCTGATATTGCTATGGTTAAAGATCTCTTAGTCAATAATATAGATGGGCATGTTATTTACTTTTGTGAGGAGGCTGCTAGAATTGCTAAACCTGTTAGAAATGAACGAGATATGTTAGACAAGAACAAGCCCGTAGTTGGCATGCCTGTTATTTCTGTTAAGATTGGAGATCATTGCTATCATGGTTTGTGTGATATGGGTGCTAGTGTGAGTGCTATTCCATTTTCCTTATATCAAGAAGTAATGCATGATATTGCACCTGTTGAAATTGAAGATATTGATGTTACTATTAAGCTAGCGAACAGAGATACTATTACACCACTTGGGATTGTTAGAGATGTTGAAGTCTTGTGTGGTAAAATCAAATACCCTACTGATTTCTTAGTACTTGGTTCACAACAAGATAATTTTTGTCCCATTACAGTTGGTAGACCTTTCTTGAATACCGTTAATGCTGAAATTAAATGTGTTAAAGAAAAGGTTCGAGTCAAGTTTGGTGATATATCTCATGAATTTAATTTCTCCAAGTTTCGTAGACAACCTCATGATAAAGAATTGCCTAGTAAAGATGAAATTATTGGTCTTGCTTCTATTGCCGTACCTCCTACTGATCCGTTAGAACAATATTTGCTAGATCACGAAAACGATATGCATATGAATGAAAGAAATGAAATAGATAAGATGTTCTTTGATCAACCACCTATCCTTAAACATAATTTGCCTATTGAAACTCTTGGAGGCCCTCCTCCACCTAAAGGTGATCCCGTATTTGAATTAAAGCAATTGCCTGATACATTAAAATGTGCTTATCTTGATGAAAAGAAGATATATCCTGTTATTATTAGTGCTAACCTTTCAGCGCATGAAGAAAAGAGATTACTAAAAACTCTGAGGAAGCATCGTGCTGCTATTGGATATACTCTTGATGATCTTAAGGGCATTAGTCCCACTCTATGTCAGCACAAAATTAATATGGAGCCTGATGCTAAACTAGTTGTCGACCACCAACGACGATTAAATTCTAACATGAAAGAGGTGGTAAGAACCGAAATATTAAAGCTTCTGGAAGCAGGTATAATCTATCCCATAGCTGATAGTAGATGGGTAAGTCCCGTTCATTGTGTCCCTAAGAAAGGAGGTATTACCGTTGTTCCTAATGAGAAAAATGAACTCATTCCACAAAGAATTGTAACTGGTTATAGGATGGTAATTGATTTTAGAAAATTAAACAAAGCTACTAGAAAAGATCATTACCCCTTACCTTTTATTGATCAAATGTTAGAAAGATTATCTAAGCATACACACTTTTGTTTCCTAGATGGTTATTCTGGTTTTTCTCAAATAGCCGTATCACAACCAGATCAAGAGAAAACCACCTTTACTTGCCCTTTTGGAACTTATGCTTATAGACGTATGCCTTTTGGTTTATGCAATGCACCTGCTACCTTTCAAAGATGTATGACTCCTATATTCTCTGACTTTTGTGAAAAGATTGTTGAGGTTTTCATGGATGATTTTTCCATTTACGGATCTTCTTTTGATGATTGCTTAAGCAACCTTGATCGAGTTTTGCAGAGATGTGAAGAAACTAATCTTGTCTTGAATTGGGAGAAGTGCCACTTTATGGTGAATGAAGGCATTGTCTTGGGGCATAAAATTTCTGAAAGAGGTATTGAAGTTGATAAAGCTAAGGTTGATGCTATTGAGAAAATGCCATGTCCTAAAGATATTAAAGGTATAAGAAGTTTCCTAGGCCATGCTAGTTTCTATAGGAGATTTATTAAAGACTTCTCTAAAATTTCTAGGTATCTTACTAATCTTTTGCAAAAAGATGTTCCATTTGTTTTTGATGATGATTGTCTAGAAGCCTTTGAAACACTTAAGAAAGCCTTAACCACTGCACCTATTGTCCAACCACCTGATTGGAATTTGCCTTTTGAAATTATGTGTGATGCTAGTGATTATGTTGTTGGTGCTGTTCTAGGACAGAGAGTTGATAAGAAATTAAATGTTATCCATTATGCTAGTAAAACTCTAGACAGTGCCCAAAGAAATTATGCTACTACTGAGAAAGAATTTCTAGCAGTTGTGTTTGCATGTGATAAATTCAGATCTTATATAGTTGATTCTAAAGTAACTGTTCACACTGATCATGCTGCTATTAAATATCTTATGGAAAAGAAAGATGCTAAACCTAGACTCATTAGGTGGGTTTTATTGCTACAAGAATTTGACTTGCATATTACTGATAGGAAGGGAGCTGAGAATCCCGTAGCAGATAATTTGTCTAGAATGGAAAATGTTCTTGATGACCCACTTCCTATTAATGATGATTTTCCTGATGAACAATTAGCTGTCATAAATGCTTCTCGTAATACTCCTTGGTATGCAGACTATGCTAATTACATTGTTGCTAAATACATACCACCTAGTTTCACATACCAACAAAAGAAAAAGTTCTTTGATTTAAGACATTACTTTTGGGATGACCCACATCTTTATAAAGAAGGAGTAGATGGTATTATTAGACGTTGTGTACCTAAGTATGAACTGGAACAAATCCTACGGAAGTGTCATTCCGAGGCTTACGGAGGACACCATGCGGGAGACAGAACTGCACACAAGGTATTACAATCTGGTTTTTATTGGCCTACTCTTTTCAAGGACGCTCGTAAGTTTGTCCTATCTTGTGATGAATGTCAAAGAATTGGTAATGTTGGTAGATGTCAGGAAATGCCTATGAATTATTCACTTGCTATTGAACCATTTGATGTTTGGGGACTTGATTATATGGGACCTTTTCCTAAATCCAATGGGTATACTCATATTTTAGTTGCTGTCGATTACGTTACTAAGTGGGTAGAAGCTATTCCAACTAGTAGTGCTAATCATAACACTTCTATTAAAATGCTTAAAGAAGTTATTTTCCTGAGGTTTGGAGTCCCTAGATATTTAATGACTGATGGTGGTTCACATTTTATTCATGGTGCATTCCGTAAGTTGCTTGCTAAATATGATGTCAACCATAGAATTGCATCTCCCTATCACCCTCAAACTAGTGGTCAAGTAGTATTGAGCAATAGAGAAATAAAATTAATTTTGTAAAGAAACCGTCAATAGATCTAGAAAGAATTGGTCTAAGAAACTTGATGATGCATTATGGGCTTATAGAACTGCTTATAAAAATCCTATGGGTATGTTTCCTTATAAAATGGTTTATGGAAAAGCATGTCATTTACCTCTTGAGTTAGAACATAAAGCATATTGGGCAATTAAAGAACTAAATTATGATTTTAAACTTGCCGGTGAAAAGAGGTTATTTGATATTTTCTCATTAGATGAATGGAGGACCCAAGCTTATGAAAATGCCAAATTGTTTAAAGAAAAAGTTAAAAGATGGCATGACAGAAGAATTCAAAAACAGGAATTTAAAGTAGGTGAGCAAGTTCTATTGTACAATTCTCGTTTGAGATTCTTTGCAGGAAAACTTCTCTCCAAATGGGAAGGACCGTATATCATCGAAGAAGTTTATCGCTCCGGAGCCATCAAAATAAACAACTCCGAAGGCACTAATCTGAGAGTGGTGAATGGGCAAAGAATTAAGCACTATATTTCAGGTACCCCCATTAATGTTGAAACTAATGTTATCGAAATGATTACACCGGAGGAATACATAAAAGAGACCTTCCGGAACACTCCAGGACCCTAAAAAGGAAGAGGTATGTGATACAGTAAGTAAACCGACTCCAAAAATTCCATAAAAATACTTTCTGTTAGTTTTGGAATTTTAAAAAAAATACAAAAATAAGAAACAGCCGAGGGGACCCACCTGGTGCCCACGAGGCACCAGGGCGCGCCACCTCCCCCCTGGCGCGCCCTGGTGGCTCGTGGGCCCCACATGAGCCTTCCCAACTCCGTTTTCTCCTGGATTACTTGTTTCGCAAGATAAAAAATCTTTATATATATTCCTGGATGTTTTGACCATCGTATCGCAAGTTTTCTCTCTGTTCTTGTTTCGTGCTATTTTCTGTCAGATCTCGAAGCCAGGCATCATGTCTTCCTCTTCCTCAAACAATGTGGGGGATGATGCTTGGTTGCTGCAGATGGAGCTCAGGTGAGAGGAGGAAGGAGAGGTTACCATGGAAGAAGATGAGGGAGATTCGCTTGAGGTCCACCCTCCGGCCTCCGAGAGGGGCACCCTTGCCGGCATCTCCACAATTCCAAACCCACACCAAGCTATGAGAAGCATTAGAAGCCATGGGAGTCCAGAGGTACAAGAAGGGTTTCCCCCTAGGAGGCCCTTACACAGGTTACATCGGAACAACTTTCATAATTTGGTTTACAATTATGGGGTTGAAAATACTCCTCGTATGCACATACCTTCCAATTGGGATATCTCTCGTCCAAGTGAAAGTGATGCAGGAAAGAATGCTTGGGGGCCAAAGAATAAACATATCATGGCCGAAGTCCAAAAGAATACAGAGATGATACAGCATGTGCTCCGAGAAATTCAAAGCTTAAAGGAGATCCTAATTAATGTTATGAAGGACAAGCCCACTTCATCATCACCACCATCACCGAAGAAGGAGAATTGATCACATGGGTATGGGCACTCCCCTTGGCTTGTGCCAAGCTTGGGGGAGGTGCCCTGATACGTCTCCAACGTATCTATAATTTATGAAGAATTCATGCCATGTTTATAACAATTCTATATGGTTTTGGTATGATTTGATTACAACTAACCCGGACTGACGCTGTTTTCAGCAGAACTATCGTGGTGTTGTTTTTGTGCAGAAATAAAAGTTCTCCAAATGAGTTGAAACTTTTTGATGATTTTTTTGGAACAAAAGAGACACTAGAAGCTTCGTGGAAGGACCAGAAGAGTCACGAGATGCCCACAAGGCACCGGGGCACGCCACCCCCCAGGCGCACCCTGGTATCTCGTGGGGCCCACGTGGCTCCGTCTGACCTGATTCCAACGCTGAAAAATGCTATAAATAGAGAAACCCCCAGAAATAACCCTAGATGAGTTTTTACGCCGCCGCAAGCCTCTGTACCTCCACGATCTCATCTACGGCCCTTTTCCGGCACCCTGCCGGAGGGGGGAAAGCATCACCGGACGCCATCTTCATCATTCCGGCGGTCTCCATGACGAGGAGGGAGTAGTTTACCCTCGGGGCTGAGGGTTTGTACCAGTAGCTATGTGTTTTATCTCTCTCTCTCTCGTGTTCTTGATTTGGCACGATCTTGATGTATCGCGAGCTTTGTTAATATAGTTGGATCATAAGGTGTTTCCTCCCTCTCTATCTTTATTGTGATGAATCGAATCTTTTCCCTTTGAGGTTTCGTTATTGTCGGATCGAATATTCAGATTTGAGAACAGTTGATGTATGTCTTGCATATGAATACCCGTGGTGACAATGGGGTATTATATTGATTCACTTGATATATGTTTTGGCACTCAACTCGCGGATTCCCGAGGTGATATTGGGGTAATCTATGCATAGGGGTTAATGCACGTTTTCATTATCTTTTCTCCGATAGAAACTTTGGGGTGCTCCTTGGAGTTCTTTGTGTGGATTGAATATTATGATTAAGTTGTTTGATGCATATCGTATAATTAACTCACGGATACTTGTGGTGACATTGGAGTATCTAGGTGACATTAGAGTTGGTTGATGTGTATCATATGGTGTTATTTTAGTACGAACTCTAGGGCTATTTGTGACACTTATAGGAATAGCTCAATAGATCGATCGGAAAGGATAACTTTGAGGTGGTTTCGTACCCTACAAACAATTTCTATCTTATGTTCTCCGCTAATAGGAACTTGGGAGTGATTCTTTATCGCACGTTGTGGGATGATTATATGATCCAATTATGTTAGCATTGTTGAGAGATTGCACTAGCGAAAGTATGAACCCTAGGCCTTGTTTTTAAGCATTACAATACCGTTTGTGCCCCCTTTTGTTACTTGCTACCTTGCTATTTTTATATTTTCAGATTACAAAAACCTATATCTACTATCCATACTACACTTTTATCACCATCTCTTCGCCGAACTAGTGCACCTATACAATTTACCATTGTATTGTGTGTGTTGGGGACACAAGAGATTTCTTGTATTTGGTTGCAGGGTTGTTTGAGAGATACCATCTTCAACCTACGCCTCCCACGGATTGATAAACCTTAGGTCATCCACTTGAGGGAAAATTGCTACTGTCCTACAAAACTTTGCGCTTGGAGGCCCAACACGAGTCTACAAGAATAAGTTGTGTAGTAGACATCAGGCTCTTTTCTGGCGCCGTTGCCTGGGAGGTGGGTGCTTGAAGGTATATCTTTAGATCTTGCAATCGAATCTTTTAGTTTCTTGTTTTATCACTAGTTTGGTTTATAAAAGAAAACTACAAAAAATGGAATTGAGGTTGCCTCATATTATTCGTCTTTATCATGTCTTTCTTGAAAATGATGGAGCGGAAAATTGTGCTCAATTGATAGAAGAAGAATTCAATAAAATGTGTGGCATAAAATCCATGAATGATGAGCATGATTTCAATGTTGCTAGTATGAATTCTTTGAATATCCATGATGCTAGTGATATGCAAAGCCACAAGCTTGGGGATGCTATGTTTGATGAAGATGATATTTTTAGTCCCCCAAGTTTTGATGAGAAAATTTATTATGATGAAAGCATGCCTCCTATTTATGATGACTATTTTGATAAAAGTGGATTAGGAGAGGTCACAACTTTATTTAATGATGATTCCACTATTTTGAAAGAGGTTTCAATTGATTATGACAACAAAGTTGCTATCTATGATGATTATTGTGATGACATGTATGCTATAAAAAATAATGATAACTATGAAACTTGTCATCATGATTTTAATTTTCAATTGGATTATGACAATCAAGTATCTCATGATAGTTATTTTGTTGAGTTTGCTCCCACTATTATAAATGAGAAGAAATTTGCTTATGTGGAGAGTAGTAAAAATTATATGCTTATGGATCACGAAAAGAATGCTTTATGTGAAAGTTATATTGTTGAATTCATTCATGATACTACTGAAAAATTTTATGAGAGAGAAACATATGCTTGTAGGCTTCTCAATAATATCAAGAGTCCTCTCTATGTGTTGAAAGTTTTGAAGTTATGCTTGTTTTGCCTTCCTATGCTAGTTGATTCTTGCTCCCATAAACTATTTGCTCACAAAATCCCTATGCATAGGAAGTGGGTTAGGCTTAAATGTGCTAGTCAAATGCTTCATGATGCTCTCTTTGTGTTTTAGTTCTTTACTTTTATGTGAGCATCATTGAAATCATCATGCCTAGCTAAAAGGCATTAAAAAAAAGCGCTTGTTGGGAGACAACCCAATATTTACCCCTAATATTTTCTTGTGTTCACATGATTAAGCTACTGTAGTAATCATGTTTTATATGTTTTCTTTCAATAATGTGCCAAGTAAAGCCTTTGGGATAGTGTGTATACTTGTTGATTTGAGTCTGTGCAAAAACAGAAACTTTTACGTCCAGTGCTGGAATTTCTATTATGTACTGGAGTGTACGAAAATTCTGAAATTTTTACACAGTATTGGGCTACCAATGTTTTACGTTTTCCTAATTTTTCAGAATTTTTGGAGGTACATAAGTATGGTTTTTAAATCGCTCACTACACGCTGTTCTGTTTTTGACAGATTCCGTTTTCGGTGCATAGTTTGCTTGTTTTAGTGTTTCCATAGCTTATATTGAGCAATATAAATTATGGAAATTATATAATACAGTAGGAATTATGTCAGAACAATTATGAATCTTGTCTTGACAGTACCTAAGTGGACGATTTATTTTTATCATACTAACCTATCTCACGAAGTTCCGTTAAGTTTTGTGTGATTGAAGTTTTCAAGTTTTGGGTGAGATATCGATATGAGGACAATAAGGAGCGGCAAGACCCTAAGCTTGGGGATGCCCAAGGAACCCCAAGGTAATATTCAAGGAACACACTAGCAACTAAGCTTGGGGATGCCCCGGAAGGCATCCCCTCACTCGGAGCTATATTTTTATTCGTCACATAATATGAGTTTTGCTTGGAGCGTCATTTTCTTCTGTCGATATTTGCTTGCTTTTATCAATAATAGTGTTTTGTATCTTTTCGTTCAATAAAATGCTAATTATAGCCTTTACCATGCTCAGTTTGCAAGTTCATGTGTTGCTGTTTGAAAACAGAAAGTTTTCTGTTATGTCCAGAATATTCTTGAATAGTCAGAACATGATAAAAATCTGAAATTTTGACACAGCAAGCATACATGAGTTCTATTTAACGTGGTAATTTTTCAGAATTTTTAGATTTAAGAAAGTATGGATTCTTATTCCCCTTTTACAGACAGTTCTATTTTGGCAGATTGCTGTTATAGTTGCATTGTTTGCATATGTTTGCATGTTTAATGTTTCTATTTGAGGAAAGGAGTATTAAATATGAAGAGGCATTTAGTATGCAATGTTTACTTATAATTTTAGTGATTGCTACAGTAGAGAATGTTAAGGTTTTGAGTTGATTTATACGAACTTATCTCATGAGTTCTTGTTGAGTTTTGTGTGGATGAAGTTTTTAAGATTTAGGAGAAACCATGATATGAGAGGAATTAAGGCGACACAAAAGCTCAAGCTTTGGGATGCCCAAGGCATCCCAATATAATATTTCAAGAAGTCTCAAGCATTTAAGCTTGGGGATGCCCCGGTAGGCATCCCACCTTTCTTCATCAACAATTATCGGACAGTTTTGGTTGAGCCTAAGTTTTTGCTTCTTCAGATGATGTGTGCTATTCTTGGAATGTCATTTTATTTTGTTTTCCTTGTTGTTTGAATAAAATACTTAAGATCTGAAATTTTTAAATGAGAGAGAGTCCTCACATAGCTACCTATTTACTTAACTACTCATTTGATCTTCACTTATATCTTTTTGGAGTAGTTTGTCATTTACTCTTGTGCTTCACTTATATCCTATGAGTAAATTGTTGAAATGAATTCAATATCATAAATTTGAAATTTATATGCTTCATATGCTTGTCCCATGGGGAGTAGTGACTTCACATACAAGATGTATAAGTGGTAAAATTTATTGAAAGTTAACAAACATAGCATTGGTCACTTGGACAATTCATGAAAGAATTTTGAAGGAAGAGAAATTTCACATATAAATATACTATCTTGGACATCTTCTATGATTGTGAGCCCCCATTAATTATTTTCAAGCTTGATCAAGTAGTTGACGTTGGACAAGGAAGACAACGTAATGAGTTATGTTTGTTTATATTCACATAGAAGTTATATTGTCATGCATGTGGTGCTTGCTTAGGATCTTTTGCTAGCCAAAAATTTGTACTAAGTAGAGATACTACTTGTGCATCCAAAAACCCTTAAACCCAGTTTCTTGCCATGAGAGTCCACTATATCCACCTATGGATTGAATAAGATCCTTCAAGTAAGTTGTCATCGATGCAAAAAACAATAAAAATTGCTCCTAAAATATGTATGATCTTTTATTTCAAGGGAAAATAAGCGTTGTACGAACTTGTGATGGTAAAGAAATAAAAGCGACGAACTGCGTAATAAAGGTTGCTATCACAAGGGGCAATATAACGTGACGTTCCTTTGCATTAAGGGCTTGTGCATCCAACAAACAAAGCGCATGACAACCTCTGCTTCCCTTTGCGAAGGGCCTATCTTTTACTTTTATGCATTTACTTTTCTGTATTCACTTTTATGCGAGAGTCATTAATGTTCATCCCTATTCTGCTCTATTTATTCTTTAGTTGGCAAGCATTATGTGGTAGGGAAAGATCCAGGCACATATATCCAGTTGAATATAGGTGATCATGAGTAATTATTGTTGACATTATCCATGAGATAAATAAGTTGGGAGGTGAAACATTAAGCCCCTATCTTCCTATGTGTTTGACTAAAACGGTTTGTTCTAAAAATATGCTTTGAGTGTCAGCAATCATGGAAGACTAAAAGATGGTTGAGTATGTGGAATTTGCTAGATCAAAGCTCTTACATAGACCCTTCCTGGAAATAAGATGAATTGCAATTGTTTGATGACTGAGAACATAGTTTGTTAGTTTTTAAGAAAGTTTATGGCCTATACTTTAAACATGTGAATAGCTTGCTACTTGATCATGAGAAATTTTATGAGATGAGTTACTAATTATGATATATATTGATGCTAGAAAAAGTGATTGAAATTATTATTGATCAAACTTATACACTATGCTAGCATTCACACTTCATAAATTATTTCCTTTATCATTTACCTACTCGAGGACGAGCAGGAATTAAGCTTGGGGATGCTGATACGTCTCCAATGTATCTATAATTTATGAAGTATTAATGCCATGTTTGTTATAGTTTTGTATGATTTTGGTGCACTTTTATATGGCTTTTATATGATTTTCATGGACTAAAATATTGACCTAGTGCCCAGTGCCAGTTGCTGTTTTCTGCTTGTTTTTGGTTTTCCAGAAAATCTATATCAAATGAAGTCCAAATGCAACGAAACTTTTTGACGATTTTTTCTGGAACATAAGAGACACTAGAAGCTTCGGGAGGTGGCCAGAAGACCCAAAGGGGCACCACAAGCCACCAGGGCGCGCCACCCCCCCAGGCGCGCCCTGGTGCCTCGTGGGCCCCCTATGGCCCCTCTTCACGTGATTCCAACGCCAAAAAATCATATATATTCAGAAACCCCCGAAAGTTAACCTGGATGAGTTTTTACACCGCCGAAAGCCTCTGTACCTCCAAGATCTAATCTACAGCCCTTTTCCGGCACCCTGCCGGAGGGGGGAATCATCACCGGAGGCCATCCTCATCATCCCGACGGTCTCCATGACGAGGAAGGAGTAGTTCACCCTCGGGGCTGAGGGTTTGTACTAGTAGCTATGTGTTTGATTTCTCTCTCTCGTGTTCTTGATTTGGCACGATCTTGATGTATCGCGAGCTTTGTTAATATAGTTGGATCATATGGTGTTTCTTCCCTCTCTATCCTTGTTGTGATGAATGTAATCTTTTCCCTTTGAGGTTTCGTTATTGTTGGATTGAATATTTCAGATTTGAGAACACTTGATGTATATCTTGCATATGAATACCCGTGGTGACAATGGGGTATTATATTGATTCACTTGATATATGTTTTGGCACTCAACTCGCGGATTCCCGAGGTGACATTGGGGTAATCTATGCATAGGGGTTGATGCACGTTTTCATTATCTTTTTTCCGACAGAAACTTTGGGGTGCTCCTTGGAGTTCTTTGTGTGGATTGAATATTATGATTATGAAGTTGTTTGATGCATATCGTATAATCAACTCACGGATACTTGTGGTGACATTGGAGTATCTAGGTGACATTAGAGTTGGTTGATGTGTATCATATGGTGTTATTTTAGTACAAACTCTAGGGCTGTTTGTGACACTTATAGGAATAGCTCAATAGATCGATCGGAAAGGATAACTTTGAGGTGGTTTCATACCCTACAAACAATTTCTATCTTATGTTCTCCGCTAATAGGAACTTGGGAGTGATTCTTTATTGTACATTGAGGGATGATTATATGATCCAATTATGTTAGCATTGTTGAGAGATTGCACAAGCGAAAGTATGAACCCTAGGCCTTGTTTTTAAGCATTGCAATACCGTTTGTGCTCGCTTTTGTTACTTGCTACCTTGCTGTTTTTATATTTTCGGATTACAAAAACCTATATCTACTATCCATACTACACTTTTATCACCATCTCTTCGCCGAACTAGTGCACCTATACAATTTATCATTGTATTGGGTGTGTTGGGAACACAAGAGATTTCTTGTATTTGGTTGCAGGGTTGTTTGAGAGATACCATCTTCAACCTACGCCTCCCACGGATTGATAAACCTTAGGTCATCCACTTGAGGGAAAATTGCTACTGTCCTACAAAACTCTGCGCTTGAGGCCCAACACGAGTCTACAAGAATAAGTTGTGTAGTAGACATCAGTGTTCACATGATTAAGCTACTGTAGTAATCATGTTTTATATGTTTTCTTTCAATAATGTGCCAAGTAAAACCTTTGGGATAGTGTGGATGCTTGTTGATTTGATTCTGTGCAAAAACAGAAACTTTTGCGTCCAGTGCTGGAATTTTCTATTCTATACTAGATCATGAAAAAAATTCTGAAATTTTTACACAGTATTGGGTTACAAATTGTTTACGTTGTCCTAATTTTTCAAATTTTTTGGAGGTAGAGAAGTATGGTTTTTAAATCGCTCACTACATGCTGTTCTGTTGTTGACAGATTCTGTTTTCGGTGCATAGTTTGCTTGTTTTAGTGTTTCCATAGCTTATATTGAGCAATATAAATTGTGGAAATGATAGACTATAGTAGGAATTATGTGAGAACAATTATGAATCTTGTCTTGATAGTACCTAAGTGGATGATTTATTTTTATCATACTAACCTATCTCACAAGTTCTGTTAAGTTTTGTATGATTGAAGTTTTCAAGTTTTGGGTGAGACATCTATATGAGGAGAACAAGGAGCGGCAAGACCCTAAGCTTGGGGATGCCCAAGGCACCCCAAGGTAATATTCAAGGAATACCCAAGCAACTAAGCTTGGGGATGCCCCGGAAGGCATCCCCTCTTTAGTCTTCAACATTATCGGTAACCTCACTTGGAGCTATATTTTTATTCGTCAGATAATATGAGTTTTGCATGGAGCGTCATTTTATTTTGTTGATATTTGCTTTCTGTTATCTATAATCATGTTTTGTATCTTTTAGTTCAATAAAATGCCAATTATAGCCTTTACCATGATCAGTTTGCAAGTTCATGTGTTGCTGTTTGAAAACAGAAAGTTTTCCGTTGTGTCTAGAATATTCCTGAATAGTCAGAACATGATAAAAATTTGAAATTTTTACACAGTAAGCATGCATGAGTTCTCTGTCACGTGGTAATTTTTCAGAATTTTTGGAGTTAGGGAAGTATGAATTCTTATTCACTCTTTATAGACTGTTCTGTTTTGGCAGATTGATGTTATAGTTGCATTGTTTGCATATGTTTGCTAGTTTAATATTTCTATTTGAGCATAGAAGTATTAAATATGCAGAGGCATTTAGTATGCAATGTTTAATTATAATTTTTGTGATTTGTTTCAGTAGAGAATGTTAAGGTTTTGAGTTGATTTATACTAACATATCTCACGAGTTCTTGTTGAGTTTTGTGTGGATGAAGTTTTTAAGATTTAGGAGAAGCCATGATATGAGAGGAATTAAGGAGACATAAGAGCTCAAGCTTTGGGGATGCCCAAGGCATCCCAAATTAATATTTCAAGAAGTCTCAAGCATCTAAGCTTGGGGATGCCCCGGTAGGCATCCCACCTTTCTTCATCAACAATTATCGGTCAGTTTTGGTTTAACCTAAGTTTTTGCTTCTTCACATGATATGTGCTATTCTTATAATGTCATTTCATTTTATTTTTCTTGCTGTTTGAATAAATTACTTAAGATCTGAAATTTTTAAATGAGAAAGAGTTCTCACATAGCTACTTAATTACTTAACTACTCATTTGATCTTGACTTATATCTTTTTGGAGTAGTTTGTCATTTACTCTTGTGCTTCACTTATATCCTATGAGTAAATTGTGAAAGAATTGAATATCATAAAGTTGAAATTTTATATGCTTCATATGCTTGTCCCATGGGGAGTAGTGACTTCACATACAAGATTTATAAGTGGTAAAATTTATTGAAAGTTAACAAACATAGCATTGGTCACTTGAACAATTCATGAAAGAATTTTGAAGGAAGAAAAATTTCACATATAAATATACTATCTTGGACATCTTCTATGATTGTGAGTCCCCATTAATTATTTTCAAGCTTGATCAAGTAGTTGACGTTGGACAAGGAAGACAACGTAATGAGTTATGTTTGTTTATATTCACATAGAAGTTATATTGTCATGGATCCTCTAACATGTGGTGCTTGTTTAGGATCTTTTGCTAGCCAAAAATTTGTACTAAGTAGAGATACTACGTGTGCATCCAAAAACCCTTAAACCCAATTTCTTGCCATGAGAGTCCACTATATCTACCTATGGATTGAATAAGATCCTTCAAGTAAGTTGTCATCGGTGCAAAAAGCAATAAAAATTGCTCCTAAAATATGTATGATCTTTTATTGCAAGGGAAAATAAGCGTTGTACGAACTTGTGATGGTAAAGAAATAAAAGCAACGGACTGCATAATAAAGGTTGCTATCACAAGGGGCAATATAACATGACGTTCCTTTGCATTAAGGGTTTGTGCATCCAACAACAAAAAGCGCATGACAACCTCTGCTTCCCTCTGTGAAGGGCCTATCTTTTACTTTTCTGTATTTACTTTTCTGTATTTACTTTTATGCAAGAGTCATTAATGTTCATCCCTATTCCGCTCTACTTATTCTTTAGTTGGCAAGCATCATGTGGTAGGGAAAGATCCAGGCACATATATCCAGTTGAATATAGGTGATCATGAGTTATTATTGTTAACATTATCCCTGAGATAAATAAGTTGGGAGGTGAAACATTAA
Organism: Elymus sibiricus; assembly: GCA_039707655.1. Lineage (NCBI taxonomy): Eukaryota > Viridiplantae > Streptophyta > Magnoliopsida > Poales > Poaceae > Elymus > Elymus sibiricus. Next base: position 64,508,797 of record CM077676.1, read on the forward strand.
GCCCCTATCTTCCTATGTGTTTGACTTAAATGGTTTGTTCTAAAAATATGCTTTGAGTGTCAGCAATCACGGAAGACTAAAAGATGGTTGAGTATGTGGAATTTGCTAGATCAAAGCTTTTACATAGACCCTTCCTGAAAATAAGATGAATGGCAATTGTTTGATGACTGAGAACATAGTTTGTTAGTTTTCAAGAAAGTTTATGGCCTATACTTAAAACATGTGAATAGCTTGCTACTTGATCATGAGAAGTTTTATGAGATGAGCTACTGATTATGATATATATTGATGCTAGAAAAAGTGATTGAAATTATCATTGATCAAACTTATGCACTATCCTAGCATTCACATTTCATAAATTATTTCTTTTATCATTTACCTACTCGAGGACGAGTAGGAATTATGCTTGGGGATGCTGATACGTCTCCAACGTATCTATAATTTATGAAGTATTCATGCCATGTTTATAACAATTCTATATGGTTTTGGTATGATTTGATTAGAACTAACCCAGACTGACGCTGTTTTCAACAGAACTACCGTGGTGTTGTTTTTGTGCAGAAATAAAAGTTCTCCAAATGAGCTGAAACTTTTTGACGATTTTTTGGAACAAAAGAGACACTTGAAGCTTCGTGGAAGGACCAGAAGAGTCACGAGGTGCCCACGAGGCACCGGGGTGCGCCACCCCCCCAGGCGCGCCCTGGTATCTCGTGGGGCCCACGTGGCTCCGTCTGACCTGATTCCAACGCTGAAAAATCCTATAAATAGAGAAACCCCCAGAAATAACCCTAGATGAGTTTTTACGCCGCCGCAAGCCTCTGTACCTCCATGATATCATCTACAGCCCTTTTCCGGCACCCTGCCGGAGGGGGGAAAGCATCACCGGAGGCCATCTTCATCATCCCGGTAGTCTCCATGACGAGGAGGGAGTAGTTCACCCTCGGGGTTGAGGGTTTGTACCAGTAGCTATGTGTTTTATCTCTCTCTCTCTCTCGTCTTCTTGATTTGGCATGATCTTGATGTATCGCGAGCTTTGTTAATATAGTTGGATCATATGGTGTTTCCTCCCTCTCTATCTTTGTTGTGATGAATCGAATATTTTCCCTTTGAGGTTTTGTTATTGTCGGATCGAATACTCAGATTTGAGAACACTTGATGTATGTCTTGCATATGAATACCCGTGGTGACAATGGGGTATTATATTGATTCACTTGATATATGTTTTGGCACTCAACTCGCGGATTCCCGAGGTGACATTGGGGTAATCTATGCATAGGGGTTGATGCACGTTTTCATTATCTTTTCTCCGATAGAAACTTTGGGGTGCTCCTTGGAGTTCTTTGTGTGGATTGAATATTATGATTATGAAGTTGTTTGATGCATATCGTAGAATCAACTCATGGATACTTGTGGTGACATTGGAGTATCTAGGTGACATTAGAGTTGGTTGATGTGTATCATATGGTGTTATTTTAGTACGAACTCTAGGGATGTTTGTGACACTTATAGGAATAGATCAATAGATCGATCGGAAAGGATAACTTTGAGGTGGTTTCGTACCCTACAAACAATTTCTATCTTATGTTCTCCGCTAATAGGAACTTGGGAGTGATTCTTTATCACAGGTTGAGGGATGGTTATATGATCCAATTATTTTAGCATTGTGGAGAGATTGCATGTGACGCCCCCAACTTAATCGTGTGCTAGTCATACACGGAAATGCACATGATCAAGCCTAGGGACTCACTTGAAGATATCACAACACAACTCTAAACTCAAAATAAAATAATACAAGCTTTATATTACAAGCCAGGAGCCTCGAGGACTCGAATACATAAGCTTGAGTCAGACAAGCATTAGCGGAAGCATTAGATATCTGAGTACAGACATAAAAGTTAAACAGATATGCCCTAACAAGGCGGGGCAAAACAACGACACTGATCGAAAAGGCGCAAGCCTCCTGCCTGGGAGCCTCCTATCTACTCCTGGTCGTCGGCGGTCTCCACGTAGTAGTAGGCTCCACCAGAGGGGTAGTAGTAGTCGTCGACTGTGGCAGCTGGCTCCAGGGCTCCGTCATCTGATCCCAGCAATCGGGTATGGGGAAAAAGGGAAGCAAAGCAACCGTGAGTACTCATCCAAAGTACTCGCAAGACTTACATCAGAACTATGCTAATATGCACCGGTATCAAAGAAAGGCTGTATATGTGGACAGAACCGCAGAAATGCCAGAATAGAGAGAGGACCAAGCCTAATGAGGACTAGCATCTTCAGCGTCTTGCAGCATTAGAAGAGTGTAGATTAGCATCATAAACATAGTAGCATGCATATGTTGTAGCAAAGCCTAGAGATCCTTCCTCGTCTCCCTGCGAGAAAGTGATCCCGGAGCTTCCAATTAATTAACTTGTATCCAGTTCAAGTAGTAGATCGGGATACTTTACTGAGCGTCCTGTTACCGTGGACACGGCTATTCGAATAGATATATCTTCCCTGCAGGGGTGCACTACCGTTACCCAACACGCTCGATTAACTCTGGCCGGACACACTTTCCTGGGTCATGCCCGGCCTCGGCTGATCGACACACCGCAGCCCTACCTAGAGCTCAGCAGAGAGGTCCCCGTCGGTCTACATCCTAAGTGCTTAGGGTTCTTGGGCCCATCGCCCTTTGCACTCCGGGTCGTTGTGTGCTGGGTGGATACTACCAGCGCCACCCCTGTACTACATGGCACGATCCGACCGTGCCACAATGCTGAACTGGACATCTGACAGAGCCTTCGGCTGATACATACGGCGCAGAAGGCCCCATTAAACCATTATCCCGCGTGGTGGTAGTGCGTATAGGCCAGTGGCCAGCTCAGATCAAATACCCAAATCCGTTAAGTGCATTGGGAGCTCGCGGAAACGAGCAGAGATCCACGAAACATGTGACCCCGTCGCCCCGTCTCGTGGACTTACGGCAAGGGCTAGGAATGCCCGGCCATGCCACGTAATTATCTCGCGGGTACCCTCATGGTCAACCCGACTCCATATCTCTCGCGGGTACCCCTCGGGGTCGACCCGACCTTATCAAGTAACTGTAGTAAATTCAAAGTACCCGTGTGTCCATAGCATCAAGGAGGAATCCGAGGAATCACCCTCGTTGGATTCCCACTCGATGTACCCGTCAAGGTGAACCCGGAGGAATCACCCTCATTGGATTCACTCTTGCGGAGTTGCACGATAGAAGCTTCGTCGGAGGTGGTGAAAGAGGAATCATCCTCGATAACCACAACCAACCAGCTGTACCACAGAGGCAACATCAGGAGTGAGATAAGAGGTATCACCCTCGGCACTCGATGGTAGCGCTGCAGAGTCGTACAACTAAAGGGGGTGTGCGGTGATGTGTTGGTCTCAGCCCGACGATCACATCGATCGGGACACTAGTATCTAAGCGGGGCAACTAGGACAAGGAAGAGGGGCCACAGATGGATTACCAATCAACCTATACTAAACATTTAGGATAGCAGGTAACGTACCAAGCAGTTTACAAAAACAGGCTATGCATCAGAATAGGATCAATCAAAAGCAGTAGCAAATTCTAATGCAAGAAGGAGGGAGAAAGAATAGGTGATATAGGCATCCTCAAGGGGGTTTGCTTGCCTGGAAGCTCTGCGGCAAAAGAGGGGTCGTCGGGGATGTAGTCGGTCTCCGGAGCTGCGTCGGTCTCGGGGGCTATCGGATAAGAAGAAGGGGAAGAAACAGTAAATAAAAGCAAGCAAGGCAATACAGATGCATGACATGACGATATGCAGTGCTGGTGGTGCCCTAATGCAATGCTACATGTCGCGGACGAAGCGGGAAAATATCTGGGATATTTTCCAGGCGTTTAGGCAGATTTCGGTATACTGAACCAGAGGGGAAGGTTCCATGTTCTGATAGATAGGAGTGATGGTCAAGCATTTTCACCACGTATTCGGATTCATCTCATTTTTCTGATCAACTTTCATGTAGAAAACTTTTCGATCCGAGCTACGGTTTATTTTATATAATTTTCCAAAGTATTATTAAATTGCTGGAATTGTTTTAATTATTTAAATTCGAATTATCCGAAACAGTGACTGATGACGCCATCATGACGTCAGTGGGTCAACTGAGCTGGCCAGGGTCAAACCTGACCAGTGGGTCCCACTGGTCAGTGACTCTAGGCTAATTAGAATTAACTTAAACTAAACAGAAGTTAACTCATAGGCCCCACATGTCAGTGTCTAATTAGGTTAATTAATTAAGTTTATTTATAAAACGGTTTAATTAGGCTAATTAGCAGATGGGGCCCACTTGTCAGCGAAAGTAGTCCCCACGTCAGCTCGGTTGACTGATCAACGCGGTCAACCGGGCCCAGGGACCCACTGGTCAGCGACCCAGGGTGGGCCCCAGGCCAGCCACGTCGGCGGGCACCGGCGTTTAGCCGCCGGTGACCGAAAAACACGGCGGAGGCCACGGGCGCTCGCCGGAATTCGGCTACGGCGAGCCATTTGGCGCGCGGCTTGGCTCATTCGAACGAGCACTCGCCCGCACGTTGACTAGTGGTGGTGGCGTCGCCGGAGTCGGGCGGAATCAACGCCGGCGAGCGGCGGAGGCGGCGGCGCTCACGGGAGCTTCTCGGCAACGGTGAAACTGGGCACGACAGAACGATCTAGCAGCAGCGCTCGACTCCTATGGCAGCGCTGAGCACAACAGACGAGCTCGACAGCGACGCCATTGACGGCGACGAGCTCGGCTACGGCGGCGAGTTCGGCCACGGCGAGATCAACGGCTAGAGGGCGCGCGCGAGCAAATGGAGAGGGGGTAGGTAGAGGATCTCACCGAGTGGCGCACGGTGGCCGGCGAGAGGCTTAGGAGCGCAGGAGGTGGCCGGAATCGAAGAACCTCGCCGGCGAACCAAGGAAGACGACGACGGCATGGATCTGCACGATTGAGCTCCTCCGCTCGCGCTAGACGGCGCGGACGACGTAGTCGACGACGGCGGAGATGACTGACATGGAGAGAAGGTGAGGCGAGGTTTGTGGCCGCGGTGGCGAGGCAGTGCGGCGACGGCGGCGCTCGGTCGTCGATGGGAGCGAGCGAGAGAGAGGCAGAAGAGGGGGGCAAATGGATCTAGGAGGAAGAGGAGGCCGGGGAGGCCATCCTTATCCCCTCGCCTGGCCGCTGGCGTCGCCGTGTCGGCGACTAGCCAGTGCGCGCGCGCGCGTCCACAGCGCGGCTGACACGGGGGAAGAGAGAGGAGGGAGACGGGCGCTGTGGGCTGGGCCGCACTGTGGACTTTTCTGTTTTTCTTTTTCCAGTAGCATTTTGCTTTTTCTTCTGTCACCAAATGACTTAGCAAAAATAAGCAACTCGCAGAAACAAATACTAGGGAAAATGATGCACTGCCACAAAAAGTTTGGGAAATTTTTGAATCCATTTGAATTTTTCAAAAATCGAAATGGCATTTAAAATGGTTGTTTTTGTACTATTTTGGGAGTTAGGGTCAATTTTTGTAATTTAAATAATGTTGGCTTTATTTTTATAATTGCTTTGGGAATAATTGTAATATTATGAACATTTTTGTTCTACTGTTTGGATAACTTTTAATTTTGACTTTATTTTAAATTTGAATTTGAAGTTGGATTATCCTCTAAATGCAATTTATTTAGGATGATCATGATGACAAGGCTAATTAATTAGCTTAATGACAGAGTTAAGATCTGGGGATGTTACATTGCATTGGCGAAAGTATGAACCTTAGGCCTTGTTTCTAAGCATTGCAATACTGTTTATGCTCACTTTTGTTACTTGCTACCTTGCTGTTTTTTATTGTTCGCACTACAAAAACCTATATCTACTATCCATACTACACTTGTATCACCATCTCTTCGCCGAACTAGTGCACCTATACAATTTACAATTGTATTGGGTGTGTTGGGGACACAAGAGACTTTTTGTTATTTGGTTGCAGGGTTGTTTGAGAGAGACCATCTTCATCCTACGCCTCCCATGGATTGATAATACTTAGGTCATCCACTTAAGGGAAAATTACTACTGTCCTACAAACCTCTACGCTTGGAGGCCCAACACAAGTCTACAAGAACAAGTTGTGTAGTAGACATCATGCCCCGGTATCGTATCACCATCACTTTTATTATCTTTACCTATTTTTAGTTCGATCCTTAGTTATTTCGTGATCTAGTTGAATAAAAGTTTAGTATGATCTATTTTCGAGTGTTAGCTTCGTGATCTATCAATCTATGTAATCGACACTAGAAGAAATATGTCAACTTGCGACCATCAATATTGGTCACTGAATGGTCATCGTTTTTCATTTATGACCATTTTGTGACCAAAAACTGTTGGTCAAAAGCTGGCCATCTTTAATGAAACTTAACGACCTTCTTTGTGAAATGGTCGTAGAAGGTTACGACCAAAATAAAAGGTCCTAGATTTTACGACCAATTGTTTTGGTCACTGGAAGCCTTGCCAAACCATGTCAGATCCAACATGGCAAGCTGACGTGGCAAAATTGCGACGAAATGAAATGGTCGTAGATCAGAATCAGCCCAGACCAGTTTGGTGCTTTACATGGGCTGAGCCCAATAATTCAGCCCATTTATATTTTTTTTCCATGTCAATTTTGGTTAGCTACATGGGCCAAGCCCAACACCTTTTCCTGTCCACTTTTTTGGGCCTCGACCTTTTTATGGTTAATTTTGAAGATGGTCCCACTTGTAAGTTTTCTATTGTTTCTTTTCCATTTGAAAATAGGCCCCACTAGTCAAATGGGCCCCAGTTATCAGGATTGCTGTTTAGGTCCCACACATAAGTTCTCTATTTGTGCAATTACCAATAATTTGATTCAAACAGAGCCTATAAGGCATAATATTTCATACAACAGCCAAACAAAGTAGTACATTACAATCATGCATAGTACAAATATGGTATTTAGCTATAAAAATACAACTAAATATACACATAACTAGCTCCAGTGAGCTAGAACACATTGCTGGGTGCGGGTTCTCTTCGGGATTCTTCTTCCTGGAGCTCTTGTACACCAAACTTTTGAAGAATGAAGGCTAACATCTGCAAATAATAAATAAGAAAAGTTAGGAACATAATCAAGAGAATCTGTGCATATAACATTCTCAAAAAATGGTAAATTGCTGTAGAATTTTAGATCCAACAAGAAACAGTGCATATAACATTCTCATTGTAACATTCTCATAACAGCGAAATCTGAGATATATTTTGCAAATTACCAGTACCAGCACAGTGCAAGATGCAACTATGTCAAAGTTAATTAGATTTACCCAACACACGCAAACCAACAGAAACACGCTATCTAGTTAAGGTGCCAAACTGGCAGAAACTAAAGCTTCATATCATATGGAGGACTAGGTCAGCTCAAGCAAACAAGCACACTATAAATACACAAGGTCGCTATCTAGAATGTGTGTCACATGATACATGCATCGGGCCATCAAGCATCAGGCCATATCTGTTCAATGAGGTAGATACCTGCTCCATGTCGATGCACTGGATGGGGCTGCAGTTGAACATCTCGTGTCAGAAACTGCGACTACAGCAAATGTCTTAAAAAAGTGTTCTCAGAAACGACCTATCATGTATGAAGATCCATGGCTTTCAAGGCAAATGGCCAATGTTATGGCAACATTCATGGCATAGTTTGTTCAAATGATCTCATATTTTGCACAAGTTTGCATCTTGGAATGACAAACAATGTTGACTAAGGAAGTTTTCACTTTCTTTGCACGAAAAATTCATTTTCCATTTTTTGAGTGCCTAAAATGAGTTTTTTTGTGAAGAACCTAGCAAATATTTGTTGCAAAATTGGAACAAATCAATTTTCTAAAATATTAGGCCATATTTAATGTACAATTGACCAAATGGTTGGGTGTCAAAAGCTTCTGATCCACCCCTCGTGAAAAACAGAAATTTCCGCCGATTCAGTAGGAAGCGGGTCAAATTTGAACTACAGCTGCCTCATAGTTTGCTCTTTATTTTTTCCAAAAATCATTTCTAGGTACATAAGTATCTATTTAATAAGAGAAACTCCAAAAGTTTTGCAAGATTCAAACCCTAGCTACGAACGGTCATGCCCGTCGTTTTGACCGCATTTTGAAATGGGCATAAGAAATTCAAAAAAAATCAAAAAAATTGAAAACCTTCACATTGTGTCATTATATGTGACCTAGTTTCCAGGAAAAATAACAAACTTGGACTACGGCAAATGTCTTAAAAAGTGTTCTCAGAAATGACCTATCATGTACGAAGATTCATGGCTTCCAAGGCAAATGGCCAATGTTATGGCAACAGTCATGGCATAGTTTGTTCAAATGATCTCTTATTGTGCACAAGGGTGCATATTGGAAAGGACAAACAATGTTGCCAAAGTGAGTTTTCATTTTCTTTGCACGAAAAAACTTTTACCATTTTTCGAGTGCCCAAAGTGAGTTTTTTTGTGAAGAACCTACCAAATATTTGTTGCAAAATTGGACCGGATCAATTTAAAAAAATATTAGACCATATTGTACAATTGACCAAATAGTTGGGTGTCAAAAGCCTTCCATCCACATATTGTGAAAAGGCAGATTTCAGTTTCAAATGATCTCAGTTTCGAATTGACTTAGTTTTTTGGGGATTTTATCACAAATATAAATCTATAAATAAATTGCAATTGCGACGAGACTTGGAATCTTTAAATGACCAATGTGGTGGCCAAAATTTGAGGATCCATTAAACTTTATTTCGCAGCGGAAAATCTATGACATAATGATCATAATAATATTTAACATTGAAATAAAATGCCATAAAATAAAATTAACTAGACATAACCGAATTGCAGCATAAATAATTTAAACATGGCATACTAAAACATAACGGGGATTAAAATACTTAAGGAATTAAAATGCCAAAATAAACAGAATAATTCATGCATAAAATTAAGACTTAAAAATATTCACTCTATTGAATAAAATTCAGTAATTATAGGAAAAATTATTTAAAAAAATTCATAAATTCTTGTTTTCCCAAAATAGAAATTTTGCCCAAAAACATACTTTTTTTCTCTGGCTAACAATTGGCTCCTGAGCTGGGCTAGAGAGAAAACCAGCCCAGGCCTCAGCCTGACATGGGTCGCGATAGCTTGGCGGCCCGGCTGCTCCCACTGGCTCGGCCAAAACCGAGCGCGCAGCCCAGTTCCACCCGAAACCCTAGCCACATTCCCCCGATCCCCTTTCTCCTCCGACGCCGCAGCGGCGAACGCGCGCGAGAGAGGTAGGAGCGGTGGCTATGCCGGCCGCAGAGGAGGAAGGTGACGGCGCCGGTAAGCCTCACTCGCCGGGGTCCCGTGCGGCTTTGGCCTGCATGAAACACCGTCGAGCGGGGCTTTGTGGCGTCCTCGAGCATCGCTCCCACGTGCGTGCAGGTGTCCTTGCATGGAACGGCGACGGCGAGCCACATCAATTCCGACGCGGTGGCGGGCTTCCAACGGCGACAGACGCACAAGGATACTCTACATCGACCGGTCGGTGCAGCGGACGGCTGCCAGCCCACTCGAGTGCGAGCCCAAACGAGCCTGCCAGCATAAGGAGGCGGCCATGGCGACGCCGCATGGCGGCGACGAGCACCACAACTCCATGGTAAGGTCTGCTGCCCTTTAATTCATGATCATTAGTGTTAGGGTTTGTCTGATTTGTGAAATTTAGGATTAGGGTTTCAGCAATCGGAGATTTTTACTTTAGTGTTTTGAACTTGGGGATTTCATCAGGGTTTGCTTCAAATCATGAAATCAGTCCATCCCCATCTTAATAGAGCTTTAGCCAAAACCATAAACACATAATAGGGGAGTAATTGATCGATTTCATTAGTTATGGTTTCTAATTCGGGGAAATCCTTAGAATTGGGATATAATTGTTCATTTCCCCTCTTATTCAAAACAAGAAAAGAAAACCCCTTAATCCTAATTAGGGGAAAACAGGAGCCATCCACAGTTTAAACTATAGATGAAAATATCCAACATAATTAACTTTTGTTACTGGGAGGTTCTAGTTTGGAAGATTGCCATTGTCTAGTACTCTAGTTCATGGTTTGCTATTGATGGTGTAGTTTAGTGGTGGTTTGTAGTTCCTAAGGTTCTGGTCGTGGTAAATTGGTCCACACATAGCACTGCTGCTACTGGAGGTATATGAAGTGGTTTATATTTGTGTGCTAGTGCTACTGCTTCTTGTTAACATGGTTGTAGATGTCCATCTGTTGCACCACTATGCTTTTGTTGCACATACGCACTGTGGTTGGAGTTTCTGTCCAACAGCATATACTATTACTGTTGTCAGTTAGCTGCTGATGCCATTTGTTGACATATACAGGCAGTACTGTTCTTAGTTCTATTGGCATGTTTGTATTGATGTATATTGTTCCTACGTTGTGTCTTGGGCCAGTTGGACTCATAGTGATAGTTGTGCCCCTTTAATTATAACTTTGCAAATGAGCTGGTGTTGTTGTTATTGTGTTTGTGGCTATTACTTATGAGTTGGCTCAGTTGTTGTTTGTTGGTTTTGTGAGCTATGAATTTGACCTCTTGCTGTACATATATCCTGGACATACTCCACTCCTGGACTTAATCTGCTACAGCTGCTCTCCCCTGATACTTGATCATGTACTGTTCCTTTTGTTTCTATTCCTGCACATTTGGTCACTTACTATTCCATTACTTGGCTTTGCTGGTTTTCTAGTGGAAACTTCTGATTAAGGGTATTTGGACCAGTTCCAAGTAGTCCTAAGTGCCAGCTCATATAGTAATGCATTTCCCAAAGGGGAATGCAACATTTCTAACATAACACACTCCCTCTTCCTGTATTGTTTATTTTGCAGGTCTTGAACTTGAGAAGGAGAAGATTAGAAGAAGATCAAGAGAAGAACTAGAAAAGGATTTATTCTAGGTTTAGTTTAGGTTTACTTCCTTTTCTTTATTTCATTTTTATTTCATTTTGTATTTATAGTAATAAAATGTATTGTTTCTTTTATCTAGATTGTAAGATTTGTAATATTACTTTGCACTAATTCATTTATTAATAAAGTTCCTTTTATTCCTTATTGGGTCAAACCTAGTGCTAACCAGACACGTAAGCCGAAATTGACACATGGACATGACACATAAGCAAAAATTGACACATAGACATGACACATAGGCAATATTGATGAGGTGGCATCGAGTCATATCAATGCATCCTCGATTACAACGTCATGACCATATAGATTGGTCGTAATCAGCTAGAAATAAGACTGCCGACCGCTGCTGTCTGCTTTATGACCATTTCGTGTAAGGCAATCATGACCTTTTTGACTAAAATGGTCGTTATGGTTTAGGGTTTGGACCCTCCCAAATAGCTTAAGACCAATTGGTTCGAAATGGTCGTAGATTTACGACTATTTTTTCTAGGGTCACTGACGAAAGGTCACAAGTTAGCATATTTCTTGTAGTGCGAGTTGAGAGTTATATAATAAAGAGTAGTTTGAGTTTTTGCCTCTTTACTTTCATGTTTCAATTATAGCAGTGAAAATAATGAAAAGGATCATATGCTAATCTTATGGAAAGTAATGACATTACATAAAGAAAAGTATAAGTGGTAAAATTTATTGGAAGTAACAAATATAGTATTAGTCAATGATGCAATTCATGAAAAAGTCAATAAGGGAAGAGAAGATTCACATGCAAATATACTATCTTGGACATCTTTTATGATTGTGAGCCCCCATTAAGTATTTTATGCCAAATTGTTGACGTTGGACAAGGAAGACAACATAATGAATTATGTTTGTTCATATTCACATAGAAGTTATATTGTTATAGCTCCTCCAACATGTGGTGCTTGCCCAATATCTTTGCTAACCAAAAATCCGCACCAAGTAGAGATACTACTTGTGCATCCAAAACCTTTAAACCCAGTTTCATGTCATGAGAGTCCACTATATCTACCTATGGATTGAATAAGAACCTTTAAGTTAGTTGTCATCAGTGCAAAAAGCAATAAAAATTGCCTCTAAATATGTCTGAACTTTTATTGTACGGGAAATAAGCTTTGTTCGAACTTGTGATGGTAAAGAAATAAAAGCGACAGACTGCATAATAAAGGTTGCTATCACAAGGGGCAATATAAAGTGATGTTCCTTTGCATTAAGAGCTCTTGCATCCAACAACAAAAAGCGCATGACAACCTCTGCTTCCCTCTGCGAAGGGCCTATCCTTTACTTTTATGTATTTACTTTTTATGCAAGAGTCAATAGTGTTCTCCTCTATTTCCTTTTTGTTTTTCTCTTTTGCAAGCATCATGTGGTGGGGAAATATCTAAGCACATATATCTAGTTGGATATGAGTGATCATGAGTTATTATTGTTGACATCACCCTTGAGGTGAATAAGTTGGGAGGCGAAATCACAAGCCCCTATCTTTCTATGTGTCTGGTTGAAACTTTTTGCTCCATATATATGTTGTGAGTGTTAGCAATCATAGAAGACTAAATGATGGTTGAGTATGTGGACTTGCTAAATAGCTCCTACATGAGACCCTTCCTGAAAATATGATGAATTGCAATTGCATTGTTGACTGAGAATATAGTTTGTTAGTTTTCAAGAAAGTTTATGCCTTATACTCTATTGTTGTGATGAATTGTTACTTGCTCATGAGAAGTTTATGATAATAAATATTGTTGTTATAATAATGATCATTATGCTACTATGTCCGTATTTTGTTTTTATCGACACCTCTCTCTCTAAACATGTGGACATGATTATCGATATCGGCTTTCACTTGAGGACAAGCGAGGTCTAAGCTTGGGGGAGTTGATACGTCCATTTTGCATCATGTTTTGCTACTGTTATTTATAGTGTTTTTAATCAATAAAACACTTTGTGGAGCAATTCTAATGCCTTTTCTCTCTTAATATGCAAGATTCACATAAGGAGGAAGATTGCCGGCAGCTGGAATTCTGGACCTAAAAAAGCTATGTCAGAGATACCTATTCAGCACATCTCCAAATGAGCTGAAATTTCACAGAGAATTATTTTGGAATAAATAAAAAAATACTGGAAGCAAGAAGTACCAAAGGGGGCCACACAGGTGCCCACGAGGCACCAGGGCGCGCCACCCCCCCCAGGCGCGCCCTGGTACCTCGTGGGGCCCCTGGCCAGCCTCTGGCCCCCATTTTCTGGTATATAAGTCATTTTGCCCTAGAAAAAATATAGAGAAGACTTTCGGGATGGTGCGCCGCCGTCTCGAGGCGGAACTAGGGCAGGAGCACTTTTGCTCTCCTGCGGAGAGATTCTGCCGGGGATACTTCCCTCCGGGAGGGGGAAATCATCGCCATCGACATCACCAGCGATCCTCTCATCATGGGAGGACTAATCTTCATCAACATCTTCACCAGCACCATAACCCTAGTTCATCTCTTGTATTCAATCTTTGTCTCAAAACCTCAGATTGGTACCTGTGGGTTGCTAGTAGTGTTGATTACATCTTGTAGTTGATGCTAGTTGGTTTATTTGGTGGAAGATTATATGTTGAGATCTATTATGCTATTCAATACCCCTCTGATCTTGGACATGATTATGATTTATGAGTAGTTAATTTTGTTCTTGAGGACATGGGAGAAGTCTTGTCATAAGTAATCATGTGAATTTGGTATTCGTTCGATATTTTGATGATATGTATGTTGTTGATTCTCTTAGTGGTGTCATGTGAACATCGACTACATGAAAATTCACCATCTTTGGGCCTAAGGGAATGCATTGTGGAGTAGTAATTAGATGATGGGTTGCTAGAGTGACAGAAGCTTAAACCCTAGTTTATGCGCTATTCCGTAAGGGGCTGATTTGGATCCATATGTTTAATGATATGGTTAGAGCTATCTTAATTCTTCTTTTGTAGTTGCGGATGCTTGTGAGAGGGGGTAATCATAAGTGGGAGGCTTGTTCAAGTAAGAATAGCACCCAAGCACCGGTCCACCCACATATCAAATTATCAAAGTAGCGAACGCGAATCAAACAAACATGATGAAAGTGACTAGATGAAATTACCATGTGTCCTCAAGAACGCTTTGCTTACTATAAGAGATCATTCCAGCTTGTCCTTTTCTATAAAAAGGATTGGGCCACCTTGCTGCACTCTTTGTTACTATTGCTACTTGTCACTTGTTACAAATTATCTTGCTATCAAACTACTCGTTACCGATAATTTTAGTGCTTGCAGAAAACACCTTGCTGAAAACCGCTTTTCATTTCCTTTTGCTCCTCGTTGGGTTCGACACTCTTACTTATCAAAAGAAATATGATTGATCCCCTATACTTGTGGATCATCAATATCTTCCACCAAATAAACCAACTAGCATCAACTACGAGATGTAATCAACACTACTAGCAACCCACAGGTACCAATCTGAGGTTTTGAGACAAAGATTGAATACAAGAGATGCACTATGGTTTGAGCTGAGATGGTGCTAGTGAAGATGTTGATGAAGATTGGTCCTCCCACAATGAGAGGATCGTTGGTGATGTCGATGGCTTCGATTTCCCCCTCGCGGAGGGAACTTTCCCCGGTGGAATCGCTCCGCCGGAGAGCAAAATTGCTCCTGCCCAGGTTCCGCCTCGAGACGGTTGCACTTCGTCCCGAAAGTCTTCCTCAGATTTTTTCTAGGCAAAAACCCTTCATATGGGAGAAGATGGGCACCGGAGGCTTGCCAGGGGGCCCACAAGCTCGGGGGGCGCGCCCTGGGGGGGTAGAGCGCGCCCCCCAGGCTTGTCGCTTCCTGGTGGGTCCCCTGATGGTATTTCTTTTGCCAATATTTTTTTTATATTCCAAAACAATTCTTGGTAAATTTTCAGGTCATTTGGAGTTGTGCAGAATAGCTATCTCTGATGTAGCCCTTTCCGGTCCTGAATTCTAGCTGTCGGCAATCTCCCTCTTCATGTGAAACTTGCAAAATAAGAGAGAAAAGGCATAAGAATTGTATCATAAAGTGAAATAACACTCCAAAATATAATAAATAACAATAGGAAAACATGATGCAAAATACATGTATCTACTCCCCCAAGCTTAGACCTCGCTTGTCCTCAAGCGAAAGCCAAAATCGATAATCATGACCACATGTTTAGAGAGAGAGGTGTCAATAAAACAAAATGCGGACATGAAAGCATCATGATCATTATTATAACAGCAATATATCATCATAAAACTTCTCATGCTAAAGTGATAATTCATTCACAAGATAAAGTATGAACCATAAACTTTATTGAAAACCAACAAACTATGATATCGGTCACTGAAACAATTGCAATTTATCGTATTACCGGAAAGAGTCTATGTAAGAGCTTTGTTTGGCAAGTTCACATACTCAACTATCATTTAGTCTTCTATGATTGCTGACACTCACGACATACTTATGGAGCAAAAGTTTTAGTCAAACACATAGAAAGATAGGGGCTTATAGTTTCGCCTCCCAACTTATTTACCTCAAGGGTAATGTCAACTATAATAATTCATGATCACCTACATCCAACTGGATATATATTTCTGGATCTTTCCCCACCACATGATGCTTGCAAAGAGATAAAACAAAAACGGAATAGAGGAGAACACTATTGACTCTTGCATAAAAGTAAATACATAAATTAAAAGATAGGCCCTTCGCAGAGGGAAGCAGAGGTTGTCATGCGCTTTTTGTTTTTGAATGTGCAAGCTCTTAATGTAAAGGAACGTCACTTTATATTGCCCCTTGTGATAGCAACCTTTATTATGCAGTCTGTCGCTTTTATTTCTTCACCATCACAAGTTCGTACAAAGCTTATTTTCCCTTACAATAAAAGATCATACATATTTAGGAGAAATTTGTATTGCTTTGCACCGATGACAACTTACTTGAAGGATCTTATTCAATCCATAGGTAGATATAGTGGACTCTCATGACATGAAACTGGGTTTAAGGGATTTTGGATGCACAAGTAGTATCTCTACTTCGTGCGAGATTTTGGCTAGCAAAAGATAGGGAGCAAGCACCACATGTTAGAGGATCCATAACAATATAACTTCTATGTGGATATAAGCAAACATAACTCATTACATTGTCTTCCTTGTCCAACGTCAACTATTTGACATAGAATATTTAATGGGGGCTCACAATCATAAAAGATGTCCAAGATAGTGTATTTATATGTGAGACCTCTCTTTCTTTATTACTTTCATGAATTGCAACAATGACCAATGCTATGTTTGTTAACTTTCAACAAATTTCATCAACTATACTTCTTTTATGTGAAGTCATCACTCCCCATGGGATTAGCATATGATCTTTTTATTCTCTTTATTCTTTTTATCTCTAAGATTGAAGCAAGCAATCCAAACAACTCAACTCAAACTACTATTTATTATATATAACTCTCACACTCGGTTACAAAGATATATTGCTAAGCAAGCACTCGAAAATAGATCAAACTAAAACTTTATTCTTCTAAATCACGAAACAACTAAGGATCAAACTGAAAGTAGATAATGGTGATAAAAGTGATGGTGATACGATACCGGGGCACCTCCCCCAAGCTTGGCACAAGCCAAGGGTGGTGCCCATACCCGTGTACTCAAGTTTCCTTCTTTGGTGGTGGTGGTGCAATATTCTTGGCAATGATGCCCTTGAGGATGCGATTCTCCTCTTCGAGTCCATTAACTTGATGCTTAAGATCCATGATTTCCTTCCAGAGTTTTCCGGTGATGGTTAATGCACCATCCATCCAAGGATGCATCCTGGCTGAAGGAGATGAAGCAACACTCTTTTTTAAGTTACGATAAGAAATAAATCGGGTATTAGAAGGTTTAACCATATCCGGCAAGCTTGATTTCTTGAATTCCAAATGCATATCTCCAGGTTGGGGTATAGAGGTTTCCTCTTGTTCTTCGCTCATGGAGTCTATCCTCTTCAAGTCAGCCTCCACCTCCTCATCAGTAGACCACCCATAGGAGTCAACCTCATCGTATGCTCTCAGATTTGCCCTGTTGTGGGAGACATGACTCTCCCCATATGATTCTTGCGACGACATAAGGTTGAATCTGGCAGAAAAACAGCAAGAAACAAGAACAAAGGAGAAACTTGCGGTACGATGGTCAAAACATCCGGGAGTATATATAATGAATTTTTACCGTGCAAAACAAGTAATCTGGGAGAAAACGGAATCCGGAAGGTACACGAGGGAGCCACAACCTCGGGAGGCGCGCCCTACCCCCCAGGCTTGTCGCTTCCCCATGCGCTTCCCGGACTGTTTATTATTTTCTTAATTTTTTATATATTCTGAAACGAACAAAAAGTACTTTTATGGAACTTTTGGAGTCGGTTTTCTTACCGTACCACGTACCTACTCCTTTTCAGGGTTCTGTAGCATTCTGGAAAGTTTCTTCTATGTATTCTTCCGGTGTTGTTAGTTGAATAATATTGGTTTCAATATTAATGGGCGTACCTAAGATATAATGTTTAATTCTTTTCCCATTAACCACTCGCGGATTAGTGCCTTCGGCATTGTTGATCTTGATAGCTCCGGAGCGATAAACTTCTTTGACGATATATGGTCCTTCCCATTTGGAGAGAAGTTTTCCTGCAAAGAATCTTAAACGAGAATTGTACAAGAACTTGGTCACCAATTTTAAATTCCCGTTTTTGGATTCTTTTATCATGCCATCTTTTTACTTTTTCTTTAAACAACTTGGCATTTTCATAGGCTTGGGTTCTCCATTCATCAAGTGAGCTAATATCAAATAACCTCTTTTCACCGGCATGTTTAAAATCATAGTTAAGTTCTTTGATTTCCCAATAAGCTTTATGTTCTAACTCAAGAGGTAAGTGACATGCTTTTCCATAGACCATTTTATATGAAAACATACCCATAGGATTTTTATAAGCAGTTCTATAAGCCCATAATGCATCATCAAGCTTCTTAGACCAATTCTTTCTGGATCTGTTGACAATCTTTTGCAAAATTAATTTTATTTCTCTATTTCTCAATTCAACTTGACCACTAGACTGAGGATGATAAGGTGATGCAATTCTATGGTTAACATCATATTTAGCAAGGAGTTTACGGAATGCACCATGAATAAAATGTGAACCACCATCAGTCATTAAATATCTAGGGACTCCAAACCTTGGGAAAATAACTTCTTTAAGCCAATTAATAGAAGTGTTATGATCAGCACTACTAGTTGGAATAGCTTCTACCCACGTAGTAACGTAATCAACAACAACTAAAATATGTGTGTACCCATTAGAGGAAGGAAAAAGTCCCATATAATCAAATCCACAAACATCAAATGGTTCAATTGTGGCACCCCGGCTCAGAGCAACCGGTTTACCTTGCATTGCCAACCTAGAGATCAAGTCTTCTGGCAATACACAACAACTTCGTACAGAAAACAACCGCTTTATTGATCTCTTAGCGGAAACATGGGTTTACATGTTACATGATGAGCGAGGCCAAGAGGCACACACGGTGCGGCTACACTTATGTACATTATTTAGTAGACATAGCAAGGGCCTCGATGATAAGGGATCTACTAAGCGACAGCAGAACGACGGGGTAGCGGAACTCCATTCCACAGGGACACTGCTGGGACACGGCCTAGAGCGTGACATACTGCTCGACATCCACACCATGCACGGCTTCTCCTGCATCTGGCATGATAAGCCAGGTGAGTACTTTGAATGTACTCGCAAGCTCACAACAAACAAAACAAGTACGACAAACAATAACAAGGCATTTAACAGGTTGAATGCATGAGCATGATACTATCAACATGAAGTGTGCATGAAACATTGCCATGATCCCTGGGACCAACTTACCACCTCGGGGTTACCACGTAACCACCGTCCATATCTCACCAACGTGATCCTTACTAGATCACATTCATACCTTTCACAATGATCCTCACTCGATCACGATTTCTGTATGTGCCATCTCGTGAATCTTAGTGTGCAAGTTAATTATATCTGTTGACCCACGGTGTGACCTACTACGAACTGTGTCCATATCCGAGGACGCGGCTATCGATAGATTATACACTCTGCAGAGGTTAGTACACTGTACCCACACTACGGAACTCATGGCCTCGTGCTCCTATTCGGGTGGACCAACGACATTCCGACAAAACCAATCTATTGCATGAGACTCTCCCGGCCACTCCGACAAACTCCCCTTTGGGCTATGTCCTGGGTGACCCTGGTGCCAACATGTGACACCCGCCACCTCTGTGGCTTCCACCGTCGTGGCCAAACATCAACATTGTCCCAAACGGGGACCTCGGTACCATCAAAACTCGGGTCTTTAAGGTTATGACTGCCTACCGGGCCAGGGTAGCGCCAGAGCACAACCTTCCCTCGTAGGAGGCACCGGCGAGAGGCATGACAATAGACCGCATTAGGGCCTCCCCATCCAAGCAAGTGTGGTTGCACTGGTGAGCTCGATTCGGTGGCACCATGACTCGATCAACAACTTGTTCAAGTTGGATTATTATCAAGTTTAACTTGAAAAGAAAATGATTCGAGCCATAGTGTGTGAATGGATGCACGGGTCACGATCATGAATAACAAATGCATCATGTTACCGTATGAGTATATGTCATGATACCTACTGCACACTAACTAGAAATCATGTACCCTACTGTATAAAATCAACATGTCAAGGACAAAGTCTATGCAATGAGAGTTATATAATAAATTATTTTAAATGATGAATACATGATGATTTAATTCAATTAAACCAAAGTCATTGCAATGCCATCCTTGCATATGGATGTTGTGGCTTGCCTTGGTTCAGAGGAGTGTCACAAAACTCCTGGCCTTCTCCAACACAACTAGGTTCTTCTGAAAATAATTTAAATGCAAAAATAAAATGTCACATAACACTGTTTATTGCACCAGAAATTCTCAATAGCAAGAAAAATTCTGAAACTTGGCATATAGAAGCTTTGGAATTTTATAAACCAGCAGCAAAAAGAATCATCTCATTTGGACTTATAGATAAAAAGTTATGGCAGGTCAAAGTTAGGGTCAAACTCTGGATTAAAATGAATTAAATCAATTTTCAGAAAATCCCAGAGGGGCTGACATCGAAGACGTATTTTGAAAATACGCTTCCACTTAGATACCCCTTCGGGCCAGAGAGAGAGAATGACAGGTGGGGCCCTGGTTCTGTTTTAAACGAGAGAGAGAGGGAACAGGGCCTGGCGGCTCTATCGCCGGCGTTTCTCCGGCCAGGAGACGTCGGCAATCACCGGGGAGAGGGGGAATGGGACCAGCTCGGTGAGACGGTCACGCACGTACCCGAAGCTCGAGCTGAGGTGGTCGGACGGCGTCGCGGCGATCCTCTCCAGAGACGGCGGCGGCAGAGCTGATCGGGATCGGCGTTTCCGGCGACAATCCGGCAAGCTCTCGGTACCGTCGTGCTCAGGAGGTTGCTATGGTCTCAGGGGTGGCAGTGTTTGGATCTGGGGTGGAATGGAAGGAGTGCTTGGAGCAGAGGGATCCGCGGCTGTCGCCGGCGAGGTTTGAAGGCCAGAGGCCTTCCCGGCGTTGCCAGCAGCTTCTAGAGTTCGATTTGAGGTCAGTGGTGGGGGTTGGGATGGCTAGAGCGATCGGGGAAGTGCTCTACTTATAGGAGGAGACGAGGCAGTGCTCGGGCTCTGTCGGAGTGGAGCGGCAGGGCGAATTGGGGGTGGTGAAGACTCGGGTAGCGGCGCGGGGTGAAGCAGAGGAGCACAGGGCGACGCGGTGCACGGGTGCGGCCACAGTGGCGCGCACTACGCGTGAAAAACGGGCACGCGAGCTCACTGTTCCCGCCGCTAGCTCTCGGCCTCTTCCGACGAGCTGCATTCCGGCGTCGGGGAGGAGCAGGGAGAAGATTGGGAGGCGCACGGGGGTTGGCTGCGGCGCTGGGACACAAAGAGGTGTCGCGGGGAGGGCGGTTGGACGGAGGCTGATTGGACCCGACGGGCAGAGCACACAGAGCGCGTGCATTGCACCCTGCCTGCACGCGGTCACCGCTTGCACTGGCAGGCGAGGTGCTTTCGGCGCTGCCAAACCGTGTCCACCGTGAAGTCCTCTCAAAGATTTGCCTAGAAATGTGCTGGTCTTGCCATCTGGCTCACTGGAGATGACAAGAGGGAGCTGCAAAGTTTCTGGACAGAAACTTGCTCCAAGCACTGGGGACAAATGGCTGGGAATCTGAGGCTGAAATTAGGCGCTTAAGCATCACCTAGGACGGTAATCAAGTGGTAAAAATTTCAGCTTAAAACGATCAAGGAAAAATATACTTGCTTCACAAAGTGCTCTTTCTGACCAGAAGCAAAAACATTTTTCCTGGCTGAAATTTTCCAAATGATCATGGGATATTTTTGCATAGGAAGGTGAGGCAGGACCCAAAGAATATTTGGGAATTTTCTTGGAATTTTTAGAGCAATAAAAATAGGGGTTGCTTCATAGCTATATGAGCAAATGGGCATTTTCAGGGAGAAAAGGAATATAATGCCATTAAATAAAATATCCAATGGCATTATTTTGAGAGGTATGAGGTCTAGGGAGGGTTTATGGATGAAAGAACCCACTTGGAGGAAAATCAAAAATAAATCCAAGTGGTAAGTCCAAATGAATTGACTAGAAAACCCAAATGCAAATAAGATATTCAATAAATCCAAATAAAAAAATCCAGGGTGTTACATCAATAACAAGTGAATAATTCATAGGCATTTCCTGACGTCTTCTAATATTACCAATTCTTTGACATTCATCACAAGAAAGGACAAACTTACGTGCATCTTTGAAGAGAGTAGGCCAATAAAAACTAGACTGTAATACCTTATGTGCAGTTCTGTCTCCCGCATGGTGCCCTCTGTATGCCTCGGAGTGACACTTCTGTAGGATTTGTTCCTGTTCATGCTCAGGTACACAACATCTAATAACACCATCTACTCCTTCTTTATATAGATGTGGGTCATCCCAAAAGTAATGTCTTAAATCAAAGACAAACTTTTTCTTTTGTTGGTATGTGAAACTAGGTGGTATATATTTAGCAACAATGTAATTAGCATAGTCTGCATACCAAGGAGTGTTACGAGAGCATCTATAATAGCTAATTATTCATCAGGAAAACTATCATCAATAGGCAGTGGGTCATCAAGAACATTTTCCATTATGGACAAATTATCAGCTACGGGATTCTCAGCTCCCTTTCTATCAATAATATGCAAATCAAATTCTTGTAATAAAAGAACCCACCTAATAAGTCTAGGTTTAGCATCTTTCTTTTCCATAAGATATTTAATAGCAGCATGATCGGTGCGAACAGTTACTTTAGAATCAACTATATAAGATCTGAATTTATCACATGCAAACACAACTGCTAAAAATTCTTTCTCAGTAGTAGCATAATTTCTTTGAGCACTGTCTAGAGTTTTACTAGCATAATGGATAACATTCAATTTCTTATCAACTCTTTGTCCTAGAACAGCACCAACAGCATAATCACTAGCATCACACATAATTTCAAAGGGTAGGTTCCAGTCAGGTGGTTGAACAATGGGTGCAGATATTAAGGCTTTCTTAAGTATTTCAAAGGCTTCTACGCAATCATCATCAAAAACAAATAGAACATCTTTTTGCAAAAGATTAGTAAGAGGCCTAGAAATTTTAGAGAAGTATTTAATGAACCTTCTATAGAAACAAGCATGACCAAGGAAACTTCTTATACCTTTGATGTCTTTAGGACATGCCATTTTCTCAATTGCATCAACTTTAGCTTTATCAACTTCAATACCTCTTTCAGAAATTTTATGCCCAAGGACTATACATTCATTTACCATAAAGTGTCACTTCTCCCAATTCAAGACGAGATTAGTTTCTTCACATCTCTACAAAACTCGACCAAGGTTGTTTAAGCAATCATCAAAAGAAGTCCCATAAATGGAAAAATCATCCATGAATACCTCAAAAATCTTTTCACAAAAGTCAGAGAATCTCTACAAGAAATATGTCAACTTGCGACCATCAATTTTGGTCATTGTTTTCCATTTGTGACCTTCTTGTGACCAAAAACAGTTGGTCAAAAGCTGGCCGTCTTTAATGAAACTTAACGACCTTCTTTGTGATATGGTCGTAGAAGGTCACGACCAAAATAAAAGGTCGTAGATTCTATGACCAATTGTTTTGGTCACTGGTTGTGTGCCCAGGCCACGTCGGATTCAACGTGGCAAGCTGACGTGGAAAAATTATGACCAATTGAATTGGTCGTCGATTAGAATCAGCCCGGTCCAGTTCAGCCGTCTATATGGGCCAAACCTAGTAATTCAGCCCATTTAATATTATTTTTCCTGTTAATTCTGGTCAGCCACATGGGCCGAGCCCAACATTTCAACCTTTTATTTATTTTTGGGCTGTGGCCTTTTAACATTGTTTGGGCCATTATATTTTGGAGCTGGTCCCACCAATCAGATGGGTCCCACTTGTCATCATCTCACACATTGGGCCCACTTGACAGAAATTTCAAAACTGCACATATTATTTTCATAAGTGGGTCCCACAAGTCAGGTTTCCATTCCACACGTTTTCAAATCACATACATAATCAATATTTCAAACGGAACAATACAAATGTAGTTCATCAAATAACATAACTAAGTCTATTACAACCCAGATATGCCACTATTACACTATTACAATATTTATAGTCTATTACAGTCAAACAGAACAGACGACTCTTTGTTGAGTAGGGCTATACGGCTTCGAACTTCAAATTTCGTAGACCTGGAGCTCCTGTAAAAGAGTAAACACATAGGCTACCAACATTAGAGTAGCTATTATTCCTGGAGTAGATTTGCAAACCTCCAGGTTTAGTGTACAAACTATCGAAAATTTATATATTGAAAAAAATTTCATAGAAATGTAGATTTATGGGCCAAATATATGATAAAGCAACAGATTCAGCCAACTTCAAAGACCTAGATATTTTAGAGACCAATTACATCAGAACACTAGATGTTTGTGATGCATCTTCGCAGAACCACAAGAACACTAGATATAGTATAATATGATTCCAGGAATATAATGCTAACCACAAGAGCATCAATCAATAGCAGCTATATAGCTAGTAAACCATCTACTAGACATCATCAACACTTGAACCATAACATGTCCAACAAGGAAACAAAAAATGGTACAAGTACTAATTCTAGATAGCAACAAAACATGTCCAAGAAGGCCATCCAATGGTTTCAGCCACATCCTAACAAACACGCAGCACTCTAATACTACTAATTAGCAGCAGCAAATCAAGTAGCCAGATGACCACCACCACAACAAATAAGCACCAGAACTTGATCATCGACGCAACAGTCGGCAAGGACTCAACCACGGCGCAAAAAGCACCGAAATCCTAACTAACCCATGAAACAGAGCATGGTTGTAGCAGAGGAAAGGGAGGAGCTCATAGTGGTGGTTTGTGTAGCCGATGTCGAACAGCCTCCGTTCGTCGTTTGCGAGCACCATGCGCCTTGGTTGGCCATTAAGCCCTTGTCCTCTGCTGCACGGATGAAATCCAAAGCATCAGTACAGCTACACTAGCACGTAGTACAGACATGGTATCACAGACATTCTCTAATTGACTAGCACCCAAATATATACATGCACCAGTTGAGAAAAATCATGACTTGGACAGTGTATTAAAGAAAAATTAGTGTTCCATGCACACCAAATCATTCAAAAAACTAACTACAGTTCTGATCAGCTGATCAGCATCGGTGCATCAACAAAATATGGAACAACAAGCACTACATGACAACTAGAGTATATGTATTGCACTCAGCAGTGAACAGTTATCACAGTACATCTTCACTTGCATATATCTAAGAAGTCAAGTTCATTCTCATAAGCAAGTGTTCTCAGGTTACCCTTAACATGGCGGCTTAACTTATACTTAAATGTGAGCAAACAGTACATATCAGGATCATGGATTTGATTTAAAGTAACCATGAGACTAATTAATGTGTGACTACAAGATACTGTCGATCAGAGAGGCATAAGCAACAAACAATATCCTACATATTTAATGGCCTCCTTTCCGCGCTGCCATGGGAAAGGAAGGAAGGACTCAGAAGAGCAGAGAAGGCGTGGCGTGGCTGCTGTGCTGTGTTGTGCTTTGTTGACAAAGGAAACCGGAGAAGCTGAGCGTGCCAGTGATCGGTGCCATGATACAGCAGCTCCAACTCCGATGACAACGTACATGGGTCTAGGACAATAACAGGAACAACTCTAGATTACACATAGAGCTCTATCCATAGTGCCAGCTATGGATAAAATCATGCACACTCCAACATAACCAAAACAGAAGCAACCAGAGCATGACGTTGTCGTACCTGAAGAGCCTGACGACCTTCGGCAGAAATCATCCGGTCCAAGCAGGATCAACAACACCAACGGACGGATCCAGGGTTGTTGCCGCTCCTCCGTGTGGACACTGAGGAGGAAGAGACCTTCGTCGGTGAGCTGCAGCTGCGTGGGGAAGGGAATCAAGCACGCATCAGCATCAGGGTGGAACGGAAGATGGTGGTTGGATCGAATCCAATCAATACAAGAGGATAGGGGAAGATGGGCACCTTGAAGGGAAGATGTGCACCTCCATGGACAGGAAGAAGCAGGTCGCCGCCGGTGGTGGCGAGCTCCATGGCGTGGGAGCAGCGGACGGTGGGCTGGAGAGAGAGGAGGTTGTGCAGGTCGACCGCGAGCAGCGTCCACGACGCCAGCTACTGGTCACGGGAGCCGTGCCTGCCCAAACCCTGCCCGTGAGAGGGGGAGAGGGAGGCGGAATCCCTCCAGATCGAGGTCCAGATCGGCGTGGGCACGGCCGTCGCCGGTCTGGGAGCGCCTGCTCGATCTGGGGCCGGACTAGGTGAGGGTCGTCGACGGTGGGGGTGGGGATCGGGATCGGAGCGGTGGCGGATCGAGGTCGGAGAGAGAGGTTGGGGGCGGCGGCTCCACCATCGCGTCCGCGGTACCTGCAAAGAGAGATAGAAACTAAGAGAGAAACCTGGAAGGAGATAAGAGTGAGAAAGGAACGAGAGAGACGCCCTGCGTCCGGAGTGGCCAGATCCGGCGATCCCATTGGTGGCAGTGGCCACCCATCGCCTGCGATTCGCTGTGGAGGTGGCAATGGCCACCCATCGTCGGGCACGAACGAAGCGGGCGGCGCAAGCTTGGGCTGGTCGTGGCCATGGCGGCTAGTCGGTCTCGGAGGAGGTCCAGCAGGAAGAGCAGCAGGTCGGCAGAGCGGCTCGCCGGTGGAGGGAGAGAGCCAGGAGGAAGGGAGGAAGGAGAGAAAGAAAGGAGGCGGGGGGTGGATGGAAAATGTCACGAGGACAGAGCTAGGGTTTCGGCTCAGGTGGGCTTGGGCCATTGGATCTGCGAGCATCCTACGGTGTTTGATGCACGATCCGCGTGAGATGCCCACAGACCAATCAGAATGCAGTACACGCGTACGACGTTATGACCATCTAAATTGGTCGTAGTTGACTGAAAATAACGTGTTAAATCATGTCAGCTACTTTATGACCTGAGAAATTCAAAAAAATAAAAATGGAAGACCTTCTCATTATGTCACCAAATGTGATCTAGTTTTCAGGAAAAGTAACAAGCATGGAATAAGAAAAATATCTTTAAAAAAGTGTCGTGAGAAATGAGTTTTTTAGCAAAAAAATCATTTTCTACTTTTAGAGTGCCAAAATTGATTTTCCTATGACGAACCTACTAAATATTTGTTGCAAAATGGCACCACTCCATTTTTCTAAAATATTAGGCCATATTTAATGTACAATTGACCAAATGGTTGGGTGTCAAAAGCTTTTGATCCACCTCTCGTGAAAAAGACAAATTTCCGCCGATTCAGTAGGAGGCGGGTAAAATTTGAACCACAGCTGCCTCATAGTTTGCTCTTTATTTTTTCCAAAAATCATTTCTAGGTACACAAGTATCTATTTAATCAGAGAAACTCCAAAAGTTTTGCAAGATTCAACCCCTAGCTACGAACGGTCATGCCCGTCATTTTGACCGCATTTTGAAACGGGCATAAGAAATTCAAAAAAATCAAAAAAAAAATGAAAACCTTCGCATTGTGTCATTATATGTGACCTAGTTTTCAGGAAAAATAACAAACTTGGACTACGGCAAATGTCTTCAAAAAGTGTTCTCAGAAACGAGCTATCATGTATGAAGATCCATGGCTTTCAAGGCAAATGGTCAATGTTATGACAACATTCATGGCACAGTTTGTTCAAATGATCTCTTATTGTGCACAAGGGTGCATATTGGAATGACAAACAATGTTGCCTAAGGAAGTTTTCACTTTCTTTGCACGGAAAATTCATTTTCCATTTTTTGAGTGCCCAAAATGGATTTTTTTGTGAAGAACCTAGCAAATATTTGTTGCAAAATTGGACCAAATCAATTTTCTAAAATATTAGGCCATATTTAATGTACAATTGACCAAATGGTTGGGTGTCAAAAGCTTTTGATCCACCTCTCGTGAAAAAGACAAATTCCCGCCGATTTAGTAGGAAGCGGGTCAAATTTGAACTACAACTGCCTCATAGTTTGCTCTTTATTTTTTCCAAAAATCATTTCTAGGTACATAAGTATCTATTTAATTAGAGAAACTCCAAAAGTTTTGCAAGCTTCAACCCCTAACTACGAACGGTCATGCCCGTTATTTTGACCGCATTTTGAAACGGGCATAAGAAATTCAAAAAAAATTGAAAAAATTGAAAACCTTCGCATTGTGTCATTATATGTGACCTAGTTTCCAGGAAAAATAACAAACTTGGACTATGGCAAATGTCTTAAAAAAAGTGTTCTTAGAAACGAGCTATCATGTGTGAAGATCCATGGCTTTCAAGGCAAATGGCCAATGTTATGACAACATTCATGGCACAGTTTGTTCAAATGATCCCTTATTGTGCACAAGGGTGCATATTGGAATGACAAACAATGTTGCCTAAGGAAGTTTTCACTTTCTTTGCACGAAAAATTCATTTTCCATTTTTTGAGTGCCCAAAATGGATTTTTTTGTGAAGAACCTAGCAAATATTTGTTGCAAAATTGGACCAAATCAATTTTCCAAAATATTAGGCCATATTTACTGTACAATTGACCAAATGGTTGGGTGTCAAAAGCTTTTGATCCACCTCTCGTGAAAAAGACAAATTTCCGCCGATTCAGTAGGAAGAGGGTCAAATTTGAACTACAGTTGCCTCATAGTTTGCTCTTTATGTTTTCCAAAAATCATTTCTAGGTACATAAGTATCTATTTAATCAGAGAAAATCCAAAAGTTTTGCAAGATTCAACCCCTAGCTACGAACGGTCATGCCCGCCGTTTTGACCGCATTTTGAACGGGCATAAGAAATTCAAAAAAATTGAAAACCTTCGCATTGTGTCATTATATGTGACCTAGTATCCAGGAAAAATAACAATCTTCGACTACGACAAATGTCTTAAAAAAGTGTTCTCAGAAACGAGCTATCATGTATGAAGATCCGTGGCTTTCAAGGCAAATGGCCACTGTTATGGCAACATTCATGGCATAGTTTGTTTAAATGATATCATATTTTGCACAAGGGTGCATCTTGGAATGGCAAACAATGTTGCCTAAGGAAGTTTTCATTTTCTTTGCACGAAAAATTCATTTTCCATTTTTCGAGTGCCCAAAATGAGATTTTTTTGTGAAGAACCTACCAAATATTTGTTGCAAAATTGGACCAAATCAATTTTCTAAAATATTAGGCCATATTTAATGTACAATTGACCAAATAGTTGGGTGTCAAAAGCTTTTATCCACCTCTCGTGAAAAAGACAAATTTTCGTCGATTCAGTAGGAAGTGGGTCAAGTTTGAACTACAACTGCCTCATAGTTTGCTCATGATTTTTTCCAAAAAACATTTTTAGGTACAAAAGTATCTATTTAATTAGAGATACATGGTGTGGTGGCGAGACATCGAGGTTTGGACGGTGGCCGAGGGCCCCAACTCCAGAGCGCGTAAATTGGCATGCCAGCCGCGTGGTCACCGTGTGACCGTGGCGTTGCCACGTGTTCTGGGCAGCCTAGGCATGTCTGGTGGGTTGGGCACTCCCCCGGTAGGTGTTAGGAATAAGAAGACAACAAAAGAATCTCACGAGGAGACTGAGCTAAGCTCAAACATGAATTAGCAGCCAAGTGTTTGATTAGTGGTGGGGGAAATGCACATGGCCAATGGGCCTGAGTTTTGGCTGAGGATGATCATCTACTAAGGACATTGTCTTGGCAAATTTGCAGCTCAAATGGAGGAGCCTAGGTGGCACTTGCTTTGCAAAGTACCACATTGGACAGAAATATGAATGTTGAAGCTGGGCTCAAATGAATGAATGGATTGAGCTAAAATTTGGTGGAGGATGGTCATTTGGGCATAGGAAAGTACTTTAAAAATTTGATACCATTTGGACATGCCAAAGTGGTACTTCCTTGACAATGCTCTTTTCTGGATAGAAACTTGGGAAAATTATTGAGAGAAATTGGCTAAATAAAATGAGCTCAAATTGGGTGGAGGGAAGTTATATAGGTAGGATCATGCCCTCGTAAATTTTCAGCAATAATGAAACAATATAAAATATAGTTGCTTCACAAACTAGAAATATGACCAGAATAAAAGATTGGATGATGAGCTCACATGGATTGCAGGATAGAGATCAAATTTTGTGGAGAGTGATGATTTGAGCATATGGAAGATTTGGAAAAATCTCAGATCATTTGGATAAGCCTAGCTAGTACTTCCTTCACAAAGCTTCTCTCTGGATAGAAACTTTGGAAATTTGCTGAGAAATATTTACTAGGGAAATGGAGCTAAATATTGGCATGTGGCAATGATTTGGACATGGAAGAGTGCCCAAAAAGTTTTGGGACAATAGGAGGGGTCTAGATAGCACTTGCTTTGCAATGTGCCAATCTGGCCAGAAAATAGAAATTGAAGCTGGGCTCACATAGATGGTTTTATTGAGCTGCAATTTGGAGGAGTATGATAATTTGGGCATATGAAGGCACTGTAAAAATTTCATACCATTTGGATAAAAAAAATGGTACTTCCTTCACAATGCTCTCCACTGAACAGAAAAATGGGGAAAATATTGAGGGAAATTGGCTAAATTAAATGGGCTAAAATTTGGTGGAGGGAGGTTCTATGGGCAGGGTCATGTCCTGGTAAATTTTCAGCAATTATAAAGTAATATAAAATATAGTTGCTTCACAAACTAAAAATATTACTAGAAACAAAGATTGGATGGTGAGCTCACATGGATTGTTAGATGGGGCTCAACTTTTGTGGAGAGCTATAATTTGGGCATATAGAAGATGTGGCAAAAATTCAACTCATTATAATATGCCTAGCTAGTACTTCCTTCACAAAGCTTCTAGCTAAACAAAAACTTTGGAAATTTGCTGAGGAAGATTTACTAGGCAAATGGATCTGAATTTTTTCATGAGGCAATAATTTGGATAGGAAAGAGTGCCCAAAAATTTTGAGGGCAATCTAGAAAATATAAATAGCACTTCCTTCACAAAGTGTTGTTCTGAACAGAATAGGAAAATGAATATTCCTGAATTATTTTTGAACTAGGCAAGGAAGGGTTTTGACATATTTGAGGAAGATATGATCCAAACAATTTATAAGAATTTTTTGGGAATTTTGGGAATGACAAAAATGTAGGCTGCTTCACAACCTAGGGCAAAAATTGACACATGGACATGACACATAGGCAAAAATTGACACATGGACATGACACATAGGCAAAACTGATGAGGTGGCGCCTAGTCATAGCAATGCACCACAATTTACTAGGCTATGACCATCTATATTGGTCGTGATCAGCTAGAAATTAGGCAGCGGACCAGTGTTGTCTGCTTTACGACCATTTCGTGTAAGGAAATTACGACCTTTCTGACCAAAATGGTCGTTATGGTTTAGGGTTTGGAGCCCCCCGAACATCTTATGACCAATTGGTCTCAAATGGTCGTAGATTTACGACCATTTCTTCCAGGGTCACTGACAGAAGGTCACGAGTTGACATATTTCTTGTAGTGAATATAGCAGTCATACATCTTTGAAAGGTAGCAGGTGCATTACATAAACCAAACGGCATACGTCTATAAGCATAGGTTCCAAAAGGACAAGTAAAAGTGGTTTTCTCTTGATCTTCTTGTGACACAAGTATTTGAGAAAAACC
The DNA here is from genome assembly GCA_039707655.1 of Elymus sibiricus. NCBI lineage: Eukaryota > Viridiplantae > Streptophyta > Magnoliopsida > Poales > Poaceae > Elymus > Elymus sibiricus. Next base: position 64,540,141 of record CM077676.1, read on the forward strand.
AGAATATCCATCTAAGAAACAGAAGTGTGTATGCTTTGATAATCTTTCTAACATTTGATCAATAAAAGGCAAAGGGTAATGGTCTTTTCTAGTAGCTTTATTTAATTTTCTGAAATCAATTACCATTCTATAACCACAATTCTTTGTGGGGTAAGTTCATTTTTATCATTAGGAACAACAGTAATGCCTCCTTTCTTAGGAACATAATGAACAGGACTTACCCATCTACTATCAGCTATAGGATAAACTATATCTGCCTCCAAAAGCTTTAATATTTCAGTTCTTACTACATCCTTCATTTTAGGATTCAGCCGTCGTTGATGATCAACAACTGGCTTAGCATCAGGCTCCATATTAATCTTGTGCTGACATAAAGTGGGACTAATGCCCTTAAGATCATCCAGAGTATATCCAATAGCAGCACGGTGCTTCCTCAGAGTTATAAGCAATCTCTTTTCTTCATGCTCTGAAAGGTTAGCATTGATAATAACAGGATATATCTTCTTTTCATCACGATAAGCGTATTTCAGTGTATCAGGTAATTTCTTTAATTCAAACACGGGATCACTCTTAGGTGGAAGAGGACCTCCAAGAGTCTCAACAGGCAAATTATGTTTAAGGATAGGTGCTTGTTTAAAGAATATCTCATCTATTTCATTTCTTTCATTCATATGCATATCATTTTCATGATCTAGCAAATGTTGTTCTAAAGGATCAATAGGAGGAACAACAATAGAAGTAGACCAATAATTTCATCCTTACTAGACAATTCTTTTTCATGTGGTTGTCTACGAAACTTAGAGAAATTAAACTCATGAGATACATCACCAAACTTAACTCTAACTTTTTCTTTAGCATAATCAATTTCAGCATTAACAGTATTCAAGAAAGGTCTACCAAATATAATGGGACATAAATTATCTTGCTGTGATCCAAGTACTAAGAAATCAGTAGGGTATTTGATCTTACCACACAAGACTTCAACGTCTCGAACAATCCCAAGTGCTGAAATAGTATCTCTATTTGCAAGCTTAATAGTGACATAAATATCTTCAATCTCAGCAGGTGCAATATCATTCATAATCTCTTGATATAAAGTAAATGGAATAGCACTCACACTAGCACCCATATCACATAAACCATGGTAACAATGATCTCCAATTTTAACAGAAACAACAGGCATGCCCACTACGGGTTTATTCTTATCTAGCATATCTCGTTCATTCCTAGCAGGTTTAGCAATTCTAGCAGCTTCATCGCAAAAGTAAATAACATGCCCATCAATATTATCAACCAAGAGATCCTTAACCATAGCAATATTAGGTTCAACTTTAATTTGTTCAGAGGGTTTAGGTGTTCTAGTATTACTTTTAATAACCACAGTTGTAGCTTTAGCATGTTCCTTAATCCTAACAGGGAAAGGAGGTTTCTCAATATAAGCAGCGGGCACAACTGGATCAACAATATAAATAATAGTTTCATCTTTAGCTATAATAGGTTCCTCTAACAATTCTTCAATAGGGGGATGATATTTAAACCACTTCTCCTTAGGGAGATCAACATGAGTAGCAAATGATTCACAAAAAGAAGCTACTATCTCAGAGTCAAGTCCATATATAGTACTAAACTTGTGAAACGCATCAGTTTCCATAAAGGATTTAACACAATCAAATTCAAGTTTTATACCTGACTCATTACCTTTGTCGAGTTCCCAATCTTCAGAGTTGCGTTTAATTCTTTCTAGAAGACCCCATTTGAATTCAATAGTTCTCTTCATAAAGGAACCAGTAGAAGAAGAATCGAGTATGGATTGATCATTATGAGAAAGCCGAGCATAATTTTTTTGCATAATAGTTTCTCTTGAGAGCTCATGATTGGGGCATGTGTGCATCATGGACTTAAGCCTCCTCCAAGCTTGAGCAATATTTTCTCCTTCACGAGGCCAAAAATTATATATATAATTCCGATCACGATGAACCAGATGCATAGGATAAAACTTCTGATGAAATTCCAATTTCAATCGGTTCCAGTCCCATGTTCCAATATCATCCAATAGCCTATACCATGTCAATGCCTTTCCCTCCAAAGATAAAGGGAGAACCTTCTTCTTAACTTCATCCTCGGATAAACCTGCAAGCTTAAACAATCCACAAATTTCACCCACATATATCAAGTGCATATCAGGATGTACCATTCCATCTCCTGCATAAGGATTAGCTAACAGTTTCTCTAACATACCCGAAGGAATCTCATAATAAATATTTCAGTAGGTGCAGTAGGTTGAGGAGCAACTCTTATTGCTTCCGATCGAGGTGAAGATACCCCGAACAAACCCCTCAAAGGATTACTTTCCATAGTAACAAGTGACAGTAAATTTTAGCACGTAGTATAAATGTTTCCTTACCAAATTCCATTCACCAAAGGCGCTTCACTCCCCGGCAACGGCTCCAGAAAAGAGTCTTGATGACCCACAAGTATAGGGGGTCAATCGTAGTTCTTTCGATAAGTAAGAGTGTCGAACCCAACGAGGAGCAGAAGGAAATGACAAGCGGTTTTCAACAAGGTATTCTCTGCAAGCACTGAAATTATCGGTAACAGATAGTTTGGTAGAAAAATAATTCGTAACAAGTAACAATAGTAGCAAAGGTGCAACAAGGTGGCACAATCCTTTTTATAGCAAAGGACAAGCCTGAAAGTTCTCTTATATAAAGCAAAGTGCTCCCGAGGACACATGGGAATTATCGTCAAGTTACTTTCATCATGTTTAGTTGATTCGCGTTCTCTACTTTGATAATTTGATATGTGGGTGGAATGGTGCTTGGGTGCTGTTCTTACTTGAACAAGCCTCCCACTTATGATTACCCCCTCTCGCAAGCATCCGCAACTACGAAAGAAGAATTAAGATAAATCTAACCATAGCATGAAACATATGGATCCAAATCAGCCCCTTACGAAATAACGCATAAACTAGGGTTTAAGCTTCTGTCACTCTAGCAACCCATCATCTACTTATTACTCCACAATGCCTTCCCTTAGGCCCAATTATGGTGAAGTGTCATGTAGTCGACGCTCACATGACACCACTAAAGGAAGCAACAACATATATATCATCAAAATATCGAACAAATACCAAATTCACATAATTATTTATAACAAGACTTCTCCCATGTCCTCAAGAACAAAGTAACTACTCACAAATCATATTCATGTTCATGATCAGAGGGGTATTGAATATCATTAAGGATCTGAACATATAATATTCCACCAAATAAACCAACTAGCATCAACTACGAGATGTAATCTACTAGCAACCCACAGGTACCAATCTGAGGTTTTGAGACAAAGATTGAATACAAGAGATGAACTAGGGTTTGAGATGGGATGGTGCTGGTGAAGATGTTGATGAAGATTGATCCTCCCACGATGAGAGGATCATTGGTGATGTCGATGGCTTCGATTTCCCCCTCCCGGAGGGAAGTTTCCCCGGCGGAATCGCTCCGTCGGAGAGCAAAAGTGCTCCTGCCCAGGTTCCGCCTCGTGACGGCGGCGCTTCGTCCCGAAAATCTTCCTCTGATTTTTCCTAGGTCAAAACCCTTCATATGGGAGAAGATGGGCACCGGACGCCTGCCAGGGGGCCCACAATCTCGGGGGGCGCACCCTGGGGGTAGGGTGCGCCCCCCAGGCTTCTCGCTTCCTGGTGGGTCCCCTGATGGTATTTCTTCAGCCAATATTTTTTATATATTCCAAAACAATTCTCCGTAAATTTTCAGGTCATTTGGAGTTGTGCAGAATAGTTATCTCTGATGTAGCCCTTTTCGGTTCAGAATTCCAGCTGCCGACAATCTCCCTCTTCATGTGACACTTGCAAAATAAGAGAGAAAAGGCATAAGAATTGTATCATAAAGTGAAATAACACTCCAAAATATAATAAATAACAGTAGGAAAACATGATGCAAAATGGACGTATCAATCAGCGCCGGCGGCTACAGCAGAATGGAAAAGGCTCTGCAGAGGCTGAATTTCATTTTGGAACTTTAGTTGACAGAGTAATCGGAAGTTCGTATGGTGATACGTCTCCAACGTATCTATATTTTTTGATTGTTCCATGCTATTATAGTATCAATCTTGGATGTTTTTATATATACATTTACAGCAATTATATATCATTTTTTGGGACTAACCTGTTAACTTAGTGCCCAGTGCCAGTTGCTGTCTTTTGCCTGTTTTTGGTTTTTCAGAATATCAGTATCAAACGAAGTCCAAATGCCACGAAACTTTTTGGAGATTTTTTTCTGGACATAACAAACACTAGAAGCTTCGGGAGGGAACGAGAAGATGAAGAAGTGGCCCATGAGGTACCACGGCGCGCCCTGGTACCTCGTGGGGCCCACATAGCTTCGTTTGACCTAATTCCACCTCTATAAATTCTCTAAAATCGGAAAACCAATAGAGGAGTCCATGAAATACTTTTTCCGCCACCGCAAGCTTCTGTTCTCGAGAGATCCCATCTGGAGGCCTTTTCCGGTACTCCGCCGGAGGGTGAATCGATCACGGAGGGGCTCTACATCATCCTTACTGCCCTTCCGATGATGCGTGAGTAGTTTACCACAGACCTTCGGGTCCATAGTTAGTAGCTAGATGGCTTCTTCTCTCTTTTTGATCTTCAATACAATGTTCTCCTCGATGTTCTTGGAGTTCTATCCGATGTAATCACTTTTTGCGGTGTGTTTGTTGGGATCCGATGAATTGCGGGTTTATGATCAGATTATCCATGAATATTATTTGAGTCTTCTCTGAACTCTTTTATGCATGATTGTTATATCTTCGTATTTCTCTCCGATCTATTGATTTAGTTTGGCCAACTAGATTGATTTATCTTGCAATGGGAGAGGTGCTTTGTAATGGGTTCGATCTTGCGGTGCTCAATCCCAGTGATAGAAAGGGACATGACACATATGTATCGCTGCTATTAAGGGTAAAAAGATGGGGTTTATTCATGTGTGAGTTTACATTGTCTACATCATGTCATCTTGCTTAAGGCGTTACTCCATTCTTTATGGACTTAATACACTAGATGCATGCTGGATAGCGGTCGATGTGTGGGGTAATAGTAGTAGATGCAGGCAGGAGTCGGTCTACTTGTCTCGGACGTGATGCCTATATACATGATCATTGCCTTGGATATCGTCATGATTATTTGCTTTTCTATCAATTGCCCAACAGTAATTTGTTCACCCACTATATGCTATTTTCATGAGAGAAGCCTCTCGTGAAAACTATGGCCCCCGGGTATATCCAAATCATATATTAAAAATCATAAGAATACCTTGCTGCACTTTTACTTTATTTATTTTATTTTGTATTTTTGTTCGATCTATTTATCTATCACCATACAATTTAATCTAGCAATTAACCGCCAAGGGATTGACAACCCCTTATTTGCGTTGGGTGCAAGGATTTGTTGTTTTGTGTGCAGGTACTGCTAACGAGTTGTTGCGTGATTCTCCTACTGGATTGATAACCTTGGTTTCATAACTGAGGGAAATACTTATCTCTACTGTACTGCATCATCCCCTCCTCTTCGGGGAAATCCCAACGCAGCAAACAAGTAGCATATGGCTGACTGTTTCTGTTGACTGGCTCATCGCAAACAGTTTGTATGGATCAACTGTATGCCACGTATCGCACACGCAACTCTAATCTGAATCGTGCTTGATATCTCCGCCATCGCACATAGTTCGTCTTATTGGTGACGGTTTTATTACAACACCGTTTGCGATTAATGCATCGCACACAGTTTGGTCGAGGGGTCTCTGATTCATGTATCGCGTAGCAGCATCCTGCAGTAGTGGTACCTGCACGCACACAAACAAAATACTTACACCCAACACGGGCAAGAGGGTTGTCAATCCCCTTGTACTCGTTAATTGCAAGGATTAAATATGATAGTGGTAGATATATAAATTGCAAAAGAAAATAAAAGTAAATAAATTGCAAAAACGTTTTAGGGTTTTAGTAATATGAGGTGAATGGACCTGGAGGCCATAGCTTTCACTAGAGGCATCACTCTCAAGAACATAGCGGACGGTGGGTACACAAATTACTGTTGGGCAATTGATAAAAGCGCATAGTTATGATGTTATTCATGGCATGATCAGTAAATAGGCATTACATCCATGACAAGTAGACCAAAACGATTCAGCATCTACTACTATTACTCCACCCATCGACCGCTATCCGACATGCATCTATGGTATTACGTTCATAAGAACAGAGCAACGCTTTAAGCAAGATGACATAATGTAAACAAAGTAAAACCAATCAATACGATCAAACCCCGTCATTTTCCCCTTAGTAACAACAATACAAATACATGCCTCCCTGCCCCTTCCGTCACTGGGTGAGAACACCGCAAGATTGAACCTACTACTATGCACCACTTTCACTGAAGATCTAATCATCGACTTGGCCAAAGAAAAATCATAGATCAGAAATCATTACATAACTATAACAATCAGACATAATAAAGTTTAGAAATATCTCAATTACTTTCAATAAACAATCTGATCATAAACCCACAATTCATCGGATCCCAACAAACACACCACAAAAAGTGATTACATCTAGCTACTGCTATGGACCCGTAGTTCCTGTGAGGAACTACTCACACATCATCGAAGAGGCAGCAAGGTTGATGTAGAAGCCCTTCGTGATCGATTCCCCCTTCGATAAGGCACCGGAACGGAGCTGCAGATGGGATCGCGGAAGAACAGAGACTTGCGGCGACGGAAAAAAAGTTTCGGGTGTTGCTCTGTGGGTTTTGGGATTTTAGGGAATCTATAGAGTTAAAATTAGGTCAGACGGAGCCACGTGGGGCACACAAGACATCAGGGAGCGCCTACCCCCTAGGGCGCATCCTGTTGCCTTGTCGTCTCCTCGTTGCGCTTCTGTTCCTCCCCCAAAAGCTTCTAGGGTCCCTCCTGGTCCAGAAAAAATCGTAAAAAAGTTTCATCGAGTTTGGACTTTGTTTGGTAGGGATTTTCTGTAAAACCCAAAACATGCAGAAAACAACAACTGACACTAAACACTCGGTTAATAGGTTAGTTCCAAAAAATGATATAAAATTGCATATAAAGCATATAAAATTGATAATATAATAGCATGAAATAATTAAAAAATATAGATACGTCGGAGATGTATCAGGGACCTGCTGGGCCTCGGTCCATTCAACCAGAAAGTCGGCGATCGCCTGGGACTTGACTGTCGAGCGTGGTTTGTAGGAGATCTCAAACGACAGAAGCTCGATTGCCCACTTAGACACACAACCCATTGTGCCTTTGCTATTAATGATGTCGGAGAGCTGCTGACCACCATGATCGGGTTAGCCTGGAAGTAGTGTTGTAGCTTTCTCGCGGCCATGAACACTCCGTAGGTTATCTTCTGGTAGTGCGGGTATCACGATTTGCATGGCATTAGTACCTCGCTGACATAGTACACCGGGTGTTGCACCTATTGTGTCTTTCCGGCCTCCTCTCTTTCCACCGCAATGACCACGCTTACCACTTGGGTGGTCGCTGATATGTACAACAACATTGGTTCAGACTGGGCCGGGGAAGCGAGGAGCAGGTTGGACTGTAGTAGCCTCTTAAGGTCTTCGAAAGCTGCCTTGGCCTCGTCGCTCCAGTAAAAATCGTCTCCTTTCTTTAAGAGGCGGTACAGGGGAAGTGCTTTCTCTCCCAAACGAGAGATAAACCTGCTAAGCGCATCCCGTGAGCTTCGGTACATCTCGTACTGTCTTTGGGGGTTTTAAGTTGAGTATTTCTTGGATCTTTTCTGGGTTTGCTTCGATCCCTCCTTGAGATACTATGAAACCCAAGAGTTGTCTTGTAGAGACCCCGAAGACACATTTGTCAGGGTTCAGCTTCATGCTGAATTTGCGGAGGTTGTCAAAGATCTGCTGGAGGTATCCAAGGAGGCTGAAGCGCTGTCGTGACTTGACTACAATATCATTGATGTAGACCTCCGCGTTGACGCCGATCTGCTTGTTAAAGCACTTCTGCATCGTTCGCTGGTATGTAGCCCCGGTGTTCTTGGGTCCAAAAGGCATCGTTATGTAACAGAAAGGCCCGTAAGGTGTGATGAAGGAGGTCGCCTCTTGATCAGAGTTCTTCATTCGTATCTGATGGTATCTGGAGTATGCGTTGCGGAAGCATAGACGTTCGCAGCCCGGGGTAGAGTCGATGATTTGGTCGATACTTGGAAGTGGGAATGGGTCCTAGGGGCAGGCTTTGTTGAGGTCGGTGTAGTCCATGCACATACGCCATGACATGTTTTTTTGCGTACCATGATTGGGTCGGCCAGCCATTCTGGGTGCGCGACCTCTCTGATGAATCCGGCGGCTAGTAGCCGGGCTATTTCTTCTCCTATAGCCATCCGCTTTTCTGTGGCAAAGCGACGTAGGGCTTGCTTTACTGGTTGTGCGTCCTTGCAGACGTTTAGGCAATGTTCAACTTTTTTGGTTGGTACTCCTGGCATATCGACGGGATTCCGGGCGAATATGTCCCAATTTGCTCGGAGAAAGGCCAAAAGCTCTGCTTCTTGTTCTTCTAAGAGGTCTCCTTCGATCGTCACTATTTTCTTGGCGTCCTCCGGGTGGACTTGGAATTTTTTCGTATATCGAGCCGGCTGGAACACTGGTCTTGGTCTGGGTTTTACCGGGAGCTCTGTCTGTGACAGGTCTACATGTCGCTTAATCCATTCAAGTTTCACGGAGGCAAAGGCGGCCTTTGCGAGCTCCACGTTGGCGACCTCTGCTTCGAAAACTCTCTCCGGGCTCCTGTGGGCAGTAATCGTGCCGTATGCGTATGATGATACCGCCATGAATTTTATGTACGCCGGCCTGCCGAAGATGGCGTTGTAGCCGCTGTGGAAAGGGTCGACCTTGAATTGGAGTGTCTCGATCCGAAAGTTGTCCTCGTCGCCGAAGACGACCTCGAGCTCAATCCGCCCCAGAGGGCGGACTGGACGTCCTGGTACGAAGCCGTGGAAGCCTGCATCCGACCTTTGCAGGCCGGATAGGGAGACTCCCATCTTGTTCAAAGTGTCGGCGAAGATGATGTTGAGACCACTTCCCCCGTCCATAAGGACGCGTGGGAGGCGGCAGCCCCCGACGATTGGATTTACCATCAAGGCATGTTTGCTTGGGTGAGCAATGTTTTCGGTGAGATCGTTGATACTGAACGTCGCCGTCTCCTCAGACCAAGCGAGGGGCTCGCTGGTCGCTTTCTCCGCCGCGTAGATCGCACGGTGTGTGAGCTTGTGATTTTTGGTGTGTTTCGGTCGCCGGAAAGATCATGTTTACCGTGGACTCGTGGGAGGGCTTGTGGGTCGAGGAAGTCCCAACCCTCTCCCTCTGTGCGACGATCTGTGCATATCTTCTTGCGATGCGGTATGGGTCGAGGAAGACCGCCTTCGGTCTCTCGCTGCTCATTAAAAGCAAACTCGATCGCCCCGAAGCGTATGTAGGACGGAGGAAAAACGTCGAAAAGCCGCCCCGAGCCGTCGACGGCCAGCTCGAAAGCTCGCGGCGGCAACGGTCTTCGGTATCGTCCATGCTAGGAGCTGCGGCGGCGGCCGGGTCGATGACCGGATCCAGCAGAGCAGGGCTCAGGCTCGGCGAGCAAGGATGGGAGGGAGGGTCAGCAGTGCGGCGGTGCTCCGATGGCGAGCTCGCCGACGGGAGCAGCCCCGGCGGTCGAGTGTGCTGCGGTGGACGTGCTGCCCACAACATGCTCGATAAAATGCACTGGTGAAGTGTATGTGGAGTCTACTGACGGGTGGGCCCTTTGATAACTTAACGATCCAGCAAACGGCGTTTAATTTTGATGCCACGTCAGCATTGACAGCGGGTCCAGCATGTCATATTTTGCATTAAACGGCTCTTAGTCGAGCGTTTAGGTGCTTTCGGCCTTTCAGCAAATTTTTATGAAAACTGCGGTCTTTCGCACTGCACGACGTAATAATGATGGTTTTCGGCAATTTACTCCTACAAAAGCGAAAATTGGAGCCAGCAAACAAAAGCAAGCCAAACGGCCAAACCAGAAGTTTGGAACGAAGCGACGAAGTGCGACACGGCCAAAGCGGCCGTCCCCGTCTGGGTGCGCGTCGCACCTCGCACCCCCCCGTCCGTCCCCTTCCCTCCAGCCTCCACCCTCCCGAATGTTCCACCACCTCCACCGACGGCAGGCACCCCCACGAGCCCCGGCAAAAGACCGTTCGGCCCCTCCCGCTCCAGACATGCCAAGCCACGCACCTCCCGGGTGTCGACCAGAAAGCCCATGGGCAGTTCGGTCCATCCTTAATCCCATCAAAACCTCCCAAACCCAACCGGCGCCCCTTCCCCTCTTCCTCCTCCCCTTCCTTCCGCCCGAAGTCTCCACGCCCCCGTCCATCTAAAACCTTCGCGTCGTCCCGACTCCACGCCATTTTCCCTCGCTCAATGCCCGCCCCCGTCAAACCCTAGGCCCCCCGCCGAGCCCAACGCGCTCGGCCGCGCCCTATCAGATCCAATGGGGGCGGCGCCGTCGACGCCGAGGCTGGGCGAGGCGGGCTCCGCGTCGCCAGGGGCGGCGGAGCAGATGTTCGCCGCGCTCGTCGGCGACAAGGCCTACCCGATCTCCTCCGAGTTCTGGAGGCAGCTGCTCGAACTGCCCCTCACCCAGCAGTGGCCGCGGGACCGCGTGCTGCAGGCCTGCCACGCCTTCGGTAAGGACCGACGGCTCGAGATCCACGCCACGCCTCCCCCTGCGGTAGCTCTGATCGCTTCCGTTTCCCCCGTTCTCGCTGTTGCTTCGGGTGGTGATTACTTTCTGTTTTGCGGGGTTTGATCTGCGGGGGCAATGCGGATCATGTGATTTATGCGTGCGCGGCTGTGGGTCTCTCGCACGGTTATGCGCTGCTTTGAGGTGAGATGGCGGGGTTGACGTGGCATTTCCGGCGCTTTTGCCGCGTTTATTGTGTCTTTAGGGGCGTTGATTTCTGTTGACTGCGACCTGCATTGGTGCTTAGAATGGGAATTTAGGTGGCGAGCTTAGTAGATTGGAAGGAAACAAGGCATGTATTTGCCCGACCGAGTTTACTGTGTGATCAAGGATGACTGAGCTTAGTGCGTTGCAATATATGAAACTTTTGTAATTTTAATTTATACCATGAGAGTTCCTGGGCCTACTTTAATTTAGTGCTTGGGTACTTTGTTGAACAAGAGAGAAACCCACATTTACCTTTTCAGTAAGAAAGGCAAATTATGGATTCTTGTCCTGAAATTCTTTATGGCGAATGCAAATAGATGATTTGGCTAATTGTAGTTAGGGTGAAGGATTTAAGTGCTTGTTATAGTGTATTGAACATTGCAATGATCTGTTGGTTCCGGAGTTTAACTCTCTGGTGAAGCATCAATGTGTAAATTAGGGGCTTGAGACCTGCATTTGCGCTTTATGTTGCCAGCAGTGAGGGACCTCATTGCCGGATTGGTCTGTGTGATGGAATCGATGATTTTTTTTTAACTTAGTCTGGTTTGTAGTAAACAAGATAGAGTATTAATAGGTAGTTAAAGAGCAATGCTACACCTACGAAGAGCCTACGGGACTTCTAAGAAAATAGCCGACGTGTTGCGATTTTATTGGATGTCACGGGCCCCACAGCTGGAATTCAGGGGGGGGGGGGGGGTATATGAGATTATGACGGAATCACTTATGTACGTGAGCCTTCGTCAACATCTGCCCATAGGTGTAGCATTTTTGGTAGTTAAATGTGTATATTATGACTCACATTGTTGCCCCTCTGCTGTTTGTTGTGTTCAGAATGTTAAAATGGAAGGTAGGCATATCCTATGGATGCTTGAGTTGTATGTTTAACTACCTGTTAGTATGGTATGCCTACCTTCCACTTAACACTTTTATGTACATTGATATGGATAGAAGTGCAACATGTTAGATATTTTCTGGGAAGGTGAAAGGGGAAGGCGTGTCATACCACGATCACCAACCCAATCTTTTTAAGTAGTAAATACGTACTGTGAATCATCTTTTCAGTTCAGTTTACATTCCTGCAAATAATGTTTCATGTTATCGGAGCCACTTGCATGATATAAATATTTTGATATTTTTAGGGCGTGAATGTTCGCTGCCCCATTGCACAGTGTGGCGTGCTGGGCACGTGCGATCAGGCCCCACACGGCTGAGTGCACGGCTGTGATGTGAATGACGCAAAGTGATGCGGGCATATCACGTGGTATCGCGCTCATCACGCCATGCCGTCACGCTATAGTTCATCCCTAAATATTTTACTTGATTATACCAATTGTTAAGTGTTAACCTTATGGTTCCAATGCTTTGACAGAATTTGTATTATTAGTTCCTGTAATTAAATCATAATTATCTTTGGCTCATTGGTCTGACAGTCTGGGTTATGTGTATGTGCAGCGCAGAACAACTACCATATGAAGCATCTTGCAAAGATCTTGATCCATTTGGTTTTGTGTTTGCAAGAGTGCACATCGGCTTCTTCTGTATCTTCTAGCGTCTATAGAAAGGCTATTAATGCTGCCTACATTTCATCCATATTTCTCAAGCTCATTACTGAGAACGCCAAGGCAGATAATTGGCAAGAGCTATGCCTTGACATGAACAAAGATGAAAAGGGGCTGGAAAATTTTCCTTCTGGTAAATGATCATTAAAATTCCAAATGCTCTACAATTGTTTTTTGTATGTTGATATAGTAAACTCTAATGATATTTTATATTTCCATGCTCCTCCTAGACCAAAGTGTGGAGTATTTTCTGATGAAGGGGGTGCTGAACTACATTGGTGATGGATGGTGTATATCTATCTAGTTTTTCATTTTTAAATTTCTTATTTGCCATTTGAATTCCACTGCTTTAATATCTCTATATGCAGTCCGGAGTCATGCTACCTACATCACGAGCTTCTAAACTTGATGCTAGTCCTTATGTCGACTCAGTTATGTTCTGGACCATCTCCAGAACCAAAAGATGTGCATCCTTTCATTGATGCGGCTATGCTTCAGGTAAAAATGGAATCTGCTGATACATTATGCATGATGATTTATTTACAGATATTATTGAGCTAAATTGGGGATGTGTTCCTTTGCCACATCTGTCTTCTGCAGGACGGTTCCATAGTAGCTTCGGTTGTTCAAAAGTTGCTACTTAATTTTGTAAGACGGCCACAAATTCCTTCAAATGGTTCACACCCTGTTTTCTCTGATGATGGTGGGCCTGGTGTTATGCAACGAGTTGGTTCAGCAGCTGGTAATGCGGGTTATCTTTTCCACAGAACGTGCTTATAGTTTATGTATCCTCACGATTGATGTCATGTGAATGCAACTTACTCACGTGATCATGTGAATGCAACTCACTCACATGATGTCAATATTCTGAACATTTTCATCTCATGGTTAATTTTTTGTTCATAATGTATTGACTTATTTGGTAGTAATCATATCTGAGATTTATGTTATAATAGATGATGCTAGGCCATTTTACACCTTTATTGTGACTACTGTATTATTTGCCAAAATTCAGGGCCTGGTTGTTTGATTTACTAACCATGCCACACTTTGCCACACCATAAGTCGGTAAGTTTTGACTGAATGTGAGGTGGCAAGGCACAACTGTGGCACCAACCAAAATACCCACATAAGCAATTGTTGCGTGCCTATGATTAGGCATTGCAGGCTTAGGCTGGGAACAGAACCCCTTAGTCACATGTTTGGTTCAGAGCCACACTTGTAACAATATTCCTTTCCTGCAACACGGGTCTGACAAGTTTACCTTAGCCTGTCAATGTGTGGCACCCATTTTGATCGTCCCAAGTCTAGCAAAGTGTGGCACCCATTTTGATCGCCTAACCTTAGTCATGTTTGGCATAAATAAGTGTGGCAAATGCTGGTAACCTTAGTATACTAACCAACCAGGCCCTACTATCCTACTCAGGAAGTTATCATATACTCTTCAATCATTCTTATGTTCCCTACCACGAAAATGTTTCAGTTATCAAAAATCTTTGAATTCACTCATTTATCTGGTTTTGCAGCAAATTTTGTACTACTGCCATATTATACTTTCAACTATCTTGTAAGTGCAAGTGCTGAAGGTGCGACAAGTCAATTGGTAGATAACAGTTTACTTGTTCTGCTTATTCTGATCCACTACCAAAAATGCATCTCAATGAATGAGTCCATTCTAACCGATGGTGTCTACATGAGTGATTCAAATACCAATGTCAAGGATGCACCAGCTTTTCATGAGAACCCTTACTGCAAGGCGCTAAACAATGCTAAGGATATTCAATGTAAGATGCACCTGCAATATGGAGAAATTGTGGCACTGATATACTCATATGTATCACTAAACAGTTGCAGAAATGAATTATGCTGCAGTTAATCGTGCTGATGTTGAGGGAAATGCTCAAAATGGACCCGTTGTCAGGCTGTCTTTTGCATCGCTGTTTGATGCTCTTGGCACGTAAGTAATACATCATCATGCTAATTCAGTGATATGCTCGTACTTTATTTATTAGATTCGTACAATTTCACCAAATATTTCTGGGGCCGAAAACAATGAGATTATTTCCTTTTTCTTAACAAATGAAAATGTAGCAATTATTCCGGTCTAATATCAAATTTGATGGATAAAAACAACACTGCACTTAGCGATGATTTTGGTGATCTATAGATTATGAATAACACTGAACAGTTAACGCTGCATTCCAAAATGGAGTCAGCATGTAGCAGGGTTTGATGGTAGTAATGAGACTGCTGTTAGTATTTCAAAACTAATGTTTTAGAATTATATATTTTGACATCTTCTGTGGGCCCATTATCTAGGACCTATCATTATTTATTCAAGATCGAGGATCATGTATGTTCATCTTGTTTCAGGATGTAAGTTATTATGTACCAAAAGACCTTTGTGGTGTGTAATTCATTTGTTTCCACTATCCATACAGATGCTTAAAAGATGAGAGCTCAGTTTTGTTGCTCTATTCTCTGGTCCATGGGAACTGCGATTTTCAGGAGTATGTTCTGGTTCGAACAGACTTGGATACTTTGGTATGTTTTCTTGTAACTACGTTTAGAACCCTTCTTGTTGGAGCATTGGAGCATGTGGGCATTTAATAGTCGAACAAAATATGCTTTGAGTTAATAAGACAGTTGCATTTAAACTATTTTCCCCTTTTAGTGAGAGAATATATCAGTGGCTAATATGTTTTTCATTAGTAAGAGCTGCATCATGACTTATTTTTCCTATACTTCCATGAATTGGCATATTCTATCTGTCGGTGAAACACATAGTAAATCAGTGACTCCATCTCAGTCAGCATGAAACATTATTAGGAGTAATAGCTAAAGTAATGATCCAACACATACTTTACATGTAAGGTAGCCTTTGATTACGTATATTAGCAAATATCATTTATCGACTGCTTGAGTTGTTTTTCCCCAATATCGTGAGTTATTATAGTTTTGATTTTGTCGACAGCTTATGCCTATTTTGGAAATGCTCTACGATGCATCAAGGAAGACTTCCAATCAGATCTACATGCTGTTGATAATTCTCCTGATACTCAGTCAAGATTCAACCTTCAATGCTAGTGTGCACAAATTGGTAAGAAAATAAACTAGGTTTAGTTTATTTAATGAATTCTTTCATGATTTAGTGTTCATTTTTAGGTGCTTCCTAGCGTTCCTTGGTACAAGGAGCGCCTCATGCATCAAACTTCTCTGGGATCGTTGATGGTCGTAGTACTAATCCGAACCATCAAGTACAACCTCTCCAAGCTGCGAGTATGTACTAGATTTTTTTGTTATTGTTCAGGGAAATTGATGCATGTCACACTTGCCTATGTAGAAGTTTCCATTTGCAAGGAGGACTTCCGATCATACCTTAGTAGGTTTCGTTTTGCACGTGAAACTACTTCTGGTTCATAACTGTCTAATGGCAAGCTTATCTATACTTGCAGGATGTCTACCTTCACACAAACTGTCTTGTAATTCTAGCAATCATGGGCCCTCATGCGCATAGGCTGAGTGCATATGCATCTCAAAGGCTGGTTTGCTTTCTCGCAAGTTGGTAGCTTAATCTCTCTCTGTTTCATTATCACTTTTTACACTTAATTATAGTTAACTTGTCCATTTGCTATGTTCCATTCTTTTTTTGACGCGTCTATGTTCCATTCTCCAGGTATGCCAAATTAGCTGAGTTAAAAAATGACAATGCTCTCAAAGTTATGTCTGATCAAATGGAAGCAGACATCATTTCAGATGATACGGTACTCCCTCCGGTCCTTTTTGTCCGCATACAAGATTTGTCTGAAGTCAAACTTCGTAAACTTTGACCATATTTATATGAAAAATATCAACACCTACAATTTATCAATTAGTAAAGTTATAATAATTCTGGAGGTATTCCTTAATGTCGTGTACCATCTTAATATGCAAGTATAAACTCAATTCTGTATAGTCTGACCTTCACATTTCTGATTTATTCATTTTATGCAGTTTAATTCTCATAATTCCTTTCTCTCTTCTCAAGTGGGCCTTGGGCTAGCAGTTCAGGGATCAGGTATCCCTTCTGCTTTCTCGTCTCAGCTACAGTCTCATGAATCCCAAATTCTTGAGCAGTGTAAAAATGATGATTCATTTTGAGTACGTAGAAAGTTGGAAGCTCATAGTATTTGGCACTAGGTTATCCGGTGCATTAAGAACTTATCATTATGTGCAGATGCTTGGCATTCGAAGTGTGAAGAACATGGTTTCGCTGAAGGTGTTACAGAGGCTGCTGCAACAAGTGATGCAAATGCAAACACCAATGAAGATGACACGAAAACAGTATCTTCGGTATAACCCACCTTTTACATACATGCCTACTCATGAAACCTGTGATAAGGTGCTTACATATATTATCAGTGTTAATACTTAATAACTTGGAGTAACTGTGCAATGACTTTCGGTAACTAATGGAGCAACTCGCAATAAATATGGCATTTCGTAGCTGGCATTTGTCTAAAGAAGAAATAAATAAAACACCCATTACCAGGATTTCAGTCTATTGTGAATACTTCAGAAAACTGGTCATGTGATGGTTTACCTGTCCTGCAAAACAGACCTAAACTGGTCACATTAGTTCTCATCTGCATATCTTTTGTTTGCTTATGTGATGTGCTAAACATTTTAATTCTTAATATTATTTGACTAATAGACCTTATTACTTCTGTTGATGTGTGGTCTAACAGAAAATTTCAAAACAGTATATGTTGTGTATAATTGTATAGTTTTCTGCAGTAACCTTTTTTGGTAGTAATATTTTAGGTTGTGTCTGGTCTGAGTCCAAGTCTACCCTACAATTTTTTTAGCTGGCCAAGGTTTTGCTTGCTCATGTAGGCAAGAAAAAATGAACTAGCATAGCCAAATGGACAAAAATTGACAACCACCCAAACAAGGGCCAAAGTTTATGTTAGAGCTTGGTTACAACCAAGCATACTTCTATGTTCTGGGTTGATTTCCGTATTGCAGTTTTGTTCTGATTATTTTCTCTAATATCTGAGTTTTATCGTGTATGGTCTTCACAGAATCTTTCATCATCAAAAGCAAAAGGCACTCAGTTATCAAGTGGCACTGATGTATCACCTGGGCAACACAAAAAACTAATGATTCATAAGGTATGGTTCATCATCTGAATGATATGACCTTGTGAGCTTTTCATATAATTTTTAATAGTTCCTATTTCCGTGATGAAACAGGACTTTCGGTTCATTGGCTGTTTACTGTTGATTATTATATCCATGTTTCTCCCTTCGTCCGAGGCAAGGCAAATTGTACGGTTTTCAGAGTCTGAATTTTGTAGGAATCATTACTTGCTATCTAGTAGAATCGCTGTAGCATGCATCCCAACCCAGCCAGAACCTATTTGTTGTGAACTTTTAGTTCCAGCTCTGGATTCCAAAGGTTGTATTTGCAAGCTGATGAATGACGGTACAGAATTATAACTTTCTCATGAAATATACGTCATGCGGAGGCCAGCATCCGGATTTACTTGAAGAAGCACAGAATTGTTCATTGGCACCAACACCGGCGGTGACTGAAGTTGCACCGACCCAGAAGATACCTGAAGTGGCTATTATTGCTAGCAAACCAAAGAATGTCATCTCTCTTCGTTGGCTTTTGGTGCTCTTACTGTTTGTGGTGCTAATAGGATTGCTATTCTGGGTTACTCTTGAGCTAAAGAAAAGAAAAGGTATTTTTTTTAATTTAAGCTAAAAACATAGTAATAGCTCTTTGACATGAGATTGTACACGATTAGTTCAGAATACTGTGGCAAAAATACATGTAGAGAAATAATTACTTTGCGGAGAACTACTTATATACCATAACAGTGGCCTTTTTTTTTCTGTTTGCACTAATTATGCAGAAGCTGGGAGAGTCGGACCTCAAACTCAAGAAGTTCAGTTAGGTGGTAGAGTGACCGTGCATACGCGACAAACTGCAGATGATTCAATACGTAATCAACACGTTGACATTCCTATTCTTGAAGATCTGCCGTTTCTTGGTCCGATGACGAGAAATCGTTTCATTTCAGTGAAGGAGAGAGGTATTGTCAAAACACTTATTATATCATCAAAACACTTGTTATAATGAATCTGTTAATTAGTTAGTTACACATTGATGGTCATCTGTGTGATATGGGAATTTGATAAAAATGAGGAGTACTCTACTGTATCAATATTGTTGGTTAGCTTATAAGGGAGTTTCTAATCCTCAAGCTGCAGAAAATCTGGAAGTTAAGGATTCTTATGAAAACTAAAAAAAATCTGTGACAAGTCATTGAGGATAGATTGCCTACCTGGGAGAAGATCTTAGTTAGGGATGATCCAATGAATGGTATGTGCGTTTTATGTGATGGGTGGGTGGCCTGCCAATCCTCACTGCTGGACATGGGGAGTTTGAATTTTTTTCTTCTGTTGTTTGGGTGGGAGCTGCTACTGTCATTTATGAACCATTCACAATTATTTGATCTTTCAAGCAAAGATCCTTTGAGACCCTGCTGATATTGCATACCGGCTGATATCTTTCTTGCAGCTGTGGGAACTAAGGAATCAACTAGTGACTGAGCTTGAACACACAGGGGTCTGGTCAGCTTGAACTTGGATTTCTTGCACGCAGTAGTCCGCCGCAGACAGTCCAGCTAGCTGCTTAGGAAACAGGGTTACAGTCCTCATCTATGTTGCTCACAAGAAGTTCATCTGACCATATCATCACTATCCCTCTCACAATGCAGAATTTTGATCAATTCAAGTAGGAGTACCTCCAGCAGACGCACACGATCGTTGTACACTATCCTGTCACAATGCATATATCCTGTTTCTGAATTTCTTGGATGATCGTTGTACAATATCTCAACGCAACAGAAATCTTCAGAAAGTTCGTTGTGGTTATCTTTCATACTTTACTTTCTGTCGTATTCCTAGCCCGACACGATCGTTGTACACTATCTCTGTCACAATGCATATATCCTGTTTCTGAATTTCTTAGATGATCGTTGTACAATATCTCAATGCAACAGAAATCTTCAGAAAGTTTGTTGTAGTTATCTTTCATACTGTATAACTGAACAGGGACAAAAATATTTCTTTACTTTCTGTCGTATTCCTAGCCCGACAGAGTAGCGGAGTAGGTTGGTGGTGGTGGGTGTGTGCAGATGCAGGAGGCGGCGGCCACGATCAACCTCAGCGGCCGAAGCGGCAGCTCAGCTGCCGCGTGACTCCCGGGGCTCGCCCGATGTCTTCAACACCTCCTCCGCCGTTGACCCACCATGTTCCGGCTGGCCGCCACCGCCATAGTCCACTTACCCGCTGATCGAGTAAGTAGCGGGCGGCATCGAGCTGAGTAGGGACTCGTGCTCCACACCAATGAACAGACTGGCCGGCTGCAGGGCATGCCCGCCCGCTCGTCGGGCTCCAAACATAAAAAAAAAAGTCACGAAGAAAGTTTTTTTTTTACGGAAAGGCCTCATCGGCTAGCTTTATTAAACTCAAATAATGCTTACATCGTCTGCTAAAAATTTAGCAATAAAAATCGGAGGTGCATCCACCCATACGAAAGGGGGCGTGCAACTACATTTGATTCTCTATTACAATGCTCAATAGTAACCTTTCCGAGCTCTCGTAGTAACTTTTTGCAATCATCTAAAACTGGAGCCGCCACCATAGAATGTCCCTCATTTAGACGTACTAGCAAAAAATGCCCGTGCGTTGCAACGGGTAAAACAAATCCTTACACGCATAAGGCACTCTATTTGTATTGCACTTTTTTGTCTTATATCGCCGATGACGGTCACAATATCCACCTATTAACGACAAACGTGTTGCAACGGGTAAAACAAATCCTTACACGCATAAGGCATTCTATTTGTATTGCACTTTTTTGTCTTATATCGCCGATGACGGTCACAATATCCACCTATTAACGACAAACGTGATCAATCCTAATCGTCCACGTCGTCTAGAGTAGAAACATTGATCCAACTTCAGTTTCAGCACTATGGGCAATGTTTCGAATTTTGATTTGATTTTTTGTGGCAACATACATTGATGTTGTGTCAATGCACTAATTTTTTTTTTTAAATTCCGAACATTTTAGAATGTGCAACGGGGATCCGGTGCACCAGATACATCCCCATGTGTGCTTTTCATGTACAATCATAAAAGATACCGTTCTCCTTGGTCTGGTTTGAAATATTCAGTAATTGAAAATACTTGAGATAGCGCCGGCGGTCACCCGCATCTGCCGCCTGCGGTCACTCCAATCCTCTGCCAGCCATCTCCTGCGGTGCCTCAATCCTCCCAATCTCCAAAGCCCTACTCCAGTGAATGGATCTCCTCAGTCTACGGCTTGGCGTAGGCGTAACGGCAGGGGCGCATCAGGAGTGATGCCTCCAGTCACGCGCGGGTACACGCATCTCTCTCTATCCCATTCTTTATGTCATATGCCTCTTCTTCGTTGCACCAACTCCCAACCCATCCACGTCAGTCATCTGTTGCCACTCTCTGCCTCCTATCATCACCGTTTTAGAGAAGGAGATGACCAACAGGAGAATAAGGAGAGCTCATGCCCATCTCTTGCAGGTACCCACACTTCCTGTCTTACTCTTGATTAGCAAACTCCTCTCCCATCCACTCCTCAATGAGTAAATCTTTTGTTTAAAAAATCAGTGCTTCAGATTACAATTGCTTCACATATAATACCAGATATATTTTATGTGCTTCCTGCCAAGTCATATGTGTGTATTTGCCCGATTAAAAAAATAAACAAAAAAAGTGGGATATGCGGGACTCGAACCTGGGTCTCACGTGTAGAAGTATGGTGACCCAACCAGTGCGCTACTCCCACGTCTGTTGTAGTTTCAAGGGTAGCTTCTTAATAAACCAATCACGGCGCAACGATTTTTGAAAAAAAACGAATCGTTTTTTCTCACTTATGGATGGCATAGTGGGTAATTTGTGGCAATTTTAAGGGTAATTGTATGACGTACGACCAGAAGTTATATTTGCTTTATTATTACTAGCAAAAGGGCCCGTGCGTTGCAACGGGTGAACAACAAAAGGTTAAAACTTACAACCCAAAATAAAACAATTCAAATTTAGTGAAATTGCACCAATCTATCATTAATTTTACAAATCAATAATTAATAAGAATAACTCATGCAAGAAAGCGAAGAACAATAGAGATCAGATCGGCGAATAATGGATTAAGGATTTTTATTGACGTATATATTCAATCCTCCATTCTCGTAACACGGTTTTAATTTATGATCCCAAGGAAATGCTCCTCCTTTAATTATGCATACATCTCAAGAATTATGATTCTCTTTCCTTTCTTATTTTTCTATTACGCTGCGCTTTGCATATTTAATCGGCAGGTAGACGGCTCCTTATACCTAAAAACATAAATATGTATATAAACTGATACAAAGGAATGTAAGGGTGCGAGGTGAGGCTATTTAGTAAGACTAATTAATTTTTCTGTGAGGTTCAATAACATCCGTGTGACGAGTCGATGCCCACAAATATAAGCGGGTGCATGAAAATTTCAATCATTATATAAATCAGTGCGAACGATTAAAAAAATCGGAGAAATTCGCCATCCTTTATTATAGCTATTCACCACACAAGAACCCCTCAAAACAGATTCCAAAGAGATTAATACTAATGGTCAATCGCCCCAAGGACACCTATACAATCCCCTAGAGCCCGTCTAATTAGAGCTAACCCACATCATCTTGCGCGTGTATTTTTTTTCCTTCAATAATACGCATGTCTAGTATCCTGTTTAATTTCCCACCGAACATTATGCTCCTCTCCTATTTTTTTTCCTTCAATAATACGCATGTCTAGTATCCTGTTTAATTTCCCACCGGCATCGATTTGCATTGGCCCATATGCAGCTGTGGTCCTTTATCATAGCTCATCCTGCATGCATGTGTGCTTTCCTCCCGCTCTTTTTTCACATCTCATCTGCTACGTAAGTGCAAGTTACGTAGTTGCATGCATGCCAGCTTTTCCCCACTGTTTTGCCACATCTTATTTGCCACATGAGTGCAAGTAACATAGACGTATATTAACTGGTCTGGATGGACGAGAGGGACCAAGGTGGTACTATTTAAAACCGGGGAAGCAATCGATACAGGGAGAGATAATAGTTTTGGGCTGGATTAGTTGATAGTTGATTAGCGCTAAGGCCCATGACGTACGAGACAGCAGAAAAATACATGGCAACGTAGCGACGGACGAAGACTTGACGGACGGACGAAGATGGACGAAATTAATGAAGTAAGAAGCGATAAGTCCTTTATTAATAGGTATAGATATAGATATAAATTAGGTAAAGATAAAGATAAAGATAGCATCAACCACAATAGAATTGTCCATCCTCATATAGACATTGTGACACCCCATGCTTTGAAGTAATTTTAAACCTTTAAGTAATGCCGCCACATGCTCAGTTACTTGCAAGTAAGTATTCCCTCCGTCCGGAAAAGAATGTCCCACTGGTCTTTTGCATTTTAACCCTTATAGAATCCTGACACAACCCGCACTCCACTTCTTCCTCCTCTTCGTCACCGCGCTCCGACGCCGTCGGACCTTGCTCCCCCCTCCCCTACCCAGGCCGCACACCTGCTTGCTCCACCCCTCCCGCCCCACGCTGCCGCCGTGTTGCTTCCCCTCCTCGTTCCCCTGCTCGTTGCCCATGGTGAACCACAGCGAGGAGAAGGGTGGATTTATTTCGATCTGCTCTTCGATGGCGGCGAGCCGGAACTGGACCTGCCCGTCATCGACTACCTCCTCTCCGGCTGGCCCTGCCCGTCGTGGCATCGTAGACCACCTCCCGACTGCATCTGCTCAACTCCACACCAAGAGTAGTAAAGATCTCTGATTTGAGAGAGGCAAGCATCGAATCAGCAGGCAGGAGGTCTCGGTCACCAACCCAGCAGCAGCTTTCCTTGTTGTTTCCCTGTTTGGGTGATGGATCTTAGTGCAGTCGTGCAGATCACTGAAACTTGGTTTCATTCTCTCTTTTTTGGGGACGCAACAACAACATATTGTATCCGTGATGACAATATGGACCAGAAAGTGCTCCTCTTCGCCTGCAGGAACTGCGGCCACTATGTTACCACTTCTTCTTCCCCACTCTGTCCATCCAAAGATTTCTTCACAACATATTGTATCCCAAGGAGTACTGCATAAGATGGGAGTAATAATAAAATCCACTAGAGGACACAATGAACAACAGGATATGTAATGGGTGCTGATTGCAAAAACTAATTTTTTAAGAGTTTACATTGAACATTTACCCAGGAGTAGAACTAACAACCTAACAAGTGAATGGAAATCAATGGATGCCCACTTACAGTAGTCTTTCCATCCCAGCTTGCCCAGATCTCTTTCATTACAGTGACATAAACATCTTTAAAACATCTTCCAGCAGCCTCACCAAAGATAGGAATGCAACTCTACACAGACCTTCGAATTTTTTAACACCAATCATAACCATTCTAGTAGGGAATAAAAAAGGAAAGACCGAATTAATGTGGCATTCTAGTAGGGACTGCTGTGCTGTTCTCAGTCTCAGGAAGAACTGAGCTTGAGCACATTGAACTGAAAGACAAGTGTGCAGCAACACATGCAAGTTCAGAAGTAGAGCTGATCAACTTGAGCATGCAAGTTCAGTGTGCTGTCAACTTGGGACATAAGTAGAGCTTGTTCAGTGTACAACCAATTGGTGGCAGGTTCTTGTTTTAATCTTGTTGCACTTGAAATGTTCTCGAATTCAGGTTCAGTGTACATCCAAGTCAAATGGTCTTCAGGATAGATTTTGAAAGAGAATCTAGTTTTCTGGGGGAATATTTAGTTAAGAAAAAAATTTATTCTTATTTACTCCTTGCATTTTCATTCATATTCTTACTGTCAAAATTCAGAGCAAATTCTAGTAATATTTGTACTGCTTGTGCTTGTAGTAATATTTGTACTGTACTCTGAAAAGGTTGCTTGACTGAAGATTTTGACTGAAGTTGCTTGTGCTTGTGATTCTAGAGTACATCTGGAGTAGTAGGATCTGAAATTTTTGTGTATCTAGATGTCGTTGCTACTCCATCTCATTTGTTGTTAGTTTCTGGAGTACACCTACCAAAATCACTGCAATCAAGAGTGCACAATGGATCTGAATTCTGAAACTACACCATGTTCCTGTTAATCATGTTTCTCATTGAACTGAATTCTGAAACATTCAATCAAGAAAATTACTCCTGCATGCTCAAGTGAATTAGGAGTATGATTTTTAAAACTACTGTGAGCTTTGTCACTGTCAAAACTGAAAATTTGCTTTCATAATTTCACAAGCAATACTAGTGGATTTTTAGGATTTTTTTTAGAGTGTGTTTCATGCCGGCCTACAATGATGAACCGGTTGTGTATGAAAGTAGGGATGGCGTATAATCTGCTTTTGAATTCAATAGATGTGCAGATTTAGCAAAGTGCAGTGGGCTGGCCTTTTCATAGGCAGCAGCCTCAGTTTATCTCCAAGGGATTATTGTAGTTCCAGACATAATTATAGGCATTTTTGGATGTATGCAGGCATCTTTTTCAACTGTAGATTTTCAAACATTTTGTTTGGAACATTATGTGCAGAAATGTTAACATCAAGCAAAATGTTTACATCAATTAATATCAATGTGCAGAAATGATCCACCTTCTAGTTTGCAAAATGTTCCTTAATTACTCATTGCACATTGTAACATTGCAAGGAGTATTTTTTACAGTAAGATTCTGCTATTTAGTCAGCACTTATAGAATTTTTGAAAATTAAATCTTGTCTGATTGTTTGCTTCCAAAATGTGTCCAAAATCTGGAGTAACAATATTACAGCGAATTTCAGCACTGAATTTGATCTACTCCAAAATCTTGTCTGATTGTTGTAATTATTGATCTACCCCAATATTTCAGTGCTGAAATATGGAGTATATTGATTGTTTCCAAAATCTTCTGATTGTTTCCAATATTAAATTCGGTCCAAAAATATTGATTATTTCCACAAATTCACTGATTGACTATCAATTTCCTGATTGATTGTTTTCAAAACCTAGCAGATCATCATGATCAATTTCCTGATTTCCTGATTGAGTGTTTCTAAAACTAGCAGATTGTGATGATCATCATGCCATTGCAGCCAGATCAATATTCGCAGGAGTATCAGCAGCAACAGTGGAGGCGGGGGCGCGGGGAAGGAGCTCGGCGACCAGTAGTGGCGATTCCACCAGCGCGGCGACCAGCTCGGGCTCGGGTGTCGATTCCACCAGCGGCGGGGAAGGAGCGACTCCACCAGCACGAAATCGTGCAGGTGAGCGGCGGCGCAGGTTGGCTGCGGTGGAATCGCGCACGTTGGCAGCGTCGGAATCGCGCAAGTTGGCGTCGGAATTGCGCGGGTGCGCTGCCAGCGCCGGAATCGCCAGCACGGCGCTGGCCCACTAGTAGAAAACAGGGCTTTGGTCCAGGGCCAGATAAGGGCATTAATCCCGGTTCCCTTACGAACCGGGACCAATGGGTGCATCAGTCCCGGTTCGTGAGGCCAGGGCGCCGGCCGGGCCTCGGGGGCCATTGGTCCCGGTTCGTCTGACCCCTTTGGTCCCGGTTCCAGACACGAACCGGGACCAATGGGCCTCGCTCCTGGCGCAGCACCTTTAGTCCCGGTTGGTGGATGGAACCGTGACTAAAGGTCAGTCTTCTGTGCCGGTTCTAGCCACCAACCGGGACTAAAGAGATGCCTATATATACCCTCGCCCCTGCCCACCCTCTCCTCTGTTTTTTGGCCTTGTGGGAGGTGTGCATGCGCTGCTCTGTTCTTCCTTCTATGCATGCACATGAGGTGTTCGATGAAATGCCCGAGCCACACTTAAGCTTTCTCCTCTCCAAGCTCCATTTTGTCTAGGTTTGGCGGTCCGTCCCGTCCCGTCCCCGTCGATCGCTCGCGCCGATCTCGTCGCCGGCACCATCGTGGTGAGCCTCTTGTTCTTATCTTCTTTCTAAAAGAAAAAAATTCTTACTTGTATGATTTAGATAGATACTTGTATAATTTTCTTACTTTTATTATTGTTTGTTATTATATAGTGCCATGGTTTTGGTATCCGCCCCCGTCGGCCCTCGTCCTGTCTATGATTCGGATGTGATATATTATCTTTTATTATGATTTGTTTCATTTAGTGTTTATGACAATTATGCCGACCAACGTGACATAGATGTTTTTATCTAGGAGGTATGTGAACCAGAAATTCCAACCGACCCTCTTGTCGAGAGGTTAAATTTAGTTGAAAAAGAAAATAATTACTTGAAGAAAAAATTGAAAAGAATTGAGGAGGAGAAGATGGAATTGGAGTTGCATGTTGCCGATGTCGTCGATGATCACAAGATCAAGATGGATGCAATGCGCTTGAAGATTAGAAAGATTAGAAAATATGCCATTCATAATGAGGCTTGGTATCATTATGCCGTTGGATCAATTGTTACCTTAGTTGCGATTATGATCGCATTTGTTGTTGCATTTAAATGTTTTTCATAGTTTCAATGTATGTTTTAATTAGATGCTCTAGAGAGCTATATGTTGTTCTATGAGAACTATATATGTATAAACTTTATGTATTTATTTTTTCAGTAATAACATTTGATCACTACTGTACTTTGGTTTTAATGTGATGATGAACTTGTATTAATTTGGTCACTTCTCTATTCATGATGTTCTGTAATGATTTTTGATACACTTAATTATATAATGCACGCAGATAAACCGGCAATGGATGTACGGTGACCGACGCACCTCCGAGTATCTTGAGGGCCTGCATAAATTTCTCGAAGTGGCTGAGGCAAACAAGCAGAATGGTTTTATGTATTGTCCATGCCCTGTCTGTGAGAATACGAAGGATTACTCTAACTTGAAAACCCTTCACGTCCACCTGCTTGAGAAGGGTTTCATGCCACACTATAATGTTTGGACCAAGCACGGAGAAAGAGGGGTTATGATGGAAGACAACGAAGAAGAAGAGGATGATGACAACTATCCCCCTGAATACGGTGATACTGCAATGGGGGAAGCTGAAGATCAAGAGGAACCAGACGATGTGCCCGATGATGATCTTCGCCGGGTCATTGTTGATGCAAAGAGACAATGCCAAAGTGAAAGGGAGAAGTTGAAGTTCGATCGCATGTTAGAGGATCACAAAAAAGGGTTGTACCCAAATTGCGAAGATGACAACACAAAGCTCGGTACCACACTGGAATTGCTGCAATGGAAGGCAGACAATGGTGTATCTGACAACGGATTTGGGAAGCTACTGAAAATAATGAAGAAGAAGCTTCCAAAGGATAACGAATTGCCCGACAGTACGTACGAAGCAAAGAAGGTTCTATGTCCTCTAGGATTGGAGGTGCAGAAGATACATGCATGCCCTAATGACTGCATCCTCTACCGCGGTGAGTACGAGGATTTGAACGCATGCCCGGTATGCGATGCATTGCGGTATAAGATCAGACGAGATGACCCTAGTGATGTTGAGGGCGAGCGCCCCAGGAAGAGGGTTCCTCCCAAGGTGATGTGGTATGCTCCTATAATACCACGGTTGAAACGTCTGTTCAGAAACAAAGAGCATGCCAAGTTGATGCGATGGCACAAAGAAGACCGTAAGAAAGACGGAAAGTTGAGAGCACCCGCTGACGGGTCGCAGTGGAGAAAAATCGAGAGAAGGTGGGGGGACTTTGCAGGTGACGCAAGGAACGTATGGTTTGGTTTAAGTGCAGATGGCATTAATCCTTTTGGGGAGCAGAGCAGCAATCATAGCACCTGGCCCGTGACTCTATGTATTTATAACCTTCCTTCTTGGTTGTGCATGAAGCGGAAGTTCATTATGATGCCAATGTTCATCCAAGGCCCTAAGCAACCCGGCAACGACATTGATGTGTATCTAAGGCCATTAGTTGAAGAACTTTTACAGCTGTGGAATGGAGAAGGTGTACGTGTGTGGGATGAGCACAAACAGGAGGAATTTGACCTACATGCGTTGCTGTTTGTAACCATCAATGATTGGCCTGCTCTTAGTAACCTTTCAGGACAGACAAATAAGGGATACCACGCATGCACGCACTGTTTAGATGACACCGAAAGTATATATTTGGAGAAATGCAGGAAGAATGTGTACCTGGGACATCGTCGATTTCTTCCGACCAACCATCAATGTCGAAAGAAAGGCAAGCATTTCAAAGGTGAGGCAGATCACCGGAAGAAGCTCGCCCTCCGTACTGGTGATCACATACTTGATATGGTCAAGAATTTACAAGTAATCTTTGGAAAGATTCCTGGCGGACAATCTGTTCCGAATGACGCTGAGGGACGCGCACCCATGTGGAAGAAGAAATCTATATTTTGGGACCTACCCTATTGGAAAGACCTAGAGGTCCGCTCTGCAATCGACGTGATGCACGCGACGAAGAATCTTTGCGTGAACCTGCTAGGCTTCTTGGGCGTGTATGGGAAGACAAAAGATACACCGGAGGCACGGGAGGACCAGCAACGTGTGCACGAAAAAGACGGCATGCATCCAAAGCAGTATGAAGGTCCTGCCAGCTACGCTCTTACCAAAGAAGAGAAGGAAATCTTCTTTGAATGCCTGCTCAGTATGAAGGTCCCGTCTGGCTTCTCGTCCAATATAAAGGGAATAATAAATATCCCAGAGAAAAATTTCCAGAACCTAAAGTCTCATGACTGCCACGTGATTATGACGCAACTGCTTCCGGTTGCATTGAGGGGGCTTCTACCGGAAAACGTTCGATTAGCCATTGTGAAGCTATGTGCATTCCTCAATGCAATCTCCCAGAAGGTAATCGATCCAGAAATCCTACCAAGGTTAAAGAATGATTTGGTGCAATGTCTTGTCAGTTTCGAGCTGGTGTTCCCACCATCCTTCTTCAATATCATGACGCACGTCCTAGTTCATCTAGTCGACGAGATTGCCATTCTGGGCCCTGTATTTCTACACAATATGTTCCCCTTTGAGAGGTTCATGGGAGTCTTAAAAAATATGTTCGTAACCGTGCTAGGCCAGAAGGAAGCATCTCCACGGGCCATCAAACAGAGGAGGTCATTGGGTTTTGTGTTGACTTCATTCCTGACCTTAAGAAGATTGGTCTCCCTCAATCGCGGTATGAGGGGAGACTGACTGGAAAAGGCACGCTAGGAGCGGACTCTCAATAATATGTAGGGACGGGCATTCTTGGGCTCAAGCACACTACACAGTTCTACAGAATTCTACCTTGGTGACCCCGTATGTCAATGAACACAAGAATATTCTGCGCTCCAAACACCCGGAGCAGTGTGACGACTGGATTACATGTGAACACATCACGACTTTCGGCAGTTGGTTGCAAACACATCTCATGGGTAACACCACTGTTGGAGATGAGCTGTACTCGTTGGCCAGGACACCATCTTTGACTGTATTGACTTACAAAGGGTACGAGATAAATGGAAATACATTTTACACGATCGCCCAAGATCAAAAGAGCACCAACCAAAACAGTGGTGTCCGCTTTGATGCAGCAACCAACAGGGGAAATGACACATATTATGGTTACATAGTGGACATATGGAAACTTGACTATGGACATGATTTTAAGGTCCCTTTGTTTCGGTGCAAATGGGTCAATCTGTCAGGAGGCGGGGTACAGGTAGACCCACAGTACGGAAGGACAACAGTGGATCTGAACAATCTTGGGTACACAGACGAACCATTCGTCCTAGCCAATGATGTGGCGCAGGTTTTCTATGTGAAGGACATGTCTACCAAACCGAGAAAAAGAAAAGATAAGGAAGCGAATACATCATACGATGAGCCAAAGCGCCACATAGTTCTTTCAGGGAAAAGAGACATCGTGGGAGTGGAGGGCAAGACAGACATGTCTGAAGATTATGAAGAGTTTCATGAAATTCCTCCCTTCAAAGTGAAGGCTGACCCAAGCACCTTGTTAAACGATGAAGATTATCCATGGTTACGGCGCAATAAGCAAGGGAAACACACGAAGAAAAAGTGAAGGAGGATACGATGATGGCTCTGATTACGCGAAGAAAAAATGAAATGCCTTTTGTAACAGATGAGTTTTCGTCCGAAACCCTGATACTTCGAAAGAGATTGTCCATTTTGTACACGAAGTGCATCCAGCTTTTGCCGTAACCCTCTCAACTTTTTAGCACATGCTATGTGGGTGAAATGATACCATGCCAACTTTCAACCTTTTCAGAGTTTATTTGTACTGCTTTTCAATTTCAGGGTCATTTAGCTAAAAAAAACTCTAATAGCAAAAAGAAAGAACTAAAAAGCTTTTATAAAACTCTAATAGCAAAAAGAATGAACTAAAAAGAATCAATTAAAATATTTTGTTATGATCAACTAAAACAAAACTATAATATTCTTCAATAGCAAAAAGAATCAACTAAAAAGCTTTTATAAACCTCTAGTTATTATCAAAATAATATTAACTTAAAATTATATAAAATTTATGCAACTAAAATTATCAAAGTATTTTTTGTTAAAAACTTTAATAGCAAAAAGAATTTTCATAAAGTATTTTATGTTAAAAACTTTAATAGCAAACTAAAATGACATAAAAAAATATTATCAAAATAATATTAACTTAAAATTATATAAAATTTATGCAACTAAAATTATCAAAGTATTTTTTGATAAAAACTTTAATAGCAAAAAGAATTTTCATAAAGTATTTTATGTAAAAAACTTTAATAGCAAACTAAAATGACATAAAAAATAAAAAAAATGCCGCCTACTGGGCCACCACGACCTGCATACGACTAGAAACCCATCTGTACATGGGCCAGGATGCAGGCCCGTGGGCCCAACATGCCTAACATGGCACTGACAAAGCTTAGGCAAGTACTGCCTGCATTAGAGAGGAGCTCGAAAGCTCAGCCGCAGCACGCCTTATAAACCAGTGCTGCCCTCTCTCAACTAGCGAGGTGAGACTAAACTCCCACCACACCGCTGTGCCAGGCTATTGGTCCCGGTTGGTGGCTCGAACCGGGACCAAAGGGTTGAAATTGACCTTTAGTCCCGGTTGGTGGCTCCAACCGGGACAAACCCCTTTCGTCCCGGTTGGTGTCACCAACCGGGACTAAAGGTTGGGGTATATAAGCCCACACTTAGGAATTTTTCATAGTTCATTCGCAGTTTCCCCTGACGACGCCGAGCACATCGACGCCGCCAGGCTGCCCCGACGCCATCCGCCGCCCCCGCCGTCGCCGTCGCCGCGCCCCTGCTCCATCGTCGCCCCCGAGCCCGCGCCCCTGCCCCGCCCCCGAGCCCGCGCCCCTGCCCCGGCCCGCCCCCGCCGTCGCCGTCGCCGTCGCCGCGCCCCTGCCCTGTCGTCGCCGTCGCCGTCGCCGTCGTCTCCCTCCTCCCCGAGCCCTCGCCGCCCCTGCTGTGAGCCGCCGCCGCCCCGGCCCGCTGTGCATTTTTTTATATGATGGATTTTTTTGTTCATATATAATGTATATGTAGATGCTTAGTGTTTATTAATCATGTGTATGTATGTATGTGTATGTATATGTAAATATTGATATGATGAATTTTTTTTGTTCATATATAATGTATATGTAGATGCTTAGTGTTTATTAATCATGTGTATGTATGTATGTGTATGTATATGTAAATATTGATATGATGAATTTTTTTTTTGTTCATATATAATGTAGATGTATATGTATGTATGGATGGATATCGATGGATGTATGTATATAGAAAATTCGTAGAAAATTAACCGTAACTCCGATGAAAATAATTTATATATGAAAATCGATCAGAAAAATATGACGAATCCGAATATGCCCTCCGTTTGTCTGTCACAAGCAGGTAGCATAGCGAACCTGGAACCGCCCCCTCCGGTTCATCTGTCCGAAATTAATGCAGACTTCGGGAAAACATTCCCGAATGTTATCCCCCTTCACCTATATCGTGTAGTGCCGCGTTAGAACACCCCTAACTCTCTCGGGAATTCAACATATCCCTGATAACTTTGACATGAGGGGGGGGGGGGGGGTCCGCAAGTATCCTCGACGACCATGAGAGAGGCGGTCCGCAAAGTATCCTCTCTCGAAAGATAGGACGACTCATCAGACATGAGGGGGGAGTAGTCCTCGACGATCGTCTGAAACTGACTGTTATAAAACTTGTCAACTTTGCATGATGTTTGCCACTAATCCATTGCTCATATGCATATGATTACTTGTTGTGATATTAAGTCCATGTTTGCCACTAATCCATCTCTCATGGTTGTATATTGCCATGTTGTAATGTTTGCAGAAACTATGGACAGAGACTTAGAAAAAGAAGAGTTGTTGGGGGATATAATCCTTCAAGGAGGTGATATCACCTTGTCATTTCTCAACGACACCGATGGTGAGGAAGGAGATCATGACGGCTCCGGTGATCCAACAATGGAGGAGGAAGGAGATCATGACGGCTCCGGTGATCCAACAATGGAGGAGGAAGGAGATCATGACGGCTCCGGTGATCCAACAATGGAGGAGGAAGGAGATCATGACGGCTCCGGTGACCGAACGGAGGAGGTAAGCAAAGGTCACTGACAAACAAGCAAAATGCTGCAAAGAAGAAGTATCACCATACCACGGGGTCAGGTGGCTACAGCAAAGCCCGGCCGTTGTGGGACAAAGCTGAGCAAGACCTGCTTGCTAAAGGGGTCCAACTAGCGACATTGCACTGGCCAGATCGGGCAAGGACTTGGTTCTTCGGGGTTGGGGGAACTTTGGACCCAGAAACAGGGAAGTGTGTTTGGACGAACGAGCAACTTGCAATACCCATTCGGAAGCTTGAGGCAGCAATCAAGGCAGCGCAGGAAGGGACGTTTATTCCCGACAGAGAGAAGGACGAGCTGACAGAGGCCCTCGGGAATCCTGAACACCCTGGACGAACACGAGGCACATCAGGCTCCGTTCCGTGGGTGCATGGGTTTCCCGACAGCGGTGGTTATAGAAGCCGAGAGAGAAAGAAGAAAGAGGAAGCAAGCGAAATGCAGAAGCTCAGTGCAAGATTAGCGAAACTAGAGGAACTTGAGAGCCAGCGAGCTACCGGCCAACCATCTCAGCGGCATGAAGATCCTTCCTTCGACACTGCCCCAGAAGCTACCCCACCATCTCAGCGGAGAAGCAACGTGGCTTCCACGGAGCTCGTTCAGCCTAATTTCCCTCAGCGAAGAACCTGACCTTGAAGGCGGCGGTCGGCTCTGTTTTACCTCCTCGAGCTGAGGGAACTTTCCATTGCCGTCTGATTCCACATGGCTATGCTATTGTCACGGTGGATGAAATAATGGAGGGATTTGAGGGGCTGGAGCTTGACTACCCTACAGGTGAAGGGGATAATCTTCTGGAAAATGCCTTAAGGAGTACCTGTCTATGGAGAAAGGAGAACATCAAGCTTCCAAACTGGACGCCGCCTCAGCAGACGCAGCCGGATGAGGCCCCTCAGTAGACTCCTCACAGTCCAGCTCAGCCGGATGAGGCCCCTCAGTATACTCAGCCGGATGAGGCCCCTCAGCAGAGTCCTCTTCCGCCTCAGCTGTCTCCGGCGCGTCAGCAGACTCTGCCTCCTCCTCCGCCTCCTCCTCCGCCTCCTCCAGCGCGTCAGCGGACTCCGCCTCCTCCAACGCCTCCTCCGGCGCGTCAGCGGACTCCGCCGCCTCAGCAACAGCGGAAGAGAGCCGCCGCCACTCCGGCGGCTAGCAGTACAAAAGGCGGGAAGAAATTCAAATTTGGTCCAAGCCTCAGGGTTCCTCCAAAGTTACCATATGAGAGGACTGACAAGGAAACCGATGACATCGTGGAAGCCGAACTGCAGGCCCATTTTGAACGGAAACGTCCACCTCCGAAGGAAACAATAGATCCGGTGAAAGCGAAGCGCACTCTGGATGCCCTTAGGCGATCACCACCGCCTCCGCCGCAATCCAACTATGACCGCTGTATTGAAAAGACATATGATGAAGCGCGGCGGTCGGGAAGTACTGCCAGTGCTTCAAGACGAAGAAGTGGGAAAACAATTCCCCAGCTCGGCGAACAGGAGAAGCAATCGTGCCCCCCGCTCAAGGTGTCTAGCGATATCGCTAATCATCCGGGGCTACTGCCCGGTACCACTCTTGGTGATTACGTGGGCGATGATGTACAGTTTGAAACGGCTGAGGTAGTAGAGATCTTTAGATACGAGCACGGGAAGCCTCTTGTCAAACCTGATCATCCTCATCTAACAACGATGATGCGAAGATTGCATGAGTGGTACTTGGAAAGCTGCAGGAAGAATGGGTCCGATAGTTTGATGGTGAGAATTAAAGATGAGCACGACCTCATTGGAGTCGACCTGATGCCTGTTGAATTTGTGGAGTTATTTCAGTTATTCAATCAAGAGGCCCTCGACAAACAAATCATGACTTGCTACTGTCTGTAAGTATTACTTCTATAATTAAGTCTCTAGCTCAGCTCGTTCATTGCATGTATATATAATTATCCTCACTATATTATGCAGATTGAAGATCGTCGAATGCAAAAAAAGACAAATCTATGACATTGGGTTCATTAGCCCAAATACCGTAAATGAATGGGCGGTACAAAACAGAGTTAAAGATACCGAGGAAATCTTGCTAAAAGCGTTCCTTCGACATCAAAACAAAAGGGAAATACTCTTTCCTTACAACTTCAAGTGAATGTTACTGTCTTGTGCATATTCGGTTTCGCTTACTCGAGGTTAAGTACTGTAATTGATGAGTTATGCATGCGCAGGTTCCATTTTATTCTGCTATCCATTAAGCTTGACGGGGGAGTAGTAACTGTCTTAGACTCGAGACGTAAAGATCCCAAGGATTATGCGGACATGACTGCAATGCTCTAGAAGTAAGTTCAATCAATTCCGGGACCATATCGGCAACTTTCGTTCATTTCCTGATATCAAGTAATCATTTTCTTTGCCTGGCAGGGTTTGGAAACTGTTCACCGGAATGGTTCCGGGTCTGAAGAACGAGCTGCGATTTACACACCCCAAAGTAAGTAGTACTAGCTAGTTCCGCGCATCTGTCATTGATTCTAGTTTCATCAATACCATTATCATGCTTGATTATCAGTTTGATTGAACTCTATTCTCGTAAAGTGCTTGTGGCAGGCAGGCAGGAATAATTTATGTCGATACTACGTTTGCGAGTTCATTCGCCACTCGACCACTGAGCGGGGCTTCTTGTCTGACAAACAATTTGAAGTACGTAAATAATATTCACAATTTTATTTTATTACCATCAATTGTGTTGAGTTTCATTCATATATATGTATTGACCCCCTTCTTTAAATTAGATCTGGCAGATGCGGGATGAACTCCTACCACATGATCGCATACGAGCAATTCAAGAGGAATTGGCAGGATTCTTTCTTGACCACGTCATACATGAAAAGGGAGAATACCATACGAAAATTCAATGGGAGTTTGGCGCTTGATGATGTCAGGGATGTTATATTGTATATATGTAGTAGCGTAGGATAGATATACGAAAACTTATTGTTCGACCAAGCACGGAGAAAGATATGTCACTTCTCTCTATATATGTTCATGACGATCTTGTGTAATTAATGGTTTCCTTCATTTGCTTATTAGCTAGCGTCGAGTTCTCTCTATATGTAGTAGCTAGCGTCGACCAAGCACGGAGAAAGAGAGGTCACTTCTCTCTATTATCTAGCTAACACAATATGAAACCCCTAAGCCCTCCAAAACCCCTAAACCCCCCTTTAAAAAAAAAACCCCAGCGCCTGCGAGCTGCTGACGCGTGGCTGCCTTTTGGTCCCGGTTGGTGTTACCAACCGGGACTAAAAGTCCTCCTGCCTGAGCGCTGCGTAGCGGCCACGTGGAGACCCTTTAGTCCCGGTCGGTGTTACCAACCGGGACTAAAGGTCCTCCTGCCTGGGCGCCCCACAGTGGCCACGTGGAGCCCTAAAGGTTTTGGGTATTAGTCCCGTTTGTTTTGTCCCGGTTTAAGAACCGGGACTAAAGACCCTCTGAAACCGGGACCATAGCCCTGTTTTCCACTAGTGGCCCCTGGCAACGCGTGGGCGATGGGCGGAGGCCGAAGGAAGGAGATGGGGCTATTTTGTCAGATCTTTGAAAGTACAAGGTTTTTTTTGCAAAATGTTCAGTGTACTGTGCACCGGACGTTCTTTTCCGGACGAAGCGAGTATGAGAGATTGGATTCGCAAAAAAAAAAAAGAGAGATTGGAGTCGATTACTGGGATTTTTCGAAGAATTCCTAACAAAAGTTGCAGCGAGAGGGTCACCATCAAACACAACAAGCGTTTGATAAGCGTCGCGGTAAGGGCGCTTGCTCGCGCGTTCCACCTGTCCCGATTTTACTGTGCCGAGTTTTTCTAACCGGATAAGGTGGAAACGCAACGAGCTAGCTCGCCTGAGACAAAACGACCAGCCCCCGTTCCCCTTTCCCCCTCCCCGATTCCTCTCCCTCTTCCTCGTCTACCGCCGCCACCACTCGTCGGAGCCATCCCCCACAGCCGCCGCCACCAGCGCCCTCCCCAACTGCCTGCAACCCACCCCTTTCTCCTCTGCTCACCTTATCCCCACCGCCGGCGAAATCCTCCCCTTCCCCTCGCCCCAGATCGAGCAGCAGGTTCGGATGCACGACCACGACGACACGAGCGCCCCGATGCAGGTTCAAGAGGCTTGAGGTGGGTGCTCATTGCGGCTCTTACCCTGGTGTCGACCCCATGGACAAGGTGCCCTCTCCATCACTTTGTGTTTGTGTGTTCGATTTGGAGTTGGTTCTCTGTTCGTGAAGCTCCCTCTCTTCTCTGCTGCAGGAGAGCATCTCTCTCTGATCGTGAAGCAGCCCCAACCCTAGCCCTGCTTTGGCCATGGCGATTGAGCAGGCAGGAGGTACGGATCCCTCCGCCCCTCCCAAAACCAACTCCTGGGTGTGCCTCTGCGTGTCGAGCCATGGTGATTTTTTCTGTGTGCTAGCCATTGAGCCATGGCGATTTCTAGGGTTTTATCTACTATCATGCCACATCTGTTAGTGCTTGGAGAGTTGTAGGGTTTTATCCATTGCTCGTCCTGCCTTAGACGCTTAGGCGATAAGGCGCAGCGCCTTACAAATATGCCCGCCTTAGGTGCTTAGGCGTCGACTAGGTGCTAGAGCGGGTGGTGCTCGCCTTAGGTTGCCTTACCGCCTTACAAACAATGGTTTTATCTACTGTGAGGACTCTTGCCTTATTTATGTAATCCACACTTCGTTATTTAGATATATTTGCTACATCCTGTTTCAAGCATGTGACTATGATCCAATTTGTGCAAGAGCTCCTCGACTTACGTGAAGCCTCACGGCCGCTAACGGACATGGACCGTGCGAAGGTACTATTTCTTTAAACTCAACAAGTTAAAAAGAACCATGTTATGTAGACTACAATGTATGCAGATAAAGAAAGCCCTGTGTGGTGTTTGTGTTGAAACAAACTACCAGAAAGACCAAATCAGAAAATAGAAGATAACAGGGATTACTCATCCCAAATAGCCAGCGGAAGTAATAATCTTTTTCGCATGATGTTATATTTTCGATTTTGTCGTTACTCTCTATGTTCTAGAACAACAAATCAGCCCATTGTCTTGCTGGAAAGATGTGGCTTATAGACTTGGGGTCTTCGTTGCTTGTTTGTTGATGTTGGTGTGTGAGGAATTGGGTAGGTGAATAGCTATGGATACAACATTCTACCTGAGGCCCATGCATTTGATTTCTGTAACATAGCAATGG
Organism: Elymus sibiricus; assembly: GCA_039707655.1. Lineage (NCBI taxonomy): Eukaryota > Viridiplantae > Streptophyta > Magnoliopsida > Poales > Poaceae > Elymus > Elymus sibiricus. The sequence goes on from CM077676.1 coordinate 64,578,625, forward strand.
TCTATCTGTATTAATTGATCTTACAACATCTTAGATATTTCTTTAGTGTGTAAAATGATACTTGTGCAATTTCCCATATGCATGTTTACCCTATAGTTTCCTTTTAGCATTAATGCATGGTGGTTACTTTCTCTCTCTAATGTTGTTTTACTCCTGTTATTTTGTTGTTAGATTTCCTGTTGATGAGAGAGGAACAAGAATGACAATCGTTCAGTACTTCGAGGACATATACAACTGCAATCTGGAAGTGATTCTCGGCCTGTATATTTGCCTATGGAGGTACTATTTATCCATGAATGATTCCTCGTGTTTTAATTAGATAGCCTTTGTCCAGTGTTTCCTACAAATTGGTTGTAGGCATGCAAGCTTGTTGAAGGGCAAAGGTACTCTAAGAAGTTGAATGATAAACAGGTCACCAACATACTTAGAGCTACCTGTCAACATCACCAGCAGAGGGAGCAAAACATTCGTGAGGTACCTATATTTAGATGCTGTGAATACTGGTAGTATTTTTTTTCTTATAGTCTGGATCATCTGCTGCGCATTTGTTAATTTTGTTGATGACCAGATTTCGCTAGACAATTTCATGAGTGGTTGTCTGCACAAATTGCTCGAGTACTTCCAGCCACATGAATGTCCAGCACCTCTGCAACAATATGGACGGACACTACTTCTTCGGCTCAAGCGTAAGACCTCGTGTTCACTCTTCTCATTTGTTGATGATATAGAAATTTGTCACTATCTTTCACACCGTCCTACCTATATATTTCAAATCATGAACTAGCACTATGTGTGTTTGCATATACATACACACAACATACTTGAAATGCGGCATCAATAATCCTTTTAATTTGATTTGTAGATTCTGATATGAACAAACTAGAATTCAAACTTTAATATGAAGTTGCCGACAATGGCCCCCATTTGGTTTGGAGCACTAATTGCCTGCTGCTGGTGGTGCACTATTTCATTGCTTTAGACGTGGCCCTTTATTAAATTTAGTTTGTAAAATATCATAATCAGAATTGCTTTATTAAGCATAGTACTGAGATATGGCTACCTTACACTGTCTGATTAAAATAAGGCTTAGTTTCTTACAGTAGTATACTTATGGCTTCTTCAATTTGGACAAGCTTGCCATATCTGCTTGACTACCATGACCTCTGGTCTCAGTTATGACGATCATATTATCTTGGTTTGCATAGTATTACATGATTTTGCTTGTCATTTAGGATCGACCCCCTTCACCGGCGATGAATCAACATCCGGAGCTCTACAGCAACTACCAGCACGGCAGGTAACCCGATCCATCCCTGCTCTAATTCGAACACGACCACTGAATCGAATTCGTTGCCCCTGCCCCAAGTCCGCCACGCGCCATGGATTTGTATTTAACTAGCAGCATAATGCACCCTCCTTGATTTCAGAGGCATGCTGATCAATCAATTGAGCAACAACTCAATTCTGGAGGTAGTGCAGGATTATGGAAACTATGTTATGATTTCATAATTTTTCTTTTCTATCTGCTTTCAGTTCTTACCTATTGCTCTGTGCATTCTGCTATCCTCTGTTGTTGTTTCGTGAATGGAAGCAAATCAACGGCCTTAGGTTGATCTGTTGTTAATCCACCAACAGAAGGAATGCGACAGAAATATGCATGTTAATGCTTACTAGATACATGATTTCTTTCTTCTGTAGACAATCCAAATATTGGCATGTGTACTTCAAGACTTAATTCTAACCAGGCGCTAAAGAAATCCCCTCTGAACTCAGAAGGAAGAAGAACAGAAGCAACGACATACAACATGAAGATAAGCACAGATAAATGGATGCATTCCAATCCTTCTGATCCAAATATAGAAAGGCATCCTATTAGATTTGTCACCACAGGGTGAGTGTTATCTAACTTGTCTCCACTGTAAGTATAACATAAATGTAGGAATGATTAAACTTACGAATTTAGAGTGTGATGCTAATTAAATTACATGCACAACCAAATGATTTATTTTTACTTTCATATTAGTAAGATATGACTTCTGAAGACTTTGTGGTATGTTCTTGAATGATTTTTTTTTATAAATGAGTCTTCAATTTTGTTTTCAAACTTTTACATGCCATCCAATAGTTTTGGAGATATCCACGCGTTTGGTGCTAAATTGTCATTTGGTGTGGTCGATCGTAACCAATGGTAATGTTTTAATAGGCCGTGTACCTCCATCATTGGTCTACCTGCAAAATTCAAACTAATGTCTTATATGCAAGTGACAGCATCAGTGTACAAGAACACTGAGACCTATTCTATGAGAAATATGAAATATTTTTTTGGAAAACATGTGACATAAGTTAATCAAAAAAAATCATCTTCATGTTTTATTTGTTTTGCTTATATACCTAACAATCGGTGGCATTTATTTTTTCTATTTTTTTGCTTCCATCAATTTGATGGGAAGTAGCCTCTTTGGACTTTTACTCTGCTGCCAAAGGCATATGTAAGCCTTAGATATATGCACTATAGAAGAAATATGGAATGTTCTGTTAAAGCGTCACAACATCAATAAGAATCTTGCATGCTGTTTAGATGGTCGATGGAGAGATCAAGCAGCCTTTTCCCACTTACTTGTTGTCGTCCGTGTCCAGTTTGACGCAGGCTGCCTCCGAACAGTGTGTTGCTTATGTAAAAATCTTGGAAAAAACTAATCCTGGAAGCATCCTTTGAATATCAGTGCAAACCTGTGCAATTTTTTAGATTGATATTTCCTATTTCTCATCAATTTTTTAGGTTACTTTGCCTCTGTCTATGGTGTGTTTTTTCTGGATGGAATCATCACCAAAAAATTCAAAGCAGGTGATTCTTGCCTCCAGAATTTATTTACCCCCCCCCCCCCCCCCCCCCAGCTTCCTGAAGAACTATCATGTATCTTATCCTAATAGTCTGTGTATATATGTTAGCAAATGCAATTCAGGGGACTCAACCAGCAAAATGGAGTTTTGATGGGGTAATTTAATTATAGACTTGATTACCATTGTCAATTTTGTCGTGTAACAAGGTATTAGCTTGCATGCATGCAATTTTTAGCTAGCATTATTCTTAAGAGGATGGAGGCACCATGTCTCCTCCTACGCCTATCAGTTGTGGGCGTCGCCGCCGCCCACCGAGACCTGCTCCACTGCAGAATGCGGCGCTCAAAAGATTGACAACCGCTTTCCAACACACTTTTATTTGTGATGCTTTGTTCTGGAGTGCTTTCATAATTTCATTGATGTGCTATTGTGCTTATAAGTACTAATGGATTCTTTTTCTGCGGCAAATATCCATTTCATATTTTTGTAACATTGTCAAGTGCTTTATTTTTCCTGATTTGCAGTGGGTGTTATCCTCGAAAGAGATCAACTTCCCTTTCCAGTGACACTAAGCTTCCTGCATATGATCTTCTCATCTGTTGTCTGCTTTGCGACTACAAAGATTCTCATGGTACTTAACAGCATTAAATTTTACATGCTTGTCGTGTCTATCTCTAATATGTGTAATAACTAAGACTTCATACGTTTGGAACTCCAATTACTTTGTTGACATTCAAGAAATCCATCTACAATTTTTTTGTGAGCTTATCATGTGCCCTTAGTAGCTTACAAAATTTCAACGTACTTCACTTTCCTGATACTATACTGCCATGGGTCATTTGGTTAGAATTATTATTTTATGTTGACAATCAATTAGGACACGACTCATCCTGTTTGTTTTACATCCTCACGTTCCATTAGTTGTTTCTATGCATGGAGACTCAGCTTTATCGGTGTCACTTTAAGCTTGATAGTCATGAATCAAAGGTAACTTCCTCTCTATATTTATCATTTAACTGCAACAAAGAATTCAAACGGTGCTGATACAATTGCTGATCACTTGATCTGATGCTTTGCAGAGTAACCATTGATAATATGAAAGAGAGCTTGCAATTTCATTGGTCAATGTGCAGTGGCGGGGAACACATTTACATTTTGCAGGTATGTTCTTGTTCATACTTTCAAAATAAGTGTTATGGTGCCCACATATTCATCTCATAATTTATCGTTGCTTTTCACTTTGTTTATACAGATGTTTGTTCGAGCAATGCATTAGAATATTTCATGCCCACATAATCACAAAATAATTAAGATTTCATTTTCCATTGCTTGTTTGGTACGTATTAAGATGATAACTGACATGGACAGAAAACAAGCTAACAATGACACCAAGTTGTCGGCAGCGGCGACATCAACGGATGGAGAGTACGCCTGCTGCAGTGGACTTTGTCGTCTCGTCAGCATGCACGCCCGTGACAGTACACGGAATCTTCCGCTTGCTGTTGAAATCTCTGAATAATTTTATGGAAGGTTTATTTGTCTCCTTCCATTCCAAATTTCAATTTGACATTTTATGAATCTGACTCAACACCACTTGTTTGTAGATTGCATCAAGGGAGAGATATTGGTTTTGAGGCAGCAGAACTTTTTTGCTTAGGAGTAGTTTTGCTGCTTTGTTGATAAGCATACTGAAGGCATTATTCCATTTTCACGACGGGGGCGGCGGCGGGGGGTGCTGCAGCTCCAGCGAGGCACTGGAGCTCGTGGTGGCATTCACGGCGGTGTGCCTCATACTGTACCTCAACTACCTGTACGTCTGATGGAGGAAAAGGGAGGTGTGCACTGAACGGGATCCGGCATGGCGGCCGGGTCGATGAGGAAGAGGACCGGCGGAGGGGGGCTCGAAAAGGTGTCACATTCAAGGCGCGGGTGCGTGGCGGCGGCAGCAAGGTCGGGGGGGAGTGTGCAGTGTACCTGGGCGCCATGCAGGATGGATAAAGCACGGCGGTCGGGCTGACGAGGAGCATTTTCATTTCTATGGAAAAAGATGGATAACAAAATCCACAAGAGGACCAGCCGAGGGGGGAGGGGGCCTCGACAATGCGGCGCTGGCAGCCATGCCGGTGTTCAGATTCAACGGGGGCGCGCGATGGCGCAAAGGTTGGTAGCCGCTGCATACGTGTTGCTTCATCATCTTGCCTTCTTAGAAGCGTGGGTGGCTACCGCTGCTTGATGGTTAGCCATCCAGACATCCAGTACACAATTATTTTGTGTTAGCTTGCTTCAATTGGAACCAATTATTTTGTGTTAGCTTGCTTCAATTGGAAGCGTGGGTGGCTACCGCTGCTTGATTGTAATCCTACTTGACTTTTGCATCAGTGATAATAAGTGATTCATTGAGTTTGTAATTAAGTTCATAGTTGATGATATCTGGCATGTGTACGCATAAGAACATGGAAGGGGCGAGCCCTACCTGGCACCGCCCAGCTCCCGCTCAGGAGGCACGCCAAGGGTGTGCCCCAACCACTAGTATCAGCGTAGCCGACCTTGACACTTTGTGCACCTTTTTGGGGTCCTCTGTCGTCGCCGGTGCTGTCAGAGAGGACGCTTCGGACGTATCCAAACTGATCTCTCCTCACGTCACGTACGATTGCAGGTATTTGAGGGTCGAGTTCTCCTGCTCGGATCCGGCCTTTTATATACCAATACCAAACTGAGAACCAAACTGTTGCACAACCTTTGCTGGCCAGTCTGGTCCAAGATCGTGCAGTGAGATCGTAGTCGAAATAGTCGCACACGCAGAGCGATCACAGATGCGAAATGTAAAAGGAGACACATAGGTATAGGGTGAACTGATCTTTATTATCAACTAGTTAAATACCCGTGCGTTGCTATGAGCTACCATCACAAGATAAATGACACGGATATGGTCAACCCTTTGAAAGTGGCAACTGTCGCAGCAGTCCAATTCCGCTGCCATGGCACCATTTTTTTTTGCCGAACCTGGTGCCACCCAAATTTTGTCCTCATATTATCTTGCTTATACATAAGTTCTAAAGTATTTTACTAACAAAAAAGTGGAAAAAAATATGAATCTGCAAATTACAAGGATAAAATAATATCAAAATTACAAGGATGACAAATAGAGATTTCTACTTCTCAAGTTTTTATTGCTAATCCGTGACCAGCATGCGAAAGAATAATTGAATAAAGGAAAAGATAACCATATCTTTTGCCATCCTTGAATTGCTGCTGGAGTTAATGCTCATTTAGGTGAATATACATGGTTAGCCTAACACCATAGCATCCACACAAAATGCAGGAAGCATTCCCTTGCATATCTCAGCAAATACATAAGCAATTTCCATCTTGGCCAACTTCAAGTCATGCATACATGCTTAGAAGTAACTCACCAATTCTGCCTGCTCCCGGCAAAAATCACTCCCTTGTTCCCACCCCATGGAGATGTAGCATATACGTCACTCCTTGTTCACTCCTTGAATGTAATAATAACTCACCAATTTATGTTTTTTTTAGATAAGCATGTAGCATGCTCCAAAAATATCATAAATCTTGTCCAAATCAAAAATTTATAGCATACAGACCTATCTAATGCGATGCAACGAAAATATATTGGTGCTTGTGTTTCCATTAACAATGTTAAAATCTTTGGTAATGTTACTCTAAATCGACATATCGCTACTTAGTTCATGACATATATTTTGCAGGTCATGTCTCATCCAAGTAACTTGTTCACCCTAAGATATCAGTATAAATAAATAATCTAAAGGAACATCGTGGCCAAATGATAAAGCAACTCAATTTCTATTAATAAATAAACCGGCAATATAACTTGTTCACATGCGAAAAAACTTCTCATGGAAATTAACACAAGCTATATATGTGGTCTGTTGCTTGATTGCTCTCATATATAACTACTTGGTAAATGCACAAGCAGGACATTTACCTGCTCATCAAAGTGAAAATCTGCAAGAAGCTCCGCGACTGCACTTGCCTTTCTGGAAAGCATAGCAGACACCACGGCCCTGGACAGCTACCTGCTCATCAATCTAAATCTTCAGGAACCCCAACCAGTGTTTGTATTTCTCTGAAATATAACCATGAGCACCAGAATTAGTCGGCAATCATGACGGTTCAGTGGAATTACTTAGGAATGTTACTGATAAATTATAAGACCTAGTGAATGATATAAGCATGAAAATATTTTTAACACATGTGAAATCAAGCAACTCACTGAGTATCATTTGCAAGCTCTACAGCGTCACTCTCTGTAACTGAAATCAAAATGGCATATCCTGTCGAACTCGAGTTCAAGCATTCACCAAGAAGATCTTGATAAGTAATCTCATATATCACCTCAATATTCAGTTACATCTAGATCCAGATTCAGGCCAAACAAACGGGCCAATACAATGTGATCACTGATAGATAATCCATATATGTACATATCGTCGGATTTAGGTACATGTACATATTAGGTTTCAGTCAAAACATAGATCACATTCATCCTTAATGAGCAAATCTGTGACCAGATTCCAAATCCACCTGAAACGACAACGCAATCATTTGACACATCAACTCATAATTTTCCTAAACTGTAACTATATGAATCTCCGTCAATGATTTTGGAAGGATAGCTCAATCAATTAGAGTTTATTGATTATGCAACCACCTTATTGGCTTTTCCCCAACTTATTAGAAATTATTTTTCATCAAACTTCACAAACTATTGGACTGAATTAATCAATCAGCAAGGATGTAAGCACCAGGAAGGAGCCTGTAGGTATATGGGAACTATAAGTAAATAAACAAAAAATCGCTATGATATTGAACAAAATCGCCAAATTAGTTCAATAAGGCAAGGAGACGTACTTGAGGATCTCACGCTGAATGTTCGTGCAGGTGAAACAGGCCTCCTCGGCGACCTCTCCGACAGATCCGTGGGCACCGCGGCTGCCTCAGCATGGTCGGTCAGCACCGCGTCGGTGTGTCCCCTTGCCACCAGCAGCCTGCGTCCGATGGCCATTGATTCCCTCATGCTGCAGTGCCTAGTCAGCCAGCCACAAGTGCACATGCACAGCCAGATGACCTGCCACACATCCCATAGCCATCGCTTCCGCCGTGGGTTACTGTCAGCCGCTTCTGACCACCGGAGCACCGTTCTAGGCTCCCACGACTAGCCTTGTTGCTCTGCAGAGGGGAGGACGGGCAGGGGCTTACCGCCCGCCGGCGCTGCATCTAGGGGAGGGGCCAGGGATCGCCGCCGCGCCCAATGTTGCAGTCGCCTTGGAGAAGAGAATAGGTGGGTCGTGCAAGGTGAGAGAACAGAGCTTGATGTTCCTCCTTTCTTCCTACGATCGATCAGAGCTCGGCTCGGCATGCGGACGAGCCAACGAGGGAAGGTGGTGAGGGACGAGAGATCAGCGGAGATTCGGATGGGGAGATGGGGGCTGCACTTTGCACGGTGAGCGAACATGGGAGACAGTTGAAGGCGAGGGGGTGGCGTCGGGCGAACCTTCCTCCACCAGCCCCCGGCCTCCTCCCCCACCGCCCTCCTTCTTTGCCTCCAGTGATAAGCTCCGCCGCGATCCCGAGGTCAATTCCGTCGGCGTGGTAGCTCCTTTCTCCGGTTCCTCCCTCCCACGTTGCGAGGGGGTGCGATGAGGGCGCTGGTGGCGCTATGCGAGAGGAGTAGTGAGAGTGATGAGGGCTTGGCGACCGACTCTTCCTTCTTTAAAGCAGGGCAAGGAGAACCGACGGCGGCGAGGAGGAGAATTCGTGCAGAGCCGGTGATGTGAAACCCTAGTGGCCCGAGAGATAAAGGGAGGGCTCTGGAGAGAGGTAAGGACCCTGGTTTTTTCCTTAGTTTTTTATTGGAAGGAAATCAGACGGGGTGGGCTTATACTTTGGAAAAGGATCGGCGGGACTAGGATGTCCTTCGATCGGTCGAGCGACTAACGAAACCAAACGACTACAGACTCCCCCTTTAGGAGTAGAGATTTTTTATTGGAAGGAAATCAGACGGGGTGGGCTTATACTTTGGAAAAGGATCGGCGGGACTGGGATGTCCTTCGATCGGTCGAGCGACTAACGAAACCAAACGACTACGGACTCCCCCTTTAGGAGTAGAGATTGTGTTATCTCTTAATACAATAGGGGGAGATGGGGTAGGTAGATGTGGGGCCAACTAGAGGGAAAACCCCAACCCCAAGAAACGATTGGGCCCGTGCGTGGCCAACACGGTGGTTTTCCAACACTCCCCTTGGCCCGACATCCCGTATTGTCTATGTCACAAAAACACCGAAAAACCCAGTAAAAAAATATATGGAGAAAGAGCACATAGTATACCTCTCCTCATGTTGCATGAATTGCCTCATTAAAAACCTCAATGTGATAAACATAAGGAAAAAAAAGTATAATCCACTCAAGACCAGGTTGAGTAATCGATCATCTGGATCGAGATTAACAAGTGGGGTGGTGAAGAATCTCCCCTTGAAACTGGCATCTCTCTAAGTCTCATCATACCGATTCTACGAACACACCTCTCAAAGGAAGATGTCGGCAATGATTTAGTGAGCAAAGCAGCGAGATTTTCACAAGACTTGGTATGCAAGATCCTCACATCGTTCATCTTCTGTAGCTCATGCGCTTAGAAGAACTTGGGGCTGGTATTCTTTGTGAGATTACTCTTCACATAATCCGACTGTACTTGTGCAACACAAGCTGCATTATCCTCATAGATAATGCTGGGGGTTTGTACAGTGTTCAGCTCACATGTCTGGTGAATGTGGCGAATCATCGGTCGAAGCCATGCACACTCTCGTGATGCTTCATACAGTGCTATGATTTCTGAGTGGTTCGTCGAAGTCGATACGAGACTTTGCTTAGACAGTTTCCAAGAAATTGCAGTTCCACCACAAAGAAAAACATATCCAGTCTGAGACTTGAAAGTATGCGGGTCTGATAGGTACCTTGCATCAGCATAGCCTACCAATGATAGGTCTTGATTCCTCCTGTAGAACAACCCAAGATATTTGGTCCCTTGCAGTAATCGGAAGACGTCCTTGATGCCTTTCCAATGTCCATTAGTAGGCTCAGAACTGTACCTAGCAAGCAAACTGACGGCGAACGCAATGTCCGGCCGTGTACAATTCGAGAGGTACATGAGTGCTCCAACAACACTCAAGTAGGGGAATTCCGGTCCCAGAATTTCCTCCCCCTCTTTCTTAGGCCTGAACGGGGTTCTTGTCTTGCTGTAAAGTCCTCACAATAATTGGAGTCTTAGAAGGATATGCCTTGTTGAAAGATCGTGGATGTCGCCTAGGGGGGGGGGGGGGGTGAATAGGCGCTTTAAAATAATTACGGTTTAGGCTTGAACAAATGCGGAATAAACCTAGCGGTTAATTTGTCAAGCACAAAACCTAAATCGACTAGGCTCACCTATGTGCACCAACAACTTATGCTCAGCAAGATAAACAACTAAGTGATAGCAAGATATATAACTAGAAACAATATGGCTATCACAAAGTAAAGTGCATAAGTAAAGGGCTCGGGTAAGAGATAACCGAGGCACGCGGAGACGACGATGTATCCCGAAGTTCACACCCTTGCGGATGCTAATCTCCGTTTGGAGCGGTGTGGAGGCACAATGCTCCCCAACAATGCCACTAGGGCCACCGTATTCTCCTCACGCCCTCGCACAATGCAAGGTGCCGTGATTCCACTAAGGGACCCTTGAGGGCGGTCACCGAACCCGTACAAATGGCAACCCTTGAGGGCGGTCACCGAACCCATACACTTTGGCAACCCTTGGGGGCGGTCACCGGTACCCGTCAAATTGCTCGGGGCGATCTCCACAACCTAATTGGAGACCCCGACGCTTGCCCGGAGCTTTACACCACAATGATTGAGCTCCGAGGCACCACCAAGCCGTCTAGGGCGCCAAGGCACCCAAGAGGAACAAGCTCTAGGGTGCTCAAACACCCAAGAGTAATAAGCTTCTCAACTACTAACTTCCACGTATCACCGTGGAGAACTCAAACCGATGCAACTAATGCAATGGCAAGAACACACGAAGTGCTCAAGTCCCTCTCTCTCAAATCCCACCAAAGCAACAAAAGCTATGGAGGAAAGTGAGAGGAAGAACAAGGAGAACACCAAGAACTCCAAGATCTAGATCCAAGGGGTTCCCCTCACTTAGAGGAGAAAGTGATTGGTGGAAATGTGGATCTAGATCTCCTCTCTCTTTTCCCTCAAGAAGGAGCAAGAATCATTGGAGGGATTGAGAGATAGGCAAGCTCAAGAAGGTCAACAATGGGGGGAGAAATGAGCTCAAAGGATAAGATAACCGTTGGGGAAGAAGACCCCTTTTATAGGGCCACCCCAAATCCAACCGTTACCCGTGCTGGACGCGTACAAGCGGTACTACCGCTCTTGCGAGCGGTACTACCGCTTAAGCGGTAGTAATTCAAAAACAGCAGGCGAGAACACGGGACTGGAGCGGTAGTGCCGCACCAAGCGGTACTACCGCTCAACTTAAGCGGTACTACCGCTTAAAGATTTCGCAGGACAGAGGAAACAGAGGTAGTAGGGTAGTACTGGGACGGCAGTACCGCAACAAGCGGTACTACCGCCCTACTACCGCCCTACTACCGCTTAGGGAAAATGGGCAACAGAATCGAGCACAGAAGAAACCACACAAAGCGGTACTACCGCCCAGCAGAGCGGTACTACCGCCCTGAGCGGTACTACCGCATTACTGCCGCACTACTACCGTTTAACAGAAAACGATACCAGAAGAAAAACCCCAAGCGGTACTCGCTGCGGTAGACCACAGCGGTACTACCGTGGTACCGAGCGGTACTACCGCTTGGGTGACAAGAAAACTGCCCAGAGACTGAAACTGCCATAACTTCTGCAAATGAGCTCCGAATTGAGCAAACTCAAGCTTGTTGGATAGAGGACAATGAGTACTATCCAAACAGCGGCTGGTTATAATAAGAAGAGGCAGTAGAGATATGCCTATGATATAGAGATGTGAAACCTCTATCAATGATGACCCGGCAAAAACTCCAACATCGAAAACATCATAGAAGATGCATAAATTAACTCCGTTTTCGATGAACTCGAGCTTGTCAAGAAGATGACCATAAGCTCAAAAACTCACAAAGAGAAACACCAAACAAGAACCAAGAAAGATGATGCAAGGATGCAATGGTTTGAGCTCTCTACGAACGATACGATCAAGCTACTCACTTGAGAGCCCCCCTTGATAGTACGACTATCGATCCTATAACCCGGTCTCCCAACTAACTACCATGAGACCGGTAAAATAGAAAACCTATCAAGGGCAAACCTTTGCCTTGCGCATAGTCCACTTGAGCTAGATGATGACGATCTTGACCTCCTCAAGTTGGACCACCTTTCTTGATTGCGCCGGCTCGATGAAGACTAGTTGATTGCTCCCCCATACTCCACTATGGGTGAGCCACTCTTCGGCACATCTTCACAAGTCCATTGTCACCACAATGGACGGCAAGCTTCAAGCATGTGATCTCTTCGTGATGCTCCACTTGAACTTGCACACCGCAATCTTGATCCGATACCAATTGATAGAAACCAATTGAAAGATACCAATTGGACCAATCAATCAAATGATCCGACAAGCCACATGAATAAAAGATATTATGATATGAGCAAAGGAGTGTTCTAAAGACATAGGGAAGCTCCCCATGATTTGTGCAATATTTAGTTTTGTATTTGGATACAACGTGCACAAAATAGGATCATCACTCCCCCAAAATCAATAGAAACTCACAACAAGTGCAAGTGAGCATATAGGAAACTAAGCCTAGCACTTGCAACAGACACATGGTTGAGCAACATGAAAGAGAGGCAACTTAGGAATAGGCTCAACCAAAACGATGTGTGTGAGTCATGGCAAAGCACTTGAGAAGACTTATAGACTTGGGGTCTTCGTTGCTTGTTTGTTGATGTTGGTGTGTGAGGAATTGGGTAGGTGAATAGCTATGGATACAACATTCTACCTGAGGCCCATGCATTTGATTTCTGTAACATAGCAATGGTCTATCTGTATTAATTGATCTTACAACATCTTAGATATTTCTTTAGTGTGTAAAATGATACTTGTGCAATTTCCCATATGCATGTTTACCCTATAGTTTCCTTTTAGCATTAATGCATGGTGGTTACTTTATCTCTCTAATGTTGTTTTACTCCTGTTATTTTGTTGTTAGATTTCCTGTTGATGAGAGAGGAACAAGAATGACAATCGTTCAGTACTTCGAGGACATATACAACTGCAATCTGGAAGTGATTCTCGGCCTGTATATTTGCCTATGGAGGTACTATTTATCCATGAATGATTCCTCGTGTTTTAATTAGATAGCCTTTGTCCAGTGTTTCCTACAAATTGGTTGTAGGCATGCAAGCTTGTTGAAGGGCAAAGGTACTCTAAGAAGTTGAATGATAAACAGGTCACCAACATACTTAGAGCTACCTGTCAACATCACCAGCAGAGGGAGCAAAACATTCGTGAGGTACCTATATTTAGATGCTGTGAATACTGGTAGTATTTTTTTTCTTATAGTCTGGATCATCTGCTGCGCATTTGTTAATTTTGTTGATGACCAGATTTCGCTAGACAATTTCATGAGTGGTTGTCTGCACAAATTGCTCGAGTACTTCCAGCCACATGAATGTCCAGCACCTCTGCAACAATATGGACGGACACTACTTCTTCGGCTCAAGCGTAAGACCTCGTGTTCACTCTTCTCATTTGTTGATGATATAGAAATTTGTCACTATCTTTCACACCGTCCTACCTATATATTTCAAATCATGAACTAGCACTATGTGTGTTTGCATATACATACACACAACATACTTGAAATGCGGCATCAATAATCCTTTTAATTTGATTTGTAGATTCTGATATGAACAAACTAGAATTCAAACTTTAATATGAAGTTGCCGACAATGGCCCCCATTTGGTTTGGAGCACTAATTGCCTGCTGCTGGTGGTGCACTATTTCATTGCTTTAGACGTGGCCCTTTATTAAATTTAGTTTGTAAAATATCATAATCAGAATTGCTTTATTAAGCATAGTACTGAGATATGGCTACCTTACACTGTCTGATTAAAATAAGGCTTAGTTTCTTACAGTAGTATACTTATGGCTTCTTCAATTTGGACAAGCTTGCCATATCTGCTTGACTACCATGACCTCTGGTCTCAGTTATGACGATCATATTATCTTGGTTTGCATAGTATTACATGATTTTGCTTGTCATTTAGGATCGACCCCCTTCACCGGCGATGAATCAACATCCGGAGCTCTACAGCAACTACCAGCACGGCAGGTAACCCGATCCATCCCTGCTCTAATTCAAACACGACCACTGAATCGAATTCGTTGCCCCTGCCCCAAGTCCGCCACGCGCCATGGATTTGTATTTAACTAGCAGCATAATGCACCCTCCTTGATTTCAGAGGCATGCTGATCAATCAATTGAGCAACAACTCAATTCTGGAGGTAGTGCAGGATTATGGAAACTATGTTATGATTTCATAATTTTTCTTTTCTATCTGCTTTCAGTTCTTACCTATTGCTCTGTGCATTCTGCTATCCTCTGTTGTTGTTTCGTGAATGGAAGCAAATCAACGGCCTTAGGTTGATCTGTTGTTAATCCACCAACAGAAGGAATGCGACAGAAATATGCATGTTAATGCTTACTAGATACATGATTTCTTTCTTCTGTAGACGATCCAAATATTGGCATGTGTACTTCAAGACTTAATTCTAACCAGGCGCTAAAGAAATCCCCTCTGAACTCAGAAGGAAGAAGAACAGAAGCAACGACATACAACATGAAGATAAGCACAGATAAATGGATGCATTCCAATCCTTCTGATCCAAATATAGAAAGGCATCCTATTAGATTTGTCACCACAGGGTGAGTGTTATCTAACTTGTCTCCACTGTAAGTATAACATAAATGTAGGAATGATTAAACTTACGAATTTAGAGTGTGATGCTAATTAAATTACATGCACAACCAAATGATTTATTTTTACTTTCATATTAGTAAGATATGACTTCTGAAGACTTTGTGGTATGTTCTTGAATGATTTTTTTATATAAATGAGTCTTCAATTTTGTTTTCAAACTTTTACATGCCATCCAATAGTTTTGGAGATATCCACGCGTTTGGTGCTAAATTGTCATTTGGTGTGGTCGATCGTAACCAATGGTAATGTTTTAATAGGCCGTGTACCTCCATCATTGGTCTACCTGCAAAATTCAAACTAATGTCTTATATGCAAGTGACAGCATCAGTGTACAAGAACACTGAGACCTATTCTATGAGAAATATGAAATATTTTTTTGGAAAACATGTGACATAAGTTAATCAAAAAAAATTATCTTCATGTTTTATTTGTTTTGCTTATATACCTAACAATCGGTGGCATTTATTTTTTCTATTTTTTTGCTTCCATCAATTTGATGGGAAGTAGCCTCTTTGGACTTTTACTCTGCTGCCAAAGGCATATGTAAGCCTTAGATATATGCACTATAGAAGAAATATGGAATGTTCTGTTAAAGCGTCACAACATCAATAAGAATCTTGCATGCTGTTTAGATGGTCGATGGAGAGATCAAGCAGCCTTTTCCCACTTACTTGTTGTCGTCCGTGTCCAGTTTGACGCAGGCTGCCTCCGAACAGTGTGTTGCTTATGTAAAAATCTTGGAAAAAACTAATCCTGGAAGCATCCTTTGAATATCAGTGCAAACCTGTGCAATTTTTTAGATTGATATTTCCTATTTCTCATCAATTTTTTAGGTTACTTTGCCTCTGTCTATGGTGTGTTTTTTCTGGATGGAATCATCACCAAAAAATTCAAAGCAGGTGATTCTTGCCTCCAGAATTTATTTACCCCCCCCCCCCCCCCCCCAGCTTCCTGAAGAACTATCATGTATCTTATCCTAATAGTCTGTGTATATATGTTAGCAAATGCAATTCAGGGGACTCAACCAGCAAAATGGAGTTTTGATGGGGTAATTTAATTATAGACTTGATTACCATTGTCAATTTTGTCGTGTAACAAGGTATTAGCTTGCATGCATGCAATTTTTAGCTAGCATTATTCTTAAGAGGATGGAGGCACCATGTCTCCTCCTACGCCTATCAGTTGTGGGCGTCGCCGCCGCCCACCGAGACCTGCTCCACTGCAGAATGCGGCGCTCAAAAGATTGACAACCGCTTTCCAACACACTTTTATTTGTGATGCTTTGTTCTGGAGTGCTTTCATAATTTCATTGATGTGCTATTGTGCTTATAAGTACTAATGGATTCTTTTTCTGCGGCAAATATCCATTTCATATTTTTGTAACATTGTCAAGTGCTTTATTTTTCCTGATTTGCAGTGGGTGTTATCCTCGAAAGAGATCAACTTCCCTTTCCAGTGACACTAAGCTTCCTGCATATGATCTTCTCATCTGTTGTCTGCTTTGCGACTACAAAGATTCTCATGGTACTTAACAGCATTAAATTTTACATGCTTGTCGTGTCTATCTCTAATATGTGTAATAACTAAGACTTCATACGTTTGGAACTCCAATTACTTTGTTGACATTCAAGAAATCCATCTACAATTTTTTTGTGAGCTTATCATGTGCCCTTAGTAGCTTACAAAATTTCAACGTACTTCACTTTCCTGATACTATACTGCCATGGGTCATTTGGTTAGAATTATTATTTTATGTTGACAATCAATTAGGACACGACTCATCCTGTTTGTTTTACATCCTCACGTTCCATTAGTTGTTTCTATGCATGGAGACTCAGCTTTATCGGTGTCACTTTAAGCTTGATAGTCATGAATCAAAGGTAACTTCCTCTCTATATTTATCATTTAACTGCAACAAAGAATTCAAACGGTGCTGATACAATTGCTGATCACTTGATCTGATGCTTTGCAGAGTAACCATTGATAATATGAAAGAGAGCTTGCAATTTCATTGGTCAATGTGCAGTGGCGGGGAACACATTTACATTTTGCAGGTATGTTCTTGTTCATACTTTCAAAATAAGTGTTATGGTGCCCACATATTCATCTCATAATTTATCGTTGCTTTTCACTTTGTTTATACAGATGTTTGTTCGAGCAATGCATTAGAATATTTCATGCCCACATAATCACAAAATAATTAAGATTTCATTTTCCATTGCTTGTTTGGTACGTATTAAGATGATAACTGACATGGACAGAAAACAAGCTAACAATGACACCAAGTTGTCGGCAGCGGCGACATCAACGGATGGAGAGTACGCCTGCTGCAGTGGACTTTGTCGTCTCGTCAGCATGCACGCCCGTGACAGTACACGGAATCTTCCGCTTGCTGTTGAAATCTCTGAATAATTTTATGGAAGGATTATTTGTCTCCTTCCATTCCAAATTTCAATTTGACATTTTATGAATCTGACTCAACACCACTTGTTTGTAGATTGCATCAAGGGAGAGATATTGGTTTTGAGGCAGCAGAACTTTTTTGCTTAGGAGTAGTTTTGCTGCTTTGTTGATAAGCATACTGAAGGCATTATTCCATTTTCATGACGGGGGCGGCGGCGGGGGGTGCTGCAGCTCCAGCGAGGCACTGGAGCTCGTGGTGGCATTCACGGCGGTGTGCCTCATACTGTACCTCAACTACCTGTACGTCTGATGGAGGAAAAGGGAGGTGTGCACTGAACGGGATCCGGCATGGCGGCCGGGTCGATGAGGAAGAGGACCGGCGGAGGGGGGCTCGAAAAGGTGTCACATTCAAGGCGCGGGCGCGTGGCGGCGGCAGCAAGGTCGGGGGGGAGTGTGCAGTGTACCTGGGCGCCATGCAGGATGGATAAAGCACGGCGGTCGGGCTGACGAGGAGCATTTTCATTTCTATGGAAAAAGATGGATAACAAAATCCACAAGAGGACCAGCCGAGGGGGGAGGGGGCCTCGACAATGCGGCGCTGGCAGCCATGCCGGTGTTCAGATTCAACGGGGGCGCGCGATGGCGCAAAGGTTGGTAGCCGCTGCATACGTGTTGCTTCATCATCTTGCCTTCTTAGAAGCGTGGGTGGCTACCGCTGCTTGATGGTTAGCCATCCAGACATCCAGTACACAATTATTTTGTGTTAGCTTGCTTCAATTGGAACCAATTATTTTGTGTTAGCTTGCTTCAATTGGAAGCGTGGGTGGCTACCGCTGCTTGATTGTAATCCTACTTGACTTTTGCATCAGTGATAATAAGTGATTCATTGAGTTTGTAATTAAGTTCATAGTTGATGATATCTGGCATGTGTACGCATAAGAACATGGAAGGGGCGTGCCCTACCTGGCACCGCCCAGCTCCCGCTCAGGAGGCACGCCAAGGGTGTGCCCCAACCACTAGTATCCTTGAAGTACACCGGCCGGCCGGGCGTGCCTGGGCGTGGTAATTTCAGAGGCTACGGCAGCGTAGCCGACCTTGACACTTTGTGCACCTTTTTGGGGTCCTCTGTCGTCGCCGGTGCTGTCAGAGAGGACGCTTCGGACGTATCCAAACTGATCTCTCCTCACGTCACGTACGATTGCAGGTATTTGAGGGTCGAGTTCTCCTGCCCGGATCCGGCCTTTTATATACCAATACCAAAATGAGAACCAAACTGTTGCACAACCTTTGCTGGCCAGTCTGGTCCAAGATCGTGCAGTGAGATCGTAGTCGAAATAGTCGCACACGCAGAGCGATCACAGATGCGAAATGTAAAAGGAGACACATAGGTATAGGGTGAACTGATCTTTATTATCAACTAGTTAAATACCCGTGCGTTGCTATGAGCTACCATCACAAGATAAATGACACGGATATGGTCAACCCTTTGAAAGTGGCAACTGTCGCAGCAGTCCAATTCCGCTGCCATGGCACCATTTTTTTTTGCCGAACCTGGTGCCACCCAAATTTTGTCCTCATATTATCTTGCTTATACATAAGTTCTAAAGTATTTTACTAACAAAAAAGTGGAAAAAAATATGAATCTGCAAATTACAAGGATAAAATAATATCAAAATTACAAGGATGACAAATAGAGATTTCTACTTCTCAAGTTTTTATTGCTAATCCGTGACCAGCATGCGAAAGAATAATTGAATAAAGGAAAAGATAACCATATCTTTTGCCATCCTTGAATTGCTGCTGGACTTAATGCTCATTTAGGTGAATATACATGGTTAGCCTAACACCATAGCATCCACACAAAATGCAGGAAGCATTCCCTTGCATATCTCAGCAAATACATAAGCAATTTCCATCTTGGCCAACTTCAAGTCATGCATACATGCTTAGAAGTAACTCACCAATTCTTCCTGCTCCCGGCAAAAATCACTCCCTTGTTCCCACCCCATGGAGATGTAGCATATACGTCACTCCTTGTTCACTCCTTGAATGTAATAATAACTCACCAATTTATGTTTTTTTTAGATAAGCATGTAGCATGCTCCAAAAATATCATAAATCTTGTCCAAATCAAAAATTTATAGCATACAGACCTATCTAATGCGATGCAACGAAAATATATTGGTGCTTGTGTTTCCATTAACAATGTTAAAATCTTTGGTAATGTTACTCTAAATCGACATATCGCTACTTAGTTCATGACATATATTTTGCAGGTCATGTCTCATCCAAGTAACTTGTTCACCCTAAGATATCAGTATAAATAAATAATCTAAAGGAACATCGTGGCCAAATGATAAAGCAACTCAATTTCTATTAATAAATAAACCGGCAATATAACTTGTTCACATGCGAAAAAACTTCTCATGGAAATTAACACAAGCTATATATGTGGTCTGTTGCTTGATTGCTCTCATATATAACTACTTGGTAAATGCACAAGCAGGACATTTACCTGCTCATCAAAGTGAAAATCTGCAAGAAGCTCCGCGACTGCACTTGCCTTTCTGGAAAGCATAGCAGACACCACGGCCCTGGACAGCTACCTGCTCATCAATCTAAATCTTCAGGAACCCCAACCAGTGTTTGTATTTCTCTGAAATATAACCATGAGCACCAGAATTAGTCGGCAATCATGACGGTTCAGTGGAATTACTTAGGAATGTTACCGATAAATTATAAGACCTAGTGAATGATATAAGCATGAAAATATTTTTAACACATGTGAAATCAAGCAACTCACTGAGTATCATTTGCAAGCTCTACAGCGTCACTCTCTGTAACTGAAATCAAAATGGCATATCCTGTCGAACTCGAGTTCAAGCATTCACCAAGAAGATCTTGATAAGTAATCTCATATATCACCTCAATATTCAGTTACATCTAGATCCAGATTCAGGCCAAACAAACGGGCCAATACAATGTGATCACTGATAGATAATCCATATATGTACATATCGTCGGATTTAGGTACATGTACATATTAGGTTTCAGTCAAAACATAGATCACATTCATCCTTAATGAGCAAATCTGTGACCAGATTCCAAATCCACCTGAAACGACAACGCAATCATTTGACACATCAACTCATAATTTTCCTAAACTGTAACTATATGAATCTCCGTCAATGATTTTGGAAGGATAGCTCAATCAATTAGAGTTTATTGATTATGCAACCACCTTATTGGCTTTTCCCCAACTTATTAGAAATTATTTTTCATCAAACTTCACAAACTATTGGACTGAATTAATCAATCAGCAAGGATGTAAGCACCAGGAAGGAGCCTGTAGGTATATGGGAACTATAAGTAAATAAACAAAAAATCGCTATGATATTGAACAAAATCGCCAAATTAGTTCAATAAGGCAAGGAGACGTACTTGAGGATCTCACGCTGAATGTTCGTGCAGGTGAAACAGGCCTCCTCGGCGACCTCTCCGACAGATCCGTGGGCACCGCGGCTGCCTCAGCATGGTCGGTCAGCACCGCGTCGGTGTGTCCCCTTGCCACCAGCAGCCTGCGTCCGATGGCCATTGATTCCCTCATGCTGCAGTGCCTAGTCAGCCAGCCACAAGTGCACATGCACAGCCAGATGACCTGCCACACATCCCATAGCCATCGCTTCCGCCGTGGGTTACTGTCAGCCGCTTCTGACCACCGGAGCACCGTTCTAGGCTCCCACGACTAGCCTTGTTGCTCTGCAGAGGGGAGGACGGGCAGGGGCTTACCGCCCGCCGGCGCTGCATCTAGGGGAGGGGTCAGGGATCGCCGCCGCGCCCAATGTTGCAGTCGCCTTGGAGAAGAGAATAGGTGGGTCGTGCAAGGTGAGAGAACAGAGCTTGATGTTCCTCCTTTCTTCCTACGATCGATCAGAGCTCGGCTCGGCATGCGGACGAGCCAACGAGGGAAGGTGGTGAGGGACGAGAGATCAGCGGAGATTCGGATGGGGAGATGGGGGCTGCACTTTGCACGGTGAGCGAACATGGGAGACAGTTGAAGGCGAGGGGGTGGCGTCGGGCGAACCTTCCTCCACCAGCCCCCGGCCTCCTCCCCCACCGCCCTCCTTCTTTGCCTCCAGTGATAAGCTCCGCCGCGATCCCGAGGTCAATTCCGTCGGCGTGGTAGCTCCTTTCTCCGGTTCCTCCCTCCCACGTTGCGAGGGGGTGCGATGAGGGCGCTGGTGGCGCTATGCGAGAGGAGTAGTGAGAGTGATGAGGGCTTGGCGACCGACTCTTCCTTCTTTAAAGCAGGGCAAGGAGAACCGACGGCGGCGAGGAGGAGAATTCGTGCAGAGCCGGTGATGTGAAACCCTAGTGGCCCGAGAGATAAAGGGAGGGCTCTGGAGAGAGGTAAGGACCCTGGTTTTTTCCTTAGTTTTTTATTGGAAGGAAATCAGACGGGGTGGGCTTATACTTTGGAAAAGGATCGGCGGGACTAGGATGTCCTTCGATCGGTCGAGCGACTAACGAAACCAAACGACTACAGACTCCCCCTTTAGGAGTAGAGATTTTTTATTGGAAGGAAATCAGACGGGGTGGGCTTATACTTTGGAAAAGGATCGGCGGGACTGGGATGTCCTTCGATCGGTCGAGCGACTAACGAAACCAAACGACTACGGACTCCCCCTTTAGGAGTAGAGATTGTGTTATCTCTTCATACAATAGGGGGAGATGGGGTAGGTAGATGTGGGGCCAACTAGAGGGAAAACCCCAACCCCAAGAAACGATTGGGCCCGTGCGTGGCCAACACGGTGGTTTTCCAACACTCCCCTTGGCCCGACATCCCGTATTGTCTATGTCTCAAAAACACCGAAAAACCCAGTAAAAAAATATATGGAGAAAGAGCACATAGTATACCTCTCCTCATGTTGCATGAATTGCCTCATTAAAAACCTCAATGTGATAAACATAAGGAAAAAAAAGTATAATCCACTCAAGACCAGGTTGAGTAATCGATCATCTGGATCGAGATTAACAAGTGGGGTGGTGAAGAATCTCCCCTTGAAACTGGCATCTCTCTAAGTCTCATCATACCGATTCTACGAACACACCTCTCAAAGGAAGATGTCGGCAATGATTTAGTGAGCAAAGCAGCGAGATTTTCACAAGACTTGGTATGCAAGATCCTCACATCGTTCATCTTCTGTAGCTCATGCGCTTAGAAGAACTTGGGGCTGGTATTCTTTGTGAGATTACTCTTCACATAATCCGACTGTACTTGTGCAACACAAGCTGCATTATCCTCATAGATAATGCTGGGGGTTTGTACAGTGTTCAGCTCACATGTCTGGTGAATGTGGCGAATCATCGGTCGAAGCCATGCACACTCTCGTGATGCTTCATACAGTGCTACGATTTCTGAGTGGTTCGTCGAAGTCGATACGAGACTTTGCTTAGACAGTTTCCAAGAAATTGCAGTTCCACCACAAAGAAAAACATATCCAGTCTGAGACTTGAAAGTATGTGGGTCTGATAGGTACCTTGCATCAGCATAGCCTACCAATGATAGGTCTTGATTCCTCCTGTAGAACAACCCAAGATATTTGGTCCCTTGCAGTAATCGGAAGACGTCCTTGATGCCTTTCCAATGTCCATTAGTAGGCTCAGAACTGTACCTAGCAAGCAAACTGACGGCGAACGCAATGTCCGGCCGTGTACAATTCGAGAGGTACATGAGCGCTCCAACAACACTCAAGTAGGGGAATTCCGGTCCCAGAATTTCCTCCCCCTCTTTCTTAGGCCTGAACGGGGTTCTTGTCTTGCTGTAAAGTCCTCACAATAATTGGAGTCTTAGAAGGATATGCCTTGTTGAAAGATCGTGGATGTCGCCTAGGGGGGGGGGGGGGTGAATAGGCGCTTTAAAATAATTACGGTTTAGGCTTGAACAAATGCGGAATAAACCTAGCGGTTAATTTGTCAAGCACAAAACCTAAATCGACTAGGCTCACCTATGTGCACCAACAACTTATGCTCAGCAAGATAAACAACTAAGTGATAGCAAGATATATAACTAGAAACAATATGGCTATCACAAAGTAAAGTGCATAAGTAAAGGGCTCGGGTAAGAGATAACCGAGGCACGCGGAGACGACGATGTATCCCGAAGTTCACACCCTTGCGGATGCTAATCTCCGTTTGGAGCGGTGTGGAGGCACAATGCTCCCCAACAATGCCACTAGGGCCACCGTATTCTCCTCACGCCCTCGCACAATGCAAGGTGCCGTGATTCCACTAAGGGACCCTTGAGGGCGGTCACCGAACCCGTACAAATGGCAACCCTTGAGGGCGGTCACCGAACCCATACACTTTGGCAACCCTTGGGGGCGGTCACCGGTACCCGTCAAATTGCTCGGGGTGATCTCCACAACCTAATTGGAGACCCCGACGCTTGCCCGGAGCTTTACACCACAATGATTGAGCTCCGAGGCACCACCAAGCCGTCTAGGGCGCCAAGGCACCCAAGAGGAACAAGCTCTAGGGTGCTCAAACACCCAAGAGTAATAAGCTTCTCAACTACTAACTTCCACGTATCACCGTGGAGAACTCAAACCGATGCAACTAATGCAATGGCAAGAACACACGAAGTGCTCAAGTCCCTCTGTCTCAAATCCCACCAAAGCAACAAAAGCTATGGAGGAAAGTGAGAGGAAGAACAAGGAGAACACCAAGAACTCCAAGATCTAGATCCAAGGGGTTCCCCTCACTTAGAGGAGAAAGTGATTGGTGGAAATGTGGATCTAGATCTCCTCTCTCTTTTCCCTCAAGAAGGAGCAAGAATCATTGGAGGGATTGAGAGATAGGCAAGCTCAAGAAGGTCAACAATGGGGGGAGAAATGAGCTCAAAGGATAAGATAACCGTTGGGGAAGAAGACCCCTTTTATAGGGCCACCCCAAATCCAACCGTTACCCGTGCTGGACGCGTACAAGCGGTACTACCGCTCTTGCGAGCGGTACTACCGCTTAAGCGGTAGTAATTCAAAAACAGCAGGCGAGAACACGGGACTGGAGCGGTAGTGCCGCACCAAGCGGTACTACCGCTCAACTTAAGCGGTACTACCGCTTAAAGATTTCGCAGGACAGAGGAAACAGAGGTAGTAGGGTAGTACTGGGACGGCAGTACCGCAACAAGCGGTACTACCGCCCTACTACCGCCCTACTACCGCTTAGGGAAAATGGGCAACAGAATCGAGCACAGAAGAAACCACACAAAGCGGTACTACCGCCCAGCAGAGCGGTACTACCGCCCTGAGCGGTACTACCGCACTACTGCCGCACTACTACCGTTTAACAGAAAACGATACCAGAAGAAAAACCCCAAGCGGTACTCGCTGCGGTAGACCACAGAGGTACTACCGTGGTACCGAGCGGTACTACCGCTTGGGTGACAAGAAAACTGCCCAGAGACTGAAACTGCCATAACTTCTGCAAATGAGCTCCGAATTGAGCAAACTCAAGCTTGTTGGATAGAGGACAATGAGTACTATCCAAACAGCGGCTGGTTATAATAAGAAGAGGCAGTAGAGATATGCCTATGATATAGAGATGTGAAACCTCTATCAATGATGACCCGGCAAAAACTCCAACATCGAAAACATCATAGAAGATGCATAAATTAACTCCGTTTTCGATGAACTCGAGCTTGTCAAGAAGATGACCATAAGCTCAAAAACTCACAAAGAGAAACACCAAACAAGAACCAAGAAAGATGATGCAAGGATGCAATGGTTTGAGCTCTCTACGAACGATACGATCAAGCTACTCACTTGAGAGCCCCCCTTGATAGTACGACTATCGATCCTATAACCCGGTCTCCCAACTAACTACCATGAGACCGGTAAAATAGAAAACCTATCAAGGGCAAACCTTTGCCTTGCGCATAGTCCACTTGAGCTAGATGATGACGATCTTGACCTCCTCAAGTTGGACCACCTTTCTTGATTGCGCCGGCTCGATGAAGACTAGTTGATTGCTCCCCCATACTCCACTATGGGTGAGCCACTCTTCGGCACATCTTCACAAGTCCATTGTCACCACAATGGACGGCAAGCTTCAAGCATGTGATCTCTTCGTGATGCTCCACTTGAACTTGCACACCGCAATCTTGATCCGATACCAATTGATAGAAACCAATTGAAAGATACCAATTGGACCAATCAATCAAATGATCCGACAAGCCACATGAATAAAAGATATTATGATATGAGCAAAGGAGTGTTCTAAAGACATAGGGAAGCTCCCCATGATTTGTGCAATATTTAGTTTTGTATTTGGATACAACGTGCACAAAATAGGATCATCACTCCCCCAAAATCAATAGAAACTCACAACAAGTGCAAGTGAGCATATAGGAAACTAAGCCTAGCACTTGCAACAGACACATGGTTGAGCAACATGAAAGAGAGGCAACTTAGGAATAGGCTCAACCAAAACGATGTGTGTGAGTCATGGCAAAGCACTTGAGAAGACTTATAGACTTGGGGTCTTCGTTGCTTGTTTGTTGATGTTGGTGTGTGAGGAATTGGGTAGGTGAATAGCTATGGATACAACATTCTACCTGAGGCCCATGCATTTGATTTCTGTAACATAGCAATGGTCTATCTGTATTAATTGATCTTACAACATCTTAGATATTTCTTTAGTGTGTAAAATGATACTTGTGCAATTTCCCATATGCATGTTTACCCTATAGTTTCCTTTTAGCATTAATGCATGGTGGTTACTTTCTCTCTCTAATGTTGTTTTACTCCTGTTATTTTGTTGTTAGATTTCCTGTTGATGAGAGAGGAACAAGAATGACAATCGTTCAGTACTTCGAGGACATATACAACTGCAATCTGGAAGTGATTCTCGGCCTGTATATTTGCCTATGGAGGTACTATTTATCCATGAATGATTCCTCATGTTTTAATTAGATAGCCTTTGTCCAGTGTTTCCTACAAATTGGTTGTAGGCATGCAAGCTTGTTGAAGGGCAAAGGTACTCTAAGAAGTTGAATGATAAACAGGTCACCAACATACTTAGAGCTACCTGTCAACATCACCAGCAGAGGGAGCAAAACATTCGTGAGGTACCTATATTTAGATGCTGTGAATACTGGTAGTATTTTTTTTCTTATAGTCTGGATCATCTGCTGCGCATTTGTTAATTTTGTTGATGACCAGATTTCGCTAGACAATTTCATGAGTGGTTGTCTGCACAAATTGCTCGAGTACTTCCAGCCACATGAATGTCCAGCACCTCTGCAACAATATGGACGGACACTACTTCTTCGGCTCAAGCGTAAGACCTCGTGTTCACTCTTCTCATTTGTTGATGATATAGAAATTTGTCACTATCTTTCACACCGTCCTACCTATATATTTCAAATCATGAACTAGCACTATGTGTGTTTGCATATACATACACACAACATACTTGAAATGCGGCATCAATAATCCTTTTAATTTGATTTGTAGATTCTGATATGAACAAACTAGAATTCAAACTTTAATATGAAGTTGCCGACAATGGCCCCCATTTGGTTTGGAGCACTAATTGCCTGCTGCTGGTGGTGCACTATTTCATTGCTTTAGACGTGGCCCTTTATTAAATTTAGTTTGTAAAATATCATAATCAGAATTGCTTTATTAAGCATAGTACTGAGATATGGCTACCTTACACTGTCTGATTAAAATAAGGCTTAGTTTCTTACAGTAGTATACTTATGGCTTCTTCAATTTGGACAAGCTTGCCATATCTGCTTGACTACCATGACCTCTGGTCTCAGTTATGACGATCATATTATCTTGGTTTGCATAGTATTACATGATTTTGCTTGTCATTTAGGATCGACCCCCTTCACCGGCGATGAATCAACATCCGGAGCTCTACAACAACTACCAGCACGGCAGGTAACCCGATCCATCCCTGCTCTAATTCAAACACGACCACTGAATCGAATTCGTTGCCCCTACCCCAAGTCCGCCACGCGCCATGGATTTGTATTTAACTAGCAGCATAATGCACCCTCCTTGATTTCAGAGGCATGCTGATCAATCAATTGAGCAACAACTCAATTCTGGAGGTAGTGCAGGATTATGGAAACTATGTTATGATTTCATAATTTTTCTTTTCTATCTGCTTTCAGTTCTTACCTATTGCTCTGTGCATTCTGCTATCCTCTGTTGTTGTTTCGTGAATGGAAGCAAATCAACGGCCTTAGGTTGATCTGTTGTTAATCCACCAACAGAAGGAATGCGACAGAAATATGCATGTTAATGCTTACTAGATACATGATTTCTTTCTTCTGTAGACGATCCAAATATTGGCATGTGTACTTCAAGACTTAATTCTAACCAGGCGCTAAAGAAATCCCCTCTGAACTCAGAAGGAAGAAGAACAGAAGCAACGACATACAACATGAAGATAAGCACAGATAAATGGATGCATTCCAATCCTTCTGATCCAAATATAGAAAGGCATCCTATTAGATTTGTCACCACAGGGTGAGTGTTATCTAACTTGTCTCCACTGTAAGTATAACATAAATGTAGGAATGATTAAACTTACGAATTTAGAGTGTGATGCTAATTAAATTACATGCACAACCAAATGATTTATTTTTACTTTCATATTAGTAAGATATGACTTCTGAAGACTTTGTGGTATGTTCTTGAATGATTTTTTTTTATAAATGAGTCTTCAATTTTGTTTTCAAACTTTTACATGCCATCCAATAGTTTTGGAGATATCCACGCGTTTGGTGCTAAATTGTCATTTGGTGTGGTCGATCGTAACCAATGGTAATGTTTTAATAGGCCGTGTACCTCCATCATTGGTCTACCTGCAAAATTCAAACTAATGTCTTATATGCAAGTGACAGCATCAGTGTACAAGAACACTGAGACCTATTCTATGAGAAATATGAAATATTTTTTTGGAAAACATGTGACATAAGTTAATCAAAAAAAATTATCTTCATGTTTTATTTGTTTTGCTTATATACCTAACAATCGGTGGCATTTATTTTTTCTATTTTTTTGCTTCCATCAATTTGATGGGAAGTAGCCTCTTTGGACTTTTACTCTGCTGCCAAAGGCATATGTAAGCCTTAGATATATGCACTATAGAAGAAATATGGAATGTTCTGTTAAAGCGTCACAACATCAATAAGAATCTTGCATGCTGTTTAGATGGTCGATGGAGAGATCAAGCAGCCTTTTCCCACTTACTTGTTGTCGTCCGTGTCCAGTTTGACGCAGGCTGCCTCCGAACAGTGTGTTGCTTATGTAAAAATCTTGGAAAAAACTAATCCTGGAAGCATCCTTTGAATATCAGTGCAAACCTGTGCAATTTTTTAGATTGATATTTCCTATTTCTCATCAATTTTTTAGGTTACTTTGCCTCTGTCTATGGTGTGTTTTTTCTGGATGGAATCATCACCAAAAAATTCAAAGCAGGTGATTCTTGCCTCCAGAATTTATTTACCCCCCCCCCCCCCCCCCCCCCCCCAGCTTCCTGAAGAACTATCATGTATCTTATCCTAATAGTCTGTGTATATATGTTAGCAAATGCAATTCAGGGGACTCAACCAGCAAAATGGAGTTTTGATGGGGTAATTTAATTATAGACTTGATTACCATTGTCAATTTTGTCGTGTAACAAGGTATTAGCTTGCATGCATGCAATTTTTAGCTAGCATTATTCTTAAGAGGATGGAGGCACCATGTCTCCTCCTACGCCTATCAGTTGTGGGCGTCGCCGCCGCCCACCGAGACCTGCTCCACTGCAGAATGCGGCGCTCAAAAGATTGACAACCGCTTTCCAACACACTTTTATTTGTGATGCTTTGTTCTGGAGTGCTTTCATAATTTCATTGATGTGCTATTGTGCTTATAAGTACTAATGGATTCTTTTTCTGCGGCAAATATCCATTTCATATTTTTGTAACATTGTCAAGTGCTTTATTTTTCCTGATTTGCAGTGGGTGTTATCCTCGAAAGAGATCAACTTCCCTTTCCAGTGACACTAAGCTTCCTGCATATGATCTTCTCATCTGTTGTCTGCTTTGCGACTACAAAGATTCTCATGGTACTTAACAGCATTAAATTTTACATGCTTGTCGTGTCTATCTCTAATATGTGTAATAACTAAGACTTCATACGTTTGGAACTCCAATTACTTTGTTGACATTCAAGAAATCCATCTACAATTTTTTTGTGAGCTTATCATGTGCCCTTAGTAGCTTACAAAATTTCAACGTACTTCACTTTCCTGATACTATACTGCCATGGGTCATTTGGTTAGAATTATTATTTTATGTTGACAATCAATTAGGACACGACTCATCCAGTTTGTTTTACATCCTCACGTTCCATTAGTTGTTTCTATGCATGGAGACTCAGCTTTATCGGTGTCACTTTAAGCTTGATAGTCATGAATCAAAGGTAACTTCCTCTCTATATTTATCATTTAACTGCAACAAAGAATTCAAACGGTGCTGATACAATTGCTGATCACTTGATCTGATGCTTTGCAGAGTAACCATTGATAATATGAAAGAGAGCTTGCAATTTCATTGGTCAATGTGCAGTGGCGGGGAACACATTTACATTTTGCAGGTATGTTCTTGTTCATACTTTCAAAATAAGTGTTATGGTGCCCACATATTCATCTCATAATTTATCGTTGCTTTTCACTTTGTTTATACAGATGTTTGTTCGAGCAATGCATTAGAATATTTCATGCCCACATAATCACAAAATAATTAAGATTTCATTTTCCATTGCTTGTTTGGTACGTATTAAGATGATAACTGACATGGACAGAAAACAAGCTAACAATGACACCAAGTTGTCGGCAGCGGCGACATCAACGGATGGAGAGTACGCCTGCTGCAGTGGACTTTGTCGTCTCGTCAGCATGCACGCCCGTGACAGTACACGGAATCTTCCGCTTGCCGTTGAAATCTCTGAATAATTTTATGGAAGTTTATTTGTCTCCTTCCATTCCAAATTTCAATTTGACATTTTATGAATCTGACTCAACACCACTTGTTTGTAGATTGCATCAAGGGAGAGATATTGGTTTTGAGGCAGCAGAACTTTTTTGCTTAGGAGTAGTTTTGCTGCTTTGTTGATAAGCATACTGAAGGCATTATTCCATTTTCATGACGGGGGCGGCGGCGGGGGGTGCTGCAGCTCCAGCGAGGCACTGAGCTCGTGGTGGCATTCACGGCGGTGTGCCTCATACTGTACCTCAACTACCTGTACGTCTGAGGAGGAAAAGGGAGGTGTGCACTGAACGGGATCCGGCATGGCGGCCGGGTCGATGAGGAAGAGGACCGGCGGAGGGGGGCTCGAAAAGGTGTCACATTCAAGGCGTGGGTGCGTGGCGGCGGCAGCAAGGTCGGGGGGGAGTGTGCAGTGTACCTGGGCGCCATGCAGGATGGATAAAGCACGGCGGTCGGGCTGACGAGGAGCATTTTCATTTCTATGGAAAAAGATGGATAACAAAATCCACAAGAGGACCAGCCGAGGGGGGAGGGGGCCTCGACAATGCGGCGCTGGCAGCCATGCCGGTGTCAGATTCAACGGGGGCGCGCGATGGCGCAAAGGTTGGTAGCCGCTGCATACGTGTTGCTTCATCATCTTGCCTTCTTAGAAGCGTGGGTGGCTACCGCTGCTTGATGGTTAGCCCATCCAGACATCCAGTACACAATTATTTTGTGTTAGCTTGCTTCAATTGGAACCAATATTTTGTGTTAGCTTGCTTCAATTGGAAGCGTGGGTGGCTACCGCTGCCTTGATTGTAATCCTACTTGACTTTTGCATCAGTGATAATAAGTGATTCATTGAGTTTGTAATTAAGTTCATAGTTGATGATATCTGGCATGTGTACGCATAAGACACATGGAAGGGGCGAGCCCTACCTGGCACCGCCCAGCTCCCGCTCAGGAGGCACGCCAAGGGTGTGCCCCAACCACTAGTATCCTTGAAGTACACCGGCCGGCCGGGCGTGCCTGGGCGTGGTAATTTCAGAGGCTACGGCAGCGTAGCCGACCTTGACACTTTGTGCACCTTTTTGGGGTCCTCTGTCGTCGCCGGTGCTGTCAGAGAGGACGCTTCGGACGTATCCAAACTGATCTCTCCTCACGTCACGTACGATTGCAGGTATTTGAGGGTCGAGTTCTCCTGCTCGGATCCGGCCTTTTATATACCAATACCAAACTGAGAACCAAACTGTTGCACAACCTTTGCTGGCCAGTCTGGTCCAAGATCGTGCAGTGAGATCGTAGTCGAAATAGTCGCACACGCAGAGCGATCACAGATGCGAAATGTAAAAGGAGACACATAGGTATAGGGTGAACTGATCTTTATTATCAACTAGTTAAATACCCGTGCGTTGCTATGAGCTACCATCACAAGATAAATGACACGGATATGGTCAACCCTTTGAAAGTGGCAACTGTCGCGCAGCAGGTCCAAGTTCCCGCTGCCAATGGCACCATTTTGGCACCATTTTTTTTTGCCGAACCTGGTGCCACCCAAATTTTGTCCTCATATTATCTTGCTTATACATAAGTTCTAAAGTATTTTACTAACAAAAAAGTGGAAAAAAATATGAATCTGCAAATTACAAGGATAAAATAATATCAAAATTACAAGGATGACAAATAGAGATTTCTACTTCTCAAGTTTTTATTGCTAATCCGTGACCAGCATGCGAAAGAATAATTGAATAAAGGAAAAGATAACCATATCTTTTGCCATCCTTGAATTGCTGCTGGAATTAATGCTCATTTAGATGAATATACATGGTTAGCCTAACACCATAGCATCCACACAAAATGCAGGAAGCATTCCCTTGCATATCTCAGCAAATACATAAGCAATTTCCATCTTGGCCAACTTCAAGTCATGCATACATGCTTAGAAGTAACTCACCAATTCTGCCTGCTCCCGGCAAAAATCACTCCCTTGTTCCCACCCCATGGAGATGTAGCATATACGTCACTCCTTGTTCACTCCTTGAATGTAATAATAACTCACCAATTTATGTTTTTTTTAGATAAGCATGTAGCATAAATCTTGTCCAAATCAAAAATTTATAGCATACAGACCTATCTAATGCGATGCAACGTTAATATATCACATTCATCCTTAATGAGCAAATCTGTGACCAGATTCCAAATCCACCTGAAACGACAACGCAATCATTTGACACATCAACTCATAATTTTCCTAAACTGTAACTATATGAATCTCCGTCAATGATTTTGGAAGGATAGCTCAATCAATTAGAGTTTATTGATTATGCAACCACCTTATTGGCTTTTCCCCAACTTATTAGAAATTATTTTTCATCAAACTTCACAAACTATTGGACTGAATTAATCAATCAGCAAGGATGTAAGCACCAGGAAGGAGCCTGTAGGTATATGGGAACTATAAGTAAATAAAGAAAAAATCGCTATGATATTGAACAAAATCGCCAAATTAGTTCAATAAGGCAAGGAGACGTACTTGAGGATCTCACGCTGAATGTTCGTGCAGGTGAAACAGGCCTCCTCGGCGACCTCTCCGACAGATCCGTGGGCACCGCGGCTGCCTCAGCATGGTCGGTCAGCACCGCGTCGGTGTGTCCCCTTGCCACTAGCAGCCTGCATCCGATGGCCATTGATTCCCTCATGCTGCAGTGCCTAGTCAGCCAGCCACAAGTGCACATGCACAGCCAGATGACCTGCCACACATCCCATAGCCATCGCTTCCGCCGTGGGTTACTGTCAGCCGCTTCTGACCACCGGAGCACCGTTCTAGGCTCCCACGACTAGCCTTGTTGCTCTGCAGAGGGGAGGACGGGCAGGGGCTTACCGCCCGCCGGCGCTGCATCTAGGGGAGGGGTCAGGGATCGCCGCCGCGCCCAATGTTGCAGTCGCCTTGGAGAAGAGAATAGGTGGGTCGTGCAAGGTGAGAGAACAGAGCTTGATGTTCCTCCTTTCTTCCTACGATCGATCAGAGCTCGGCTCGGCATGCGGATGAGCCAACGAGGGAAGGTGGTGAGGGACGAGAGATCAGCGGAGATTCGGAGGGGGAGATGGGGGCTGCACTTTGCACGGTGAGCGAACATGGGAGACAGTTGAAGGCGAGGGGGTGGCGTCGGGCGAACCTTCCTCCACCAGCCCCCGGCCTCCTCCCCCACCGTCCTCCTTCTTTGCCTCCAGTGATAAGCTCCGCCGCGATCCCGAGGTCAATTCCGTCGGCGTGGTAGCTCCTTTCTCCGGTTCCTCCCTCCCACGTTGCGAGGGGGTGCGATGAGGGCGCTGGTGGCGCTATGCGAGAGGAGTAGTGAGAGTGATGAGGGCTTGGCGACCGACTCTTCCTTCTTTAAAGCAGGGCAAGGAGAACCGACGGCGGCGAGGAGGAGAATTCATGCAGAGCCGGTGATGTGAAACCCTAGTGGCCCGAGAGATAAAGGGAGGGCTCTGGAGAGAGGTAAGGACCCTGGTTTTTTCCTTAGTTTTTTATTGGAAGGAAATCAGACGGGGTGGGCTTATACTTTGGAAAAGGATCGGCGGGACTAGGATGTCCTTCGATCGGTCGAGCGACTAACGAAACCAAACGACTACAGACTCCCCCTTTAGGAGTAGAGATTTTTTATTGGAAGGAAATCAGACGGGGTGGGCTTATACTTTGGAAAAGGATCGGCGGGACTGGGATGTCCTTCGATCGGTCGAGCGACTAACGAAACCAAACGACTACGGACTCCCCCTTTAGGAGTAGAGATTGTGTTATCTCTTCATACAATAGGGGGAGATGGGGTAGGTAGATGTGGGGCCAACTAGAGGGAAAACCCCAACCCCAAGAAACGATTGGGCCCGTGCGTGGCCAACACGGTGGTTTTCCAACACTCCCCTTGGCCCGACATCCCGTATTGTCTATGTCTCAAAAACACCGAAAAACCCAGTAAAAAAATATATGGAGAAAGTGCACATAGTATACCTCTCCTCATGTTGCATGAATTGCCTCATTAAAAACCTCAATGTGATAAACATAAGGAAAAAAAAGTATAATCCACTCAAGACCAGGTTGAGTAATCGATCATCTGGATCGAGATTAACAAGTGGGGTGGTGAAGAATCTCCCCTTGAAACCGGCATCTCTCTAAGTCTCATCATACCGATTCTACGAACACACCTCTCAAAGGAAGATGTCGGCAATGATTTAGTGAGCAAAGCAGCGAGATTTTCACAAGACTTGGTACGCAAGATCCTCACATCGTTCATCTTCTGTAGCTCATGCGCTTAGAAGAACTTGGGGCTGGTATTCTTTGTGAGATTACTCTTCACATAATCCGACTGTACTTGTGCAACACAAGCTGCATTATCCTCATAGATAATGCTGGGGGTTTGTACAGTGTTCAGCTCACATGTCTGGTGAATGTGGCGAATCATCGGTCGAAGCCATGCACACTCTCGTGATGCTTCATACAGTGCTACGATTTCTGAGTGGTTCGTCGAAGTCGATACGAGACTTTGCTTAGACAGTTTCCAAGAAATTGCAGTTCCACCACAAAGAAAAACATATCCAGTCTGAGACTTGAAAGTATGCGGGTCTGATAGGTACCTTGCATCAGCATAGCCTACCAATGATAGGTCTTGATTCCTCCTGTAGAACAACCCAAGATATTTGGTCCCTTGCAGTAATCGGAAGACGTCCTTGATGCCTTTCCAATGTCCATTAGTAGGCTCAGAACTGTACCTAGCAAGCAAACTGACGGCGAACGCAATGTCCGGCCGTGTACAATTCGAGAGGTACATGAGTGCTCCAACAACACTCAAGTAGGGGAATTCCGGTCCCAGAATTTCCTCCCCCTCTTTCTTAGGCCTGAACGGGGTTCTTGTCTTGCTGTAAAGTCCTCACAATAATTGGAGTCTTAGAAGGATATGCCTTGTTGAAAGATCGTGGATGTCGCCTAGGGGGGGGGGGGGGTGAATAGGCGCTTTAAAATAATTACGGTTTAGGCTTGAACAAATGCGGAATAAACCTAGCGGTTAATTTGTCAAGCACAAAACCTAAATCGACTAGGCTCACCTATGTGCACCAACAACTTATGCTTAGCAAGATAAACAACTAAGTGATAGCAAGATATATAACTAGAAACAATATGGCTATCACAAAGTAAAGTGCATAAGTAAAGGGCTCGGGTAAGAGATAACCGAGGCACGCGGAGACGACGATGTATCCCGAAGTTCACACCCTTGCGGATGCTAATCTCCGTTTGGAGCGGTGTGGAGGCACAATGCTCCCCAACAATGCCACTAGGGCCACCGTATTCTCCTCACGCCCTCGCACAATGCAAGGTGCCGTGATTCCACTAAGGGACCCTTGAGGGCGGTCACCGAACCCGTACAAATGGCAACCCTTGAGGGCGGTCACCGAACCCATACACTTTGGCAACCCTTGGGGGCGGTCACCGGTACCCGTCAAATTGCTCGGGGCGATCTCCACAACCTAATTGGAGACCCCGACGCTTGCCCGGAGCTTTACACCACAATGATTGAGCTCCGAGGCACCACCAAGCCGTCTAGGGCGCCAAGGCACCCAAGAGGAACAAGCTCTAGGGTGCTCAAACACCCAAGAGTAATAAGCTTCTCAACTACTAACTTCCACGTATCACCGTGGAGAACTCAAACCGATGCAACTAATGCAATGGCAAGAACACACGAAGTGCTCAAGTCCCTCTCTCTCAAATCCCACCAAAGCAACAAAAGCTATGGAGGAAAGTGAGAGGAAGAACAAGGAGAACACCAAGAACTCCAAGATCTAGATCCAAGGGGTTCCCCTCACTTAGAGGAGAAAGTGATTGGTGGAAATGTGGATCTAGATCTCCTCTCTCTTTTCCCTCAAGAAGGAGCAAGAATCATTGGAGGGATTGAGAGATAGGCAAGCTCAAGAAGGTCAACAATGGGGGGAGAAATGAGCTCAAAGGATAAGATAACCGTTGGGGAAGAAGACCCCTTTTATAGGGCCACCCCAAATCCAACCGTTACCCGTGCTGGACGCGTACAAGCGGTACTACCGCTCTTGCGAGCGGTACTACCGCTTAAGCGGTAGTAATTCAAAAACAGCAGGCGAGAACACGGGACTGGAGCGGTAGTGCCGCACCAAGCGGTACTACCGCTCAACTTAAGCGGTACTACCGCTTAAAGATTTCGCAGGACAGAGGAAACAGAGGTAGTAGGGTAGTACTGGGACGGCAGTACCGCAACAAGCGGTACTACCGCCCTACTACCGCCCTACTACCGCTTAGGGAAAATGGGCAACAGAATCGAGCACAGAAGAAACCACACAAAGCGGTACTACCGCCCAGCAGAGCGGTACTACCGCCCTGAGCGGTACTACCGCACTACTGCCGCACTACTACCGTTTAACAGAAAACGATACCAGAAGAAAAACCCCAAGCGGTACTCGCTGCGGTAGACCACAGAGGTACTACCGTGGTACCGAGCGGTACTACCGCTTGGGTGACAAGAAAACTGCCCAGAGACTGAAACTGCCATAACTTCTGCAAATGAGCTCCGAATTGAGCAAACTCAAGCTTGTTGGATAGAGGACAATGAGTACTATCCAAACAGCGGCTGGTTATAATAAGAAGAGGCAGTAGAGATATGCCTATGATATAGAGATGTGAAACCTCTATCAATGATGACCCGGCAAAAACTCCAACATCGAAAACATCATAGAAGATGCATAAATTAACTCCGTTTTCGATGAACTCGAGCTTGTCAAGAAGATGACCATAAGCTCAAAAACTCACAAAGAGAAACACCAAACAAGAACCAAGAAAGATGATGCAAGGATGCAATGGTTTGAGCTCTCTACGAACGATACGATCAAGCTACTCACTTGAGAGCCCCCCTTGATTGTACGACTATCGATCCTATAACCCGGTCTCCCAACTAACTACCATGAGACCGGTAAAATAGAAAACCTATCAAGGGCAAACCTTTGCCTTGCGCATAGTCCACTTGAGCTAGATGATGACGATCTTGACCTCCTCAAGTTGGACCACCTTTCTTGATTGCGCCGGCTCGATGAAGACTAGTTGATTGCTCCCCCATACTCCACTATGGGTGAGCCACTCTTCGGCACATCTTCACAAGTCCATTGTCACCACAATGGACGGCAAGCTTCAAGCATGTGATCTCTTCGTGATGCTCCACTTGAACTTGCACACCGCAATCTTGATGACGATCACCACTTGATGTCATCCTCCATGGGTTGTGTGCTATCTTCTTTTTGATGCACGCCCATGGAAACCAACCTAACCCCACAAAGAACTCTCACATAGAACACGGGTTAGTACACAAAGCGTAATGGACAATGCTTACCATACCATGAGATCACTTGATCTCGCTTGGTACATCTTCTACGCTTTGTGTGTTGATCAACTTGAATCACTCTTCATATTTAGTCTTGATCAACATGACCAATCTTTGGATAAATCCTTGAATAGCACCTTGGTCAACACATATTCTTCTTCAAATAACCTTGAAACCAACAAATGGTCTTCAAGCAAAGCCTATGGACAAACCCTTCAAATATAACTCAATGCAACCATTAGTCCATAGAGATTGTCATCAATTACCAAAACCAAACATGGGGACAGCACATGATCTTTCAATCTCCCCCATTTTGGTAATTAATGACAATCACTTTCAAGAGAGTTTATATAAGGAATTAAGCATCACCATGCAAAGCAACAACTAATAATGCAAGAGCATGTGATGCAAATTCTTAGGATCAAAACCAAAGCAAGCATGAAGAATTAGCTCTCTAAACTTCTCCAAAAAACTCTCTAAACTTCTCCCCCATTGGCATCGATTGCCAAAATGGGCGAAAAGCTTAGAAGGTCAATATAATATGTGTTCCTCCATAAATTGTGTATTTCTCAAAATATGAGTGGAATACAATACACATATCCAATGAAGAATAGTTGGAGGAAGACAAACTATATTGAGGATCCAAAGATTGCAAAAAGAAAGATATGGCACAAAGACATACCAAGAGAGAAGCAAGCAATCTAAGGATACCAAAAGGACCAATCAATCAAATGATCCGATACCAATTGATAGAAACCAATTGAAAGATACCAATTGGACCAATCAATCAAATGATCCGACAAGCCACATGAATAAAAGATATTATGATATGAGCAAATGAGTGTTCTAAAGACATAGGGAAGCTCCCCATGATTTGTGCAATATTTAGTTTTGTATTTGGATACAACGTGCACAAAATAGGATCATCACTCCCCCAAAATCAATAGAAACTCACAACAAGTGCAAGTGAGCATATAGGAAACTAAGCCTAGCACTTGCAACAGACACATGGTTGAGCAACATGAAAGAGAGGCAACTTAGGAATAGGCTCAACCAAAACGATGTGTGTGAGTCATGGCAAAGCACTTGAGAAGACTAATATAAGGATGAGCATTAAGCATCAACATAGTCTTGAATAAATGAGATACAAGGTGCAAGACACGTCCTTCCCACACACACACAACTAGCAAATGGGTTCACAAGCTCACTAAAAAGCACATTAACAACAAGGCTTGTGACAACCCACGGTGAAGATAGAGAATGATAGCTTCATCAAGAGGAGGGATACCAATAGACATGGCGAAAGCCTCATCAAGACAAGCAAGAGGAAAACAATCTTCACCACACAAGAGTGCATCAAGATGCAACGAAATAAGATCAGCACTCAAGACAAACGATTTCACAGAGCCACCAAAGAAATAAAACAAGAAAGACAAGGTGGTCGTGAAAGAAAGGATATCATTTAGAGATGTAATTTCTCTCAAGTGTATAAGGTTCTAGGTAGATGAAAATCATGATGATATCAATCCGCAAAGAAGGATATACACATGAAATAGTTACAACACGAAGGAACAAGATATCCAAAAGGAAGTCATAAATATACCAATAAGATCTTTGCTTGAAAGCATAGCACATGGCTTAATATTGTCTTATTGTATATCAATGAACTCCACACACACACACATCAAAGACATCACAACTCGCAACAAGAGATCATTGTTGGGATGCTTTGAGAAAGGAAACAAGTATCACAAGAACGAATCAAGAAATTCATGCCATGATGCAACCTACACAAGATTGAATGCATGAAGTTGATACTTGTTACCGAGATAGCATTGGAATGACGTAGTAGATACCAATTGAATGTAGTAGATTGTAGTTCATTGATCATCCTAGCTTGACTCCAATAAGCACATGGTGACACCACCTTCCTTGACAGTGAGCCGAGCATCCAATGCATCTGCAATTGTTCCTAGAACAACATCACAAACAAAATGGTGCCCAAATTCATTGGGACCAAAGAGTTAGTGAACCAACAACACATAGGACAAACTCCACATAAATATGTGCATATGGATATGAAAATGAATTTCATGCACATCTCATCCAATTTGAGACTTGGTGGAGTTTCCCCTATATATTGGGTCAAAGAAAGAAAGCATGCCAAAGAAATTACATAAAGTAAATATGCATGCTAAGACTTTCAAGAACCGAAAGGAGATACAATTTGGACAAAACACCAAGTAAACCAAGAAGGCAACCAAAAGATTGACACGACATAAGGTTGTCCAAATTATATCAAAGAACCAACTCAACTCATGATTTAAGACAAATAGAGATCAACACATGAGAAGAGATGCCAATTGAAACCAAACCAAATCAACACATGATTTGATAAGATACCAATTGAAAAGATACCAAGTGAAAATAAGATACCAAATGAAGAAATAATCACTTGAAGGATACCAAATAAAAGATACATCAAGGAATGAGATATCCAATGATATACGCAAAAAGAAAGATATCGAACTCCCAAGAGAGAGGATGGTTCCAAACAAACCAAGCCCTCTACAAAGTTTCATGATGGCACAAAGTACCAAAAAGAAACGGCATGCCTTCCATCAACACACACTTGATAAGGATCACGGGATGAGTGTTCTAAAGAAAATAGGATAGCTCCCCCAAGCGTTGTGCATTATAGAGAATTTGTATTTGAATACAAAATGCACAAGATGGGATCACCATTTTCACTATATCTAGAAAAACACTAGACAAGATCAAGAAAATAACAAGATCCACAAGTGGTATGGAAGACAATGGAAGTTGACACAATCCTTGGCAAGAGATAAGGCAAATAAGCACAAGCCAACGTGAAGATGATTCAACAATTTCTACCACATACAAGAATACCAAATGTACAAGTACAAGAAGTATTTGGAATGAATTCCCGGTGGTAGATTGTAAAGCAATCCAACATCATCTTCACACCAAACAACATAAGCAAATTGCAACTTGTAGAGCTAACATGCCACCTAGGAACAAGACAATTTACTATATCAACTCTAAGTGACAATATCTCAAATGTACACATTTTCTAGGCTTGTAATATACACAAAGCATATTACTCCCCCATAATGTGATACCAATGACAACCAAACAAGAGGCAATAGAAAGAATACAACACGAGAGAATTAATGGATTATTTAGAATTTGAATTTCTCATGAGAAGACATACCACATAGAGACTAGATAATCTTGCAATATCAATACTAGGTGGTATTCCTCATGTACACACATTTTAGGATTGTGAAGTGCCCAAGGCACCTCACTCCCCCAAAATGGGATGATCCATTAATCTCTCACAAGA
Source organism: Elymus sibiricus (assembly GCA_039707655.1). Taxonomy (NCBI): domain Eukaryota; kingdom Viridiplantae; phylum Streptophyta; class Magnoliopsida; order Poales; family Poaceae; genus Elymus; species Elymus sibiricus. The sequence continues at coordinate 64,619,709 of CM077676.1, forward strand.
GCCAACTAAGATACAAACAAGATGCGAAAAGGCTCAACACAACACTCACGCATACATGATGTGCAAACCAACATACACATACTTGATTTCTCAAGACAAGCAAACTGGAAGCACAACATATACAAATACATGCAAGGTACAAAACCACACATGCAAAGGGGCAAGTAACTTTAAATGTAATCAATTTAAGTACAAGTTACCGCAAGGAGGCACATTGGATATAAGATAGAAACGTGATAATCCAATGACTTGGCTTGAGACACTTATGAATGATGAAGTCCCCTTAATTCTTCATAATGTAGCCAAGTCTCCAATGCCTTCCAATAACACCTATTGATCAAGTTTGAGCTTGTTGGTCCCCAACCAAGTTGGGTCCAAAGAGGTTAGTCACAATAGGCTTGGCTACCCAAATGGTTCTTTTCTTGACACCACTTTGAGTACCAACAACCTTGGCAAACACATTGCCAACCTTATCCTTCCCAAGAGAATAAATGCCATTAATTAAGGTAGGGTTGGATAAGGTACCATTCGTGCATGAAGAAGCAAAGTGACCCTTCTTCCGACATAAGTAGCAACATCTACCCTTTACTTTCTTATCAATTGCTTTCTCAACTTGAGGAGCGTTGACTTGGGTCTTCTTGGGAAGAGGCCTTTCTTCAACTTGAGGTTGAGCATGAGAATGAACTTGTGGCCGCTTCCCTTGTTGCTTGCCACTATGGGGCTTCTTCTTCAATGGGCAAGATCTAACATGGTGCCCTTCTATTTTGCACTTGAAGCAAACAATCTTGGCCGAATTCTTGACTTGTTCTTGGCTGATCTTGGACTTCTTCTTCTTATTGGAGTTGAATCCAAGTCCACCTTTGTCATTGGGGGATTTTTGCACACTCAAGATATTCTTGAGTGTGGACTTCCCTTCATGACTCTTTTCCAAGTCTTTCTTCAAAGAAGTGACTTGGGCCTTGAGCTCTTTGATTTCCTCTACATGGTTAGTATCAACACAAGTACTAGAGGAAGTATAGGCATCATTGTTAGAGCAACATGGTAAGGAAAGTAATTCATCACAAGATGTACCAATGTTATGCATAGATGAATTACGAGGACTAGCACATGTCAATAAAGCATTTCTACTAGATGTAGTGCTAATGTCCACATGAGGCTCACTAGATGTTACCTTAGTAGTACAAGCCTCATGAGCTATCTTTAGCACATCATGGGATACTAGAAGATCACCATGAGAGCTCGAGAGCTTTTCATGACTTTCTTCCAATTTCCCATAATTGCTAGATAGCAACTCAAGTTGAGCCCTTAGCTCAACATTCTCCTTCAAAATGGATGCTTCACAATAAATAGAGTTAGTAGCACAAGCATCATCATTAACAACAAGAGGAGAAGGCAACTTGGCAAGCTCTTTAGCATATGAAGCTTGAAGTTGAGCATGAGACTCGGTGAGTTCAATGAGCGAACTCTTAACGACCCTTGATCCATTTTCGAGGTGCTCAAAGTCCTCAAGGAGTTTAGCATGAGCAAATTCAAGCTTATCATTTTTAGTTCTAAAATCATTTGCCACCTCGAGAGCTCTATCATGGGATTCCTTTAATCTAGATAATTCTAGAGCAAAGGTCTCCTCAAGAGATTCCTTGGTGGTTTGTTCAAGTTCAAGAGCTTGAGATAGCTCCGCAATCTCATTAGCGTAATCACGCTCATGACCTTCCATTTTCTCAATGGTGGCCTCATGCTCCTCGAGATGAGATTCCAACTCCTCCATATATTTCTTGCCCTCAATGGCAATAGTCATAATTTCCATGAAGTTGGAACGAGCAATTTTATTCTTATGAAGAGCTTTAAAAATCATTTCTCCCTTAATTTTTAAGGAAGCAACATTATCATTCTCTTCATCATTATCCTCATCATCACTAGCATCAACATCATCATCAAGAGATATATTGGGGTTCAAAGGAGGAGATACCTTTGAAGCCTTAGCCATAAGGTAAAAAGCAATAGATGATGATGTAGGATCCCTTGAGGCACCATTCAAGACCACATCTTGTTCCATGAAGTGTTGGGTTTCCTCTACATTGTTAGCACAATAACTCGAGGAAATAGATACATTTTTATCATGGCAACAAGATATAGCAAGCATATCATTATGAGATATAGTCAAGCAATTTCTACATGATATGCAAGGACTATCAACACAAGCATGTGAAACATTTAGAGTGCTCGAAGTGTTGAAGTCCAAAGATGAAGCATTGCAATAAGATAGTGATGAAGAATCATCAACAATAAGCCCACTATCATCATTACAATGAACACCACTACTCACCATAACATTACCTTGTGGCAAACCACATGTAGGTGAAGTAGAAGAAGTTGAGAAGACAACACGGCCGGAGGTGGAGGGAGAACAATCATCTCCACAAATCTTGGACACACCATATTTGTCTTGAAGCTTTGTCCACAACTCATGAGCATCTCGGAATGGCATGAGTTGAAATATAACTACATTGCTCAAAGCATCAAAAAGCACATTAGAAGCTTGAGCATTGAGATAAGAGTTTTTCTCATCCTCTATAGATAATCTTTGAGAATCCTTTGGAGGAGAAAAACCCATATCTACAATTCGCTCTAAACATGGGTCCATGACCCTAAAGAGATTAAGCATGAGAATTACCCAAACATCAAAATTTGTGCCATCGAAACTAAGAGTGTCAGAGAATCCTAATCCCCTAGTCGACATCCTTACTCTCTAGGCGGTTAAACCTAATAATGAGAGACGAGGCTCTGATACCAATTGAAAGATTGTGGATGTCGCCTAGAGGGGGGGGGGGGTGAATAGGCGCTTTAAATTAATTACGGTTTAGGCTTGAACAAATGCGGAATAAACCTAGCGGTTAATTTGTCAAGCACAAAACCTAAATCGACTAGGCTCACCTATGTGCACCAACAACTTATGCTAAGCAAGATAAACAACTAAGTGATAGCAAGATATATAACTAGAAACAATATGGCTATCACAAAGTAAAGTGCATAAGTAAAGGGCTCGGGTAAGAGATAACCGAGGCACGCGGAGACGACGATGTATCCCGAAGTTCACACCCTTGCGGATGCTAATCTCCGTTTGGAGCGGTGTGGAGGCACAATGCTCCCCAACAATGCCACTAGGGCCACCGTATTCTCCTCACGCCCTCGCACAATGCAAGGTGACGTGATTCCACTAAGGGACCCTTGAGGGCGGTCACCGAACCCGTACAAATGGCAACCCTTGAGGGCGGTTACCGAACCCATACACTTTGGCAACCCTTGGGGGTGGTCACCGGTACCCGTCAAATTGCTCGGGGCGATCTCCACAACCTAATTGGAGACCCCGACGCTTGCCCGGAGCTTTACACCACAATGATTGAGCTCCGAGGCACCACCAAGCCGTCTAGGGCGCCAAGGCAAGCAAGAGGAACAAGCTCTAGGGTGCTCAAACACCCAAGAGTAATAAGCTTCTCAACTACTAACTTCCACGTATCACCGTGGAGAACTCAAACCGATGCAACTAATGCAATGGCAAGAACACACAAAGTGCTCAAGTCCCTCTCTCTCAAATCCCACCAAAGCAACAAAAGCTATGGAGGAAAGTGAGAGGAAGAACAAGGAGAACACCAAGAACTCCAAGATCTAGATCCAAGGGGTTCCCCTCACTTAGAGGAGAAAGTGATTGGTGGAAATGTGGATCTAGATCTCCTCTCTCTTTTCCCTCAAGAAGGAGCAAGAATCATTGGAGGGATTGAGAGATAGGCAAGCTCAAGAAGGTCAACAATGGGGGGAGAAATGAGCTCAAAGGATAAGATAACCGTTGGGGAAGAAGACCCCTTTTATAGGGCCACCCCAAATCCAACCGTTACCCGTGCTGGACGCGTACAAGCGGTACTACCGCTCTTGCGAGCGGTACTACCGCTTAAGCGGTAGTAATTCAAAAACAGCAGGCGAGAACACGGGACTGGAGCGGTAGTGCCGCACCAAGCGGTACTACCGCTCAACTTAAGCGGTACTACCGCTTAAAGATTTCGCAGGACAGAGGAAACAGAGGTAGTAGGGTAGTACTGGGACGGCAGTACCGCAACAAGCGGTACTACCGCCCTACTACCGCCCTACTACCGCTTAGGGAAAATGGGCAACAGAATCGAGCACAGAAGAAACCACACAAAGCGGTACTACCGCCCAGCAGAGCGGTACTACCGCCCTGAGCGGTACTACCGCACTACTGCCGCACTACTACCGTTTAACAGAAAACGATACCAGAAGAAAAACCCCAAGCGGTACTCGCTGCGGTAGACCACAGAGGTACTACCGTGGTACCGAGCGGTACTACCGCTTGGGTGACAAGAAAACTGCCCAGAGACTGAAACTGCCATAACTTCTGCAAATGAGCTCCGAATTGAGCAAACTCAAGCTTGTTGGATAGAGGACAATGAGTACTATCCAAACAGCGGCTGGTTATAATAAGAAGAGGCAGTAGAGATATGCCTATGATATAGAGATGTGAAACCTCTATCAATGATGACCCGGCAAAAACTCCAACATCGAAAACATCATAGAAGATGCATAAATTAACTCCGTTTTCGATGAACTCGAGCTTGTCAAGAAGATGACCATAAGCTCAAAAACTCACAAAGAGAAACACCAAACAAGAACCAAGAAAGATGATGCAAGGATGCAATGGTTTGAGCTCTCTACGAACGATACGATCAAGCTACTCACTTGAGAGCCCCCCTTGATTGTACGACTATCGATCCTATAACCCGGTCTCCCAACTAACTACCATGAGACCGGTAAAATAGAAAACCTATCAAGGGCAAACCTTTGCCTTGCGCATAGTCCACTTGAGCTAGATGATGACGATCTTGACCTCCTCATGTTGGACCACCTTTCTTGATTGCGCCGGCTCGATGAAGACTAGTTGATTGCTCCCCCATACTCCACTATGGGTGAGCCACTCTTCGGCACATCTTCACAAGTCCATTGTCACCACAATGGACGGCAAGCTTCAAGCATGTGATCTCTTCGTGATGCTCCACTTGAACTTGCACACCGCAATCTTGATGACGATCACCACTTGATGTCATCCTCCATGGGTTGTGTGATATCTTCTTTTTGATGCACGCCCATGGAAACCAACCTAACCCCACAAAGAACTCTCACATAGAACACGGGTTAGTACACAAAGCGTAATGGACAATGCTTACCATACCATGAGATCACTTGATCTCGCTTGGTACATCTTCTACGCTTTGTGTGTTGATCAACTTGAATCACTCTTCATATTTAGTCTTGATCAACATGACCAATCTTTGGATAAATCCTTGAATAGCACCTTGGTCAACACATATTCTTCTTCAAATAACCTTGAAACCAACAAATGGTCTTCAAGCAAAGCCTATGGACAAACCCTTCAAATATAACTCAATGCAACCATTAGTCCATAGAGATTGTCATCAATTACCAAAACCAAACATGGGGACAGCACATGATCTTTCACTTGTCAAATCCAAACCTCTCCAACACCTTCTGGGTGTAGGCGGACTGGTGCACTAGAATCCCAGCAGGGGAATGTTCAAGTTGTAGACTCGGACAGAACTTGGTTTTACCCAAATCCTTCATCTCGAATTCCTACATCCGGTAGGAACTTGCTTCCTCAATATCTATAGGTGTACCGATTGTATTCAATTCGTCCACGTACACCGAGATTATACATAATCCATCTTGGGATGCCATACATAGGCATCCTCGTTGCTTGTGTAGCCCTTCTGATGAAGGAAACCACTTAAGCGATTGTACCACATCCTACCAGACTGTTTAAGTCCGTACAATGACTTTTTGAGAAGAACACTATATCGACCCCAATTTGCTCTATCTTGATTCGGAATAAGGATACCTTCCGGTACCTTCATGTAAATGTTTGTATCAAGGTTACCACACAGGTAAGCAGCGACAACATCCAACAATTTCATTGGTAAGTCCACTTTGACTGCCATTGAGATCAAGTATCTAAATGTTATACCATCCGTGACAAGGGAGTAAAGTAATTCAATATTGACATCTAGTCGTTGAGTGAACCCTTGAGCTATAAGCCTTACTTAGTACCGAAACACCTCATTTCTGAGGTAACTGCCTCCTACCAATCTTTCTAATCCGACTTTTCCTTACAATCAGAAAGATTGTTAGGCCGGGGTTAGGATCTATGATTGAAGCAATTTTCTTAGCAAAGTTAATGTCGACAATCGCCATTGCTCGATTCATTGACTCTCCTGTATTTATATGATTTATGTCAATTTTGTCATGGGGCACATCTGGTGCTACATCTTGCTCTGCCGTATTTCCCATTAAAGGAGCGAGGTCCTTTAGCTTTTCTGTGCTGATGTGTGCACTCACATCTCCGCTGGATGGTCCCTCCACAGGGACGTTCAAGTAAGGAATCCCGTGCACATGACTTTCCATACTTGTGTCAGGTCTCAAATGGCTCCCCTTTTTTCTTACTAGGGGCTTCGGTGACTAGCTGCGATAAATCTCCCTTACCATTTTTCATCGGGCGTCCCCAAGTACTTGAGATTTGAAACCGGATTTCCGTTCTTTTAGGCCTTTGGACGGAAGCGTGTGTACCATTAGTTAACTTCGGTACCTCAACCCTTTTTGGTGCATTGTGCATAGGCACATGCGACTGTCATAGTTTTCAAGTCACTAAAGTGATCAGACAGGTGATTCGCTAATGCATAGAAATCTATTATCTTTTGGACTTCTTTATTCGTCTCAACAGTGCGTGGGTCATGAATGGGGATCCTCGTGGCTTGCCACGTGATTTCTCGACATTTATCATCAAGAGGTTGATTTCCTCCCCGTAAAGCCAGAAAGAGATGCTCGTCAAAATGCAATCAGCAACGTGGGTCGTATGACAATCACATGTCATGGGGTCCAGATACGTATATCCCTGACTTACGGAGCAAACCCATTGCCGATCGCTGGGGTGGTGATATCGGTACATACTCCTGGCAACCAAACCTTCGTAGGTGGAAAATTTTCGGTGCCGACCCCTATGCAAGATGCATGAGAGAATGGATGTTGTAGGTCGATAGTGTAATCTTTGATGAGTTTGGCGGCTTGTAACATAGCATGCCCCCAACATCTGGTTGGTAAATTACAACCCTGAAAGAGCGGTCTAGCAATGAATTAAATCCTTGCAATCAATGCCTTTGCAAGTCCATATCGCGTATGGACATGCGGTACTAAAAGCTCGATTTGCAATTCCCATTGTTATGCAATAATCATTGAACTCCTTTGAATTAAATTCTCTAGCATTGTCCATCATGGTGGACTTAATATGACAATGAGGGAATCTATTCCTCTTTTGTATGATTTCGGAGATCAACTTTGGAAATGCAGGGTTATGAGTTGCATCGGTCAAACATTGAACCATTTAGAGGAAGCGTCGAGGAGTACCATAAAGTACTGAAACAGCCCTGATAGGGGCTGAATTAGATCACATATGTCCCCCTTGGATGCGTTCAAGAACACGGGGATTTCTTCCTTCACTTTAGGAGGGATGGTCTTAATGATTAACTTCCTCATAGCGCATGCGGAGCACACGAAATCATCGGGATTCAGGAAGCTCTTCACATTAACATTATGACCATGCGAGTTGTTATTTCACATCATGGTAAGACCGTCGTGGCCTAATCTATCATGCCAGAGGCAAAATAGTTCAGAACTTCGGAAGGTAGTGTACAGACGATGCTACAATTATCGAGTAGCATAGCCTTGTGTCCAATGGAGGAAAAAAACTTTCGAGAACATGTTTTACCATATTTATCGCGCTTTGTGATTAGGAGGCATTCCTCACCATTCACAGCGTTGTTCTCAACTGGAGACCATCAGTGCGAATATCCTTGAAACTTTAAGAGATGGTGCGAGTCTACTTGGAGTACACCAATGTTTCCTTCATGATCAAAGTTATTCGCATGGGTAGTATAATAATGGTTCGTCTAGAGCCAAATATTTACAAATCATGGCTCACGAGATTGCTAAGTTTAGTTTTGATAATAGGTCTGATGGAATTCTTTTTAATTCTGTTCCGCCCTGCGTGGCTAATTTTGCAATGAATGATTGTACGAACATTTTAAGTTAATTAATACATGATGGGGTTTTCAAAAAAAAATATTTACAGATCACAACTGGTGATCATCATAATACTACCTTAAGGTTCTTAGTAGACTCCGAGCACTTAATCTCACTCAAGATGGTATTTATGTACGTTGTCCACAAGGCATGTTTACTCCATTGGGGGCCCACACGTGTTCAAAGATATTACATTGAAGTAACGTAATGAAGCGAGGAAGAAGCAACATTACATGAACAAATGCATACATATCTCAGAACATAACATGCCATCACATTTAAATAGAGTAATTAATAAACGATAACGACTATCATTCAAGCGTTGAAATAATGAATAAGTTTTTGTCTCATGGAGCTTACAACCCACAATGTATCAAAAATGCCTAAGGAATCACTGGTTGGGAGACTCGGCAGAGTCAATGAAGACGTCATTGACTTAAGCCCAGATTTTGAGCTGACTAGGCTACTCCACATTTTATGTCATCACCGAGGTGTCACGAATACCGAGTTAGAGCGGAGGAGTGAGCGCCAAGTGCTCTACCATGGGCGCCTCTAGAGGCGCCATCACAGGAGCCGATGGTGTCTCCCCCTAAACAATGCAGGTACACCCAGCAGTTGCACAACAAGGTCCCCCATCATCCTCTCAAGCGAACGAACGCGGTGCTTGTCCTGGCCAACAGCTATTTGAGAGCATGCCAAAAGGACTAAAGCACGATGTTCTGCGATGTACTTATTTTAGAGAGTATCGCATAGATGGAGTTGAAGGAAGTGCAACGCTCCGACATCAAACACAATAAGCTGCCGTCAAAGGGCGCACTCTGGGGTCATCCACGTGGCGATTTTCACTGTACTATGCGCGGCTCGTTATTGGGTGCTTTTAGCAAGAAGAGAGAGGGGCCACCTTGAAGGAAACTTCCTGCGGCTTTCCCCTTTCCTTTTCCTCCCAGCACGCAACGCCCTCCACTCCATGTCGGCCACCCCAAATCCCGTGGAGACCCCCCCCCCCCCACCACCACATCTTCTCAGCGGCGGCGGCGACCGGAAGTGGATGAGCGCTACACGGGGCGCTGGGGCTCTACCTGCACCTGGACTGCCGGACATCGACCTCAAGAAGCTGTGTTGGCTCATCCTCAAGGCCAAGCTCGCGCCATGCCACCCAATGGATCGATAGTTAGAGCATTGCCGGTGGGAGAGGTGGCCGGCCGGTGGAAGGGGCGGCCTCTCAATTATTGGTTCTCGGAGGTGCGACAAAGATGAGGAAGAAGTCGGGCGCCTGGTTCCCCACGGTTCGTGCCGTTCCTCTCCTCCATGCCCCCCCCCCCTCTCAAATCTGTTGCGCCCGTGATCCGATCTATCTGTACTGACGGCGGATATCGGTTCTCGCACGGTGTATCTCACCGTTGATTCGCGCTTTGTTTCTCTTCCTGTGGTCCATTTCGTCGCCAAAGCGCTGCCCGGGTGGAGACACGGAACGGATGGTGTTCTTCGCGAACGAGCTTTTTGATTTGTCTAGCTAGTGAATCGATTTTGTTAGTTTCTTGCATCAGGTTGCCCACACAATTGGCAAGGGCTGCAATCTGATGAAATTCCTCCATGAACAAAGCTTGAGGAACCTGAAGTCTGCAGTACTTCAGTCCCAAGGCCTCCGATGCTTGGTTTCAGATGATTGCAACAAGTTGCTTGCTCTTGTCGGAGCTGAAAAAAGGTAAGTAGTGCCATTTTCATGCAATTTAGTTTAACTAGTGATGCTTCTCTTTCTTTCTACCTATAGATTTTAGGGGAGTGGGCTGCTACTTCTCCACGTATACTTAAAAAATTTCAGCAACTGTTGTGATGTACAGGTATTAGGTAAATTAATACATGTACATAAATATGTATGTCGGACTGATCTTCAATTTAGATAGGCAAGCAAGCACCGCTGTACGCAAAAAAGGCAAGAAAGCAATGCATATATCCACAACAAGGAATTGGTCCCCAGCGTTTTGCTGTTCGTTTGGTTCGTTTGACTATAGACATAGATGTAAGATGTTCCAAACGAAGCAATACCTTCTAACTCCAATACTATGCTTTTTATATGACAAAAAGAAATTTTAGGACAATAACTTCTAACTACATAACCTGTTTTTCTGTTTTCCCGGTTACACTCCGTGGGAATTATGTTGTGTGTGTGTGATATGCAGGGAGCAGTTTAAGGAGTTTGCTGCAGATGTTGCTCGGTTGCGGAAACCTGTTCAGAGATCCCAAATGACACAACTTGAATCAGCATTTCTCGAGGTTGAAGTCTGAACCCACACATCAGAAATACTCTAAAGAAGCAGCAGCATCCAGTATGCAGTATCTCAGTTCGTTTGTGGTGGATGGATGGAGGAAGGGAGGGAGGTGAGGTGAGATGGACTCGGTAGTCTACTGCGTTTGGTTTGTTTGGGTGGAAAGATTCTTGACCACTGACTCATAGCTGACGCTGACTTGTGATCATCTGGCAAGGAGGTCTCTCTGGCAAGTCCAAGATGGTGTCAAAGAAGCAATCTATTGTGATGTCCTTTGTTGCAAGCTACATGTACTGTCAGTACTTATCTTGCACCACATTAATTAATCACATTGAGTTTTGATCTTTATGTCATCATATGTATTCTCATGGTGCAAGCAGGCGCGAAATGACTAATGCAAGACAATCTTGACATGATTTGCACTGTAAGATTGATGGACCAACTATTTTGGGCAACGTTGGAGATTTTTTTTAGAGGGATACCCTTGCGTGATTTATCATGTTGATGTCACGAGCACAGCTCCAGTCATGCTACTTTCCTCGTGGACAAAACTTTGCTCAGCTAATGTTCGTAACCATTTAATTTGTTGGGTACTTTTACATGGCACTTTTTTTTATAATGATATGGGCATGTGGCTGTTGCATAAAGAAAGGGGCTCGTTTGTTCATGGAACTTGGGGAGATACAATCTTTGATATATGAGCGTCTTAATTCTTAAATCTTCTTGTGTTGTACCATTTGAAACTACATTCTTCTCTACTCCTAAAGGCGGAGTTGGTACGTCGTTCGTTTCGTACCAACGCCCCACCCATCGATCGCCCTCCTCCCTCGATTTTTATCATCGCAGAAAAACCCCACCTCTCGTTCCCTGTTTTTTTTAAAACGGTTTTTTCTTTACCTGCGAAACAAATAGCCCTGTTCAAGTCTTCTCTCTCTCGGTCCTCTCTCCTGTACTAGGGTTCCAACCCTTCCGCCTGCGCCGTCCCATGGCTCCTCCGGCACTACCCCGCCTGTGCCTGCTCCCGTCCACGCCGCCGTCCTGCTCGGGCCGCGGCCTGGCTTGCTCGCCGCGCCCGCCCAGACCCGCGGCCACGGGTGGGGATCGGCGGCTCACCGGCATGGCGCGTGGCAGCGGAGAGAAGGGGGGCAAGAACGGCGGGGCGGAGTTCTTCCTGAAGGACGGCGTGGTGGACGACATGGACGAGTACCTCAACTACCTGTCCCTCGAGTATGACTCCGTCTGGGACACCAATCCTGCTTGGTATGACTTCTTGGCTCCTTCCTCCTTTCTCTTCGTTTAGAAACTGAAAAGGTTGTGATGCAAAAATTTGATTTGTTGCTACCTGTATTCGCTAATTTTTTTAAATAATACATTTTTTTAATAAATTTGAAAAATAATACACGGTTTCGATATATTACAAAAATAGGATCCAGTCGGCTTAGGTTAAGCCGACTGGATCCAGTCGGCTTAGGTTAAGCCGACTGGATCCAGTCGGCCTAGGCTAAGCCGATTGGAACTAATCGGCTTAGCCCTGGCCGACTGGATCCAGTCGGCTTAGCCTAAGCCGACAGGTGCACTCCAAGCGGTAGTACCGCTCCCCGAGCGGTACTGCCGCTTATAAGCGGCAGTACCGCTCCCCTAGCGGTACTACCGCTTGTAAGTTTGCTAAGTCGCACATTCCCAATTCAACAAAGTTTAGACTGTTCCGCTAAGCTGCACAAAAGAAACCACAACGACAGATTTCCAGCGGAGACCAAACATGGGAAGTAGAAACCGAACATCACGGTAACAGGCTAACCGCCAACACATGGCCACCATCAGAGGACTCTTTAGAGAAACATAAATCTTCAGACGAACATCATGACTGAGCTCACATCTTAGTCCCAATTAGTGGATGGAAGCTGCACAAACAAGACAAGACGCAATAAGTATGGTTCAAAGATGTACTCAGTTGACATATATACAGGAATTTAAAATATCCTGAATAGTAGTTTGATGTAGAGGAACTATACTGCATCCTAACAAATTTCTGTAGTTGTTAAAAATAGTTTGGCCTTGTGAGGCAACACTAGACAAATATGAACAGTCAGAGAGGCCTCAAGACTCTTGAGGATTCGGGATTAAAACAAGGTGAAACCTATGTAATTTTGCTACCAATCTCTGTTAATCAAATCAACAACAGGCTCGGACAACCGTAAATACAGCAAGGCAAGGGCAGTCCTTTGTGGATGGATGTGGAGCACTATACTGTGCATTCTACCCTATCAATTCTTAGTAAAATGTATTTCTAACAAATGGAATAAGAGAGAAGGGTTAAACTGAAATTTAAGAGTTATTATTTTCATCAGTAACTAAACAGTAGAAGGATAATTGTAATTTTTTGTACTGGAAATAATAAAAAGGTAAAGAGAATAAAAATATAAAACATGTTTGCATGGATGGTGCAGATTCATAGGCACATCAAAAATGCGAGCTACAACTGTAGTGTCACTGGCAATTACAGAATAATAAATTTTGTTGAAATTTAGCAGCTGTTCTAAACTCCAAAGGGTTGTCATACATTCTAACTGATGCATAATAACAGTGGACCTGTTAGAACAAGTAGAAGGGGTGCCAGTACCATACAATATACTCACAGTAACTGATAATGGACACCGAATATGGATGGAGGTAACTTACAATCTAAGTGCGATCTCGGCACTTGAGGCTAATCTGCTGACGAAGTATGCCACGTGTGCTCAAGACCTCCAAAATTTTGAGAACACCCTCATCAACTTTTCTGCATTCAATGTTGACAGCCAAAATGGACGCACACTTACAAGTGGTAGTACCGTTCGGGGAGCGGTACTACCGCTTGGAGTGCACCTGTCGGCTTAGGCTAAGCCGACTGGATCCAGTCGGCCAGGGCTAAGCCGATTAGTTCCAATCGGCTTAGCCTAGGCCGACTGGATCCAGTTGGCTTAACCTAAGTCGACTGGATCCTATTTTTGTAATATATTGAAACCGTGTATTATTTTTCAAATTTATTAAAAAAAATGTATTATTTAAAAAAAAATAGCCCTGTATTCAGTCTAATCTGCTATGGTTGCGGTTCCTTGTTGCAGAGTTCTCTATATTCCAATTAATTTCAAAGCAGATGATAAACCGTGTGACATGCTTCTCAATTTATACTGTATCTCAGATCTCATATGTGCCTAGAATATTAGCTTCTTCACGGCAATTTCAAAGTTACATGCACTACCAGAATTTGGCCAAATCTCGACGGCCCAATATATGCCGACGGCGGCCGTCAGCATAGCTCGGCCGTCGGCAGTACAGGTTCTATGCCTACGGTGGCCGTCGGCATAGGCTAGCCCGTCGGCATATCCGGTGGGCGACGGCTGTCTGACGGCGTCAAATTTACGCCGACGGCGCTAACGGGGGCCGTCGGCAAAGATATGCCGACGGCTTAGTGGGTGGCAGATATATGTTAATTTTCCCTATTTTATTTATTTTCTCTTTTTTCTATGCCGACGGCATTGCCGTCGGCATAGATTTGTGTTAATTTTTTTCTGTTTTATTTATTTTCTCTTTTTTTCAAAACTAATTTGATTAACTTAAATGTGCCTTATCTAAACAAAAAACATACCAAAATTATATGTCGATTGCCCCCCCTCATGGCAGTCGCTGCCGCCGTCTCACGGAGGGGGGAAACGGCCACGTCGGCCCGACATGGAGGGAATCTTGCGGTGGGTTGGGCCCGGACCTTTATCGGAAGTGTACATATGGGCTGGCCTATCACACCTAGGTGAAAAGGTCCATCGGTCAAACCCCGTCCTGCGAAAGTCAAAGGCCTAGATCCGGCGGTCAACTGTGCCAGGGTTAGACGGGACGGGGTACTTGGGGGGGAGGGGGGGTAGCTATGCCGCCAGGTCTTGTGCTGGGCCCTCTTACACGTCTAGAAGTGTGGTGGCAGGTGCAAGCACCCGGCACGCGGCTCCGGAGTGTGACCCCCCTCACGGACGTCGCTGCCGCCGTCGCACGGAGGGGGGAAACGGCCACGTCGGGCAGACACGGAGGGAATCTTGCGGTGGGTTGGGCCCGGACCTTGATCGGAAGTGTACATATGGGCTGGCCTATCACACCTAGGTGAAAAGGTCCATCGGTCAACCCTCGTCCGGCGAAAGTCAAAGGACTAGATTTTGCGATCAACTGTGCCAGGGTTAGACGGGACGGGGTACTTGGGGGGGAGGGGGGTAGCTATGCCGCCAGGTCTTGCGCTGGGCCCTCTTACACGTCTAGAAGTGTGGTGGCAGGTGCAAGCACCTAGCACGCGGCTCCGGAGTGTGACCCCCCTCACGAATGTCGCTGCCGCCGTCGCACGGAGGGGGGAAACGGCCACGTCGGGCAGACACGGAGGGAATCTTGCGGTGGGTTGGGCCCGGACCTTGATCGGAAGTGTACATATGGGCTGGCCTATCACACCCAGGTGAAAAGCTCCATCGGTCAAACCCCGTCTGGCGAAAGTCAAAGGCCTAGATCCGGCAGTCAACTGTGCCAGGGTTACATGGCGGGACGGGGTACTTGGGGGGTAGCTATGCCGCCAGGTCTTGCGCTGGGCCCTCTTACACGTCTAGAAGTGTGGTGGCAGGTGCAAGCACCCAACACGCGGCTCCGGAGTGTGACCCCCCTCACGGACGTCGCTGCCGCCGTCGCACGGAGGGGGGAAACGGCCACGTCGGGCAGACACGGAAGGAATCTTGCGGTGGGTTGGGCCCGGACCTTGATCGGAAGTGTACATATGGGCTGGCCTATCACACCCAGGTGAAAAGGTCCATCGGTCAAACCCCGTCCGGCGAAAGTCAAAGGCCTAGATCCGGCGGTCAACTATGCCAGGGTTTGACGGGACGGGGTACTTGGGGGGTAGCTATGCCGCCAGGTCTTGCGCTGGGCCCTCTTACACGTCTAGAAGTGTGGTGGCAGGTGCAAGCACCCGGCACGCGGCTCCGGAGTGTGACCCCCCTCACGGACATCGCTGCCGCCGTCGCACGGAGGGGGGAAACGGCCACGTCGGGCAGACACAGAGGGAATCTTGCGGTGGGTTGGGCCCGGACCTTGATCGGAAGTGTACATATGGGCTGGCCTATCACACCTAGGTGAAAAGGTCCATCGGTCAAACCCCGTCCGGCGAAAGTCCAAGGCCTAGATCCGGCGGTCAACTGTGCCAGGGTTAGACGGGACGGGGTACTTGGGGGGGGGGGTAGCTATGCCGCCAGGTCTTGCGCTGGGCCCTCTTACATGTCTAGAAGTGTGGTGGCAGGTGCAAGCACCCGACACGCTGCTCTGGAGTGCGACCCCCCTCACGGATGTCGCTGCCGCCGTCGCACGGAGGGGGGAAACGGCCACGTCGGGCAGACACTGAGGGAATCTTGCGGTGGGTTGTGCCGGGACCTTGATCGGAAGTGTACATATGGGCTGGCCTATCACACCTAGGTGAAAAGGTCCATCGGTCAAACCCCGTCCGGCGAAAGTCAAAGGCCTAGATCCGGCGGTTAACTGTGCCAGGGTTAGACGGGACGGGGTACTGTGGGGGGGTAGTTATGCCGCCAGGTCTTGCACTGGGCCCTATTACACCTCTAGAAGTGTGGTGGTAGGTGCAAGCACCCGGCACGCGGCTCCGGAGTGTGACCCCCTCACGGATGTCGCTGCCGCCGTCGCACGGAGGGAGGAAACGGCCACATCGGGCAGACACGGAGGGAATCTTGCGGTGGGTTGGGCCCGGACCTTGATCGGAAGTGTACATATGGGCTGGCCTATCACACCCAGGTGAAAAAGTCCATCGGTCAAACCCCGTCCGGCGAAATCAAAGGCCTAGATCCGGCGGTCAACTGTGCCAGGGTTAGACGGGACGGGGTACTTAGAGGGGGGGGTAGCTATGCCGCCAGGTCTTGCGCTGGGCCCTATTACACGTCTAGAAGTGTGGTGGCAGGTGCAAGCACCCGGCACGCGGCTCCGGAGTGTGACCCCCCTCACGGACATCGCTGCCGCCGTCGCACGAAGGTGGGAAACGGCCACGTCGGGCAGACACGGAGGGAATCTTGCGGTGGGTTGGGCCCGGACCTTGATCGGAAGTGTACATATGGGCTGGCCTATCACACCTAGGTGAAAAGGTCCATCGGTCAAACCCCGTCCGGCGAAAGTCCAAGGCCTAGATCCGGCGGTCAATTGTGCCAGGGTTAGACGGGTCGGGGTACTTGGCGGGGTAGCTATGCCGCGAGGTATTGCGCAGGGCAGTCTTACATGTCTAGAAGTGTGGTGGCTGGTGCAAGCACCCGGCACGCGGCTCCGGAGTGTGACCCCCCTCACGGATGTCGCTGCTGTCGTCGCACGGAGGGGGGAAACGGCCACGTCGGGCAGACACGGAGGGAATCTTACGGTGGGTTGGGCCCGGACCTTCATCGGAAGTGTACATATGGGCTGGCCTATCACACCTAGGTGAAAAGGTCCATTGGTCAAACCCCGTCTGGCGAAAGTCAAAGGCCTAGATCCGGCGGTCAACTGTGCCAGCGTTAGACGGGATGGGGGTACTTGGGGGGGTAGCTATGCCGCCAGATCTTGCAATGGGCCCTCTTACACGTCTAGAAGTGTGGTGGCAGGTGCAAGCACCCGACACGCGGCTCCGGAGTGTGACCCCCCTCACGGATGTCGCTGCCGCCGTCGCATGGAGGGGGGAAATGGCCACGTCTGGCAGACACGGAGGGAATCTTGCGGTGGGTTGGGCCCGGACCTTGATCGGAAGTGTACCTATGGGCTGGCCTATCACACCCAGGTGAAAAGGTCCATCGGTCAAACCCCGTCCGACGAAAGTCAAAGGCCTAGATCCGGCGGTCAACTGTGCCAGGGTTAGACGGGACGGGGTACTTGGGGGGGGGGGGGGGGTAGCTATGCCGTCAGGTCTTGCGCTGGGCCCTATTACACGTCTAGAGGTGTGGTGGCAGGTGCAAGCACCCGGCACGCGGCTCCGGAGTCTGACCCCCCTCACGGATGTCGCTGCCGCCGTCGCACGCAGGGGGGAAACGGACACGTCGGGTAGACACGGAGGGAATCTTGCGGTGGGTTGGGCCCGGACCTTGATCGGAAGTGTACATATGGGCTGGCCTATCACACCCAGGTGAAAAGGTCCATCGGTCAAACCCCGTCCGGCGAAAGTCAAAGGCCGAGATCCGGCGGTCAAATGTGCCAGGGTTAGACGGGTCGGGGTACTTGGGGTGGTAGCTATGCCGCCAGGTCTTGCGCTGGGCCCTCTTACACGTCTAGAAGTGTGGTGACTGGTGCAAGCAACCGGCACGCGGCTCCGGAGTGTGACCCCCCTCACGGATGTCGCTGCCACCGTCGCACGGAGGGGGGAAACGGCCACGTCGGGCAGACACGGAGGGAATCTTGCGGTGGGTTGGGCCCGGACCTTCATCGGAAGTGTACATATGGGCTGGCCTATCACACCTAGGTGAAAAGGTCCATCGGTCAAACCCGTCTGGCAAAAGTCAAAGGCCTAGATCCGGCGGTCAACTGTGCCAGCGTTAGACGGGATGGGGTACTTGGGGGGGTAGCTATGCCGCCAGATCTTGCACTGGGCCCTCTTACACGTCTAGAAGTTTGGTGGCAGGTGCAAGCACCCGACACGCGGCTCCGGAGTGTGACCCCCCTCACGGATGTCGCTGCCGCCGTCGCACGGAGGGGGGAAATGGCCACGTCGGGCAGACACGGAGGGAATCTTGCGGTGGGTTGGGCCCGGACCTTGATCGGAAGTGTACATATGGGCTGGCCTATCACACCCAGGTGAAAAGGTCCATCGGTCAAACCCCGTCCGACGAAAGTCAAAGGCCAAGATCCGGCGGTCAACTGTGCCAGGGTTAGACGGGACGGCGTACTTGGGGGGTAGCTATGCCGCGAGGAATTGCGCAGGGCAGTCTTACATGTCTAGAAGTGTGGTGGCAGGTGCAAGCACCTGGCACACGGCTCCGGAGTGTGGCCCCCCTCACTAATGTCGCTGCCGCCGTCGCACGGAGGCGGGAAACGGCCATGTCGGGCAGACACGGAGGGAATCTTGCGGTGGGTTGGGCCCGGACCTTGATCGGAAGTGTACATATGGGCTGGCCTATCACACCCAGGTGAAAAGGTCCATCGGTCAAACCCCGTCCGGCGAAAGTCAAAGGCCTAGATCCGGCGGTCAACTGTGCCAGGGTTAGACGGGACGGGGTACTTGGGGGGGGGGGTAGCTATGCCGCCAGGTGTTGCGCTGGGCCCTCTTACACGTCTAGAAGTGTGGTGGCAGTTGCAAGCACCCAGCATGCGGCTCCGGAGTGTGACCCCCCTCACGGACGTCGCTGCCGCCGTCGCACGGAGTGGGGAAACGGCCACGTCGGGCAGACACGGAGGGAATCTTGCGGTGGGTTGGGCCCGGACCTTGATCGGAAGTGTACATATGGGTTGGCCTATCACACCTAGGTGAAAAGGTCCATCGGTCAAACCCCGTCCGGCGAAAGTCCAAGGCCTAGATCCGGCGGTCAACTGTGCTAGGGTTAGACGGGACGGGGTACTTGGGGGGGGGGGGTAGCTTTGCGGCCAGGTCTTGCGCTGGGCCCTCTTACATGTCTAGAAGTGTGGTGGCAGGTGCAAGCACCTGGCACGCTGCTCTGGAGTGCGACCCCCCTCACGGATGTCGCTGCCGCCGTCGCACGGAGGGGGGAAACGGCCACGTCGGGCAGACATTGAGGGAATCTTGCGGTGGGTTGGGCCCGGACCTTGATCGGAAGTGTACATATGTGCTGGCCTATCACACCTAGGTGAAAAGGTCCATCGGTCAAACCCCGTCCGGCGAAAGTCAAAGGCCTAGATCCGGCGGTCAACTGTGCCAGGGTTAGACGGGACGGGGTACTGTGGGGGGGTAGCTATGCCGCCAGGTCTTGCACTGGGCCCTCTTACACGTCTTGAAGTGTCGTGGCAGGTGCAAGCACCCGGCACGCGGCTCCCGAGTGTGACCCCCTCACGGATGTCGCTGCCGCCATCGCACGGAGGGGGGAAACGGCCACATCGGGCAGACACGGAGGGAATCATGCGGTGGGTTGGGCCCGGACCTTGATCGGAAGTGTACATATGGGCTGGCCTATCACACCCAGGTGAAAAAGTCCATCGGTCAAACCCCGTCCGGTGAAAATCAAAGGCCTAGATCCGGCGGTCAACAGTGCCAGGGTTAGACGGGACGGGGTACTTGGGAGGGTAGCTGTGCCGCCAGGTCTTGCGCTGGGCCCTATTACACATCTAGAAGTGTGGTGGCAGGTGCAAGCACCCGGCACGCGGCTCCGGAGTGTGACCCCCATCACGGACGTCGCTGCCGCTGTCGCACGAAGGGGGGAAACGGCCACGTCGGGCAGACACGGAGGGAATCTTGCGGTGGGTTGGGCCCGGACCTTGATCGGAAGTGTACATATGGGCTGGCCTATCACACCTAGGTGAAAAGGTCCATCGGTCAAACCTCGTCCGGCGAAAGTCCAAGGCCTAGATCCGGCGGTCAACTGTGCCAGGGTTAGACGGGACGGGGTACTTGGGGGGGGTAGCTATGCCGCCAGGTCTTGCGCTGGGCCCTCTTACACGTCTAGAAGTGTGGTGGCAGGTGGAAGCACCCGGCACACGGCTCCGGAGTGTGGCCCCCCTCACTAATGTCGCTGCCGCCGTGGCACGGAGGGGGGAAACGACCATGTCGGGCAGACACGGAGGGAATCTTGCGGTGGGTTGGGCCCGGACCTTGATCGGAAGTGTACATATGGGCTGGCCTATCACACCCAGGTGAAAAGGTCCATCGGTCAAACCCCGTCCGGCGAAAGTCGAAGGCCTAGATCCGGCTGTCAACTGTGCCAGGGTTAGACGGGACGGGGTACTTGGGGGGGGGTAGCTATGCCGCCAGGTCTTGCGCTGGGCCCTCTTACACGTCTAGAAGTGTGGTGGCAGTTGCAAGCACCCAGCATGCGGCTCCGGAGTGTGACCCCCCTCACGGACGTCGCTGCCGCCGTCGCACGGAGGGGGGAAACGGCCACGTCGGGCAGACACGGAGGGAATCTTGCGGTGGGTTGGGCCCGGACCTTGATCGGAAGTGTACATATGGGCTAGCCAATCACACATTGGTGAAAAGGTCCATCGGTCAAACCCCGTCCGGCGAAAGTCAAAGGCCTAGATTCGGCGGTCAACTGTGCCAGGGTTAGACGGGACAGTGTACTTGGGTGGGTAGCTATGCCGCCATGTCTTGCGCTGGACCCTCTTACACGTCTAGAAGTGTGGTGGCAGGTGCAAGCACCCGGCACGCGGCTCCGGAGTGTGACCCCCCTCACGGATGTCGCTGCCGCCGTCGCATGAAGGGGGGGAAACGGCCATGTCGGGCAGACAAGGAGGGAATCTTGCGGTGGGTTAGGCCCGGACCTTGATCGGAAGTGTACATATGGGCTGGCCTATCACACCTAGGTGAAAAGGTCCATCGGTCAAACCCCGTCCGGCGAAAGTCAAAGGCCTAGATCCGGCGGTCAACAGTGCCAGGGTTAGACGGGACGGGGTAATTGTGGGGGGGGGGTAGCAATGCCGCCAGGTCTTGCGCTGGGCCCTTTTACACGTGTAGAAGTGTGGTGGCAGGTGCAAGCACCCGGCACGCGGCTCCGGAGTGTGACCCCCTCACGGATGTCGCTGCCGCCGCCGCATGGAGGGGGGAAACGGCCACGTCGGGCAGACACGGAGGGAATCTTGCGGTGGGTTGGGCCCGGACCTAGATCGGAAGTGTACATATGGGCTGGCCTATCACACCCAGGTGAAAAGGTCCATCGGTCAATCCCCGTCCGGCGAAAGTCAAAGGCCTAGATCCGGTGGTCAACTGTGCCAGGGTTAGACGGGACGGGGTACTTGGGGGGGTAGCTATGCCGCCAGGTCTTGCGCTCGGCCCTCTTACATGTCTAGAAGTATGGTGGCAGGTGCAGGCACCCAGTACGCGGCTCCGGAGTGTGACGCCCCTCACGGACGTCGCTGCCGCCGTCGCACGGAGGGAGGAAACGGCCACGTCGGGCAGACACGGAGGGAATCTTGCGGTGGGTTGGGCCCGGACCTTGATCAGAAGTCTACATATGGGTTGGCCTATCACACCTAGGTGAAAAGGTCCATTGGTCAAACCGCGTCCGGCGAAAGTCAAAGGCCTAGATCCGGCGGTCAACTGTGCCAGGGTTAGACGGGACAGGGTACTTGGGGGGGGGGGGGTAGCTATGCCGCCATGTCTTGCGCTGGGCCCTCTTACACGTCTAGAAGTGTGGTGGCAGGTGCAAGCACCCGGCACGCAGCTCCGGAGTGTGACCCCCCTCACGGATGTCGCTGCCGCCCTCGCACGGAGGGGGGAAACGGCCACGTCGGGCAGACACGGAGGGAATCTTGCGGTGGGTTGGGCCGGGACCTTGATCGGAAGTGTACATATGGGCTGGCCTATGACACCCAGGTGAAAAGGTCCATCGGCAAACCCCGTCCGGTGAAAGTCAAAGGCCGTCAACTGTGTCAGGGTTATACGGGACGGGGTAATTGGGGGGGGGTACCTATGCCGCCAGGTTTTGCGCTGGGCCCTCTTACACGTCTAGAAGTGTGGTGGCAGGTGCAAGCACCCGGCACGCGCGGCTCCGGAGTGTGACCCCCCTCACGGACGTCGCTGCCGCCGTCGCACGGAGGTGGAAAACGGCCACGTTTGGCAGACACGGAGGGAATCTTGCGGTGGGTTGGGCCCGGACCTTGATCGGAAGTGTACATATGGGCTGGCCTATCACACCTAGGTGAAAAGGTCCATCGGTCAAACTCCGTCCGGCGAAAGTCAAAGGCCTAGATCCCGCGGTCAACTGTGCCAGGGTTAGACGGGACGGGGTACTTGGGGGGGTAGCTATGCCGCCAGGTCTTGCGCTGGGCCCTCTTACACGTGTAGAAGTGTGGTGGCAGGTGCAAGCACCCGGCACGCGGCTCCGGAGTGTGACCGCCTCACTAATGTCGCTGCCGCCGTCGCACGGAGGGGGGAAACGGCCATGTCGGGCAGACACGGAGGGAATCTTGCGGTGGGTTGGGCCCGGACCTTGATCGGAAGTGTACATATGGGCTGGCCTATCACACCCAGGTGAAAAGGTCAATCAGTCAAACCCCGTCCGGCGAAAGTCAAAGGCCTAGATTCGGCGGTCAACTGTGCCAGGGTTAGACGGGACGGGGTACTTGGGGGGGGTAGCTATGCCACCAGGTCTTGCGCTGGGCCCTCTTACACTTCTAGAAGTGTGGTGGCAGGTGCAAGCACCCAGCACGCGGCTCCGGAGTGTGACCCCCCTCACGGATGTCGCTGCCGCCGTCGCACGAAGGGGGGGAAACGGCCATGTCGGGCAGACAAGGAGGGAATCTTGCGGTGGGTTAGGCCCGGACCTTGATCGGAAGTGTACATATGGGCTGGCCTATCACACCAAGGTGAAAAGGTCCATCGGTCAAACCCCGTCCGGCGAAAGTCAAAGGCCTAGATCCGGCGGTCAACAGTGCCAGGGTTAGACGGGACGGGGTAATTGTGGGGGGGGGGGTAGCAATGCCGCCAGGTCTTGCGCTGGGCCCTTTTACACGTGTAGAAGTGTGGTGGCAGGTGCAAGCACCCGGCACGCGGCTCCGGAGTGTGACCCCCTCATGGATGTCGCTGCCGCCGCCGCATGGAGGGGGGAAACGGCCACGTCGGGCAGACACGGAGGGAATCTTGCGGTGGGTTGGGCCCGGACCTAGATCGGAAGTGTACATATGGGCTGGCCTATCACACCCAGGTGAAAAGGTCCATCGGTCAATCCCCGTCCGGCGAAAGTCAAAGGCCTAGATCCGGTGGTCAACTGTGCCAGGGTTAGACGGGACGGGGTACTTGGGGGGGTAGCTATGCCGCCAGGTCTTGCGCTCGGCCCTCTTACATGTCGAGAAGTGTGGTGGCAGGTGCAGGCACCCAGTACGCGGCTCCGGAGTGTGACGCCCCTCACGGACGTCGCTGCCGCCGTCGCACGGAGGGAGGAAACGGCCACGTCGGGCAGACACGGAGGGAATCTTGCGGTGGGTTGGGCCCGGACCTTGATCAGAAGTCTACATATGGGCTGGCCTATCACACCTAGGTGAAAAGGTCCATTGGTCAAACCGCGTCCGGCGAAAGTCAAAGGCCTAGATCCGACGGTCAACTGGGCCAGGGTTAGACGGGATGGTGTACTTGGGGGGGTAGCTATGCCGCCAGGTCTTGCGCTGGGCCCTCTTACACGTCTAGAAGTGTGGTGGCAGGTGCAAGCACCTGACACGCGGCTCCGGAGTGTGACCCCTCTCACGGACGTCGTTGCCGCCGTAGCACGGAGGGGGGAAACGGCCACGTCGGGCAGACACGGAGGGAATCTTGCGGTGGGTTGGGCCCGGACCTTGATCGGGAGTGTACATATGGGCTGGCCTATAACACCTAGGTGAAAAGGTCCATCGGTCAAACCCCGTCCGGCGAAAGTCAAAGGCCTAGATCCGGCGGTCAACTGTGCCAGGGTTAGACGGGACAGGGTACTTGGGGGGGGGGGGTAGCTATGCCGCCATGTCTTGCGCTGGGCCCTCTTACACGTCTAGAAGTGTGGTGGCAGGTGCAAGCACCCGGCACGCAGCTCCGGAGTGTGACCCCCCTCACGGATGTCGCTGCCGCCCTCGCACGGAGGGGGGAAACGGCCACGTCGGGCAGACACGGAGGGAATCTTGCGGTGGGTTGGGCCGGGACCTTGATCGGAAGTGTACATATGGGCTGGCCTATGACACCCAGGTGAAAAGGTCCATCGTCAAACCCCGTCCGGTGAAAGTCAAAGGCCGTCAACTGTGTCAGGGTTATACGGGACGGGGTAATTGGGGGGGTACCTATGCCGCCAGGTTTTGCGCTGGGCCCTCTTACACGTCTAGAAGTGTGGTGGCAGGTGCAAGCACCCGGCACGCGCGGCTCCGAAGTGTGACCCCCCTCACGGACGTCGCTGCCGCCGTCGCACGGAGGTGGAAAACGGCCACGTTTGGCAGACACGGAGGGAATCTTGCGGTGGGTTGGGCCCGGACCTTGATCGGAAGTGTACATATGGGCTGGCCTATCACACCTAGGTGAAAAGGTCCATCGGTCAAACTCCGTCCGGCGAAAGTCAAAGGCCTAGATCCCGCGGTCAACTGTGCCAGGGTTAGACGGGACGGGGTACTTGGGGGGGGTAGCTATGCCGCCAGGTCTTGCGCTGGGCCCTCTTACACGTGTAGAAGTGTGGTGGCAGGTGCAAGCACCCGGCACGCGGCTCCGGAGTGTGACCGCCTCACTAATGTCGCTGCCGCCGTCGCACGGAGGGGGGAAACGGCCATGTCGGGCAGACACGGAGGGAATCTTGCGGTGGGTTGGGCCCGGACCTTGATCGGAAGTGTACATATGGGCTGGCCTATCACACCCAGGTGAAAAGGTCAATCAGTCAAACCCCGTCCGGTGAAAGTCAAAGACCTTGATCCGGCGGTCAACTGTGCCAGGGTTAGACGGGACGGGGTACTTGGGGGGGGTAGCTATGCCACCAGGTCTTGCGCTGGGCCCTCTTACACGTCTAGAAGTGTGGTGGCAGGTGCAAGCACCCAGCACGCGGCTCCGGAGTGTGACCCCCCTCACGGACGTCACTGCCGCCGTCGCACGGAGGGGGGAAACGGCCACGTCGGGCAGACACGGACGGAATCTTGCGGTGGGTTGGGCCCGGACCTTGATCGGAAGTGTACATATGGGCTGGCCTATCACACCTAGGTGAAAAGGTCCATCGGTCAAACCCCGTCCGACGAAAGTCAAAGGCCTAGATCCGGGGGTCAACTGTGCCAGGGTTAGACGGGACAGGGTACTTGGGGGGGGGGGGTAGCAATGCCGCCAGGTCTTGCGCTGGGCCCTCTTACACGTCTAGAAGTGTGGTGGCAGGTGCAAGCACTCGGCACGCGGCTCCTGAGTGTGACCCCCCTCACGGACGTCGCTGCCGCCGTCGCACGGAGGGGGGAAACGGCCACGTCGGGCAGACACGGAGGGAATCTTGCGGTGGGTTGGGCCCGAACCTTGATCGGAAGTGTACATATGGGCTGGCCTATCACACCTAGGTGAAAAGGTCCATCGGTCAAACCCCGTCCGGCGAAAGTCAAAGGCCTAGATCCGGCGGTCAACTGTGCCTGGGTTAGACGGGACGGGGTACTTGGGGGGGGGTGGTAGCTATGCCGCCACGTCTTGCACTGGCCCCTCTTACACATCTAGAAGTGTGGTGGCAGGTGCAAGCACCTAGCACGCGGCTCCGGAGTGTGACCCCCCTCACGGATGTCGCTGCTGCCGTCGCACGGAGGGGGGAAACGGCCAAGTTGGGCAGACACGGAGGGAATCTTGCGGTGGGTTGGGCCCGGACCTTGATCGGAAGTGTACATATGGGCTGGCCTATCACACCTAGGTGAAAAGGTCCATCGGTCAAACCCCGTCCGGTGAAAGTCAAAGGCCTAGATCCGGCGGTCAGCTGTGCCAGGGTTAAACGGGACGGGGTACTTGGGGGGGGGGGGGTAGCTATGCCGCCAGGTCTTGCGCTGGGCCCTCTTACTCATCTTGAAGTGTGGTGGCAGGTGCAAGCACCCGGCACGCGGCTCCGTAGTGTGACCCCCCTGGCGGATGTTGCTGCCGCCGTCGCATGGAGGGGGGAAACGGCCACGTCGGGCAGACACGGAGGGAATCTTGCGGTGGGTTGGGCCCGGACCTTGATCGGAAGTGTACATATGGGCTGGCCTATCACACCCAGGTGAAAAGGTCCATCGGTCAATCCCCGTCTGGCGATAGTCAAAGGCCTAGATCCGACGGTCAACTGTGCCAGGGTTAGACGGGACGGGGTACTTGGGGGGGGGGGGTAGCTATGCCGCCAGGTCTTGCGCTGGGCCCTCTTACACGTCTAGAAGTGTGGTGGCAGGTGCAAGCACCCAGCACGCGGCTCCGGAGTGTGACCCCCCTCACGGACGTCGCTGCCGCCGTCGCACGGAGGGGGGAAACGGCCATGTCGGGCAGACACGGAGGGAATCTTGCGGTGGGTTGGGCCCGGACCTTGATCGGAAGTGTACATATGGGCTGGCCTATCACACCCAGGTGAAAAGGTCAATCAGTCAAACCCCGTCCGGTGAAAGTCAAAGACCTTGATCCGGCGGTCAACTGTGCCAGGGTTAGACGGGACGGGGTACTTGGGGGGGGGTAGCTATGCCACCAGGTCTTGCGCTGGGCCCTCTTACACGTCTAGAAGTGTGGTGGCAGGTGCAAGCACCCAGCACGCGGCTCCGGAGTGTGACCCCCCTCACGGACGTCACTGCCGCCGTCGCACGGAGGGGGGAAACGGCCACGTCGGGCAGACACGGACGGAATCTTGCGGTGGGTTGGGCCCGGACCTTGATCGGAAGTGTACATATGGGCTGGCCTATCACACCTAGGTGAAAAGGTCCATCGGTCAAACCCCGTCCGACGAAAGTCAAAGGCCTAGATCCGGGGGTCAACTGTGCCAGGGTTAGACGGGACAGGGTACTTGGGGGGGGGGAAGCAATGCCGCCAGGTCTTGCGCTGGGCCCTCTTACACGTCTAGAAGTGTGGTGGCAGGTGCAAGCACCCGGCACGCGGCTCCTGAGTGTGACCCCCCTCACGGACGTCGCTGCCGCCGTCGCACGGAGGGGGGAAACGGCCACGTCGGGCAGACACGGAGGGAATCTTGCGGTGGGTTGGGCCCGAACCTTGATCGGAAGTGTACATATGGGCTGGCCTATCACACCTAGGTGAAAAGGTCCATCGGTCAAACCCCGTCCGGCGAAAGTCAAAGGCCTAGATCCGGCGGTCAACTGTGCCAGGGTTAGACGGGACGGGGTACTTGGGGGGGGGGGTGGTAGCTATGCCGCCACGTCTTGCACTGGCCCCTCTTACACATCTAGAAGTGTTGTGGCAGGTGCAAGCACCTAGCACGCGGCTCCGGAGTGTGACCCCCCTCACGGATGTCGCTGCTGCCGTCGCACGGAGGGGGGAAACGGCCAAGTTGGGCAGACACGGAGGGAATCTTGCGGTGGGTTGGTCCCGGACCTTGATCGGAAGTGTACATATGGGCTGGCCTATCACACCTAGGTGAAAAGGTCCATCGGTCAAACCCCGTCCGGTGAAAGTCAAAGGCCTAGATCCGGCGGTCAGCTGTGCCAGGGTTGAACGGGACGGGGTACTTGGGGGGGGGGGGGTAGCTATGCCGCCAGGTCTTGCGCTGGGCCCTCTTACTCATCTTGAAGTGTGGTGGCAGGTGCAAGCACCCGGCACGCGGCTCCGTAGTGTGACCCCCCTGGCGGATGTTGCTGCCGCCGTCGCATGGAGGGGGGAAACGGCCACGTCGGGCAGACACGGAGGGAATCTTGCGGTGGGTTGGGCCCGGACCTTGATCGGAAGTGTACATATGGGCTGGCCTATCACACCCAGGTGAAAAGGTCCATCGGTCAATCCCCGTCTGGCGATAGTCAAAGGCCTAGATCCGACGGTCAACTGTGCCAGGGTTAGACGGGACGGGGTACTTGGGGGGGTAGCTATGCCGCCATGTCTTGCGCTGGGCCCTCTTACACGTCTAGAAGTGTGGTGGCAGGTGCAAGCACCCGGCACGCAGCTCCGGAGTGTGACCCCCCCTCACGGATGTCGCTGCCGCCGTCGCACGGAGGGGGGAAACGGCCACGTCGGGCAGACACTGAGGGAATCTTGCGGTGGGTTGTGCCGGGACCTTGATCGGAAGTGTACATATGGGCTGGCCTATCACACCTAGGTGAAAAGGTCTATCGGTCAAACCCCGTCCGGCGAAAGTCAAAGGCCTAGATCGCGCAGTCAACTGTGCCAGGGTTAGACAGACGGGGTACTTGGGGGGGGGGTAGCTATGCCGCCAGGTCTTGCGCTGGGCCCTCTTACACGTGTAGAAGTGTGGTGGCAGGTGCAAGCACCCGGCACGCGGCTCCGGAGTGTGACCGCCTCACTAATGTCGCTGCCGCCGTCGCACGGAGGGGGGAAACGGCCATGTCGGGCAGACACGGAGGGAATCTTGCGGTGGGTTGGGCCCGGACCTTGATCGGAAGTGTACATATGGGCTGGCCTATCACACCCAGGTGAAAAGGTCCATCAGTCAAACCCCGTCCGGCGAAAGTCAAAGGCCTAGATCCGGCGGTCAACTGTGCCAGGGTTAGACGGGACGGGGTACTTGGGGGGGGTAGCTATGCCACCAGGTCTTGCGCTGGGCCCTCTTACACGTCTAGAAGTGTGGTGGCAGGTGCAAACACCCAGCACGCAGCTCCGGAGTGTGACCCCCCTCACGGACGTCACTGCCGCCGTCGCACGGAGGGGGGAAACGGCCACGTCGGGCAGACACGGACGGAATCTTGCGGTGGGTTGGGCCCGGACCTTGATCGGAAGTGTACATATGGGCTGGCCTATCACACCTAGGTGAAAAGGTCCATCGGTCAAACCCCGTCGGGTGAAAGTCAAAGGCCTAGATCCGGCGGTCAGCTGTGCCAGGGTTAGACGGGACGGGGTACTTGGGGGGGTAGCTATGCCGCCTGGTCTTGCGCTGGGCCCTCTTACTCGTCTTGAAGTGTGGTGGCAGGTGCAAGCACCCGGCACGCGGCTCCGTAGTGTGACCCCCCTGGCGGATGTTGCTGCCGCCGTCGCATGGAGGGGGAAACGGCCACGTCGGGCAGACACGGAGGGAATCTTGCGGTGGGTTGGGCCCGGACCTTAATCGGAAGTGTACATATGGGCTGGCCTATCACACCTAGGTGAAAAGGTCCATCGGTCAAACACCGTCCGGCGAAAGTCAAAGGCCTAGATCCGGCGGTCAACTGTGCCAGGGTTAGACGGGATGGGGTACTTGGGGGGGTAGCTATGCCGCCAGGTCTTGCGCTGGGCCCTCTTACACGTCTAGAAGTGTGGTGGCAGGTGCAAGCACCCGACACGCGGCTCCGGAGTGTGACCCCTCTCACAGATGTCGTTGCCGCCGTCGCACGGAGGGGGGAAACGGCCACGTCTGGCAGACACGGAGGGAATCTTGCGGTGGGTTGGGCCCGGACCTTGATCGGAAGTGTACATATGGGCTGGCCTATCACACCTAGGTGAAAAGGTCCATCGGCCAAACCCCGTCCGGCGAAAGTCAAAGGCCTAGATCCGGCGGTCAACTGTGCCAGGGTTAGACGGGACGGGGTACTTGGGGGGGTAGCTATGCCGCCATGTCTTGCGCTGGGCCCTCTTACACGTCTAGAAGTGTGGTGGCAGGTGCAAGCACCCGGCACGCAGCTCCGGAGTGTGACCCCCCCTCACGGATGTCGCTGCCGCCGTCGCACGGAGGGGGGAAACGGCCACGTCGGGCAGACACTGAGGGAATCTTGCGGTGGGTTGTGCCGGGACCTTGATCGGAAGTGTACATATGAGCTGGCCTATCACACCCAGGTGAAAAGGTCCATCGGTCAAACCCCGTCCGGCGAAAGTCAAAGGCCTAGATCCGGCGGTCAACTGTGCCAGGGTTAGACGGGACGGGGTACTTGGGGGGGTAGCTATGCCGCCAGGTCTTGCGCTGGGCCCTCTTACACGTCTAGAAGTGTGGTGGCAGGTGCAAGCACCAGGCACGCGGCTCCTGAGTGTGACCCCCCTCATGGACGTCGCTGCCG
This sequence comes from Elymus sibiricus, assembly GCA_039707655.1. Lineage (NCBI taxonomy): Eukaryota > Viridiplantae > Streptophyta > Magnoliopsida > Poales > Poaceae > Elymus > Elymus sibiricus. Next base: position 64,649,876 of record CM077676.1, read on the forward strand.
CCGTCGCACGGAGGGGGGAAACGGCCACGTCGGGCAGACACAGAGGGAATCTGGCGGTGGGTTGGGCCCGGACATTGATCGGAAGTGTACATATGGTCTGGCCTATCACACCTAGGTGAAAAGGTCCATCGGTCAAACCCCGTCCGGCGAAAGTCCAAGGCCTAGATCCGGCGGTCAACTGTGCCAGGGTTAGACGGGACGGGGTACTTGGGGGGGGTAGCTATGCCGCCAGGTCTTGCGCTGGGCCCTGTTACACGTCTAGAAGTGTGGTGGCAGGTGCAAGCACCCGGCACGCGGCTCCTGAGTGTGACCCCCCGCACGGACGTCGCTGCCGCCGTCGCACGGAGGGGGGAAACGGCCACGTCGGGCAGACACGGAGGAAATCTTGTGGTGGGTTGGACCCGGACCTTGATCGGAAGTGTACATATGGGCTGGCCTATCACACCTAGGTGAAAAGGTCCATCGGTCAAACCCCGTCCGGCGAAAGTCAAAGGCCTAGATCCGGCGGTCAACTGTGCCAGGCTTAGACGGGACGGGGTACTTGGGGGGGGGGGGGGGGGTAGCTATGCCGCCAGGTCTTGCGCTGGGCCCTCTTACACGTCTAGAAGTGTGGTGGTAGGTTCAAGCACCCGGCACGCGGCTCCGGAGTGTGACCCCCTCACGGACGTCGCTGCCGCCGTCGCATAGAGGGGAGAAACGGCCACGTCGGGCAGACACGAAGGGAATCTTGCGGTGGGTTGGGCCCGGACCTTGATCGGAAATGTACATATGGGCTGGCCTATCACACCCAGGTGAAAAGGTCCATCGGTCAAACCCCGTCCGGCAAAAGTCAAAGGCCTAGATCCGGCGGTCAACTATGCCAGGGTTAGACGGGACGGGGTACTTGGGGGGGGGGGGGGGGGGTTAGCTATGCCGCCAGGTCTTGCGCTAGGCCCTCTTACACGTCTAGAAGTGTGGTGGCAGGTGCAAGCACCCGGCACGCGGCTCCGGAGTGTGACCCCCCTCATGGATGTCGCTGCCGCCATCGCACGGAGGGGGGAAACAACCATGTCGGGCAGACTCGGAGGGAATCTTGCGGTGGGTTGGGCCCGGACCTTGATCAGAAGTGTACATATGGGCTGGCCTATCATACCTAGGTGAAAAGGTCCATGGGTCAAACCCCGTCCGGCGAAAGTCAAAGGCCTAGATCCGGCGGTCAACTGTGCCAAGGTTAGACGGGACGGAGTACTTGGGGGGGGGGGGGTAGCTATGCCGCCATGTCTTGCGCTGGGCCCTCTTACACGTCTAGAAGTGTGGTGGCAGGTGTAAGCACCCGGCACGCGGCTCTGGAGTGTGACCCCCCTGACGGATGTCGTTGCCGCCGTCGCACGGAGGGGGGAAACGGCCACGTCGGGCAGACACGGAGGGAATCTTGTGGTGGGTTGGGCCCGGACCTTGATCGGAAGTGTACATATGGGCTGGCCTATCACACCTAGGTGAAAAGGTCTATCAGTCAAACCCCGTCCGGTGAAAGTCAAAGGCCTAGATCCCGCGGTCAACTGTGCCAGGGTTAGACGGGACGGGGTACTTGGGGGGGGGGGCGTAGCTATGCCGCCAGGTCTTGCGCTGGGCCCTCTTACACGTGTAGAAGTGTGGTGGCAGGTGCAAGCACCCGGCACGCGGCTCCGGAGTGTGACCGCCTCACTAATGTCGCTGCCGCCATCGCACGGAGGGGGGAAACGGCCATGTCGGGCAGACACGGAGGGAATCTTGCGGTGGGTTGGGCCCGGACCTTGATCGGAAGTGTACATATGGGCTGGCCTATCACACCCAGGTGAAAAGGTCCATCAGTCAAACCCCGTCCGGCGAAAGTCAAAGGCCTAGATCCGGCGGTCAACTGTGCCAGGGTTAGACGGGACGGGGTACTTGGGGGGGGGGGGGTAGCTATGCCACCAGGTCTTGCGCTGGGCCCTCTTACACGTCTAGAAGTGTGGTGGCAGGTGCAAGCACCCAGCACGCGGCTCCGGAGTGTGACCCCCCTCACGGACGTCACTGCCGCCGTCGCACGGAGGGGGGAAACGGCCACGTCGGGCAGACACGGACGGAATCTTGCGGTGGGTTGGGCCCGGACCTTGATAGGAAGTGTACATATGGGCTGGCCTATCACACCTAGGTGAAAAGGTCCATCGGTCAAACTCCGTCTGACGAAAGTCAAAGGCCTAGATCCGGCGGTCAACTGTGCCAGGGATAGACGGGACAGGGTACTTGGGGGGGGCGGTAGCTATGCCGCCAGGTCTTGCGCTGGGCCCTCTTACACGTCTAGTAGTGTGGTGGCAGGTGCAAGCACCCGGCACGCGGCTCCTGAGTGTGACCCCCCTCACGGACGTCGCTGCCGCCGTCGCACGGAGGGGGGAAACGGCCACGTCGGGCAGACACGGAGGGAATCTTGCGGTGGGTTGGGCCCGAACCTTGATCGGAAGTGTACATATGGGCTGGCCTATTACACCTAGGTGAAAAGGTCCATCGGTCAAACCCCGTCCGGCGAAAGTCAAAGGCCTAGATCCGGCGGTCAACTGTGCCAGGGTTAGACGGGATGGGGTACTTGGGGGGGGGTGGTAGCTATGCCGCCAGGTCTTGCACTGGCCCCTCTTACACATCTAGAAGTGTGGTGGCAGGTGCAAGCACCTGGCACGCGGCTCCGGAGTGTGACCCCCCTCACGGATGTCGCTGCTGCCGTCGCACGGAGGGGGGAAACGGCCACGTTGGGCAGGCACGGAGGGAATCTTGCGGTGGGTTGGGCCCGGACATTGATCGGAAGTGTACATATGGGCTGGCCTATCACACCTAGGTGAAAAGGTCCATCGGTCAAACCCCGTCCGGCGAAAGTCAAAGGCCTAGATCCGGCGGTCAGCTGTGCCAGGGTTAGACGGGACGGGGTACTTGGGGGGGGGGTAGCTATGCCGCCAGGTCTTGCGCTGGGCCCTCTTACACGTCTTGAAGTGTGGTGGCAGGTGCAAGCTATTGGAAATATGCCCTAGAGGCAATAATAAATTGGTTATTATTATATTTCCTTGTTCATGATAATCGTTTATTATCCATGCTATAATTGTATTGATTGGAAACTCAAATACATGTGTGGGTACATAGACAACACTGTGTCCCTAGTAAGCCTCTAGTTGACTAGCTCGTTGATCAAAGATGGTTAAGGTTTCCTAGCCATTGACATGAGATGTCATTTGATAACGGGATCACATCATTAGGAGAATGATGTGATGGACAAGACCCAAACTACGAACGTAGCATATGATCGTGTCAGTTTATTGCTATTGTTTTCTGCATGTCAAGTATCTGTTCCTTTGACCATGAGATCATGCAACTCCCTGACATCGGAGGAGTACCTTATGTGTATCAAACGTCGCAACGTAACTGCGTGACTATAAAGGTGCTCTACAGGTATCTCCGAAGGTGTCTGTTGGGTTGGCATGGATCAAGACTGGGATTTGTTACTCCGTGTGACGGAGAGGTATCTCAGGGCCCACTCGGTAATACAACATCACAATGAGCCTTGCAAGCAATGTGACTAAAGTGTTAGCCACGAGATCTTCTATTACGGAACGAGTAAAGAGACTTGCCGGTAACGAGATTGAACTAGGTATAGAGATACCGACGATCGAATCTCGGGCAAGTAACATACCGAAGAACAAAGGGAACAGCATACGGGATTAACTGAATCCTTGACATAGAGGTTCAAACGATAAAGATCTTCGTAGAATATGTAGGAGCCAATATGGGCATCCAGGTGCCGCTATTGGTTATTGATCGTAGAGGTGTCTCGGTCATGTCTACATAGTTCTCGAACCCGCAGGGTCTACACACTTAACGTTTGGTGACGATTAGTATAGTTGAGTTATTTTGTTGGTGACCGAAGGTTGTTCGGAGTGCCGGATAAGATCCCGAACATGACGAGGATCTCCGGAATAGTCCGGAGGTAAAGATTGATATATGTGATAATAGTGTTTTGATCTCCGGAAGAGTTCCGGAGTTCACCGGAAGGGGTTCCGGATGTTTACCGAAGTGTTCGGGTGCAGCAACACTTTATATGGGCCAAAGGGATAAAGCCCACGAGGTATTGGAAAGTGCAAAAGGAAGTTTTGCTATTGCCTTAAGCTGGTAAGGCAGTACTACCGCTACTGTAGCAGAGATACTACCGGTTAAGCTGGTCAAGCGGTACTACCGCTACTGTATCAGCGGTACTACCGCTTAAGCTGGTCAAGCGGTACTACCGCTACTGTAGCAGCGGTACTACCGCTTGTGCGCGGTACTGCAGGGATCCGAGTTGGACTCTTTCCCTGCGGGCCAAACCGACCTTGTGCGGGCAAAACCGACCTGGAGGAGGCTTTTACTCCAAGTTTAGACCCCAAGGCTCAACATATAAATAGAGGGGCAGGGCTAGCACACGGGATACATTAGATTGCCCAAGCCGTGTGCCGGCAACCTCTAGTTCCTCCTACGTCATAATTTCAGTAGTGCTTAGGCGAAGCCCTGCTGAAATAGTTCCTCACCAACATCACCACGCCGTCGTGCTGCTGGAACTCTTCTTCTTCTCCGCTCCCTCTTGCTGGATCAAGAAGGCGGAGATCGTCATCAAGCCGTACGTGTGTTGAACGCGGAGGTGCCGTCCGTTTGGCGCTAGATCGTGCTTGGATCGAGGGACGACTTGCGATTTGGATCGCGGAGACGTTCGACTACATCAACCGCGTTTCTTAACGCTTCCGCTTAGCGATCTACAAGGGTATGTAGATTCACTCTCCCTCTCGTAGATGCTCATCACCATGGATAGATCTTGTGTGTGCGTAGGAAAATTTTTGTTTCCCATGCAACGTTCCCCAACAGTGGCATCATGAGCTAGGTCTATGCGTAGATGAGATCTCGAGTAGAACACAAACGAGTTGTGGGCGTGGGTGTATACATATTGCTTGCCGTTACTAGTTGATATTTGATTCGGCGGTATTGTGAGATGAAGCGGCCCGGACCGACATTACGCGTACGCTTACGCGAGACAGGTTCCTTCAACTAACATGTAACTTCGTTGCATAAAGATGGCTAGCGGGTGTCTGTCTCTCTCACTTTAGTTGAATCGATTTCAATGAAGAGGGTTCTTTTAGAAGATCAAAAAGCAATCACTACACCACGTTGTGGTTTTGCGTAGGTAAGAACGGTTCTTGCAAACCCGTAGCAGCCACGTAAAATTTGCAACAACAATTAGAGGACGTCTAACTTGTTTTTGCAGGGTATGTTGTGATGTGATATGGCCAATTACATGATGAGATATATGTGATGTATGAGATGATCATGTGTTGTATAGAATATCACGACTTGCATGTCGATGAGTACGGCAACTGGCAGGAGCCATAGAGTTGTCTTTAATTATTGTATGACCTGCGTGTCAATCATTAAGCACTATGTAATGCTTTACTTTATCGCTAAACGTTAGCTATAGTCGTGGAAGCAACAGTCGGCGCGACAACCTCATGGCGACACGTTGATGGAGATCAAGATGATGGAGATCATGGTGTCATGCCGGTGACGATGGAGATCATGCCGGTGCTTTGGAGATGGAGATCAAAAGCACGAGTTCATGGCCATATCATGTCACTTATGATTTGCATGTGATGTTAATCCTTTTATGCATCTTATTTTGCTTAGGACGACGGTAGCATTATAAGGTGATCCCTCACTTAAATTTCAAGATAAATTGTGTTCTCCCCGAGTGTGCACCATTGCGAAAGTTTGTCGTTTCGAGACACGCCGTGATGATTGGGTGTGATAGACTCTACGTTCACATACAACGGGTGTAAGCCATGTTGCACGTGCGGAACACTCGGGTTAAACTTGACGAGCCTAGCATGTACAGACATGGCCTCGAAACACAAGAGACCGAAAGGTCGAACATGAGTCATATAGTAGATATGATCAACATGAAGATGTTCACCATTGAAACCACCTCAACTCACGTGATGATCGGACTTGAGTTGGTGGATTTGGATCATGTTACACTCGAATGACCGGAGGGATGTCAATTTGAGTGGGAGTTTTTAAGTAATATGATTAACTAAACTCATTATCTAGAACAATAGTCTAAGTTGTCTTTGCAATATTTATGTTGTAGATCATGGCTCGCGCTGTAGCACCCCTGAATTTTAATGCGTTCCTAGAGAAAGCTAAATTTAAAGATGATGGAAGTAACTTTGTGGACTGGGCCCGTAATCTAAGGATTATCCTTACGGCTTCCCAGAAGGCTTATGTCCTTGATGCACCGCTTGGTGATCCACCCGCTCCAGTTGAGTCTCTAGACGTTGTGAACGCCTGGCAGGCTCGTTCTGAAGATTACTCAATAGTTCAATGTGCAATAATGTATGGCTTAGAACCGGGACTTCAAAGACGTTTTGAACGTCATGGAGCATATGAGATGTTCCAGGAGTTGAAGTTTATCTTTCAGAAGAATGCCCGGATCGAGAGATATGAGATCTCCGATAAGTTCTATGCTTGCAAAATGGAGGAGAACGGGTCTATCAGTGATCACGTGCTCAGAATGTCTGGGTACTCCACCCGTCTGGCTGAATTGGGGATGCCCCTTCCGCCAGAGGCTATCACTGACAGAGTTCTTCAATCATTGCCACCTAGCTACAAGAGCTTCGTGTTGAACTATAACATGCACGGGATGAACAAGTCAGTCGCCGAGCTATTTGCGATGCTGAAAGCCGCTGAGTCTGAAATTCAGAAGGAGCATCAAGTGTTGATGGTCAATAAAACCACTAGTTTCAAGAAAAATGGCAAGGGTAAGAAGGGTAACTCCAAGAAGAGTGGCAAAGCAGTTGCTCCTCTCGTGAAGAAACCCAAGGCTGGACCCAAACCAGAAACTGTGTGTTTTCATTGCAAGGGAACTGGACACTGGAAGCGGAACTGCCCCAAGTATTTGGCTGACAAGAAGGCGGCCAACAACAAACAAGGTATATATGATATACATGTTATTGATGTGTACCTTACCAACTCTCGTTGTAGTGCCTGGGTATTTGATACCGGTGCGGTTGCTCATATTTGCAACTCAAAACAGGAACTGCGGAATAGACGGAGGTTGGCAAAGGACGAAGTGACGATGCGCGTGGGAAATGGTTCCAAGGTTGATGTGATCGCCGTCGGCACGCTCGCTCTTCGATTACCATCGGGATTAGTGATAAACCTGAATAATTGTTATTTAGTGCCTGCGTTAAGCATGAACATTATATCTGGATCTTGTTTATTGCGAGACGGTTACTCATTTAAATCAGAGAATAATGGTTGTTCTATTTATATGAGTAATATCTTTTATGGTCATGCACCCAATGTGAGGGGTTTATTCTTATTGAATCTCGATAGTAATGATACACATGTTCATAACATTGATGCCAAAAGATGTAGAATTGATAATGATAATACCACTTTCTTGTGGCACTGCCGTTTAGGTCATATTGGCGTAAAACGCATGAGGAAGCTCCATGCTGATGGACTTTTGGAGTCACTTGATTTTGAATCACTTGACACATGTGAGCCATGCCTCATGGGCAAGATGACTAAAACGCCGTTCTCTGGAACAATGGAACAGGCAAGTGACTTATTGGAAATCATACATACTGATGTGTGCGGTCCGATGAGCATTGAGGCGCGCGGTGGTTATCGTTACTTTCTCACCTTCACTGATGACTTAAGTAGATATGGGTATATTTACTTAATGAAACACAAGTCTGAAACATTTGAAAAGTTCAAACAATTTCAGAGTGAAGTTGAGAATCATCGTAACAAGAAGATTAAATTCCTACGATCTGATCGAGGAGGAGAATATCTGAGTTATGAGTTTGGCAGTCACTTAAGACAATGTGGAATTGTTTCACAACTAACACCGCCTGGAACACCATAGCGTAATGGTGTGTCCGAACGTCGTAATCGAACCTTATTGGATATGGTGCGATCTATGATGTCTCTTGCCGATTTGCCACTATCGTTTTGGGGTTATGCATTAGAGACAGCTGCATTCACTTTAAATAGGGCACCATCGAAATCCGTTGAGACGACGCCATATGAACTTTGGTTTGGCAAGAAGCCAAAGCTGTCGTTTCTTAAAGTTTGGGGATGTGATGCTTATGTCAAAAAGCTTCAGCCTGAAAAGCTGGAACCCAAAGCGGAGAAATGCGTCTTCATAGGATACCCAAAAGAGACAGTTGGGTATACCTTCTACCTCAGATCCGAAGGCAAAGTGTTTGTCGCTAAAAACGGAACATTTCTTGAGAAAGAGTTTCTCTCGAAAGAATTGAGTGGGAGGAAGATAGAACTTGATGAGGTTGTTGAACCTTTACTTCAACCTGAAAGTAGTGCAACGCAGAAAGATGTTTCTGTAGAGCCTGCAACAGCTAAAGAGGAAGTTAATGATGATGATCATGAAGCTTTGGATCAAGTTGCTATCAAACCTCGTAGGTCGACAAGGACGCGTACTGCTCTTGAGTGGTACGGCAACCCTGTCTTAGAGGTCATGTTGTTGGACAACGATGAACCTACGAGCTATGGAGAAGCGATGATGGGCCCGGATTCCAAGAAATGGTTAGAGGCCATGAAGTCCGAGATGGGATCCATGTATGAAAACAAAGTGTGTACTTTGGAAGTATTACCTGAAGGGCGTAAGGCCATTCAGAACAAATGGATCTTTAAGAGGAAGACGGACGCGGACGGTAATGTCACCGTCTATAAAGCTCGACTTGTGGCAAAGGGTTTTTCACAAGTTCAAGGAGTTGACTACGATGAGACCTTCTCACCCGTAGCGATGCTTAAGTCCGTCAGAATCATGTTGGCAATAGCTGCCTTTTTCGATTATGAAATTTGGCAGATGGATGTCAAAACAGCGTTCCTTAACGGTTTCCTTAAGGAAGAGTTGTATATGATGCAACCAGAAGGTTTTGTCGATCCAGAGAATGCTGGCAAAGTTTGCAAACTCCAGCGATCCATTTATGGACTGGTGCAAGCATCTCGGAGTTGGAATCTTCGCTTTGACGAGGTGATCAAAGCGTTCGAGTTTATACAAGTTTACGGAGAAGCTTGTATTTACAAGAAAGTGAGTGGGAGCTCTATAGCGTTTCTAATATTATATGTGGATGACATATTGCTGATTGGAAACAATATAGAAATGTTGGAAAGCGTGAAGGAATATTTGAACAAGAGTTTTTCAATGAAGGACCTAGGAGAAGCTGCTTTCATATTAGGCATCAAGATCTATAGAGATAGATCGAGACGCTTAATAGGACTTTCACAAAGCACATACCTTGACAAAGTTTTGAAGAAGTTCAAAATGGATCAGTCCAAGAAGGGGTTCTTGCCTGTATTGCAAGGTGTGAAGTTGAGTAAGACTCAATGCCCAGTGACTGCAGGAGATAGAGAAAAGATGAGTGTCATCCCCTATGCTTCAGCCATAGGCTCTATCATGTATGCAATGCTGTGCACAAGACCCGATGTCAGCCTTGCCATAAGTATGGTCGGAAGGTTTCAAAGTGATCCAGGAATGGAACACTGGATGGCGGTCAAGAATATCCTGAAGTACCTGAAAAGGACTAAGGATATGTTTCTCGTTTATGGAGGTGATCAAGAGCTCGTCGTAAAGGGTTACGTCGATGCAAGCTTTGACTCTGATCCGGATGACTCTAAGTCACAAACCGGATACGTGTTTATTCTTAATGGGGGTGCGGTTAGCTGGTGCAGTTCCAAGCAAAGCGTGGTAGCTGATTCTACATGCGAAGCGGAGTACATCGCAGCCTCGGAGGCGGCGAAGGAAGGTGTCTGGTTGAAGGAGTTCATGACAGATCTTGGAGTAGTGCCTAGTGCGCTTAACCCAATGACTCTGTTTTGTGATAATACTAGTGCCATTGCTCTAGCCAAGGAACCAAGATTTCACAAGAGGACCAGACACATAAAGCGACGTTTCAATTCCATCCGCGATTACATCAAGGAGGACAACATAAATATTTGCAAAGTACACACGGATCTGAATGTTGCAGATCCGATGACTAAACCTCTTCCAAGGGCTAAACATGAACAACACCAGAACTGCATGGGTGTTCGATTCATTACAATGTAAATCACATAGTGATGTGAACTAGATTATTGACTCTAGTGCAAGTGCGAGACTGTTGGAAATATGCCCTAGAGGCAATAATAAATTGGTTATTATTATATTTCCTTGTTCATGATAATCGTTTATTATCCATGCTATAATTGTATTGATTGGAAACTCAAATACATGTGTGGGTACATAGACAACACTGTGTCCCTAGTAAGCCTCTAGTTGACTAGCTCGTTGATCAGAGATGGTTAAGGTTTCCTAGCCATTGACATGAGATGTCATTTGATAACAGGATCACATCATTAGGAGAATGATGTGATGGACAAGACCCAAACTACGAACGTAGCATATGATCGTGTCAGTTTATTGCTATTGTTTTCTGCATGTCAAGTATCTGTTCCTTTGACCATGAGATCATGCAACTCCCTGACATCGGAGGAGTACCTTGTGTGTATCAAACGTCGCAACGTATCTGGGTGACTATAAAGGTGCTCTACAGGTATCTCCGAAGGTGTCTGTTGGGTTGGCATGGATCAAGACTGGGATTTGTTACTCCGTGTGACGGAGAGGTATCTCAGGGCCCACTCGGTAATACAACATCACAATGAGCCTTGCAAGCAATGTGACTAAAGTGTTAGCCACGAGATCTTCTATTACGGAACGAGTAAAGAGACTTGCCGGTAACGAGATTGAACTAGGTATAGAGATACCGACGATCGAATCTCGGGCAAGTAACATACCGAAGAACAAAGGGAACAGCATACGGGATTAACTGAATCCTTGACATAGAGGTTCAAACGATAAAGATCTTCGTAGAATATGTAGGAGCCAATATGGGCATCCAGGTCCCACTATTGGTTATTGATCGTAGAGGTGTCTCGGTCATGTCTACATAGTTCTCGAACCCGCAGGGTCTACACACTTAACGTTTGGTGACGATTAGTATAGTTGAGTTATTTTGTTGGTGACCGAAGGTTGTTCGGAGTGCCGGATAAGATCCCGAACATGACGAGGATCTCCGGAATAGTCCGGAGGTAAAGATTGATATATGTGATAATAGTGTTTTGATCTCCGGAAGAGTTCCGGAGTTCACCGGAAGGGGTTCCGGATGTTTACCGAAGTGTTCGGGTGCAGCAACACTTTATATGGGCCAAAGGGATAAAGCCCACGAGGTATTGGAAAGTGCAAAAGGAAGTTTTGCTATTGCCTTAAGCTGGTAAGGCAGTACTACCGCTACTGTAGCAGAGATACTACCGGTTAAGCTGGTCAAGCGGTACTACCGCTACTGTATCAGCGGTACTACCGCTTAAGCTGGTCAAGCGGTACTACCGCTACTGTAGCATCGGTACTACCGCTTGTGCGCGGTACTGCAGGGATCCGAGTTGGACTCTTTCCCTGCGGGCCAAACCGACCTTGTGCGGGCAAAACCGACCTGGAGGAGGCTTTTACTCCAAGTTTAGACCCCAAGGCTCAACATATAAATAGAGGGGCAGGGCTAGCACACGGGATACATTAGATTGCCCAAGCCGTGTGCCGGCAACCTCTAGTTCCTCCTACGTCATAATTTCAGTAGTGCTTAGGCGAAGCCCTGCTGAAATAGTTCCTCACCAACATCACCACGCCGTCGTGCTGCTGGAACTCTTCTTCTTCTCCGCTCCCTCTTGCTGGATCAAGAAGGCGGAGATCGTCATCAAGCCGTACGTGTGTTGAACGCGGAGGTGCCGTCCGTTCGGCGCTAGATCGTGCTTGGATCGAGGGACGACTTGCGATTTGGATCGCGGAGACGTTCGACTACATCAACCGCGTTTCTTAACGCTTCCGCTTAGCGATCTACAAGGGTATGTAGATTCACTCTCCCTCTCGTAGATGCTCATCACCATGGATAGATCTTGTGTGTGCGTAGGAAAATTTTTGTTTCCCATGCAACGTTCCCCAACAGTGGCATCATGAGCTAGGTCTATGCGTAGATGAGATCTCGAGTAGAACACAAACGAGTTGTGGGCGTGGGTGTATACATATTGCTTGCCGTTACTAGTTGATATTTGATTCAGCGGTATTGTGAGATGAAGCGGCCCGGACCGACATTACGCGTACGCTTACGCGAGACAGGTTCCTTCAACTAACATGTAACTTCGTTGCATAAAGATGGCTAGCGGGTGTCTGTCTCTCTCACTTTAGTTGAATCGATTTCAATGAAGAGGGTTCTTTTAGAAGATCAAAAAGCAATCACTACACCACGTTGTGGTTTTGCGTAGGTAAGAACGGTTCTTGCAAACCCGTAGCAGCCACTTAAAATTTGCAACAACAATTAGAGGACGTCTAACTTGTTTTTGCAGGGTATGTTGTGATGTGATATGGCCAATTACATGATGAGATATATGTGATGTATGAGATGATCATGTGTTGTATAGAATATCACGACTTGCATGTCGATGAGTACGGCAACTGGCAGGAGCCATAGAGTTGTCTTTAATTATTGTATGACCTGCGTGTCAATCATTAAGCGCTATGTAATGCTTTACTTTATCGCTAAACGTTAGCTATAGTCGTGGAAGCAACAGTCGGCGCGACAACCTCATGGCGACACGTTGATGGAGATCAAGATGATGGAGATCATGGTGTCATGCCGGTGATGATGGAGATCATGCCGATGCTTTGGAGATGGAGATCAAAAGCACAAGTTCATGGCCATATCATGTCACTTATGATTTGCATGTGATGTTAATCCTTTTATGCATCTTATTTTGCTTAGGACGACGGTAGCATTATAAGGTGATCCCTCACTTAAATTTCAAGATAAAATTGTGTTCTCCCCGAGTGTGCACCGTTGCGAAAGTTCGTCGTTTCGAGACACGCCGTGATGATCGGGTGTGATAGACTCTACGTTCACATACAACGGGTGTAAGCCATGTTGCACGTGCGGAACACTCGGGTTAAACTTGACGAGCCTAGCATGTACAGACATGGCCTCGAAACACAAGAGACCGAAAGGTCGAACATGAGTCATATAGTAGATATGATCAACATGAAGATGTTCACCATTGAAACCACCTCAACTCACGTGATGATCGGACTTGAGTTGGTTGATTTGGATCATGTTACACTCGAATGACCGGAGGGATGTCAATTTGAGTGGGAGTTTTTAAGTAATATGATTAACTAAACTCATTATCTAGAACAATAGTCTAAGTTGTCTTTGCAATATTTATGTTGTAGATCATGGCTCGCGCTGTAGCACCCCTGAATTTTAATGCGTTCCTAGAGAAAGCTAAATTGAAAGATGATGGAAGTAACTTTGTGGACTGGGCCCGTAATCTAAGGATTATCCTTACGGCTTCCCAGAAGGCTTATGTCCTTGATGCACCGCTTGGTGATCCACCCGCTCTAGTTGAGTCTCTAGACGTTGTGAACGCCTGGCAGGCTCGTTCTGAAGATTACTCAATAGTTCAATGTGCAATAATGTATGGCTTAGAACCGGGACTTCAAAGACGTTTTGAACGTCATGGAGCATATGAGATGTTCCAGGAGTTGAAGTTTATCTTTCAAAAGAATGCCCGGATCGAGAGATATGAGATCTCCGATAAGTTCTATGCTTGCAAAATGGAGGAGAACGGGTCTATCAGTGATCACGTGCTCAGAATGTCTGGGTACTCCACCCGTCTGGCTGAATTGGGGATGCCCCTTCCGCCAGAGGCTATCACTGACAGAGTTCTTCAATCATTGCCACCTAGCTACAAGAGCTTCGTGTTGAACTATAACATGCACGGGATGAACAAGTCAGTCGCCGAGCTGTTTGCGATGCTGAAAGCCGCTGAGTCTGAAATTCAGAAGGAGCATCAAGTGTTGATGGTCAATAAAACCACTAGTTTCAAGAAAAATGGCAAGGGTAAGAAGGGTAACTCCAAGAAGAGTGGCAAAGCAGTTGCTCCTCTCGTGAAGAAACCCAAGGCTGGACCCAAACCAGAAACTGTGTGTTTTCATTGCAAGGGAACTGGACACTGGAAGCGGAACTGCCCCAAGTATTTGGCTGACAAGAAGGCGGCCAACAACAAACAAGGTATATATGATATACATGTTATTGATGTGTACCTTACCAACTCTCGTTGTAGTGCCTGGGTATTTGATACCGGTGCGGTTGCTCATATTTGCAACTCAAAACAGGAACTGCGGAATAGATGGAGGTTGGCAAAGGACGAAGTGACGATGCGCGTGGGAAATGGTTCCAAGGTTGATGTGATCGCCGTCGGCACGCTCGCTCTTCGATTACCATCGGGATTAGTGATAAACCTGAATAATTGTTATTTAGTGCCTGCGTTAAGCATGAACATTATATCTGGATCTTGTTTATTGCGAGACGGTTACTCATTTAAATCAGAGAATAATGGTTGTTCTATTTATATGAGTAATATCTTTTATGGTCATGCACCCAATGTGAGGGGTTTATTCTTATTGAATCTCGATAGTAATGATACACATGTTCATAACATTGATGCCAAAAGATGTAGAATTGATAATGATAATACCACTTTCTTGTGGCACTGCCGTTTAGGTCATATTGGCGTAAAACGCATGAGGAAGCTCCATGCTGATGGACTTTTGGAGTCACTTGATTTTGAATCACTTGACACATGTGAGCCATGCCTCATGGGCAAGATGACTAAAACGCCGTTCTCTGGAACAATGGAACAGGCAAGTGACTTATTGGAAATCATACATACTGATGTGTGCGGTCCGATGAGCATTGAGGCGCGCGGTGGTTATCGTTACTTTCTCACCTTCACTGATGACTTAAGTAGATATGGGTATATTTACTTAATGAAACACAAGTCTGAAACATTTGAAAAGTTCAAACAATTTCAGAGTGAAGTTGAGAATCATCGTAACAAGAAGATTAAATTCCTACGATCTGATCGAGGAGGAGAATATCTGAGTTATGAGTTTGGCAGTCACTTAAGACAATGTGGAATTGTTTCACAACTAACACCGCCTGGAACACCATAGCGTAATGGTGTGTCCGAACGTCGTAATCGAACCTTATTGGATATGGTGCGATCTATGATGTCTCTTGCCGATTTGCCACTATCGTTTTGGGGTTATGCATTAGAGACAGCTGCATTCACTTTAAATAGGGCACCATCGAAATCCGTTGAGACGACGCCATATGAACTTTGGTTTGGCAAGAAGCCAAAGCTGTCGTTTCTTAAAGTTTGGGGATGTGATGCTTATGTCAAAAAGCTTCAGCCTGAAAAGCTGGAACCCAAAGCGGAGAAATGCGTCTTCATAGGATACCCAAAAGAGACAGTTGGGTATACCTTCTACCTCAGATCCGAAGGCAAAGTGTTTGTCGCTAAAAACGGAACATTTCTTGAGAAAGAGTTTCTCTCGAAAGAATTGAGTGGGAGGAAGATAGAACTTGATGAGGTTGTTGAACCTTTACTTCAACCTGAAAGTAGTGCAACGCAGAAAGATGTTTCTGTAGAGCCTGCAACAGCTAAAGAGGAAGTTAATGATGATGATCATGAAGCTTTGGATCAAGTTGCTATCAAACCTCGTAGGTCGACAAGGACGCGTACTGCTCTTGAGTGGTACGGC
Organism: Elymus sibiricus; assembly: GCA_039707655.1. Lineage (NCBI taxonomy): Eukaryota > Viridiplantae > Streptophyta > Magnoliopsida > Poales > Poaceae > Elymus > Elymus sibiricus. The sequence continues at coordinate 64,665,588 of CM077676.1, forward strand.
AACCCTGTCTTAGAGGTCATGTTGTTGGACAACGATGAACCTACGAGCTATGGAGAAGCGATGATGGGCCCGGATTCCAAGAAATGGTTAGAGGCCATGAAGTCCGAGATGGGATCCATGTATGAAAACAAAGTGTGTACTTTGGAAGTATTACCTGAAGGGCGTAAGGCCATTCAGAACAAATGGATCTTTAAGAGGAAGACGGACGCGGACGGTAATGTCACCGTCTATAAAGCTCGACTTGTGGCAAAGGGTTTTTCACAAGTTCAAGGAGTTGACTACGATGAGACCTTCTCACCCGTAGCGATGCTTAAGTCCGTCAGAATCATGTTGGCAATAGCTGCCTTTTTCGATTATGAAATTTGGCAGATGGATGTCAAAACAGCGTTCCTTAACGGTTTCCTTAAGGAAGAGTTGTATATGATGCAACCAGAAGGTTTTGTCGATCCAGAGAATGCTGGCAAAGTTTGCAAACTCCAGCGATCCATTTATGGACTGGTGCAAGCATCTCGGAGTTGGAATCTTCGCTTTGACGAGGTGATCAAAGCGTTCGAGTTTATACAAGTTTACGGAGAAGCTTGTATTTACAAGAAAGTGAGTGGGAGCTCTATAGCGTTTCTAATATTATATGTGGATGACATATTGCTGATTGGAAACAATATAGAAATGTTGGAAAGCGTGAAGGAATATTTGAACAAGAGTTTTTCAATGAAGGACCTAGGAGAAGCTGCTTTCATATTAGGCATCAAGATCTATAGAGATAGATCGAGACGCTTAATAGGACTTTCACAAAGCACATACCTTGACAAAGTTTTGAAGAAGTTCAAAATGGATCAGTCCAAGAAGGGGTTCTTGCCTGTATTGCAAGGTGTGAAGTTGAGTAAGACTCAATGCCCAGTGACTGCAGGAGATAGAGAAAAGATGAGTGTCATCCCCTATGCTTCAGCCATAGGCTCTATCATGTATGCAATGCTGTGCACAAGACCCGATGTCAGCCTTGCCATAAGTATGGTCGGAAGGTTTCAAAGTGATCCAGGAATGGAACACTGGATGGCGGTCAAGAATATCCTGAAGTACCTGAAAAGGACTAAGGATATGTTTCTCGTTTATGGAGGTGATCAAGAGCTCGTCGTAAAGGGTTACGTCGATGCAAGCTTTGACTCTGATCCGGATGACTCTAAGTCACAAACCGGATACGTGTTTATTCTTAATGGGGGTGCGGTTAGCTGGTGCAGTTCCAAGCAAAGCGTGGTAGCTGATTCTACATGCGAAGCGGAGTACATCGCAGCCTCGGAGGCGGCGAAGGAAGGTGTCTGGTTGAAGGAGTTCATGACAGATCTTGGAGTAGTGCCTAGTGCGCTTAACCCAACGACTCTGTTTTGTGATAATACTGGTGCCATTGCTCTAGCCAAGGAACCAAGATTTCACAAGAGGACCAGACACATAAAGCGACGTTTCAATTCCATCCGCGATTACATCAAGGAGGACAACATAAATATTTGCAAAGTACACACGGATCTGAATGTTGCAGATCCGATGACTAAACCTCTTCCAAGGGCTAAACATGAACAACACCAGAACTGCATGGGTGTTCGATTCATTACAATGTAAATCACATAGTGATGTGAACTAGATTATTGACTCTAGTGCAAGTGCGAGACTGTTGGAAATATGCCCTAGAGGCAATAATAAATTGGTTATTATTATATTTCCTTGTTCATGATAATCGTTTATTATCCATGCTATAATTGTATTGATTGGAAACTCAAATACATGTGTGGGTACATAGACAACACTGTGTCCCTAGTAAGCCTCTAGTTGACTAGCTCGTTGATCAGAGATGGTTAAGGTTTCCTAGCCATTGACATGAGATGTCATTTGATAACGGGATCACATCATTAGGAGAATGATGTGATGGACAAGACCCAAACTACGAACGTAGCATATGATCGTGTCAGTTTATTGCTATTGTTTTCTGCATGTCAACTATCTGTTCCTTTGACCATGAGATCATGCAACTCCCTGACATCGGAGGAGTACCTTGTGTGTATCAAACGTCGCAACGTATCTGGGTGACTATAAAGGTGCTCTACAGGTATCTCCGAAGGTGTCTGTTGGGTTGGCATGGATCAAGACTGGGATTTGTTACTCCGTGTGACGGAGAGGTATCTCAGGGCCCACTCGGTAATACAACATCACAATGAGCCTTGCAAGCAATGTGACTAAAGTGTTAGCCACGAGATCTTCTATTACGGAACGAGTAAAGAGACTTGCCGGTAACGAGATTGAACTAGGTATAGAGATACCGACGATCGAATCTCGGGCAAGTAACATACCGAAGAACAAAGGGAACAGCATACGGGATTAACTGAATCCTTGACATAGAGGTTCAAACGATAAAGATCTTCGTAGAATATGTAGGAGCCAATATGGGCATCCAGGTCCCGCTATTGGTTATTGATCGTAGAGGTGTCTCGGTCATGTCTACATAGTTCTCGAACCCGCAGGGTCTACACACTTAACGTTTGGTGACGATTAGTATAGTTGAGTTATTTTGTTGGTGACCGAAGGTTGTTCGGAGTCCCGGATAAGATCCCGAACGTGACGAGGATCTCCGGAATAGTCCGGAGGTAAAGATTGATATATGTGATAATAGTGTTTTGATCTCCGGAAGAGTTCCGGAGTTCACCGGAAGGGGTTCCGGATGTTTACCGAAGTGTTCGGGTGCAGCAACACTTTATATGGGCCAAATGGATAAAGCCCACGAGGTATTGGAAAGTGGAAAAGGAAGTTTTGCTACTGCCTTAAGCTGGTAAGGCAGTACTACCGCTACTGTAGCAGAGGTACTACCGCTTAAGCTGGTCAAGCGGTACTACCGCTACTGTATCAGCGGTACTACCGCTTAAGCTGGTCAAGCGGTACTACCGCTACTGTAGCAGCGGTACTACCGCTTGTGCGCGGTACTGCAGGGATCCGAGTTGGACTCTTTCCCTGCGGGCCAAACCGACCTTGTGCGGGCAAAACCGACCTGGAGGAGGCTTTTACTCCAAGTTTAGACCCCAAGGCTCAACATATAAATAGAGGGGCAGGGCTAGCACACGGGATACATTAGATTGCCCAAGCCGTGTGCCGGCAACCTCTAGTTCCTCCTACGTCATAATTTCAGTAGTGCTTAGGCGAAGCCCTGCTGAAATAGTTCCTCACCAACATCACCACGCCATCGTGCTGCTGGAACTCTTCTTCTTCTCCGCTCCCTCTTGCTGGATCAAGAAGGCGGAGATCGTCATCAAGCCGTACGTGTGTTGAACGCGGAGGTGCCTTCCGTTCGGCGCTAGATCGTGCTTGGATCGAGGGACGACTTGCGATTTGGATCGCGGAGACGTTCGACTACATCAACCGCGTTTCTTAACGCTTCCGCTTAGCGATCTACAAGGGTATGTAGATTCACTCTCCCTCTCGTAGATGCTCATCACCATGGATAGATCTTGTGTGTGCGTAGGAAAATTTTTGTTTCCCATGCAACGTTCCCTCATGGATGTCGCTGCCGCCATCGCACGGAGGGGGGAAACAACCATGTCGGGCAGACACGGAGGGAATCTTGCGGTGTGTTGGGCCCGGACCTTGATCAGAAGTGTACATATGGGCTGGCCTATCACACCTAGGTGAAAAGGTCCATGGGTCAAACCCCGTCCAGCGAAAGTCAAAGGCCTAGATCCGGCGGTCAACTGTGCCAAGGTTAGACGGGACGGGGTACTTGGGGGGGTAGCTATGCCGCCATGTCTTGCGCTGGGCCCTCTTACACGTCTAGAAGTGTGGTGGCAGGTGTAAGCACCCGGCACGCGGCTCTGGAGTGTGACCCCCCTGACGGATGTCGTTGCCGCCGTCGCACGGAGGGGGGAAACGGCCACGTCGGGCAGACACGGAGGGAATCTTGCGGTGGGTTGGGCCCGGACCTTGATCGGAAGTGTACATATGGGCTGGCCTATCACACCCAGGTGAAAAGGTCCATCTGTCAAACCCCGTCCGGCGAAAGTCAAAGGCCTAGATCCGGCGGTCAACTGTGCCAGGGTTAGACGGGACGGGATACTTCGGGGGTAGCTATGCCGCCAGGTCTTGCGCTGGGCCCTCTTACACGTCTAGAAGTGTGGTGGCAGGTGCAAGCACCCGGCACGCGGCTCCTGAGTGTGCCCCCCTCACGGACGTCGCTGCCGCCGTCGCACGAAGGGGGGAAACGGCCACGTCGGGCAGACACAGAGGGAATCTTGCGGTGGGTTGGGCCCGGACCTTGATCGGAAGTGTACATATGGGCTGGCCTATCACACCTAGGTGAAAAGGTCCATCGGTCAAACCCCGTCCGGCGAAAGTCCAAGGCCTAGATCCGGCGGTCAACTGTGCCAGGGTTAGACGGGACGGGGTACTTGGGGGGGTAGCTATGCCGCCAGGTCTTGCGCTGGGCCCTCTTACACGTCTAGAAGTGTGGTGGCAGGTGCAAGCACCCGGCACGCGGCTCCTGAGTGTGACCCCCCTCACGGACGTCGCTGCCGCCGTCGCACGGAGGGGGGAAACGTCCACGTTGGGCAGACACGGAGGGAATCTTGCGGTGGGTTGGGCCCGGACCTTGATCGGAAGTGTACATATGGGCTGGCCTATCACACCTAGGTGAATAGGTCCATCGTTCAAACCCCGTCCTGCGAAAGTCAAAGGCCTAGATCCGGCGGTCAACTATGCCAGGGTTAGACGGGACGGGGTACTTGGGGGGTAGCTATGCCGCCATGTCTTGCGCTGGTCCCTCTTACACGTCTAGAAGTGTGGTGGCAGGTGCAAGCACCCGGCACGCAGCTCCGGAGTGTGACCCCCCCTCACGGATGTCGCTGCCGCCGTCGCACGGACGGGGGAAACGGCCACGTCGGGCAGACACTGAGGGAATCTTGCGGTGGGTTGGGCCGGGACCTTGATCGGAAGTGTACATATGGGCTGGCCTATCACACCCAGGTGAAAAGGTCCATCGGTCAAACCCCGTCCGGCGAAAGTCCAAGGCCTAGATCCAGCGGTCAACTGTGCCAGGGTTAGACGGGACGGGGTACTTGGGGGGGTAGCTATGCCGCCAGGTCTTGCGCTGGGCCCTCTTACACGTCTAGAAGTGTGGTGGCAGGTGCAAGCACCTGGCACGCGGCTCCGGAGTGTGACCCCCCTCACGGACGTCGCTGCCGCCGTCGCACGGAGGGGGGAAACGGCCACGTTGGGCAGACACAGAGGGAATCTTGCGGTGGGTTGGGCCCGGACCTTGATCGGAAGTGTACATATGGGCTGGCCTATCACACCTAGGTGAAAAGGTCCATCGGTCAAATCCCGTCCGGCGAAAGTCAAAGGCCTAGATCCGGCGGTCAGCTGTGCCAGGGTTAGACGGGACGGGGTACTTGGGGGGGGGGGGTAGCTATGCCGCCAGGTCTTGCGCTGGGCCCTCTTACACGTCTAGAAGTGTGGTGGCAGGTGCAAGCACCCGGCACGCGGCTCCGTAGTGTGACCCCCCTGGCGGATGTTGCTGCCGCCGTCGCATGGAGGGGGGAAACGGCCACGTCGGGTAGACACGGAGGGAATCTTGCGGTGGGTTGGGCCCGGACCTTGATCGGAAGTGTAAATATGGGCTGGCCTATCACACCTAGGTGAAAAGGTCCATCGGTCAAACCCCGTCCGGCGAAAGTCAAAGGCCTAGATCTGGCGGTCAACTGTGCTAGGGTTAGACGGGACGGGGTACTTGGGGGGGTGGTAGCTATGCCGCCAGGTCTTGCGCTGGCCCCTCTTACACATCTAGAAGTGTGGTGGCAGGTGCAAGCACCTGGCACGCGGCTCCGGAGTGTGACCCCCCTCACGGATGTCGCTGCGGCCGTCGCACGGAGGGGGGAAACAGCCACGTTGGGCAGACACAAAGGGAATCTTGCGGTGGGTTGGGCCCGGACCTTGATCGGAAGTGTACATATGGGCTGGCCTATCACACCTAGGTGAAAAGGTCCATCGGTCAAACCCCGTCCGTCGAAAGTCAAAGGCCTAGATCCGGCGGTCAGCTGTGCCAGGGTTAGACGGGACGGGGTACTTGGGGGGGGGGGGTAGCTATGCCGCCAGGTCTTGCGCTGGGCCCTCTTACACGTCTAGAAATGTGGTGGCAGGTGCAAGCACCCGGCATGCGACTCCGTAGTGTGACCCCCCTGGCGGATGTTGCTGCCGCCATCGCATGGAGGGGGAAAACGGCCACGTCGGGCAGACACGGAGGGAATCTTGCTGTGGGTTGGGCCCGGACCTTGATCGGAAGTGTACATATGGGCTGGCCTATCACACCCAGGTGAAAAGGTCCATCGGTCAATCCCCGTCCGGCGAAAGTCAAAGGCCTAGATCCGGCGGTCAACTATGCCAGGGTTAGACGGGACGGGGTACTTGGGGGGGGGGGGTAGCTATGCCGCCAGGTCTTGCGCTGGGCCCTCTTACACGTCTAGAAGTGTGGTGGCAGGTGCAAGCACCCAGCACACGACTCCTTAGTGTGACCCCCCTCACAGAAGTCGCTGCCGCAGTCGCACGGAGGGGGGAAACGGCCACGTCGGGCAGACACGGAGGGAATCTTGCGGTGGGTTGGGCCCGGACCTTGATCAGAAGTGTACATATGGGCTGGCCTATCACACCTAGGTGAAAAGGTCCATCGGTCAAACCCCGTCCGGCGAAAGTCAAAGGCCTATATCCGGCGGTCAACTGTGCCAGGGTTAGACGGGATGGGATACTTGGGGGGGGTAGCTATGCCGCCAGGTCTTGCGCTGGGCCCTCTTACACGTCTAGAAGTGTGGTGGCAGGTGCAAGCACCCGACACGCGGCTCCGGAGTGTGATCCCTCTCACGGACGTCGTTGCCGCCGTCGCATGGAGGGGGGAAACGGCCACGTCGGGCAGACACGGAGGGAATCTTGCGGTGGGTTGGGCCCGGACCTTGATCAGAAGTGTACATATGGGTTGGCCTATCACACCTAGGTGAAAAGGTCCATGGGTCAAACCCCGTCGGGCGAAAGTCAAAGGCCTAGATCCGGCGGTCAACTGTGCCAGGGTTAGACGGGACGGGGTACTTGGGGGGGTAGCTATGCCGCCAGGTCTTGCGTTGGGCCCTCTTACACGTCTAGAAGTGTGGTGGCAGGTGCAAGCACCCGGCACGCGGCTCCGGAGTGTGACCCCCCTCACGGCCGTCGCTGCCGCCGTCGCACGGAGGGGGTAAACGGCCACGTCGGGCAGACACGGAGGGAATCTTGCGGTCGGTTGGGCCCGGACCTTGATCAGAAGTGTACATATGGGCTGGCCTATCACACCTAGGTGAAAAGGTCCATCGGTCAAACCCCGTCCGGCGAAAGTCAAAGGCCTAGATCCGGCGGTCAACTGTGCCACGGTTAGACGGGATGGGGTACTTGGGGGGGGGTAGCTATGCCCCCAGGTCTTGCACTGGGCCCTCTTACACGTCTAGAAGTGTGGTGGCAGGTGCAAGCACCTGACACGCGGCTCCGGAGTGTGACCACCTTCACGGACGTCGTTGCCGCCGTCGCACGGAGGGGGGAAACGGCCACGTCGGGCAGACACGGAGGGAATCTTGCGGTGGGTTGGGCCCGGACCTTGATCGGAAGTGTACATATGGGCTGGCCTATCACACCTAGGTGAAATGGTCCATCGGTCAAACCCCGTCCGGCGAAAGTCAAAAGCCTAGATCCGGCGGTCAACTGTGCCAGGGTTAGACGGGACAGGGTACTTGGGGGGGTAGCTATGCCGCCAGGTCTTGCGTTGGGCCCTCTTACACGTCTAGAAGTGTGGTGGCAGGTGCAAGCACCCAGCACGCGGCTCCGGAGTGTGAACCCCCTCACGGACGTCGCTGCCGCCGTCGCACGGAGGGGGGAAACGGCCACGTCGGGCAGACACGGAGGGAATCTTGCGGTCGGTTGGGCCCGGACCTTGATCAGAAGTGTATATATGGGTTGGCCTATCACACCTAGGTGAAAAGGTCCATCGGTCAAACCCCGTCCGGCGAAAGTCAAAGGCCTAGATCCGGCGGTCAACTGTGCCACGGTTAGACGGGATGGGGTACTTGGGGGGGGGTAGCTATGCCGCCAGGTCTTGCACTGGGCCCTCTTACACGTCTAGAAGTGTGGTGGCAGGTGCAAGCACCTGACACGCGGCTCCGGAGTGTGACCCCCCTCACGGACGTCGTTGCCGCCGTCGCACGGAGGGGGGAAACGGCCACGTCGGGCAGACACGGAGGGAATCTTGCGGTGGGTTGGGCCCGGACCTTGATCGGAAGTGTACATATGGGCTGGCCTATCACACCTAGGTGAAATGGTCCATCAGTCAAACCCCGTCCGGCGAAAGTCAAAGGCCTAGATTCGGCGGTCAACTGTGCCAGGGTTAGACAGGACGGGGTACTTGGGGGGGGGGGGGGTAGCTATGCTGCCAGGTCTTGCGCTGGGCCGTCTTACATGTCTAGAAGTGTGGTGGCAGGTGCAAGCACCCGGCACGCGGCTCCGGAGTGTGACCCCCCTCACGAATGTCGCTGCCGCCGTCGCACGGAGGGGGGAAACGGCCACGTCGGGCAGACACGGAGGGAATCTTGCGGTGGGTTGGGCCTGGACCTTGATCGGAAGTGTACATATGGGCTAGCCTATCACACCTAGGTGAAAAGGTCCATCGGTCAAACCCCGTCCGGCGAAAGTCAAAGGCCTAGATCCGGCGGTCAACTATGCCAGGGTTAGACGGGACGGGGTACTTGGGGGGGGTAACTATGCCGCCAGGTCTTGCGCTAGGCCCTCTTACACGTCTAGAAGTGTGGTGGGAGGTCCAAGCACCCGGCACGCAGCTCCGGAGTGTGACCCCCCTCATGGACGTCGCTGCCGCCGTCGCACGGAGGGGGGAAACGGCCACGTCGGGCAGACACGGAGGGAATCTTGCGGTGGGTTGGGCCCGGACCTTGATCGGAAGTGTACATATGGGCTGGCCTATCACACCTAGGTGAAAAGGTCCATCGGTCAAACCCCGTCCGGCGAAAGTCAAAGGCCTAGATCTGGCGGTCAATTGGGCCAGGGTTAGACGGGACGGGGTACTTGGGGGGGGGGGGGTAGCTATGCCGCCAGGTCTTGCGCTGGGCCCTCTTACACGTCTAGACGTGTGGTGGCAGGTGCAAGCACCTGACACGCGGCTCCGGAGTGTGACCCCCCTCACGGACGTCGTTGCCGCCGTCGCACGGAGGGGGGAAACGGCCACGTCGGGCAGACACGGAGGGAATCTTACGGTGGGTTGGGCCCGGACCTTGATCGGAAGTGTACATATGGGCTGGCCTATCACACCTAGGTGAAATGGTCCATCGGTCAAACCCCGTCCGGCGAAAGTCAAAGGCCTAGATTCGGCGGTCAACTGTGCCAGGGTTAGACAGGACGGGGTACTTGGGGGGGGGGGGGTAGCTATGCTGCCAGGTCTTGCGCTGGGCCGTCTTACATGTCTAGAAGTGTGGTGGCAGGTGCAAGCACCCGGCACGCGGCTCCGGAGTGTGACCCCCCTCACGGATGTCGCTGCCGCCGTCGCACGGAGGGGGGAAACGGCCACGTCGGGCAGACACGGACGGAATCTTGCGGTGGGTTGGGCCTGGACCTTGATCGGAAGTGTACATATGGGCTAGCCTATCACACCTAGGTGAAAAGGTCCATCGGTCAAACCCCGTCCGGCGAAAGTCAAAGGCCTAGATCCGGCGGTCAACTATGCCAGGGTTAGACGGGACGGGGTACTTGGGGGGGGGTAACTATGCCGCCAGGTCTTGCGCTAGGCCCTCTTACACGTCTAGAAGTGTGGTGGCAGGTCCAAGCACCCGGCACGCAGCTCCGGAGTGTGACCCCCCTCATGGACGTCGCTGCCGCCGTCGCACGGAGGGGGGAAACGGCCACGTCGGGCAGACACGGAGGGAATCTTGCGGTGGGTTGGGCCCGGACCTTGATCGGAAGTGTACATATGGGCAGGCCTATCACACCTAGGTGAAAAGGTCCATCGGTCAAACCCCGTCCGGCGAAAGTCAAAGGCCTAGATCTGGCGGTCAATTTGGCCAGGGTTAGACGGGACGGGGTACTTGGGGGGGGGTAGCTATGCCGCCAGGTCTTGCGCTGGGCCCTCTTACACGTCTAGACGTGTGGTGGCAGCTGCAAGCACCCGACACGCGGCTCCGGAGTGTGACCCCCCTCACGGATGTCGCTGCCGCCGTCGCACGGAGGGGGGAAACGGCCACGTCGGGCAGACACGGAGGGAATCTTGCGGTGGGTTGGGCCCGGACCTTGATCGGAAGTGTACATATGGGCTGGCCTATCACACCTAGGTGAAATGGTCCATCGGTCAAACCCCGTCCGGCGAAAGTCAAAGGCCTAGATCCGGCGGTCAACTGTGCCAGGGTTAGACGGGACAGGGTACTTGGGGGGGTAGCTATGCCGCCAGGTCTTTCGTTGGGCCCTCTTACACGTCTAGAAGTGTGGTGGCAGGTGCAAGCACCCAGCACGCGGCTCCGGAGTGTGACCCCCCTCACGGACGTCGCTGCCGCCGTCGCACGGAGGGGGGAAACGGCCACGTCGGGCAGACACGGAGGGAATCTTGCGGTCGGTTGGGCCCGGACCTTGATCAGAAGTGTACATATGGGTTGGCCTATCACACCTAGGTGAAAAGGTCCATCGGTCAAACCCCGTCCGGCGAAAGTCAAAGGCCTAGATCCGGCGGTCAACTGTGCCACGGTTAGACGGGATGGGGTACTTGGGGGGGGGGTAGCTATGCCGCCAGGTCTTGCACTGGGCCCTCTTACACGTCTAGAAGTGTGGTGGCAGGTGCAAGCACCTGACACGCGGCTCCGGAGTGTGACCCCCCTCACGGACGTCGTTGCCGCCGTCGCACGGAGGGGGGAAACGGCCACGTCGGGCAGACACGGAGGGAATCTTGCGGTGGGTTGGGCCCGGACCTTGATCGGAAGTGTACATATGGGCTGGCCTATCACACCTAGGTGAAATGGTCCATCGGTCAAACCCCGTCCGGCGAAAGTCAAAGGCCTAGATTCGGCGGTCAACTGTGCCAGGGTTAGACGGGACGGGGTACTTGGGGGGGGTAGCTATGCTGCCAGGTCTTGCGCTGGGCCGTCTTACATGTCTAGAAGTGTGGTGGCAGGTGCCAGCACCCGGCACGCGGCTCCGGAGTGTGACCCCCCTCACGGATGTCGCTGCCGCCGTCGCACGGAGGGGGGAAACGGCCACGTCGGGCAGACACGGAGGGAATCTTGCGGTGGGTTGGGCCTGGACCTTGATCGGAAGTGTACATATGGGCTAGCCTATCACACCTAGGTGAAAAGGTCCATCGGTCAAACCCCGTCCGGCGAAAGTCAAAGGCCTAGATCCGGCGGTCAACTATGCCAGGGTTAGACGGGACGGGGTACTTGGGGGGGGGGAACTATGCCGCCAGGTCTTGCGCTAGGCCCTCTTACACGTCTAGAAGTGTGGTGGCAGGTCCAAGCACCCGGCACGCGGCTCCGGAGTGTGACCCCCCTCATGGACGTCGCTGCCGCCGTCGCACGGAGGGGGGAAACGGCCACGTCGGGCAGACACGGAGGGAATCTTGCGGTGGGTTGGGCCCGGACCTTGATCGAAAGTGTACATATGGGCTGGCCTATCACACCTAGGTGAAAAGGTCCATCGGTCAAACCCCGTCCGGCGAAAGTCAAAGGCCTAGATCTGGCGGTCAATTGGGCCAGGGTTAGACGGGACGGGGTACTTGGGGGGGGGGGGGTAGCTATGCCGCCAGGTCTTGCGCTGGGCCCTCTTACACGTCTAGACGTGTGGTGGCAGCTGCAAGCACCCGACACGCGGCTCCGGAGTGTGACCCCCCTCACGGATATCGCTGCCGCCGTCGCACGGAGGGGGGAAACGGCCACGTCGGGCAGACACGGAGGGAATCTTGCGGTGGGTTGGGCCCGGACCTTGATCGGAAGTGTACATATGGGCTCGCCTATCACACCTAGGTGAAAAGGTCCATCGGTCAAACCCCGTCCGGCGAAAGTCAATGGCCAAGATCCGGCGGTCAACTGTGCCAGGGTTAGACGGGACGGGGTACTTGGGGAGGGGTACCTATGCCGCCAGGTCTTGCGCTTGGCCCTCTTACACGTCTAGAAGTGTGGTGGCAGGTACAAGCACCCGGCACGCGGCTCCGGATTGTGACCCCCCTCACAGATGTCGCTGTCGCCGTCGCACGGAGGGATGAAACGGCCACGTCGGGCAGACACGGAGGGAATCTTGCGGTGGGTTGGGCCTGGACCTTGATCGGAAGTGTACATATGGGCTGGCCTATCACACCCAGGATAAAAGGTCCATCGGTCAAGCCCCGTCCGGTGAAAGTCAAAGGCCTAGATTCGGCGGTCAACTGTGCCAGGGTTAGACGGGACGGGGTACTTGGGGGGGGTAGCTATGCTGCCATGTCTTGCGCTGGGCCCTCTTACACGTCTAGAAGTGTGGTGGCAGGTGCAAGCTCCCGGCAAGCGGCTCCGGAGTGTGACCCCCCTCACGGACGTCGCTGCCGCCGTCGCACGGAGGGGGGAAACGGCCACGTCGGGCAGACACGGAGGGAATCTTGTGGTGGGTTGGGCCCGGACCTTGATTGGAAGTGTACATATGGGCTGGCCTATCACACCTAGGTGAAAAGGTCCATCGGTCAAACCCCGTCCGGCGAAAGTCAAATTCCTAGATTCGGCGGTCAACTGTGCCAGGGTTTGATGGGACGGGGTACTTGGGGGGGTGGGGTAGATATGCCGCCAGGTCTTGCGCTGGGCCCTCTTACACGTCTAGAAGTGTGGTGGCAGGTGCAAGCACCTGGCACGCGGCCCCGGAGTGTGACCCCCCTCACGGACGTCGCTACCGCCGTCAAACGGAGGTGGGAAACGGCCACGTTGGGCAGACACGGAGGGAATCTTGCGGTGGGTTGGGCCCGGACCTTGATCGGAAGTGTACATATGGGCTGGCCTATCACACCCAGGATAAAAGGTCCATCGGTCAAGCCCCGTCCGGTGAAAGTCAAAGGCCTAGATTCGGCGGTCAACTGTGCCAGGGTTAGACGGGACGGGGTACTTGGGGGGGGGGGGTAGCTATGCTGCCATGTCTTGCGCTGGGCCCTCTTAAATGTCTAGAAGTGTGGTGGCAGGTGCAAGCACCCGGCACACGGCTCCGGAGTGTGACCCCCCTCACGGACGTCGCTGTCGCCGTCGCACGGAGGGGGGAAACGGCCACGTCGGGCAGACACGGAGGGAATCTTGCGGTCGGTTGGGCCCGGACCTTGATCGGAAGTGTACATATGGGCTGGCCTATCACACCTAGGTGAAAAGGTCCATCGGTCAAACCCCGTCCGGCGAAAGTCAATGGCCAAGATCCTGCGGTCAACTGTGCCAGGGTTAGACGGGACGGGGTACTTGGGGAGGGGTACCTATGCCGCCAGGTCTTGCGCTTGGCCCTCTTACACGTCTAGAAGTGTGGTGGCAGGTACAAGCACCCGGCACGCGGCTCCGGATTGTGACCCCCCTTACAGATGTCGCTGCCGCCGTCGCACGGAGGGGGGAAACGGCCACGTCGGGCAGACACGGAGGGAATCTTGCGGTGGGTTGGGCCTGGAACTTGATCGGAAGTGTAAATATGGGCTGGCCTATCACACCTAGGTGAAAAGGTCCATCGGTCAAACCCCGTCCGGCGAAAGTCCAAGGCCTAGATCCGGCGGTCAACTGTGCCAGGGTTAGACGGGACGGGGTACTTGGGGGGTAGCTATGCCGCCAGGTCTTGCGTTGGGCCCTCTTACACGTCTAGAAGTTTGGTGGCAGGTGCAAGCACCCAGCACGCGGCTCCGGAGTGTGACCCCCCTCACGGACGTCGCTGCCGCCGTCGCACGGAGGGGGGAAACGGCCACGTCGGGCAGACACGGAGGGAATCTTGCGGTCGGTTGGGCCCGGACCTTGATCAGAAGTGTACATATGGGCTGGTCTATCACACCTAGGTGAAAAGGTCCATCGGTCAAACCCCGTCCGGCGAAAGTCAAAGGCCTAGATCCGGCGGTCAACTGTGCCACGGTTAGACGGGATGGGGTACTTGGGGGGGTAGCTATGCCGCCAGGTCTTGCACTGGGCCCTCTTACACGTCTAGAAGTGTGGTGGCAGGTGCAAGCACCCGACACGCGGCTCCGGAGTGTGACCCCCCTCACGGACGTCGTTGCCGCCGTCGCACGGAGGGGGGAAACGGCCACGTCGGGCAGACACGGAGGGAATCTTGCGGTGGGATGGGCCCGGACCTTGATCGAAAGTGTACATATGGGCTGGCCTATCACACCTAGGTGAAAAGGTCCATCGGTCAAACTCCGTCCGACGAAAGTCAAAGGCCTAGATCCGGCGGTCAACTATGCCAGGGTTAGATGGGACGGGGTACTTGGGGGGGGGGTAGCTATGCCGCCAGGTCTTGCGCTGGGCCCTCTTACACGTCTAGAAGTGTGGTGGCAGGTGCAAGCACCCGGCACGCGGCTCCGGAGTGTGACCCCCCTCACGGATGTCGCTGCCGCCGTCGCACGGAGGGAGGAAACGGCCACGTCGGGCAGACACGGAGGGAATCTTGCGGTGCGTTGGGCCTGGACCTTGATCGGAAGTGTACATATGGGCTAGCCTATCACACCTAGGTGAAAAGGTCCATCGGTCAAACCCCGTCCGGCGAAAGTCAATGGCCTAGATCCGGCGGTCAACTGTGCCAGGGTTAGACGGGACGGGGTACTTGGGGGGGGTAGCTATGCTGCCATGTCTTGCGCTGGGCCCTCTTACACGTCTAGAAGTGTGGTGGCAGGTGCAAGCACCCGGCACGCGGCTCCGGAGTGTGACCCCCCTCACGGACGTCGCTGCCGCCGTCGCACGGAGGGGGGAAACGGCCACGTCGGGCAGACACGGAGGGAATCTTGTGGTGGGTTGGGCCCGGACCTTGATCGGAAGTGTACATATGGGCTGGCCTATCACACCTAGGTGAAAAGGTCCATCGGTCAAACCCCGTCCGGCGAAAGTCAAAGGCCTAGATTCGGCGGTCAACTGTGCCAGGGTTTGATGGGACGGGGTACTTGGGGGGGTGGGGTAGATATGCCGCCAGGTCTTGCGCTGGGCCCTCTTACACGTCTAGAAGTGTGGTGGCAGGTGCAAGCACCTGGCACGCGGCCCCGGAGTGTGACCCCCCTCACGGACGTCGCTGCCGCCGTCAAACGGAGGGGGGAAACGGCCACGTTGGGCAGACACGGAGGGAATCTTGCGGTGGGTTGGGCCCGGACCTTGATCGGAAGTGTACATATGGGCTGGCCTATCACACCTAGGTGAAAAGGTCCATCGGTCAAACCCCGTCCGGCGAAAGTCAAAGGCTTAGATCCGGCGGTCAACTGTGCCAGGGTTAAACGGGACGGGGTACTTGGGGGGGGGGGTAGCTATGCTGCCAGGTCTTGCGCTGGGCCCTCTTAAATGTCTAGAAGTGTGGTGGCAGGTGCAAGCACCCGGCACGCGGCTCCAGAGTGTGACCCCCCTCACGGATGTCGCTGCCGCCGTCGCACGGAGGGAGGAAACGGCCACGTCGGGCAGACACGGAGGGAATCTTCCGGTGGGTTGGGCCTGGACCTTGATCGGAAGTGTACATATGGGCTAGCCTATCACACCTAGGTGAAAAGGTCCATCGGTCAAACCCCGTCCGGCGAAAGTCAATGGCCTAGATCCGGCGGTCAACTGTGCCAGGGTTAGACGGGACGGGGTACTTGGGGAGGGGTAGCTATGCCGCCAGGTCTTGCCCTTGGCCCTCTTACACGTCTAGAAGTGTGGTGGCAGGTGCAAGCACCCGGCACGCGGCTCCGGAGTGTGACCCCCCTCACAGATGTCGCTGCCGCCGTCGCACGGAGGGGGGAAACGGCCACGTCGGGCAGACACGGAGGGAATCTTGCGGTGGGTTGGGCCTGGACCTTGATCGGAAGTGTACATATGGGCTGGCCTATCACACCTAGGTGAAAAGGTCCATCGGTCAAACCCCGTCCGGCGAAAGTCAAAGGCCTAGATCCGGCGGTCAACTGTGCCAGGGTTAGACGGGATGGGGTACTTGGGGGGGTAGCTATGCCGCCAGGTCTTGCGTTGGGCCCTCTTACACGTCTAGAAGTTTGGTGGCAGGTGCAAGCACCCAGCACGCGGCTCCGGAGTGTGACCCCCCTCACGGACGTCGCTGTCGCCGTCGCACGGAGGGGGGAAACGGCCACGTCGGGCAGACACGGAGGGAATCTTGCGGTCGGTTGGGCCCGGACCTTGATCAGAAGTGTACATATGGGCTGGTCCATCACACATAGGTGAAAAGGTCCATCGGTCAAACCCCGTCCGGCGAAAGTCAAAGGCCTAGATCCGGCGGTCAACTGTGCCACGGTTAGACGGGATGGGGTACTTGGGGGGGGGTAGCTATGCCGCCAGGTCTTGCACTGGGCCCTCTTACACGTCTAGAAGTGTGGTGGCAGGTGCAAGCACCCGACACGCGGCTCCGGAGTGTGACCCCCCTCACGGACGTCGTTGCCGCCGTCGCACGGAGGGGGGAAACGGCCACGTCGGGCAGACACGGAGGGAATGTTGCGGTGGGTTGGGCCCAGACCTTGATCGGAAGTGTACATATGGGCTGGCCTATCACACCTAGGTGAAAAGGTCCATCGGTCAAACCCCGTCCGGCGAAAGTCAAAGGCCTAGATCCGGCGGTCAACTATGCCAGGGTTAGACGGGACGGGGTAATTGGGGGGGGTGGTAGATATGCCGCCAGGTCTTGCGCTGGGCCCTCTTACACGTCTAGAAGTGTGGTGGCAGGTGCAAGCACCTGGCACGCGGCCCCGGAGTGTGACCCCCCTCACGGACGTCGCTGCCGCCGTCAAACGGAGGGGGGAAACGGCCACGTTGGGCAGACACGGAGGGAATCTTGCGGTGGGTTGGGCCTGGACCTTGATCGGAAGTGTACATATGGGCTGGCCTATCACACCTAGGTGAAAAGGTCCATCGGTCAAACCCCGTCCGGCGAAAGTTAAAGGCCTAGATCCGGCGGTCAACTGTGCCAGGGTTAAACGGGACGGGGTACTTGGGGGGGGGGTAGCTATGCTGCCAGGTCTTGCGCTGGGCCCTCTTACATGTCTAGAAGTGTGGTGGCAGGTGCAAGCACCCGGCACGCGGCTCCGGAGTGTGACCCCCCTCACGGATGTCGCTGCCGCCGTCGCACGGAGGGAGGAAACGGCCACGTCGGGCAGACACGGAGGGAATCTTGCGGTGGGTTTGGCCTGGACCTTGATCGGAAGTGTACATATGGGCTAGCCTATCACACCTAGGTGAAAAGGTCCATCGGTCAAACCCCGTCCGGCGAAAGTCAAAGGCCTAGATCCGGCGGTCAACTGTGCCAGGGTTAGACGGGACGGGGTACTTGGGGGGGTAACTATGCCGCCAGGTCTTGCGCTAGGCCCTCTTACACGTCTAGAAGTGTGGTGGCAGGTCCAAGCACCCGGCACGCGGCTCCGGAGTGTGACCCCCCTCATGGATGTCGCTGCCGCCGTCGCACGGAGGGGGGAAACGGCTACGTCGGGCAGACATGGAGGGAATGTTGCGGTGGGTTGGTCCCGGACCTTGATCGGAAGTGTACATATGGGCCGGCCTATCACACCTAGGTGAAAAGGTCCATCGGTCAAACCCCGTCCGGCGAAAGTCAAAGGCCTAGATCTGGCGGTCAATTGGGCCAGGGTTAGACGGGACGGGGTACTTGGGGGGAGGGGGGTAGCTATGCCGCCAGGTCTTGCGCTGGGCCCTCTTACACGTCTAGAAGTGTGGTGGCAGGTGCAAGAGCCCGACACGCGGCTCCGGAGTGTGACCCCCCTCACGGATGTCGCTGCCGCCGTCGCACGGAGGGGGGAAACGGCCACGTCGGGCAGACACGGAGGGAATCTTGTGGTGGGTTGGGCCCGGACCTTGATCGGAAGTGTACATATGGGCTGGCCTATCACACCTAGGTGAAAAGGTCCATCGGTCAAACCCCGTCCGGCGAAAGTCAAAGGCCTAGATTCGGCGGTCAACTGTGCCAGGGTTAGACGGGACGGGGTACTTGGGGGGGGGGGTAGATATGCGCCAGGTCTTGCGCTGGGCCCTCTTACACGTCTAGAAGTGTGGTGGCAGGTGCAAGCACCTGGCACGCGGCCCCGGAGTGTGACCCCCCTCACGGACGTCGCTGCCGCCGTCAAACGGAGGGGGGAAACGGCCACGTTGGGCAGACACGGAGGGAATCTTGCGGTGGGTTGGGCCCGGACCATGATCGGAAGTGTACATATGGGCTGGCCTATCACACCTAGGTGAAAAGGTCCATCGGTCAAACCCCGTCCGGCGAAAGTCAAAGGCCTAGATCCGGCGGTCAACTGTGCAAGGGTTAAACGGGACGGGGTACTTGGGGGGGGTAGCTATGCTGCCAGGTCTTGCGCTGGGCCCTCTTACATGTCTAGAAGTGTGGTGGCAGGTGCAAGCACCCGGCACGCGGCTCCGGAGTGTGACCCCCCTCACGGATGTCGCTGCCGCCGTCGCACGGAGGGAGGAAACGGCCACGGAGGGAATCTTGCGGTGGGTTGGGCCTGGACCTTGATCGGAAGTGTACATATGGGCTAGCCTATCACACCTAGGTGAAAAGGTCCATCGGTCAAACCCCGTCCGGCGAAAGTCAATGGCCTAGATCCGGCGGTCAACTGTGCCAGGGTTAGACGGGACGGGGTACTTGGGGAGGGGTAGCTATGCCGCCAGGTCTTGCGCTTGGCCCTCTTACACGTCTAGAAGTGTGGTGGCAGGTGCAAGCACCCGGCACGCGGCTCCGGAGTGTGACCCCCCTCACAGATGTCGCTGCCGCCGTCGCACGGAGGGAGGAAACAGCCACGTCGGGCAGACACGGAGGGAATCTTGCGGTGGGTTGGGCCTGGACCTTGATCGGAAGTGTACATATGGGCTGGCCTATCACACCTAGGTGAAAAGGTCCATCGGTCAAACCCCATCCGGCGAAAGTCAAAGGCCTAGATCCGCCGGTCAACTGTGCCAGGGTTAGACGGGATGGGGTACTTGGGGGGGTAGCTATGCCGCCAGGTCTTGCGTTGGGCCCTCTTACACGTCTAGAAGTTTGGTGGCAGGTGCAAGCACCCAGCACGCGGCTCCGAGTGTGACCCCCCTCACGGACGTCGCTGCCGCCGTCGCACGGAGGGGGGGAAACGGCCACGTCGGGCAGACACGGAGGGAATCTTGCGGTCGGTTGGGCCCGGACCTTGATCAGAAGTGTACATATGGGTTGGTCTATCACACATAGGTGAAAAGGTCCATCGGTCAAACCCCGTCCGGCGAAAGTCAAAGGCCTAGATCCGGCGGTCAACTGTGCCACGGTTAGACGGGATGGGGTACTTGGGGGGTAGCTATGCCGCCAGGTCATGCACTGGGCCCTCTTACACGTCTAGAAGTGTGGTGGCAGGTGCAAGCACCCGACACGCGGCTCCGGAGTGTGACCCCCCTCACGGACGTCGTTGCCACCGTCGCACGGAGGGGGGAAACGGCCACGTCGGGCAGACACGGAGGGAATCTTGCGGTGGGTTGGGCCCAGACCTTGATCGGAAGTGTACATATGGGCTGGCCTATCACACCTAGGTGAAAAGGTCCATCGGTCAAACCCCGTCCGGAGAAAGTCAAAGGCCTAGATCCGGCGGTCAACTATGCCAGGGTTAGACGGGACGGGGTACTTGGGGGGGGGGGGGTAGCTATGCCGCCAGGTCTTGCGCTGGGCCCTCTTACACGTCTAGAAGTGTGGTGGCAGGTGCAAGCACCCGGCACGCGGCTCCGGAGTGTGACCCCCCTCACGGATGTCGCTGCCGCCGTCGCACGGAGGGGGGAAACGGACACGTCGGGCAGACACGGAGGGAATCTTGTGGTGGGTTGGGCCCAGACCTTGATCGGAAGTGTACATATGGGCTGGCCTATCACACCCAGGTGAAAAGGTCCATCGGTCAAACCCCGTCCGGCGAAAGTCAAAGGCCTAGATTCGGCGGTCAACTATGCCAGGGTTAGACGGGACGGGGTACTTGGGGGGGTAGCTATGCCGCCATGTCTTGCGTTGGGCCCTCTTACACGTCTAGAAGTGTGGTGGCAGGTGCAAGCACCCGGCACGCGGCTCCGGAGTGTGACCCCCCTCACGGACATCGCTTCCGCCGTCGCACGGAGGGGGGAAATGGCCACGTCGTGCAGACACGGAGGGAATCTTGTGGTGGGTTGGGCCCGGACCTTGATCGGAAGTGTATAAATGGGCTGGCCTATCACACCTAGGTGAAAAGGTCCATCGGTCAAACCCCGTCCGGCGAAAGTCAAAGGCCTAGATTCGGCGGTCAACTATGCCAGGGTTAGACGGGACGGGGTAATTGGGGGGGTGGTAGATATGCCGCCAGGTCTTGCGCTGGGCCCTCTTACATGTCTAGAAGTGTGGTGGCAGGTGCAAGCACCTGGCACGCGGCCCCGGAGTGTGACCCCCCTCACGGACGTCGCTGCCGCCGTCAAACGGAGGGGGGAAACGGCCACGTTGGGCAGACACGGAGGGAATCTTGCGGTGGGTTGGGCCCGGACCTTGATCGGAAGTGTACATATGGGCTGGCCTATCACACCTAGGTGAAAAGGTCCATCGGTCAAACCCCGTCCTGCGAAAGTCAAAGGCCTAGATCTGGCGGTCAACTGTGCCAGGGTTAAACGGGACGGGGTACTTGGGGGGGGGGGTAGCTATGCTGCCAGGTCTTGCGCTGGGCCCTCTTACATGTCTAGAAGTGTGGTGGCAGGTGCAAGCACCCGGCACGCGGCTCCGGAGTGTCACCCCCCTCACGGATGTCGCTGCCGCCGTCGTACGGAGGGAGGAAACGGCCACGTCGGGCAGACACGGAGGGAATCTTGCGGTGGGTTGGGCCTGGACCTTGATCGGAAGTGTACATATGGGCTAGCCTATCACACCTAGGTGAAAAGGTGCATCGGTCAAACCCCGTCCGGCGAAAGTCAATGGCCTAGATCCGGCGGTCAACTGTGCCAGGGTTAGACGGGACGGGGTACTTGGGGGGGGGTAACTATGCCACCAGGTCTTGCGCTAGGCCCTCTTACACGTCTGGAAGTGTGGTGGCAGGTCCAAGCACCCGGCACGCGGCTCCGGAGTGTGACCCCCCTCATGGATGTCGCTGCCGCCGTCGCACGGAGGGGGGAAACGGCCACGTCGGGCAGACACGGAGGGAATCTTGAGGTGGGTTGGTCCCGGACCTTGATCGGAAGTGTACATATGGGCCGGCCTATCACGCCTAGGTGAAAAGGTCCATCGGTCAAACCCCGTCCGGCGAAAGTCAAAGGCCTAGATCCGGCGGTCAATTGTGCCAGGGTTAGACGGGACGGGGTACTTGGGGGGAGGGGGGTAGCTATGCCGCCAGGTCTTGCGCTGGGCCCTCTTACACGTCTAGAACTGTGGTGGCAGGTGCAAGAACCCGACACGCGGCTCCGGAGTGTGACCCCCCTCACGGATGTCGCTGCCGCCGTCGCACGGAGGGGGGAAACGGCCACGTCGGGCAGACACGGAGGGAATCTTGCGGTGGGTTGGGACCGGACCTTGATCGGAAGTGTACATATGGCCTGGCCTATCACACCTAGGTGAAAAGGTGCATCGGTCAAACCCCGTCCGGCGAAAGTCAATGGCCTAGATCCGGCGGTCAACTGTGCCAGGGTTAGACGGCACGGGGTACTTGGGGAGGGGTAGCTATGCCGCTAGGTCTTGCTCTTGGCCCTCTTACACGTCTAGAAGTGTGGTGGCAGGTGCAAGCACCTGGCACGCGGCTCCGGAGTGTGACCCCCCTCACGGATGTCGCTGCCGCCGTCGCACGGTGGGGGGAAACGGCCACGTCGGGCAGACACGGAGGGAATCTTGCGGTGGGTTGGGCCCGGACCTTGATCGGAAGTGTACATATGGGCTGGCCTATCACACCTAGGTGAAAAGGTCCATCGGTCAAACCCCGTCCGGCGAAAGTCAAAGGCCTAGATCCGGCGGTCAACTATGCCAGGGTTAGACGGGACGGGGTACTTGGGGGGGGTAGCTATGCCGCCAGGTCTTGCGTTGGGCCCTCTTACACGTCTAGAAGTGTGGTGGCAGGTGCAAGCACCCAGCACACGGCTCCGGAGTGTGACCCCCCTCATGGACGTCGCTGTCGCCGTCGCACGGAGGGGGGAAACGGCCACGTCGGGCAGACACGGAGGGAATCTTGCGGTCGGTTGGGCCCGGACCTTGATCAGAAGTGTACATATGGGCTGGCCTATCATACCTAGGTGAAAAGGTCCATCGGTCAAACCCCGTCCGGCGAAAGTCAAAGGCCTAGATCCGGCGGTCAACTGTGCCACGGTTAGACGGGACGGGGTACTTGGGGGGGGGGGTAGCTATGCCGCCAGGTCTTGCACTGGGCCCTCTTACACGTCTAGAAGTGTGGTGGCAGGTGGAAGCACCCGACACGCGGCTCCGGAGTGTGACCCCCCTC
This sequence comes from Elymus sibiricus, assembly GCA_039707655.1. NCBI lineage: Eukaryota > Viridiplantae > Streptophyta > Magnoliopsida > Poales > Poaceae > Elymus > Elymus sibiricus. Next base: position 64,688,221 of record CM077676.1, read on the forward strand.
ACGGACGTCGTTGCCGCCGTCGCACGGAGGGGGGAAACGGCCACGTTGGGCAGACACGGAGGGAATCTTGCGGTGGGTTGGGCCCGGACCTTGATCGGAAGTGTACATATGGGCTGGCCTATCACACCTAGGTGAAAAGGTCCATCGGTCAAACCCCGTCCGGCGAAAGTCAAAGGCCTAAATCCGGCGGTCAACTATGCCAGGGTTAGACGGGACAGGTTACTTGGGGGGGGAGGTAGCTATGCCGCCAGGTCTTGCGCTGGGCCCTCTTACACGTCTAGAAGTGTGGTGGCAGGTGCAAGCACCCGGCACACGGCTCCGGTGTGTGACCCCACTCACGGATGTCGCTGCCGCCGTCGCACGGAGGGGGAAACGGACACGTCGGGCAGACACGGAGGGAATCTTGTGGTGGGTTGGGCCTGGACCTTGATCGGAAGTGTACATATGGGCTGGCCTATCACACCCAGGTGAAAAGGTCCATCGGTCAAACCCCGTCCGGCGAAAGTCAAAGGCCTAGATCCGGCGGTCAACTATGCCAGGGTTAGACGGGACGGGGTACTTGGGGGGGGTAGCTATGCCGCCAGGTCTTGCGCTAGGCCCTCTTACACGTCTGGAAGTGTGGTGGCAAGTGCAAGCACCCGGCACGCGGCTCCGGAGTGTGACCCCCCTCACGGACGTCGCTGCCGCCGTCGCACGGAGGGGGGAAACGGCCACGTCGGGCAGACACGGAGGGAATCTTGCGGTGGGTTGGGCCCGGACCTTGATCGGAAGTGTACATATGGGCTGGCCAATCACACCTAGGTGAAAAGGTCCATCGGTCAAACCCCGTCCGGCGAAAGTCAAAGGCCAAGATCCGGCGGTCAACTGTGCCACGGTTAGACGGGACGGGGTACTTGGGGGGGGTAGCTATGCCGCCAGGTCTTGCGCTGGGCCCTCTTACACGTCTAGAAGTGTGGTGGCAGGTGCAAGCACCCGACACGCGGCCCCGGAGTGTGACCCCCCTCACGGACGTCACTGCCGCCGTCAAACAGAGGGGGGAAACGGCCACGTCGGGCAGACACGGAGGGAATCTTGCGGTGGGTTGGGACCGGACCTTGATCGGAAGTGTACATATGGCCTGGCCTATCACACCTAGGTGAAAAGGTCCATCGGTCAAACCCCGTCCGGCGAAAGTCAAAGGCCTAAATCCAGCGGTCAACTATGCCAGGGTTAGACGGGACAGGTTACTTGGGGGGGGGAGGTAGCTATGCTGCCAGGTCTTGCGCTGGGCCCTCTTACACGTCTAGAAGTGTGGTGGCAGGTGCAAGCACCCGGCACACGGCTCCGGAGTGTGACCCCACTCACGGATGTCGCTGCCGCCGTCGCACGGAGGGGGAAACGGACACGTCGGGCAGACACGGAGGGAATCTTGTGGTGGGTTGGGCCTGGACCTTGATCGGAAGTGTACATATGGGCTGGCCTATCACACCCAGGTGAAAAGGTCCATCGGTCAAACCGCGTCTGGCGAAAGTCAAAGGCCTAGATTCGGCGGTCAACTATGCCAGGGTTAGACGGGACGGGGTACTTGGGGGGTAGCTATGCCGCCAGGTCTTGCGCTAGGCCCTCTTACACGTCTGGAAGTGTGGTGGCAGGTGCAAGCACCCGGCACGCGGCTCCGGAGTGTGACCCCCCTCACGGACGTCGCTGCCGCCGTCGCACGGAGGGGGGAAACGGCCACGTCGGGCAGACACGGAGGGAATCTTGCGGTGGGTTGGGCCCGGACCTTGATCGGAAGTGTACATATGGGCTGGCCAATCACACCTAGGTGAAAAGGTCCATCGGTCAAACCCCGTCCGGCGAAAGTCAAAGGCCTAGATTCGGCGGTCAACTGTGCCAGGGTTAGACGGGACGGGGTACTTGGGGGGTGGTAGCTATGCCGCCAGGTCTTGCGCTGGGCCCTCTTACACGTCTAGAAGTGTGGTGGCAGGTGCAAGCACCTGGCACGCGGCCCCGGAGTGTGACCCCCCTCACGGACGTCACTGCCGCCGTCAAACGGAGGGGGGAAACGGCCACGTCGGGCAGACACGGAGGGAATCTTGCGGTGGGTTGGGACCGGACCTTGATCGGAAGTGTACATATGGCCTGGCCTATCACACCTAGGTGAAAAGGTGCATCGGTCAAACCCCGTCCGGCGAAAGTCAAGGGCCTAGATCCGGCGGTCAACTGTGCCAGGGTTAGACGGGACGGGGTACTTGGGGAGGGGTAGCTATGCCGCTAGGTCTTGCTCTTGGCCCTCTTACACGTCTAGAAGTGTGGTGGCAGGTGCAAGCACCTGGCACGCGGCTCCGGAGTGTGACCCCCCTCACGGATGTCGCTGCCGCCGTCGCACGGAGGGGGCAAACGGCCACGTCGGGCAGACACGGAGGGAATCTTGCGGTGGGTTGGGCCCAGACCTTGATCGGAAGTGTACATATGGGCTGGCCTATCACACCTAGGTGAAAAGGTCCATCGGTCAAACCCCGTCCGGCGAAAGTCAAAGGCCTAGATCCGGCGGTCAACTATGCCAGGGTTAGACGGGACGGGGTACTTGGGGGGGGGGGGTAGCTATGCCGCCAGGTCTTGCGCTGGGCCCTCTTACACGTCTAGAAGTGTGGTGGCAGGTGCAAGCACCCAGCACACGACTCCTTAGTGTGACCCCCCTCACAGAAGTCGCTGCCGCAGTCGCACGGAGGGGGGAAACGGCCACGTCGGGCAGACACGGAGGGAATCTTGCGGTGGGTTGGGCCCGGACCTTGATCAGAAGTGTACATATGGGCTGGCCTATCACACCTAGGTGAAAAGGTCCATCGGTCAAACCCCGTCCGGCGAAAGTCAAAGGCCTATATCCGGCGGTCAACTGTGCCAGGGTTAGACGGGATGGGATACTTGGGGGGGGTAGCTATGCCGCCAGGTCTTGCGCTGGGCCCTCTTACACGTCTAGAAGTGTGGTGGCAGGTGCAAGCACCCGACACGCGGCTCCGGAGTGTGATCCCTCTCACGGACGTCGTTGCCGCCGTCGCATGGAGGGGGGAAACGGCCACGTCGGGCAGACACGGAGGGAATCTTGCGGTGGGTTGGGCCCGGACCTTGATCAGAAGTGTACATATGGGTTGGCCTATCACACCTAGGTGAAAAGGTCCATGGGTCAAACCCCGTCGGGCGAAAGTCAAAGGCCTAGATCCGGCGGTCAACTGTGCCAGGGTTAGACGGGACGGGGTACTTGGGGGGGTAGCTATGCCGCCAGGTCTTGCGTTGGGCCCTCTTACACGTCTAGAAGTGTGGTGGCAGGTGCAAGCACCCGGCACGCGGCTCCGGAGTGTGACCCCCCTCACGGCCGTCGCTGCCGCCGTCGCACGGAGGGGGTAAACGGCCACGTCGGGCAGACACGGAGGGAATCTTGCGGTCGGTTGGGCCCGGACCTTGATCAGAAGTGTACATATGGGCTGGCCTATCACACCTAGGTGAAAAGGTCCATCGGTCAAACCCCGTCCGGCGAAAGTCAAAGGCCTAGATCCGGCGGTCAACTGTGCCACGGTTAGACGGGATGGGGTACTTGGGGGGGGGTAGCTATGCCGCCAGGTCTTGCACTGGGCCCTCTTACACGTCTAGAAGTGTGGTGGCAGGTGCAAGCACCTGACACGCGGCTCCGGAGTGTGACCACCTTCACGGACGTCGTTGCCGCCGTCGCACGGAGGGGGGAAACGGCCACGTCGGGCAGACACGGAGGGAATCTTGCGGTGGGTTGGGCCCGGACCTTGATCGGAAGTGTACATATGGGCTGGCCTATCACACCTAGGTGAAATGGTCCATCGGTCAAACCCCGTCCGGCGAAAGTCAAAAGCCTAGATCCGGCGGTCAACTGTGCCAGGGTTAGACGGGACAGGGTACTTGGGGGGGTAGCTATGCCGCCAGGTCTTGCGTTGGGCCCTCTTACACGTCTAGAAGTGTGGTGGCAGGTGCAAGCACCCAGCACGCGGCTCCGGAGTGTGAACCCCCTCACGGACGTCGCTGCCGCCGTCGCACGGAGGGGGGAAACGGCCACGTCGGGCAGACACGGAGGGAATCTTGCGGTCGGTTGGGCCCGGACCTTGATCAGAAGTGTATATATGGGTTGGCCTATCACACCTAGGTGAAAAGGTCCATCGGTCAAACCCCGTCCGGCGAAAGTCAAAGGCCTAGATCCGGCGGTCAACTGTGCCACGGTTAGACGGGATGGGGTACTTGGGGGGGGTAGCTATGCCGCCAGGTCTTGCACTGGGCCCTCTTACACGTCTAGAAGTGTGGTGGCAGGTGCAAGCACCTGACACGCGGCTCCGGAGTGTGACCCCCCTCACGGACGTCGTTGCCGCCGTCGCACGGAGGGGGGAAACGGCCACGTCGGGCAGACACGGAGGGAATCTTGCGGTGGGTTGGGCCCGGACCTTGATCGGAAGTGTACATATGGGCTGGCCTATCACACCTAGGTGAAATGGTCCATCAGTCAAACCCCGTCCGGCGAAAGTCAAAGGCCTAGATTCGGCGGTCAACTGTGCCAGGGTTAGACAGGACGGGGTACTTGGGGGGGGGGGTAGCTATGCTGCCAGGTCTTGCGCTGGGCCGTCTTACATGTCTAGAAGTGTGGTGGCAGGTGCAAGCACCCGGCACGCGGCTCCGGAGTGTGACCCCCCTCACGAATGTCGCTGCCGCCGTCGCACGGAGGGGGGAAACGGCCACGTCGGGCAGACACGGAGGGAATCTTGCGGTGGGTTGGGCCTGGACCTTGATCGGAAGTGTACATATGGGCTAGCCTATCACACCTAGGTGAAAAGGTCCATCGGTCAAACCCCGTCCGGCGAAAGTCAAAGGCCTAGATCCGGCGGTCAACTATGCCAGGGTTAGACGGGACGGGGTACTTGGGGGGGGTAACTATGCCGCCAGGTCTTGCGCTAGGCCCTCTTACACGTCTAGAAGTGTGGTGGGAGGTCCAAGCACCCGGCACGCAGCTCCGGAGTGTGACCCCCCTCATGGACGTCGCTGCCGCCGTCGCACGGAGGGGGGAAACGGCCACGTCGGGCAGACACGGAGGGAATCTTGCGGTGGGTTGGGCCCGGACCTTGATCGGAAGTGTACATATGGGCTGGCCTATCACACCTAGGTGAAAAGGTCCATCGGTCAAACCCCGTCCGGCGAAAGTCAAAGGCCTAGATCTGGCGGTCAATTGGGCCAGGGTTAGACGGGACGGGGTACTTGGGGGGGGGGGGTAGCTATGCCGCCAGGTCTTGCGCTGGGCCCTCTTACACGTCTAGACGTGTGGTGGCAGGTGCAAGCACCTGACACGCGGCTCCGGAGTGTGACCCCCCTCACGGACGTCGTTGCCGCCGTCGCACGGAGGGGGGAAACGGCCACGTCGGGCAGACACGGAGGGAATCTTGCGGTGGGTTGGGCCCGGACCTTGATCGGAAGTGTACATATGGGCTGGCCTATCACACCTAGGTGAAATGGTCCATCGGTCAAACCCCGTCCGGCGAAAGTCAAAGGCCTAGATTCGGCGGTCAACTGTGCCAGGGTTAGACAGGACGGGGTACTTGGGGGGGGGGGTAGCTATGCTGCCAGGTCTTGCGCTGGGCCGTCTTACATGTCTAGAAGTGTGGTGGCAGGTGCAAGCACCCGGCACGCGGCTCCGGAGTGTGACCCCCCTCACGGATGTCGCTGCCGCCGTCGCACGGAGGGGGGAAACGGCCACGTCGGGCAGACACGGACGGAATCTTGCGGTGGGTTGGGCCTGGACCTTGATCGGAAGTGTACATATGGGCTAGCCTATCACACCTAGGTGAAAAGGTCCATCGGTCAAACCCCGTCCGGCGAAAGTCAAAGGCCTAGATCCGGCGGTCAACTATGCCAGGGTTAGACGGGACGGGGTACTTGGGGGGGGGTAACTATGCCGCCAGGTCTTGCGCTAGGCCCTCTTACACGTCTAGAAGTGTGGTGGCAGGTCCAAGCACCCGGCACGCAGCTCCGGAGTGTGACCCCCCTCATGGACGTCGCTGCCGCCGTCGCACGGAGGGGGGAAACGGCCACGTCGGGCAGACACGGAGGGAATCTTGCGGTGGGTTGGGCCCGGACCTTGATCGGAAGTGTACATATGGGCAGGCCTATCACACCTAGGTGAAAAGGTCCATCGGTCAAACCCCGTCCGGCGAAAGTCAAAGGCCTAGATCTGGCGGTCAATTTGGCCAGGGTTAGACGGGACGGGGTACTTGGGGGGGGGTAGCTATGCCGCCAGGTCTTGCGCTGGGCCCTCTTACACGTCTAGACGTGTGGTGGCAGCTGCAAGCACCCGACACGCGGCTCCGGAGTGTGACCCCCCTCACGGATGTCGCTGCCGCCGTCGCACGGAGGGGGGAAACGGCCACGTCGGGCAGACACGGAGGGAATCTTGCGGTGGGTTGGGCCCGGACCTTGATCGGAAGTGTACATATGGGCTGGCCTATCACACCTAGGTGAAATGGTCCATCGGTCAAACCCCGTCCGGCGAAAGTCAAAGGCCTAGATCCGGCGGTCAACTGTGCCAGGGTTAGACGGGACAGGGTACTTGGGGGGGTAGCTATGCCGCCAGGTCTTTCGTTGGGCCCTCTTACACGTCTAGAAGTGTGGTGGCAGGTGCAAGCACCCAGCACGCGGCTCCGGAGTGTGACCCCCCTCACGGACGTCGCTGCCGCCGTCGCACGGAGGGGGGAAACGGCCACGTCGGGCAGACACGGAGGGAATCTTGCGGTCGGTTGGGCCCGGACCTTGATCAGAAGTGTACATATGGGTTGGCCTATCACACCTAGGTGAAAAGGTCCATCGGTCAAACCCCGTCCGGCGAAAGTCAAAGGCCTAGATCCGGCGGTCAACTGTGCCACGGTTAGACGGGATGGGGTACTTGGGGGGGGGTAGCTATGCCGCCAGGTCTTGCACTGGGCCCTCTTACACGTCTAGAAGTGTGGTGGCAGGTGCAAGCACCTGACACGCGGCTCCGGAGTGTGACCCCCCTCACGGACGTCGTTGCCGCCGTCGCACGGAGGGGGGAAACGGCCACGTCGGGCAGACACGGAGGGAATCTTGCGGTGGGTTGGGCCCGGACCTTGATCGGAAGTGTACATATGGGCTGGCCTATCACACCTAGGTGAAATGGTCCATCGGTCAAACCCCGTCCGGCGAAAGTCAAAGGCCTAGATTCGGCGGTCAACTGTGCCAGGGTTAGACGGGACGGGGTACTTGGGGGGGGTAGCTATGCTGCCAGGTCTTGCGCTGGGCCGTCTTACATGTCTAGAAGTGTGGTGGCAGGTGCCAGCACCCGGCACGCGGCTCCGGAGTGTGACCCCCCTCACGGATGTCGCTGCCGCCGTCGCACGGAGGGGGGAAACGGCCACGTCGGGCAGACACGGAGGGAATCTTGCGGTGGGTTGGGCCTGGACCTTGATCGGAAGTGTACATATGGGCTAGCCTATCACACCTAGGTGAAAAGGTCCATCGGTCAAACCCCGTCCGGCGAAAGTCAAAGGCCTAGATCCGGCGGTCAACTATGCCAGGGTTAGACGGGACGGGGTACTTGGGGGGGGGAACTATGCCGCCAGGTCTTGCGCTAGGCCCTCTTACACGTCTAGAAGTGTGGTGGCAGGTCCAAGCACCCGGCACGCGGCTCCGGAGTGTGACCCCCCTCATGGACGTCGCTGCCGCCGTCGCACGGAGGGGGGAAACGGCCACGTCGGGCAGACACGGAGGGAATCTTGCGGTGGGTTGGGCCCGGACCTTGATCGAAAGTGTACATATGGGCTGGCCTATCACACCTAGGTGAAAAGGTCCATCGGTCAAACCCCGTCCGGCGAAAGTCAAAGGCCTAGATCTGGCGGTCAATTGGGCCAGGGTTAGACGGGACGGGGTACTTGGGGGGGGGGGGTAGCTATGCCGCCAGGTCTTGCGCTGGGCCCTCTTACACGTCTAGACGTGTGGTGGCAGCTGCAAGCACCCGACACGCGGCTCCGGAGTGTGACCCCCCTCACGGATATCGCTGCCGCCGTCGCACGGAGGGGGGAAACGGCCACGTCGGGCAGACACGGAGGGAATCTTGCGGTGGGTTGGGCCCGGACCTTGATCGGAAGTGTACATATGGGCTCGCCTATCACACCTAGGTGAAAAGGTCCATCGGTCAAACCCCGTCCGGCGAAAGTCAATGGCCAAGATCCGGCGGTCAACTGTGCCAGGGTTAGACGGGACGGGGTACTTGGGGAGGGGTACCTATGCCGCCAGGTCTTGCGCTTGGCCCTCTTACACGTCTAGAAGTGTGGTGGCAGGTACAAGCACCCGGCACGCGGCTCCGGATTGTGACCCCCCTCACAGATGTCGCTGTCGCCGTCGCACGGAGGGATGAAACGGCCACGTCGGGCAGACACGGAGGGAATCTTGCGGTGGGTTGGGCCTGGACCTTGATCGGAAGTGTACATATGGGCTGGCCTATCACACCCAGGATAAAAGGTCCATCGGTCAAGCCCCGTCCGGTGAAAGTCAAAGGCCTAGATTCGGCGGTCAACTGTGCCAGGGTTAGACGGGACGGGGTACTTGGGGGGGGTAGCTATGCTGCCATGTCTTGCGCTGGGCCCTCTTACACGTCTAGAAGTGTGGTGGCAGGTGCAAGCTCCCGGCAAGCGGCTCCGGAGTGTGACCCCCCTCACGGACGTCGCTGCCGCCGTCGCACGGAGGGGGGAAACGGCCACGTCGGGCAGACACGGAGGGAATCTTGTGGTGGGTTGGGCCCGGACCTTGATTGGAAGTGTACATATGGGCTGGCCTATCACACCTAGGTGAAAAGGTCCATCGGTCAAACCCCGTCCGGCGAAAGTCAAATTCCTAGATTCGGCGGTCAACTGTGCCAGGGTTTGATGGGACGGGGTACTTGGGGGGGTGGGGTAGATATGCCGCCAGGTCTTGCGCTGGGCCCTCTTACACGTCTAGAAGTGTGGTGGCAGGTGCAAGCACCTGGCACGCGGCCCCGGAGTGTGACCCCCCTCACGGACGTCGCTACCGCCGTCAAACGGAGGTGGGAAACGGCCACGTTGGGCAGACACGGAGGGAATCTTGCGGTGGGTTGGGCCCGGACCTTGATCGGAAGTGTACATATGGGCTGGCCTATCACACCCAGGATAAAAGGTCCATCGGTCAAGCCCCGTCCGGTGAAAGTCAAAGGCCTAGATTCGGCGGTCAACTGTGCCAGGGTTAGACGGGACGGGGTACTTGGGGGGGGGGGGGTAGCTATGCTGCCATGTCTTGCGCTGGGCCCTCTTAAATGTCTAGAAGTGTGGTGGCAGGTGCAAGCACCCGGCACACGGCTCCGGAGTGTGACCCCCCTCACGGACGTCGCTGTCGCCGTCGCACGGAGGGGGGAAACGGCCACGTCGGGCAGACACGGAGGGAATCTTGCGGTCGGTTGGGCCCGGACCTTGATCGGAAGTGTACATATGGGCTGGCCTATCACACCTAGGTGAAAAGGTCCATCGGTCAAACCCCGTCCGGCGAAAGTCAATGGCCAAGATCCTGCGGTCAACTGTGCCAGGGTTAGACGGGACGGGGTACTTGGGGAGGGGTACCTATGCCGCCAGGTCTTGCGCTTGGCCCTCTTACACGTCTAGAAGTGTGGTGGCAGGTACAAGCACCCGGCACGCGGCTCCGGATTGTGACCCCCCTTACAGATGTCGCTGCCGCCGTCGCACGGAGGGGGGAAACGGCCACGTCGGGCAGACACGGAGGGAATCTTGCGGTGGGTTGGGCCTGGAACTTGATCGGAAGTGTAAATATGGGCTGGCCTATCACACCTAGGTGAAAAGGTCCATCGGTCAAACCCCGTCCGGCGAAAGTCCAAGGCCTAGATCCGGCGGTCAACTGTGCCAGGGTTAGACGGGACGGGGTACTTGGGGGGTAGCTATGCCGCCAGGTCTTGCGTTGGGCCCTCTTACACGTCTAGAAGTTTGGTGGCAGGTGCAAGCACCCAGCACGCGGCTCCGGAGTGTGACCCCCCTCACGGACGTCGCTGCCGCCGTCGCACGGAGGGGGGAAACGGCCACGTCGGGCAGACACGGAGGGAATCTTGCGGTCGGTTGGGCCCGGACCTTGATCAGAAGTGTACATATGGGCTGGTCTATCACACCTAGGTGAAAAGGTCCATCGGTCAAACCCCGTCCGGCGAAAGTCAAAGGCCTAGATCCGGCGGTCAACTGTGCCACGGTTAGACGGGATGGGGTACTTGGGGGGGTAGCTATGCCGCCAGGTCTTGCACTGGGCCCTCTTACACGTCTAGAAGTGTGGTGGCAGGTGCAAGCACCCGACACGCGGCTCCGGAGTGTGACCCCCCTCACGGACGTCGTTGCCGCCGTCGCACGGAGGGGGGAAACGGCCACGTCGGGCAGACACGGAGGGAATCTTGCGGTGGGATGGGCCCGGACCTTGATCGAAAGTGTACATATGGGCTGGCCTATCACACCTAGGTGAAAAGGTCCATCGGTCAAACTCCGTCCGACGAAAGTCAAAGGCCTAGATCCGGCGGTCAACTATGCCAGGGTTAGATGGGACGGGGTACTTGGGGGGGGGTAGCTATGCCGCCAGGTCTTGCGCTGGGCCCTCTTACACGTCTAGAAGTGTGGTGGCAGGTGCAAGCACCCGGCACGCGGCTCCGGAGTGTGACCCCCCTCACGGATGTCGCTGCCGCCGTCGCACGGAGGGAGGAAACGGCCACGTCGGGCAGACACGGAGGGAATCTTGCGGTGCGTTGGGCCTGGACCTTGATCGGAAGTGTACATATGGGCTAGCCTATCACACCTAGGTGAAAAGGTCCATCGGTCAAACCCCGTCCGGCGAAAGTCAATGGCCTAGATCCGGCGGTCAACTGTGCCAGGGTTAGACGGGACGGGGTACTTGGGGGGGGTAGCTATGCTGCCATGTCTTGCGCTGGGCCCTCTTACACGTCTAGAAGTGTGGTGGCAGGTGCAAGCACCCGGCTCGCGGCTCCGGAGTGTGACCCCCCTCACGGACGTCGCTGCCGCCGTCGCACGGAGGGGGGAAACGGCCACGTCGGGCAGACACGGAGGGAATCTTGTGGTGGGTTGGGCCCGGACCTTGATCGGAAGTGTACATATGGGCTGGCCTATCACACCTAGGTGAAAAGGTCCATCGGTCAAACCCCGTCCGGCGAAAGTCAAAGGCCTAGATTCGGCGGTCAACTGTGCCAGGGTTTGATGGGACGGGGTACTTGGGGGGGTGGGGTAGATATGCCGCCAGGTCTTGCGCTGGGCCCTCTTACACGTCTAGAAGTGTGGTGGCAGGTGCAAGCACCTGGCACGCGGCCCCGGAGTGTGACCCCCCTCACGGACGTCGCTGCCGCCGTCAAACGGAGGGGGGAAACGGCCACGTTGGGCAGACACGGAGGGAATCTTGCGGTGGGTTGGGCCCGGACCTTGATCGGAAGTGTACATATGGGCTGGCCTATCACACCTAGGTGAAAAGGTCCATCGGTCAAACCCCGTCCGGCGAAAGTCAAAGGCTTAGATCCGGCGGTCAACTGTGCCAGGGTTAAACGGGACGGGGTACTTGGGGGGGGGTAGCTATGCTGCCAGGTCTTGCGCTGGGCCCTCTTAAATGTCTAGAAGTGTGGTGGCAGGTGCAAGCACCCGGCACGCGGCTCCAGAGTGTGACCCCCCTCACGGATGTCGCTGCCGCCGTCGCACGGAGGGAGGAAACGGCCACGTCGGGCAGACACGGAGGGAATCTTCCGGTGGGTTGGGCCTGGACCTTGATCGGAAGTGTACATATGGGCTAGCCTATCACACCTAGGTGAAAAGGTCCATCGGTCAAACCCCGTCCGGCGAAAGTCAATGGCCTAGATCCGGCGGTCAACTGTGCCAGGGTTAGACGGGACGGGGTACTTGGGGAGGGGTAGCTATGCCGCCAGGTCTTGCCCTTGGCCCTCTTACACGTCTAGAAGTGTGGTGGCAGGTGCAAGCACCCGGCACGCGGCTCCGGAGTGTGACCCCCCTCACAGATGTCGCTGCCGCCGTCGCACGGAGGGGGGAAACGGCCACGTCGGGCAGACACGGAGGGAATCTTGCGGTGGGTTGGGCCTGGACCTTGATCGGAAGTGTACATATGGGCTGGCCTATCACACCTAGGTGAAAAGGTCCATCGGTCAAACCCCGTCCGGCGAAAGTCAAAGGCCTAGATCCGGCGGTCAACTGTGCCAGGGTTAGACGGGATGGGGTACTTGGGGGGGTAGCTATGCCGCCAGGTCTTGCGTTGGGCCCTCTTACACGTCTAGAAGTTTGGTGGCAGGTGCAAGCACCCAGCACGCGGCTCCGGAGTGTGACCCCCCTCACGGACGTCGCTGTCGCCGTCGCACGGAGGGGGGAAACGGCCACGTCGGGCAGACACGGAGGGAATCTTGCGGTCGGTTGGGCCCGGACCTTGATCAGAAGTGTACATATGGGCTGGTCCATCACACATAGGTGAAAAGGTCCATCGGTCAAACCCCGTCCGGCGAAAGTCAAAGGCCTAGATCCGGCGGTCAACTGTGCCACGGTTAGACGGGATGGGGTACTTGGGGGGGGTAGCTATGCCGCCAGGTCTTGCACTGGGCCCTCTTACACGTCTAGAAGTGTGGTGGCAGGTGCAAGCACCCGACACGCGGCTCCGGAGTGTGACCCCCCTCACGGACGTCGTTGCCGCCGTCGCACGGAGGGGGGAAACGGCCACGTCGGGCAGACACGGAGGGAATGTTGCGGTGGGTTGGGCCCAGACCTTGATCGGAAGTGTACATATGGGCTGGCCTATCACACCTAGGTGAAAAGGTCCATCGGTCAAACCCCGTCCGGCGAAAGTCAAAGGCCTAGATCCGGCGGTCAACTATGCCAGGGTTAGACGGGACGGGGTAATTGGGGGGGGTGGTAGATATGCCGCCAGGTCTTGCGCTGGGCCCTCTTACACGTCTAGAAGTGTGGTGGCAGGTGCAAGCACCTGGCACGCGGCCCCGGAGTGTGACCCCCCTCACGGACGTCGCTGCCGCCGTCAAACGGAGGGGGGAAACGGCCACGTTGGGCAGACACGGAGGGAATCTTGCGGTGGGTTGGGCCTGGACCTTGATCGGAAGTGTACATATGGGCTGGCCTATCACACCTAGGTGAAAAGGTCCATCGGTCAAACCCCGTCCGGCGAAAGTTAAAGGCCTAGATCCGGCGGTCAACTGTGCCAGGGTTAAACGGGACGGGGTACTTGGGGGGGGGTAGCTATGCTGCCAGGTCTTGCGCTGGGCCCTCTTACATGTCTAGAAGTGTGGTGGCAGGTGCAAGCACCCGGCACGCGGCTCCGGAGTGTGACCCCCCTCACGGATGTCGCTGCCGCCGTCGCACGGAGGGAGGAAACGGCCACGTCGGGCAGACACGGAGGGAATCTTGCGGTGGGTTTGGCCTGGACCTTGATCGGAAGTGTACATATGGGCTAGCCTATCACACCTAGGTGAAAAGGTCCATCGGTCAAACCCCGTCCGGCGAAAGTCAAAGGCCTAGATCCGGCGGTCAACTGTGCCAGGGTTAGACGGGACGGGGTACTTGGGGGGGTAACTATGCCGCCAGGTCTTGCGCTAGGCCCTCTTACACGTCTAGAAGTGTGGTGGCAGGTCCAAGCACCCGGCACGCGGCTCCGGAGTGTGACCCCCCTCATGGATGTCGCTGCCGCCGTCGCACGGAGGGGGGAAACGGCTACGTCGGGCAGACATGGAGGGAATGTTGCGGTGGGTTGGTCCCGGACCTTGATCGGAAGTGTACATATGGGCCGGCCTATCACACCTAGGTGAAAAGGTCCATCGGTCAAACCCCGTCCGGCGAAAGTCAAAGGCCTAGATCTGGCGGTCAATTGGGCCAGGGTTAGACGGGACGGGGTACTTGGGGGGAGGGGGGTAGCTATGCCGCCAGGTCTTGCGCTGGGCCCTCTTACACGTCTAGAAGTGTGGTGGCAGGTGCAAGAGCCCGACACGCGGCTCCGGAGTGTGACCCCCCTCACGGATGTCGCTGCCGCCGTCGCACGGAGGGGGGAAACGGCCACGTCGGGCAGACACGGAGGGAATCTTGTGGTGGGTTGGGCCCGGACCTTGATCGGAAGTGTACATATGGGCTGGCCTATCACACCTAGGTGAAAAGGTCCATCGGTCAAACCCCGTCCGGCGAAAGTCAAAGGCCTAGATTCGGCGGTCAACTGTGCCAGGGTTAGACGGGACGGGGTACTTGGGGGGGGGGGTAGATATGCGCCAGGTCTTGCGCTGGGCCCTCTTACACGTCTAGAAGTGTGGTGGCAGGTGCAAGCACCTGGCACGCGGCCCCGGAGTGTGACCCCCCTCACGGACGTCGCTGCCGCCGTCAAACGGAGGGGGGAAACGGCCACGTTGGGCAGACACGGAGGGAATCTTGCGGTGGGTTGGGCCCGGACCATGATCGGAAGTGTACATATGGGCTGGCCTATCACACCTAGGTGAAAAGGTCCATCGGTCAAACCCCGTCCGGCGAAAGTCAAAGGCCTAGATCCGGCGGTCAACTGTGCAAGGGTTAAACGGGACGGGGTACTTGGGGGGGGTAGCTATGCTGCCAGGTCTTGCGCTGGGCCCTCTTACATGTCTAGAAGTGTGGTGGCAGGTGCAAGCACCCGGCACGCGGCTCCGGAGTGTGACCCCCCTCACGGATGTCGCTGCCGCCGTCGCACGGAGGGAGGAAACGGCCACGGAGGGAATCTTGCGGTGGGTTGGGCCTGGACCTTGATCGGAAGTGTACATATGGGCTAGCCTATCACACCTAGGTGAAAAGGTCCATCGGTCAAACCCCGTCCGGCGAAAGTCAATGGCCTAGATCCGGCGGTCAACTGTGCCAGGGTTAGACGGGACGGGGTACTTGGGGAGGGGTAGCTATGCCGCCAGGTCTTGCGCTTGGCCCTCTTACACGTCTAGAAGTGTGGTGGCAGGTGCAAGCACCCGGCACGCGGCTCCGGAGTGTGACCCCCCTCACAGATGTCGCTGCCGCCGTCGCACGGAGGGAGGAAACAGCCACGTCGGGCAGACACGGAGGGAATCTTGCGGTGGGTTGGGCCTGGACCTTGATCGGAAGTGTACATATGGGCTGGCCTATCACACCTAGGTGAAAAGGTCCATCGGTCAAACCCCATCCGGCGAAAGTCAAAGGCCTAGATCCGCCGGTCAACTGTGCCAGGGTTAGACGGGATGGGGTACTTGGGGGGGTAGCTATGCCGCCAGGTCTTGCGTTGGGCCCTCTTACACGTCTAGAAGTTTGGTGGCAGGTGCAAGCACCCAGCACGCGGCTCCGAGTGTGACCCCCCTCACGGACGTCGCTGCCGCCGTCGCACGGAGGGGGGGAAACGGCCACGTCGGGCAGACACGGAGGGAATCTTGCGGTCGGTTGGGCCCGGACCTTGATCAGAAGTGTACATATGGGTTGGTCTATCACACATAGGTGAAAAGGTCCATCGGTCAAACCCCGTCCGGCGAAAGTCAAAGGCCTAGATCCGGCGGTCAACTGTGCCACGGTTAGACGGGATGGGGTACTTGGGGGGTAGCTATGCCGCCAGGTCATGCACTGGGCCCTCTTACACGTCTAGAAGTGTGGTGGCAGGTGCAAGCACCCGACACGCGGCTCCGGAGTGTGACCCCCCTCACGGACGTCGTTGCCACCGTCGCACGGAGGGGGGAAACGGCCACGTCGGGCAGACACGGAGGGAATCTTGCGGTGGGTTGGGCCCAGACCTTGATCGGAAGTGTACATATGGGCTGGCCTATCACACCTAGGTGAAAAGGTCCATCGGTCAAACCCCGTCCGGAGAAAGTCAAAGGCCTAGATCCGGCGGTCAACTATGCCAGGGTTAGACGGGACGGGGTACTTGGGGGGGGGGGGGTAGCTATGCCGCCAGGTCTTGCGCTGGGCCCTCTTACACGTCTAGAAGTGTGGTGGCAGGTGCAAGCACCCGGCACGCGGCTCCGGAGTGTGACCCCCCTCACGGATGTCGCTGCCGCCGTCGCACGGAGGGGGGAAACGGACACGTCGGGCAGACACGGAGGGAATCTTGTGGTGGGTTGGGCCCAGACCTTGATCGGAAGTGTACATATGGGCTGGCCTATCACACCCAGGTGAAAAGGTCCATCGGTCAAACCCCGTCCGGCGAAAGTCAAAGGCCTAGATTCGGCGGTCAACTATGCCAGGGTTAGACGGGACGGGGTACTTGGGGGGGTAGCTATGCCGCCATGTCTTGCGTTGGGCCCTCTTACACGTCTAGAAGTGTGGTGGCAGGTGCAAGCACCCGGCACGCGGCTCCGGAGTGTGACCCCCCTCACGGACATCGCTTCCGTCGTCGCACGGAGGGGGGAAATGGCCACGTCGTGCAGACACGGAGGGAATCTTGTGGTGGGTTGGGCCCGGACCTTGATCGGAAGTGTATAAATGGGCTGGCCTATCACACCTAGGTGAAAAGGTCCATCGGTCAAACCCCGTCCGGCGAAAGTCAAAGGCCTAGATTCGGCGGTCAACTATGCCAGGGTTAGACGGGACGGGGTAATTGGGGGGGTGGTAGATATGCCGCCAGGTCTTGCGCTGGGCCCTCTTACATGTCTAGAAGTGTGGTGGCAGGTGCAAGCACCTGGCACGCGGCCCCGGAGTGTGACCCCCCTCACGGACGTCGCTGCCGCCGTCAAACGGAGGGGGGAAACGGCCACGTTGGGCAGACACGGAGGGAATCTTGCGGTGGGTTGGGCCCGGACCTTGATCGGAAGTGTACATATGGGCTGGCCTATCACACCTAGGTGAAAAGGTCCATCGGTCAAACCCCGTCCTGCGAAAGTCAAAGGCCTAGATCTGGCGGTCAACTGTGCCAGGGTTAAACGGGACGGGGTACTTGGGGGGGGGGGTAGCTATGCTGCCAGGTCTTGCGCTGGGCCCTCTTACATGTCTAGAAGTGTGGTGGCAGGTGCAAGCACCCGGCACGCGGCTCCGGAGTGTCACCCCCCTCACGGATGTCGCTGCCGCCGTCGTACGGAGGGAGGAAACGGCCACGTCGGGCAGACACGGAGGGAATCTTGCGGTGGGTTGGGCCTGGACCTTGATCGGAAGTGTACATATGGGCTAGCCTATCACACCTAGGTGAAAAGGTGCATCGGTCAAACCCCGTCCGGCGAAAGTCAATGGCCTAGATCCGGCGGTCAACTGTGCCAGGGTTAGACGGGACGGGGTACTTGGGGGGGTAACTATGCCACCAGGTCTTGCGCTAGGCCCTCTTACACGTCTGGAAGTGTGGTGGCAGGTCCAAGCACCCGGCACGCGGCTCCGGAGTGTGACCCCCCTCATGGATGTCGCTGCCGCCGTCGCACGGAGGGGGGAAACGGCCACGTCGGGCAGACACGGAGGGAATCTTGAGGTGGGTTGGTCCCGGACCTTGATCGGAAGTGTACATATGGGCCGGCCTATCACGCCTAGGTGAAAAGGTCCATCGGTCAAACCCCGTCCGGCGAAAGTCAAAGGCCTAGATCCGGCGGTCAATTGTGCCAGGGTTAGACGGGACGGGGTACTTGGGGGGAGGGGGGTAGCTATGCCGCCAGGTCTTGCGCTGGGCCCTCTTACACGTCTAGAACTGTGGTGGCAGGTGCAAGAACCCGACACGCGGCTCCGGAGTGTGACCCCCCTCACGGATGTCGCTGCCGCCGTCGCACGGAGGGGGGAAACGGCCACGTCGGGCAGACACGGAGGGAATCTTGCGGTGGGTTGGGACCGGACCTTGATCGGAAGTGTACATATGGCCTGGCCTATCACACCTAGGTGAAAAGGTGCATCGGTCAAACCCCGTCCGGCGAAAGTCAATGGCCTAGATCCGGCGGTCAACTGTGCCAGGGTTAGACGGCACGGGGTACTTGGGGAGGGGTAGCTATGCCGCTAGGTCTTGCTCTTGGCCCTCTTACACGTCTAGAAGTGTGGTGGCAGGTGCAAGCACCTGGCACGCGGCTCCGGAGTGTGACCCCCCTCACGGATGTCGCTGCCGCCGTCGCACGGTGGGGGGAAACGGCCACGTCGGGCAGACACGGAGGGAATCTTGCGGTGGGTTGGGCCCGGACCTTGATCGGAAGTGTACATATGGGCTGGCCTATCACACCTAGGTGAAAAGGTCCATCGGTCAAACCCCGTCCGGCGAAAGTCAAAGGCCTAGATCCGGCGGTCAACTATGCCAGGGTTAGACGGGACGGGGTACTTGGGGGGGGTAGCTATGCCGCCAGGTCTTGCGTTGGGCCCTCTTACACGTCTAGAAGTGTGGTGGCAGGTGCAAGCACCCAGCACACGGCTCCGGAGTGTGACCCCCCTCATGGACGTCGCTGTCGCCGTCGCACGGAGGGGGGAAACGGCCACGTCGGGCAGACACGGAGGGAATCTTGCGGTCGGTTGGGCCCGGACCTTGATCAGAAGTGTACATATGGGCTGGCCTATCATACCTAGGTGAAAAGGTCCATCGGTCAAACCCCGTCCGGCGAAAGTCAAAGGCCTAGATCCGGCGGTCAACTGTGCCACGGTTAGACGGGACGGGGTACTTGGGGGGGGGTAGCTATGCCGCCAGGTCTTGCACTGGGCCCTCTTACACGTCTAGAAGTGTGGTGGCAGGTGGAAGCACCCGACACGCGGCTCCGGAGTGTGACCCCCCTCACGGACGTCGTTGCCGCCGTCGCACGGAGGGGGGAAACGGCCACGTTGGGCAGACACGGAGGGAATCTTGCGGTGGGTTGGGCCCGGACCTTGATCGGAAGTGTACATATGGGCTGGCCTATCACACCTAGGTGAAAAGGTCCATCGGTCAAACCCCGTCCGGCGAAAGTCAAAGGCCTAAATCCGGCGGTCAACTATGCCAGGGTTAGACGGGACAGGTTACTTGGGGGGGGAGGTAGCTATGCCGCCAGGTCTTGCGCTGGGCCCTCTTACACGTCTAGAAGTGTGGTGGCAGGTGCAAGCACCCGGCACACGGCTCCGGTGTGTGACCCCACTCACGGATGTCGCTGCCGCCGTCGCACGGAGGGGGAAACGGACACGTCGGGCAGACACGGAGGGAATCTTGTGGTGGGTTGGGCCTGGACCTTGATCGGAAGTGTACATATGGGCTGGCCTATCACACCCAGGTGAAAAGGTCCATCGGTCAAACCCCGTCCGGCGAAAGTCAAAGGCCTAGATCCGGCGGTCAACTATGCCAGGGTTAGACGGGACGGGGTACTTGGGGGGGGTAGCTATGCCGCCAGGTCTTGCGCTAGGCCCTCTTACACGTCTGGAAGTGTGGTGGCAAGTGCAAGCACCCGGCACGCGGCTCCGGAGTGTGACCCCCCTCACGGACGTCGCTGCCGCCGTCGCACGGAGGGGGGAAACGGCCACGTCGGGCAGACACGGAGGGAATCTTGCGGTGGGTTGGGCCCGGACCTTGATCGGAAGTGTACATATGGGCTGGCCAATCACACCTAGGTGAAAAGGTCCATCGGTCAAACCCCGTCCGGCGAAAGTCAAAGGCCAAGATCCGGCGGTCAACTGTGCCACGGTTAGACGGGACGGGGTACTTGGGGGGGGGTAGCTATGCCGCCAGGTCTTGCGCTGGGCCCTCTTACACGTCTAGAAGTGTGGTGGCAGGTGCAAGCACCCGACACGCGGCCCCGGAGTGTGACCCCCCTCACGGACGTCACTGCCGCCGTCAAACAGAGGGGGGAAACGGCCACGTCGGGCAGACACGGAGGGAATCTTGCGGTGGGTTGGGACCGGACCTTGATCGGAAGTGTACATATGGCCTGGCCTATCACACCTAGGTGAAAAGGTCCATCGGTCAAACCCCGTCCGGCGAAAGTCAAAGGCCTAAATCCAGCGGTCAACTATGCCAGGGTTAGACGGGACAGGTTACTTGGGGGGGGGGAGGTAGCTATGCTGCCAGGTCTTGCGCTGGGCCCTCTTACACGTCTAGAAGTGTGGTGGCAGGTGCAAGCACCCGGCACACGGCTCCGGAGTGTGACCCCACTCACGGATGTCGCTGCCGCCGTCGCACGGAGGGGGAAACGGACACGTCGGGCAGACACGGAGGGAATCTTGTGGTGGGTTGGGCCTGGACCTTGATCGGAAGTGTACATATGGGCTGGCCTATCACACCCAGGTGAAAAGGTCCATCGGTCAAACCGCGTCTGGCGAAAGTCAAAGGCCTAGATTCGGCGGTCAACTATGCCAGGGTTAGACGGGACGGGGTACTTGGGGGGTAGCTATGCCGCCAGGTCTTGCGCTAGGCCCTCTTACACGTCTGGAAGTGTGGTGGCAGGTGCAAGCACCCGGCACGCGGCTCCGGAGTGTGACCCCCCTCACGGACGTCGCTGCCGCCGTCGCACGGAGGGGGGAAACGGCCACGTCGGGCAGACACGGAGGGAATCTTGCGGTGGGTTGGGCCCGGACCTTGATCGGAAGTGTACATATGGGCTGGCCAATCACACCTAGGTGAAAAGGTCCATCGGTCAAACCCCGTCCGGCGAAAGTCAAAGGCCTAGATTCGGCGGTCAACTGTGCCAGGGTTAGACGGGACGGGGTACTTGGGGGGTGGTAGCTATGCCGCCAGGTCTTGCGCTGGGCCCTCTTACACGTCTAGAAGTGTGGTGGCAGGTGCAAGCACCTGGCACGCGGCCCCGGAGTGTGACCCCCCTCACGGACGTCACTGCCGCCGTCAAACGGAGGGGGGAAACGGCCACGTCGGGCAGACACGGAGGGAATCTTGCGGTGGGTTGGGACCGGACCTTGATCGGAAGTGTACATATGGCCTGGCCTATCACACCTAGGTGAAAAGGTGCATCGGTCAAACCCCGTCCGGCGAAAGTCAAGGGCCTAGATCCGGCGGTCAACTGTGCCAGGGTTAGACGGGACGGGGTACTTGGGGAGGGGTAGCTATGCCGCTAGGTCTTGCTCTTGGCCCTCTTACACGTCTAGAAGTGTGGTGGCAGGTGCAAGCACCTGGCACGCGGCTCCGGAGTGTGACCCCCCTCACGGATGTCGCTGCCGCCGTCGCACGGAGGGGGCAAACGGCCACGTCGGGCAGACACGGAGGGAATCTTGCGGTGGGTTGGGCCCAGACCTTGATCGGAAGTGTACATATGGGCTGGCCTATCACACCTAGGTGAAAAGGTCCATCGGTCAAACCCCGTCCGGCGAAAGTCAAAGGCCTAGATCCGGCGGTCAACTATGCCAGGGTTAGACGGGACGGGGTACTTGGGGGGGGGGTAGCTATGCGGCCAGGTCTTGCGTTGGGCCCTCTTACACGTCTAGAAGTGTGGTGGCAGGTGCAAGCACCCAGCACACGGCTCCGGAGTGTGACCCCCCTCACGGACGTCGCTGTCGCCGTCGCACGGAGGGGGGAAACGGCCACGTCGGGCAGACACGGAGGGAATCTTGCGGTCGGTTGGGCCCGGACCTTGATCAGAAGTGTACATATGGGCTGGCCTATCATACCTAGGTGAAAAGGTCCATCGGTCAAACCCCGTCCGACGAAAGTCAAAGGCCTAGATCCGGCGGTCAACTGTGCCACAGTTAGACGGGATGGGGTACTTGGGGGGGTAGCTATGCCGCCAGGTCTTGCACTGGGCCCTCTTACACGTCTAGAAGTGTGGTGGCAGGTGCTAGCACCCGACACGCGGCTCCGGAGTGTGACCCCCCTCACGGACGTCGTTGCCGCCGTCGCACGGAGGGGGGAAACGGCCACGTATGGCAGACACGGAGGGAATCTTGTGGTGGGTTGGGCCCGGACCTTGATCGGAAGTGTACATATGGGCTGGCCTATCACACCTAGGTGAAAAGGTCCATCGGTCAAACCCCGTCCGGCGAAAGTCAAAGGCCTAAATCCGGCGGTCAACTATGCCAGGGTTAGACGGGACAGGTTACTTGGGGGGGGGGGGGTAGCTATGCCGCCAGGTCTTGCGCTGGGCCCTCTTACACGTCTAGAAGTGTGGTGGCAGGTGCAAGCACCCGGCACACGGCTCCGGAGTGTGACCCCGCTCACGGATGTCGCTGCCGCCGTCGCACGGAGGGGGAAACGGACACGTCGGGCAGACACGGAGGGAATCTTGTGGTGGGTTGGGCCCAGACCTTGATCGGAAGTGTACATATGGGCTGGCCTATCACACCCAGGTGAAAAGGTCCATCGGTCAAACCCCTTCTGGCGAAAGTCAAAGGCCTAGATTCGGCGATCAACTGTGCCAGGGTTAGACGGGACGGGGTACTTGGGGGGGTAGCTATGCCGCCATGTCTTGCGCTGGGCCCTCTTACACGTCTAGAAGTGTGGTGGCAGGTGCATGCACCCGGCACGCGGCTCCGGAGTGTGACCCCCCTCACGGACGTCGCTGCCGCCGTCGCACGGAGGGGGGAAACGGCCACGTCGGGCAGACACGGAGGGAATCTTGCGGTGGGTTGGGCCCGGACCTTGATCGGAAGTGTACATATGGGCTGGCCAATCACACCTAGGTGAAAAGGTCCATCGGTCAAACCCCGTCCGGCGAAAGTCAAAGGCCTAGATTCGGCGGTCAACTGTGCCAGGGTTAGACGGGACGGGGTACTTGGGGGGGGGCGGTAGCTATGCCGCCAGGACTTGCGCTGGGCCCTCTTAAACGTCTAGAAGTGTGGTGGCAGGTGCAAGCACCTGGCACGCGGCCCCGGAGTGTGACCCCCCTCACGGACGTCACTGCCGCCGTCAAACGGAGGGGGGAAACGGCCACGTTGGGCAGACACGGAGAGAATCTTGCGGTGGGTTGGTCCCGGACGTTGATCGGAAGTGTACATATGGGCTGGCCCATCACACCTAGGTGAAAAGGTCCATCGGTCAAACCCCGTCCGGCGAAAGTCAAAGGCCTAGATTCGGCGGTCAACTGTGCCAGGGTTAGACGGGACGGGGTACTTGGGGGGGGGGGTAGCTATGCTGCCAGGTCTTGCGCTGGGCCCTCTTACATGTCTAGAAGTGTGGTGGCAGGTGCAAGCACCCGGCACGCGGCTCCGGAGTGTGACCCCCCTCACGGATGTCGCTGCCGCCGTCGCACGGAGGGGGGAAACGGCCACGTCGGGCAGACACGGAGGGAATCTTGCGGTGGGTTGGGCCTGGACCTTGATCGGAAGTGTACATATGGGCTAGCCTATCACACCTAGGTGAAAAGGTCCACCAGTCAAACCCCATCCGGCAAAAGTCAAAGGCCTAGATCCGGCGGTCAACTGTGCCAGGGTTAGACGGGACGGGGTACTTGGGGGGGTAACTATGCCGCCAGGTCTTGTGCTAGGCCCTCTTACACGTCTAGAAGTGTGGTGGCAGGTCCAAGCACCTGGCACGCGGCTCCGGAGTGTGACCCCCCTCATGGATGTCGCTGCCGCCGTCGCACGGAGGGGGGAAACGGCCACGTCGGGCAGACACGGAGGGAATCTTGGGGTGGGTTGGGCCCGGACCTTGATCGGAAGTGTACATATGGGCTGGCCTATCACACCTAGGTGAAAAGGTCCATCGGTCAAACCCCGTCCGGCGAAAGTCAAAGGCCTAGATCCGGCGGTCAGTTGTGCCAGGGTTTGACAGGACGGGGTACTTGGGGGGAGGGGGGTAGCTATGCCGCCAGGTCTTGCCCTGGGCCCTCTTACACGTCTAGAAGTGTGGTGGCAGGTGCAAGCACCCGACACGCGGCTCCGGAGTGTGACCCCCCTCACGGATGTCGCTGCCGCCGTCGCACGGAGGGGGGAAACGGCCACGTCGGGAAGACACGGAGGGAATCTTGCGGTGGGTTGGGCCCGGACCTTGATCGGAAGTGTACATATGGGCTGGCCTATCACACCTAGGTGAAAAGGTCCATCGGTCAAACCCCGTCCGGCGAAAGTCAATGGCCTAGATCCGGCAGTCAACTGTGCCAGGGTTAGACGGGACGGGGTACTTGGGGAGGGGTAGCTATGCCGCCAGGTCTTGCGCTTGGCCCTCTTACACATCTAGAAGTGTGGTGGCAGGTGCAAGCACCCGGCACGCGGCTCCGGAGTGTGACCCCCCTCACGGATGTCGCTGCCACCGTCGCACGGAGGGGGGAAACGGCCACGTCGGGCAGACACGGAGGGAATCTTGCGGTGGGTTGGGCCCGGACCTTGATCGGAAGTGTACATATGGGCTGGCCTATCACGCCTAGGTGAAAAGGTCCATCGGTCAAACCCCGTCCGGCGAAAGTCAAAGGCCTAGATCCGGCGGTCAACTGTGCCAGGGTCAGACGGGACGGGGCACTTGGGGGGGTAGCTATGCCGCCAGGTCTTGCGTTGGGCCCTCTTACACGTCTAGAAGTGTGGTGGCAGGTGCAAGCACCCAGCACGCGGCTCCGGACTGTGACCCCCCTCACGGCCGTCGCTGCCGCCGTCGCACGGAGGGGGGAAACGGCCACGTCGGGCAGACACGGAGAGAATCTTGCGGTGGGTTGGGCCCGGACCTTGATCAGAAGTGTACATATGGGCTGGCCTATCACACCTAGGTGAAAAGGTCCATCGGTCAAACCCCGTCCGGCGAAAGTCAAAGGCCTATATCCGGCGGTCAACTGTGCCACGGTTAGACGGGATGGGGTACTTGGGGGGGGGGTAGCTATGCCGCCAGGTCTTGCACTGGGCCCTCTTACACGTCTAGAAGTGTGGTGGCAGGTGCAAGCACCCGACACGCGGCTCCGGAGTGTGACCCCCCTCACAGACGTCGTTGCCGCCGTCGCACGGAGGGGGGAAACGGCCACGTCGGGCAGACACGGAGGGAATCTTGCGGTGGGTTGGGCCCGGACCTTGATCGGAAGTGTACATATGGGCTGGCCTATCTCACCTAGGTGAAAAGGTCCATCGGTCAAACCCCGTCCGGCGAAAGTCAAAGGCCTAAATCCGGCGGTCAACTATGCCAGGGTTAGACGGGACGGGGTACTTGGGGGGTGGGTAGCTATGCCTCCAGGTCTTGCACTGGTCCCTCTTACACGTCTAGAAGTGTGGTGGCAGGTGCAAGCACCCGGCACGCGGCTCCGGAGTGTGACCCCCCTCATGGATGTCGCTGCCGCCGTCGCACAGAGGGGGAAACGGACACGTCGGGCAGACACGGAGGGAATCTTGTGGTGGGTTGGGCCCAGACCTTGATCGGAAGTGTACATATAGGCTGGCCTATCACACCCAGGTGAAAAGGTCCATCGGTCAAACCCCGTCCGGCGAAAGTCAAAGGCCTAGATTCGGCGGTCAACTATGCCAGGGTTAGACGGGACGGGGTACTTGGGGGGGGGGGGGTAGCTATGCCGCCATGTCTTGCGCTGGGCCCTCTTACACGTCTAGAAGTGTGGTGGCAGGTGCAAGCACCCGGCACGCGGCTCCGGAGTGTGACCCCCCTCACGGACGTCGCTGCCGCCGTCGCACGGAGGGGGGAACCAGCCACGTCGGGCAGACACGGAGGGAATCTTGCGGTGGGTTGGGCCCGGACCTTGATCGGAAGTGTACATATGGGCTGGCCTATCACACCTAGGTGAAAAGGTCCATCGGTCAAACCCCGTCCAGCGAAAGTCAAAGGCCTAGATTTGGCGGTCAACTGTGCCAGGGTTAGACGGGACGGGGTACTTGGGGGGGGGGGTGGTAGCTATGCCGCCAGGTCTTGCGCTGGGCCCTCTTACACGTCTAGAAGTGTGGTGGCAGGTGCAAGCACCTGGCACGCGGCCCCGGAGTGTGACCCCCCTCACAGACGTCGCTGCCGTCGTCAAACGGAGGGGGGAAACGGCCACGTTGGGCAGACAAGGAGGGAATCTTGCGGTGGGTTGGGCCCGGACCTTGATCGGAAGTGTACATATGGGCTGGCCTATCACACCTAGGTGAAAAGGTCCATCGGTCAAACCCCGTCCGACGAAAGACAAAGGCCTAGATCCGGCGGTCAACTATGCCAGGGTTAGACGGGACGGGGTACTTGGCGGGGGGTAGCTATGCTGCCAGGTCTTGCGCTGGGCCCTCTTACATGTCTAGAAGTGTGGTGGCAGGTGCAAGCACCCGGCACGCGGCTCCGGAGTGTGACCGCCCTCACGGATGTCGCTGCCGCCGTCGCACGGAGGGGGGAAACGGCCACGTCAGGCAGACACGGAGGGAATCTTGCGGTGGGTTGGGCCTGGACCTTGATCGGAAGTGTACATATGGGCTAGTCTATCACACCTAGGTGAAAAGGTCCATCGGTCAAACCCCGTCCGGCGAAAGTCAAAGTCCTAGATCCGGCGGTCAACTGTGCCAGGGTTAGACGGGACGGGGTACTTGGGGGGGTAACTATGCCGCCAGGTCTTGCGCTAGGCCCTCTTACACGTCTAGAATTGTGGTGGCAGGTCCAAGCACCTGGCACGCGGCTCCGGAGTGTGACCCCCCTCATGGATGTCGCTGCCGCCGTCGCACGGAGGGGGGAAACGGCCACGTCGGGCAGACACGGAGGGAATCTTGGGGTGGGTTCGGCCCGGACCTTGATTGGAAGTGTACATATGGGCTGGCCTATCACACCTAGGTGAAAAGGTCCATCGGTCAAACCCCGTCCGGCGAAAGTCAAAGGCCTAGATCCGGCGGTCAATTGTGCCAGGGTATGACAGGACGGGGTACTTGGGGGGAGGGGGGTAGCTATGCCGCCAGGTCTTGCGCTGGGCCCTCTTACACGTCTAGAAGTGTGGTGGCAGGTGCAAGCACCCGACACGCGGCTCCGGAGTGTGACCCCCCTCACGGATGTCGCTGCCGCCGTCGCACGGAGGGGGGAAACGGCCACGTCGGGCAGACACGGAGGGAATCTTGCGGTGGGTTGGGCCCGGACCTTGATCGGAAGTGTACATATGGGCTGGCCTATCACACCTAGGTGAAAAGGTCCATCGGTCAAACCCCGTCCGGCGAAAGTCAATGGCCTAGATCCGGCGGTCAACTGTGACAGGGTTAGACGGGACGGGGTACTTGGGGAGGGGTAGCTATGCCGCCAGGTCTTGCGCTTGGCCCTCTTACACGTCTAGAAGTGTGGTGGCAGGTGCAAGCACCCGGCACGCGGCTCCGGAGTGTGACCCCCCTCACGGATGTCGCTGCCGCCGTCGCACGGAGGGGGGAAACGGCCACGTCAGGCAGACACGGAGGGAATCTTGCGGTGGGTTGGGCCCGGACCTTGATCGGAAGTGTACATATGGGCTGGCCTATCACACCTAGGTGAAAAGGTCCATCGGTCAAACCCCGTCCGGCGAAAGTCAAAGGCCTAGATCCGGCGGTCAACTGTGCCAGGGTTAGACGGGACGGGGTACTTGGGGGGGTAGCTCTGCCGCCAGGTCTTGCGTTGGGCCCTCTTACACGTCTAGAAGTGTGGTGGCAGGTGCAAGCACCCAGCACGCGGCTCCGGACTGTGACCCCCCTCACGGATGTCGTTGCCGCCGTCGCACGGAGGGGGGAAACGGCCACGTCAGGCAGACACGGAGGGAATCTTGCGGTGGGTTGGGCCCGGACCTTGATCGGAAGTGTACATATGGGCTGGCCTATCAAACCTAGGTGAAAAGGTCCATCGGTCAAACCCCGCCCGGCGAAAGTCAAAGGCCTAAATCCGGCAGTCAACTATGCCAGGGTTAGACGGGACGGGGTACTTGGGGGGGTAGCTATGCCGCCAGGTCTTGCGCTGGGCCCTCTTACACGTCTAGAAGTGTGGTGGCAGGTGCAAGCACCCGGCACGCGGCTCCGAAGTATGACCCCCCTCACGGATGTCGCTGCCCGCCGTCGCACGGAGGGGGGAAACGACCACGTCGGGCAGACACGGAGGGAATCTTGCGGTGGGTTGGGCCCGGACCTTGATCGGAAGTGTACATATGGCTGGCCCTCCTCCTACGCCGGCAGTTAGGAAAAAAAATACTAAAAAAATAATAATACATAACTATGCCGACGGCATAGACATGCACGGATCGATGACGTGCCATTTGCCTCGGATCGATGACGTGGCCAAATCTATGCCGACGGCTTCGCCGTCGGCATAGGACCCCCTTATCCACTCGCTGGCCTCCTCCTCCACTCATTCTCTCTCTCTTGACCTCTCTCTCTCTCTCGCCCCAGCCGCCGCCGCCACCCTCTCCGCGCGCGCCGCCGTCGCCACCACAACTGCCGCGGCCGCCCCCTCCTCGTCCCGCCACAGCCGTCGCCACCAACACCGCCACGGTCGCCCCCTCCTCGTCCCGCCGCAGCCGTCGCCATCACCACCGCCGCGGCCGCCCCCTCCTCGTCCCGCCGCAGCCGTCGCCACCACCACCGCCGCGGCCGCCCCCTCCTCGCGTCAGCCTCCTCGACCCTGGCCCGCCCAGCCTCGACGCCTAGCTAGGTGAGCATCTATTTTTTTTGTTTTGTTTTTGTTTTTAGATCAATTTGTTCTGTAGTTAGATGAATATATGATGGTATCCATGTTCTGTAGTTAGATGAATACATGATGAATATATGATGAATATACCATACATTCTGTTTTTGCACTGAATATGATCAAATGTTCAGTTTGTTCAGTTCAAACAAACTAAAGTTCGGACTTTGGACACAAAGATGCCATACATATTCACTTTAAGCACCAAGTGTTCAGTTTCTACACTGAAATGAGCATATATATTCAGTTTATGCACCGAAATGAGCATATGTATTCTGTTTCTGCATTGAATATGGGCATATATTCAGTTTTTGCACTGAATATGAGCAGATGTTCATTTTTTTCAGTTTAAACAGAGTGTAAAGGGTTCAATTTTTGCACTGAGTATGATCTGTTCTTCCACCTATAGAGCAGATTTTCACACATAGGAACAGAGTGTAAAGGTTCAGTTTTTTGCACACATATATTCAGTTAAAACAGAGTGTGAGTTATTTGGTACTGTGGTAGTTTCTTCGATCAAATACTCTTATCACATATTTAACTGCATCCTGCTGTGTAGTCTTCTTCCTTAAATATGCTGGGCAATGGAAGTTATCATTCTCCATAGTTCAATTACCTCCAAGTGTCCATTTGCTTAGTTCAGTTATCTTCCTTAAATATGCTGGGCAATGGTAGTACCCTTGTTGTATATGCCATTTACAAATGCTTTCAAAAATATTTTCAGGGGAAGAGGAGTTTGGTGGTGAAGATCCAGAGTACGTTGACTCTCACCTTCACCAAGGCAAGCTACAATCACCATTGCTTGCTGTTTTGATAAAGATATGGTTCACATATGCATTTTAGGACATTTTTGCATTATTATTAATATGGTCATAATGCTTGCTTTACTTTGCTAGGAATATGGTCATATGCTGCTGATTATTATTGCCATTGCTTTGCTTTGATAGTAGAGTATTGGTTTATTCATAAAAATGAACTTGGATAAAAATGCCCACATTAACATAAAGTGCTATGTTAATATTGTTGCTAAATAATATGGTGTAGTTTTATTGAGCTAGGTATTATTGATCAACATGACTTGAGTATGTCTAAATGCTGCAAAAAGAATAACAACTTAAGTATTAAGAATGTTATGTCTAAATGCTGGAAAAACATGAAAGTATTCAATCAATTCTGAATTTTACACATTACTGTGACGGCCTTGTATAGAATATATACTTCATATTTCTCTCTGAAAAAATAGATTTGCAAGGCAGATAACTAATTCATACAACTACAACAATTGCTAATTAAAGAACGGGCAGCTATAACATGAGAGCTTACATATTTTTCGAAGCCCTGGTTGTTCACTACCGGAATAATCTTATCAATACTTTCCTGCTTATTTCTGATTCTTATTTTATGCTTATTTATTAATGTGTTTTTTATTCCTTGTTATTATGCTTTTTTCTTCATTATTAATGTACTAATTGTTTATTCTCTTTTCAATGCAGGTTCGCTAAACATGGGCAAGGGGAAGGCCGACGGCACGGGTTTCCTATCGAAGCTCACCATGATGACTAGTCGGAGTGGTCGACCCCGTAGTCTTCCCCCCCCCCCCCGACTACTTGAGGATGACTCACAGGGAGGTCGAGGGAGAGGTGCCCCTAGAGGTGGAGGGGGTGGGGGGAGAGCCCCTAGAGGAGGACAGGGTCGGGGCCAGAAACAGCGCTCCCTCACCGACTTAGGGATGTCCTCTTCGAGGCCCTCCTCTACTGAGGTACCCTCCTCTAGTGAGGTACCCTCTGCCGAGGAGGAGGAGGAGGAGGAGGAGGTTCGCGAGGAGGAGGAGGTTCAGGAGGAGGAGGAGGAGGAGGAGGCAGGCGAGGAGGATGGTGGTGGCGGGGAGGATGGTGGTGGCAGCGAGGGGGTTGCCCACAACAAGGGGTGGCTGCGTGGTAATGCAAAGCTCCTTCCCCTTCCTGCTACCGAGGAGCAGAAGTGGCTCATTGAGCCCAAGGGGAAAGAGTAAGTGCCACTTAATCATAATTTAATTCTTTTGCTTGTACAAATGCTAATATTTTCATTCTTTTGATTGTACACATGCTCATATTTTCATTCTTTCTATCTTTTGCAGCAACTGGATAATTCCTAAAGGGGCCCGTCTTCCAAACGGCGTCATCACCGTTTTGCTAAAGGAACACTGGCCGGGGCTGTTTCGTCCGGATCTAGTCAGGCAGCCTGAGCACCGGGTTTTGGCCATGAGCTGGGACCACTGGGAAGCGGCCCCCCACCCGGACCATACCATGTATGCTAAGGCCGTGATCACAAATTTTTGGGTAAGTTCTCTTCAGAATCACGAGTCTTGAGTTTTGTTCGTAGTTTATCATCGAATGGTTTAACTCATGGCTTCTTTCATTCTGGTTTTCTGAATGATTGTAGAGATACTATCGAGTTCTTGAGGAGCACAAGTCCACTGCCGACGAGATCGTGCTGCGCCAAGCGAGGAAGAAGGCCTGTCAGATGCAGTATGAGGTGCGCTGGGTGGCCATCTCGCAATATCATCACGACGCTCTTGAGACGAAGATGACCAAGTAAGACGCGCGGAGGATGCATGTTACCTTGGAGAGGGAGGAGTACTTGGCCGTAAGTATAACAAACTTTTCATTCCGGCGTTTGTGCTAAATTTCATCATTTCGTGTTGACATGCCATTATGCTTTCATTATGTAGGTGTGTCGTGGTTGGTGTTATGGAAAGGCCGATGGATGGGCGGCATTGGTGGATCTGTGGCTCGGTCAGGATGCAGAGTGGGCTGCTAAGAGCAAGAAAAACCGGGCTAACAGAGGGACCGGCGGAACACATGGTCAGGGAAAACGGAACCACTTTAGCCACAAGAAAGTTCAGGTATATCTATTTACATGAAACATTCTTCTTCTTCTATTTACCGTCACTTTCTTATGTATCACTAACCTCTGTTTGGTGGTGCAGGAGGAGAAACTGAAGCGGCCGCTCTCTGACATAGAGGCGTGGCAGATCGCCCATACGCGGAGTAAGTCCAAGGAGGGCAAGGGCGACTACTACGGCAATAGCGGGGAGAACCTGAAGGCCTACGAGGAGGTGTATTTGAAGGTAAATCCTGGCACACCTGACCCCTTAAAGCAGGCTACGAACGAGAGGGCGGTGGTGGGCATAGGGCCGAAGCTTCATGGTCGGCAGGCGGTTTTGGATGCCGTGTGTACTCCTTCTATCTCCTTCACACGGCTCCGAGCTACCGACCCGAGCCTGAGCCAGCGCACGAGCACGACCACGACCAGTGCGCAGTCACACTCCCTCCTAGCCGAGCGGCACTCTGTAAGTATTTTCCCTCTTATCTTCATTGCTCACTTTATTTTCCGCATTGAGATGTTTTATGAGTTCCATCATGTCATATGGTAGGCCGACATGGAGTACACACGCCAGGAAACCATGGCGTGGAGCGCGAGAGTTGCAGCCATCCAGGACCACATCACTCGCATGATGACGGTTAGTTTAGCCCCTTTCATTTCATTTCCATATTTGCACTTTCATTTCTTCTGACATTCGTGTTTGCTTTGTCAATTAACATGCAGCTCGTTTTTGAGAGCATGGCGGCAGGCACGGTTCCCGTAATGGAACGACCACCACCACCTGCTGGACCACAACCAGTGCTGCTTACCTTCGAGGAGTTTCTGGCACAGCACCCGGGGACTACGGTGGTTAGTATATCCAAACTATTCAACCACCGCTTACCGTTTATTCAACACAATCATATATCCCCTGAACATGTCTTTTCAAACATCCAGGCAACCGGTGGATCTTCCGTTGGTGGTGGTGCCGGTCTTCGCATGACTCCCGAGTCATGGAGCCCGGTCACTCCCATCCACCAAGGAGGTGGCGGTGGCGGTAGCGCTGCCGCTAGCAGTGACGACCGGTGCTTTGGTGGACTTGGCGGTGACGACCTTGGCGGTGGTGGTGGACGTCCTGGCGCTTAAGCTTGTGGGTCTTTAGATGACTTCTGGTCTTTTATGCTCCTCTAGATGACTTGCGATGATGCTTATGTTGTTTGCGATGATGCTTATGTTTGTGATGATATTTATGTTCTTGTGATGTTGGTTGTGAGGATGTGATGCTTATGTTTGTGATGATATTCATGCTCCTCTAGATGGTTGTGTATGTCTATTTCATCATATATATCTGCTGTCTATTTGAATTGAATTGATTTGAATTAAAACAGAGAAAAGAAAAAAAAAATCAGAAAGAAACTATGTCGACGGCCTTGCCGTCGGCATAGGGGACACGTGGCAGCCACCCCTATGCCGACGGCAAGGCCGTCGGCATAGCTTTATATATACGCCGACGGCCTTGCCGTCGGCATAGGGGACACGTGGCAGCCACTGGTAGCTCCCTGGCATGTAGTTATGCCGACGACTATGCCGTCGGGATAGATGTGCATCTAAGCCGACGGCATAGCCGTCGGCACATCTGACACGTGGCGGCAACTGGGCTCTTCCTAGCGCGCAGATATGCCGACGGGGAGGACGTCGGCATAGATTCAAATCTATGCCGACGGCCTCCCCGTCGGCATAGATGTGCCACGTGGCTCCTCATAATTGGTTAGCAGTTGACGACGGCGCCGTCAGTCGCCGTCAGGTGTCAAAGTTTGCCGACGGTCATTCTATGCCGACGGCTGTAGGGAAGCCGTCGGCATAGGCATCTATGCCGACGGCTAGTCTACGCCGACGGCCTGCCCGGGGTACGCCGACGGTCTGCCCGGGGTACGCCGACGCAAATGTTGCCGACGGGGCTATGCCGACGGTGGCCGTCGGCATAGGCCCATCCCGACGGGAATCTGGCCTATGCCGACGGCTTTGGCCGTCGGCATAGACAGTAATTCCGGTAGTGATGTACCATAGTAAGCCAATCAAAATCTGCACCATAATAGTCTGATGCTTTCTTACCCGCTCATCCTGAATTAGTAGGCATTTTCCAATAGGATCAGCTTTGTTGTACAAACTCACTTATATTTTCCATGTTAGTTGCAGGGTATCTTCAAGGTCCATGCTCCGAATATAAATAAGATTTGGTCCTTCTCTCAGAAACTTGGCCTTCTGCTTATGTTTGCATCTGCTATTGACGATGTTAATTTGAGCAAATACCCCATAGCGTTTTCACTGAGTTTGGATAAAAGCATATGTAAGTATGATTTATACAATGTTTTGTGATCGAATATGTGTTTTCCCAATCTTTATTAGATGTCAAGGAATGCTTGATTATGATGGCATTTTATTTTATTTTCTTTGTGGTTCCTGGTGTGAAGCAACAAATTTGGATAATTTTTTTTATTTGTTTAGAAACATATTTAAGTTTATCTGTAGGTATTAATATGAGCTTGGAATTTGAATAAGAAATAGTTTCTTAATATGCACTTCTATGTACACTGCCAATAACGGTGCTCTTGATCATGTCAAACATAAGTACTAATGGTGCATTCCTTAAGCATTGGAATGGAATGAATACCAGCTTATGTAGGTTGGTGAGAAGCGAGGCCTTCTCATATTTGAGGAAGAATGATGTGCAACCAGTAAGAAGATTAGGATGGGCATTCCAGTAATCCTGTGGATTAGTCTCTATAGTTGTTAGCGGCCTATAAAGCAGAGGTATTTGTGGCTAAATAAATAAAAATTCATGACTTACTATTTCACAATATTAGTTTACACTATAGTGTTGCTGACTAAATCATTCTACTTCTCATTATTGCTTTGTCTCTGTTTATAGCTCGGTAGCAGGGTATTCCCATTTAGAATATGTTCGTGTGCATCCGCGGCCTCACCCTCTCTGAATTGGAGAATTTCGACCTCCTCTTGCGCGCATGCACCCACATACTGGAGCTCGCGATGGAGCAGCACTAAGGCTGATGCTGAGAGGACGCATATGGACAGCGCCGCCTCGCGTCTCAGCAGCTCTATGGCTCGCATCTTGATTCCTTCGCTGCCACACGCCTCAACTGCGTGGTGACGCGCACGATCAGTGGAGCCACCTGCCACATGACTTCGCAGTTCGCACCTATTTTGGTTCTTCAGGTTCATGTCCATGATATTTTTTTTGGAATGCAAAATTTGGTGCGAGTTCATATGAATCGCACAATGCTTCACATAAGTTGGTGCAGATTTAATCGAGAACTTTGGTAATACAAATCCCCCTCCATTGCCTCTTTTCATAGTCAGTCACCGTTTCTATTTCGATTTTGGTAGCTATGCATATCCTTGTTATAGATCATAGGGTTGTCATCTTCACAGGTCATGATATATAAGTGATGCAAAATGCAGACGACCCACAATCTATCTGAAACCATTTATCTATAGCTGTGTTCTTTTTGGGATGTCTGAATATGGCCTAAAGATGTTTGAAGAAATGGATTGCCAAAACGGTGGTATCTTTGGCCAGATGATTTGACCATCTTCTATGATCCGGAAGAAGAACCTCTCACATAAACATGTATATTTATTTGTGAATCCAATCATAACCAGAATGTATTTGACCTTTTACATTTTCTGACAGAAAGTATGAGTACCTAAATTTCTTGGAATTCAGTAGCTCATGTCTTGGATACATAGGTATTCCAGTCACTCTAAATTTCTGTATGTTTTCACAAACAATTGTCAACTTTTGTACTGCACATGCCTCCTTATCTGTCTTCTCCATGTTCTCCAGCTGGAATGTAATTTGAGAAGAGACTAAAAGTCTGTTTTCTCCATGTGTACCAGCTGGAAGATAATTTGGGCAAGAGACTAAAAGTCAACTAAATGTGTATTGTGATTCTGGTCTAAGAACATTGTTTCTTATATAGCATGTCTTGGATGAGAAAGGTTGTGAGAACTTCAATGAATACTTCAGCACTGCCGACAGATGCCGACAAAGATGAAAAAACATGAGGTTGCGGACAACATTGAGCGCGACTTGCTTTTGGTGCTACTGCTGGCCGGTGAAGACAAGCTCCAGAAAAAGCTATGCATTTTATGAGTTTTCTGGTCTATTCATTTTATTCAAATGCAATCTAATAAATATTAAATAGTTATATTTCATTTGTGTACATGTGCATTTAAATTCATGTATCAGAATGAATTGAAAAGCTCCCACAAGCAGGAATTAAGTTATGTGTGCTGACTGTGACAAAATGGATAGCTATCAATATTGGGTAAGTATTATATTTTCACATGGAAGGGATCATTTTCATAAAACTGGTTTCTAAAAGTTTAGGCTAGCTATTTATTTTTCTCATTCATGTTCTTATTCAGCTTAGACAATAAATTATTATGCAGATAATCATCATCCCGGAAGCACTTGCATCACTGCCTTGAGAAAAACAGAGACAAATAATCTATTGCCGAGGTGAACAGATGTTCAAATTGCCTTTATATTTAAAACAACCATTCATAAATGTTACAAAAAGGAGTTTAACAAAACAGACACCCACATTTGGAATTCTACTCTATGTAGTCAAAACCTACAGGTAGGGTACTTAAAATGGTAAAAGTGTTTGATATTTTTTTAATAGCTTCAAAAGAACACATAGGTTTTTTCATCTTTGCAAATCATACATGGGATTTATTTCTTGAGGATATTTTTTTTGCGGAAACATGGGTTACATTTCTGCAGTTGACATACCTCTATGTATTGTGAAAGTTCACACACTAGGCAGTCTGCTTCAAATGGAATTAGATTGCACACTTTTTTTTAGCTCTAGGACATAAATATCATATAAGTTTATAGGAGAGGCAGGTTAGTTTATAGGAGAGGCAAGCTAACCTATGGCATTCTGCCATTTTATTCAATCATGTTCACTTCATGCATGATCAATTGATCAATCTACATCACTTTTCTCATATGAATTGCCTTTGAAATCAAAGAAGTCGTGCCCGAGCTTCCTAGCCGTTCTTTGTGATGGAGGCGGTGACCGTGGCGTTGTATAGCGACGGGTGGCGGTGGCCCAGTTCCAGCCCACGGGCGGATATGCTATTTAAGAGGGTTTTTTCACGTGATGTTATTTAAAAGGGTCTATTTCTAAATATATTTTTACTTTCTATACAAGATTTTGCACCGTCATAGAGTTTATGTTTCATTTTAGTTAGTTGTGAGTGGTATTGCTTAAGTTTTCTTTCAACTAATTGATTGCCATCGAAAAAAAGGCCATCATGGCTCTCTTGCATTATTCTAATTGTGTTTCAGCTAACTGTGTTTTTTCTAAGGAAGGCCATCATGGCTCTGTTGCATTATTTATGAGATTATATCGAAGAAAGGGGTTCATCGACCCAATATGATGTTTCTTATAATGAAAACAAAATATAGCTAACTCTTGCATCATATGATTTGCTTCTCTTCCGAAGTGCTTTAATTTGGTCTTCCCATTTGATTGTCAAAACTCAAGCATGCTAGGAAATGACAATGGTCAATGGAAAGGTGGGATTTGGAAGAGGACTTTAGCGCTTGTTGTAACGTGCTTGTGGCATTTCTCGCCTTCTGCTCATAGTAATGCACGGGCATTTATTTGGCACCTTGACCCATGGTGAAGGTGAGGTGGGAGTTATCTGGTTAAAGGAGAGGGCTCCAGCGAGAAATGTCCTGCTATGGCGGGAAATCGAGCGGGAAGGTGAGGGTCCTGCCCGAAAAGGGAAGGGTGCGTCGTGGGGTGGTTTTTTGTGTTGGGCCCGTGTGTTGGATATAACATGGCGGATAGTTAGGACAACCTCATTTCCCTCCACATGTGGTCTACATTTGGGGGAGCCCGGACTGTCCAGACGGTTGATTTTTGGGGAGCCTGTTGGGCACCCGTACACGCCCGAACATATAAGAGAGAAATGAGCTTAGACCTTGGAGACGGCCTAAATCATTTGTTTGATTCATTTATGTGCATTGTAGCCCGTAGCAACGCACGGGCATTATACTAGTCTTTTATAAAGTCAGGGCCGGGCCCATATATGTGCAAACTGTGCGGACCGCACAGGGCCCAAAATTTTTATAGGCCTATGTATTTATTTTCCCTGGGATGGGCACTGGGCCGTGCATCCATGGGCCGCTCGGCGCTGGCGCGTGAGTCAAGCCTCGATCGTCTCCCGTCCCAGGCCGCCTGCTCGATCGGTTTATGCTCGATGCCTCGATCCCAGGACGCAGGTTCGACTCGATGGGAAAGGAAACCTAACGGCGAAGCAGGGAGGCAGGGATCGATCGCATCCAGAGGATCCCGAACGGCGCGGGATCTTGGTTCGCATCTAGATCCGGCGACGCCGCGACGGGCGACACGGCAACAGGTACAGGAATTACAGCCCTCATTGGTTCGCATCCATGATCCGTCCATTATTCCTCTCGTAGTCTCTCGTGATCTCGGGTTCTCAGAGAGGACTTTTTGATGATATACTTGTTGGCTGTCTTTTGACGTCTCCTCCATTTCCAACTCCTTGACTGCTGCTACATGTCATGAGAGTATCTAATGTTTTCTGCTAGCTAGCTATTGTGATTCTATCATTCTAGTCATTGCTGCTGGGCTTGCTGGCCCCGATGGTGCCCCCTGTGGGGAGGATGTTTAGACTATGTTGCATCGTATTAGACTTAGTCTCCAGAGGCAGTCAGCATTCGGCTGGCTTGAGTTAGGGATCATGTTTAGCTCCAGTGTTAGGTTAGTGTGCAAGATCTCATGCCGGTGGAAGTTGGGGCCTATTGGTGGCCACCGGCATGCCTTGGCTGTAGCGGCTGTGTTCGTCCACTTCATTAGTTATATTTGTCTCTGGAGAAATTCCTGGTGCCCCCATGAGTGACACCAACTGTGCGATCATGTCCTGGAACGTCCGGGGACTGAATTCGGCGGCGAAAAGAGAAGCAATTAGAGAGGTGGCAGCAGCACACAAACTTGCCATCCTATGTGTCCACGAAACGAAAATCGACACCTGGACACAGCAAATGGTGAAGGACATAGGAGGAGGGTGGATGAAAGACTGTGTTGTGCTGCCGGCGATAGGAACTAGAGGAGGAGTCGCCATCTTCTGGAACAGGGATCTTGCCTCTGTCTGCTCCCAGGCAATTGGCCTGTTCTCGATCACGGCTACGGTTAGCGTAGCAAATTCTTCGAGTAGTTTCATCCTTACATCGGTGTACGGCCCCTCCGACGACACAAACAAGGTAGTTTTCTTCGATGAATTAGCTAGAAATGCGCCTCCGTTGGGCACCCCATGGCTCATCAATGGAGATTTCAACGTAATCTACGAAGCTAGGGATAAAAACAACCTCAATCTCAATAGAAGGATGATGAGTAGATTTAGGTCGGCGATTGACATGGCGGCGCTAAAAGAAATTAGATGCAAAAATAGGAGGTTTACATGGAGCAACGAGAGAGAATCGCCCACGCTTGTTAGCATAGATAAATTCTTCGCAAACGCCGAGTGGGAGGCCATGTTCCCTTCATACATGCTGATGGCTGCTTCCACTACATGCTCTGACCACTGCCCCCTGGTTCTTGCTAGTGCCACTGCTCCCCCCAAGCGTGCTCGATTTTGATTTGAGGGTTTCTGGGTCAATTTCCCTCACTTCAGAGAGACTGTTCAGAGGGCATGGCAGCGCCCAGCACCCCAAACATGTGCTTTTAGCAGAATCAAGACAAGATTTGAAAGGGTGGCAAAAGATCTGAAGATCTGGAGCAAAAGCCTTTTCAGCGACACCAAGCTGCAGTTCCATATAGCTAGTGAAATAATTCTGAGGTTGGATGTTGCCATGGAAAAGCGTCAGTTAACTCCGGCTGAATTCAGTCTCAGAAAACTGCTGAAGCTGAGAGTTCTTGGGTTGGCAGCCATAGAGAGAGCAAGGCGGCGGCAAGCATCGAGGATTACCTGGTTAAAGGCCGGTGATGCTAACACCGCATTTTTCAATGCCAAAATCAACTCCAGGAAAAGGAAAAACTTCATCATTTCCCTGAAAACAAATAACCGAGTGGCTACTGAACATGAGGATAAGGCCGACCTCATTCATGAGCATTTCAGCAGCATTCTTGGTTCCGCTGAAGCGCGGCGGTGCACAATCAACTGGCAAGAGCTGCAAATGCCTACTGTCGATGCCGAGGGGCTGGATGCCCCATTCACAGAGGAGGAGGTCTGGGCCGCGGTGCTTGCATCTCCGGCTGAGAAGGCACCAGGGCCGGATGGGTTCAATGGGCAGTTCTTCTGCTCATGTTGGGACCTGATCAAAGATGAAGTGATGGTTGTGTTCCACCAATTCCACAGTCTGTCAGGAGCAAGCTTTGCCAAGATCAACTCAGCTTTTGTTGCTCTGCTCCCGAAGAAGGAAGGGGCAGAATCTGTGGGCGATTACAGGCCCATCAGTCTGATCAACTCAATGGCAAAGCTCATCACCAAAGTATTATCCATGCGGTTAACTGAGAAGATTGGATCGATCATCTCACTGGCGCAAAGTGCTTTCCTCAAGTCCAGATGCCTGCAGGACAACTTTCTGTATGTCAGGAACTCGGTCCGCTCGCTGCACCGGAGGAAGAAACCGGCGCTTCTGATCAAACTTGACATTGCCAGAGACTTCGATTCAGTTTCCTGGGAATTCATTCTTGAGCTGCTCCAACATTTGGGGTTCAGTTCACGTTGGAGGGATTGGATGGCTATGCTTCTGGTATCGACCTCCTCATCTTTTCTGCTAAATGGCACCCCTGGGAGATCAATCAAGCACCGCCGCGGTCTTCGGCAGGGAGACCCGCTATCTCCCCTGCTCTTCATCCTCGCTATCGATGTGCTGCACCGTCTGATTGCCAGAGCTGTTGAGATGGGCACCATTGCCCCGCTGCCAGGACCGGAACTCAAGTTGCGCACCAGTCTCTATGCCGATGACGCGGTGATTTTTGCTAATCCAGACCGGGACGAGGTTGACAAGCTAATGCACATCATCAGATCCTTTGGTGATGCATCGGGTCTGCACCTAAATGCTGATAAGTCCACTGTCACGCCCATTCTATGTGAAGACATAAACCTTCAGGACATCCTGCAAAATTTTGGTGGAAAGATCACAGCTTTCCCAATCAAATACCTGGGGCTGCCTGTGACTATAGGAAGAGCTCGGCTGACTCATTTTCAGTTCATCCTAGATCGAATACGAGCCCGGCTGGCTGAGTGGAAGGGACGGATGATGTCCATTGCTGGCAGAAGGGTACTGGTGCGATGTGTCCTCTCGGCCATCCCTACCTTCGCACTGTCTGTGCTGCGACCACCCAAGAAACTTCTCAGAGAAATTGACAAAGCGAGGCGTCGGTTCTTATGGGCACAAGATGAAGAATTATCTGGTGGAAAATGCAAAGTTGGATGGAAAGCAGTGTGCACACCAACTGACTGCGGAGGTCTGGGCATTCTTGATCTGGAGAAGTTCTCCAGGGCCTTGCGGCTAAGATGGCTGTGGATCGACTGCCAGAACGAAGAACGCCCGTGGAAGGGCTCTGAAGTGCCGTGCGATGCCAAGGACAGGGCTCTTTTTGATAGTGCAACCACGACCACCATCGGAAACGGCAAGCTTGCATCCTTCTGGCATTCCTCGTGGTTCAATTCTCCA
Organism: Elymus sibiricus; assembly: GCA_039707655.1. Taxonomy (NCBI): domain Eukaryota; kingdom Viridiplantae; phylum Streptophyta; class Magnoliopsida; order Poales; family Poaceae; genus Elymus; species Elymus sibiricus. The sequence continues at coordinate 64,729,262 of CM077676.1, forward strand.
TGCCTTGCGACGCTGTTCCCAGACCTGTACAAGCGCTCCAGGGGAAAAAAGAAATGTGTGGCCGATGCGCTAGAAAATCATACATGGGTAAAGGACCTGCGGCACCAAGCAAACAATGATCTTGTGCACAACTTCCTAATTCTATGGAGAGCACTCCGGGCTGCAAATGTGGCTCTGCAGCCTCAAGTCGAAGATCAGACCATTTGGCGCTTGCACAGCTCCGGGTCATACAATGCAAGCTCCGCATACAGTCTGCAATTTGCCTCTCTGCCAAAGACGAACAACAAAATGCTAATCTGGAAAACCTGGGCCCCTGGCAAGATCAAATTTTTCTTCTGGTTGATGCTGCAAGATAGATTATGGTGCAACGACAGACTACAGCGCCGCGGCTGGGAAAATGGTTACTTCTGCCCTATGTGCATGAGAAACTTGGAGACCTCTACCCACCTTTTCTGGGAGTGCCCAGTTTCTAAGGAGATTTGGCGCCGCATCTCATCTTGGCCGGGCTGCGGAAAACTATCTATTCTAGCTGCAGTTGATGACAATACCGCCTCCTCTGCTCAACGAGTGCACAGCCTGCTCCAACAGTCAAGAACCAACCTCAAGGCGAAACTGAAAACAATGCTGTTCCTAGCAACTTGGCATATCTGGGCAGAAAGGAACAACCGCACCTTCAGGCATAAGGTAAATCAGATAACAGGAATCATCAAGGCGATCAGATGTGACATGGACTGCTGGAAAATCGCGGGCGCCAAATGCCTGTAGACACCGCTGGGTGATCCAGGCTAGCTAGGTGGGACTTTGTTTCCCTGCTGATTTGCTCACCAAGTTCTTGTAAACCACCATGATCAATTGATCATGAACGCTTTTATCATCCTTCTACCTGCTTAATATATGAAACGACGGCGGATTGCCGTTTCTTTCAAAACAAAGTTATTGTGATTCGATGATATACCTATTGTGATTCTAGCTATCTGCTAGCTAGCTATTGTGTTGTCAATACGGTATATACCTAGTTATTGTGATTCGGGTTCTCAGGGAGGAAAGTTGCTTATATACGGTATATACGTTGGACAGCCCTCATTGTACTCCTAATTCTACTCCTATTCTCCTAATTTCTATTTCCAAATTAACTTTTGGCAGGGATCATTAGAGAGATAGGTTCTTGCCTCCTCGGTTAAATATCACAGTATAATAGTTCAACCGGACAGGACACGAGACTAGGTGAGTTAGACGGTTCGTCTAATTGCCAAACATTAACGCATAATCTCCAATTGATATCTGCTGCCGTATGAATAGGTATGATTTTTTTATATATCCAATTGTTATGTAAGACATTATATCATATACATTATAATTGCTCGTTAGTTCATTTTAGTGAGATAGGGCCCCATTTTTTAGTTTCTCACAGGGCCCCCAATTTTGCTGGCCCGGCCCTATATAAAGTAATTACCATTTAATGGACTTGTGCAGAATCTTGTGTGCCGAAAGAACCTCATAATTGATAAGAGCATTCAGACGGCATATGTCCGGGAAATCAGATCAGCACAACATTTCATTTATATAGATAATCAATATTTTCTTGGTTCTTCGTATGAGTGGCCATCCTATGTGAATTCAGGTTTGGGGTTCTTCCTTTGTATCCTATCTGAAACTTGGAATATTGATTGTTAGACATAGCTTAACTTCCGCAGTTGCTTGGATATTCTTCTACTGGTAAAACAGGGCAAAACACGCACCACAGAATGCAGGGAGAAGATAGATTTATTTTTCTATTCATACTTTTATTAGATAGATACATTTCAAGGAGAAAATGAATTTATTTTTCTATTCCTACTTTTGTTAGATAGGCCACATTCTTTTTGGTTCACTCATGCCTTTGTTGCTGACGGTGTTGTTGTGTAAATTCAACATTGATGTTTAATGTTATAACATGATTTACACAAACTGAAAATTTTGATCCCTTGGGATGTTACAGGTGCTGAAAATTTAATACCAATGGAACTGCCCCTCAAAATTACAACCAAGATTACAGCGAACGATTTGCGGTTTATGTAGTCATACCAATGTGGCTTGAAGGAGTCCCTACCTCAATATTTGTGCAAGAAATTCTTATAGTTGAGATTTACCCTTGAAATAGAAGAGCTTGGCAGGCGTGTGGTTTTAATTCTTCATCAGAATGAACCTTACAATTTGTATATCTTTCTTTCTCAAAGCATTCCCCATGAGCCATGTTTCCCTTGTTTATTTGTTAGCATCAAAAGCAGGCTCCAGCTTGTATCTATGCGAATTTTTAGGGGAGTCGGCTGCTACTTCTCCACATATACTTAAAAGTTGCATGTTATTAGGTGTTGATAACTTGGGGGCACAATGACGGTGGCAAGATCTCCCATCAGTGATGAACTGCCGTGCGGGTGGCAAATCAGGTAACAGCATACTTCTAAACAAACTAATTTTCTAGCCCTACTTTTTCAGAAAACTTATTAAATATTCCGAAAATCAGGATGCTACATATAGTGTCTTTTTGTGGTCTGTAGCAAAATAATGCTCTTATTTTCAAATGTATGTACTAGCGGCGGTCATACAGGTGTATAGAAAAACCTTATTTTGGATACACCCGTATCGAATGTCTTGATCTTTGTCTGCCTTCCTGTTATATGATGCCAATTCTTTGATTATACATTTTGGAAGAAATCTTCCCAAATGCCTAAACAGGGGCTCTTGCTTTGTTTATCAGTTGCTTAATTACATTGCAGATGTCAGTACTTTTGGGTTAGTCCCTTTTTCTTTCGTTCTATGTTATTTTACTTATGTGCCGTCTAGAGCTCTTGATTATTGTACTGATCTCACTGCAACAACACTTATAATGAGTTTTATTGCTGCACATTCTGTTTTACATGTGTACATAATTTATGCTTTCGCATGCATTTCATAAATGCTACCTTTTGCCTAGATATCTATTTTTCTTTCACTGGAAGTTATTAGTGGCATTCATATAGATAATATAAATTGCTTTGCTTCTATCATGTAGTTTGTTATTGCATATATATCTACCACGTTCTTTTCTCTTTAGCCTTCATTCACGTTGTTTCTATAGCCTGCATTTTGACCTTGCTAGTTTGTTCGCAACACTGCCATTAATGTAATAGGAGTCTAAGGACTGGTTCATCCCATTTCAAGCGCAAGGCAAGACGTCGCCTCTCGCTCACTATTCATTGTCTCTAGATGCACCGGCGACGACTATAACCCCGCCGGCTATACATAGAATCCATGTACCATGTTTCCTATCTCTGTAATACCTTTCAAGTCTGCCTTAGGACGCGAGGAAGTATGCCTCTACTTTTGGAGGCTGCCATGTGCCATCTGTTGCTTTTGTACCACTACCATCGCTCATGTATAACCTCTACAAGTACATTCTCTGAGTGTGTTGCTTTTGCACAACTCTATCTTGAAGTTCCAGTTAGGAACTTGCACGTACGAGTACTAAATATGCATGTAGTGTGATGGAATAACACCCCATGGTACAAACAAGAAAGTGAAAGGGGTGAGTCCCTACCTGGCACCACCTCAAATTCCTCTCAAGAGGCCCACAATGACGGGCCCCAAGTTAAGAGTGGTGGTGCTGTGACCAGCCGGGTCCCCAAGTAAATCGTCATCTGGAGTCACTTGGACTCGAGGACAATTTCCACATCGGATGTCCAAGTGGAGTAGTGATGTGGGACCAGCTAGGTCACCAAGCCTAAAGTCCACTAGAGTCACTTACTCAGGGACGATTTCCACATCCGACATCCACGTGGTGTATTTTAGCTCGTTATGGACAAGCTCGGTGATCTCCAAGTTAATGATTCGGGGCATCGGCAAATTATGCAAATATTGTAAGATTACATCAGGTAATCTGGTTACATCGGGTAATTCGATTACATCAGGTAATCCATTGCATAATACGATGATGATACAAATTTATTCATTAACATGACATTCCAATATTTAAAACATGCCAACAATGCTTTAAATAGCGATTAAAAGTACTTAAACAATTAATTCGAGCAGTAAAAGGCATGTAATACAAGCATGTTAGTGACGGAGACATGCTAAGCCCATCACAAACATGTGGATCAGCCCAAAAACAAACACTTCCAGGAGCTTACAAGCAAAATTATTCAGCAGGAATAAATTATGCGTAAATCTGAAAAAGTCCAAGGGCAAAAATGCAAATATCTCCGCCGGCCAAACCGTTTTTTCTTTCAGTTCAGCTGCACCGTGAACCGAAATTTGGTTCAGCCTATTTAATACCGCAACACTCCCCCATCCTTTTTACGCCTTTTACTTGGGCCACTTGGAGCCTTGTTCCACACGATACATCAAGACCTGGGGCTCACAGGCGGGCCAGCCTTGACCTAGCCGACAGCCCATCTGGGACCGGGGCCGAGGTGGCGGCGGCTGGCATGTCGGGGTGCCGGAGGCGGTTCCGGCAGTGGAGACCGATGGCATGTGGCTTGGGCTCGGCCGTGAGGTGGCGGCGGTCGGCGGCATGCGTGCACGGCACGGCAGCTCGGCATACAGGTGCGCGACGAGGCTAGTTCACACCGACATGGTGGCGCGGCTTTGACCGGATGGGTGATGCGCTCGGAGAGGTTGGGCGGCGCACTTGCTCGCGGCGTTGGCCAAGCTCGCAAGGCCCTCGGTGGCATGGTTGCTCACGGTGCGGGCGGCACGACCCGTGCAGCGTGTGTGCGGGCCATCTAGGCCTACGATGAGCGCAAGAAGACATCGGCGGAAAAAAAGGACCCTGATATCCTCCACACGTTCGGTCGGGGAGAGCATCGGCCGAATGCCCCCATGACTGCAGATTCCATCATGTCACCGCATGCATGCACAAGTGACGAAGCTAATGATGTTAGCGAGAATCTTTTGGGTTTTTAATTTTTAAAATGTTTTATCTCTTAAATAAAAAATCCGATTGAAAATTCGTTTTCACCATTAAATCCGTCGCGACGAGATCTTCGAAACTAGATCACATATCGATATGTTTCGATGACTTTTTTTGTTAAAAGTTGCCATGTATATTGCACATAAATTGTCATGGTGTTTACACTGAAATTGCCATGATATGTTTCAACTACTTTTTTTCTACGTTTAAAGTAATTTTTTACATGTTATAAAAAAAAGAATTAAGAAACTAAACTTGCCATGGTGAATTACTAAAATTTACTGTGATCCATGAAATAATTTTGACATGGTTCATAATTAAAAGGAAATCCGTCGTCAATTACTTTAAAAATGCATGGTCAATGACTCAAATTTGCCATGACCCAGAAACTAAAATTACCATGATGAATTATTTAAATTTGACATGATATATGCATCAAAAAATTTCATATAAAAAATAATTTTCATGGTCAAAATACTAGAACTGTCATGGTCAAAATACTAAAATTGCCATGATGAATTATTAAAAATTGTCATGATCCATGAATTAAATTTTCCATGGTTAATTACTAAAAACTGCCATGGTCAATTAATAAAATTTTACCGTGAAAAGTTGTTGAAATACAATGATAGTTTTAAATCTAGAAGAAAAAAAATAGATGATACATATCATGACAATTTTAGTGTAAACACTATGACAACTTCAGTGTAACATCATGACAACTTTCCAAAAAAGTCATCGAAACATATTAATATGGGATCTAATTTTGAAGATCTCGTCGAGACGGATTTAATGATAAAAACCAATTTTTAATCGTATTTTTTTATTTAAGAGATAAAACATTTTTCAAGTCCGAAAAATTAAAAATATTATGCTGATGTCATCTATTTGATGTGGCAAAATGAATGATAATAAAGATGTTTGAACCATGTTGCGTCGTGCCACCCGTATGATACTTATCATTTGAAAAAAAAAACAGCAGGGCACGTCGCGCACGGTCTACTAGGCCGAGGGTGGCTAGCAGCAGCTTGCGTGGGCGTTGTGGTGCGTTCGAAGAGGCAACTCGGACATGGTGTGGCATAGCTCAAAGAGCGCAAGAACCAACACGGTCTGTGACGCGCGTGTGTCAGCAGGACACAAGCGTGGTGGGCTGGTGGCACAAGCTCAAAGAGCGCACAAAACCGGCATGGCTGCCATAGCAGGCACGGTGCCCATGGCCATCTGTGCCAGGAGTGGCTCAGCAGGCACGACGACGTCTACGCGGGTGGCCATGACTGGCATCATGAGCTCTACGCGGCGCGGCCAGGGCCAACGGCGACAGTGATGGCGCGGTGCTCGCCCGGAACGGCTATCAGGGCCGGTGGTGACAACTGACAACGAACTGCGCAGTGCATAACTCGGCGTGCAGTTTGGCGGCTCAGCCGTGTTAGGCCATGTATAATGGTGCTATCTTAGGAGTGCCACGTAAGATAAATGATGAGGTGGAGGAGAGAGAACTCAGAAAAAAAAGCTTTGCATTCTCTTATTTAAGAGAAGACAAGAGGTGATCTCTTAGCACAATATGTCTCACCATGTTTTTAGGAATAGCTAGTTATCGAAGATAAGGCTAAGAGATGACCCATTGTAGACAATTTTTTTTGTCATCTCTAAATTACATGCAAGACTTAAGATAAGATTATCTTATCAACCATTGTACATGCCCTTAGTATATTTCTGATCTTGGTACGTTCCAGCTCAGCTCATGTGTGACCGTTGAGTTAGTTGGCTGGTTGTGTGCATGCACCAGATGGAAAAGCTAGCTACGTGTGTGTGTGCCGGCCAAGTGAGTTTGTTAGTGCATGGGTGGGTTAGTTGCGTTGTAGCCGTTAGAGCATCAACACGTCCTACGCCTGGGCGGACGGCCTGGTCCCATTTCGACCCAGACGACGCTTTAAACGGGTCTCAAACGTTCGGACTGACCGGCACCCTCGTATCCAACAAAATACGGGGCGGATATGTGGGCGCCTGGGCGTGCCCCGGCGCGTCCGCCACGTCGGACCCGGCACACGCTGACCCACCCGACCCCATATATATTTCTCCCCATCCGCTTATCGGACCAAACCCTAGTCATTTCACCTCACTCCCCTCTTCTCCCCTCCGTCACCCAATCTCACCTCCGGCGATCTCCGGCATGGCGGGTAGTGGATCTGACTCCGACCAGTCCGGATCTGTCGACTGGGGTGTCGTCCCGTGCGGGTTGGAGGAGGCAATGGCCGTCCGCATTGCACTCCGCCGCTCCCGAGAGGATAGCGCCCGGCCGTCGGCAGGATCTGTCTGGCGCGACTCCATAGCGTTGGCTCAACGGACGCTTGGATCCTCTAGGGCTGGATCATCGCGGTCCCGGCAGCCTTCAAATCTCCCCTTTCCCATCTCCGGTCAGGCGGAGTATGAGTCCCACTGGGACCAGAGTGCCCGCCATGGGAAGGAGAGGATAAGGGCCACCGAGGCCCGAGTCGCTGCAGACATGGCGGCGGCGGAGGCGGCTGATGCGGCGCGCGGGCGGCCGCAGAGGAGTAAGCCATCCGCGCCCACATTGTGAAGAAGCGGCAGAGGAGGAACACGCGCGCCCTTGCCCGAGAGCAGAATCGGGCGGTCTGTGCCATGATCGGACTGCCACCAAAGGAGGAGAAGGAGGACAATGCCGGTGAGGACAGCTCCGGCGACGAGCAGATCCGGTTCGATCCCTACTGCGTCTTCGACCGGTACTTCCGCGACAAGGACGACAAGGGCGCCGGGAAGGGCAAGGGCAGCTGTGAATGATTTTCTTCACCATAGCCAAACATGCCAAATTTTGATAGTACGATGGCATGTTTCGTGATGTAGTAGCCGGACGATGTGTGTAATGCATCGACGTAGTTGCATGAGTTGTATGGATTTGAGGTATGGTAATTGAGGTGTCCGGTTGTGAGAAGGCAAAATTTGAAGCTTGACCGGTCAGTGTCCGCGGACGTGCTCGGGCGCGTCCGCGGGCGTTTGAGGGGTCGAATTTGTCAAATCCTGCTGTAGACGCTCTTAAGTGGATGTGCTTGACTCGCATGCAAGTAGCTAGCTAGTTAGGCCGGTTAGTGCGTGCGCGGGTATGAAAACCTCTCCCCATTGTAATGATCTGCCGCGGTGTGTTGCAGAGCCTTAGTTTGAGCTGAAGAAAAAAAGGACAGGCTATTCGTGCGATCGAGACGCCGTTCGTCGCCTGAAAAAATCCGGTGTGTTCTCTCCATCTTTTACCTTTATCCGTGAGCGAGCGAGTGCGAGGGAGGGCGAGCTGGTATGGGATTTGTCCCAACAAGCCGACTGGTTTGCACGCTTAAGGGCATCTTCAACGGCAACCCGCAAATTTTCTCCCGCATCTGTCTACGGACAGGGGGACCAGTCCGCGGACACGGATGCAGGAGGCCTCCATCCAACCGTAGCCGCATACATTTCGAACATCTTTTCAACAGACCGGATGAAATTCAAGCAAACACGATCGGATTTCATATAAACATGACGGATTTCATACAAACACGACGGATTTTTATTAGATTTCAAACATTTAGGAAAAAAAAGACCCGACCCTAAACCTATCCTACGGCGGCGGCGCCCGGCGTCCATGAGCGGATTTTCATTAGATTTCAAACACTTAGAACAAAAGAAAGACCTGACCCTAAACCTATCCTACGGCGGCGGCGCCCGGCGTCCAAGCCCTTGTCGTCCTCCATCCGCCGTCTCCATGACCACTGGCGATAAGACGCGTGAAGTGAAGCCGCGGTCTCCGGCGATGAAGAGTAGAACATGGGAGACGGACCGGCCCACATCGGACACCAGGCCCCACCGCCTTCTGTGGCCTATTCATCCTCGGAGGAGTCCGCGCCTTGTCCGTCGCCGGAGGACGTGAGGTCCACGATGGAAATGGTGGCGCCCGCATTGTCGTCGTTCCACCGGATGGTTCGTCGGCGATGCGTAGAGGCCCAGCTGGCGTTGTTCTTCTCCGCGATCGCCCGAAGCTGCGCCTCGGCGGCGGTCGCTTCCTGGCGAGCGGCGGCTTGAGTGCGGACGACAACGTAGATGGCACGATGCTCCACGATGAAATTGGGGTTCGCCGAGGCCATGGCCGCCACGGCCTCCTCGCTCGTGCGTTCGCCATAGATCTGGTCCTCCGCCAGCTGGTGCTGCTCTAGGAGGAACATGTTGTACCGTTGTTCCTCCTGCGCCTGCTGGAACGTCGACAAAGGCGCCGGCGGCAACGGCTGCACCTCCGCCATGGCGGCGTTGTACTGCGCCTGCGCCCGCTCCATGGTGAACCCAACGTGCACAGGAGGCGCGGGAGTCGGGGCGGTGTCGTCGGAGCCCGTCTCCATCGTGGTGTCGTCCTCGTCGTCGGAGACCTCGGGCAAACTGGCCGGCAAGCCGGCCTCGATCCGCCTGGCACGTCGGCATTGAACGGGCGTGGCAGATATCCTTCGCGCCCCGTCCAGTAAACACGTCTCCGGCATTGAACAGGCGCGAACACCAGAGACGCGTCGCGGGCGGCGCCCTTGGCGGGCGCGCCGCTTCAATGGCGGGGGCAGCGAGAGGTCGCGTCCGCCCAGAGCCGTCTTCAATGTGAGCGGCGCGCTCTACAGCGGCATGAATGCGGGCAGCTGGCGCGGGACGGGAACATGCGCGGGCGCATGAGGAGGAGTTTTGGTGGGCCAGGGCAGTCAGAAGCGAGCTTGGGATCGGTCCGGACTCCCGCAAAGCCCCTCATGCTTGTATCCGGTTTACAAAGAAATCACGTCCGGACCACTTCATGGACCGATACAGGTTTCCGTTGGATGGCTTCCGCTATCCAGACACATGCCGGAGGTTTGCGGCTGGGCGTTAGAGATGCCCTAAGAGTTGCTATAAGGCGGTGTGCCGACGACGACGTACAGTGGTCTCAGGAAGTCAAAATTCTTCGTCCGTTTCATCTGGAATCAAGACACAGTAGGTGCATATTGCGGCTATACCGTGATCATCTGGATAACCAATTTGTGTACCAACTCCCTACAGTGTAGTGATTTGAGAACATCGACATTGGTCCGCGACGTCGAGTCAGCTCGATTCTCGGAAGGGAAATCCACACCGAAAGTAATCGTAAAAATTACGTGAAACGCAGAAGCGAAATCATAGAAAGATGATAAACCGTTTTTGCATCAGATCTGGAGCAAACCTCCGCGATCAATGACGAGAGCCTGCGTGAGGGAGGCTCGTTGTAGATCAGTTGGCGGAGCGGTACGTGCTGATAACGTGTTGCACAACCTTTGCTGGCGAGTCCGGTCCAAGGTCATGCAGCGAAATCGTAGTCGCACACACGGAGCAATCACATATGCGAAAAGTAAAAGGAGACACATAGGTATAGGGTGAGCTGATCTTTATTATCGATTGTGTTCTCTCTCCATACAATACACGAGCAACGATGCTATAGACATGACAATTGTTGAACTATTTTTGGACGATGCATCTCATCAAGCCGCCCGTGCTTACTACAAACCTGGTCAGCACCGTCCAAGCGTCCATCGTGCACAGCTCGTTTGGAACATGTCGTCCCTGTAGTAGTTTCGATACACGGGTATAAGAAAGGATTGGGCCAACGCGGTGGTTTCCAACACAAACGATTTCTAAAAAAAAAACAGACGGACGACGCGTTGCGACGTAGGAAGGTGCCCAGACGAACGTGCGTGATCTGGCGGAATCTGGAGTTCGACGGGCCGTGGGGCTGCTCTCTGCGGGCTCGAGTGCTGGTGGGACGTCGCGCGGCGGAGTGGTGGTGCGCGCCTGGGGCTCACGGGAGGAGAAGGCTGCGGCCGCCAGCTCCTCCTGGAGGCGACAACGCGGGTCAAGGCGGCGGCGGCGACGGGGATCTTGGCGGCATGGTGGTGTTCGGCCAAGAGTTGCTGCACTTGCAGCGGCCGAGCACGCTGCACTTCATGGCGCCTCGGGGTGCCTCCTCCAGGATTCGTGGTCGGATGTGTTAGAAGCGGCGGCGCGGGTCAGATGGGCCCGATCTGGGCCGCAGGGCCGCCTCACGGGCGTCTACCGGGAGTTGGCCAAATGGCTGCGGTGTGCGGTTCCTGTGAACCTTGGTCGGGCACGGAGGGAGCTCGGTGGTGTTCCCAGCCGTGGGGATGATGGTGTTTGGGCTGTGTGCTCTTACTTGTGCGGGTCTTGGGTGGACCTCAACATCACGGCTATGTCGGCGAAGTGCTGTGGCGGTGGCGGAGTGGTCAACTTGGACGGTGTGGCCCCAATCCGGTGGGAAGGGATGGAGGTGTGCGGTGATTCAGAGGAAATTCCTGCCCGTACTCGGTCGGTGCTGGCGGCGACGGCGTCCGTGGGTGTTGTTTCCCTCCTTGGAGACGTCGCCAAGGTGTGTCGGCATCTCCCTCGCTCGTACTGGGGGTTAGTAGCTGTCTTCGAGCGAATGCCTAGGTTCGGAGTTGAATCGGCGCGATGACGGCGCCCTTAACGTCGTTACTCTGTTGGGAGCATCGCGATTGAAGACACAGTCTTGAGGTTCCATGTTGCGCTACTTCAGGTGCTCACCGCTGTTCAAGGTGATCTTCAGTGATGCAATGCACGTCATCGCCGGTGAATCCAAGACAGTGGCTTTTGTGGACCGACCAAGTTCTGCCATCTACTTGCCACCTTCTTTAGGCATCAAGAATGGATGGTGTGTCGACAAGGGAAGTTCAATCGGAGTTGGTGTTGTCTTCGGAGGTGACCGACGTTGGTCGAGACACGGCGATGTGGCTCTGTCTTGGACAGACTCTTTTTTTGCTTTGTAGTTGTGTTGTAGGTAATGGCTATCTTCATACTAGCCTTAATGTGGAGTTTGCAGTACACTCGTTGTTCGTAATAAGTTATCGGAAACGATAACTGCCGAACGACCAGTATTTTTGCTTCTCGTCCCGAACGCTCTAATCATCGTCCATTTTTCTGCACTAGTATTAAAGCATGTCAGAGTGCCACGTCGGATGAGGGGTAGCGTTCGGGGATAACGATGCCCACAACGAACGGTCCACCCAACTCCACCGTTCCCCATTTCTCCCCTTTCTCCTCTGCTCTATCCTCCCCTCGCTTCTGGAGCTCCGCCCTACAGAGGCGATTTCCACGTTGGTCTCTGGCGGCCAGCTACGCATTTCTCCGGCGAGCTACGGTGGCCGGTGCGTGATGGCGAGGACCACGGCGGCGAGCTCGGAGAGCAGCGGGATGATGTTGCGGCGGTCAGCGCGTGGCTCGGCCAGCGGAGCTGTTCGGGGGCCCTCCGCGCATCGTGTGTGCGGGTGCGCCGCTTGCTCCCCGCGCCGCCGCGGCCGGCGACGAGTTCTCCTCTCTCTCCCTCGACCAGATCCGTTGTGACGCCTGTGTCCGCACAGAGGAGATCAGCCGCCGTCCTGTGGTTACGGTGTTGAGGGCTTGCCGTCGGTGACCAGGGAGGAGAATGGCGGTGGAGGAGGCGACGACTGCCCCCGTCGACGGAATGGCGCCTGGGCTCGCGGGCGCGTGGTGCTGAGCAGAGGCTCGCGGGCGCGTGGTGCTGAGCAGAGGCTCGCAGGCGCGGGTGCGGGGGCACGATACTTGGCGGCCGCGGGGTGGCCGGGTTGAGCCGGTTGCTCGCGGCGCACGGTGGCCATGGTGAGTCGGTTGCTCACAGCATCCAACGGCAGCTCGCCGAGACGCACCGACGGAAGCGCATGGAGAAGCGCAACGCCTCTGCTGCTTTTTCATCGCCGGCATGTGCTCCTGACGCGGGGAGCTCCAGCCTCTGTGGTACGAATGTGTGGCAGTTTTAAGTTCTGCACTTAGATAGAACAAAATACCTACTTGTTCTTTTTAATCAGGGAACTGTGCTATTTTTTTGTCCAGTTTCCTGGTCATAGAGCACAATGTTGCCGTGCCACTTTAGTGGTAATCAAATGTGGAGCTGTTTTTCATCTCTTCTACGCTAAATGCTGGCATAAGGTCATTTGATAGGTTGTTCCAGTTCAGTACTGTCATCTAGATCCTTGAACTACCTCAGTTAGTTGATACATATGCATAAATTTGCCGTGGCAAACTTAAGATGTTCAAAAACACGGCAAGCATGTCAAAATTCTTTATTTAAGATGTTCAAGAACATGGCAAACTTGCCATGGCAACTTGAGATGTTAAAAAACATAGCAACCTAAGATATTCAAAAACATGGCAAACTTGCCATGGCAACTAAAATAAGTTTTTTTATAGATGTGTTTTTTGCCATGGCAACTAAAAGCATTTTTTGCCATGGTTCGTTGTGTCTTTTGCAAAGTCCATCAGAAGAATGTTTTGCCATGGCAATTACAATTTTATGAGACGATGGCAAATAGAGTTTATTGTCATGGCAAATTTATTTTTTATGCATCATGTCATTTCTAGTGCATGGACCATGTTTGTAACAATGGCATGGCCAAATTATTTCTTTTTGCAACATGGCAAATTTAGTTTTATAGCCATGGCAAATTTACCCTGTTTTTGCCATGGCAATTTTACCTTTCTTTTGCCAACAACAAATTTGGCTTTTTCAAAGTGCCATGCCAAATTAACCTTTTTCTGTTTTTTCATGGCAACTTAACCTTTACATACATGGCAATTTGCACTTTTTACATACATGGCAACTTTTTTTACTTTTACTTTTGCTCATGGCAAATTTACTTCTTTACTTGCCATGGCAAATAACTTTTACATCCATGTCAAATTTTACTTTTTATTTGCCATGGCATTTTTCAATCCACATTTTTTTGTGTCTTCATGTATATAGTAAAATATCATGGCAATAAAATTAACTTTTTTATTTTTGCCATGGAAAAATTACCTTAATTGACATGTCAAATTTACCTAAATTGCCATGGCAACTCTTAACTTTTATTGCCATGGCAATTTTTACTTTTTATTTTTGACATGGCAATTTTACCTTAATTGACATGGCAAATTTAACTATATCGTCATGGCAAATATTTAAATTTTATTGCCATGGCAAATATTTAAATTTTATTGCCATGGCAATTTTTTATTTCATTCACTATATAGCAAGGCAACTTTTTGGTCGTGTAGTCTGGATTTCCTAGATTATTTTTCATGAGTGTTTTTTGCCATATTTTTTCAACAAAAATCCATGTACCAGTTACATTTTTTTTAAAAGTTGCCATGTGTTTTAGTGAAAAAATCTCCTAAATTTTCCATCTTTTTTTGAAGAAAAACTTACTAAATGTGCCATGTGTAAACATTTCATTATAGGTAGTGCGATAATTTTATTTAGCTTTTAATCCATGGTAAATTTATGTTTTGAGATCATGAGCCATATCAAATTCCCTTCTTTTCTTTAATTTTCATGATGGAAATTTTATTCTTTAGTGCCATGGAAATTGTATTTTTTAAACATGGCAATTTATACTACCACACCATGGCAAATTCCTCACACATAATTTTGTGTTCAAATTGTGCATACAATTTATGGAAATTTAATTAAAAATACCATGGCATTTTTTACTATGAATCTTCCATGGCAATTTTTTTTGTTTGTATGATGGAAATTGTGATGACTATTTCTTTTAACCCATGGCATTTTTTGTGCTGTTAAAGTTGATGACATTTTTGTTTTGTACCACTGCAAAATCTGGGCTTTAATCTGGCACAACAAAAAAGCAATTGGGCTTTTTCAGTACCGGGCTGTAGGGTCGATGGGGAGGGGTGTTCGCGCTGGGGAGGGCTCTCCTCCCGAACGAATTCGTTCGCATCGATCTCCCCTCCGGTACGAACAAGTCGTTCGGTCTGGGGTCCACCCATCCCGAACGTCAGCGCTATATCGGCGTCCTAAGTTATAGTCGTCTTATATTTGATATTCTGCATTTTATAAAAGTATGGTATGCATTCACGTACTCTTGAACTTTTATTTAGGACCTCAGAAACTGTCATATCAACCCGCATTCTAATCTCCAGCAGGCATCCACGCACGCGAAAAAGACTAGCGACCCCGGCGACGCGAAAAAATATCCCCCGCCCGCCGCTCCCCGGCTGGATCTCCTCCGCCGCCGCTCCCCGGTCGGAGCGCCTCCGCCGCCGGGCTACCGCGCCGAGCTCCAGCCATCGCGCGCCTTCTAGATTCCGGTACGCTACCTCGAGGAATCCTGCAGAGAGCCCCCACGAGTAGCACCATCCCCGAACTTCCTCGGTCGTTCCAGCCGGAGCCCGTGGTGGTCATTACCCCGCGTCGGACTCCACGCAGGCGAGCTGGACGCACGGGCCTAGTCTCTGCATGGATCTGCGCGCCCGTTTCCCCCCGCCGCACGACCATGAATGCGCCGCCATCTCGTTGAAGACCTCACCTCGATGAGAAACCGCAGCACCAACTGGTCACAAGGTAGCAGTGTCCTCAGCATTCTTTTTTGCAATGTTCAGTATACTTCATAAATCGTGTCGATCCTGTTTCTTATTATGGCTATTTGATGCAGTTGAGAGCAGTATTTCGTTCCTTCGTGGATATTATTTTTCCTGTGTGATTGTTTATTGTCGCCGCTGCATCGCATCCTATGACCCTTTGAAGTTTGGGCCTTCACAGAAATTCTGTTGTTCATCGATGTACTGTAGCATGGTTATTCCTTCTCCTTTACAGACTTTTTACATTGCTCGTCAGTTTACTGGTTACTGGATGCAAATTGTTCCTGTTATAATTGTTCTTTCATGTTATGGGCTCTGGTTATCGGATGCAGTTGATAGCTGATGGATAATTTATCTATTGTCGTTTTATTACTTATTAAATCAAACCGACGGTAATGCGCTGCTCGATTGACAAGTGACAGAATCTAGGCGACAGACGAAGAGAGACAGCCAAAATTAACAACACAAGGGAAGATGGTAAATCTAGGTGGTTGTGTTAATTAGCTTGTGTCAGATGGTGTACAGATATATGGGGATAATGGTAGTTCAAGCCTGGTGAACCTTCTCAAATAATAATGTCAGCCTGATATTATTGGATTCATTTCACTCTGCAATCAGTTACTGGTAATGCATATCAGATGGTACTGCATCTGATGCTTCTACTCATTTCCTTTGGTGGATGCAAGCTTTATTCATGTTTATGATCTGTATTTGGTTATCAGACTATTTCTCCGTTGTCCGATTTTGTTTCCCAAAAGTAGTTTCTGTTGCAAACTGTTTTGATGTTATTTGGTAAATACCAAAGTATTACCAAACTTATCTATTCTACCTCCACCAAAGTACAGTTTTCTTCTTTTACTGATATGAGATATAAGAAAGTGAAGATGACATGGCTTGTACTCATGGTTCAGGATATTAGGGTAAGGCTCCTGGACAGCCTCACCATCATGATGAAAGATGTGACACTTGTAGTTATCTTCATGTGGCATTTCTGGTTGGTCAAACAAAACAAAACTGGGGTGACGCAGTACAACGCGAAGGGTTCCTGCTCATGGCAGGAGCCACAACCTCGCAGACGTGAAGGAGGAGGGTGCTAGCATCTCTACTGTTACGCGCCTCAGGGAGCTGTGAGGTATGTTGATTCATGCCCATAATCTAATGTGTTCTGCTGCCTGTAGGTTATAGTAATTGATACATATTCATGGTCTAATGTACTCTGCTTCTGATTTAGTTTTTTCCCTAATTCTCTACAACACCATATGTAGTATGGGCTTGGACACAACAGATGCAACATACGTGCTTTGCTAGAGTACTCTTCTATATATGCCTTCACATTCTCTTGAAAATGAATTTGAAATGCATTATATAATCCATATCATAGATGATAATTTATAGGCATGAAAGCTCAGCCCACAAATTAATTTGCATGTCTCTGTCATCGGCTCATCGCTACTATTTTCATGCAGCATACAGATAAACGACTTGATCATCTTTGAAACTGCAACATCTTATTCCTAGAGCTGATGCTTGGTGGCTGTACACTACCATGGAATCTGTGGACGTTGGTAATATGAACTAACTATTTACTGCAGACGGCTTTGCACACAGAAGCTACCATCTTTACCCACCTAAATTCTTTTGCTTTTTAAAAGCATCACAAATATTGATTGTACAAGACGATGCTTTTTAACTTTTATGAGAGAATATATTCATCTTTGTGCATTTACGTCAGCCTCTTTAAGTGTGAAGGAAAAATATTGTCGCTGGTGAAGTTATGCTTGATATTTAATTTTTTTGCACAAAAAGTGGCTCATAATACTTCACTAAATCCTTCTTCTGTGGTTGACCGTGTAGGGCTTGTCTTTGGTAATCTTTACATGCATTTTTTTTCTCTTCCGTGGCAACACATGGACACTTAGCCAGTAGTAAAAATAGTTAAAATATACATAAAACAAACAATAGTTTGGTGCACCAATAGGGTCTAAAAGGTTTTATTAATTCTATTGGCAAAAAGAAATAACAACTGTGAGAGAACCTTGTGCAATTTCATGAAAACTGTGAGAGTACTTGGTGAGTCATCATCTAATAGTGTCTTAAGATCAATCCTAATAATACCAAAAGACTAGTGCAGAATTTTGCATACAGAAGATATCAACTAACATGTAGAAATATATAGATCAAGAAGATATGCATGTACGTATATGATGGCCTGTCTATTCAATCAAACAGCAGTTAGGTGCATCTCCTTGAGCACCACAACAGTTTTTAGAAAGTAGCAACAAATATATGCTTGTAACTTTCTTTGATTTAAAAATTATTTACCACTTGTTGTTTCCACCAGAACAGTAGATGAAACTAGAGTTAAACCACAATGTATGGTAGAGGTGGGAATGGAAAAACCAAGTGTCCCAGGAGTAACTTGTATTACAAAGAGGACATGCTATGCAAATGCAAGGTGAGAATGGACGATGCAAACTGCAGCAGAATTTAATTAAACCGTTGGTGTTACAGGGTTGTGAATACACTGATAGAGAAAGTAACCTACACTACTCTAATCTAATACTGTTGGCCATGGACAGCGCCGACGGGCACAGTCGCCAACTTTGAAGGAAACGGAAATACATGAAAGCAAATTTGTGGAAATAAAAACAACCCTACTACGTAGCAACACCACACAGCATCTAGTCTAACTCCCTCGATCATCCGTCGAGCGACTGGGGCCCCCTTTGCACGATCATCCTCCAGCCCAGCTGCATCGTGAGGGCAGAGGGGCCATTCCTTAATGCGGAGGATACTGCTTGCAGGATCTTGCCTGCAGAATTGGGTAGATAGTTGAAAGCGCTTCCCCCACGGTGCTCACCCCGATGTTCAATCCAATGAGGTATTGTGCGTCCGCTCCGGATGCCCAATCGCCGGTGACCTCCCAATATGATATTGAGCAGCTAATGTCAGACCAGTTGACCACCAACTTGGC
Source organism: Elymus sibiricus (assembly GCA_039707655.1). Classification (NCBI taxonomy): domain Eukaryota; kingdom Viridiplantae; phylum Streptophyta; class Magnoliopsida; order Poales; family Poaceae; genus Elymus; species Elymus sibiricus. The sequence continues at coordinate 64,747,597 of CM077676.1, forward strand.
TAGTCTTTCAGAAAGGAATGCTGGATCTTTTGAATTCCAGTGTTGCTCCACATAGTTCCTGATGGGGAAAAACTGGTGACCCTCGAGAAACATTACGAGCAGTCCTGCTGTTGACTTCTTAAGAGCTTTCTTTGTTCTCTTGGTTCCGAAGTTAGACCAATAGAGCGCTGTAACTGCCTGCTCTGCCGCAATTTTCCCTAATGGCACGTACTGAAGATTCGGCCATCCTCCTACCAGAGTCTTGTAGCTACTGTCGAAACCCAGTGGAATTGGATTCGGGAAGAATCCCTCCGCTCCCGCAAACGCATGCCAACGGGCAGTGCGAAAGGTGAAATAGCCGAGCCAATACCTGTTGTCTGGCCGTATAGCCATCACGATGTCTTCATGACCACTTCCTCCAGGTAGTGGAAGGCCCCTTAGAAGCTGGAAGATCCATGGATGTGGCGGCAGCTGAAGTTGTTGTGGCGGTAATACTGGGTGAAAAACTATTTCTGATGCTCTTGTGAGGTCTGCCGTTTGGTCCAACCAAATAGGCACCTCAATGTAATTGGTTGTTTCCAGTACGAATGTTTTTGCATACGATGGCTCATCCCACGCTTGTTGTCTGCAAAGGGAAATTAATTAGGGAACAAGAGAAATATTTCATTCGATATATGTATGTAAAGAAAAATTAAAGGTTTGGTGGCAGGCATTACCTGGAAGGGGCTATCAGCAGCATGAACACTACAAGACTTGCAAAGAAACCCATGGCAAACTGCAATATGCAAAAGTGATCATTAGTAGAGTAGTAACCAAGATGGCCTGTTTTCTTTTTAACCCAAAAAAATAAAAAATCCTAGCACCTATTCAGCACAACCATTGTTGACCAATCTATCTATACCTTTTTTTTAGCGTTATCTATACATTAATAATAAAGGGTCTATTGCTTCTGGCGGAACATCACAGAAATTACCCCCAAAGTTGCAAAATATTACCCATCAATGCCATCTATATAAGTGATAAAAAACGTTTTACACAGGGGAATCCCTCGCCTGGGCCGGCCCATGCATTAGGGACCTCCTATACTGCGCTCTGCGAGCTAGGAGAAGACGCAGCGTGCCCATTTGGGCCGGCCCATGTCCAGACGGCCTGTTTTATATATTTCATTTTTTCTTTTTTTCTTTCTTTTCCGTTTTCGTTTTCTCTACCTTAAATAATTTGGGACTTCCAAAAAGTTCTAAAAATAAAAAAATATAACTTTTAAATAATTTTTTTGTGGATTCAAAAAATGTTCATGATTTTGTAAAAAAGTTCGCTTATTCAAAAAATGTTCAAAATTTGAAACAAATGTTCGGGAAATCAAAAAAAATTATCATTTAAAAAAGTTCATGTATTAAAAAATGTTAATGAAATTGAACAAAATTTGGCCAATTCAAAAAAAAATCATGAATGGAAAATATCCGAAAAATAAAAAAAAAACTGTTTGCGACTTACAAAATAGTTAATCATTCTTAAATTGTTCGCTGATTCAAAAAATGATTATGCATTTCAAAAAATGTTCGTTAAATCAAAAAAATGTTTGTGAATTTCAAAAATTGTTCCACCAATTTCCAAAAAAATGTTCGTTGATTCTAAAAATGTTCGCCAATTCAAGAAAGTTTTTTATAAAAATATTCATAATTTAAAAAAATGCAAATTTTATAAAATGTTCATGAATTAAAAAAAAAATCTTGATTTTTCAAAATGTTCGAAAATTTGTGAAAGTGATCATGAATTTGAAAAATGTTCACGACTTCACATATGTTTACGAGTTTAAGAAAATGTTCATGATTTCAAAAATTGTTCATGATTTCACGAAATTGAGAGTGATAGTGTATCTCGGTGATGCAGCAAAATGTGGTCATGACCATTGGGGATTATGATTTTTTCCCGTTGCAACGCACGGGCCCTTTTGCTAGTATATACTAAGTCCAAAGTAAATTGTACCTTATACTGGTCGAACCAAAGTAAATTGTACTCGTACTTAGATTTTGGAAGGGACAAATTTTCTTCTCTTTTTCTCTGCCTAGGAGAGGAACTGAACTCTGTACCACACCTACAAATTCTAGTAGTTAGTAGACTTGCTTGGCGTGGACATTTTTACTAACATATTCGGATGACATGGAGTTGGGGTGACAAATTTAATTGCAAGTTTAGCAGACAACGTGGCTGACTGCATTATTTTGTTGGCGTTTGCACAAACCGAACAATTAACTAAGCTAAGCTTTACAGGTAAACATCTCCCAAAAATAAAAATAAAAGCGTACAGGGCACCATCTTTTCATCTATTCTACACCCACGACGCAGCTTTGGCCGTCCTGCCGCGCCTGTTCGAGCTCTTCAGCGCCGCCCAGGTCGCGACGTGCCTGCACGTGACTGCCGGCAGGCGACAACGATAGCGACGTCTGGGTCCGGCCAGAGAGACAACCCCGGTTGTGATGAGGGAGCTCGCTGCCGCCAGTCTGTCATCTCCGCCCGCTTTGATCAAGCGGCCCTCCGGTGGGTCAAATCACCTTCCAATAACGCCGACTAAGACAAGTCCAGGGAGACCTACTGCAGGAAACATGTCTCGCGTGGGAGAGAGGGATTGCGGCGGCGCTTACCAAGGAAGGAGAACCCGGCGGCTGAGCTCGGCGACCGGTGTTGGGGAAGAAGCTGCCCATACAAGCGGTGGAACGCCGGGCCGGAGAAGATGTGCCTCTGCTTCCTCGTCTTGCTCCCCTTGATTGCCTTGTGGATGGTCCTAGCTAGGCACGGGGCGTGGGCTTCGCCGAGCGCTTCTGGTTCATTGTTCTTAGCAGGAAGCGCAGGCCGCAGATGAAAGCTACTGTGGGATATTACGGCTGTAGGTGGCTGGCGCCGGCGGTGTGATTGCAGTGGGCATCGGTGGCGTGTCTCCCCAACCCAGGTGAGATTTCTATGAGTGCTGCTGCTGCTATACACACGATAATATTGTGCCCGACTCCTGGACGATCATACATGGCAGCGCTACAGGGCACGAGGTTTGGATGGCAAGGAACTGTCGTTCGCAGACCGGGCAAGCAATTTCGGATTTCTATTTCGCCCAAAATATTTATTTTTACTTGTTTAAAAAAAAAGAAAAACGTTGATCAAAAAATAAAATTTGGCTCATGTTGCCAAAGAACTCAAATTGTTTGTTACTAGATTTCAGTCCAAATTGAAATTAACCCAATTGTTCCAATTCAATTAAAAAACATCACAAAATATACTTGGTAGTTTACCGAGAAAGTTTTACAACTGGAAATAGTCGGCATAATATATAATCCCTTTTTTCGTAGTTTCTCTATGTATATTTAATACAATTGCTTAGATACTTGTAGTAGCATTAGGTTTGGGAAACACGGTGGAGGTATAAGCAACTCTAGCAGATACCGCATTTCGCGGAACCACAAAACGCGTTTGTGGTAAACCGCAAAGCTGTTTCTGCCGTTGAAAGGCGTCGGCGCAGACCAGATCCCGCATAGTTATACCGCAATGCGGGATTTGGTATGCGCCGACGCTTTTCAGGTGCCACAAAATAGATTTTCAGTTGTTTGTAAGATTTTTAGGGAAAAGGATGAATGCGTCAACTAATTCGAAAGCTAATTAAAACATTGCAAATTCAAAATATTTTAGAAGCTGCGGCCAGACAAAGTACTTATTCAAACTTTCACAAGATTTCAATAGAAATCCCATCATCCACCCAACTAAATAAAGCAATACCGGAGCCCTAGAGGATACCATCGCCACCGGTTGCCGGAGCACGACCACCATGACCAGTAGCTGTTGCAGCAGCGGCAATAGCTGCAGCTGAAGCAACATCAGTAGCTGCTGCTAAACTTCTTTCGTGCATGATCTCCGCCCATCTCATCTCCCACCACTCTTTCTGTAGAGGATCCATTGTAGTTAGATCCATCATCATCACACAGTTCTCCTCGACAATGATGCTTTCCCTCGCCTTGGTCTCCTCGAGACGGATCCTGCGTTCTTCCAACTCCAACTTCGCTTCTCATCTTCTCTAATTTGAAGCCCCCTTATCCTCTTATCTTCATGCTTCTTCTCAGACCATCGCAATTTGGCTTGCAATTGTTGAGCCGCCAATACTTGTCTGGACTTCATCATATCATCAATCTTCTTCCTCAACCTTTCTTGCTCCACCCTCCTCTTCAACTCCGCCTTCACCTTCTTCGTTCCATCCGGTCTACCTTTCTTTATGGCTCCCGGTTCGTCATCTTCGTCATCATCATCTTCATCCAAACTAATTGTGGATCCTTTTCTTGATGGAGGTGCTTCTTGATCTCTCAACTTCCATTTTTCACTATGTTCAAGCAACTTCCAACAATGGAAGAGCGTAAATGGTTTCTTCTTATATGTGTCCATATCCTTGTACCTCTCTTGTGCTATGCGATCCTACATTCAAAACAAAGACAAATGTCAGCAAAAAGGCAAGACATATGTATCAAACTCACAACTACAAGATAATGAAATGTCCAAACAAACTCACATAGTCATCAATATTGACACCACTTGGAGGTGCATTCCTCACTTGCTCTAAACAAGCACTCCATTGGCTACAACACGCCTTGATCACATCATACCGGCCTTGTAGAGATCTCATTGTTCGGTTTGACTTTGGGAAAATGAGCCGATGAAATTTATCCTCAATTCTTTGCCAGTACTTCTTGCCAGTTTGATCATTCCCGGTTGTCGGGAATTTGAATCCCGGTAGTAGAATTTTATTTAGGCGGGGCTTGGGGTCACGATCTGATGGGTTAACAACCTTAGGCACACATGAATTATAGAGGTTCAGGCCCTGAGATTGCTCCCAGTAATAACCCTACGTCCTGCTGGGAGATCTGTATAATCAAGCGTGTGAGGTGCTCAAAGTATTACAATTGTGCTGGCCGACCCGAGGTGAGTTCGGCCAAGTAAGTTCCTCCTTTCCTAAGGGAGAAACTATGGTGGAACAATGTATGGTGGAGTGTGCTCTAAGAGCCTAAGGACGAACTCCGTATGAACTATGGATGAACTAGCTATGAACTATGTGTTAGAATAAATCCGAGGCGCTCCGTCGATCATCCGAGGACCAAGAAATCACACGAGGCATGACACCGAGATTTTTTAACGAGGTTCACCGGACTCGGCTACATCCCGTGGCCTGACTATGGGCGTTCCTTCCCATGACACCCTCACAATACCGCACCCCGTCCACTCGGGCGCCAGCACACGTCGCGGCTCCCCCCTGCGTGCATGTGCTATTATGTTGGCATAGGTTACATCGTGTGTCTACCTCCTCATATATAAGAGATCTAGGATACAAGTTTCCTATTAGGATACGACTCCATATTCTATCTATACACCATACGACTCAGAGTCTAACTGTAACCTACCTTGTACAATAATATTCAACACAACTCTAACAAACTCCACCTTGGCGGATATTCTTCACCATCTTGGATTCATCCATGTGTCGAACCTCCATGTACATTGGACTTGAGATTATACCATGAGCACCACTGGTACTTCCGACTCCGTGTGACTCCACCTGCAACTGTAGTTACATCTTGTCTTCTTCACAGTCAACACTCGAGCAAAATTAAGTTTCTCATTACTCTACCTTGTGCTTCCAACTTCCAGAGTATCAGTTTAACGCCATCATACATCGATCACTGATCTATGTGAAAGTGAACAACTCACATATTGGATGCCACATATAAGAGTTACCTGAACTCAACATCACCGCTCTTTCTTGACTGTCTCTCTAAAACTTGAAGGAATTTCTCCGTCGCCCTGTATCACCCTGAGTCAAATTCGCAGTTGTCTCACCCTTTTCCCGGATAGTCTCTGACATGTCCCACAACTATAGCACTCCGCCTCCTTCTCTAGTTATTGTTACGGCATATTTCTCTCTAATTGTTTTGGTGATTGATGAAAATACTATTTGCGGACTTACCGTGTGCATTGAGCATTTCAGATATTATTACATATGACACAAGACGGTTTATTCCCCTCGGTGTTGAATAGTGAAAACGGGTGTTTCCGGCGTTTCTTTTTCAATGGATTTGAGTTGTAGGAAAAGCGTACTATTAAGAGGGGGTCCGCTTTGGAAATGTTAGGGTGGAATCAACACGTACACACATACACATATGCACCCACTTTCCTTCCTGGCAACTTTGGAGTTCCTACTGTTATCTGTCTTGGGCTAGTTTGAAGCACACTAGCGGTACCCTGCCGAAGGGGGAAATCATCACCGGAGGCCATCTTCATCATCTCGGCGGTCTCCATGACGAGGAGGGAGTAGTTCACCCTCGGGGCTGAGGGTATGTACTAGTAGCTATGTGTTTGATCTCTCTCTCTCTCGTGTTCTTGATTTGGCATGATCTTGATGTACCGCGAGCTTTGTTAATATAGTTGGATCATATGGTGTTTCTCCCTCTCTATCTTGTTGTGATGAATTGAGTTTTTACCTTTGAGGTTTCACTATTATCGGATTGAATACATTTATGGATTTGAGAACACTTGATGTATGTCTTGCATATGAATACCCATGGCGACAATGGGGTATTATATTGATTCACTTGATGTATGTTTTGGCACTCAACTCGCGGCTTCCCGAGGTGACATTGGGGTAATCTATGCATAGGGGTTGATGCACGTTTTCGTCCTACTTTCTCCGGTAGAAATCTTGGGGCACTCTTTGAAGTTCTTTGTGTTGGATTGAATATTATGAATCTGAAGTTGTTTGATGCATATCGAATAATCAACTCACGGATACTTGTGGTGACATTGGAGTATCTAGGTGACATTAGAGTTGGTTGATGCGTATCATATGGTGTTATTTTAGTACGAACTCTGTTTAGCTCTTCCACTCTTACGGTAGTAGAGTGGAACTAGGGCGGTGGTAGTACCGCTTGATGCAATACTACTGTTCTACCCTCCCTCTACTACCGCTGGTTCACTATGTCCTAAGACACTTAGCGGTAGTTGCTACTTGTGAGCTGCGTTGGGATTTTCCTCGAAGAGTAAGGGAGAAGCAATATAGTAGCAGATAGTATTTTCCTCAGTAGATAGCCAAGGTTTATCGAACCAATATGAGATACACGCAAACAACCGTCAATAGTACCAACACACACAAGAGCAAATACTTGCACCCAACGCGGGCAAGAGGGTTGTTAATCCCCTTGTACTCGTTAATTGCAAGGATCAAATCTGATAGTGATAGATAGATAAACCGCAAAGTAAAATAAAAGTAAAAATTGCAGCAGTGTATTTTTGGTTTTTATAATATGATTAAGATACACCCAGGGGCCATAGTTTTCACTCAAGATGGCAATGGGCCCCCGAAACCCGCGTCCCCGCGGGTTTTTACTCTATTTGGGGACGAGGATGGGCGACTTCCTATCCCCGCAGGTCTGCTGGTGGGTACATTATAAAACCCATCATGTTTCGCGGGTTTAAACCCGTTTTAGTACTATCCGAACCCGAAACCCGACAATACCCGTCAAAATACGTTCATTACTACTTATTTGATTCTTATAGATGCTGACAATGAACAAGGACAAAGCTTTTGGAGTTGTCTTCTAAGACATTCAAGAGGGAATGCAGGTGAAGTACAAGTACTTGCACATTTCATATACCAATCTGCATATTTTTCATGTTTAACTTTAGCTAGAGCGAATTTTGATCTTCTCTAGGACTTGGCACTTTGATTTGGCATTGGAAGCTTTGAAGATAGTCTTTTGGCTGCTTATGTACTTGCACATTATGTACGGTGATTTACCTGCACTTTGATTTACTACTTATTGTACTTGCATATTATGTTGCTGTTTTCATTGACTGCTCATGAGACGGGTTCCCGTGGGTTTAGAAAACCCGACGGGTTTAGGGGACGGGCAAAAAACTAGCCCCGCGCACGGTGATGGGGACGGGGACGGACTTGCAATTTTCTCATGGGGATGGGCTTGGGCAAGCAAAACCCGATGGGTTTTGTCCCCGTTGCCATCTTGAGCTGCGCCCCCAGGTTCGTCTTTTCGACGTCACGCTTGGTGCGGTTGATGGGGAAGGGCCACGCCGCACCAGCGGGGACCAAGGGCACCGCCGCGACGATCGGCATGATCGGCACGATCGGAGAGATGATGATGATGACGCTGGGCAGCGAGGAAGAAACGACAACCACGGCCACGGCAGTTTCGGTTGGGGCGCTAGGGCGATGCGCAACCTATCTCGCCAGCCGCGGGAGCCGTCACGTGACCGGCTCGATGACAGAGGCGCCAGAGATGATGGGAGAAGGGACAACCGTGATGGCCGCTTAAGGAGCGAGATGGCGCCGCTGCCGAGGGCATAGGTGGCCACGCCTCCCGCGTCGATCAGCACCGAGGCCCAACGCCAGGCCTTCGTCTCTGTCGAGTCTGCACATGTCCCCACCCTCCGGTGAGGGTGATGCGGACCTAGAAGCAGGTGACTGGCATTGGCGTTGCATGCCATTCTCCTTGGCTATGCGGCACACAGGGGGGGGGGGGGGGGCGACGTGATGACAAGCGTGGTCGCGGTGTAGAGGCCGCCCTGTTAGCTCTTCGGCTCCAGAACTGGAGTTGGCTGCGCCCCCTGCGCAGCTCGTCCTCCCTCCCCGGCCTTGGATTTCGGCACCTTGCCCCTCCGGTGGTTGGTGGATGTGGACGGAGGTGGGGCTTTGACCGGGGGGAACCCTTGGCTGATGGTGGCGGCCACAACGTTAAGGGCGCTACGGGCCCCTCTCCTTCCTGAAGGCGACATCGAGGTCCACTATCCTCCTCCCTACTCTGCTTTTCTCTGGTGAAAACAAAAATCTTTGATTTGGGCTGTGGCGGCGCTCCGGCGTCGTTCCCTCGATGGAGGCGTCGCCTTGAGACAACATGGGTGATGGACGAGTCCGGCGGTGAGTGGTGGTAGCTATTAGCGGTTGCGGTGTGTGTTGACGAGTGCTCTGCTGCCTCGGAAGTCCTTGCTAGCCGGCGTATCAACGCCCTCGATCCTAGGCGAGAGGGGAAGTGCTCTCCTCTCTGGTAGCAGCCTCTCGCCGATTGTAGGCCAAGCCTGCCTTGACACGGTCGCCATGCTCTTACCACATCTCCGGTGGCGATCTCTCCGGACAGTTTATGTCTTGCTTTGTGGTTGGTGCTGCGGGCGGCGGTGTTGTTCATGGATGGCGGCTTTGATGAGGCGATGCTCACTCTTCTCCACCTTAGCAGCGTTGTTTGTCACTGTTTATGTGTGCTCAGGGGAGCTAATCTACCTCCTGACGGTGTGGCACCCTTCGATTCAGGGCGAGAAAGCAGAGTGCTTTCTCTAGAGGTGGACACGGATGACATGACGATAATGTTTGGCCTCCTGGAGGTTGACGATGGCATGAGTTCCTCTGTGGTGTTCCTTCATCGACTCTACTTCTTCTCCGGTCGGATCACCGAGCTCGGCAAGGGCCTCGATGCTCAAGTTGTGCTTCATCTTTTTATTTTTATTTGCTTGTTGTTTTCGTTGCCTGTAAGCTGTTCTTCAGCATGCTGACCGTTTGGTGCTTTATTAATTTATAAAGCCGGTCACTTGGTGCCTTTGCCTAAAAGGTCAACCAAACGCACAAGCACCACGGGTTCACAGCTTCACATCCTGATGAGGAACGAAAAAAATTGTTGGTAGCTAGCTAGCTTCGCTAGTCAGTTTAAAACATTAATTAGTATCTTCGCTAGATTTTTTTTCAAAAATTTCCACCTATCTATTTCAACACATCGTGATATATCAACATCTGTATGAAACCATCATATGCTGATACAATTGGCTCTTCTCTTAGAGATGCTCTAAAGGTAACCCGATTTGTCTCTCCCTGATGGGCGAGATTTCTAGGCCTGTTATATTTGCAATATCTAACACTTAGCCTGCCAAGCTGGAATCGAAGGGTTCATCTAAAAAAGAGATAGCATATTCCAATATTTCTGCATTTCTCTTCGTGGCGGAAAGGATGCAGAGGATAGCAATCTCCAGCGTTTTGGATGCAAGAACAATTAGGCCTAGAGAAAAGGACATGAACACAAAAGAAGATGTCAGAGGGTTATCATAAAAAAAAACAAGGCCAATAAAATCAACAATAAAATTAGAATGAGCACATGTACAAGGAAATCATGGATTAGATCGGTAAAATAAACTTTTGGAGCAATTTCTGGCTGTAATTAATCTAACATAATTATCTAGCTTGTTTTCGCAGAAGCTATTTAAGATTATGAACAGTACAGGCTGGGTAGAACGAAAGAATGACATCAAATTGAAAATACCACTCTACTTCATCTAATTAAAAATACAAGATGTTCTAGAAAGCTTGCAGTCAAATTTCTCAAATAGATGAAAATGGTAACGTGGGATTGTCAAGAAAATAGTTTAATAATACGCATTTTCATAATTACTTACATATTCGTAATAAAATCAAAGGTCAAACTGACTATTAAAAAAAATATCCCGCGCTATACATACAACAAGTGTCCCTAGCTAAATAAACGAGTAGGGCTTATGAGGGAGGGGTCATGAGAATGATTTACCCCGTCTCGAAACTTTTGTTTCACCTTCCACGTGAGTGGTTCATTATCCCGCCAATACATTAGTCCCTTGTTCCTACAAGTGAATAATTAATTAACAATGTATGTATGTTATCATAAACAAGTAATTAATAAGCAGGTAAAGCATACATACCAGTGACCACGAGAGCAACATGTAAAGACATGGGGGATAAGGCTACATGGTCCTTGTGTCAAGCCGCTCATGCTGCATTCATCGGTTGCTAGCGACCAGGTGCTACTACCAAGACAATATTGAGAAAATGTTAACTCCCGTGGATGCCGATAGATCACGGCGTCGCCTGTAGTGGGAGGCAGTATCTTGGAAGAGACACACAATGCCCGTCCTCCCACGAATATGACTTTGTCTCCGATTCTTTTTACCGGGACATACCGTTCTGAAACAAGATCCGACAGCCTGTGAACCGCCAAGTGGGTGAAGGACATGTCGTTGTGCCCGACCACTAGGACCTCCGAGTCACATTCTACCAGATAGACAGGATAGGCGAGTTTCTCCCTTGGGATCGTGGCAATCAGCTTTGGTGTATCCTGCAGGTGCGCCTCCAACTGAAAAACCTGTGATACATCAGGATCAGTATCTTCAAAGAAAGTATCATGCACCAGATATTGCTTGCCTCCTGACGACAATGGTTGGTAATGACTTGGAACTCTCCATGGCAGCATAGTCCACTCCGTATCTTGGGAGGTAGCAACAGCTGCCCGCATCATACTAATCAAGATAACCATGACTCTCACGACTCCGTCGTCAGCGACCGAGATGGAAGCAGAGATGTGTCTCATTAGTTTCAGCTTGGTTGCCTCCGTGTAATCGGTCTTGAGTTGCATGGCAAGAGACGTGAGGGGTGGGAGCTCGACGATGTCCCCAGTGAAAGGGTGGAGGAGGCGGATGGCGGTGTCCTCGTCTCGCTGGAGGACCAGGAGGCCCTCGACGGAGTCAAGAACACAGTGATCCGTGAACAGCGGAAGCCGGACGCGGACAAAGATCCCCGAGTCGAGGTTGAAGAACCGGATGTGTCCACTGAGATTTTCATGGCCGGGGTGAAGTCCATGGCCCTCAGCGAACATCATCCAGCGGCGCGGGTGAAAGCGTGGGTCGATCACGCCTCGGCCGCGCGGAGACACGGTGGAAGACCGCCAGTTGGTGCAGACGGCACGGAGGCGAACGTAGTCCGTCAGGTCACCGGCCAGCAGGCGCCCCGCCACAAGACGAATCATATCTTCTGGCAGCGATGCCCAAGGAGACCGGGTGGTCGGCGGCAGTGAAGGCGACATATTGCTGTTACAGATTCACGATCCAAACCTGCAAGAAAGCAACTTTATTTTGTTAGAAAAACTAAACAATAATAGATTGAAAAGGGTTACTGAACCACGGAATCCATACCTCAACAATATGCAAAACTATAATATTAAATTAATGCACGGTATTAGACGTAAGAGTTTCACGGCTGGCGGCAGGAAGAAAGATATGCGGCGCGATTAAAAAAGTTAGGCAAGCGATAACGCACCTCGCGTCAGTTTAGGCTCGATGCAATCTAATTCGATTCTCGTAGGATTATATACTCATGTGTGTGTATATATATATGCATGACCAGACTAAACTTCAAATATGAAACGGAATATGATTGGGTTTATGTACGATACGGACAAGAGTTCGGATAGATGATGCATAATCAAATTCAAAGATGGACTCCCATAGTTCGACGACTTATTAGCGTTAATCTATCAGAGGAGAACCTCACAAAAAAAAAAAAACGCTTGTACATGGCGTGCCGGCCGAACCATTGCGGCCGACGCGCGCGACGCGTTGGATGAGAAGCGATCATGCGGCCAGCGCGGTCGCTCCCCTGTAGGCCCACCTTATCCCCTCCTGGATGTCTTCCTTCTCAATTCGTCCCCTTCCTCTTCACACCATCCACTAGCGCATCTCCATGGCTTGCTCGGCGCCAACCTCGCGCGCTCCAGCGTTGCCGGCGAGCCTCTCTCCTCGAACAGCCATGGACGCGGCACCCTCGAGCTTGACATCTTCCCCTCCTCTATCTCTACATGTTGAGTATAATGTTTATTTAGGAAACATAGGATAGCGTAGGATTTATTCTACCTTGCCTTGTACTCCAAGATGACCATATACTCCTATATATATGCCCACGAGGCTCAAGCAATAAAAACAACGATTCCACCAAATCATCTCTATCCCTTCTAACACTACCTCCCCCACCAGAACCACCGTTTGCACGCCACTCACCACCGTTGCTGGTAATGGCCCACCCCCGCTACTACTCCAAGCTTCCTGTTCGGGCTTCTGCAGCGGGCAGCGGCGCTGCGAGCGACGACCTTTGTTTTGCTTCAACCGAACGGACGTTGTGAAACGAGGGTGAGAGCAGTACTACAACCGGCAACGTCGAAAGCTACAGCCGGCTTTGGCCAAAGCTACAACCGACCACGGTGCACCGGCAAAAGCTGGAACCAGAGACAAAAAAAGGTACAACCACCGATATGAGTGTCGCAATTGTCTATCTATTGTATTCTATTCTATTATATATACTAAAAGGAAAATACGTTCAAAATAGGAAATATTCAAGAAAATCCCACGTTAATCAGAAACATTTGGCTGTTTATTTAATAGACTGAAAATCTATAGCCATTCAGATTCAGTAAAGGAAAAATTACCCACCTTTGCCATTACATGTCCCATCTAAGCTAGAAAAAAAATGATTTTCATTATATACATATCCTGCGCAACTCCGCCTATGTCTTCTAGGCATAGCCGGTCCCAAGCCCGGGTAAAGGAGGAGGGTTGTGATAGGCTTGGCGAGCCAACATAAAAACTAACCAGTCCCATGGGTATGGAACTCATTTGAGCGAGAGTAGTACTAGGATGGGTGACCTCTTGGGAAGTCCTCGTGAAAGGGTTTCATATCTAAGGGTTGTGATAGGCTTGGCGAGCCAACGTAAAAAATTAGCCAGTCCTTTGGGTATGAAACCCATTAGGCGAGAGTAGTACTAGGATGGATGACCTCCTGGGAAGTCCTCGTGAAAGGGTTTTATATCTAGCCTACCCCAACTTGTTTGGGACAAAAGGCTTAGAAGAATAAGAAGAAGAAGACATATCCTGCGCAAACTCACCCATCCCGTACAAGTCAGCTGTCAGAAAAAAGTCATCATCAATGACTAGGCCACAACTCAGGCAGCCGGCGGTCGTAACCATTACACGCACATATCAAAAGCAAGGAGGGGCAGATCGAGCTCGCATCTGTCGGGAGTCGGGAAGCAGGAGACGCACCTGGCCAGACGAAGAAGACCAGAAGCACAATCAACTCACATCGGGCTAGAAGCACGTAATCTAATCTCAAGGTAGCAGCTCAAAGCCACCATCTAATTTCTCTCTATCTCTCTTGCGACTTGCGAGATCACGAAGATGTGCCCGGGGCTCACCAACAATGGTAAAGATACCTCATTACCTCAATTTCTCCAAGCCACGTTATGTGCCTTAGGCATACACATGAATACATGATCGATCCTTCTCCTGAGTTAGCTAGCTACGGGCGGAATCAGCAGTACAAAATCCATCGACCTCACTTGAGCAAATTCTGAAGATGGATCAGCCGGGCGGAATCAGCAGTACAAAATCCATTGACCTCACTTGAGCTAACTTCGGAAGATCGATCAGCCCGGATGATATCTAGCTAGCTTTGCACAGCATCCGTCTCATCAGCTGGCAGTTGATCGCCCCTTGCTCTTTCCCTACGATGGAGCACTCACCATTGTACCGCTCGCTTGCGCGAGATGATAGCGTGGACACCACTGGCAGGCCAGGGATTGGAGGTCATTAGCAGGCTATTGGGACCAGATCAACTACATTGTTGATTTGATTTATGTGACTCATTTGACAATAGTACTGTCCTGATATACTGCTTTGAGTATCAATTGCATCTGTACGAAACTGAATCCTGATAGGACCATGTCTCCTATGCATGCACTGATTGATCGTAGTTGCATGCAAGTTGGATTTTGAAGCATTTGTACACACATCTACCGATCGATCCAAGGCGTTTAGTTACCACCTGGTGCATATAACTTTCAATCGAGGAGATGGAGACGTGGAGTTGAGATACAGAATGCGCCGACTGTGGGCATTGCCAAGCATAACGGTTTCATGCTAATATTAAAAAGTATTTACACTATATGTTCTTAGCTAAATTTTCTAGAAAGTTATTGCTTAGTGTCCATGATTACTGAAGACCAATTGTGTTTCTCCTATATTTTTCGATCTTCAGACACTTTGTTCAAACTGAACCCATACGTACATTGGTCATCTATACCATACGTACTCGACGTCCCTCCTTCAGTTTGGACGTTATGGAACGGTATGCAAGCCATGCATCGATTATTTCTAGGTCAGGAGCGTAATCGTTTCAAGCTATTATTAAAAAGTATTTATCTATGATCTTAGTTAAATTTGCTATAAAGTTATTTCTTAGTATCGATGAGTAATAATGAAGACTAATTGTTTCTCCTATATGTTTTGATCTTTAGACACTTTGTTCAAACTGAAGCCATATGTACATTGGTCATCTATACCGTACGTACTCGACAACCCTCCTTTAGTTTGGACGTCATGGAAAGGTATGCAGGCCAAGCACCGATTATTTCCAGGTGCTGGGGATCTTAAACCCATTAATTATTATGTTCTATTTTATCTGGCTGATATAGCTACCATGACATAGTAGCATCAGCAAACAACATTTCTCTAGGTAAAGGTTGGCTCATTTGTTCACAAACAAATTCAGAGTTTACAATGTTTTGGAGATGCACTCAGGCATACAATTTCGGAAGACGGAGTAATTACATAATTCACTCGATCTTGCCAACACATGAGCCACCTCATTGGCAGTACGACTTACATGAATAAAAGAAAGACAATGGAGGATCACATCAAGAGAACAACCAAATGTGGTAGCTTTAAGAACTAGGGAGAGTCCATTACAAGATTGTACGTGAGAAAATTGGGATCTGGTCCGGACCCAAAACTACAACCTGGTTATAACATTTTATTTGTGGTAACACAATGATTATTATTATTATTATATATATGTTGCCAAAGAAAAATTCTTCGAATTTTTAACTACTCATATACCTTTGTATCAAAAATAACATTCTTTTGCACTTTTGGTATATTTTTTTGAATTATGTCATATTATAATTATTTATTGGGTATTCAATGGATCCTAATTAAATCATCAGAGTCTTTTGAATCTCAATCTCAGTATTGGAAAAGAGGTACAAATATTGCTATATATACCTAATGTTCAACACATAGTTACGTGTGTTAACCATTGAAACCTTTAACAGGGCACATAAGCAATGCTTTGTCTCTTCTGGCAAGAGTGCCGGTGGCTAATTACCGTAAACAATTTAGTGTTCCAACTTCTTCACAAACATATATTATAAGGGTAGGAATGCTATTTTTCTTCAATTTATCAATCATTTAATAATTTCCTTGAAAAGAGGAATAAAAATGGAACGGTTATTTCATCTTACTTAAAATATATTTATGGTGACTATGAAACTATGTCTTGTAGAACTCCATATTTTCTATAACTATGAAATCATAATTTTGTTTCTTGGATACATTCAATACTATATAGGCGATGCCCTCGCATTTGCGAGGGCTACCTTGCTAGTTGAGAAAAAAGCTTCAAGCCTAGATAGAAAAAGCTTCAACCATCAACAGGGGAAGTTTCAACCAGCCGCTGTCAAACTGAAAATACTGCAATCGTTACAAAAAAAGCTTCAACCTTAGATGAAAAAAGATTCAACCGAAAGATATACAAAGTTTCAACTAGGCGCTGCAAGACGAAAAAAGTTGCAACCGTTTACAGAACAAGCTTCGATCGTAGATGAAAAAAGATTCAATCGGTATGGTGGAAAGGTTCAATGTGCGAAAAAACCTTCAGCCGGCATGGAAAAAGCTTCAATCGGTGTGAGAAAAAGCTTCAACCGAAACACCAATGGTGCAAGCCATAGATACACCACGCGTATCTATACATAAACACACATAGATACACCACGCGTGTCTCTTGGGCCCAGTTTACCGCCCGGTCAACTCTCGCAGGGTTAGGCGGGACGGGTGTAGTTTGGGGGGTAGCTATGCCGCCGGGTCTTTCTCTGGGCCCTCCTACACGTCCGGAAGTGCTGTGGCGGGTGCAAGCACCCGGCACGGGGCTCCATGGTGTGACCCCCCTCACCGACGTCGCCGCCGCCGTCGCACGGAGGGGGGGGGGGGGACGGCCACGTCGGGCACTAACGGAGGGAATCTTGCGTTGGGTTGTGCCCGGACCTTGATACGAAATGTACCTGGGGCTGGTCTATCACATCCAGGTGAAAATGTCCATCGGTCGAACCCCGTCCGGCGAAAGTCAAACCGCCAGTCAACGGTTCCAGGGTTAGACATGACGGGTGTAGTTTGGGGGGTTAGCTATGCCGCCAGGTCTTTAGCTGGGCCCTCCTACACGTCCGGAAGTGGTGTGGCGGGTGCAACCACCCGGCACGGGGCTCCGTGGTGTGACCCCCTTACCGACGTCGCCGCCGCCGTCGCATGGAGGGGGGGAACGGCCACTTCGGGCACTAACGGAGGGAATCTTGCGTTGGGTTGTGCCCGGACCTTGATCCGAAGTGTACCTATGTGCTTGGCTATCACACCCAGGTGAAAATGTCCATCGGTCAAACCCCATCCGGCGAAAGTCAAAGGCGTAGCTATGCCCGGTCAACTCTCGCAGGGTTAGACGGGACGGGTGTAGTTTGGGGGGGGGGGGGTAGCTATGCCGCCAGGTCTTTAGCTGGGCCATCCTACACGTTCGGAAGTGCGGTGGCGGGTGCAAGCACATAGGTACACTTCTTAGTGGTGTGACCCCCCTCACCGACGTCGCCGCCGCCATCGCACGGAGGGGGGGAACGGCCACTTCGGGCAGTAATGGAGGGAATCTTGCGGTGGGTTGTGCCCGGACCTTGATCCGAAGTGTACCTATGTGCTTGGCTATCACACCCAGGTGAAAATGTCCATCGGTCAAACCCCGTCCGACGAAAGTCAAAGGCGTAGACCGCCCGGTCAACTCTCGCAGGGTTAGGCGGGACGGGTGTAGTTTGGGGGTAGCTATGCCGCCGGGTCTTTCTCTGGGCCCTCCTACACGTCCGGAAGTGCTGTGGCGGGTGCTAGCACCCGGCACGGGGCTCCATGGTGTGACCCCCCTCACCGACGTTCTGAGTATGTGATCACTGATAGACCCGTTCTCCTCCATCTTGCAAGCATAGAACTTATCGGAGATCTCATATCTTTCGATCCGGGCATTCTTCTGAAAGATAAACTTCAACTCCTGGAACATCTCATATGCTCCATGACGTTCAAAACGTCTTTGAAGTCCCGGTTCTAAGCCATACAAAATTGCACATTGAACTATTGAGTAATCATCAGAACGAGCCTGCCAGGCGTTCACAACGTCTAGAGAGTCAACTGGAGCGGGTGGATCACCAAGCGGTGCATCAAGGAAATAAGCCTTCTGGGAAGCCGTAAGGATAATCCTTAGATTACGGGCCCAGTCCACAAAGTTACTTCCATCATCTTTCAACTTAGCTTTCTCTAGGAACGCATTAAAATTCAGGGATGCTACTGCGCGAGCCATGATCTACAACATAAATATTGCAAAGATAACTTAGACTATTATTCAAGATAATGAGTTTAGTTAATCATATTACTTAAAAAACTCCCACTCAAATTGACATCCCTCCGGTCATTCGAGTGTAACATGATCCAAATCCACCAACTCAAGTCCGATCATCACGTGAGTTGAGGTGGTTTCAGTGGTGAACATCTTCATGTTGATCATATCTACTATATGACTCATGTTCGACCTTTCGGTCTCTTGTGTTCCGAGGCCATGTCTGTACATGCTAGGCTCGTCAAGTTTAACCCGAGTGTTCCGCGTGTGCAACATGGCTTGCACCCGTTGTATGTGAAATTAGAGTCTATCACACCCGATCATCACGGCGTGTCTCGAAACGACGAACTTTCGCAACGGTGCACACTTGGGGAGAACACAATTTATCTTGAAATTTAAGTGAGGGATCACCTTATAATGCTACCGTCGTCCTAAGCAAAATAAGATGCATAAAAGGATTAACATCACATGCAAATCATAAGTGACATGATATGGCCATGAACTTGTGCTTTTGATCTCCATCTCCAAAGCACCGGCATGATCTCCATCGTCACCGGCATGACACCATGATCTCCATCATCTTGATCTCCATCAACGTGTCGCCATGAGGTTGTCGCGCCGACTGTTGCTTC
The DNA here is from genome assembly GCA_039707655.1 of Elymus sibiricus. Classification (NCBI taxonomy): domain Eukaryota; kingdom Viridiplantae; phylum Streptophyta; class Magnoliopsida; order Poales; family Poaceae; genus Elymus; species Elymus sibiricus. Next base: position 64,766,554 of record CM077676.1, read on the forward strand.
CATGACAATTGCTAACTCATAGCGATAAAGTAAAGCAAAAACGGTGAAAATAATTAAAGACAACTCTATGGCTCCTGCCAGTTGCCGTACTCATCGACATGCAAGTCGTGATATTCTATACAACACATGATCATCTCATACATCACATATATCTCATCATGTAATTGGCCATATCACATCACAACATACCCTGCAACACTACACCACGACACTACATCCCCGACAAATAAGTTTGTTGGGAAAACAACGTCCAAGGACAAACAATCGGTCGGGAAAGACTATTGCCGACCGATGTTGTCTGTTGGCGAAAGTCCAGACGGGAAAGCCTTTTCCCGACCGACATATCTTTGCCGGCCGACCATTTGACGGCAATCGAAAGTATTACCGACCGATATTCTGTTGGCCCTACCATGAACTTTTCCCGACCGACTGTCTGGTGGCAAACTTTCCCGACCGACTGTTTGACAGCATTATATTTGCCGACCAACTGTCTATCGGCCCTGCCATGAACATTTCCCGACCAACAGTAGGATGCTGTTTTGTTTTGCCAACCAATAGTTCGATAGCATTTTGTTCAACCGAGCAATATATTAATAACAGGCCATTATTTGGCATCTGGTTTACCAAACACTATCAATCATGTCGCGTATCTCACTACAACACAATATCAATCAAGCTACACTAACTTGCGTGTAGTCCCAATATATTAAACCAGAACCAAAGAGGAATGACATATTATTAATTCTCATAAGTAAAGGTAACTAACTAAAAGGAGGAAACATTTATGTTTCAATCACCAGGACACCCGATAGGTTTACAAAATGATAGATGCATGTCCGAGGATTCATTGTTTGCTCCATTACACAAATACCCAGCTGACAAGACACCATATAGGTTTACGAAATGATACCAAAAAGACACATTGTTTTTGCTCGATTACACAAAATGTCTAGATGGCGCAAACTGCCATCTTCATGGTTCCTACCCGCTCCTCTTGTATGTCTTTCCTACAAAGGATAAAAAAAGTCGCGGGTGAATTCATCCACTCATAGACAATGAAAAAAAAACAATAATAATTATATGAAGCATCATTGCAAAAAACAACCGTAGGATTTTAGTGTTATAAAAAACAGGGCAAGTTCAGAAAAATGCCACAGCATGTTCTAATTAGAATATGTGATCTGTCCAACATGATAAAACATCAATGCCACTCTGACCCACCATGCAGCATGTATCAATCTCCTCAAGCCGCAGACCATGAAGTATATTTCATGGAGAAGGGCCATATGCATCATCTGGCCACAAGGCAAAAGTTTAGTATGTCGAGACGTCCAATTATTAGGAGCAGCACATCCACGGATGGGTACACAGAAGTCATTTTTGTAGAAAAGACTGCACTAGTTTTCTTTCTTTTTCTTCTCTGGGCTCGAGAATACTGCACTGCACTACACTAGACGGCAATAAATTAGGCAAAATGATAACTATCTAATACACAGCTAGGAGTTTCAGTGATGAATTGCAGGATGACCTGGAAAATGCATTGTGAAAAACCCACGTACATCAGGAGGTTATACATGCTTTCCCTATGTTAGAAATGGATTTCAAGGACTCCATTTGGTGTACACATACATATAGAAGAATCTATTCGCAATCATTTCTAAACACGGTACTAAGCACATGAGGACCTGAAAAATACTAATCAAAAAAGCATCTAAACTTTGACTGCAAAACGATGTGCGCTATCCCGTGGGTGTTGGCCTGTTGGGGCCGGAAGACCATGTAATTCTAACAGTTGGACTTGCTATTATCCAAACTGACAGAGGAACATGTGGACAGTGTTAGAGAACATATATTCGCTTCTCTGGTTAATTTTGGTGTTCTCAGAATATGCGAGCAAATGTAATATTCCTGTGCAAAAACCACAGTGTTATCCATATGAAGTTCATCCACAACCATATGCATGATGAGTTGTGGCAATTGGGGGCGAACATAGGCACAATATAGTAGTGGCAAACCAGGATATAGCTTCCATTCGTTTCATCCATAACTGTACATTTAAATTTCCATGGATTGACAGTAGTGACCACAATTCACATGCAATACACTATCTAAAAACTGCAAATACACTAGGAATCCTACTTGCTTGAATCTGGCTGCATAGCAAATGGAGTACTAACAAATGAATGTGAAGTACAAGCACTAAACTAACAGCCAAGTTCTTCTCCAGGTTCTGCATATTGAAGTCTAACAAGAAGGCATAACAAATAGATAATATGCCTAAAAATGGATAGCTTTAGTGTATTATATGAACTTCATAATCCCGTGCATGGCAACGACCACCAGGACACCACCCAAGGAGGCTCGGGAGGTGGCTGAGATGACCGGATCAATGGTAAGAGAATTCAAGAGAATATAAACACAATGATAAAAAACAATTTAAAGGTAAATTTGTGTATATTCACAAACTAAAGGTCAGTACCAGCAATTGTTTTTGTCTGTTCAGCGACAACTTCCATGGTTGATCCAGCTTCTCGCTGCTCAAGAGTCTCACAAACACATTTAATGACATTCAAGCCCTTGAGTGAGTGCATATGCAACTTTCTCGCCAACAAACTGTCATAGAAAACTCTAGATCAGTGGAGTAATTGCAATATTTTCTTTAGAAAACAATATCAACTGCAGTGCATTATCCACCAAATAGTGCGGGAAATCCCCTTTAGACCATGATCAATTACTTCACAATTTGGTTACACTGGAAGAGAATTAAAAGAAAGCTGAGTCTTAACTAGTTAACTACATTATAGGTTTATCTTACAATAGTAGTATATCACAGTTTGGTTGTTCACCCTATTTGAGAATGGAAATGTGCCTGATTTACAAATACATGGTATGATGTGAACAGATATGAACTGCAGCATACCTCACTTGATTCTCCCAACAAGCTGAATGACCCAGGGAACACCAAGGTTGGCAAGCATCTCAACACCGCATCAGCAACAGATTTTGAACCAACATATAAGTTGAATGGGGAATGAACCAAACAGAAACTAATGCACATAAAAATTGAAGGAACAAATCTAACACCAATACTGAATGTGTAAAGAAATTGATGGAAAAATGGTTTGGAAGTTGCCTGATATCTTGGCGCCACACTTCCTACAGTATGCAATATGATAGAAATGATAATGCATCTCACAACAGTGTCGAAAACTAAGTAGTACAAGTAGCTTTGCCTAAGAACCACCAAACAAAACAACAGGTCCGATGATAAATTACATGAGTCACTTGTTTAGTACGCAGACAAGATTTGGAAAATATAAGTGCATGGCCACCATGTTATAATGACCATTATGCTAGGCGGCGCCCCACCCACGAGGAAACACAACAACAATCCTTCTAATAAGTTCATGCTACAACTGCAAGGATCACCAAGCAGTCAAAGAGCAACAATCCCCAACTTCTCGATGGCTCAATATAACACAATTCAAGGCACCTGGATAACAATTTTACTGTGCATTCAACTAGTATCAAAAAAAATGTTAGTTCCGCTGAATACAAAAACAGCATGTAGGAAAACCAGAGGGGATCTACTTCTGTTATATGAGAAAACTAGAGTCGAACAAAATTCAGGGAAGGTGATACATCGATTATTTACCAAAGACTACTTCGGTTCAGAGTGTAGCAATGACTGTTCTTTAAAAAACATATGAGCCTTTGTGGGTGGGTTCATCGTCTTGGTTGTCGTCACCGTCGAGGTCCTCGTCCTCTCCTCGTCGTCCTGCTGCTGCTCCAAATCGAAGCACACATGCATCATACATACATACGAGACCAAATATGATTTGAAATAGATAGAACCAAAGTGCAACTATCCTACTATATACATGGACTTATATCACAAGTAGTCCTACACAAGAACCTGCAGTCGAGCGGCATCAAGCACTAAACATGTAAACCAAACCTCATCACACACCCACCCACCTAGTTTGGTTTTACAACCAGCAACATAGAAACGAACTAGGCTACAAGAGAGTAAACCGATTCCTTGAAAAGAAAAGCAAATGTCTGGACATTATGGATCATAAACCAATTCTTTTTGTTTGACAGCCACAACTAGCAGTAAATGGTTGAAACAAATCATGCGAAAATTAGTCCGGATATAAAAAACCCAGCAAGAGGCATGTAGTGGTCGAAGGCGCAGCCACTGGGCGAAAGGCAACGCAGCAGGCAGAGAGCCACCACCGGGATGAACGCGTAGTCGCCGAGAGTGAACAACCACCAGTCAGAACGAGCCTCTGCCCATAGCGCGAGGGCAGGTGCGGTGGTCTGGCTGCAACAAAATGGCATGGCCGTGTGGGTCGTCGCATGCAGCGGGTGGGGGATGAAAGGAACAGTGCCGCGGCCATCGGCGGCCGACGCGTGGGGCGGACGAAGGGACGGCGGATCTGCGCCGTATGGGCTGCTAGCGCTCCGTGCCGGAGGAGGCGCGTGAGAGGAGCGAGCCCTCCATGGCTACACGCGCCCAGATCGACGACAGCGTACGTACCTTCACTTCGGGTTGGAGCTCGACTGCTTCATACTATACTCAAATCGACGGGGTGGTGAGACCTTCCTTCACATCGGAGCGGCGAGACCTTCCTCCACTTCGCGGCAGAGCTCGATCTGAGGGAGAGGAGTGGAGGAAGAGGATGGGAGCCGCCGTCGCCACTCAGACCGGGAGAGAAAGGGATAAGGGAGAGGGGGCAGAGAGATGGCAGAGAGATTAGGGTGGGCTGTGGGGACGAGGGACCGGAAAAAATTGGATGGGCTTCGCGCGCTTAGTTTCCCAGGCACGCGCGTGCGGATATTTTGGGCGGCCCAGTTGGCTACCCACGGTCGGTCGGCATTATTTGCCGACCAACAGTTTGATAGTAGTGCAATTTTTACCGACCCACGGATTGACACTATATGTTTCAGCATTCCCGACCGACTGTTGGTCGTCGCATCTGAGTATTACCGACCGACGGTTTGATAGAAGTTGTCCCGACCGACAGTCCGTTGGCAAAACTAAGTTTTGCCAACACACGTCAGTAGGGAATTTGGTGTCGTGGTGTAGTGCAAAAACAAGTTAGACGTCCTCTAATTGTTGTTGCAAGTTTTACGTGGCTGCTACGGGTATCTAGCAAGAACGATTCTTACCTACGCAAAAACCACAACGGTGATATAAAAGTTGCTATTTCACCTTCTACAAGGACCGCCTCTATCGAATCCGATTCAACTAAAGTGGGAGAAACTGACACCCGCTAGCCATCTTTATGCAACGAAATTACATGTCAGTTGAAGGAACCGGTCTCTCGTACGTGGACGAGTAAGGTTGGTCCGAGCCGCTTCATCCCACAATACCGCTGAATCAAGAAAAGACTAAGGAGGGAAGCAATCTGAATATCAACGCCCACAAACTCCTTTGTGTTCTACTCGAGATCTCATCTACGCATAGACCTGGCTCAGATGCCACTGTTGGGGAACGTAGCATGGGAAACAAAAAATTTTTTACGCACATGCAAGATCTATCCATGGTGATGAGCATCTACGAGAGGGAGAGTGAATCTACATACCCTTGTAGATCGCTAAGCGGAAGCGTTCAAGAAACGCGGTTGATGTAGTCGAACGTCTTCGCGATCCAAATCGCAAGTCGTCCCTCGATCCAATCACGATCCAGTGCCGAACGGACGGCACCTCCGCGTTCAACACACGTACGGCTTGATGACGCCTTCACCTCCTCGATCCAGCGAGCGATGGTGAAGTAGTAGATGTGTTCCGGCAGCACGACGGCGTGGTGATGGTGGTGAGGAACAATCTCTGCAGGGCTTCGCCAAGCACTACGGAAATTATGACGGAGGAACTAGAGGGTTAGCGTTGCCGGCACACGGCTTGGGCGTATCTTGATCTATCCCGTGTGCTAGCCCTGCCCCTCTATTTATATGTTGAGCCTTGGGGTCTAAACTTGGAGTAAAAGCCTCCTCCAGGTCGGTTTTGCCCGCACAAGGTAGGTTTGGCCCGCAGGGAAAGAGTCCAACTCGGATCCCTGCAGTACCGCGTACAAGCGGTAGTACCGCTTGGGCGGTAGTACCGCTTCACACAAGCGGTAGTACCGCTTAAGGCGGTAGTACTGCTTCTTACAAGCGGTAGTACCGCTTACGCGGTAGTACTCCCTTTAGGAAGTAGCAAAACTTCCTTTTGCACTTCCAAAACCTTGTGGGCTTTACCCCTTTGGCCCATATAAAGTGTTGCTGCACCCGAACACTTCGGTAAACATCCGGAACTCCTTCCGGTGAATTCCGGAACCCTTCCGGAGATCAAAACACCATTATCACATATATCAATCTATACCTCCGGACTCTTCCGGAGATCCTCGTCATGTCCGGGATCTTATCCGGGACTCCGAAGAACCTTCGGTCACCAACACAATAACTCAACTATACTAATCGTCACCAAACGTTAAGTGTGTAGACCCTGCGGGTTCGAGAACTATGTAGACATGACCGAGACACCTCTACGGCCAATAACCAATAGCGGGACCTGGATGCCCATATAGGCTCCTACATATTCTACGAAGATCTTTTATCGGTCGAACCTCTATGTCAAGGATTCAGTTAATCCCGTATGCTGTTCCCTTTGTTCTTCGGTATGTTACTTGCCCGAGATTCGATCGTCGGTATCACTATACCTAGTTCAATCTCGTTACCGGCAAGTCTCTTTACTCGTTCCGTAATACAAGATCCTGTGGCTAACTCTTTAGTCACTTTGCTTGCAAGGCTCAATGTGATGTTGCATTACCGAGTGGGCCCTGAGATACCTCTCCGTCATTCGGAGTAACAAATCCCAGTCTTGATGCATGCCAACCCAACAGACACCCTCGGAGATACCTATAGAGCATCTTTATAGTCACCCAGTTACGTTGCGACGTTTGATACACACAAGGCATTCCTCCGGTGTCAGTGAGTTGCATGATCTCATGGTCATAGGAACAGATACTTGACATGCAGAAAACAATAGCAATAAACTAACACGATCAAATGCTATGTTTGTAGTTTGGGTCTTGTCCATCACATCATTCTCCTAATGATGTGATCCCGTTATCAAATGACATCTCATGTCCATGACTAGGAAACCTTAACCATCTTTTGATCAACGAGCTAGTCAACTAGAGGTATACTAGGGACAGTGTTGTTTATGTATCCACACATGTACTAGTGTTTCCAATTAATACAATTATATCATGGATAATAAACGATTATCATGAACAAGGAAATATAATAATAACCAATTTATTATTGCCTCTAGGGCATATTTCCAACAGTCTCCCACTTGCACTAGAGTCAATAATCTAGCTCACATCACTATGTGATTTACATTGTAATGAATCGAACACCCATACAGTTCTGGTGTTGTTCATGTTTAGCCCTAGGAAGAGGTTTAGTCATCGGATCTGCAACATTCAGATCCGTGTGTACTTTGCAAATATTTATGTCGTCCTCCTTGATGTAATCGCGGATGGAATTGAAGTGTAGCTTTATGTGTCTAGTCCTCTTGTGAAATCTTGGTTCCTTGGCTAGAGCAATGGCACCAGTGTTATCACAAAACAGAGTCATTGGGTTAAGCGCACTAGGCACTACTCCAAGATCTGTCATGAACTCCTTCATCCAGACACCTTCCTTCGCCGCCTCCGAGGCAGCGATGTACTCCGCTTCGCATGTAGAATCAGCTACCACACTCTGCTTGGAACTGCACCAGCTAACCGCACCACCATTAAGAATAAATACGTATCCGGTTTGTGACTTAGAGTCATCCGGATCAGTGTCAAAGCTTGCATCAACGTAACCCTTTATGACGAGCTCTTGATCACCTCCATAAACGAGAAACATGTCCTTAGTCCTTTTCAGGTACTTCAGGATATTCTTGACCGCCGTCCAGTGTTCCATTCCTGGATCACTTTGAAACCTTCCGACCATACTTATGGCAAGGCTGACATCGGGTCTTGTGCATAGCATTGCATACATGATAGAGCCTATGGCTGAAGCATAGGGGATGACACTCATCTTTTCTCTATCTTCTGTAGTCACTGGGCATTGAGTCTTACTCAACTTCACACCTTGTAAAACGGGCAAGAACCCCTTCTTGGACTGATCCATTTTGAACTTCTTCAAAATCTTATCAAGGTATGTGCTTTGTGAAAGTCCTATTAAGCGTCTCGATCTATCTCTATAGATCTTGATGCCTAATATGAAAGCAGCTTCTCCTAGGTCCTTCATTGAAAAACTCTTGTTCAAATATTCCTTCATGCTTTCCAGCATTTCTATATTGTTTCCAATCAGTAATATGTTATCCACATATAATATTAGAAACGCTATAGAGCTCCCACTCACTTTCTTGTAAATACAAGCTTCTCCATAAACTTGTATAAACCCGAACGCTTTGATCACCTCATCAAAGCGAAGATTCCAACTCCGAGATGCTTGCACCAGTCCATAAATGGATCGCTGGAGTTTGCAAACTTTGTCAGCATTCTCTGGATCGACAAAACCTTCTGGTTGCATCATATACAACTCTTCCTTAAGGAAACCGTTAAGGAACGCTGTTTTGACATCCATCTGCCAAATTTCATAATCGAAAAAAGCAGCTATTGCTAACATGATTCTGACGGACTTAAGCATCGCTATGGGTGAGAAGGTCTCATCGTAGTCAACTCCTTGAACTTGTGAAAAACCCTTTGCCACAAGTCGAGCTTTATAGACGGTGACATTACCGTCCGCGTCCGTCTTCCTCTTAAAGATCCATTTATTCTGAATGGCCTTACGCCCTTCAGGTAATACTTCCAAAGTCCATACTTTGTTTTCATACATTGATCCCATCTCGGATTTCATGGCCTCTAACCACTTGTCGGAATCCGGGCCCATCATCGCTTCTCCATAGCTCGCAAGTTCATCGTTGTCTAACAACATGATTTCTAAGACAGGGTTGCCGTACCACTCAGGAGCAGTACGCGTCCTTGTCGACCTACGAGGTTCGATAGCAACTTGATTCGAAGGTTCATGATCATCATCATTAACTTCCTCTTCAACTGATGTAGGCTCTACAGAAACATCTTTCTGTACTGTGCTACTCTCAGGTTGAAGTAAAGGTTCAATAACCTCATCAAGTTCTATCTTCCTCCCACTCAATTCTTTCGAGAGAAACTCTTTCTCAAGAAATGTTCCGGTTTTAGCGACAAACACTTTGCCTTCGGATCTGATGTAGAAGGTATACCCAACTGTCTCTTTTGGGTATCCTATGAAGACGCATTTCTCCGCTTTGGGTTCCAGCTTTTCAGGCTGAAGCTTTTTGACATAAGCATCACATCCCCAAACTTTAAGAAACGACAGTTTTGGCTTCTTACCAAACCAAAGTTCATATGGCGTCGTCTCAACGGATTTCGATGGTGCCCTATTTAAAGTGAATGCAGTTGTCTCTAATGCATAACCCCAAAACGATAGTGGCAAATCGGCAAGAGACATCATAGATCGCACCATATCCAATAAGGTTCGATTACGACGTTCGGACACACCATTACGCTGTGGTGTTCCAGGCGGTGTTAGTTGTGAAACAATTCCACATTGTTTTAAGTGACTGCCAAACTCATAACTCAGATATTCTCCTCCTCGATCAGATCGTAGGAATTTAATCTTCTTGTTACGATGATTCTCAACTTCACTCTGAAATTGCTTGAACTTTTCAAACGTTTCAGACTTGTGTTTCATTAAGTAAATATACCCATATCTACTTAAGTCATCAATGAAGGTGAGAAAGTAACGATAACCACCGCGCGCCTCAATGCTCATTGGACGGCACACATCAGTATGTTTGATTTCCAACAAGTCACTTGCCCGTTCCATTGTTCCAGAGAACGGCGTTTTAGTCATCTTGCCCATGAGGCATGGCTCACATGTGTCAAGTGATTCAAAATCAAGTGACTCCAAAAGTCCATCAGCATGGAGCTTCCTCATGCGTTTTACGCCAATATGACCTAAACGGCAGTGCCACAAGAAAGTGGTATTATCATTATTAATTCTACATCTTTTGGCATCAATGTTATGAACATGTGTATCATTACTATCGAGATTCAATAAGAATAAACCCCTCACTTCGGGTGCATGACCATAAAAGATATTACTCATATAAATAGAACAACCATTATTCTCTGATTTAAATGAGTAACCGTCTCGCAATAAACAAGATCCAGATATAATGTTCATGCTCAACGCAGGCACCAAATAACATTTATTCAGGTTCATCACTAATCTCGATGGTAATTGAAGAGCGAGCGTGCCGACGGCGATCACATCAACCTTGGAACCATTTCCCACGCGCATCGTCACTTCGTCCTTTGCCAGCCTCCGTCTATTCCGCAGTTCCTGTTTAGAGTTGCAAATATGAGCAACCGCACCGGTATCAAATACCCAGGCACTACAACGAGAGTTGGTAAGGTACACATCAATAACATGTATATCATATATACCTTGTTTGTTGTTGGCCGCCTTCTTGTCAGCCAAATACTTGGGGCAATTCCGCTTCCAGTGACCAGTTCTCTTGCAATGAAAGCACTCAGTTTCTGGTTTGGGTCCAGCCTTGGGTTTCTTCACGGGAGTAGCAACTGCTTTGCCACCCTTCTTAGATTTACCCTTCTTACCCTTGCCATTTTTCTTGAAACTAGTGGTTTTATTGACCATCAACACTTGATGCTCCTTCTGAATTTCAGATTCAGCGGCTTTTAGCATCGCAAACAGCTCGGCGAGTGACTTGTTCATCCCGTGCATGTTATAGTTCAACACGAAGCTCTTGTAGCTAGGTGGCAATGATTGAAGAACTCTGTCAGCGATAGCCTCTGGTGGAAGGGGCATCCCCAATTCAGCCAGACGGGCGGAGTACCCAGACATTCTGAGTATGTGATCACTGATAGACCCGTTCTCCTCCATCTTGCAAGCATAGAACTTATCGGAGATCTCATATCTTTCGATCTGGGCATTCTTCTGAAAGATAAACTTCAACTCCTGGAACATCTCATATGCTCCATGACGTTCAAAACGTCTTTGAAGTCCCGGTTCTAAGCCATACAAAATTGCACATTGAACTATTGAGTAATCATCAGAACGAGCCTGCCAGGCGTTCACAACGTCTAGAGACTCAACTGGAGCGGGTGGATCACCAAGTGGTGCATCAAGGACATAAGCCTTCTGGGAAGCCGTAAGGATAATCCTTAGATTACGGGCCCAGTCCACAAAGTTACTTCCATCATCTTTCAACTTAGCTTTCTCTAGGAACGCATTAAAATTCAGGGATGCTACTACGCGAGCCATGATCTACAACATAAATATTGCAAAGATAACTTAGACTATTGTTCAAGATAATGAGTTTAGTTAATCATATTACTTAAAAAACTCCCACTCAAATTGACATCCCTCCGGTCATTCGAGTGTAACATGATCCAAATCCACCAACTCAAGTCCGATCATCACGTGAGTTGAGGTGGTTTCAGTGGTGAACATCTTCATGTTGATCATATCTACTATATGACTCATGTTCGACCTTTCGGTCTCTTGTGTTCCGAGGCCATGTCTGTACGTGCTAGGCTCGTCAAGTTTAACCCGAGTGTTCCGCGTGTGCAACATGGCTTGCACCCGTTGTATGTGAACGTAGAGTCTATCACACCCGATCATCACGGCGTGTCTCGAAACGACGAACTTTCGCAACGGTGCACACTCGGGGAGAACACAATTTATCTTGAAATTTAAGTGAGGGATCACCTTATAATGCTACCGTCGTCCTAAGCAAAATAAGATGCATAAAAGGATTAACATCACATGCAAATCATAAGTGACATGATATGGCCATGAACTTGTGCTTTTGATCTCCATCTCCAAAGCACCGGCATGATCTCCAGCGTCACCGGCATGACACCATGATCTCCATCATCTTGATCTCCATCAACGTGTCGCCATGAGGTTGTCGCGCCGACTGTTGCTTCCATGACTATTGCTAACTCATAGCGATAAAGTAAAGCAAAAACGGCGAAAATAATTAAAGACAACTCTATGGCTCCTGCCAGTTGCCGTACTCATCGACATGCAAGTCGTGATATTCTATACAACACATGATCATCTCATACATCACATATATCTCATCATGTAATTGGCCATATCACATCACAACATACCCTGCAAAAACAAGTTAGACGTCCTCTAATTGTTGTTGCAAGTTTTACGTGGCTGCTACGAGTATCTAGCAAGAACGATTCTTACCTACGCAAAAACCACAACGGTGATATAAAAGTTGCTATTTCACCTTCTACAAGGACCGCCTCTGTCGAATCCGATTCAACTAAAGTGGAAGAAACTGACACCCGCTAGCCATCTTTATGCAACGAAATTACATGTCAGTTGAAGGAACCGGTCTCTCGTACGTGGACGAGTAAGGTTGGTCCGAGCCGCTTCATCCCACAATACCGCTGAATCAAGAAAAGACTAAGGAGGGAAGCAATCTGAATATCAACGCCCACAAACTCCTTTGTGTTCTACTCGAGATCTCATCTACGCATAGACCTGGCTCAGATGCCACTGTTGGGGAACGTAGCATGGGAAACAAAAAAATTTCTACGCACACGCAAGATCTATCCATGGTGATGAGCATCTACGAGAGGGAGAGTGAATCTACATACCCTTGTAGATCGCTAAGCGGAAGCGTTCAAGAAACGCGGTTGATGTAGTCGAACGTCTTTGCGATCCAAATCGCAAGTCATCCCTCGACCCAATCACGATCCAGTGCCGAACGGATGGCACCTCCGCGTTCAACACACGTACGGCTTGATGACGCCTTCACCTCCTTGATCCAGCGAGCGATGGTGAAGTAGTAGATGAGTTCCGGCAGCACGACGGCGTGGTGATGGTGGTGAGGAACAATCTCTGCAGGGCTTCGCCAAGCACTACGGAGATTATGACGGAGGAACTAGAGGGTTAGGGTTGCCGGCACACGGCTTGGGCGTATCTTGATCTATCCCGTGTGCTAGCCCTGCCCCTCTATTTATATGTTGAGCCTTGGGGTCTAAACTTGGAGTAAAAGCCTCCTCCAGGTCGGTTTTGCCCGCACAAGGTAGGTTTGGCCCGCAGGGAAAGAGTCCCACTCGGATCCCTGCAGTCCTGCGTACAAGCGGTAGTACCGCTTCACACAAGCGGTAGTACCGCTTGGGCGGTAGTACCGCTTCACACAAGCGGTAGTACCCTTAAGGCGGTAGTACCGCTTCTTACAAGCGGTAGTACTGCTTACGCGGTAGTACTCCCTTTAGGCAGTAGCAAAACTTCATTTTGCACTTCCAAAACCTTGTGGGCTTTACCCCTTGGGCCCATATAAAGTGTTGCTGCACCCGAACACTTCGGTAAACATCCGGAACTCCTTCCGGTGAATTCCGGAACCCTTCCGGAGATCAAAACACCATTATCACATATATCAATCTATACCTCCGGACTCTTCCGGAGATCCTCGTCATGTCCGGGATCTTATCCGGGACTCCGAACAACCTTCGGTCACCAACACAATAACTCAACTATACTAATCGTCACCAAACGTTAAGTGTGTAGACCCTGCGGGTTCGAGAACTATGTAGACATGACCGAGACACCTCTACGGTCAATAACCAAAAGCGGGACCTGGATGCCCATATTGGTTCCTACATATTCTACGAAGATCTTTATCGTTTGAACCTCTATGTCAAGGATTCAGTTAATCCCGTATGCTGTTCCCTTTGTTCTTCGGTATGTTACTTGCCCGAGATTCGATCGTCGGTATCTCTATACCAATTCAATCTCGTTAGTGGCAAGTCTCTTTACTCGTTCAGTAATACAAGATCTCGTGGCTAACTCTTTAGTCACTTTGCTTGCAAGGCTCATTGTGATGTTGTATTACCGAGTGGGCCCTGAGATACCTCTCCGTCACACGGAGTAACAAATCCCAGTCTTGATCCATGCCAACCCAACAGACACCCTCGGAGATACCTGTAGAGCATCTTTATAGTCACCCAGTTACGTTGCGACGTTTGATACACACAAGGCATTCCTCCGGTGTCAGTGAGTTGCATGATCTCATGGTCATAGGAACAGATACTTGACATGCAGAAAACAATAGAAATAAACTGACACGATCAAATGCTATGTTCGTAGTTTGGGTCTAGTCCATCACATCATTCTCCTAATGATGTGATCCCGTTATCAAATGACATCTCATGTCCATGACTAGGAAACCTTAACCATCTTTTGATCAACGAGCTAGTCAACTAGAGGTATACTAGGGACAGTGTTGTTTATGTATCCACACATGTACTAGTGTTTCCAATTAATACAATTATAGCATGGATAATAAACGATTATCATGAACAAGGAAATATAATAATAACCAATTTATTATTGCCTCTAGGGCATATTTCCAACAGAATGATGATGTTATGTAGATGAATGATGATGTTGTTGCTATTAATGTTAACATGTTAAAAATGTTAATGAATGATGAATGATGATGCTGTTGCTTTTGCTAGATGGATGTAGATGGTCTTGATAAAAATAGATAATGCGAAAAAATGGTATTTGAGAAAAAAACGTTTGGCTAAAAAATGTTAACTTGCTAAAAACGCACGGAGGGGGGGAACGCATATTAATAATGAAGATGTTGATGGTCTTGCTAAAAAATAGATATTTGATGTGATGATCTAAATTGTTTTGTCGGTAAAATTTGCAGGCTTTGTGGTGTTGCATCTCTTTGGAGTCATCGTCGTCGAAGTTGTTGGTCCGTGATCCCGCAGCTGTTCGACTACTTCCTCTACAGCCGAGGGTGAGCTTCATATCCAACACCTCCTCCTACTCTCTTTTAATCATGTCACTAGATTTAATTATCACGTCAAGTCGCGTAACCTAGGCGTCTCCCGTCCGAAAGGGTTGCATCGATAAATATGCATTCAATTGCATATTTATCACCGCAACTCTTTCGGATTGTCCAGTGTTTTCCACGGACAGCCCGAGGATGTGTAGATTGGGTACGTTCTCCATGCCCTACCCCGTTCCGAGACAAGATTTTGGCGGCACCTCCCCGTTGTTCTCCGGAGCACATTCTCTCGGCTATTTGCCGAGACGTGTATCTGGAGAACAGCGGGAAGGTGCTGCCGAAATTTTGGCTCGGAACGGGGTAGAGCATGGAGAACGTACTCAATCTAGACATCCTCGGGTGGGATTAGGACCCATCTTTACCTATTAGAGATGTATAGGTGGATTCAATGTGGTAGAAAATAAAAAATTAATGTGATTAATTAAATGAATCATTAATTTTGTTGTCTGGCTCCCAATAAAGTAGAGGATGGCAAATAATCAGTGGATGTACAGTGGTTTTATCCATCGGAATCGAGTAACATCAGAGTGGATCGCGAAAACCGATGTGTATTTGAAGGAGATATTCCGTAGTCCAATGAGAATTATCCCACAATGCCCCTGTGCGAGATGTGGCAGACGTCACCGTAGAAATCAGAAGGACATGACTGACAACCTTCGCACGCACGGATATATGCCAAACTTTGACATGCTGCCGATAAACTTTGCCGAGCGGGACCGTGGTAGAGAGGAGGTGATGCGACAACGCATCGATGGTTATGCAGACGACGGGGTCAGGGACATTCTAGATGATATCATTGCTGCAGAGATGGCACATGCGACACCTTCAGAGAATGAACCGGAGGAGCCGGAGGCAACCGCAAAGGCCTTCTTGGAGATCTTGGCCTCGTCAAAGAAACCTCTTTATGCGGGTGCCAAAGTCTCTCAGTTGGATGCCATCTCGCAACTGATGGCAGTCAAGGCTGAGTACGGCTGTAGCCAGAAATGCTTCGAAGCATTTCTGGGAGTATGGGCTAACAGCCTCCCCGAGGGTCATGAACTGCCGAAAAGCATGTATGCCACGAAGAAACTCATGAAGGCACTCTCTATGGATTATGAGAAAATTCATGTTTGTCCGAAGAATTGCCTTTTGTTTAGGCACGAGTATGCGGATGACAAGTACTGTAGGGAGTGCGGTTCCTCTCGGTACCTTGAGGTGGTTGGTGAGGATGGTGAGAAGAGGCAGCTAGGCATCCCTGCAAAGGTTCTTCGGTATCTGCATTTCATAGAAAGACTGCAGCGCCTTTTCATCACGGAGGAGTCTGCCAAAATGATGAAGTGGCACAAGGAAGGTATAATGTACCATCCAAATAAAATCATACATCCATCAGAAGGCGAAGCATGGAAGTCGTTCAATGAAGAATACCCCGAGGAAGCAGCCGAGGCTGGGAATATCAGAATTGCCATATCAGGTGATGGGCTCAATCCATATGGTTTTTCGTCCAATCCATACAGTTGCTGGCCCGTGTTTGTTATTCTGCTCAATCTCCCTCCCGTTGCCCTAATGCAACGCAAGACCATGTTCTTGTCGCTCATCATTCCGGGGCCTGAATACCCGGGGAAGAATTTGGGTGTGTTTATGCAGCCGCTGGTGGATGATTTGCACCATTCTTGGTACTTCCCGAGGTTGACATATGACTGAGATCTGCAGAGAAATTTCTTGATGAAAGTTTGGTTGCACTATTGCATGCATGACTTTCCCGGTTATGCCCTTTTCTGCGGATGGTGTACAAGTGGGAAGATGCCATGCCCAGTGTGCATGCAGGCTCTACGTTTAATTTGGCTGAAGAAGGGTGGCAAGTATGTAGCATTTGACCTGCATCGACAGTTCCTCCCTCCAGACCATCCAGACAGGGAAGACAAGAAGAACTTCACGAAAGGCTGGGTTGTCCATGAAGTAAACGAGATTCCAATGTTTTCGGGGGCAGATGTTCTTGCTCAGCTAAAAGCTCTCGAGCCTAAAGTCGAAGGCAAAGGCAAAGGCAAAGCCAAAATCAAAGGAGAAGGCGAAGGCGAAGGCAAAGCCAAAGCCAAAGGCAAAGCCAAAGCCAAAGGAGAAGGCGAAGGCGAAGGCAAAGGCAAATCCAAAGCCAAAGGCTTCGAGGGATATGGTGAGACGCATAACTGGACTCACATTACCCCCTTCACGAAGCTTCCCTATTTCAAGGACCTCAAACTTCCTTACAACATCGATGTGATGCACACCGAAAAGAATGTCGCAGAGTCCCTTTTCCGCACGATACTCAACATTCCTGATCAGACGAAGGATAACGTTAAAACTAGAGCCGATCAACAGAAAATTTGTGATAGACCACGTCTAAACATGAAGCCTCCCACAGGCGGTCGAAGAAACTAGTTCAAGCCAGATGCCAACTTCGTACTTAAAAAACCAGAAAAGATGGTGGTATTGAAGTGGCTCAAACACATAGTAAAGTTCACTGATGGTTATGCATTGAATATAAGTAAGGGAGTCAATCTTTCAAGGGGCAAAGTGACCGGGCTCAAGAGTCATGACTATCATGTATGGATTGAGCGGATAATGCCGGTGATGGTTCGAGGTTATGTCCCCGAGCATGTCTGGCGAGTGCTTGCGGAGCTAAGCCATTTCTTCCGCACGCTCTGTGCTAAAGAAGTATGTCCCGAGGTGATTAGACAATTGCATAAGAAGGCACCGGAGTTGATATGCAAGCTAGAGAAGATCTTTCCGCCAGGCTTCTTTACTCCGATGACACATCTCATTTTGCACCTCGCGAACGAAGTATTGTTGGGGGGGCCTGTGCAGAATCGTTGGCAGTACGGCCCTGAGAGACAGAACAAGCATCTCCGACACAAATGTGGAAACAAAGCTAAGATTGACGCTTCCATAGCTGAGGCAGTTATCTTAGAGGAGGTGTCAGACCTCAGGACATCGTACTATCCAGACCGCGTTCCCACTCTGCATAATAAGGTGCCTCGATACAATATAGAAGAGCCAAAGTATAAACCCAAGCTCCATATATTCAGCGGGCAAGGTGGCAAGGCTGGGGGCTCGAAATCTTATAACATGCCAGAACAAGAGTGGGAGGACCTCATGTTCTATGTCTTGCACAACATCAAGGAAGTTGAGGATGTGTGGATGAGGTAATAGCACTACACCATTCCTTTATGTCTTGCACAACATCATGTTCTATGTTCACTTAGTCCCGTTCTAACACCGCTTTTCTTATTTTAGTCAATTCGTTCGTGAGGAGTGGACGGGAATGATTCCTCCTACTGAGGCGGAGGAACTTACTTTTCTCCGGCATGGAAACCCTGGAAGGAAAAATTTTGTTGCTTGGTTCATGGAGAAAGTAAACTTTCACATTCCCCTATTAAATACCTAGTTCAACATTTATTAGTTTACCGAACTAATGCACCCAACAATTTCAATTAAACTTGTAGGGACAAAATCCGAACATATCCATGGATGACGAATTGAGATGGGTTTCCATGGGTTTTGACCCTCGGGTCAAGACATGTGAAAAGTATGATGTGAATGGGTATCGCTTCCATACAGAGGAGCACCAGAACAGCCGACCTGATCCCAAGACTATAAATACCGGGTTGTACACGCAAGGTCAAAATTCAGTTGACTACTACGGAAGGGTAGAAAAAATATACGAGCTTACATTCAGCCGTGGGCGCGAAACCCTAAGTCTCCCTGTGTTCAAATGCCGATGGTTCGACCCAGTAGAGGGGCTGAGACATACGCCTTCCATTGGTTTGGTCAAAGTTAAACCATCAACCGTGTATGCCGGAGCCGATCTCTTTATTGCGGCTACCCAAGCCACACAAGTTTATTATCTACCTTACCCATGCCAGAAAGAGTACCTAAAGGGTTGGGAAGTTGTGTTCAAGGTGTCGCCACATGGTAAGCTACCGGACCCGAACGATGACGATTACTACAACATTAACCCCATGACATACGAGGGAGTGTTCTATCAAGAGCAACCTGATGATGATGTGGTCAGAAACGATGACGCTGACGCCTTGGGTGATGATGACGTGGATCGAAACGATGACGATGCACGGAATGATGGTGAGACCATTGTTAATGAAAATGACATACTTATGCTAGAAAAATTACATGAAGACGCTGACGACGAGGAAGAGCCTCCACCTCTGTCAGACAACGAAGATGATATGCGTGATAGTGATGATGAGATCGATCGAGGAATCGGTTACAACAGTGATGATTCGTATGGGTTCTAGCAGATGTACGGTTCATGTCTTTTTTTTTCTATGGTTTGTTAATATGCCTTATTAGCATATATTTATTAATGTGTTTTTTATTCCTTATTATTATGCTTTTTTCTTCATTATTAATGTACTAATTGTTTATTCTCTTTTCAATGCAGGTTCGCTAAACATGGGCAAGGGGAAGGCCGACTGCACAGGTTTCCTATCGAAGCTCACCAGGATGACTAGTCGGAGTGGTCGACCCCGTACTCTTCCTCCCGACTACTTGAGGATGACTCCTCATAGGGAGGTCGAGGGAGAGGTGCCCCTAGAGGAGGACAGGGTCGGGGCCAGAAACAGCGCTCCCTCACCGACTTAGGGGTGTCCTCTTCGAGGCCCTCCTCTACCGAGGAGGAGGAGGAGGAGGAGGAGGTTCGCGAGGAGGAGGAGGTTTAGGAGGAGGAGGAGGTTCAGAAGGTTGGGGAGGAGGACGAGGAGGAGGAGGATGGTGGTGGCGGGGAGGATGGTGGTGGCAGCGAGGGAGTTGCCCACAACAAGGGGTGGCTGCGTGGTAATGCAAAGCTCCCTCCCATTCCTGCTACTGAGGAGCAGAAGTGGCTCATTGAGCCCAAGGGGAAAGAGTAAGTGCCACTTAATCATAATTTAATTCTTTTGCTTGTACACATGCTAATATTTTCCTTCTTTTGATTGTACACATGCTCATATTTCCATTCTTTCTATCTTTTGCAGCAACTGGATAATTCCTAAAGGGGCCCGTCTTCCAAACGGCGTCATCACCGTTTTGCTGAAGGAACACTGGCCGGGGCTGTTTTGTCCGGATCCAGTCAGGCAGCCTGAGCACCGGGTTTTGGCCACCAGCTGGGACCACTGGGAAGTGGCCCCCCACCCGGACCATACCACGTATGCTAAGGCCGTGATCACAAATTTTTGGGTAAGTTCTCTTCAGAAGCACGAGTCTTGAGTTTTCGTTCGTAGTTTATCATCGAATGGTTTAACTCATGGCTTCTTTCATTCTTGTTTTCTGAATGATTGTAGAGATACTATCGAGTTCTTGAGGAGCACAAGTTCACTGCCGACGAGATCGTGCTGCGCCAAGCGAGGAAGAAGGCCCGTCAGATGCAATACGAGGTGCGCTGGGTGGCCATCTCGCAATATCATCATGATGCTCTTGAGACGAAGATGACCAAGGAAGACGCGCGGAGGATGCATGTTACCTTGGAGAGGGAGGAGTACTTGGCCGTAAGTATAACAAACTTTTCATTCCGGCGTTTGTGCTAAATTTCATCGTTTCGTGTTGGCATGCCATTATGCTTTCATTATGTAGGTGTGTCCTGGTTGGTGTTATGGAAAGGCCGATGGATGGGTGGCATTGGTGGATCTGTGGCTCGGTCAGGATGCAGAGTGGGCTGCTAAGAGCCACAAAAACCGGGCTAACCGAGGGACCGACGGAACACATGGTCAGGGAAACCGGAACCACTTTAGCCACAAGAAAGTTCAGGTGTATTTATTTACATGAAACATTCTTCTTCTTCTATTTACCGTCACTTTCTTATGTATCACTAACCTCTGTTTGGTGGTGCAGGAGGAGAAACTGAAGCGGCCGCTCTCTGACATGGAGGCGTGGCAGATCGCCCATACGCAGAGTAAGTCCAAGGAGGGCAAGGGCGACTACTACGGCAATAGCGAGGCGAACCTGAAGGCCGACGAGGAGGTGTATCTGAAGGTAAATCCTGGCACACCTGACCCCTTAAAGCAGGCTACGGACGAGAGGGTGGTGGTGGGCATAGGGCCGAAGCTTCATGGTCGGCAGGCGGTTCTGGATGCCGTGTGTACTCCTTCTATCTCCTTCACACGGCTCCGAGCTACCAACCCGAGCCTGAGCCAGCGCACGAGCACGATGAGTGCACAGTCACACTCCCTCCTAGCCCAGCAGACCAGCGTAAGTATTTTCCCTCTTATCTTTCTTTTTGCTCACTTTATTTTCCGCATTGAGATGTTTTATGAGTTCATCATGTCATATCGTAGGCCTACATTGAGTACACACGCCAGGAGACCATGGCGTGGCAGGCGAGAGTTGTAGCAGTCCAGGAGCACAGCACTCGCATGATGACGGTTAGTTTAGCCTATTTCATTCCACTTCCGTATTTGCACTTTCATTTCTTCTGACCTTCGTGTTTGCTTGGTCATTTCGCATGCAGCGCGTTTTTGAGAGCATGGCGGCCGGCACGGTTCCTTTAATGGAACCACCACCACCACCTGCTGGACCTGCACCAGTGCTCCTTACCTTTGAGGAGTTTCTGGCACAGAACATGGAGGCTGCGGTTTGTACTTCCCCAAACTCATCAACCACTGCTTACCGTTTAGTCATGAACACAACACTCACTTCCTCACTGAAAAATCCAGGCAACTGGTCGATCTTCTGTTGGTGGTGGTGCCGGTCTTCGCATGACTCCCGAGTCACGGAGACCGGTCACTCCCATCCACCGAGGAGGTGGCGGTGGCGGTAGCGGTAGCGCTGCCGCTAGCAGTGACGACCGGTGCTTTGGCGGTGACGACCTTGGCGGTGGTGGTGGACGTCCTGGCCCTTAAGCCTGTGGATCTTTAGATGACTTCTTTTATGCTCCTCTAGGTGATGCTTACATGCTTATGTTGTTGCGACGATGCTTTCGATGATGTTCTTGCGACGATGCTTTAGATGACTTTGCGATGCTTATGTTGTTGCGACGATGCTTTCGATTATGTTCTTGCGACGATGCTTTAGATGACTTTGCGATGCTTATGTTGTTGCGACGATGCTTATGTTTGTGATGATATTTATGTTCTTGTGATGTTGGTTGTGAGGATGATACTTATATCTGTTGTGTATGTCTATTTCATCATATATATTTGCTGTGTATTTGAATTGAATTGATTTGAATTAAAACAGAGAAAAAAAATCAGAAAGAAACTATGCCGACGGCCTGGCCGTCGGCATAGGGAAAGGCCGAGCTACCAGTGGCTGCCACGTGCCACCTATGCCGACGGTAAGACCGTCGGCATATGGTTAAATTTATGCCGACGGCTTAGCCGTCGGCATAGGTGCCACGTGTTGGCCAACTGTACTCCCTGGCACCAGACTATGCCGACGGCCAGGCCGTCGGCACACAGTGGCGCCAGGAATACCAGCATGCGCCACGTGTCATCAGTATGCCGACGGCTAAACCGTCGGCACACAATGGTGCCAGGAATACCAGCATGCGCCACGTGTCATCAGTATGCCGACGGCTAAACCGTCGGCATATATTTCAACATATCGGCATACTGATGACACGTGGCGCGTTTTTACTGGGTGTAACTTGACGGTGGCGCCGTCTGTCGCCGTCATGCGAACGAGTTTGCCGACGGCCAATCTATGCCGACGGCCGCGCCGACACCGTCGGCATAGAAACATATGCCGACGGCTTTTCTATGTCGACGGCAGACCCAGGTACGCCGACGTATATGCTGCCGACGGCCCGGTGCCGACGGTGGCCGTTGGCATAGGCCTATCCCGACGGGAATCTGGCCTATGCCGACGGCTCAGGCCGTCGGTATAGGGGTTTATTCTGGTAGTGAATGAAGACTAATTGTTTCTCCTATATGTTTTGATCTTTAGACACTTTGTTCAAACTGAAGCCATATGTACATTGGTCATCTATACCGTACGTACTCGACAACCCTCCTTTAGTTTGGACGTCATGGAAAGGTATGCAGGCCAAGCACCGATTATTTCCAGGTGCTGGGGATCTTAAACCCATTAATTATTATGTTCTATTTTATCTGGCTGATATAGCTACCATGACATAGTAGCATCAGCAAACAACATTTCTCTAGGTAAAGGTTGGCTCATTTGTTCACAAACAAGTTCAGAGTTTACAATGTTTTGGAGATGCACTCAGGCATACAATTTCGGAAGACGGAGTAATTACATAATTCACTCGATCTTGCCAACACACGAGCCACCTCATTGGCAGTACGACTTACATGAATAAAAGAAAGACAATGGAGGATCACATCAAGAGAACAACCAAATGTGGTAGCTTTAAGAACTAGGGAGAGTCCATTACAAGATTGTACGTGAGAAAATTGGGATCTGGTGCGGACCCAAAACTACAACCTGGTTATAACATTTTATTTGTGGTAACACAATGATTATTATTATTATTATATATATGTTGCCAAAGAAAAATTCTTCGAATTTTTAACTACTCATATACCTTTGTATCAAAAATAACATTCTTTTGCACTTTTGGTATATTTTTTTGAATTATGTCATATTATAATTATTTATTGGCTATTCAATGGATCCTAATTAAATCATCAGAGTCTTTTGAATCTCAATCTCAGTATTGGAAAAGAGGTACAAATATTGCTATATATACCTAATGTTCAACACATAGTTACGTGTGTTAACCATTGAAACCTTTAACAGGGCACATAAGCAATGCTTTGTCTCTTCTGGCAAGAGTGCCGGTGGCTAATTACCGTAAACAATTTAGTGTTCCAACTTCTTCACAAACATATATTATAAGGGTAGGAATGGTATTTTTCTTCAATTTATCAATCATTTAATAATTTCCTTGAAAAGAGGAATTAAAATGGAACGGTTATTTCATCTTACTTAAAATATATTTATGGTGACTATGAAACTATGTCTTGTAGAACTCCATATTTTCTATAACTATGAAATCATAATTTTGTTTCTTGGATACATTCAATACTATATAGGCGATGCCCTCGCATTTGCGAGGGCCACCTTGCTAGTTGAGAAAAAAGCTTCAAGCCTAGATAGAAAAAGCTTCAACCATCAACAGGGGAAGTTTCAACCAGCCGCTGTCAAACTGAAAATACTGCAATCGTTACAAAAAAAAGCTTCAACCTTAGATGAAAAAAGATTCAACCGAAAGATATACAAAGTTTCAACTAGGCGCTGCAAGACGAAAAAAGTTGCAACCGTTTACAGAACAAGCTTCGATCGTAGATGAAAAAAGATTCAATCGGTATGGTGGAAAGGTTCAATGTGCGAAAAAAGCTTCAACCGGCATGGAAAAAGCTTCAATCGGTGTGAGAAAAAGCTTCAACCGAAACACCAATGGTGCAAGCGGCGACGTTGAGAGTTGCGGCCGGCGGCACGACAGTGCAGCGACAGATGTGCTACGACGGCGGCTGCTAGATGCTGCAATGACAGAGGGCGTCGGCGTGCTTCAAGACGGCGTCGTTTTTGCAATGAGGGGCGACGACTTTCTACTGGACCGGTCAGGACGGATCTTGCGACGGCGACCGGCGGCGATGAGGATGGCGAGCGCATCTAGCAGTGTGGGGCGGTGGAGGAAGGAGGTCCAGGTGAGGTGGTGGTGACCGGCGGTCGGGAGGACGTCCAGGCGACGGGGGCCAGTGCCTGCACTGCGAGCGGAGAGAAAGGAAATGGGGGAAGTCAACGCACACAGATCGGACGGCTGGAGCTCGCTGCATCAGGCGGCTGGGGCGCGACCGGCCTAACTATTGGGCCGGCGCACTGGTGCCTAGTACTCGCCCAAAAAAATCTATCAAAGGAGAAGAGGTAGTAGATTAATGCCAGTGGAACTTGGATCGGAATATATCATTCTCGTGCTTCGTGTTGGGGTGCTTAGGGCATCTCCAATGCTGACCCGCAAACATCCCGCATCGGTCCGCGGAGCGGTCCGGACGCGATTTCTCCCGCAAATCGGAGACAAACGTGGGGGTTGGGCACTTTGCGGGAGTCCGGACCGATCCCAAACCCGCTTCTGACCGCACTGGCCCACCAAAAACCCCTCCCCCGCCCCTCCCGTGCTTTCCTTCGAATGCGTGCGCCGCTTAACGTGCCGCATTTATGCTGACCCAGAGCACGCGAAGGCCGGCATTGATGCCGTGACATGATCGGAGGGACGGGGGCGGCGCTGACCGACGCGACCACTCGGCTGCCACCGCTTCAATGCGGATGCAGGTTCCCGAGGAACCAACTCCGGCCGCTGCGCCGCACTGAAGCGGCTGACCGACCCTTCGCATGGCCTGGCCGCGGCTATATAAGACGCGCTCTGGCGCCATCCACATCGCATCCTCCTCCTCTTCCCCTCCTCCCCTCTCCCTCTACATCTCCGACGATGGGCAAGTCCTGGGTGTCAGCACCGGCAGGCGGTTCCGGGGTGGGACCCGGCGGATCGTGGCGACGCCGCCCTCGAACTCCGGGGTCGTCGTCCTCATTGACGGGCGGCTCCTCGACGAAGGTGGAGATCGTCATCTCCTCCGGCGACGAGAAGGACCAGCAACCGCCGCCACAGAAGGTCCGCGCTGGAAGTGCCTGGCCAAGTCTACGCCGCCACCGACTCCTAGTTCGAGGAGCAGATGGAGCTGATGCTCCGTCGCTCCGTCGTCCACATCAATGGCCCGGCTCCACCACCAGGGGCGCTCCTCCCCATGAAGCCGGAGCCGGCATCCCCTCCATGCTCTCCGCCGCTGCGCAGCCACAGCGTCCAAATCGGACCCCGTGTGAAGGAGGAGCGGCTCTCGCCGCCGCTACCGGCGCGTCAAGGAGGAGCGGCTCTCGCCGCCGCCCCCGTGCGTCATCAGGGCGGAGCGCCGCTTGCCACCGCCCTGATGCGTCGTGAAGGAGGAGCTCCGTGTGCCGCCGCCCCTCGACAAGGCGCGCGGTTGCCTTCTCTAATACCTCGGCAGCGGCGGGGCCGGCGGCAGCTGCTCCTTGTCTTGAAGCGCCATAACGGCGCAGGAGTATGCTGAGCGGGAGCAGCGCCGGCGGGACAGGCGCAGCGCCGCGCGCCGGTCCAAGTACGCGAACTCAGACGTCCCGCCGCCACACATCGCGGCGAACTCGGACCTGGCGTACACCTGGGCCCTGGACCGCTCCATCACGACGTCGGAGACGGCCAAGCGCCTTCTCTGCCGCCTCGATGGGGAGATGGCCATGTACAACGAGGAATGGTCCCTCGACGAGATCGACGCCGCCAACGCCGCCTCGTCCAACGACCGCCGTCCTCTCCCCCAACCCACGTCCTCGGTGGCCGCGGCTGCACTGCGCACGTCGAAGGAGGAAGCAGAGAGGATCATCCGTGAGTGGCTGATGGCCGGCGGGAAGCCCCGCCGCGACGCCGCAACCATCTGTCGCCCGAAGCCCGACGACGACGACTCCGTCGCCGTATGAGGCGCCGATGACGGAGGAGGAGCCACCGGCCAGCCAAGCATGACCTACGAGATCACCGTGAAGTATAGGCTAGTGTAGGGTTTTATTTTAAGGTTTTTAGTTCACCGAACGAAATATCATCTGGTATTATGTAAAATTATCCTCGTTTCAATGAAATCCGCCGTGTTTATATCAAAATTCGCCCAGTTTGCACGAATTTCGTCCGATTGGTTCGACTTGCTTTGAAAATGTATGCAGCTACGATTGCATGGCTGCCTCCCGCATCCATGTCCGCAGACTGGTCCCCCTGTCCACGGACGGATATGGAAGGAAATTTGCGGGTTGCCGTTGAACATGCCCTTAGAGCATCTACGGTGACTATAGGGCGTCCGGCAACATCGCCGGGTAGGACGTATGCGGTCGCCGGCACAAGTAGCCGCGTATGGGGCCGTCTCCCTATGCTACTCCGACTGCCGACATTGACTGCCGCCACCGGCGCTAGTAGCCGACTAGCACGCCGATGAGCTTCTCTGGCGAGCCGCACGTTGTTGCAAGGCATGCAACCAGAGTGACCGAGCTCCCCCGTCGAGTTGTAACCTCCCCGTGTTACTCTAACTGCCGCTGGCGCTTGGCGCCGGCAAGCACGCCGACGAGCTTCTCCGACGAGCTGCACGCAACTACCACTAGAATGCTCTTTGCAACATGTTCGATGTTGCAAAAGGTTTTCTGTAACACGAGCTCTGTTGCAAAAATTACGGTAGAAAATGGTCAACAAGATTTTCTGCAACACATCCTCTGTTGTAAATATTTTCTGCAACATTACCTTTGTTTCAAAGATTTTTGAGAAGAAAAATAAGCGCTTTGAGGTGATTGCAACAAACATCTTGTTGCAGAAGGCCTTCTGCAACACCAATCTTGTTGCAAAGGGGTGGTTGCTTATGTGTATAGATCAAACGGTCATTAGTGTGTCCACCTAATGCTCAGCGGGCCGGCGGATCTTTTCTGATTTTCCGTCGGCCGATGCGTAGGGTCCCCCATTTCTTTGCGATTATGGTCGTGGATGAGCAGTTGATGTGACTCGGCATTGGATTCCTGAAGAGAGAGGGAGTACGGCCTATAGTTTTTCAATTATTACGGAGTAGTACCATAGCCAAATTCAAAATCTCAGTCGAGCGGCAAAACCTCCCGCCAGCCCCCAAAATATTTTTGAATCGGACATAATAGTAGTATTAGTATCCAAACTTCTTTGCGATTATGGTCATGGACGATCCGTTGATGTGACTCGGCAATGGATTCCTGAATAGAGAGTGAGTACGGCCTAGGCAGGATGGAGGCCATGCGGAGATGGCTCCTGACTCAATATGGCACCCGTAAGGTATGGGTATGGGTCTGTTTCGTCCAGTCCCCGGCAGAGCTGGCGGCGGTCCGTGCACAAGATGCTTGATGGAGGCTCCTAGAACAGATCTGGGAGAAAACCTGCTCTCGGCAAGCTGCCAAGGCCGGAGATGGCGGCGCTCTTCTGTGTCGTTCCCTTCTTGAAGGCATCGCCGTGGAGAAGTTCCAGACCACTATCTGCTACCTCTGGGGGAAACCCTAGATCAGTAGATCGGATGACGGCGGCGCTCTTGTGTCGTTTTCCCCTTGGGGGCGTCATTCTTGGAGGTGTACATGGGCTCGAGGGACCAGTGGACAGCATCTTTGGTGGAGCTGTGCTTCATCTTACACATTGATGGCGGCGGATCTCGGCGGCATGGCGCAGTGGAGACTCGGCGTCCAATACGCGGAGATGGACTCGCGCAGGAGGATGGCGTTGTCTGGCGTCGTGGTGGCATCGACGGCAGGCCTGGCAAGGTCGATGCATCAATACATGTTTTGAAGATGGATCGGTGGACGACGGCGGCGGTGGCGGCCTCTGAGAGTGCGCCGGACCAGTGTGTGCTCCAGACCCGACAATGTGGCTTGGTTGGGGCCTCCGGATTTAGATGTTAGGCTTTGGTGCGAGGTCTGTTTGGTATTTCGCTCGGACCTTCAGCATCCCTTGGTTGGGGCCCAGGCATCTTCCCTTTTGAAGGTCTCCGAAGGCACGAGGAGGGAGGCGAAAAAGTACACTTTGACGTCCACGTCGTCTCATGAGAACTTGGAGGCACGAGGGGGGTCACGTGCAGGAGACCAACGACAACAAATCTACTTGGCAAGTTGTACTTAGCGCCTGGTAGCTTAGGTTATTTTCTCAATCTAGGGCTCCTTTGATTCAAAGGAATTCTATATGATTTTTGAAGGATCAAAATCCTTCGGATTTTTTCCTATGTTTGTCCTTTGATTCATAGGATTGAATCCCATCGGAATTTTTCCTATGGAATCTTTTGTACTACATTTCAAAGGAAATCTAACATCCACTTCAACCTCTTTTTACAATTCCTTTGCTTTTCCCGTGAAATCAAACACTCCTTGCTAATCCTATAGGATTCAAGTGGGCATGCCACTCCAATCCTATACTTTTCCTATTCCTATGTTTTCAAAATCTCGCAAATCAAAGAGGCCCCTAGTCAATGACACATGGAACCTACTTGACATGGTGTAGTAGTATACGGGTTTGTGGGTTCACGGGTATGGGTATTGCTTTCCCGTACCCGTACCCGCATTACCCGATGGGTACAATTTTTTTCCCATTTAGAAACCCATGGGTATTTTTATTTCCCATACCCTTACCCTAATAGGGTTTTTCCCACCACGTTCGCGGGTAGCGGGTACCCATTGCCATGTTGACTCCTGACTGTCCTCGCCCTCCGCCGTGCCGCCCCCGAACCCAGACCCCATCACTGCTTCCAGCACTCCCCCACCCTCCTCGACACCGTCGCCGCATCAGCCCCCCCGTCGCCCAACCTCCTGCCACGCGGCTCCGACTCAATCCCACCGACGAGCGTTGAGGCCGTCGTGGCGGCCGCCCCGGTGCTGGGTCCCTCGAGCTACTCTCTCGGCAGCTTGGTGGCTGACTCCTTTCGTCGTGGACATTGCCCCGAGGCGTCACCGCGCTTCGGTCAGTTTGGTGAGGATTCAGTGTTGGGGAATGTTGCATGGGAAACAAAAAATTTCCTACGCACACACAAGATCTATCCATGGTGATGAGCATCTACGAGAGGGAGAGTGAATCTACATACCCTTGTAGATCGCTAAGCGGAAGCGTTCAAGAAACGCGGTTGATGTAGTCGAACGTCTTTGCGATCCAAATCACAAGTCGTCCCTCGATCCAATCCCGATCTAGTGCCGAACGGACGGCACCTCCGCGTTCAACACACGTACGGCTTGATGACGCCTTCACCTCCTCGATCCAGCGAGCGATGGTGAAGTAGTAGACGAGTTCCGGCAGCACGACGGCGTGATGACGGTGTTAGTGAAGAATGATCTCTGCAGGGCTTCGCCAAGCACTACGGAAACTATGACGGAGGATGAACTAGAGGGACGGGGTTGCCGGCACACGGCTTTAGGGTTTCTGGATGTGTATCGTGTGCTAGCCCTGCCCCTCTATTTATATGTTGAGCCCAAGGGTCTAAACTTGGAGTAAAAGCCTCCTCTAGGTCGGTTTTGCCCGCACAAGGTCGGTTTGGCCCGCAAGGAAAGAGTCCAACTCAGATCCCTGCAGTACCGCGCACAAGCGGTAGTACCGCTTCACACAAGCGGTAGTACCGCTTGAGCGGTAGTACCGCTTCACACAAGCGGTAGTACCGCTTGAGCGGTAGTACCGCTTCACACAAGCGGTAGTACCGCTTACGCGGTTGTACTGCCTTACCAGCGGTAGTACCGCTTAAGGCAGCAGCAAAACTGCCTTTTGCACTTTCCAATACCTCGTGGGCTTTACCCCTTTGGCCCATATAAATTGTTGCTGCACCCGAACACTTCGGTAAGCATCCGGAACCTCTTCCGGTGAATTCCGGAACCCTTCCGGAGATCAAAACACTATTATCACATATATCAATCTTTACCTCCGGACTCTTCCGGAGATCCTCGTCATGTCCGGGATCTTATCCAGGACTCCGAACAACCTTCGGTCACCAACACAATAACTCAACTATACTAATCGTCACCAAACGTTAAGTGTGTAAACCCTGCGGGTTCGAGAACTATGTAGACATGACCGAGACACCTCTACGGTCAATAACCAATAGCGGGACCTGGATGCCCATATTGGCTCCTACATATTCTACGAAGATCTTATATCGTTTGAACCTCTATGCCAAGGATTCAGTTAATCCCGTATGATGTTCCCTTTGTTCTTCGGTATGTTACTTGCCCGAGATTCGATCGTCGGTATCTCTATACCTAGGTCAATCTCGTTACTGGCAAGTCTCTTTACTCGTTCCGTAATACAAGATCTCGTGGCTAACACTTTAGTCACATTGCTTGCAAGGCTCATTGTGATGTTGTATTACCGAGTGGGCCCTGAGATACCTCTCCGTCACACGGAGTAACAAATCCCAGTCTTGATCCATGCCAACCCAACAGACACCCTCGGAGATACCTGTAGAGCATCTTTATAGTCACCCGGTTACGTTGCGACGTTTGATACACACAAGGTATTCCTCCGGTGTCAGTGAGTTGCATGATCTCATGGTCATAGGAACAGATACTTGACATGCAGAAAACAATAGCAATAAACTGACACGATCATATGCTATGTTTATAGTTTGGGTCTTGTCCATCACATCATTCTCCTAATGATGTGATCCCGTTATCAAATGACATCTTATGTCCATCGCTAGGAAACCTTTCACCATCTTTTGATCAACGAGCTAGTCAACTAGAGGCATACTAGAGACACAGTGTTGTCTATGTACCCACACATGTATTTGAGTTTCCAATCAATACAATTATAGCATGGATAATAAACGATTATCATGAACAAGGAAATATAACAATAACCAATTTATTATTGCCTCTAGGGCATATTTCCAACATTCAGTTCCTACGTCCTCACTCTGGTCCGCGGAGAAGAAAGTTTTTGCCTTTTTGGTCACTCTCGGGTTCTTGTGTGTCCTCATCCCTCGGGTGACCCAGAGATCAAACCCCTAAGGCCCTACTGGCATGGTGTTGATGCTCGTCGGTGTCAATGTCGGCGCCTGGCGGGTCCGAGGTTCAAGATGAATCATTTCACGGTTAGTTCCTTAGTGGTTACCTAAGGGATTTCAAGACTTTGCAACTAACTTCATGATTTTGATGCATGAGCAGACTTCGCTGGACAATTTCAAGAGCGGGCGATTACATACGTTGCTCACCAGCGCTTTCAGCCATAGAAATGTACACCACCTCCTCAATAACATGACGAGACTCTACTTCTTTGGTTCAAGTGTAAGACGTCCACTCTTATGCTCTGTTGAAGATATTTTTCTATAAAGGGAGCTATGTTGACTATATAGAAACACATAGCATTTGGTTGTCAGCCTTATATAGGGAATAAACATACCGTTGGAGAACAAATGCATAACATAAATTGTGTCTTTATGTGAAATTTTACATACTCTCATAACATAGAATGAACAACTGAGGAGATAAGTTAAGAATTGTTGGTATTATATAGATACTTGTTCACTCCTGGTTTCCCATTTCCCAACCCTCTGAAAATCTAATGTAAATGATTTGCAATACACGATTTATCCCAACTTACCTTTTCTATATTGTCAATCAGACCAGCATCTTATAGAACTTGCACGGGCACATGGCAGGCGCCCATGCCCAGGCTGAGAGGACGATAGAGGATGTGAGTGCTTATGGAGGGATTATGGACCCGATGTCCGGTGACAGGCGCGTTAGTCACCGGATCTAGGCTCAACCTGATGCTGACGACCTGCAGTTCGGGCATGCTATACCGGCAGCCAAGCTTCGTGATATCGAAGCAACTACAGGTATGTCTGTTAATACGAGTTGTTCCATTCTTCATTTTCCAGAACATGATACCATTAATAATGCGGGCAACTTAGGGATATCTCTCGGCACTAATGGGAAGGAAATAGCAAAATCAGTTAATGACTTGTTAGACTTAGAAGCTGAGAGAGCCTTAGAAATGATTCGCAATATTGCGGCTGTGAGGCCTATGAATGATGCTGAGATTAATAATTTGGGCATTACAACACTAGAGAATTTGTGCGAGGACCTCATACCCACTTCGGGGGCAGAGGCCGAGGTAGATGAAACGGGGTTGCTACTTGTGGTTGATACGTCTGCAACGTATCTATAATTTATGAAGTATTCATGCCATGTTTATTATAGTTTTGTATGATTTTGGTGCACTTTTATATGGATTTTATATGATTTTTGTGGACTAACATATTGACCTAGTGCTCAGTACCAGTTGCTGTTTTCTGCTTGTTTTTAGTTTTCCAGAAAATCCATATCAAACGAAGTCCAAATGCAGCGAAACTTTTTGACGATTTTTTCTGGAAGGAAAGGGACCCAGGAAGCTTCGGGGGAGTACCAGAAGACCCACAGGGCCCCCACAAGCCACCAGGGCGCGCCCAGGGGGGTGGCCGAGCCCTGGTGCCTTGTGGGCCCCCTGTGGCCCCTCTTTGCGTGATTCCAACGCCAAAAATTCCTATATATTCAGAAACCTCCAGAAATAACCCTAGAACTTCGACTCCGCCGCCGCAAGCCTTTGTACCTCCACGATCTCATCTAAAGCCCTTTTCCGGCACCCTGCCGAAGGGGGAAATCATCACCGGAGGCCATTTTCATCATCCCGGCGGTCTCCATGACGAGGAGGGAGTAGTTCACCCTCGGGGCTGAGGGTATGTACTAGTAGCTATGTGTTTGATCTCTCTCTCTCGTGTTCTTGATTTGGCATGATCTTGATGTACCGCGAGCTTTGTTAATATAGTTGGATCATATGGTGTTTCTTCCTCTCTATCTTGTTGTGATGAATTGAGTTTTTACCTTTGAGGTTTCACTATTATCGGATTGAATACATTTATGGATTTGAGAACACTTGATGTATGTCTTGCATATGAATACCCATGGCGACAATGGGGTATTATATTGATTCACTTGATGTATGTTTTGGCACTCAACTCGCGGATTCCCGAGGTGACATTGGGGTAATCTATGCATAGGGGTTGATGCACGTTTTCGTCCTACTTTCTCCGGTAGAAATCTTGGGGCACTCTTTGAAGTTCTTTGTGTTGGATTGAATATTATAAATCTGAAGTTGTTTGATGCATATCGAATAATCAACTCACGGATACTTGTGGTGACATTAGAGTATCTAGGTGACATTAGAGTTGGTTAATGCATATCATATGATGTTATTTTAGTACGAACTCTGTTTAGCTCTTCCACTCTTACGGTAGTAGAGTGGAACTAGGGCGGTGGTAGTACCGCTTGATGCAGTACTACTGTTCTACCCTCCCTCTACTACCGCTGGTTCACTATGTCCTAAGACACTTAGCAGTAGTTGCTACTTGTGAGCTGCGTTGGGATTTTCCTCGAAGAGTAAGGGAGAAGCAATATAGTAGCAGATAGTATTTTCCTCAGTAGATAGCCAAGGTTTATCGAACCAATATGAGATACACGCAAACAACCGTCAATAGTACCTACACACACAAGAGCAAATACTTGCACCCAACGCGGGCAAGAGGGTTGTTAATCCCCTTGTACTCGTTAATTGCAAGGATCAAATCTGATAGTGATAGATAGATAAACCGCAAAGTAAAATAAACGTAAAAATTGCAGCAGTGTATTTTTGGTTTTTATAATATGATTAAGATACACCCAGGGGCCATAGTTTTCACTCAAGATGGCAATGGGCCCCCGAAACCCGCGTCCCCGCGGGTTTTTACTCTATTTGGGGACGAGGATGGGCGACTTCCTATCCCCGCAGGTCTGCTGGTGGGTACATTATAAAACCCATCATGTTTCGCGGGTTTAAACCTGTTTTAGTACTATCCGAACCCGAAACCCGACAATACCCGTCAAAATACGTTCATTACTACTTATTTGATTCTTATAGATGCTGACAATGAACAAGGACAAAGCTTTTGGAGTTGTCTTCTAAGACATTCAAGAGGGAATGCAGGTGAAGTACAAGTACTTGCACATTTCATATACCAATCTGCATATTTTTCATGTTTAACTTTAGCTAGAGCGAATTTTGATCTTCTCTAGGACTTGGCACTTTGATTTGGCATTGGAAGCTTTGAAGATAGTCTTTTGGCTGCTTATGTACTTGCACATTATGTACGGTGATTTACCTGCACTTTGATTTACTACTTATTGTACTTGCATATTATGTTGCTGTTTTCATTGACTGCTCATGAGACGGGTTCCCCGTGGGTTTAGAAAACCCGACGGGTTTAGGGGACGGGCAAAAAACTAGCCCCGCGCACGGTGATGGGGACGGGGACGGACTTGCAATTTTCTCATGGGGATGGGCTTGGGCAAGCAAAACCCGATGGGTTTTGTCCCCGTTGCCATCTTGAGCTGCGCCCCCAGGTTCGTCTTTTCGACGTCACGCTTGGTGCGATTGATGGGGAAGGGCCACGCCGCACCAGCGGGGACCAAGGGCACCGCCGCGACGATCGGCATGATCGACACGATCGGAGAGATGATGATGATGACGCTGGGCAGCGAGGAAGAAACGACAACCACGGCCACGGCAGTTTCGGTTGGGGCGCTAGGGCGATGCGCAACCTATCTCGCCAGCCGCGGGAGCCGTCACGTGACCGGCTCGACGACAGAGGCGCCAGAGATGATGGGAGAAGGGACAACCGTGATGGCCGCTTAAGGAGCGAGATGGCGCCGCTGCCCAGGGCATAGGTGGCCACGCCTCCCGCGTCGATCAGCACCGAGGCCCAACGCCAGGCCTTCGTCTCTGTCGAGTCTGCACATGTCCCCACCCTCCGGTGAGGGCGATGCGGACCTAGAAGCAGGTGACTGGCATTGGCGTTGCATGCCATTCTCCTTGGCTATGCGGCACACCGGGGGGGGGGGGGCGACGTGATGACAAGCGTGGTCGCGGTGTAGAGGCCGTCCTGTTAGCTCTTCGGCGCCAGAACTGGAGTTGGCTGCGCCCCCTGCGCAGCTCGTCCTCCCTCCCCGGCCTTGGATTTCGGCACCTTGCCCCTCCGGTGGTTGGTGGATGTGGACGGAGGTGGGGCTTTGACCGGGGGGAACCCTTGGCTGATGGTGGCGGCCACAACGTTATGGGCGCTACGGGGCCCTCTCCTTCCTGAAGGCGACATCGAGGTCCACTATCCTCCTCCCTACTCTGCTTTTCTCTGGTGAAAACAAAAATCTTTGATTTGGGCTGTGGCGGCGCTCCGGCGTCGTTCCCTCGATGGTGGCGTCGCCTTGAGACAACATGGGTGATGGACGAGTCCGGCGGTGAGTGGTGGTAGCTATTAGCGGTTGCGGTGCGTGTTGACGAGTGCTCTGCTGCCTCGGAAGTCCTTGCTAGCCGGCGTATCAACGCCCTCGATCCTAGGCGAGAGGGAGGTGCTCTCCTCTCTGGTAGCAGCCTCTCGCCGATTGTAGGCCAAGCCTGCCTTGACACGGTCGCCATGCTCTTACCACATCTCCGGTGGCGATCTCTCCGGACAGTTTATGTCTTGCTTTGTGGTTGGTGCTGCGGGCGGCGGTGTTGTTCATGGATGGCGGCTTTGATGAGGAGGCGATGCTCACTCTTCTCCACCTTAGCAGCGTTGTTTGTCACTGTTTATGTGTGCTCAGGGGAGCTAATCTACCTCCTGACGGTGTGGCGCCCTTCGATTCAGGGCGAGAAAGCAGAGTGCTTTCTCTAGAGGTGGACACGGATGACATGACGATAATGTTTGGCCTCCTGGAGGTTGACGATGGCATGAGTTCCTCTGTGGTGTTCCTTCATCGACTCTACTTCTTCTCCGGTCGGATCACCGAGCTCGGCAAGGGCCTCGATGCTCAAGTTGTGCTTCATCTTTTTATTTTTATTTGCTTGTTGTTTTCGTTGCCTGTAAGCTGTTCTTCAGCATGCTGACCGTTTGGTGCTTTATTAATTTATAAAGCCGGTCACTTGGTGCCTTTGCCTAAAAGGTCAACCAAACGCACAAGCACCACGGGTTCACAGCTTCACATCCTGATGAGGAACGAAAAAAATTGTTGGTAGCTAGCTAGCTTCGCTAGTCAGTTTAAAACATTAATTAGTATCTTCGCTAGATTTTTTTTTCAAAAATTTCCACCTATCTATTTCAACACATCGTGATATATCAACATCTGTATGAAACCATCATATGCTGATACAATTGGCTCTTCTCTTAGAGATGCTCTAAAGGTAACCCGATTTGTCTCTCCCTGATGGGAGAGATTTCTAGGCCTGTTATATTTGCAATATCTAACACTTAGCCTGCCAAGCTGGAATCGAAGGGGTTCATCTAAAAAAGAGATAGCATATTCCAATATTTCTGCATTTCTCTTCGTGGCGGAAAGGATGCAGAGGATAGCAATCTCCAGCGTTTTGGATGCAAGAACAATTAGGCCTAGAGAAAAGGACATGAACACAAAAGAAGATGTCAGAGGGTTATCATAAAAAAAACAAGGCCAATAAAATCAACAATAAAATTAGAATGAGCACATGTACAAGGAAATCATGGATTAGATCGGTAAAATAAACTTTTGGAGCAATTTCTGGCTGTAATTAATCTAACATAATTATCTAGCTTGTTTTCGCAGAAGCTATTTAATAAGATTATGAACAGTACAGGCTGGGTAGAACGAAAGAATGACATCAAATTGAAAATACCACTCTACTTCGTCTAATTAAAAATACAAGATGTTCTAGAAAGCTTGCAGTCAAATTTCTCAAATAGATGAAAATGGTAACGTGGGATTGTCAAGAAAATAGTTTAATAATACGCATTTTCATAATTACTTACATATTCGTAATAAAATCAAAGGTCAAACTGACTATTAAAAAAATATCCCGCGCTATACATACAACAAGTGTCGCTAGCTAAATAAACGAGTAGGGCTTATGAGGGAGGGGTCATGAGAATGATTTACCCCGTCTCGAAACTTTTGTTTCACCTTCCACGTGAGTGGTTCATTATCCCGCCAATACATTAGTCCCTTGTTCCTACAAGTGAATAATTAATTAACAATGTATGTATGTTATCATAAACAAGTAATTAATAAGCAGGTAAAGCATACATACCAGTGACCACGAGAGCAACATGTAAAGACATGGGGGATAAGGCTACATGGTCCTTGTGTCAAGCCGCTCATGCTGCATTCATCGGTTGCTAGCGACCAGGTGCTACTACCAAGACAATATTGAGAAAATGTTAACTCCCGTGGATGCCGATAGATCACGGCGTCGCCTGTAGTGGGAGGCAGTATCTTGGAAGAGACACACAATGCCCGTCCTCCCACGAATATGACTTTGTCTCCGATTCTTTTTACCGGGACATACCGTTCTGAAACAAGATCCGACAGCCTGTGAACCGCCAAGTGGGTGAAGGACATGTCGTTGTGCCCGACCACTAGGACCTCCGAGTCACATTCTACCAGATAGACAGGATAGGCGAGTTTCTCCCTTGGGATCGTGGCAATCAGCTTTGGTGTATCCTGCAGGTGCGCCTCCAACTGAAAAACCTGTGATACATCAGGATCAGTATCTTCAAAGAAAGTATCATGCACCAGATATTGCTTGCCTCCTGACGACAATGGTTGGTAATGACTTGGAACTCTCCATGGCAGCATAGTCCACTCCGTATCTTGGGAGGTAGCAACAGCTGCCCGCATCATACTAATCAAGATAACCATGACTCTCACGACTCCGTCGTCAGCGACCGAGATGGAAGCAGAGATGTGTCTCATTAGTTTCAGCTTGGTTGCCTCCGTATAATCGGTCTTGAGTTGCATGGCAAGAGACGTGAGGGGTGGGAGCTCGACGATGTCCCCAGTGAAAGGGTGGAGGAGGCGGATGGCGGTGTCCTCGTCTCGCTGGAGGACCAGGAGGCCCTCGACAGAGTCAAGAACACAGTGATCCGTGAACAGCGGGAGCCGGACGCGGACAAAGATCCCCGAGTCGAGGTTGAAGAACCGGATGTGTCCACCGAGATTTTCATGGCCGGGGTGAAGTCCATGGCCCTCAGCGAACATCATCCAGCGGCGCGGGTGAAAGCGTGGGTCGATCACGCCTCGGCCGCGCGGAGACACAGTGGAAGACCGCCAGTTGGTGCAGACGGCACGGAGGCGAATGTAGTCCGTCAGGTCACCGGCCAGCAGGCGCCCCGCCACAAGACGAATCATATCTTCTGGTAGCGATGCCCATGGAGACCGGGTGGTCGGCGGCAGTGAAGGCGACATATTGCTGTTACATATTCACGATCCAAACCTGTAAGAAAGCAACTTTATTTTGTTAGAGAAACTAAACAATAATAGATTGAAAAGGGTTACTGAACCACGGAATCCATTCCTCAACAATATGCAAAACTATAATATTAAATTAATGCACGGTATTAGACGTAAGAGTTTCACGGCTGGCGGCAGGAAGAAAGATATGCGGCGCGATTAAAAAAGTTAGGCAAGCGATAACGCACCTCGCGTCAGTTTAGGCTCGATGCAATCTAATTCGATTCTCGTAGGATTATATATACTCATGTGTGTATATATATATATATGCATGACCAGACTAAACTTCAAATATGAAACGGAATATGATTGGGTTTATGTACGATACGGACAAGAGTTCGGATAGATGATGCATAATCAAATTCAAAGATGGACTCCCACAGTTCGACGACTTATTAGCGTTAATCTATCAGAGGAGAACCTCACAAAAAAAAAAAAACGCTTGTACATGGCGTGCCGGCCGAACCATTGCGCCCGACGCGCGCGACGCGTTGGATGAGAAGCGATCATGCGGCCCAGCGCGCTCGCTCCCCTGTAGGCCCACCTTATCCCCTCCTGGATGTCTTCCTTCTCAATTCGTCCCCTTCTTCTTCACACCATCCACTAGCGCATCTCCATGGCTTGCTCGGCGCCAACCTCGCGCGCTCCAGCGTTGCCGGCGAGCCTCTCTCCTCGAACAGCCATGGGCGCGGCACCCTCGAGCTTGACATCTTCCCCTCCTCTATCTCTACATGTTGAGTATAATGTTTATTTAGGAAACATAGGATAGCGTAGGATTTATTCTACCTTGCCTTGTACTCCAAGATGACCATATACTCCTATATATATGCCCACGAGGCTCAAGCAATAAAACAACGATTCCACCAAATCATCTCTATCCCTTCTAACACTACCTCCCCACCAGAACCACCGTTTGCACGCCACTCACCACCGTTGCTGGTAATGGCCCACCCCCGCTACTACTCCAAGCTTCCTTTTCGGGCTTCTGCAGCGGGCAGCGGCGCTGCGAGCGACGACCTTTGTTTTGCTTCAACCGAACGGACGTTGTGAAACGAGGGTGAGAGCAGTACTACAACCGGCAACGTCAAAAGCTACAGCCGGCTTTGGCCAAAGCTACAACCGACCACGGTGCACCGGCAAAAGCTGGAACCAGAGACAAAAAAAGGTACAACCACCGATATGAGTGTCGCAATTGTCTATCTATTGTATTCTATTCTATTATATATACTAAAAGGAAAATACGTTCAAAATAGGAAATATTCAAGAAAATCCCACGTTAATCAGAAACATTTGGCTGTTTATTTAATAGACTGAAAATCTATAGCCATTCAGATTCAGTAAAGGAAAAATTACCCACCTTTGCCATTACATGTCCCATCTAAGCTAGAAAAAAAATGATTTTCATTATATACATATCCTGCGCAACTCCGCCTATGTCTTCTAGGCATAGTCGGTCCCAAGCCCGGGTAAAGGAGGAGGGTTGTGATAGGCTTGGCGAGCCAACGTAAAAACTAGCCAGTCCCATGGGTATGGAACTCATTTGAGCACTAGTGGAAAACAGGGCTATAATCCCGGTTCGTAAGGGCCTTTAGTGCCGGTTCAGGAACCGGCACTAAAGGGTGTGGACTAAAGCCCCCCCCCCCCCCCCTTTAGTCCCGGTTCAACACGGCCCGGCACTAAAGGCCCTCCACGTGGCACGAGCCGGCGCCGGGGGCTGGGGGACCTTTAGTCCCGGTTGGTAACACCAACCGGGACTAAAAGGTCCACGTGGCACGAGCCCGCGCCCGGGGCTGGGGGCCCTTTAGTCCCGGTTGTTAACACCAACCGGGACTAAAAGGTATAGGGGTTTATGTTTTATTTTTCATTTTAATTTTGTGTTTTCCATTTAATTCTTTTTCATTTCAAACATATTTTACGCTACTACATACTGTACACGGAATGCATATATATATAAATATAATTTCTCGTACAACCGATCATATATATATCATCGAATTTCTCGTACGACCATTCACATACACATATATATATACAATTTGGTATATACAATTTCTCCTACAATTTACGGATCATTATACATGCAGGCATTACAACTTGTAATGGAATTCTCCTTTGGGATCTATGACCTGGTCGAGCAAAAATCCCGCTATTTCTTCTTGAATTGCTCGTACGCGATCCGTTGGTAGGAGCTTGCCCCGCATCTCCCACAGCTTTAAAGAAGAAGATCAAGATGAATAAATTAGTTGTGTGTATATATATATTAGATCATGATAAAAAAATTGTGGATAGTGTTCTGGCAAACGTACCCAATGTTGTCTTTCAGATTTTTCCATTTCGGACGTCATCATGCGAATGGTCTCGCAAACGTAGTATGCGCATAAATTTGTCCCCGGCACCTGGCTCAGCCACTTTACGAGAATAAAATTCAATCAGATAATAATTAATCAAGCATGGTAATGGTATTGAAACTAGAATTAAAGAGATGCACGGACGTAGCTAGCTAGTACTCCCTCCGTCCGAAAACGCTTGTCCCAAGCTTGTGCCTCAAATGGATGTATCTATTGTGCTAGATACATCCATTTGAGAGACAAGCTTTTTCGGACCGAGGGAGTACTACTTAATTACCTTGGGTCGCACCCATTTCAGCTGTTGTTTCCATTCGCCGGGGACCTCTCTGATGAACTTTTGCCAAGCCCTGCCCGCCGGCAAAGAAAATGAATAAAGGA
Source organism: Elymus sibiricus (assembly GCA_039707655.1). Lineage (NCBI taxonomy): Eukaryota > Viridiplantae > Streptophyta > Magnoliopsida > Poales > Poaceae > Elymus > Elymus sibiricus. The sequence continues at coordinate 64,808,016 of CM077676.1, forward strand.
GTTATTAATTAGTTGATATCAGGAAATGAACTAAAGAGGCCGACATAGTGCGATAATGATTGAAATTACCTTTCGACCATCCACCTCACGATTTCGTATTCGGATGGTTCTTTATATAGTGAGTCCAGTACTTGAACTTTTCCCTTCTCAACTTGAATGATTAACAAGATCCAGTGAAAACTGCATGCGCACATGTTTGTATAATTAAGCGGGCATGTGCATAACTCATCAACTACACTTATTAACATCTAGTAATTAAGCAAAAATAGAATTTGTAGTACAAGATATAGTAACACTCACCCGAAGTTGTAAGGAAGTAGTATTTCTGGTTGGGTGTATAGTCGCTTCAAAAACTCTAGCAAGCTGATCTCTGTGTCTTCTCTCGACCATTCAGTTGACCATGTCTTTTGATTAATCGTATTTGGGTCAATGAACCCAATGCCATAGCGTCCAACTTTTTCCATTTCATACATCTTCATTCTGCATAATACCACAGAAAAGAATATAGTGAGGATAATTACAGGTAAAGAACGAGCACATCTAGCTAGAGACTTAAATTACAGAAAGAAATCACTTACAGACAATAGCAACTGACGATAGATTTGTCGAGTGCGTCTTGATTGAATAACTGAAGCAACTCTTCAAACTCAACCCACAAATCTTTTGCATGGAAGTAATGCTTTTCCTTGACTTTCACCATGAGGGACTCTCGATCGGTCTTTGCTGCTTCTGTCATGTACCACTTATGCAAATTGTACATTCTCGTTGGTAGAAGCGGGACCTGCTCAGGCTTGACCAGAGGTTGGCCGCGGACATATTTCCATCTTAGTTCCTCCTCTTTAAACACGGGGAGTTTCTCTATGCCTAGGAGTTATTCAACAGTGAGACCGGCCTCTTTAGCCTGCCTTCTATGATCGTCGGTTATTACCAGCTGATCGGCGGTACTCACATGTGTTTGTACAATGAGCGGGGGGATCGATTGCACTGCCTGTTCTCCCAGCTGGGGAACAATTTTCCCCTTTTTTTTGCCAGCTGCTTGGCTCGAGCTCGAGCTCGACTCCTTCTTTTTTTCTGCCTGATATGACTTCTTGATAGAGCGCTCATAGTCTGAGTCCCTATGCTTGACAGCTGGTTGAGCATTATCAATAAACTGTTGTATGACATGCTCAGGTACTTTCTCCTTTGGCGGCGGGGGCGGTTTCGGTCCAAAATGGGCCTTCACTTGGGCAGCAACTTCAGCTTTGTTTTCCTCCTCAGTTAGGTGATAAGGCAACCTCGGAAGAGGCTTGAGGCTTGAACCATATCTGAATTTCTTGCCTCCTGTTGGACCGCTAGCCGACGTAGCTGCGGCGCCTCTCTTCCGATGTTGCTGAGGCGGCGGAGACGGCTGACGCGGTGCCGGACTTGGAGGAGGAAGAGTCGACTGACGCGGCGGCGAACTTGGAGGAGGAGGAGTCGGCTGACGCGGTGCCGGACTTGGAGGAGGAGGAGTCGACTGACGCGGCGGCGGACTTGGAGGAGCAGGAGTCGGCTGACGCGGTGGCGGACTTGTTGCAGCAGGAGTCGATGGCCTTGGAAAGACGATGCAATCCTTTTTCCATAGAATGATACGATGTATGGCCTCTCCCAGTGTGCTCTCCTCGTCACCTCCAGGAATGTCAAGCTGTAGCTCGTAATATCCTGACATCACTTCATCAACCCCGACACGAGCATAGCCAGCTGGAATCGGATTGCAATGGAAGGTTGCTTCAGGGGGATTTGTTAAAGCATAGCCGTCCGCCACCTTCATGGATAGGTTCTTCACTTTCATGTGTAGCTCACAAGTAGTCATATCTTTGATATCATCCACAGGGTATGTAGCCAGCAGTGCATCATCGGCCAGGGTGGAACCCACGCTGCTTCTCGGCATAGATGGGATGGTGCTATCCAATGCTGGATCGATCTGCTCATGCTGCCGCTGAGACGCCCTTTCCTGACTGAGTGAGTCGATCTGCTCCTGCTGCCGCCTGACAAATCGTTCCAACTCCAGGTGCGATGATATTAGGCCTTCAAGGCGGAGTGCTTCCTCCTTCTTCTTCTGCTCCTCCTGCTTCTTCTTTCTCGCACGGCTTCTATAGTCGTCGTTCCAATCCGCAAACCCCTCATACCACGGAACAACACCTTTGCCTCGTGTTCTTCCCGGGTGTTCAGCATTCTTCAGGGCGCGCGTAAGCTCGTCGTTATCTCTGTTGGGCGTGAACACCCCCGTTCGAGCTTCTTCTATTGCAATAAGTATTTCGTCTGTCGCTTCTTTAAGACTTGCCTTCACCAAAACCAGCCCTGTCTCTGGGTCCAACTTCCCCCCATGCGCATAAAACCATGTCCTGCACCTGGGGGGCCATGTCAATGTAACTGGACTGACCCCTTTACTAATCATCTCTTGCTCAGATTGATCCCACTTAGGCAGGGCCGCCTGGTAGCCACCTGGCCCCAGATGATGGTGCCACTTCTTTTTCGCAGCATTAATCTTGTTTTTTCTCGACTGTTCCTTAGCTTCTTCCGATTCCTTGAACTTCACGAAAGCATCCCAGTGATCTTTTGCCTTCACCAGTGCTCCCGTGAATTCTGGAGTCTTCTTTTTTGATTTGACGTACTTAGCCCATGCATTTTTCTTGAAGGTGTTGAATGCGATCGCCATCTTTTTAAGAGCATAGTTTCTGACTTTCTTAAGATCTGCATCTGTCAAATTATCTGGTAGGGTGAAATGTTCCATGAGCGTAGTCCAAAGCACATCTTTTGCTCTTTCGTCGACAAAATTAACTCCTGCTCGATCTCCCTTTGCTGGCTTTCTCCATTCTTGAACGGAGATCGGGATTTGGTCCCTGACAATAACTCCGCATTGATTCTTGAACTTGATCACATTTTTCCTAGGTTCAAGCGGTTCGCCAGTTGTTGTTTTGATGGAATTGATGTTGAACTTTACGCCTTTGTCCAACTTTTTGGCCGGGCCTCGAACTACCCTGTCGCTTGTAGAAGATCCGGAGGCCTAAAAGAAGAAAGATCGAATCATTAATACATACAAATCAATTAAGACATGTAATGATCACCCGATTGCTTATATATTAAATATATACCTCGCCGGTCTTTGTTATTTGAAGAACATTTTCTTCGTCAACATCGTTGTCGTCACCTTCATCTATTCGTTCGTCTTCATCAAACATCATACCCTCACCCGAAGGGTTCAGATATTGCGAGCCGTCATCATGATCATCTGGGCTCGGGCAGCGTATGATGTCGAACAGAGCCTCTTCTCCTTCTCTGCCGGTATTGTCCATAGCTTTTATTTAACTAATCCAGAAGAAAGATAAAACAATTTAGTATTCAAATTAGAATGCATGCAATCAATAAGGAAAAACTGAATCATATAGTAGATAATATGCATCTCGAATAATCCAGATAATATGCATCATCGAATATAATCTCGAATACATCGTCTCGAATATAATCTCGAATACATATATTATCACTAATACATCTCGAATATTATCATATATATATAACATCACTAGCTAATACAGATCGAATATTATCGAAGAATCTAGTTCACTCGCGGTTCCTGAGGCGCGGGCGGTGGACACCACCCAAAGAGAAGGAACCATCACAGGATCATAGCTCGGGTGAGATCCCTGAAGAACCTGCCAGGTATTGGAGAACCTGACGTCCAACGCATCCATGTAGCGACGGACGTGCTCGTCCTCCTCCCTGACACGGCGACGTACCACCTCCGGCGGGGCCGGCTGCCTCCGCACCGAAAGTGGCCCACGCGAACGCCACCAAAGAAGCTCCGGGTCGACGACGGGACCCGGGGCCGGGTTCCTCACCAAGCTACGAGCCCCTGAAGGTAGCACCTCCCAGTGCCAGCCCGGCGGAGCCCAGTCCCGAACGTTGCCCCTCTGAAGCATGACGTCGTCGCGAACGAGTCGACGACGAGGATGCGGACCGGGCATCGTTGAATCCGAGAAAAAATTCTTATGAAAAAAAATTCCTATATATGCAATGTCATTTTATTAGGAAATTTTGAGCAAAATATCATATTTTCAATTATAATGTCCCATTCCTAGGTTATAACTACACTAATAATATATTCCTTTCTCAATAAAAAATTGCGAAAAATTTCTCAATTATAATTTCCTATGCAACATTTTAGTATGCAATTTTTTTCTGTAATATGATATACAACATTATATACTTCTAAGCAACATTTTAATAGGTTAGGGACATTATATACTTCTAATTAAGCAAAATAATCTAATTAAGCATATATACTAATTAAACACTAATTATAGAAAAACAACGTTATATAAAAAACAGAAAAACAACATTACATAAAGAAACACTAATTAAGCATATATACTAATTAAGCATATAAAAAAATAGAACATATGTGTGTGTGTGTGTGTTCATGCGTGTGTGTGTGTGCGGGAGCTCACAGCGGGCGGGGGGGCGCGAGCTCACAGCGGGCGGCGGGCGAGGTCGAGGCCGGCGGGCGCGGGCGGCGTGGGCGGCGCATCGGGGGCGGCGACGGCGCGCGTCGGGGCAGGCGCGCGGCACGGCGAGGAGCTCGGGGATGGCGCGCGGGCGGCGTCGGGGCTCGGGGAGGAGGGCGCGTTCGGCGTCGGGGATCGGAGAGGAGGCGCCGGCGTCGGGGGAGAGGCGAGACGGCGTCGGGAAAGAGGCGAGACGGCGGCGCGCGGCAGCCTGGCGGCGTCAAGAGTTCGGCGTGGACGATGGGAATGGCGAGGGTGGAGGGGAAAATTCGTAAGTGCTGCTTATATACGAAGACCTTTAGTCCCGGTTGGTGGCTCCAACCGCGACTAAAGGCCCCCCTTTAGTCGCGGTTGGAGCCACCAACCGGGACTAAAGGCCTGGCTTCCCGCCGCTTGGCCTGGTGAAAATTCACCTTTAGTCCCGGTTGGTGGCTCCAACCGCGACTAAAGGGGGGTCGCGGTTGGAGCCACCAACCGGGACTAAAGGCATGTGCTTCCCGTGTCCTAAGTTTAGTCCCACCTCGCTAGTTGAGAGGAGGTCACAGCGGTTTATAAGCCCCGCCGCGGCTTCCCTGTCGAGCTCCTCTCTAAAGCAGGCCTCTGTGGGCCTAAAGGACCTGTCCGTCCCTGTGGGGCCTAGTGGGTCGTGCGGGCCTGCGTCCTGGCCTAACGAATAGTTGGGTTTCTAGTCGTATGCAGGCCGTGGCGGCCCAGTAGGCGGGCTTTTTTTAATTTATTTATTTTCCAGTTTTTTTTTGTTTTCTGCTTTATTTATTTTCTTTTGTTTTTGAGTTGTTTTTTGCTTTATTAGAGTTTTTGAGTGAATCTTTTTGCTTTAGGTCACAAAAATTATAAACTTTCTGTTAGTGCCAGTAGTTTTCAAATTTGAATAGTTTAAATTTGAATTATTTGAAATTTGTGTGAATCACTCGTTTGTGAATAACTTTACTTTAAAAATAGATTTTTGAGTGATTCTTTTTCATACTATTTAATATTAGTGTGTTTTATCATTATATTCAATTTGGTTATTTTTAGGTTATTTTAAATGGGTGTTTTAATCAAAAACAGATTCTGTTTAATCAAAAACAAATTCATTAAATGCATGAAAAATAGCGAATGAAGTCAGAAAGGGTTGAAAATTGATGATGTGGCTTTGAATGGTGCATGTTGAACTCACAAAAAGTCTGGAGTTGAAATAAGTTTAAAAAAATGAAATGCCTTTGTAACAGATGAGTTTTCGTTCGAAAGCCTGATACTTCGAAAGAGATTATCCATTTTGTACACGAAGTGCATCCAGTTTTTGCCGTAACCCTCTCAACATTTTACACATGCTATGTGGGTGAAATGATGATACCATGCCAACTTTCAACCTTTTCAGAGTTCATTTGTAGTGCATTTCAATTTCAGGGTCATTTAGCTCAAAAAATTCATTAAATGCATGAAAAATAGCGAATGAAGTCAGAAAGGGTTGAAAATTGATGATGTGGCTTCGAATGGTGCATGTTGAACTCACAAAAAGTCTGGAGTTGAAATAAGTTAAAAAGTTAAAATGCCTTTGTAACAGATGAGTTTTCGTTCGAAAGCCTGATACTTCGAAAGAGATTGTCCATTTTGTACACGAAGTGCATCCAGTTTTTGCCGTAACCCTCTCAACTTTTTAGCACATGCTATGTAGGTGAAATGATGATACCATGCCAACTTTCAACCTTTTCAGAGTTCATTTGTAGTGCTTTTCAATTTCAGGGTCATTTAGCTCAAAAAATTCATTAAATGCATGAAAAATAGCGAATGAAGTCAGAAAGGGTTGAAAATTGATGATGTGGCTTCGAATGGTGCATGTTGAACTCACAAAAAGTCTGGAGTTGAAATAAGTTAAAAAAATGAAATGCCTTTGTAACAGATGAGTTATCTAAATGCATGAAAAATTGCAAATGAAGTCAGAAAGGGTTGAAAATTGATGACGTGGCTTTGGACATAATATTTCTTCGCGTTTCAAATGCCAAAACACATAAGTCGGAGTTATATTACAGAGATTCCCTCCGGTTTGTCCGAAGTGGGACTTTCCAGATATATAAGTCCGGAAACTAACTAGAGAAGCCGGTCACATCCCAGAGTGGGATCTTTGGGTATAAAACTTTTTCTTCGCGTGTGTCCCTTTGCGCCGTAACCATGGACAATCTTCATCATTTAACTTGATGCTCGGGTCAACATTCACTGTGAAGGGAGCAATTTCATGAAACTTTTCATAATCTTCTGACATGTCTGTCTTGTCCTCCACTCCCACGATGTTTCTTTTCCCTGAAAGAACTATGTGGCGCTTTGGCTCATCGTATGATGTATTCGCTTCCTTATCTTTTCTTTTTCTCAGCTTGGTAGACATGTCCTTCACATAGAAAACCTGCGCCACATCATTGGCTAGGACGAATGGTTCGTCTGCGTACCCAAGATTGTTGAGATCCACTGTTGTCATTCCGTACTGCGGGTCTTCCTTTACCCCGCCTCCTCTCAGATTGACCCATTTGCACCGAAACAAAGGGACCTTCAAACCAAGTCCATAGTCAAGTTCCCATATATCCTCTATGTAACCATAATATGTGTCCTTTGGCCTATTGGTGTTTGCTGCATCAAAGCGGACACCACTGTTTTGGTTGGCGCTCTTTTTATCTTGGGCGATCGTGTAAAATGTATTCCCATTTATCTCGTACCCTTTGAAAGTCAATATAGTCGAAGATGGTAACTTGGACAGCAAGTACAGGTCATCTGCAACAGTGTCATCATGCATAAGACGTGTCTGCAACCAACCGGCGAAAGTCATAGTTTGTTCATGTGTAATCCAGTCGTCAGACTGCTCCGGGTGTTTGGAGCGTAGAATATTCTTGTGTTGCTCGATATACGGAGCCACCAAGGCGGAACTTTGTTGAACTGTGTAGTGTGCTTGCGCCAAAGAATGCCCGTCCCGGCATATTACTGAATTCTTTCCTAGCATGCCTTTTCCACCCAGTCTGCCCTCATGCCGCAATTCAGGAACACCAATCGGCTTAATGTCAGGAATAAAGTCAACACAAAACTCAATGACCTCCTCTGTTTCATGGCCCTTGGAGATGCTTCCTTCTGGCCTAGCACGATTACGAACATATTTCTTTAAGACTCCCATGAACCTCTCGAAGGGGAACATATTGTGTAGAAATACAGGACCCAGAATGGCAATCTCCTCGACTAGGTGAACTAGGACGTGCGTCATGATATTGAAGAAGGATGGTGGGAACACCAACTCGAAACTGACAAGACATTGCACCAAATCATTCTCTAACCTTGGTAGGATTTTTGGATCGATTACCTTCTGAGAGATTGCATTGAGGAATGCACATAGCTTCACAATGGCTAATCGAACGTTTTCCGGTAGAAGCCCCCTCAATGCAACCGGAAGCAGTTGCGTCATAATCACATGGCAGTCATGAGACTTTAGGTTCTGGAACTTTTTCTCTGCCATATTTATTATTCCCTTTATATTCGACGAGAAGCCAGACAGGACCTTCATACTGAGCAGGCATTCCAAGAAGATTTCCTTCTCTTCTTTGGTAAGAGCGTAGCTGGCATGACCCTGAAACTGCTTTGGATCCATGCCGTCTTCTCCGTGCATACGTTGCTGGTCCACCCGTGCCTCCGGTGTATCTTTTGTCTTCCCATACACGCCCAAGAAGCCTAGCAGGTTCACGCAAAGATTCTTCGTCACGTGCATCACGTCGATTGCAGAGCGGACCTCTAGGTCTATCCAATAGGGTAGGTCCCAAAATATAGATTTCTTCTTCCACATGGGTGCGTGTCCGTCAGCGTCATTCGGAACAGATTGTCCGCCAGGACCCTTTCCAAAGATTACTTTTAAATCCTTGACCATATCAAGTATATCATCACCAGTACGGTGGCGAGGCTTCTTCCGGTGATCTGCCTCACCTTTGAAATGCTTGCCTTTCTTTCTTACGGGATGCCTGCTCTGAAGAAATCGACGATGCCCCAGGTACACATTCTTCTTACATCTATCCAAATATATACTGTCGGTATCATCTAAACAGTGCGTGCATGCGTGGTATCCCTTGTTTGTCTGTCCTGAAAGGTTACTGAGAGCAGGCCAATCATTAATGGTTACAAACAGCAACGCTCGCAGGTCAAATTCCTGCTGTTTGTGCTCATCCCACGCACGTACACCTTTTCCATTCCACAGCTCTAAAAGTTCTTCGACTAATGGCCTTAGGTACACATCAATGTCGTTGCCGGGTTGCTTGGGGCCTTGGATGAGCACTGGCATCATAATGAACTTCCGCTTCATGCACAACCAAGGAGGAAGGTTATACATACATAGAGTCACAGTCCAGGTGCTATGATTGCTGCTCTGCTCCCCAAAAGGATTGATGCCATCTGCACTTAAACCAAACCATACGTTCCTTGCGTCATCTGCAAAGTCCTTCCACTTTCTCTCGATTTTTCTCCACTGTGATCCGTCAGCGGGTACTCTCAACTTCCCGTCTTTCTTACGGTCATCTTTGTGCCATCGCATCAACTTGGCATGCTCTTTGTTTTGGAACAAACGTTTCAACCGTGGTATTATAGGAGCATACCACATCACCTTGGCAGGAATCTTCTTCCTGGGGTGCTCGCCCGCAACATCACCAGGGTCATCGTGGCCGATCTTATAGCGCAATACACAGCATACCGGGCATGCATTCAGATCCTCGTACTCACCGCGATAGAGGATGCAGTCATTAGGGCATGCATGTATCTTCTGCACCTCTAATCCTAGAGGGCAGACGGCCTTCTTTGCTTCGTACGTACTGTCGGGAAATTCGTTGTCCTTTGGTAGCTTATTCTTCATTATTTTCAGCAACTTTTCAAATGCCTTGTCAGGTACACCATTCTCTGTCTTCCATTGCAGCAATTCCAGTGTGGTACCCAGCTTTTTCTTCTCATCTTCGCAATTTGGGTACAACAATTTCTTGTGATCCTCTAACATGCGCTGCAACTTCAGCTTCTCCTTTTCACTTGCACAGTTTCTATTTGCATCGGCAATGGCCCGACCAAGATCATCAGCGGGCTCATCTGATGCCTCTTCTTCAGCTCCTTCCTGCATTGCCGGCTCAGCTTCTTCCCCCATTGTTGTACCATCGTATTCATGGAACCCATGGCCAGGATAGCTGTCATCATCCTCTTCTTCTTCATTCTCTTCCATTAGGACTCCTCTTTCTCCGTGCTTGGTCCAACAGTTATAGCCGGACATGAAACCGGACTCAAACAGGTGGACGTGAATGGTTCTTGAGTTAGAGTAATTTCGATCATTCTTACAGCCAGCACATGGACAATACATAAAACCATCCGCCCGCTTGTTTGCCTCAGCCGCAACCAGAAAAGTATGCACGCCATTAATGAACTGGGGAGAGCATCGGTCATCGTACATCTATTGCCGGCTCATCTTCATTACACAACACCGAAAAGACCAAATTAATACAAGTTCATACATAAAGTTCATACACACTTGTTCTCATAAAGCAACATATACAAACTCTCTAGCTAAAGCATTTAAATGCAACAACAAATGCGATCAAGATCGCAACTAAGGTAACAATTGATCCAACAGCATAGTGATACCAAGCCTCACTATCAATGGCATATTTTTTAAATTTTCTAATCTTCAAGCGCATTGCATTCATCTTGATCTTGTGATCATCGACGACATCAGCAACATACAACTCCAGTTTCATCTTCTCTTCTTCAACTCTTTTCAATTTTTCTTTCAAATACTCGTTTTCTTTTTCAACTAAATTTAACTTCTTGACAAGAATATCTATGTCGGTTGCAATTTCCGGTTCACATGCCTCCTAGATAAAAATATCTATGTCAACTTGATGGGCATAATTGTCATAACCGTGAAATGCAACAAATAGTTATAAAAGAGAATATATATATCACATCCGAATCATAAACCGGACGAGGGCCGACGGGGACGGATATCAAAGTCATGGCACTATGTATAACAAACATTCATACATGTAAGAAAATTATACAATTAACTATCTAAATCATACAAATAAGATTTTTTTTTATAAAAAATGATAAGAACGAACAAGAGGCTCACCAATGTGTGGTGCCGGCGACGGGACGTACGGTGCGGGCGATCGACGGTGGTTAGGACGGGGACGGGAAGGCACTAAGTAAACCACACCTACACATGCAAAGTAAGAAGTTAATTTGAGCTCAAATTGCATATAAATCAAATGAACTACCACATATAAATACTCCCAAACTAAAACCCACAAATCACTATACTTATAGAGCATTGCAAGAGCTAATCTAGCAATGAGAGATGAAAGGACAAAGTTGCTAACCTTTGTAAACACTTGGATGGATGGGGTGCCTCCAAATCTTGACAAATTTTGGCAAAAATGGAGGATGAGCTCGGGGAAGAGAGGAAGAACCAGAGGAGAGGAAAGGGGAAGAACAGAGAGCTCGGGCTGGCCGAAGGGTTCATATAGGGGACCTTTAGTCCCGGTTCGAGACACAAACCGGCACTAAAGGTTAGCCTATAGTCCCGGTTCGTGGCACGAACCGGGACTAAAGGTTATCGTGGGGCCCCAGGCTGACACCAGCCTGCCATCACCCCTTTAGTCCCGGTTCGTGGCACGAACCGGGACTAAAGGTCCCGAACGAACCGGCACTAATGATGCCCGTCACGAACCGCGACTAATGGTCACATTAGTGCCGGTTCAAAACCAAACCGGGACTAATGATGTGGACAAAAGGTCTGTTTTCTACTATTGGAGCGAGAGTATTACTAGGATGGGTGACCTCTTGGGAAGTCCTCGTGAAAGGGTTTCATATCTAAGGGTTGTGATAGGCTTGGCGAGCCAACGTAAAAAATTAGCCAGTCCTTTGGGTATGAAACCCATTAGGCGAGAGTAGTATTAGGATGGGTGACCTCCTGGGAAGTCCTCGTGAAAGGGTTTCATATCTAGCCTACCCTAACTTGTTTGGGACAAAAAGTTTAGAAGAAGAAGAAGAAGACATATCGTGCGCAAACTCACCCATCCCGTACAAGTCAGCTGTCAGAAAAAAGTCATCATCAATGACTAGGCCACAACTCAGGCAGCCGGCGGCCGTAACCATTACACGCACATATCAAAAGCAAGGAGGGGCAGATCGAGCTCGCATCTGTCGGGAGTCGGGAAGCAGGAGACGCACCTGGCCAGACGAAGAAGACCAGAAGCACAATCAACTCACATCGGGCTAGAAGCACGTAATCTAATCTCAAGGTAGCAGCTCAAAGCCACCATCTAATTTCTCTCTATCTCTCTTGCGACTTGCGAGATCACGAAGATGTGCCCGGGGCTCACCAACAATGGTAAAGATACCTCATTACCTCAATTTCTCCAAGCCACGTTATGTGCCTTAGGCATACACATGAATACATGATCGATCCTTCTCCTGAGTTAGCTAGCTACGGGCGGAATCAGCAGTACAAAATCCATCGACCTCACTTGAGCAAATTCTGAAGATGGATCAGCCGGGCGGAATCAGCAGTACAAAATCCATTGACCTCACTTGAGCTAACTTCGGAAGATCGATCAGCCCGGATGATATCTAGCTAGCTTTGCACAGCATCCGTCTCATCAGCTGGCAGTTGATCGCCCCTTGCTCTTTCCCTACGATGGAGCACTCACCATTGTACCGCTCGCTTGCGCGAGATGATAGCGTGGACACCACTGGCAGGCCAGGGATTGGAGGTCATTAGCAGGCTATTGGGACCAGATCAACTACATTGTTGATTTGATTTATGTGACTCATTTGACAATAGTACTGTCCTGATATACTGCTTTGAGTATCAATTGCATCTGTACGAAACTGAATCCTGATAGGACCATGTCTCCTATGCATGCACTGATTGATCGTAGTTCCATGCAAGTTGGATTTTGAAGCATTTGTACACACATCTACCGATCGATCCAAGGCGTTTAGTTACCACCTGGTGCATATAACTTTCAATCGAGGAGATGGAGACGTGGAGTTGAGATACAGAATGCGCCGACTGTGGGCATTGCCAAGCATAACGGTTTCATGCTAATATTAAAAAGTATTTACACTATATGTTCTTAGCTAAATTTTCTAGAAAGTTATTGCTTAGTGTCCATGATTACTGAAGACCAATTGTGTTTCTCCTATATTTTTCGATCTTCAGACACTTTGTTCAAACTGAACCCATACGTACATTGGTCATCTATACCATACGTACTCGACGTCCCTCCTTCAGTTTGGACGTTATGGAACGGTATGCAAGCCATGCATCGATTATTTCTAGGTCAGGAGCGTAATGGTTTCAAGCTATTATTAAAAAGTATTTATCTATGATCTTAGTTAAATTTGCTATAAAGTTATTTCTTAGTATCGATGAGTAATAATGAAGACTAATTGTTTCTCCTATATGTTTTGATCTTTAGACACTTTGTTCAAACTGAAGCCATATGTACATTGGTCATCTATACCGTACGTACTCGACAACCCTCCTTTAGTTTGGACGTCATGGAAAGGTATGCAGGCCAAGCACCGATTATTTCCAGGTGCTGGGGATCTTAAACCCATTAATTATTATGTTCTATTTTATCTGGCTGATATAGCTACCATGACATAGTAGCATCAGCAAACAACATTTCTCTAGGTAAAGGTTGGCTCATTTGTTCACAAACAAATTCAGAGTTTACAATGTTTTGGAGATGCACTCAGGCATACAATTTCGGAAGACGGAGTAATTACATAATTCACTCGATCTTGCCAACACATGAGCCACCTCATTGGCAGTACGACTTACATGAATAAAAGAAAGACAATGGAGGATCACATCAAGAGAACAACCAAATGTGGTAGCTTTAAGAACTAGGGAGAGTCCATTACAAGATTGTACGTGAGAAAATTGGGATCTGGTCCGGACCCAAAACTACAACCTGGTTATAACATTTTATTTGTGGTAACACAATGATTATTATTATTATTATATATATGTTGCCAAAGAAAAATTCTTCGAATTTTTAACTACTCATATACCTTTGTATCAAAAATAACATTCTTTTGCACTTTTGGTATATTTTTTTGAATTATGTCATATTATAATTATTTATTGGGTATTCAATGGATCCTAATTAAATCATCAGAGTCTTTTGAATCTCAATCTCAGTATTGGAAAAGAGGTACAAATATTGCTATATATACCTAATGTTCAACACATAGTTACGTGTGTTAACCATTGAAACCTTTAACAGGGCACATAAGCAATGCTTTGTCTCTTCTGGCAAACATATATTATAAGGGTAGGAATGGTATTTTTCTTCAATTTATCAATCATTTAATAATTTCCTTGAAAAGAGGAATTAAAATGGAACGGTTATTTCATCTTACTTAAAATATATTTATGGTGACTATGAAACTATGTCTTGTAGAACTCCATATTTTCTATAACTATGAAATCATAATTTTGTTTCTTGGATACATTCAATACTATATAGGCGATGCCCTCGCATTTGCGAGGGCCACCTTGCTAGTTGAGAAAAAAGCTTCAAGCCTAGATAGAAAAAGCTTCAACCATCAACAGGGGAAGTTTCAACCAGCCGCTGTCAAACTGAAAAAACTGCAATCGTTACAAAAAAAGCTTCAACCTTAGATGAAAAAAGATTCAACCGAAAGATATACAAAGTTTCAACTAGGCGCTGCAAGACGAAAAAAGTTGCAACCGTTTATAGAACAAGCTTCGATCGTAGATGAAAAAAGATTCAATCGGTATGGTGGAAAGGTTCAATGTGTGAAAAAAGCTTCAACCGGCATGGAAAAAGCTTCAATCGGTGTGAGAAAAAGCTTCAACCGAAACACCAATGGTGCAAGCGGCGACGTTGAGAGCTGCGGCCGGCGGCACGACAGTGCAGCGACAGATGTGCTACGATGGCGGCTGCTAGATGCTGCAATGACAGAGGGCGTCGGCGTGCTTCAAGACGGCGTCGTTTTTGCAATGAGGGGCGACGACTTTCTACTGGACCGGTCAGGACGGATGTTGCGACGGCGACCGGCGGCGACGAGGACGGCGAGCGCATCTAGCAGTGTGGGGCGGTGGAGGAAGGAGGTCCAGGTGAGGTGGTGGTGGCCGGCGGTCGGGAGGACGTCCAGGCGACGGGGGCCAGTGCCTGCACTGCGAGCGGAGAGAAAGGAAATGGGGGAAGTCAACGCACACAGATCGGACGGCTGGAGCTCGCTGCATCAGGCGGCTGGGGCGCGACCGGCCTAACTATTGGGCCGGCGCACTGGTGCCTAGTACTCACCCAAAAAAATCTATCAAAGTAGAAGAGGTAGTAGATTAATGCCGGTGGAACTTGGATCGGAACATATCATTCTCGTGCTTGTGTTGGGGTGCTTAGGGCATCTCCAATGCTGACCCGCAAACATCCCGCATCGGTCCGCGGAGCGGTCCGGACGCGATTTCTCCCGCAAATCGGAGACAAACGTGGGGGTTGGGCGCTTTGCGGGAGTCCGTACCGATCCCAAACCCGCTTCTGACCGCACTGGCCCACCAAAAACCCCTCCCCCGCCCCTCCCGTGCTTTCCTTCGAATGCGTGCGCCGCTTAACGTGCCGCATTTATGCTGACCCAGAGCACGCGAAGGCCGGCATTGATGCCGTGACAAGATCGGAGGGACGGGGGCGGCGCTGACCGACGCGACCACTCGGCTGCCACCGCTTCAATGCGGATGCAGGTTCCTGAGGAACCAACTCCGGCCGCTGCGCCGCACTGAAGCGGCTGACCGACCCTTCGCATGGCCTGGCCGCGGCTATATAAGACGCGCTCTGGCGCCATCCACATCGCATCCTCGTCCTCTTCCCCTCCTCCCCTCTCCCTCTACATCTCCGACGATGGGCAAGTCCTGGGTGTCAGCGCCGGCAGGCGGTTCCGGGGCGGGACCCGGCGGATCGTGGCGACGCCGCCCTCGAACTCCGGGGTCATCGTCCTCATTGACGGGCGGCTCCTCGACGAAGGTGGAGATCGTCATCTCCTCCGGCCACGAGAAGGACCAGCAATCGCCGCCGCAGATGGTCCGCGCTGGAAGTGCCTGGCCAAGTCTACGCCGTCACCGACTCCAAGTTCGAGGAGCAGATGGAGCTGATGCTCCGTCGCTCCGTCGTCCACATCAATGGCCCGGCTCCACCACCAGGGGCGCTCCTCCCCATGAAGCCGGAGCCGGCATCCCCTCCATGCTCTCCGCCGCCGCGCAGCCACGGCGTCCAAATCGGACCCCGTGGAATGGTACCTCGACGAGATCGACGCCGCCAACGCCGCCTCGTCCAACGACCGCCGTCCTCTCCCCCAACCCACGTCCTCGGTGGCCACGGCTGCACTGCGCACGTCGAAGGAGGAAGCAGAGAGGATCATCCGCGAGTGGCAGGCGGCCAGCGGGAAGCCCCGCCGCGACGCCGCAACCATCTGTCGCCCGAAGCCCGACGACGACGACTCCGACGCCGTATCGGGCGCCGATGACGGAGGAGGAGCCACCGGCCAGCCAAGCATGACCTACGAGATCACCGTGAAGTATAGGCTAGTGCAGGGTTTTATTTTAAGGTTTTTAGTTCACCGAACGAAATATCATCTGGTATTATGTAAAATTATCCTCGTTTCAATGAAATCCGCCGTGTTTATATCAAAATTCGCCCAGTTTGCACGAATTTCGTCCGATTGGTTCGAGTTGCTTTGAAAATGTATGCAGCTACGATTGCATGGCTGCCTCCCGCATCCATGTCCGCGGACTGGTCCCTTTGTCCACGGACGGATATGGAAGGAAATTTGCGGGTTGCCGTTGAACATGCCCTTAGAGCATCTACGGTGACTATAGGGCGTCCGGCAACATCGCCGGGTAGGACGTATGCGGTCGCCGGCACAAGTAGCCGCGTATGGGGCCCCTGTCCGGCCGTATCCTTCACAACCTTTTAAAAAAGAAATATAGATTCAAATAGTAAATTATAAATTTCATTCAAATTTTGAAGAGAATTTAATTAAGCTAACTAATAGAAAAATAGTATTTAATGTAATATAAAGTGAGTACAAAATTTAAATATACCTTACACGTAGTTTGACATTTAAAAAATATATGAACTTAAACTTGCAATACAAATTCTAATCGTCGACGGTCATCGCAGTCGTCGTCGCCAGCCTCCTCCTACTTGGATTCGTTGGAGTCGATGTTGACGATGCAGGCAACCATAGCCTCCCTCATCAAGGCTTGGCGGCGGGCGGCGGCAATGACGTGCTTGACGGTGCGGCCGGGCACCGAACAAAAGCATCGGCGCGCCTCGATGGCCTGTGCAGGTGCGGAGAATGGTTTTACATATGGAGGCAACCTAACGCCGCCCCGCACTTCTTGGCGAAGAGTTTTGGCCAGTACTTGCTCTTGTACGAGTATCTTTTTGCGCTTCGCTCTTGTACGAGTATCGACGCTTCAGTAGCTTCCTCACCGACAGCGCTTGCCCGTGGTGGCTTGTCTCTACCTTTTGGAACCGGCTCAACCGGCACCCCGCAGATGCTATAAAATCTCAGTCGAGCAGCAAAACGCACCTTCAGCCCCAAAATATTTTTGAATCGGACATAGTAGTAGTAATGTATCCAAATTTCTTTGGGGAAACACTATATATCACCCGGCGGATCGCAGCCTCGCGTCCGCCGTCTTCTCTGCGCACCACGTGTCCTGTAACCACCACCACTAGCTTTTGCAACTGGCCCTGTTGTAGGATCTCTCGTGCTCGTCCCAAGCCCCAGTCAAGTCCGACGCCTCCCCGCGCTGCTCCGAGCTCCCGTCGAGTCGCCGTCTCCCTATGCTACTCCGACTGCCGACATCGACTGCCGCCACCGGCGCTCGCAGCCGACTAGCACGCCGACGAGCTTCTTTGGCGAGCCGCACGCTGTTGCAAGGCGTGCAACCAGAGTGACCGAGCTCCCCCGTCGAGTTGTAACCTCCCCGTGTTACTCTAACTGCCGCTGGCGCTTGGCGCCGGCAAGCACGCCGACGAGCTTCTCCAACGAGGTGCACGCAACTACCACTAGAATGCTCTTTGCAACATGTTCGATGTTGCAAAAGGTTTTCTGTAACACGAGCTCTGTTGCAAAAAGTACGGTAGAAAATGGTCAACAAGATTTTCTGCAACACATCCTCTGTTGTAAATATTTTCTGCAACATTACCTTTGTTTCAAAGATTTTTGAGAAGAAAAATAAACGCTTTGAGGTGATTGCAACAAACATCTTGTTGCAGAAGGCCTTCTGCAACACCAATCTTGTTGCAAAGGGGTGGTTGCTTATGTGTATAGATCAAACGGTCATTAGTGTGTCCATCTAATGGCCAGCGAGCCGGCGGATCTTTTCTGATTTTCCGTCGGCCGATGCGTAGGGTCCCCCATTTCTTTGCGATTATGGTCGTGGATGAGCAGTTGATGTGACTCGGCATTGGATTCCTGAAGAGAGAGGGAGTATGGCCTATAGTTTTTCAATTATTACGGAGTAGTACCATAGCCAAATTCAAAATCTCAGTCGAGCGGCAAAACCTCCCGCCAGCCCCCAAAATATTTTTGAATCGGACATAATAGTAGTATTAGTATCCAAACTTCTTTGCGATTATGGTCATGGACGATCCGTTGATGTGACTCGGCAATGGATTCCTGAATAGAGAGTGAGTACGGCCTAGGCAGGATGGAGGCCATGCGGAGATGGCTCCTGACTCAATATGGCACCCGTAAGGTATGGGTATGGGTCTGTTTCGTCCAGTCCCCGGCAGAGCTGGCGGCGGTCCGTGCACAAGATGCTTGATGGAGGCTCCTAGAACAGATCTGGGTGAAAACCTGCTCTCGGCAAGCTGCCAAGGCCGGAGATGGCGGCGCGCTTCTGTGTCGTTCCCTTCTTGAAGGCATCGCCGTGGAGAAGTTCCAGACCACTATCTGCTACCTCTGGGGGAAACCCTAGATCAGTAGATTAGATGACGGCGGCGCTCTGGTGTCGTTTTCCCCTTGGGGGCGTCATTCTTGGAGGTGTACACGGGCTCGAGGGACCAGTGGACAGCATCTTTGGTGGAGTTGTGCTTCATCTTACACATTGATGGCGGCGGATCTCGGCGGCATGGCGCAGTGGAGACTCGGCGTCCAATACGCGGAGATGGACTCGCGCAAGAGGATGGCGTTGTCTGGCGTCGTGGTGGCGTCGACGGTAGGCCTGGCAAGGTCGATGCATCAATACATGTTTTGAAGATGGATCAGTGGACGACGGCGGCGGCGGCGGCCTCTGAGAGTGCGCCGGACCAGTGTGTGCCCCAGACCCGACAATGTGGCTTGGTTGGGGCCTCCGGATTTAGATGTTAGGCTTTGGTGCGAGGTCGATTTGGTATTTCGCTCGGACCTTCAGCATCCCTTGGTTGGGGCCCAGGCATCTTCCCTTTTGAAGGTCTCCGAAGGCACGAGGAGGGAGGCGAAGAAGTACACTTTGACGTCCACGTCGTCTCATGAGAACTTGGAGGCACGAGGGGGGTCACGTGCAGGAGACCAACGACAACAAATCTACTTGGCAAGTTGTACTTAGCGCTTGGTAGCTTAGGTTATTTTCTCAATCTAGGGCTCCTTTGATTCAAAGGAATTCTATATGATTTTTGAAGGATCAAAATCCTTCGGATTTTTTCCTATGTTTGTCCTTTGATTCATAGGATTGAATCCCATCGGAATTTTTCCTATGGAATCTTTTGTACTACATTTCAAAGGAAATCTAACATCCACTTCAACCTCTTTTTACAATTCCTTTGCTTTTCCCGTGAAATCAAACACTCCTTGCTAATCCTATAGGATTCAAGTGGGCATGCCACTCCAATCCTATACTTTTCCTATTCCTGCGTTTTCAAAATCCCGCAAATCAAAGAGGCCCCTAGTCAATGACACATGGAACCTACTTGACATGGTGTAGTAGTATACGGGTTTGTGGGTTCAAGGGTATGGGTATTGCCTTCCCGTACCCGTACCCGCATTACCCGATGGGTACAATTTTTTTCCCATTTAGAAACCCATGGGTATTTTTATTTCCCATACCCTTACCCTAATAGGGTTTTTCCCACCACGTTCGCGGGTAGCGGGTACCCATTGCCATGTTGACTCCTGACTGTCCTCGCCCTCCGCCGTGCCGCCCCCGAACCCAGACCCCATCACTGCTTCCAGCACCCCCCCACCCTCCTCGACACCGTTGCTGCATCAGCCTCCCCGTCGCCCAACCTCCTGCCACGCGGCTCCGACTCAATCCCACCGACGAGCGCTGAGGCCGTCGTGGCGGCCGCCCCGGTGCTGGGTCCCTCGAGCTACTCTCTCGGCAGCTTGGTGGCTGACTCCTTTCGTCGTGGACATTGCCCCGAGGCGTCACCATGCTTCGGTCAGTTTGGTGAGGATTCAGTTCCTACGTCCTCACTCTGGTCCGCGGAGAAGAAAGTTTTTGCCTTTTTGGTCACTCTCGGGTTCTTGTGTGTCCTCATCCCTCGGGTGACCCAGAGATCAAACCCCTAAGGCCCTGCTGGCATGGTGTTGATGCTCGTCGGTGTCAATGTCGGCGCCTGGCGGGTCCGAGGTTCAAGATGAATCATTTCACGGTTAGTTCCTTAGTGGTTACCTAAGGGATTTCAAGACTTTGCAACTAACTTCATGATTTTGATGCATGAGCAGACTTCGCTGGACAATTTCAAGAGCGGGCGATTACATACGTTGCTCACCAGCGCTTTCAGCCATAGAAATGTACACCACCTCCTCAATAACATGACGAGACTCTACTTCTTTGGTTCAACTGTAAGACGTCCACTCTTATGCTTTGTTGAAGATATTTTTCTATAAAGGGAGCTATGTTGACTATATAGAAACACATAGCATTTGGTTGTCAGCCTTATATAGGGAATAAACATACCGTTGGAGAACAAACGCATAACATAAATTGTGTCTTTATGTGAAATTTTACATACTCTCAATCCATAGAATGAACAACTGAGGAGATAAGTTAAGAATTGTTGGTATTATATAGATACTTGTTCACTCTTGGTTTCCCATTTCCCAACCCTCTGAAAATCTAATGTAAATGATTTGTAATACACGATTTATCCCAACTTACCTTTTCTATATTGTCAATCAGACCAGCATCTTATAGAACTTGCACGGGCACATGGCAGGCGCCCATGCCCAGGCTGAGAGGACGATAGAGGATGTGATTTCTTATGGAGGGATTATGGACCCGACGTCCGGTGACAGGCGCGTTAGTCACCGGATCTAGGCTCAACCTGATGCTGACGACCTACAGTTCGGGCGTGCTATACGGGCAGCCAAGCTTCGTGATATCGAAGCAACTACAGGTATGTCTGGTAATACGAGTTGTTCCATTCTTCATTTTTCAGAACATGATACCATTAATAATGCGGGCAACTTAGGGATATCTCTCGGCACTAATGGGAAGGAAATAGCAAAATCAGTTAATGACTTGTTAGACTTAGAAGCTGAGAGAGCCTTAGAAATGATTCGCAATATTGCGGCTGTGAGGCCTATGAATGATGCTGAGATTAATAATTTGGGCATTACAACACTAGAGAATTTGTGCGAGGACCTCATACCCACTTCGGGGGCAGAGGCCGAGGTAGATGAAACGGGGTTGCTACTTGTGGTTGATACGTCTGCAACGTATCTATAATTTATGAAGTATTCATGCCATGTTTATTATAGTTTTGTATGATTTTGGTGCACTTTTATATGGATTTTATATGATTTTTGTGGACTAACATATTGACCTAGTGCTCAGTACCAGTTGTTGTTTTCTGCTTGTTTTTAGTTTTCCAGAAAATCCATATCAAACGAAGTCCAAATGCAGCGAAACTTTTTGACGATTTTTTCTGGAAGGAAAGGGACCCAGGAAGCTTCGGGGGAGTACCAGAAGACCCACAGGGCCCCCACAAGCCACCAGGGCGCGCCCAGGGGGGTGGCCGAGCCCTGGTGCCTTGTGGGCCCCCTGTGGCCCCTCTTTGCGTGATTCCAACGCCAAAAATTCCTATATATTCAGAAACCTCCAGAAATAACCCTAGAACTTCGACTCCGCCGCCGCAAGCCTTTGTACCTCCACGATCTCATCTAAAGCCCTTTTCCGGCACCCTGCCGAAGGGGGAAATCATCACCGGAGGCCATCTTCATCATCCCGGCGGTCTCCATGACGAGGAGGGAGTAGTTCACCCTCGGGGCTGAGGGTATGTACTAGTAGCTATGTGTTTTATCTCTCTCTCTCGTGTTCTTGATTTGGCATGATCTTGATGTACCGCGAGCTTTGTTAATATAGTTGGATCATATGGTGTTTCTCTCTCTCTATCTTGTTGTGATGAATTGAGTTTTTACCTTTGAGGTTTCACTATTATCGGATTGAATACATTTATGGATTTGAGAACACTTGATGTATGTCTTGCATATGAATACCCATGGTGACAATGGGGTATTATATTGATTCACTTGATGTATATTTTGGCACTCAACTCGCAGATTCCCGAGGTGACATTGGGGTAATCTATGCATAGGGGTTGATGCACGTTTTCGTCCTACTTTCTCCGGTAGAAATCTTGGGGCACTCTTTGAAGTTCTTTGTGTTGGATTGAATATTATGAATCTGAAGTTGTTTGATGCATATCGAATAATCAACTCACGGATACTTGTGGGGACATTGGAGTATCTAGGTGACATTAGAGTTGGTTGATGCGTATCATATGGTGTTATTTTAGTACGAACTCTAGGGTTGTTTGTGACACTTATAGGGATGGCTCAATAGATTGATCGGAAAAGATAACTTTGAGGTGGTTTCGTACTCTACAACAATTTCATCTTATGTTCTTCGCTAGATAAGAACTTTGGAGTGATTCTTTGTCGCACGTTGAGGGATTGTTATATGATTCAATTATGTTAGCACTGTTGAGAGATTGCACTAGTAAAAGTATGAACCCTAGGCCTTGTTTCTAAGCATTGCAATACCGTGTGTATCACCATCTACACTTGTATCTTGCTATTTTTTTATCACTTGCTACCTTGCTATTTTTTTATTTTCAGATTACAAAAACATATATCTACTATCCATACTACACTTGTATCACCATCTCTTCACCTAACTAGTGCACCTATATAATTTACTATTGAATTGGGTGTGTTGGGGACACAAGAGATTTCTTGTATTTGGTTGCAGGGTTATTTGAGAGAGACCATCTTCATCCTACGCCTCCCACGGATTGATAAACCTTAGGTCATCCACTTAAGCGAAAATTGCTACTGTCCTACAAAACTCTGTGCTTGGAGGCCCAACATGAGTCTACAAGAATAAGTTGTGTAGTAGACATCAGTGGTCTGCGTTGGTATTTCCCCGAAGAGGAGAGGATGACGCAGTACAGTAGAGATAAGTATTTCCCTCAGTTAAGAAACAAGGTTATCAATCCAGTAGGAGAACCAAGCAAAATTCCGTTAAGCGCACCTGCACACAGGAAAGAAAACACTTGCACCCAACGCAAATAAGAGGGTTGTCAATCCCCTTAGCGGTTACTTGCAAGGAGTAAGTCTGATAGAGATAAATTGATAAACTAAAATACTAATAAAAATAAAAATAAATAAATTGGAGCAAGCTATTGTTAGGTTTTTTATATGATAAAGATAGACCCGGAGGCCATAGTTTTCACTAGAAGCTTCTCACTTGAGCGCATAAACATACCGTGTGTAGAAAAATTACTGTTGGGCAATTGATAGAAAAGCAAATAATTATGACGGATTCATGGCAATGAGCATGTATATAGGCATCACGTCCGAGAAAAGTAGACCGACTCCTGCCTGCATCTACTACTATTACTCCACCCATCAACCGCTATCCAGCATGCATCTAGGGTATTAAGTATGAAACAGAGTAACGCCTTAAGCAAGATGACATGATGTAGAAAAGCAAATTCAAGCAATATGAATAAACCCCATCTTTTTATCCTTAATGGCAACAATACAAATACGTATCATGTCCCTTTCTGTCACTGGGATTGAGCACCGCAAGATTGAACCCATCACAAAGCACCTCTCCCATTGCAAGATAAATCAATCTAGTAGGCCAAACCAAATTGATAGATCGGAGAGAAATACAAGCTATAACAATCATGCATAAAAGAGTTCAGAGAAGACTCAAATATTTCTCATGAATAATCTGATCATAAACTCACAATTCATCGGACCCCAACAAACACACCGCAAAAGAAGATTACATCGGATAGAACTCCAAGAACATCAGGGAGAACATTGTATTGAAGATCAAAGAGAGAGAAGAAGCCATCTAGCTACTAGCTACGGACCCGTAGGTCTGTGGTAAACTACTCACACATCATCGGAAGGGCGGCAAGGTTGATGTAGAAGCCCTCCGTGATCGATTCCCTCTCCGGCAGAGTACCGGAAAAGGCCTCCAGATGGGATCGTGTAAGAACAGAGGCTTGCGGCGGCGGAAAGGTTTTCTCTTCTGGCTCTCTGGGGTTTTCCCAATATTTGTGAATTTATATAAGTGAAATTAGGTCAAACGGAGTCACGTGGGCCCCACAAGGCAGCACGGCGCGCCCTGGTGCCTTGTGAAGCCTCCGTGAGGCTTATGGCCTCCTCCCGAAGCTTCCGGGGTTTCTTTTGTCTAGAAAAAATCTCCAAAATGTTTTGTGGCATTTGGACTTCATTTGGTACTGTTTATCTGAAAAGCCAAAAAACAAGCAGAAAACAGCAACTGGCACTGGGCACTGGGTTAATAGGTCAGTCCCAAAAAATGATATATAATTGCATATAAAAACATCCAAGATTGATACTATAATAGCATGGAACAATCAAAAGTTATAGATACGTTGAAGACGTATCAAGCATCCCCAAGCTTAATTCCTGCTCGTCCTCGAGTAAGTAAATGATAAAAACAGAATTTTTGATGTGGAATGCTACCTATCATGTTTCATCATGTAATCTCTCTCTTACGGTATGAATAATAAGATCCAAATGATTCAAAGCAATAGTCTATAGTTTGATATAAAGACATCAATACTCAGACATACTAATAAACAATCATGTCTTTTAAAAAAAATGCTAAAGAACGTTATCCCTACAAAATCATACAATCCTGTCATGCTCCATCTTCTTCACACAAAGTATTTATCATAAACAACCCCGGTTTTAGCCAAGTAATTGGTTCATATTTTTTAACGCGCTTCAGCTTATTCAACTCCCACGCAATACATGAGCGCAAGCCATGGATATAACACTATGGGTGGAATAGAGTATGGTGGTAGAGATAAATAGGGAAAGCCAAAAATGGAGAAAGTCTCACATCAACGAGGCTAATCAACGGGCTATGAAGATGCCAATCAATTGATGTCAATGCGAGGAGTAGGGATTGCCATGCAACGGATGCACTAAGAGCTATAAGTGTATGAAAGCTCAATATGAAAAACTAAGTGGGTGTGCATCCAACTTGCTTGCTCATGAAGACCTCGGACATTTGAGGAAACCCGTCATCGAAATATACAAGCCAAGTTCTATAATGAAAAATTCCCACTAGTATATGAAAGTGACAAAATAGGAGACTCTCTATATGAAAAACATGGTGCTACTTTGAAGCACAAGTGTGGAAAAGGATAGTAACATTGCCCCTTCTCTCTTTTTCTCTCATTTATATTTTTTATGGCTCTTTTTTGCCTCTTTTTTTCGTCCCGAGTCTCATCCCGACTTGTGGGGGAATCATGGTCTCCATCATCCTTTCCTCACTGGGACAATGCTCTAATAATGATGATCATCACACTTTTATTTACTTACAACTCAACATTACAACTCGATACTAGAACAAAAATATGACTCTATATGAATGCCTCTGGCAGTGTACCAGGATGTGCAATGATGCTAGCGTAACATGTATAACAATGATGAACGGTGGCTGAGCCACAAATACTATGTCAGCTATATGATCATGCAAAGCAATATGACAATGATGATGTATGTCATAAAAACGGAACGGTGAAAGTTGCATGGCAATATATCTCGGAATGACTATGAAATGCCATGATAGGTAGGTATGGTGGCTGTTTTGAGGAAGATATAAGGAAGCTTATGTGTGATAGAGCGTATCATATCACGTGGTTTGGAGGCACCGGCGAAGTTTGCACCAACTCTCGATGTGAGTAAGGGCAATGCACGGTACCGAATAGGCTAGCAAATTGCGGAAGGGTGAGAGTACGTATAATCCATGGACTCACATTAGTCATAAAGAACTCACATACTTATTGCGAAAGTTTATTAGCCCTCAAAGCAAAGTACTACTACGCATGACCCTAGTGGGGGCGGTTGGTAGGAGTTAACCATCGCGCGCCCCCGACCGCCACGCAAAGGAAGACAATCAATAATAAATCATGCTCCAACTTCATAGCATAACGACAGATCATACGTGCATGCTTCGGGAATCACAAACCTTAACACAATTATTCTTACTAAACCATAATTATCTACTAATACCTCCCACATATTACCATCTTAATATCGCAAAACTATTGCAAGGAATCAAATTTATCATATTCAGTGATCTTCATGAAAGTTTTTATTATATCCCTCTTGAATACCTATCATATCAGGACCAAATTCATAACCCGTGCATATTACCATTGCTATCATGAGACTCTCAAAAAGATATAAGTGAAGCGTGAGAGTGCAACTATTTCTTTAAAATATAACCACTGCCTTGTTCTAACAGATATAAGTGAAGCACTAGAGCAACTGCCTAGCTCAAAAGATATAAGTGAAGCACGTAGAGTATTCTAACAAATCAAGAATAATGTGTGTCCCTCTCAAAAGATATAGGTGAAGCACATAGAGTATTCTAACAAATCACGAATAATCCTAGCAAAGATGATTGTGCAAACTAAAAAGCAAACAAAAGCAAGCAAACTATTTCACAAGACGCTCCAAGTAAAACACATATCATGTGATGAATAAAAATATAGCTCCAAGTGAGTTACCGATAGATTGTAGACGAAAAAAGGATGCCCCGGAGGGCATCCCCAAGCTTAGACGCTTGAGTCTTCCTTGAATATTACCTTGGGGTGCCTTGGGCATCCCCAAGCTTAGGCTCTTGCCACTCCTTATTCCTTTATCCATTGTAGTCTCACCCAAAACTTGAAAACTTCAGCACACAAAACTCAACAGAAACCTTGTGAGATCCGTTAGTGTAACAAACAAATCTTAAACATTAGGTACTGTTGTAAATTGATTCATATTTAATATTGGCATAATGCTACTGTACTTCAATTTCTCCATGACTCATCCCCCCAATACGATACATAGATTCATCAAAATAAGCAAACTATATAACAAAAATAGAATCTGTCTAAAACAGAATAGTCTGTAAAGATCTATTTAAAAGTCATACTTCTGTAACTCCAAAAATTCTGAAAAATTAGGACAACGTGGGAAATTTATATACCAATACTGTGTAACAATTTTAGATTTTTCTGACGCTCTAGTACAGAACTACAATTCCAGCACTGGACGCAAAACTTTCTATTTTCCAAACAGCATCAATTATACTATCTTCCAAATCATCCCAAAGGCATTACTTGGCACAAACACTAATTAAAACATAAAAACACAATAATAACAGAAGATATAATTATGCAAACACTCAAGAACAGTAGGTAAAAGTTTATTGGGTTGTATCCCAATAAGCTCTTTCTTTATAGCCATTAAGATAGGCTTGAGATTTCAATGATGCTCACATGAAAGATAGTAATTTAAACACGAAGAGAGCATCATGAAACATGTGAAAAACACATTTAAGTCTAACATACTTCCTATGCATAGGCATTTTATAAGCAAACAAATTATCAAGACAAGAAATATCTAGCATATGCAAGGAAGAAGAATAAAACATTGGCAATTTCAACACAACGAGAGGTAATTTAGTGACATGAAAGTTTCTACAACCATATTTTCCTCTCTCATAATAATTACATCTAGGATCATAATCAAATTCAATAATATAGTTATCATATAAAATTTTCTCATGACGATCCGCATGCATAAAAGTTTTATAATCTTCCAAGATAGTGGGATTAACATCAACTAAAGTCATGATCTCTCCAAACCCACTTTTATTAAAAATTTCATAAGATTGAACACTCTCCAAATATGTGGGATTATTTTTACCTAAAGTTGACACTCTTCCAAACCCACTTTCAATATTATTGTAAATATTATTATCATAAGGCTTAAATAAATTTTGAAGATCATAAGAAGCATTATCACCCCAATCATGATCATTGCAATAAGTAGTTGACATAACAAAATTATCATCCCCAAGCTTGTAGTTTTGCATATTATTAGCACAATTGACATTAATAAAATTTATAATAACATCATTGCAATCATGCTTTTCAATTAAGGAGCTATCATGAATCACTTTATAAGTTTCATCTTCTAGCACTTCATCACAATTTTCAGATTCATGATTTTCAAGCAAAACTTCATAGAGAAAATCAAGAGCACTCAAATCAGTAGCAATTGGTTCATTATAATTGGATCTTTTGAAAAGATGAGCAACTGGATGAGGATCCATAATGATCTTAATTTTTTGTTTTACTTTCTGTTCTTGAGTGTTGTCATGGCAATAAAAGCAAGCAAGCAAATAAAAATATTTTTTTGTTTTTGTAAAAAATAAAATAAAATTAGAAGTGGGGGGATGAAAACGAGAGGCAAATGCAAATAAAAAGGCAAATAAAATAAATGCAAGTGATTGTTAGTTTGTGCGAAGGTACTTGGTAATTTTGATAATGCCTCCCCGGCAACGGCGCCAGAAATTCTTCCTGCTACTTGTGGTCTGCGTTGGTATTTCCCCGAAGAGGAGAGGATGATGCAGTACAGTAGAAATAAGTATTTCTTTCAGTTAAGAACCAAGGTTATCAATCCAGTAGGAGAACCAAGCAAAATTCCGTTAAGCGCACCTGCACACAGAAAAAAAAACACTTGCACCCAACGCAAATAAGAGGGTTGTCAATCCCCTTAGCGGTTACTTGCAAGGATTAATTTGATAGAGATAAATTGATAAATTAAAATATTAATAAAAATAAAAGTAAATAAATCGCAACAAGGTATTTTTAGATTTTTTATATGATAAAGATAGACCCGGGGGCCATAGTTTTCACTAGAGGCTTCTCTCTTGAGCGCATAAACATATGGTTTGAGTTGGTCCTGTTTTCATTAGGTAGCGTGAAAAACGTTGATTCGATGAGATTGGATGTGTGGAAGAAGGCACATGATTGGATTATCTATGTTAGATGTTAGGTAATCTTGGATACTAGATCATAGATGGCGCGCGTTGCTACGCCCGTCTATTTTGGCTCTTAGTTGTTAGGAATATAAAATAACTTGTATACATTTGTTTGCAATGCTTTTAAATATTGTGCTTGTCTCCTCCATAATGGTATGTAAGCAAAAAAGGAGTGTTGAGTTTTTTTCCTTGCGCCTAAAGTTGGAGTTGTGGTGTTAGGTGGTATTAAGCGCATGAGATATGAATTAGGATGATTGATATGCATCGTGACATCTTTTTGGCTCCTAAAAAGACTCCCACAGAGGCTGACATCACAATAACTACAAAATAGAAATATTGAGGAAAGACATCAGGAATATTCTAGAGAAGAAAATAGGCAGCACAAATATTTCAGAACTTTTGGACAATATTTATTATGAAAAAAATCTCAATGCATTCTGGCCAGTAATACAATTATACATCATAGTATAACGGACAAATATTCTTGCATTGCACTGGGATAGATGACTGAATGTGTACTTGCTCAGATTTAAGGTCATAGAATTCCATCTAATCTACAATAATAAAAGTCATAAGCTCAATATCAAATGCCAGAAACAATGGCTCAAGTTGTGCTACATCTTAACTGACTTACAATTGATACTTATTAGTAACGCAAATCTCCTATGTTTTCAATGCAAAGAAACGCAAAGGTCCTTTGCATTTTCGCGAAAAAGTAACGGTGGCGGTCTCTCATGCTCCGGCTCACAATCTCTTTTGGTGCCTTCCTCCTGCATGGATCGTATATTACTATATGACTCGACTTGGCATATGAACATACAAGTACCGATTCTTTTATCATAAATGCATATACAGTCTTGACATGTTACGACGTTGTCTACTTGGTAGTGAAAATATGTTACGAAACCGATTTTAAATTATCTAACAATTCATTTGGAGAACACATAGTTTGTTTTGACGGGGATCATGCCACTTCGAAGAAAAAATAAGCATTTGAACAAGCAATACTATTAGCATAGAATGGAAAGAAAACAACATATAAAATGACAGGATTGTTCATATTGGATAACATATTTAAAAATGAAATGAAGAAACAAGCCAGGTGATACAGTGGATACAATGAAACCGGGGTTTCCTAGCACAGGGCCGATGGAGATGAAAATCCTCAGTTTGTAGATTCGCTGCTGCAAACAAAACATATAATCAACAACTTCACCATAGCAATCAATCAAAACTGCGAAATGGTTACAAGCAATTTCTGATATAAATGTAATTAGGAGTCTCATTTAGAAACATAAATAAACAGATGTCTCCATCAACAGTAAGAACCGAAAAGCAAAATCTGAGCAAAACAAACTGTAGGGGGGGGAACGGGGTGGGGGTCCTTACCTTGTTCCTACTGGCTCATATTGCATGGGGATGCAACGACTGCAGGCTTGGGAGGAGGACAACAGGGAGAAGGTCATACGGGAAAGAGGCAGCCATGGGCGTAGTTGTTGGTGGCGTGCCGTCGGGGGATGTGGTGATTGATGGCATTGAGAATCCAGACGAGCAGCCGTGAGATCGAAGAGGAGGCATGTGTACTTTTTAATAGCACGGGAAAAGGGGTAACTCTACATGTGTACTTTATCAGTTTACAAACTGATAGCTTCAAAAGCAAAACTTCGTCAACTGGGTTACATGTTTAGTTATTTGCATATGGAAAGACAGACTTAGAACCCTTTTTTTTCATACAGTGCTAGATCTGTTTATAAAAGGTGAGAGCATATAGTCATGTACATCAGCCATGATAATAGATGGAGTTAATATATTTCTTATGTGTCAACTCAGATAATTTCTTGATCATATTAGCATCTGAACAGCCGTCTGAATTTTGTAATGAAGATAATCTCCCAATAATCATATTCTAAAGTATATAAAGAGAGTTTAGAAGCGATGTGAAATTCACAGCAAGGATTAATGGTTAGTTCTACATGTCAGTAAACATAAGAGCCTTCCTTCAGTCAGAGAAGAGAAATCAGTGTCCAAAAAAGTAATGACCTGATGTTTCTATATGTACAGAAATTGTAGGTTCTGTACAATAAAATGTGACGTCAATTGAAGTGTCTAGTCTAGTTGGCAGACTGATTTCCCTACAAATTGGTGAATCAGCAAGGAAAGGTGTAGAGAACGGGTGAAAGAGATCGGCCAATGTTGTACAGCGGGTGGAGGCAGCCGGTGATGCATCATCGTCTATGTGCTTCTTGTTCTGGATTTTCACCGATGAAAGCAACACAGAGAAGATGCCAACTGCAATAGGATTCAGAGAAGGCTTTTCTCCTGCTTGCACCAGTGTAACATGAAACAATTCGATGAGCAGCCGAAATGGTCGAGGCTGCAGAATTGAACTTGCAGCTACCAGATCGATGAGAACTGAGAAGGCATCGATTGGAGTTTTTTCTTGTTTTTTTCCTGCATAACAAACAGAAGAGGAAAGCGAGGATTTATGCAGGATGCATTCATTAGTTTTAGCATCCAGTAATTCCATTATTTCATATTCAAGTTCTAGAGTCCATTAGTTCTATAGCATCCAGTAATTCCATCCGTGGTCAAGTGAAGTACGACCATCCAAATATGACTACATGGGAGTAAGATCGTACCTAGAGGATGACCAAACCTGAGATCTCATGGAGCAGAGATGGAGCACCGCAGCCACCCTGCATCGTGGTCATCAGTTGTGGTGGCGCAGTAGGCGTGTACAGAACGCCCGAAGTCCCCCAGCTGCCTGATGGGGATGGAATAGAGCCGCAACTTGTGCTGCTTCCCAATCTTATCCACACCATCCGTGATCAGACAGATCGGCTGCCCCTTGCGGTACAGCACCTCCCCGGCAAACAGATCAATCCCCATGAATTCAGTTACCAAGATTCAGCTAAGTCCATGCGCGAATATCCGCCATGACGTGGACCTCCGTATGAAGACCATGTGTCAGGGCGCGTTGTCGCCGGTGAGCCGAGTGTTGAGATCTTGAGGAGGCACTACCCCACGAAGGACTCCTTTGGGACGCACTTTTTGGTCACCACCCCCTCATCCTGCTTCTTGGAGATCTTCACAGGCTTCCCGGCGCCGCTGCTAGTCCACGCCATGAGAGAGGGAGAGCGCCGTAGAGGCGGCGCCGTAGAGGGAGAGACTCGGGAGTGGACGTGCCGGAGCAGATCGAGAGGGGGAGAGAGTCGTGTGGGTGGCGGCGATGGAATTAGGATAGGGTTTGGGAAGAGCGAGTCGGGGGAGTGAAGAGACACGAGAGTCTGTTCCGCGTCTGGTGGGCCGTGGACCGTGCTGCATAGGCCCGATGAACAGGAATGCACCGATTTTTCTACCAGAGCAGCGGGGTGCTCCTAACCAGCGCTTCAGGCGCCGGCTGGCGCTACCGGCGCACGCTAGCGACGTGTAGCGGGCCGGCCCACCAACCGATTCAGCAAAGCAAACGCGAAGAAAAAAAAACTAGCCCTAATAGAAAATATTGTATCGATGGGATTCGAACGCAGCACCACACCATTCGCAGCTTCACGCATTAACCACTAGACCACTCTAGTTCTTCTGTATACTCCTAGAAAACCATCCTAATTAACATTTCCTTTAGTAAAATCAATATTAATTATTTAAAAAAAAAGAAAAGGTAAATTTCAAAACAAGATAATTGATTTTTCACCCCGCAAAAAAAAAGATAATTGTTTTTTCGAAAGTTCATGATATTTTAAGAAAAGTTCATCGATTGTTTTAAAAAGTTCATTGATTTTGAAAAAAAAACATCGATTTTGAAAAAAGTTCATTGATTTTGAAAAAAAAGAAAAAGTATTCATCTATTTTGAAAAAAAAATCATCAGTTTTGAAACTTAGTTCGTCCATTTTGAAAAGAGTTCATCGATTTTGAAAAAAGTTCATCGATTTTGAAAAAAAAAATCGGTTTGGAAAAAAAGTTCATCGATTTTGAAAAAGAGTTCATCAATTTTGAAAAGAGTTCGTCGATTTTGAGAAAAAGTTCATCGGTTTTGAAAAAGAGTTCATCGATTTTGAAAAAAAAGTTCATCGATTTTGAAAAAACAGTTCATGAATTTGAAAAGGTTCATCGGATTTTGAAAAAAAAATCAAGCAATTGAAAACTTCTCTCATTTAACAAAAAAAGAAAAAGAAAAAAACGAACAAAACCGTTCCAACAAAAGGAGAAAAAGGAACAGGAAAAAGGGAAAAAGGAAAAAAGAAGAAAGAAAAGAAGAAAACAATAAAGAAGATGTAAATGATCACATGTGATGTGAGTGGCGCGGTGGTTAGCGCGGCTCACCTAGAATGAATAGGTCGTGTGTTCGAATCCCACCCACGCTCGTGCCTTTTTTGTGGGATAAAAGCAGAAAAAGAAGGTAGATGGCCCGAGCCCAAGTCGCTGCAGGGGTATGCGCCCGTTAGTGAAAAGAACTAAAACGGGCGCAGCAGGCGCCGTTTAGGATTTGCCAGAGCAGCGTCCCTCTAGGACAGCTGGCCCGTCGAGCGAGAGATGGACGCTAATGAAGATCCGATGGCCAGAAACGGATAGATCACAAAAACGGACGGTCAGAAACGCAAATCGCTGAGAGGTCTCGCTTTAGGCTCAGTTTTACTGTCCTAAATTTTAACTAGGTGGATATGATATGATTGAATTGCCGAGGTGTGATTTATTTGGTATGTTATCGTTTACGTATGGAAGATGTCCCTGGTAGGTGTGTTGTCAAGTTGAATAAAATGGTCAGTAGTTTCAATTTAGATTTGTGAGTTGTACATCTATGGTTATTCTCCAGCGGTAGATCGTTTAGCTAACAAATAGTATGTACTTTTTGAGCGTCGTGGATCGGCTGTTTGATTCGAGCATTTGAGGGCTAAATCAGCTGGAAAAATTGTTTGTGTCTGGATCTAGCGTGTGACTACAAATGGGTTGTTCTTGGATTGATCATGTTGCTTGAAAATGTACAGTAAATTATATATGTTTCATTTTGGAGCCGCACGATGTAATTATAGGTGGTATCCCTTGAAGCTAGTTTTGTTCAATCTGGTGCTGGTTATGTATCAGAAATGTTAGTCCTTTTATTTTGAATGGGAATGCAGCACATGGTTTAGTGGAAATCCAGGCGTCACTGTGGCTTTGTACAAAAAAAAATGTAGAGTTATTTTTAGTTCTATGGTTAACCATATTGGCTTCCATGCATTGGCATTTGATAAACCATGTTGTTTTATCTGCATCTCCTTGTATCGTTCAGTATCTGGCAATATATAATTGATGTTGTTTTTATTGTGAGACACTGCTACAGGGTCAGCCTAGGGAAAGCACCTGATGAAAGGGAGATGAACCCCGATAGGAAGACAACGCTTGAATTGTCTGTCCATGCTTACGTAGAGAAGGGGGAAGGGCATGTTATCAATCCAAAAATTGGCACAACCTTTGACTCGCTGGATGAGGCTTATAAGTTCTAACACTACTCATGGGAAACTGGGTTTGGGATACGGCTAGCAAAAAGCAGGTTGAATGTCAAAAGGACGAGATGCATGCAAGAGATTGTGTATGCATTTGTGGTACGTGTACGTCTCTAGAAAATTTATGTCCCATGTAGTGGTCGTGTGATCAGTAGTCGAAATAAGTCTCAGAAAAGTGAAAAATCTATGTTTTTTGCAGGGTATATGATACATCTCCAACGTATCTATAATTTATGAAGTATTCATGCCATATTTACAATAATTTATATGGTTTTGGTTCACTTTTATATGGTTTGAATGAAACTAATCTGGACTGATATTGTTTTCAGCAGAACTACCATGGTGTTATTTTTTGGGCAGAAATAAAAGCTCTCGGATTGGGCTGAAAATTTACGGTGAATTTTTGTTGACCAAAAGAGACCCCCAAAGCTTCGAGGAAGGATCAGAAGAGCCACGAGGACACGCCAAGCTCAAGGGGCGCCCCCAGGGCTCGCCTACCGAGGTTGTCGCTTCCTCATGGGTCCCCCTGACATGAGACCGACGCTGAAAATTCCTATAAATATAGAAAACCCCAGACAGAAACCTAGAACTTCCGCTCCACCGCCGCAAGCCTCCGTTGCTCCACGATCTCATCTAGAGCCCTCTTCTGGCACGCTGCCGGAGGGGGAAATCATCGGAGGCCATCTTCATCATCCCGGCGGTCTCCATGATGAGGAGGGAGTAGTTCACCCTCGAGGCTGAGGGTATGTACCAGTAGCTATGTGTTTGATCTCTCTCTCTCTCTCTCTCTCTCTCTCTCGTGATCTTGATTTGGCACGATCTTGATGTACCATGAGTTTTGTTAATATAGTTGGATCGTATGGTGTTCTTCCCTCTCTATCTTGTTATGATGAATTGAGTCTTGCTCCTTGAAGATCTTTGTGTTGGATTTTTTATGTATGTCGAATAATTGACTCATGGATACTTGTGGTGACATTGGAGTATCTAGGTGACATTAGAGTTGATTGATGCGTATCATATGGTGTTATTTTAGTACGAACACTAGGGCTGTTTATGACACTTATAGGGATGGCTCAATAAATTGATCGGAAAGGATAACTTTGAGGTGGTTTCGTACCCTACAAACAATTTCATCTTATGTTGTCCGATAGATAGGAACTTTGATGTTTCGTTATGTTGGATTGAATATTGGACTTGAGAACACTTGATATATGTCTTGCATGTGGATACCTGAGGTGACAATGGGGTATTCTATTGAGTCACTTGATGTATGTTTTGTTAATTGCTACTTGTAGCTTGCGTTGGTATTTCCCCGAAGAAGGGATGATGCAGCACAGTAGAGATAAGTATTTCCCTCAGTTATGAAACCAAGGTTATCGAACCAGTAGGAGAATCACGCAACACCTCGTTAGCAGCACCTGCACACAAACAACAAATCCTTGCACCCAACGCAAATGAGAGGTTGTCAATCTCTCGGCGGTCAATTGCAAGATTAAATTGTATGTGATAGATAGATAGATAGAAACAAAAATACAAAATAAAATAAATAAAAGAAAATGGCAGCAATATTTTTAGGGTTTTAGTAATATGATTTAGATAGACCTGGGGGGCATAGATTCCACTAGAGGCTTCTCTCATAGAAAATAGCATACGGTGGGTAGACAAATTACTGTTGGGCAATTGATAGAAAAGCAAATAATCATGACGATATCCAAGGCAATGATCATGTATATAGGCATCACGTCCAAGATTAGTAGACCGACTCCTACCTGCATCTACTACTATTACTCCACACATCGACCGCTATCCAGCATGCATCTAGTGTATTAAGTCCATAAGAACGGAGTAATGCCTTAAGAACGATGACATGATGTAGACAAAATAAAATCATGTATGAATAAAACCCATCGTTTTACCCTTAGTAGCAATGATACATACATGTCATGTCCCTTTCTGTCACTGGAATTGAGCACCGCAAGATCGAACCCACTACAAAGCACCTCTTCCCATGGCAAGATAAATCAATCTAGTTGGCCAAACCAAATCAATAGATCGGAGAAGAAATACGAGGCTATAATAATCATGCATAAAAGAGTGCAGCAAAGACTCAAATAATTTCATGGATAATCTGATCATAAACTCACAATTCATCGGATCCCAACAAACACACCGCAAAAAGTGTGTACATCGGATAGAACTCCAAGAACATCGAGGAGAACATTGTATTGAAGATAAAAAAGAGAGCAGAAGCCATCTAGCTACTGCCTATGGACCCGAAGGTCTGTGGTAAACTACTCACGCATCATCGGAAGGGCAGCAAGGTTGATGTAGAACCCCTCCGTGATCGATTCCCCCTTCGGCAGATTTCCTGAGAAGGACCCCAGATGGGATCTCTCTGGAACAGAAACTTGCGGCGGCGGAAAAAGTATTTTGTGGACTCCCCTGAGGGTTTCTGATTTTTCTGGAATTTATAGTGCTGGAATTAGGTCAAATGGAGCTGGGTGGGCCCCACGAGGTACCAGGGCGCGCCACACCCCCTAGGGCGCACCCTGGTGCCTCGTGGCCCACTGCTGCATCTTCTGGCCCTCTCCCAAAGCTTCTAGTGTTTATCTTGTCCAATAAAAAATCTCCAAAAAGTTTCGTGGCATTTGGACTTCGTTTGATATTGATTTTCAGTAAAACAAAAACAGGGCAGAAAACAGCAACTGGCACTGGGCACTAGGTTAATAGGTTAGTCTCCAAAAATGATATATAATTGCGGTAAATGATCATAAAAACATCCAAGATTGATATTATAACAGCATGGAACAATCAAAAATTATAGATACGTTGGAGATGTATCAGCATCCCCAAGCTTAATTCCTGCTCGTCCTCAAGTAGGTAAATGATAAAAACAGATTTTTTGATGTGGAATGCTGCCTAACATATTCATCACATATTCTTTTCTTTTGTTGCATGGACATTGGACTTGAATGATTCAAAGCAATAGTCTATAATTTGACATGAACATATAAATACTCAAGCATGCTAACAAGCAACCATGTCTTTTAAAATATCAACGCTAAAGAAAGTTATCCCTAGCCCATTATGCTCAATCATTGATCCATTCATGAAACACACTCAAATATTAGCTACATCCAATGCACAAGTATGACAATAGTGCTCTCTTGTTGGTGCTTTTGTAAGAGAAGATGGAGACTCAAAAAAATTGCATAAAAGTAAATAGATAGGCCCTTCGCAAAGGGAAGCAGAGATTTGTCAAATGTGCCAGAGCTCAAAGCTGAAATTAAAGAGATAAAAATATTTTGAGAGGCATGCTTTTCCTGCAACGAAAACGACCGAGAATTCCCAATATTTTCCATGCTAGACACATCATAGGTGGTTCCCAAACAGAAAGTAAAGTTTATTTCCTTTCCACCATTCTTTCACAATCCATGGCTAGCCGTATCCACGGGTGCCCTCCATACCAACACTTTCCAAGGAATTTTGTTGTTATTAATTTGATTTCATGTGGGACTGGGCATCCCTATTACCAACCATTCTCTCATGCAATGACAAGTGAATAAACACTCATCGTGAGAATAACACACCTAGCATGGAAAATAATGGCCACCCCCTGCCGCTGCCTGAGCGGTACGGGCACACAAAACGGAAAATTATTTTGAAAATTAGAGTTGGCACATGCAAATTTACTTGGAACGGTATTGAAATACCGCATATAGGTAGATATAGTGGACTCATTTGGCACAACTTGGGTTTAAGGATTTTGGATGCACAAGCAGTATTTCCGCTTAGTACAAATGAAGGCTAGCAAAAGATTGAGAAGCAACCAACCAAAAAACAAAAACGATCATAAACATGCATTGAAAACAACTAACACCGAATAATGCACCATAAGTAGGATATAATTTCATTGCATAACTATTGACTTAACGTGCATGCATAGGGAATCACAAACCTTAACACTAATATTCTTATGAAATCACAATTACTCACTAACATGACTCACATATTATCATTTCCATATCGCAAAACTATTGCAAGGAATCACACTTATCATATCCAATGATCTATATGAAAGTTTTTTTTATATCCCTCTTGAATATTCATCACTTTGGGACCAACTTCATATCTTGTGCAAATTACCGTTACTATCATCATCTCTCAAAAAGATTTAAGTGAAGCATGAGAGTGCAAATATTTCTTCAAAATTTCAATCTTATCAATTCTCAAAATAATATAAGTGAAGCATGAGAATTCATTTCTTCAAAATTTTAGTCTTATCAATTCTCAAAATAATATAAGTGAAGCATGAGAATTCATTTCTTCAAAATTTTAATCAACTCTCAAAATAATATAAGTGAAGCATGAGAGTTTATTTCTTCAAAATATAGCCACCACCATGCTCAAAAAGATTTAAGTGAAGCACTAGAGCAACTGCCTAGCTCAAAAAATTTAAGTGAAGCACATAGAGTATTCTAACAAATTATGATAACGTGTGGCTCTCTCAAGATAGGTGTGTTCAGCAAAGATGATTGTGACAAACTAAAAAGTAAACAAAGCAAAGACTCATATAATACACGACGCTCCAAGCAAAACTCATATCATGTGACGAATAAAAATATAGCTCCAAGTAAAATTACCGATGGTTGGTAGAAGAAAGAGGGGATGCCTTCCGGGGCATCCCCAAGCTTAGACGCTTGAGTCTTCCTTGAATATTACCTTGGGGTGCCTCGGGCATCCCCAAGCTTTGGCTTTTACTACTCCTTATTCCTTCACCCATCGTGACCTCACCCAAAACTTGAAAACTTCAATCACACAAAACTCAACAAAACCTTCGTGAGATCCGTTAGTATAACAAAATAAATCACTACTATAAGTACTGTTGCAAACCCATTCATATTTTATTTTTGCATTAAACCTACTGTACTCTAACTTCACAATGGCTTATACCCCCCGATACAATCCATAGATTCATCAAAACAAGCAAGTAGTGCATCAAAAATAGAATATGTCAAAAACAGAACAGTCTGTAGAAATCTGAATTATGGTCATACTTCTGCAAATCCAAAATTTCTGAAAATTAGGACTACGTGGGCAATTCATATATCAATATTGTGTAAAAACTTCAGAAGGTTCTGACGTTCCAGAGAAAAACCCAAATTCGAGCACTGGACGCAAAACTTTCTGTTTCCAAACATTATCAATTATACTATCTTCCAAATCATCCTAAAGGATTTACTTGGCACCAACACTAATTAAAAACACAAAAACACAATCATACCAGTAGCATGACAGTGAAAACACACAATAACAGAAAAATTTATTCATTTCATTGGGTTGCCTCCCAACAAGCGCTATTGTTTTATTCCCCTAGCTAGGCATAATACATAGTTTCAAGTATTGTCATCTTTGGTTTCCAACTCCTCAATCACACATCCATTTTTCTAATAGATTTAACATAGGTGTTCCTCACCATCACACTTCTAGGCACAAAATCAAGAATTTTACTTTTGGGAATAGGTTCCTTAATTATACCAATGAAATCGGGGTGCACGCTAATCATTTTAAGATCCTCATTTCCCTTACTAGAAGTAGCACCATTGGTTTTAGGGACATACATAAACTTGCAATTCTTGCTAGGAGTAATTTTTTTCAATAGTTTTAGCAAAAGAAAAAGCGGAACCTAATTTATTAATAATTTCCTCCAACTTATCGATCCTAGCGGGACCATGTTCCACCCTTTCATTAATTATTGGTTCTTTCTCTTTTAGCATCTTAAGAGTAATACCTACTTTTGATCCAAATTGAGTGACATGGTTATGCATCTTTTTATCTAAATTTTCAATATGCTCAATGGTAGGCATTTTGTTTTCAATAGCATCTAACCTTTTCATAACATGTTCCAAGGTCAAAGTTGTTTCATTAATAGTAATAGGTGGTGATCCCACTAAATTTCCCATAGCATTAAAAGCATCCGTAGAGGGACACATCAAGAAATTCCCTCCAGTGATAGTATCAAGCACAAATCTATACCAAGTAGTAATTCCCACATAAAAATTGCGAAGAAGAATAGTGGAGGATTGCTTACGAGTTGATCTATTATGAGCATCGCAAATCCTATACCAAGCATCTTTTAAATTCTCTCCTCCTCTTTGTTTAAAATTAAGTACTTCATTTTTAGGGGTAATAGTAAAGAGCGAAGAACTAGCCATAGCGATAAAATGAGCAAGCAAACAAACAAGCAAACAAGAAAAAGGCAAACGGAAAATATTCTTGTATTTTTGTAAAAATGTTTTAGAAGTGGGGGAGATGAAAACGAGAGGCAAATGGCAAATAAAGTAAATGCAAGGAGATGAGAGTTTGTGCAAAGGTACTTGATAGATGTTGATGATGTCTCCCCGGCAACGGCGCCAGAAATTCTTCCTGCTACTTGTAGCTAGTGTTGGTATTTCCTCGAAGAGGAAGGGATGATGCAGCACAGTAGAGATAAGTATTTCCCTTAGTTATGAAACCAAGGTTATCGAACCAGTAGGAGAATCATGCAACACCTCGTTAGCAGCACCCGCACACAAACAACAAATCCTTGCACCCAATGCAAACGAGAGGTTGTCAATCTCTTGACGGTCAATTGCAAGATTAAATTATATGTGATAGATAGATAGATTGAAACAAAAATACAAAATAAAAAAAATAAAAGAAGATGGCAGCAATATTTTTATGGTTTTAGTAATATGATTTAGATAGACCCGGGGGCCATAGATTTCACTAGAGGCTTCTCTCATAGAAAATAGCATACGGTGGGTAGACAAATTACTGTTGGGCAATTGATAGAAAAGCAAATAATCATGACGATATCCAAGGCAATGATCATGTATATAGGCATCACGTCCAAGATTAGTAGACCGACTCCTGCCTGCATCTACTACTATTACTCCACACATCGACCGCTATCCACATGCATCTAGTGTATTAAGTCCATAAGAACGGAGTAATGCCTTAAGAACGATGACATGATGTAGACAAGATAAACTCACATATGAATAAACCCCATCTTTTTATCCTTAGTAGCAACGATACATACGTGTCATGTCCCTTTCTGTCCCTGGAATTGAGCACCGCAAGATCGAACCCACTACAAAGCACCTCTTCCCATGGCAAGATAAATCAATCTAGTTGGCCAAACCAAATCAATAGATCGGAGAAGAAATACAAGGCTATAATAATCATGCATAAAAGCGTGCAGCGAAGACTCAAATAATTTCATGGATAATCTGATCATAAACTCACAATTCATCGGATCCCAACAAACACACCGCAAAAAGTGATTACATCGGATAGAACTCCAAGAACATCGAGGAGAACATTGTATTGAAGATCAAAAAGAGAGAAGAAGCCATCTAGCTACTGCCTATGGACCCGAAGGTCTGTGGTAAACTACTCATGCATCATCGAAAGGGCAGAAAGGTTGATGCAGAACCCCTCCGTGATCGATTCCCCCTCCGGCAGATTACCGGAGAAGGACCCCAGATGTGATCTCTCTGGAATAGAAACTTGCGGCGGTGGAAAAAGTATTTCGTGGACTCCCCTGAGGGTTTTTGATTTTTTTTGGAATTTATAGTGCTGGAATTAGGTCAAACGGAGCTAGGTGGGCCCCACGAGGTACCAGGGCGCGCCAACCCCCTGGGGCACGCCCTGGTGCCTCGTGGCCCACTGCTGCATCTTCTGGCCCTCTCCCGAAGCTTCTAGTGTTTATCTTGTCCAATAAAAAATCTCCAAAAAGTTTTGTGGCATTTGGACTTCGTTTGATATTGATTTTCTGTAAAACAAAAACAGGGCAGAAAACAGCAACTGGCACTGGGCACTAGGTTCATAGGTTAGTCTCCAAAAATGATATATAATTGCTGTAAATGATCATAAAAACATCCAAGATTGATATTATAACAGCATGGAACAATCAAAAATTATAGATACGTTGGAGACGTATCATTAATCAACTTGCGGATTCCCGCGGTGACATTGGGTTAATCTATGCATAGGGGTTGATACACATTTTCGTCCTACTTTCTCTGATATAAACTATGGAGTGATTCTTTGTTGCACATTGAGGGATTGTTATATGATTCAATTATGTTAGCACTGTTGAGAGATTGCACTAGTGAAAGTATGAACCCTAGGCCTTATTTTTAAGCATTGATATAATGTTTTGCTCGCTATTTGCCACTTGATACCATGCTGTTTTTATTATTTCAGATTACAAAAACATATATCTACTATCCATACTATACTTGTATCACCATCTCTTCGCCAAACTA
The DNA here is from genome assembly GCA_039707655.1 of Elymus sibiricus. Classification (NCBI taxonomy): domain Eukaryota; kingdom Viridiplantae; phylum Streptophyta; class Magnoliopsida; order Poales; family Poaceae; genus Elymus; species Elymus sibiricus. Next base: position 64,850,735 of record CM077676.1, read on the forward strand.
GTGCACCTATGCAATTTACCATTGTATTGGGTGTGTTGGGGACACAAGATATTTCTTGTATTTGATTGTAGGGTTGTTTGAGAGAGACCATCTTCATCCTACACCTCCCACGTATTTATAAACCTTAGGTCATTCACTTGAGGGAAATTTGCTGCTGTCCTACAAAACTCTGCGCTTGGAGGCCCAACGGAGTCTACAAGAATAAAAGTTGCATAGTAGACATCAAGGTCTTTTCTAGCGCCGGTGCCGGGGAGGTGAGTGCTTGAAGGTATATATTTAGACCTTGCAATTGAATCTTTTAGTTTCTTTTTATCACTAGGTTGGTTTTATAAAAAAAACTACAAAAAAATGGAAGTGAAGTTGCATCAAATGCTTTACCTTTATGATGTGTTTCTTGAAAATGATGGATCGGAAAATTGTGCCAAAGTGTTAGAAGAAGAATTCGATAAAATGTTCGGCATAAAATCCTTGAATGATAGGCATGGTTGCAATGTTGTTAGTATGCTTTCTATGAATATCCATGATGCTAAGGATATGCAGAGCCATAAGCTTGGGGATGCTATGTTTGATAAAGATGACATTTTTAGTCCCCCAAGTTTTGATGAGCAAATTTATTATGATGATAGCACGCCTCCTATTTATGATGATTACAATGATGAAAGTGGGTTTGGAAGAGTTTCAACTTTATGTAGTAATGATCCACCTATTTTGGAGGGTGTTGAATCTTATTGTGATAATTATAAAAGTGGATTTGGAGAGTTCATGACTTTATTTAGTGATGAATCCACTATGCTGGAAAAGGTTTCAATTGATTATGACAACCAAGTTGCTATCTATGATGATTATTGTGATGACATGTATGCTATAAAGAATAATGATAACCATGAAACTTGTCATCATGATTTTAATGTTCAATTGGATTATGCCAATCAAGTATCACATGATAGTTATTTCATTGAATTTGCTCCCACTATTATGAATGAGAATAATTTTGCTTATGTGGAGAGTAATAAAATATCTATGCTTGTGGATCATGAAAAGAATGCTTTATGTGATAGTTATATTGTTGAATTCATTCATGATGCTACTGAAAATTATTATTAGAGAGGAACATATGCTTGTAGGAATTTCAATAATATCAAGTTTTCTCTCTATGTGTTGAAAATCTTGAAGTTGTGCTTGTTTTGCCTTCCTATGCTAGTTGATTCTTGCTCCAATAAATTGTTTGCTTACAAAATCCCTATGCATAGGAAGTGGGTTAGGCTTAAATGTGCTTGCCATGTGATTCATGATGCTCTCTTGCATGTCTCAATTACTATTCTTACGTGAGCATCATTAAAATCATCATGCCTAACTAAAAAGGCATTAAAAAGCGCTTGTTGGGAGACAAACCAATACTTATACCTACTGTTTTTGTGTGATCACATGATTAAGATACTGTAGTAATCATGTTTTATAGCTTTTATTTCAATAATGTGCCAAGTAAAGACTTTGGGATAGTGTGGATGATAGTTGATTTGATTCTGTGCAAAAACAGAAAGTTTTGCGTCCAGTGCAAAAAATTCTATAAATTACTGGAACGTGATAATTGGCTAAAATTTTGACACATGATTGATATACAAATTTTCTATGTTGTTCTAATTTTCAGAATTTTTAGAGTTGCATAAGTATGGTGTTTGTTCTGATCATTAAAGATTGTTCTGTTTTTGACAGATTCTGTTTTCAATGCATAGTTTGCTTGTTTTATTGTTTCTGTGGCTTATATTGGTAACATAAATTGTAGAAATGATATAGTATGGTAGGTATTATATGGGAACAATTATGAATCTTTTCTTGACAGTACCAAAGTGAATGACTTATGCATTATCATACTAACCATCTCACGAAGTTCCGTTAAGTTTTGTGTGATTGCAGTTTTCAAGTTTTTGGTGAGATATCGATATGAGGAGAATAAGGAGCGGAAAGACCCTAAGCTTGGGGATTATCAAGGCACCCCAATTTAATATTCAAGGAAGCAACTAAGCTTGGGGATGCCTTCCGGATGCCCCGGAAGGCATCCCCTCTTTCGTCTTCAACATTATCGGTACCCTCACTCGGAACTATATTTTTATTCGTCACATGATATGTGTTTTTCTTGGAGAATCATTTTATTTTATTTAAATTTTCTTTCTGTTATTTAGAATCATGGTTTCTATCTTTTGTTTCAATAAAAGTATCAACTATAGCCTTCACCATGCTTAGTTTGCACGTTCATGAGTTGCTGTTTCAAAATAGAAAGTTCTCCGTTATTGCTTGAATTCTACAGAAAATTCAGAATGTGATAAAATCTTGAAATTTTGACACAAGAAGTTATTTTAAATTCTCTACAGTGTGGTAAATTTTCAGAATTTTTTGAGTTAAATAAGTATGGATCTTGCTTCATCCTTTACAGACTGTTATGTTTAGATGGATTGCTGTTATGTTTGCATTGTTTGCATATGTTTGCTTGTTTAATGTTTCTTTTTGATGATAGGAGTATTAAATATGCAGAGGAATTTAGTCTGCAATGTTTAATTATAATTTTAGTGATTTGTTACAGCAGAGAATGCTAAGGTTTTGCATTGATTTATACTAACTAATCTCACGAGTTCTTGTCAAGTTTTGTGTGGATGAAGTTTTTAAGATTTAGGAAATCCGCGATATGAGAGGAATTAAGGAGACACAAAAGCTCAAGCTTGGGGATGCCCAAGGCTCCCCAAGTTAATATTCCAAGAAGTCTCAAGCATCTAAGCTTGGGGATACCCCGGAAGGCATCCCACCTTTCTTCATCAACAACTATCGGTTAGCCTCAATTGAGCCTAAGTTTTTATTTGTTCACATGATGTGTGCCATAATTGGTGTGTCCTTTTATTTTGTTTTGTTTGCTGTTTGAATAAAATACTTAGATCTGAAAGTTTTTATTTGGAGAAAGTCATCACATAGCTACTTAATATTTTAACTACTCATTGATCTTCACTTATCTCTTTTGGAGTAGTTTGTCATTTGCTCTCGTGCTTCACTTATATTCTAAGAGTAAATGTTTGAATGAATTGAATCTCATAAATCTGAAATTATGCGTGTTGCATATGCTTAGTAATATTTCACATTGGGTTTAGAAAGTAAAATCTATTGAAGTTTGACCATCACAATATTGGTCATACAAGCAATTCATGAATGATTAGTATAAGGAAGAGAACTTTCACATACAAATATATTATCTTGGACATCTTTTATGATTGTGAATACCCATTAATTATTTTCAAACTTGATCAAATTAGTTGAAGTTGGACAAGGAAGACAACGTAATGAGTTATGTTTGGGTATCTTTGCATAGAAGTTATATTGTTATGGATCCTCCAACATGTGATGCTTGTTTAGAATCTTTTGCTAGCCAAAATTTTTTGCACTAAGCAGGAGTACAGCTTGTGCATCCTAAATCCTTGAGCCAAGTTTCTTCCATGAGTGTCCACCATACCTACCTATATATGGTTTTACCCTGCCGTTCCAAGTAAATTTGCATGTGCCATCTCTAAATCTTCAAATAAACATTTGTTTTGTGTGGCCGTACCACTCATGGAGCGATGGGGCGGTCAATATCTTCCATGCTAAGTGAGTTATTCTCATGACGAGTGTTTATTCACTTGTCCTTGCACGAGAGAGGCTGGTAATTGGGATGCCCAGTCCCGTTAATCAAAAAGAAAAAAATATAATAAAACAAACTCCCCCTAGAAATTTGATTGTTTGGAGGGCACCCGTGAATTTGGCTAGCCATGGCTTGTGGTTGTATGGTTGAAGGGGAGTAAACTTTTCATTTCCGCATGGGAACCGCTGATACGTCCATTTTGCTTCATGTTTTGCTACTATTATTTATAGTGTTTCTAATCAATATAACACTTTGTGGAGCAATTCTAATGTCTTTTCTCTCTTAATATGCAATATTTACACAAGGAGGGAGATTGCCGGCAGCTGGAATTCTGGACCTGAAAAAGCTATGTCAGAGATACCTATTCTGCACATCTCCAAATGAGCTGAAATTTTACAGAGATTTATTTTGGAATAAATAAAAAACATAGAAGAAAGAAACACCAGAGGGGGCCACCCAGGAGCCCACAAGGCACCAGGGCGCGCCACCCCCCATCCCAGGCGCGCCACCCCCCACCCCAGGCGCGCCCTGGTGGCTCGTGGGGCCCTTGGCCAGCCTCTGGCCCCCATTTTCTGGTATATAGTCCATTTGCCCTAGAAAAAATATAGAGATGACTTCCAGAATGGTGCGCCGCCGTCTCGAGGTGGAACTTGGGCAGGAGCACTTTTGCTCTCTGAGGGAGAGATTATGCCGGGGATACTTCCCTCCAGGAGGGGGAAATCGTCGCCGTCGACATCACCAGCGATCCTCTCATCGTGGGAGGACTAATCTTCATCAACATCTTCACCAGCACCATCTCATCTCAAATCCTAGTTCATCTCTTGTATTCAGTCTTTGTCTCAAAACCTCAGATTGGTACCTGTGGGTTGCTAGTAGTGTTGATTACATCTTGTAGTTGATGCTAGTTGGTTTATTTGGTGGAAGATTATATGTTCAGATCTATCATGCTATTCAATACCTCTCTGATCTTGGACATGATTATGATTTGTGAGTAGTTACTTTTGTTCTCGAGGACATGGGAGAAGTCTTGTCATAAGTAATCATGTGAATTTGGTATTTGTTCGATATTTTGATGATATGTATGTTGTTGATTCTCTTAGTGGTGTCATGTGAACGTCGACTACATGACACTTCACCATCTTTGGGCCTAAGGGAATGCATTGTGGAGTAGTAATTAGAAGATGGGTTGCTAGAGTGACAGAAGCTTAAACCCTAGTTTATGCGCTATTCCGTAAGGGGCTGATTTGGATCCACATGTTTAATGCTATGGTTAGAGTTATCTTAATTCTTCTTTCGTAGTTGCGGATGCTTGCGAGAGGGGGTAATCATAAGTGGGAGGCTTGTTCAAGTAAGAACAGCACCCAAGCACCGGTCCACCCACATATCAAATTAACAAAGTAGCGAACGCGAATCAAACAAACATGATGAAAGTGACTAGATGAAATTCCCATGTGTCCTCGAGAACGCTTTGCTTACTATAAGAGATCGTTCTGGCTTGTCCTTTGCTACAAAAGGATTGGGCCACCTTGCTGCACTCTTTGTTACTATTGCTACTTGTCACTTGTTACAAATTATCTTGCTATCAAACTACTCGTTACCGATAATTTCAGTGCTTGCAGAAAACACCTTGCTGAAAACCGCTTGCCATTTCCTTCTGCTCCTCGTTGGGTTCGACACTCTTAGTTATCGAAAGGACTACGATTGATCCCCTATACTTGTGGGTCATCAAGACTCTTTTCTAGCGCCGGTGCCGGGGAGTGAAGCGCCTTTGGTGAGTGGAATTTGGTAAGGAAACATTTATATTACGTGCTGAAATTTACTATCACTTGTCACTATGGAAAGTAATCCTTTGAGGGGTTTGTTCGGGGTATCTTCACCTCGACCGGAAACAGAAATAGTTGCTCCTCAACCTACTTCACCTACTGAAAATATTTATTTTGAGATTCCTCTGGGTATGATAGAGAAACTGCTAGCTAATCCTTATGCAGGAGATGGAACGGTACATCCTGATATGCACTTGATCTATGTAGATGAAATTTGTGGATTGTTTAAGCTTGCAGGTTTATCTGGAGATGGAGTTAAGAAGAAAGTATTCCCTTTATCTTTGGAGGGAAATGCATTGATATGGTATAGGCTATGTGATGATACTGATACATGGGACTGGAACCTATTGAAACTAGAATTCCATCAGAAATTTTATCCTATGCATTTGGTTCATCGTGATCGGAATTATATATATAATTTTTGGCCTCGTGAAGGAGAAAGCATCGCTCAATCTTGGGGGAGGCTTAAGTACATGATGTACACATGCCCCAATCATGAGCTCTCAAAAGAAATTATCTTATAGAATTTCTATGCTCGGCTTTCTCATGATAATCAAACCATGCTCGACTCTTCTTCGACTGGCTCCTTTATGAAGAAAACTATTGAATTCAGATGGGATCTTATGGAAAGAATTAAATGCAACTCTGAAGATTGGGAACTCGACAAAGGTAATGAGTCAGGTATAATACTTGAGTTTGATTGTGTTAAATCTTTTATGGCTACCGATGCTTTTCATAAGTTTAGCACTAAATATGGACTTGACTCTGAGATAGTAGCTTCCTTTTGTGAATCATTTGCTACTCATGTTGATCTCCCTAAGGAGAAGTGGTTTAAATATCATCCCCCTATTAAAGAAAAGATTGAGGAACCCGTTAGTGTTAAAGAAGAAACAATTGTTTACCATGCTGATCCTGTTATGCCTACTGCTTATATTGAGAAACCACCTTTTCCTGTTCGGATTAAGGAACATGCTAAAGCTTCAACCGTGGTTAACAAAAGTAATATTAGAGCACCTAGACCCTCTAAACAAATTAAAGTTGAACCTGATGTTGCTATGGTTAAAGATCTCTTAGTCGATAATATAGATGGGCATGTTATTTACTTTTGTGAGGAGGCTGCTAGAATTGCTAAACCTGTTAGAAATGAATGAGATATGTTAGACAAGAACAAGCCTGTAGTAGGCATACCTGTTGTTTCTGTTAAGATTGGAGATCATTGCTATGGTGGTTTGTGTGATATGGGTGCTAGTGTGAGTGCTATTCCATTTTATTTATATCAAGAAGTAATGCATGATATTGCACCTGTTGAGATCGAAGATATTGATGTTACTATTAAGCTAGCGAATAGAGATACTATTACACCACTTGGGATTGTTAGAGATGTTGAAGTCTTGTGTGGTAAAATCAAATACCCTACTAATTTCTTAGTACTTGGTTCACAACAAGATAATTTTTGTCCCATTATATTTGGTAGACCTTTCTTGAATACCATTAATGCTAAGATTGATTGTGTTAAAGAAAAGGTTCAAGTTAAGTTTGGTGATATATCTCATGAGTTTAATTTCTCCAAGTTTCGTAGACAACCTCATGATAAAGAATTGCCTAGTAAAGATAAAATTATTGGTCTTGCTTCTATTGCCGTACCACCTACCAATCCGTTAGAACAATATTTGCTAGACCATGAAAATGATATGCATATGAATGAAAGAAATGAAATAGATAAGATGTTCTTTGATGAACCACCTATCCTTAAACACAATTTGCCTGTTGAAACTCTGGGAGGCCCTCCTCCACCTAAGGGTGATCCTGTATTTGAATTAAAGCAATTGCCTGATACATTGAAATATGCTTACCTTGATGAAAAGAAGATATATCCTGTTATTATTAGTGCTAACCTTTCAGAGCATGAAGAAAAGAGATTACTAAAAACTCTAAGGAAGCACCGAGCCACTATTGGATATACTCTTGATGATCTTCAAGGGCATTAGTCCCACTCTATGTCAGCACAAAATTAATATGGAGCCTGATGCTAAACCAGTTGTCGACCACCAAGGACAATTAAATCCTAAGATGAAAGAGGTGGTAAGAACTGAAATATTAAAACTTCTGGAAGCAGGTATAATCTATCCCATAGCTAATAGTAGATGGGTAAGTCCCGTTCATTGTGTCCCTAAGAAAGGAGGTATTACCGTTGTTCCTAATGATAAAAATGAACTCATTCCATAGAGAATTGTAACTGGTTATAGGATGGTAATTGATTTTAGAAAATTAAACAAAGCCACTAGAAAAGATCATTACCCCTTACCTTTTTATTGATCAAATTTTAGAAAGATCGTCTAAGCATACACACTTTTTTTCCTAGATGGTTATTCTGGTTTTTCTCAAATACCCGTATCACAATCCGATCAAGAGAAAACCACCTTTACTTGTCCTTTTGGAACTTATGCTTATAGACGTATGCCTTTCGGTTTATGTAATCCACCTGCTACCTTTTAAAGATGTATGACTGCTATATTCTCTGACTTTTGTGAAAAGATTGTTGAGGTATTCATGGATGATTTCTCCGTTTACGGAACTTCTTTTGATGATTGCTTAAGCAACCTTGATCGAGTTTTGCAGAGATGTGAAGAAACTAATCTTGTCTTGAATTGGGAGAAGTGCCACTTTATGTTGAATGAAGGCATCGTCTTGGGGCATAAAATTTCTGAAAGAGGTATTGAAGTTGATAAAGCTAAGGTTGATGCTATTGAGAAAATACCATGTCCTAAAGATATTAAAGGTATAAGAAGTTTCCTAGGTCATGCTAGTTTCTATAGGAGATTTATTAAAGACTTCTCTAAAATTTCTAGGCCTCTTACCAATCTTTTGCAAAAAGATGTTCCATTTGTTTTTGATGATGATTGTCTAGAAGCCTTTGAAACACTTAAGAAAGGCTTAACCACTGCACCTATTATTCAACCATCTGATTGGAACTTGCCTTTTGAAATTATGTGTGATGCTAGTGATTATGCTGTTGGTGCTGTTCTAGGATAGAGAGTTGATAAGAAATTTAATGTTATCCATTATGCTAGTAAAACTCTAGACAGTGCCCAAAGAAATTATGCTACTACTGAGAAAGAATTTCTAGCAGTTGTGTTTGCATGTGATAAATTCAGATCTTACATAGTTGATTCTAAAGTAACTGTTCACACCGATCATGCTGCTATTAAATATCTTATGGAAAAGAAAAATGCTAAACCTAGACTCATTAGGTGGGTTTTATTGCTACAAGAATTTGACTTGCATATTATTGATAGAAAGGGAGCTGAGAATCCCGTAGCAAATAATTTGTCTAGAATGGAAAATGTTCTTGATGACCCACTACCTATTAATGATGATTTTCTCGATGAACAATTAGCTGTCATAAATGCTTCTCGTAATACTCCATGGTATGCGGACTATGCTAATTATATTGTTGCTAAATTTATACCACCTAGTTTCACATACCAACAAAAGAAAATGTTCTTCTTTGATTTAAGACATTACTTATGGGATGACCCACATCTTTATAAAGAAGGAGTAGATGGTATTATTAGACATTGTATACCTAAGCATGAATAGGAACAAATCCTATGGAAGTGTCATTCTGAGGCTTACGGAGGACACCATGCGGGAGACAGAACTGCACACAAGGTATTACAATCTGGTTTTTATTGGCCTACTCTTTTCAAGGATGCTCGTAAGTTTGTCCTATCTTATGATGAATGTCAAAGAATTGGTAATGTTGGTAGACGTCAGGAAATGCCTATGAATTATTCACTTGCTATTGAACCATTTAATGTTTGGGGATTTGATTATATGGGACATTTTCCTAAATCCAATGGGAATACACATATTTTAGTTGCTGCTGATTACGTTACTAAGTGGGTAGAAGCTATCCCAACTAGTAGTGCTGATCATAACACTTCTATTAAAATGCTTAAAGAAGTTATTTTCCCAAGGTTCGGAGTCCCTAGATATTTAATGACTGATGGTGGTTCACATTTTATTCATGGTGCATTCCGTAAATTGCTTGCTAAATATGATGTCAACATAGAATTGCATCTCCCTATCACCCTCAAACTAGTGGTCAAGTTGAATTGAGCAATGGAGAAATAAAATTAATTTTGCAAAAACCCGTCAATAGATCTAGAAAGAATTGGTCTAAGAAACTTGACGATGCATTATGGGCTTATAGAACTGCTTATAAAAATCCTATGGGTATGTCTCCTTATAAAATGGTTTATGGAAAAGCATGTCATTTACCTCTGGAGTTGGAACATAAAGCATATTGGGCAATTACAGAACTCAATTATGATTTTAAACTTGCCGGTGAAAAGAGGTTATTTGATATTAGCTCATTAGATGAATGGAGAACCCAAGCTTATGAAAATGCCAAATTGTTTAAAGAAAAAGTTAAAAGATGGCATGATAGAAGAATTTAAAAACGGGAATTTAAAGTGGGTGAGCAAGTTCTATTGTACAATTCTCGTTTGAGATTCTTTGCAGGAAAACTTCTCTCTAAATGGAAAGGACCGTATATCATCGAAGAAGTTTATCGCTCCGGAGCCATCAAAATAAACAACTCCGAAAGCACTAATCCGAGAGTGGTGAATGGGCAAAGAATTAAGCACTATATTTCAGGTATTCCCATTAATGTTGAAACTAATATTATTGAAACAATTACACCGGAGGAATACATAAGAGAGACCTTCCGGAACACTCCAGAACCCTAAAAAGGAAGAGGTACGTGATACGGTAAGTAAACCGACTCCAAAAATTCCATAAAAATACTTTCTGTCAGTTTTGGAATATTAGAAAAAATACAAAAATAAGAAACAGCCGAGGGGACCCACCTGGTACCCACGAGGCACCAGTGCGCGCCACCCCCAGGCGCGCCCTGGTGGCTCGTGGGCCCCTCATGAGCCTTCCCGACTCCGTTTTCTCCTGGATTACTTGTTTTGCAAGATAAAAATTCTTTATATTTACTCCCGGATGTTTTGACCACCATATCGCAGAAATCTCCTCTGTTCTTATTTCGTGCTGTTTTCTGCCAGATTTTGAAGCCAGGCACCATGTCTTCTTCTTCCTCCAACAATGTGGGAGACGATGCTTGGTTGATGCCGATGGAGCTCAGGAGGAGGGAGGAAGGAGAAGTTACCATGGAAGAAGATGATGGAGATTCGCTCGAGGTCCACCCTCTGGCTTCCGAGAGGGGAACCCTTGCCGGCATCTCCACAATTCCGAACCCACACCGAGCCGTAAGAAGCACTTCAGGCCATGGGAATCCAGAGGTACAAGAAGGGCTTCCCCCTAGAAGGCCCTTGCACAGGTTACATCGGAACAATTTTCATAACTTAGTTCACAATTATGGGATCGAAAATACTCCTCGTATGCACATACCCTCCAATTGGGACATCTCTCGTCCGAGTGGAAGTGATGCAGGAAAGAACGCTTGGGGCCCAGAGAATAAGCATATAATGGCCGAAGTCCAAAGGAATACCGAGATGATACAGTATGTGCTCCGGGAAATCCAGAGCCTAAAGGAGATCCTAATTAATGTCGTGAAGGACAAGCCCACCACTTGGTCATCGCCACCATCACCGAAGAAGGAAACTTGAGTACATGGGTATGGGCACTCCCCTTGGCTTGTGCCAAGCTTGGGGGAGGTGCCCCGGTATCGTATCACCATCACTTTTATTATCTTTACCTATTTTTAGTTTGATCCTTAGTTATTTCATGATCTAGTTGAATAAAAGTTTAGTATGATCTATTTTCGAGTGTTAGCTTCGTGATCTATCTATCTATGTAATCGAGTTGAGAGTTATATAATAAAGAGTAGTTTGAGTTTTTTGCTTCTTTACTTTCATGTTTCAATTTCAGCAATGAATATAATCAAAAAGATCATATGCCAATCTTATGGAAAGTAATGACATTACATAAAGAAAAGTAGAAGTGGTAAAATTTATTGGAAGTTAACAAACATAGCATTAGTCAATGATGCAATTCATGAAAAAGTTAATAGGGAAGAGAAGATTCACATGCAAATACACTATCTTGGACATCTTTTATGATTGTGAGCCCCCATCAAGTATTTTATGTCAAATTGTTGACATTGGACAAGGAAGACAACGTAATGAATTATGTTTGTTCATATTCACATAGAAGTTATATTGTTATAGATCCTCCAACATGTGGTGCTTGTCCAATATCTTTGCTAGCCAAAAATCCGCACCAAGTAGAGATACTACTTGTGCATCCAAAACCCTTAAACCCAGTTTCATGTCATGAGAGTCCACTATATCTACCTAGGGATTGAATAAGATCCTTCAAGTAAGTTGTCATCGGTGCAAAAAGCAATAAAAATTGCCTCTAAATATGTCTGAACTTTTATTGTAAGGGAAATAAGCTTTGTACGAACTTGTGATGGTAAAGAAATAAAAGCGACAGACTGCATAATAAAGGTTGCTATCACAAGGGGCAATATAAAGTGACGTTCCTTTGCATTAAGAGCTTGTGCATCCAACAACAAAAAGTGCATGACAACCTCTGCTTCCCTCTGCGAAGGGCCTATCCTGTACTTTTATGTATTTACTTTTTATGCAAGAGTCAATAGTGTTCACCTCTACTTCCTTTTTATTTTTCTCTTTTGCAAGCATCATGTGGTGGGGAAAGATCTAGGCACATATATCCAGTTGGATATGAGTGATCATGAGTTATTATTGTTGACATCACCCTTGAGGTGAATAAGTTCGGAGGCGAAATCACAAGCCCCTATCTTTCTATGTGTCTGGCTGAAACTTTTTGCTCCATATATATGTCGTGAGTGTTAGCAATCATAGAAGACTAAATGATGGTTGAGTATGTGGACTTGCTAAAAAGCTCCTACATGAGACCCTTCCTGAAAATATGATGGATTGCAATTGCATTGTTGACTAAGAACATAGTTTGTTATTCTTCAGGAAAGTTTATGCCTTATACTTCATTGTTGTGATGAATTGTTACTTGCTCATGAGAAGTTTTATGATAATAAATATTGCTGTTATAATAATGATCATGATGCTACTATGTCCGTATTTTGTTTTTATCGACACCTCTCTCTCTCTCTAAACATGTGGACATGATTATCGATATCGGCTTTCGCTTGAGGACAAGCGAGGTCTAAGCTTGGGGGAGTTGATACGTCCATTTTGCATCATGTTTTGCTACTATTATTTATAGTGTTTTTAATCAATATAACACTTTGTGGAGCAATTCTAATGCCTTTTCTCTCTTAATATGCAAGATTTTCACAAGGAGGGAGATTGCCGGCAGCTGGAATTCTGGACCTGAATAAGCTATGTCAGAGATACATATTCTGCACATCTCCAAATGAGCTGAAATTTTACGAAGATTTATTTTGGAATAAATAAAAAAATTCTGGATGAATGAAATACCAGAGGGGGCCACCCAGGAGCCCACGAGGCACCAGGGCGCGCCACCCCCCCCCCTAGGCGCGCCTTGGTGGCTCGTGGGGCCCCTGGCCAGCCTCTGACCCCCATTTTTTGGTATATAAGTACATTTGCCCTAGAAAAAATATAGAGAAGACTTTCGAGACGGTGTGCCGCCGTCTCGAGGTGGAACTTGGGCAGGAGCACTTTTGCTCTCCGGCGGAGAGATTCTGCCGGGGATACTTCCCTCCGGGAGGGGGAAATCATCGCCATCGACATCACCAGCGATCCTCTCATCGTGGGAGGACTAATCTTCATCAACATCTTCATCAGCACCATCTCATCTCAAACCCTAGTTCATCTCTTGTATTCAGTCTTTGTCTCAAAACCTCAGATTGGTACATGTGGGTTGCTAGTAGTGTTGATTACATCTTGTAGTTGATGCTAGTTGGTTTATTTGGTGGAAGATTATATGTTCAGATCTATTATGCTATTCAATACCTCTCTGAACTTGGACATGATTATGATTTGTGAGTAGTTACTTTTGTTCTTGAGGACATGGGAGAAGTCTTGTCATAAGTAATCATGTGAATTTGGTATTCGTTCGATATTTTGATGATATGTATGTTGTTGATTCTCTTAGTGGAGTCATGTGAACGTCGACTACATTACACTTCACCATCTTTGGGCCTAAGGGAATGCATTGTGGAGTAGTAATTAGATGATGGGTTGCTAGAGTGACAGAAGCTTAAACCCTAGTTTATGCGCTATTCCGTAAGGGGCTGATTTGGATCCACATGTTTAATGCTATGGTTAGAGTTATCTTAATTCTTCTTTCGTAGTTGCGGATGCTTGCGAGAGGGGGTAATCATAAGTGGGAGGCTTGTTCAAGTCAGAATAGTACCCAAGCATCGGTCCACCCACATATCAAATTATCAAAGTAGCGAACGCGAATCAAGCAAACATGATGAAAGTGACTAGATGAAATTCCCATGTGTCCTCGAGAACGCTTTGCTTACTATAAGAGATCGTTCCGGCTTGTCCTTTGCTACAAAAGGATTGGGCCACCTTGCTGCACTCTTTGTTACTATTGCTACTTGTCACTTGTTACAAATTATCTTGCTATCAAACTACTCGTTACCGATAATTTCAGTGCTTGCGGAAAACACCTTGCTGAAAACCGCTTGTCATTTCCTTCTGCTCCTCATTGGGTTCGACACGCTTACTTATCGAAAATACTACGATTGATACCCTATACTTGTGGGTCATCAACCGCCAATAATGTGTTTAGCATGGAAGATATTGAAATCCTTAGTCGTGACGTTGACAAGAAAGGCACACCACCGAAAATGTATTCATGTCTGTATTAAGCAATGAGCTCTGGCACCTCTGCAAATCCATGCTTCCCTCTGTGAAGGGCTTATCTTTTACTTTTTCTGTTAATTTTATTTTTGGTGAGTCAATTTATTATTCCAACCTATTCTTTAGTTGGCAAGCATCATGTGGTGGGAAAAGATCCAGGCACACATGGCCATTCAAATATATTTGATCATGAATTATTATTGTTGACAATTATGTCTATGATAAATGAGTTGGGAGGCGAAACATTAAGCCCCTATCTTTCTGTGTGTTCGATGGATGCTTTTTTTCAAAAAATATGCTTTGAGTATTAGCAATCATAGAAGACTAAATGATAATTGAGTATGTGGATCTCTTACTTATACGTTGTTGAAAATAAGATGCATTGAAATTGTTTGGTGACTAAGACCATAGCTTGTTAAGTTTCGAGAGAATACATTGTTTAAACCATAACATGTGAATTGATTGCTACTTTATCAAGATGAGTTTTATGAGAAATAGTTGTTGTCATGATGCTAGGAAAAGTGATTGAAATTATCATTGATCAAACTTATGCACTACACTAGCATTCAAACTTATGCACTACGCTAGCATTAACCCAGGAGGGGCCGGGTTACCCTGTTGGTGACTCATAGCAAAGAGGCCAAGCAGGCCCAGGAAGACAAGACATGAAGACGGCGGTTCGCAGGCAGGCCTGTTGAAGGCCCAAGACCCGGAGGCGACTCAAGGTCCGAGGGTGTAAGCCGCCAGACGATGACTTGCTCTGTAAAGACTAGGAAATTAGAACCAGGGTCGGTTACGTTGTGTGACCCGACCCGGACTCTTGTAAGCCCAGGGCCTTCGACCTGTGTACATAAAGGCGAGACCCTGCGGCGGGTTAGACTTAGGAAAGACAAGTAGGAAGAAACCAAGTAATCGAGGGCTAGGGCAAGCAAGCCGCCCCTTGTAATCGATACACCAATCAATACAATATAAGCATGACATAGGCTTTTACCTCCACCGTGAGGGGCCGAACCTGGGTAAACTCGTGTCCCTCGTCTTGATCAACCCCTTTGAGTCCACCTCTTTAGCAATGGCCTCGAACCTAAGTCTTCGGACATCTGCCGTGACAAATCCATGACAGTTGGCGCCCACCGTGGGGCCAGCGCTCGATGGTGTTGAGTTCTCAAAGGGTTCTCTCTCAGAGATCGAGGGGTACGTGGTTGGCAGGATGACCGAGAATCGCTGCAGAAAGCTTTACATCGACGACGCCGGCCGGGGCCCCAAGGCCAACTCAATCGAGTGTGGTTTCCGGGTCCCCTTCGGCAAAAACCAAGTCTTCATCGGAAAGATTGGTGGATCTAAACCCGGGCCGGACACCTGCGCCGACATCGTCGAGCCGGCCCGGCGCGAGCAACCCGCCCGGCGCGAGCAACCCGCCCGACGAGTTCAACCCGCCCGGCGCGTGCAAACTGTCCGTGCTAAACCGGACAAAAAACATGTCTTCATCGACTTAACCCGAGGCACGAAACTTGGAGATTCCGTGTCGCGGAAAGAAACTCTCATCGGCTCAAAGGATGGATCCTCAAGTGGAGAGACGGAGTCGACCTACCGGCTTCAGGATGGTGGGCTTGGGGGCTACATTGAGCCTTACCCCAAGTCAGAGTGTCATGCAGGTCAGAAGATGGAATTCGATTCAAGCGAGCGAGGATATGAGGTCACAGGGCTTAAGCCGGCCCATCTCAATGGCGCGTCAAAACCAAAGCTGGGTATTTACACCGCTCTTTTTCACCCGCCTTGTGAGGCGAAGTTTGGGGACTGTTCTAATGGAAACATTGATCCGGAGCTTTATGACCCGGAGAACCCGGCGGCTTTCATTACACCGGGCTAATCACTAGTCATCACTGGCAATCTGGAAGCTAAGAGAAAGGTGGAACGCAATGCAGAGTTGATGGAACTACACGCAAGAATAGCTGGCATTCATGAACAAATGAAGGAAGCATGAGCTTGGGTGTGTAAAGAGTTAAACTATTTGAAAGCCAAAATTGGGCAGCTGGAGACTCGCCAAAGCATCATACCGGGTCATCTGAAGCATGATAGGAGCCCAGGGGGTCAAAACGCCAACCGGAAGCGTAAGCCAGCTGATGGAGGGTTGGAAAGCGTTGATGATAATAACAAGAGAGTCAAGAATCAACCTCGGAATAAGCGCCCAGAGGGAACTCACGTTAGGAATAAGTCGTGCAATTATGAAGAAGTGCTCAAGGCGCCTTGTCCCAAGCACAGTACCCCAGCCAAACCGGCCAATCATTCATGGGAAAAATGCTCCATCATGCGAGAGTTCCTTAGACAAAGAAGCGTTCAAGCCGCCCAAGAGTACAAGCCAGTATAATGATGACATGAACGTCTTACCCTGTGGGCTTATCATATTATGATCAATGGGATAAAGGCAGCGTTTCGGCTCTTTAGCCACTGTAAGACGGGTCATTTGGGGTGCAGACTTACCCCCTCCTGACCGGCATTGTAAGACGGGTCGTGGACCCAAAAAGTTGATTCCGTCAACAAGGTCAAAATTGGGGTGCAGACGAGTTGGCCACTCACCCCCTCTTTTGATAACCTCTCCAAAATTGGGGTACAGCAAGTTGGCCACTTACCCCCTCTTTGGATGACTTGTAAGAGCAGAGAACATCATGCATTGCGTCATACATCATACATCGCATCATACATTCCATCATACATCACATCATCATACTTACATATCATTCCGGTTTGCCAAACCGGGTCAGGGAAAGATTATGAAAGAAGCAAGATTATGAAAGGTCGTTTGGGAGCTTCTAACCCGCTGGGTTAAGCTTTAACCCTCTCGATCAGGCTCTTCAGCCACCGTAAGACCGGGTTAGATACCCAAAAGGTTGACACCGTCAACAAGGTCGTTTGGGGGCTTTTTAACCCACCGGGTTAAGCTTTAACCCTCTCGATCAGGCACTTCAGCCACCGTCAGACCGGGTTATACACCCAAAAGGTTGACTCCATCAACAAGGTCATTTGGCGGCTTCCAACCCACCGGGTTTAGCTTACACACCCTCTTGATCGGCTCTTCAGCCACCGCAAGTTTGAGTTAAAACCTGCCTGTATGCTGCTGCTGCTCCGCTGGGTGACCCGTCGAACTCTTGCCAGTTAATCTCGACTAGAGACCCTGAGCTGTTCAAAGTACTTGGCAGTCACTCTCAATAGGAACTCTGTACTGGTCAAGGTTAAATCGGCGGATCTTGTCACGTGAGGGCCGGCTTACGGAAAGCCGGGATAAACTCGCCCATTTGCTGCCGACTCTCCGCTCTGTGACTCGCCCAGGAGAGCCGGCATATGAGTTTTCGAACACAAAGGGAAGGGAAGACTATGAAAGACTTAACAGTTCCGGGTTATGCTTCTTCAAGCCGCCCTCGCAACAATGCAGAACATATTCTGTTTTGTTTTGTTTTTGCAGGTCTTGTCTCCTAAGGATAAGCCGGTCACCAAACCGGGTTACATCGTAACCTCTGCAAGCATAATAAGACTCTAAATAGCCAACATGGCTGGATCTTCATCCTGGTTTATCATAACCAGTGTCAAGTGATTGGGATTTTTTCAAGCCAGCTTGGAAAATTGATTTTTGAAGAGCTACCCTATCAGATATAATGCCGTATAATTGACCGGCTGTTGGTTTTCTTCAACCTGTGCTCTGCAATATACTGCAACACTCATGGATTTCTCAGATATATATATATATATGCCGGGTTGTACCACAGCTGCGGTCAAGGATTCATTCAACAAATTATGACAAGTCATATTATTCTTACAAAGTCCCAAGACACCGCAGGCAGAAGACCCGGCGCTTGGGGGCTGGCGCATTCAGTTATTCAAAGCAGATTATGAAGCCCAAATTTAAGACCCGGCGCATCATATACTGATGAGCCGGACTATCAGGTTTATCTCCTAAGATTAAGTCGCCATGAAATATGGTGAGCACATGATTGTGAGCAGAACACAAGATAGATATGACTGCAAGCAAGTTGTGCAGAGTTATACGTGCACGATGGCACGGCTCAGGCTAACAGGTTTTCCTACCTCTATTACAAAACTCCCCATGGAGCACAAATCACAACGGACTTAAGTCTTTATACAATTATCAGCCTCGGCAGCTCAGAAAGCCGAGTTATCAATTTCAGGCGCAAATGTTCAGCTCGCTAGCGGGTCATCCTTCTCCGGGTCTTCGATCTCCTCGATCTGAAGATTGTCCACATCCCAGTTGCAGCGTGTTAAGGCCTCAAACTGAGCCTGGTCGAAGAGGGGAGACGGGTCAAGATCAGGAGCAAAGAGCTGCTTACGACGTGCGGGAGTCAGATTCCTAGCTTCAAAGGTTGGGCCACGCACTCGTTTGTTTTCTGCATCATAAGCCACCTGGTATGTGGACAGGTCCATTTCGTTGACAAGAGTTGATGCAAGCACCCAGGAGTCTTTCATACACTTGGCGTAATCGGCTTCTGTGAAGACTGAGCCATCGTCCTTATTGGATGGAAACCCGTTCATCATTTCTTCCGCAGTTAGTTCAGGGGAAAAGGCCAGAGACCGGCTTAGAGCGGCCATTGCTCCTTTCCTGGCGGCTGACCGTTTGAGCTCCTCAATCTGCTTGGGCAGGGTGGATACGAGTTCTATCACCCCCTTCATGTGTTTTGGGATGCCCTTCTCAGTCAGCATCGCCTTGATAGTGCAAAGGGTCCCGCAGTACAGCTGCTCTACCAAGGAATATACTGCTTTCAACTTGACCATGCTATCAGAAGACAATTGGCGGCTTCATTCACCTGCAAGGTAGTTAGGCATTGTAAGCCACCCGCGCAGTTTTTCAACAAGATAAGGGAATCTTCAGGTGTTCAGTACTTACCAAAGATCGCAGAAGTCATTCTGGAGATGTGGCGCTTGAGAGTTTGCAGTTCCTCTGACGCAACGTTAAGCCGGCCTTCACATCGTCGACGCATTTGGTCAGAGCGGCTCTTTCAGATTCAGCTGTTTTCTTGTAAGCAGTAAAGTCAGCCCGGGTCTTCTCAAGTTCCTTTACAGCAACTCGCCATTTTTGTTCCAGCTCAGACCTGGCGGTTTGTTGCGAGGCAAGATTTTCTTTTACGCCGGTTAGTTCTGACTCGGCGGCTTCTAAGGCTTCCTGCATTATACAACAAAACAGTTCAGGAAGTTTTAAGTCATCAGGATGAGATTCATAGATTGATGAAGCTATTATATTACAAGTCTCAAGCAGATCGCAAGCAATATACTTGACACTTGGGGGCTAATGTCTGTGTTTTCTCTAAGTCTACAATGAAGTTCCGGCTCATCTTCGTCAAAGTTAAGCCGGCACTTGGGGGCTACACAGCGCTTTCCAATTCTACAATGAAGTTCCGGCTCATCATCCATATAATGACCCGGACTTGGTGGCTACACTTGGATCAACTCTTGAACTCAGTACCAGCTCAATATCTATATTAACCCGGTACTTGGGGGCTACAGGTATCGCAATTTGAAGTATGACAGGAATTGTAAGACCCGGCCTACTATTTGCAATACTAAACCGGCTCTTGGGGGCTACATAAGGGTATAAGGCTAAGCAAGAGAGGAGGAGTACCTCATATTTCTGCTTCATCAGTCCAACAAGCTTTAGCTCCATATTGCGGCTTGTGTTGAGGCGGTTTAAATAACCAGCGTGAAGATCATCCGCAGTCATTTTCTCCAATGAAGGAAATTCAAAATCATACTTTTCGGGTGAACTGGCTTTAACCTTGCCAGTATGCCTCGTCCATACATGAGAGGGAGATTGATAACCCGTCCCAGTAATGAGGACGTCCTCGGCGGCTGTTGGAGGACTGGGCGGTTGAGGAACAGCTAGTGGAGGGCTCTCAGGAGTCGCCATATCATCATCAGCCGGCTCAGAGGGCTGAGGAGCATCTGCAGGTGCATCTTGCCTAGCATCAGTAAGTTCAACATGAGGTGCAGGAGAATCCGGCTTAGCAGTCTCTGACTCTTGGGCAGTAGGAGCAGCTTTAGACCCGCCGGTCCTCCTTCGTTTTGCTTGAGCCCTGGAACACAAAACGGTTGTCAAATAAAGGACAAGATTGAAGGAAGGTATAGTGCAAGTACAAAAATGCATACTCTGGGTTGATCTTCAGTGGAGCCAGCTTAGATGCAGTTGAGTCGCCAAACGAAGGGGGCGAGTCCTGAAAACAAGTTACAACGGTAAGGCTGTAATGCAAGACTGTTAAAAATCAGACTTGGTTAAAAGAATACCTCAACAGGCCGCTTCCGAGGAGCCGGAGTGTTAGGTAAGCCGGCCATAAGCTCTTCAGAGTCGGCGCTCCGGGTCTGACGTCTGGAGGCGTGCTGTTACTTTTTCAAAAGAAAATTGGAGTCTAAGTAAGCAAGAAGATGAGAAAATGGGACTTTTCGGATGACCCGCCGTGTCTTCTCTGGGGGAAAATTTTCTAAGTCAGAGGAGATGTTGGTTACCTCAGGAGCATCTGCACGGCTTGTATCCGTTTCGTCCTGTGAAGAATTATTGTCAGTAAGCTGCACAAAGAGACGGCCAAAGGAGTCAAATTTTACCTCCGAGTCATTAGGCTCAGGGATTTCCTGAGCGGAAGGTCTTTTCCTCTGGGCGATAGTTTTACCCGCCCTGGGTTTCCTCACAGGAGGATTGAGCTTTTTCTTCCAGAAGGCAGATTCGGCCTGTGCATAAGCCACCAAAGAGATTAAAAGGAGCAAGTTAAAAGAGCAAGACAAAGATGACCAGTTTTGTGAAGGAGTTGACTTACAGGTGGAGCCGGGTTCTTGGAGTAAAAAGGTTTCAGCCCAGTCTTGTTACAAGCCTCTTGTTTTTTGCCGAGAAGACCCTTAACAGTAGTATTGATGTCTTGCTCTGTCAAGGGGGTGGCGTTGAAACAGAGAGGGTCATCGAGTTCACCCGTGAATTCGGACATGAGCCGGTCACGCTGGCTCAGTGGCAGGATTTTCCAGCCGACCCAGCACCGGGTCAAGTCGACACCAGTTAAACCATTTGCAATCAAAGCTCTGATCTTCACAAAGGACGCGGCATATTTTACTCTCTCTGCGGCAGATAGCCGGTCTGGGAGTTCTCCGGAGTTGGGAAGCCGGGTAGGACGGTAACCCGGCAGCGGATTTTCACCCTCTCGAGAAGTGTCTTTACAGTAAAACCAAGTCTTGTTCCAATCTTTAGGATGACTTGGCAGGGTAGCTGATGGATAAGGCAGATCTCTCCGCCTCTGGATAGACACGCCACCGAGCTCCAGGCTTGGTCCACCCGCCATCTCAGTTTGGCGGTTAACGTAATGGTAATCACGGAATATATCAACTGACGGTTCTTCTTGCAGATATACCTCACATAAGACTTGGAATTGGCAGATGTTTGTGACAGAATTTGGGCCTATATCCTGAGGACGAAGCATGAAAGAGTGCAGAACGTCCCGAAAAAATTTAGACCCGGGCGGGCTGAAGCCGCGGAGGAGGTGATCAGTGAATACAACTACTTCTCCTTCCTAAGGTTTAGGTTTTCTCTCTGACCCGGGAACTCGCCACTGAATAGCATCCTGAGCAGGTAACATGCCCGATGTCACGAAGTTTAGCAGAAGCTCTTCAGTGACTCCAGAGCCGACCCAATCGCAAGACGCCGTTGTTCTTGACATGATGATGGGTTAAGTTCTGAAATTAAGAGCCAACAGCATATTGGCGGGTTAAGTGAAAGAAGCAACTTCTGGGTTTTATGGCGAGTTATAAATTTTGTGCTAAGCCGCCCAAAAGGTGAAGGGAGAGTCAGTTATCAGTGGATCCAAGATGGCCCAAAATTATACTAAGTATAGGACAAATAGGTTTCACAAATCTGCAGCAGTGTTTACGGATCTACGAGCAGTTCAAAAACAAAAATAATTGATAAACCTAACAGACAGCAGAGGAACAGCTAGTAAAGAGATGCATTGATCCTGAAGAGAGATCGATCTACACAAGATACAGGGGGAAAGCTACTTGCTACCGCATTGTTTTCTGCTTCACGTTTGATTAGGATGTCACTTCTAGCCCGAAGAACAGGAAGAACTGAGATGAACTCCGACGAACCCTATGAACAGGACTGGTCTAATGTGAATCTAGGACAAGGAAAGAGGTTTACCTTGATGCTTGACTGAAGAGCGGAGGTGCGCCGCTGCTATCTGGTCCAGTCAGGTTGATGCAGCGGCCTGTGTCGAAGCTGCTGATGAGGAGCGGAGTTCCAGTTGTTGTGCTCGTCGAGAGGAAGAAGAAGGAGAGGCGACGGGGTAAGAGAGAGAAGGACAGCCCCCATGCCTATTTATAAGGAGAAGTAGGACAGTGAAACGGCAAGCCTGAAGACCGAGGAGACGACATAATTATCGTGACCAAGAAGGCGCCTCGATTTTCGGAATGGCGGTTTAATGCAAAGATCCATTGTGATGTCACTGTTGGATATGGCGGGTTATGAAAGTTTATTCGAGGTTGCGATTTCCGAAGAACCAAAGAAGACTCGCCAACCGGAGAGTGAAGATTGACATGAACAGGTTCAAATCAATCTGGGGCCTAATGTTGGGGATATAACCCCATGGTGTGACCCACCCAGGAGGGGCCGGGTTACCCTGTTGGCGACTCATAGCAAAGAGGCCAAGCAGGCCCAGGAAGACAAGACATGAAGACGGCGGTTCACAGGCAGGCCTGTTGAAGGCCCAAGACCCGGAGGCGACTCAAGGTCCGAGGGTGTAAGCCGCCAGACGATGACTTGCTCTGTAAAGACTAGGAAATTAGAACCAGGGTCGGTTACGTTGTGTGACCCGACCCGGACTCTTGTAAGCCCAGGGCCTTCGACCTGTGTACATAAAGGCGAGACCCTATAGCGGGTTAGACTCAGGAAAGACAAGTAGGAAGAAACCAAGTAATCGAGGGCTAGGGCAAGCAAGCCGCCCCCTTGTAATCGATACACCAATCAATACAATATAAGCAGGACGTAGGCTTTTACCTCCACCGTGAGGGGCCGAACCTGGGTAAACTCGTGTCCCTCGTCTCGATCAACCCCTTTGAGTCCACCTCTTTAGCAATGGCCTCGAACCTAAGTCTTCGGACATCTGCCGTGACAAATCCACGACAGGGTTCATAAGGTGTTCTTCCCTCTCTATCTTGTTGTGATGAATTGAGTCTTGCTCCTTGAAGAACTTTGTGTTGGATTGAATATTATGAATCTGAAATTGTTTGATGCGTGTAGAATAATTGACTCATGGATACTTGTGGTGACATTGGAGTATCTATGTGACATTAGAGTTGATTGATGCGTATCATATGGTGTTATTTTAGTACGACCACTAGGGCTGTTTGTGACACTTATAGGGATGGCTCAATAGATTGATCGGAAATGATAACTTTCAGGTAGTTTCGTACCCTACAAACAATTTCATCTTATGTTCTCCGATATATAGGAACTCTGATGTTTCGTTATGTTGGATTGAATATTGGACTTCAGAACACTTGATATATGTCTTGCATGTGGACACCCGAGGTGACAATGGGGTATTCTATTGAGTCACTTGATGTATGTTTTGGTAATCAACTTGCGGATTCCCGCGGTGACATTGGGGTAATCTATGCATAGGGGTTGATACACGTTTTCATCCTACTTTCTTCGATAGAAACTATGGAGTGATTCTTTGTCGCACGTTGAGGGATTGTTATATGATTCAATTATGTTAGCACTGTTGAGAGATTGCACTAGTGAAAGTATGAACCCTAGGCCTTGTTTTTAAGCATTGATATAACGTTTTGCTTGCTGTTTGCCACTTGATACCTTGTTGTTTTTATTATTTCAGATTACAAAAACCTATATCTACTATCCATACTACACTTGTATCACCAACTCTTCGCTGAACTAGTGCACCTATACAATTTACCATTGTATTGGGTGTGTTGGGGGAAATAAGAGATTTCTTGTATTTGATTGCAGGGTTGTTTGAGAGAAATCATCTTCATCCTACCCCTTCCACGGATTGATTAACCTTAGGTCATCCACTTGAGGGAAATTTGTTGTTGTCCTACAAAACTTTGCGCTTGGAGGCCCAACAGTGTCTACAAGAATAAAAGTTGCGTAGTAGACATCTGTACCCAATTGAAGGAGAATAGTCGTTCGTCGAGGTGTGGTTGCAATGCAATGATAAGGCTGTTACGGTCCAAAGATGCTGGTTGGTACATATCAAATCACAATGTAGGGCACAACCACCCGCTGTCCGTGACATGTGGGCAGAAAATACATTGGAAGTCCCACAGGCATATAGACAGATACACCAAGGATCTTGTGAAGCAGTTAAGGGACAATAATGTTGGTCTTGGGAAGGTTTTCAGCATTGTTGGCACTTTTTTTGAGGCCGTGGAGAATGTGTCGTTTACGAAAAGAGCACTGAAGACATTGTGCAGGAAGCTGAACAAAAGCAGTCAAACTTTGATGCCGTGAAGACAATGAACATACTGGCGGAGATGAAAGCTAACGATCCAGACTTCAACTACACGGTGCAGGTCAATGAGGAGAGCCAAATAAAGACATTAATGTGGGTGACGAGTAGAGGTTGCGATCAGTACAGGTGTTTTGGAGATGCAATCACATTTGATACCACCTACAGGACCAACCTGTACGACATGCCGTTTGGCCTTTTTGTTGGCATCAACAACCATTTCCAAAGCATAATTTTTGGCAGAGCCATGATGAGAGATGAGAATGAAGAAACATTCAAGTGGATATTCAGAGAGTTTGTCCGCATGGTGGGTGGGAAGCACCCACAGACAATACTTACAGGTGGGTGTGGCTATCCTAACAAAATTTTGATTTTGCATTCTGTTTTTCATGCTTGTTGTGTACGGTGGTATCTAATTGGTTCTCTTGTTTATTTTTTTGATGCAAAGTAGACCAGGCGCGATCTATGGAACTGGCAATTCAGGCAG
The DNA here is from genome assembly GCA_039707655.1 of Elymus sibiricus. Lineage (NCBI taxonomy): Eukaryota > Viridiplantae > Streptophyta > Magnoliopsida > Poales > Poaceae > Elymus > Elymus sibiricus. Next base: position 64,876,021 of record CM077676.1, read on the forward strand.
AACTACCGAATATTGTGCACCGTTGGTGCAAATGGCAAGTTCTCAAGAAGGCGAAAGATTCTATGGCGTACTTTGGAGCAAGAACAGTGACTTCAAGCTGAGTTCCACAAACTTGTCCACCACATGATCATGGAAGAAGAGTTTGAGGAGGCATGGAAGCAGATGTTGGAGAAGTACTCTTTGAAGAAACATCTATTCTTGACGCAGATATATGAGGTCCTTAATAAGTGGGTAAAGCCGTACTTCCGAGGGGTGTTCTGTCTTAGAATGACAAGCACTCAACGGAGTGAGAGTGCCAACCACCAGTTGAAGGGGTACGTGCCTCCGGGGTGCCCAATGCATCTATTCCTGAAGCAATTTGAGAAATTGCAATTTGACAGAGGGGCAGAAGAGAGTTTTCAAGAGAAAAGGACATCCCTGGTTAGTGTATTCTTCTTTTAAATTCTGTTACTTTCCTGTAATGCTTTATGTACTGCTCGACGCCACTAATAATTATTCTCATTTGTCCATTTGATCGCAGAGTGAGGTGTCTCTTAGAGTCAACCTGCCTATTGAGAGGCATACTAGCAAAGTGTACACCAGGACTATGTTTGAAAAATTTGGCGAAGAACTATATAAGTGTGGTGCACATGTATTGGATGAGGTGGTCCCTAGGAAGGTTTATAAGTCAACTCATGTGGAAGAAGCTACTAGGGAGAAGTGGAGCAAGGTTGAATTCATAATAGAAGTGAGTGCGGATGAGAGTTTTTTTAGTTGCGGGTGCGGGTACTTTGAACATGCTGGGTTAGTGTGCCGCCATGCCTTGCAGGTGTGTTTGCTGTTAAAGGGACGGTTAAATCTGTTTTCTGGTGATGCTTGCAATCTAAGGAGAACATCTTATATTTGTAATTTTTGCAGCTGCAGGTGATGGTGCACTTCCGGTTGCAGAAAATACCACCGAAGCACATACTGAAGCGATGGACAAGAGAAGCACGTGATACTCTTCCTGAATATTTGGTTAGGTATAAGAGAGATAGAGGACCTCCAGCTAGTGATACATTCAGGCATCACACTACGTACATGAAGACGCTAGAGTGTGTGGTGCTTGGCGATAGCAATGTTAAGTGTTTCGATGTTTTCATGGCTATGATGAAGGAGGTCCATGCCACTATGCTGCCGCTTACTGTCGATAAAGATGAAATTGGACTTGCAGAGAGAGAGAGAGAGAGAGAGGGAGAGAGAGAAACAACAGCAGATTGTAGCGGAAGGCAAATGGCGTGCTGCAAAAACATACCGGCTGTAACACCCCTATGTAATAAAGCACAGTGATCCTTTGTTAAACTTGCCAAGTCATCATCATTTGCAATGTTTGATCACAGTGGTTTAATATCTCATTCCAAATTCTGCCACTGAATTCAAATTCAATTGCAAGTCAAATTTGAAGTTGCTTAAAAGTTGCTGGAAAAATGTTCATCATTTAGCATAAATTCCAAAACAATTTATTGATAAGAAAATCAACATCACTCATATGCAAAGATGGACAGTAGCAATTATTTCAATGCAATTCCAGCAATTTAAAATGCAATTCCATTTATGAAAATTCCAAATGAATTCCTATGCCTCCCAAAATATTTGTGGCAGAGCCTAAAAATGCAAAGCATTTATTGGGCTTAGTCCCACATTTTTCTAAAATGATTTGGTTGCCCAAATATTTATTTTCCCCTCTATGTTTATTAAATAAAAGAGAAACGACAGAAAAGAGAAAAACCAGAAACTTACCTGGAGCTGGGCCAGCCGGCCCAGCCCAACTCACCTGCTCCCCTATAGGCTCCCGCACTCGTGTCGGCGCCGCCGTGGACAGCAGCTCGCCGCGCAGCTGCTTCTCGCCGCGTGGAGCTGCAGGGACGCCGTGCGGATAAGGCCGCGCTCCACCTGCCCCTCCCCCTCCCGCTGGCCATTCCTCTCCTCTCTCTCACGCGAGCTCGCTCGCTTCTCTCTCTCTCTGTCCTGAACGCCGCCGCCGTGCCCGGCGTCGATCCACGGCCACCGGCGCCGTCCCGTCCTCTCGAGCGGACCACGGGCTCCGCCGCATTGCCTGAATCGAGCTCGGCCTCGAGCTCTCTATTGCCGGCGATCTCCGGCGACTACGGCCTCCCCCTGCGCTCCCGATCACCCGAGGGCCTTCGTGTGCCGCGCTGTAAGCTCCAGCTCCCCCTCTGGCCCCTTGATTAGCCCTAGGACGCGCTGCGCCGCCGTTCCCGTCATAGCCCGTAGTGCCGCCGCCAGTGGACACGTCGCCGGCTCCGTTTCCGGCGACCACTTGGTTCGGCGCAGTCACCGTTAGACGCGAGACCCGAGCTCGCCGGTGTTTGCTCGCCGCTGGAGAGCTCGCCAGCGACGTTCCGGCCACTCCCGAGTCCAACCGGTAGCCCCACCGCGCGCGCGACGTCGAGCCGTGTCGAACGCGACTAACCACGGCCCAAACGGACCACCACAGCCGAGTTTCGAGCCTCGCCGGCATTCGGCCACCGCGGAGAGCTCGCCGGAGCTCTCTTCGGTGCCGGCGCTGAGCTGGCCGCCCACGTGGCGCCTCTGGGTCACTTGCAGCTGGGTCCCGCAGGGCCAAGTTGACCAGTTGACCTGGTAAACGCGATGTTACTGTTCAACTTAAGCCACTGACGTGTGGGCCCGCATGGTTAATTAACTGCTAACGGTTAATTAGGTTAATTCTGTTAATTAGATCAGACGCTGACAGGCTGGGCCCACTGACTAATCCTCTGATATGTTTAAATTTAAATCTGTTTTAACCCCAGAGAGGCTGGCACGTGGGTCCCACCTGCCCATCTGACCAGTCAGCTGGTCAGCCGACCGCTGATGTCATGCATGCGTCCCCCTGACGTCATATTCCATTTCTGGTAATTCTGTTAATTTAAATAATTCCAGAAATAGTTTAAAACTTTGAAATATCATAGAAAATTAACCGTAGCTCGGATCGAAAAACTTTCTACATGAAAGTTGCTCAGAAAAATCCCACGAGTCCGATCGTGCCGTCTGTTTTCTTATCGGGACCCTCTACGTAGGTGAACCCGCAACTTTTTGCCTGTTTCCGGTAGATGAATCGTGCCGTCCGATTGTAGCATGTCATGCTCTGTGCTGCATTTGTCTGCCTTTATTTATTGTTTCTTCTCCCTCTTCTTCTTCGATAGCCCCCGAGACCGACGCAGCTCAGGAGACCGACGATACCACTGACGATCCCTGTTTTGCCGCCGAGCTTGCAAGCAAGCAACCCCCCCCTTGACACATGCCTATATCACCTATTCTCTCTCCCTCCTGCTTGCATTAGAAATTGCTTCTACTACTGTTTTATCCTACTTCTGATGCATAGCCTGTCCTTGTAACTGTTATTGATACCTGCCTGTTATCCAAAATGCTTAGTATAGGTTGGATGGTAAACCATCTGTGGCCCCTCTTCCTTGCTGTAGTTGCCCCGCCTTAGTACCTGTGCCCAATCGATATGATCGTCGGGCTGAGACCAGTTCATCACCACACATTCCACCTAACTTGCTCGACACTGCAGAGCTAACATCGAGTGCCGAGGGTGATACCTCTTATCTCACGACCGATGATGCCTCTGTAGTTCAGCTAGTCGGTTGTGGGTTACCGAGGGTGATTCCTCTTCCCCACCTCCGATAAAGCTTCTGTCGTGCAACCCCGCTTGTGTGAACACCATCGAGGGTGATTCCTTCGTGTTCACCTTGTCGGTTACATCTAGTGGAAATCCAACGAGGGTGGTTCCTCGGATTCCTGCTTGATGTTATGGACACACGGTTACTTGCACTTTATTACTGATACCTGGATAAAGTCGGGTCGACCCCGAGGGGTACCCGCGAGTGATGTGGAGTCGGGTTGAACATGAGGGTACTGTAGGAGATATGCCCTAGAGGCAATAATAAATGTTATTGATTATCTCCCTGTTCATAATTATGTTTATGTTCCATGCTATAACTGCAATGATTCTCGAGTCTACAAATAAAATGAGGCTTGGAGGGAAACTCATGTGCATGTGTGGGATAATAAACGGTAAAATGTATTCCTAGTCTGGCCTCTAAGACTGGCTCAAGTATTGCATGATGATCCTGTTTTCCTGATCATGGGCATGGCTATGCCGGCAATTTTGAGGGCACAATTGTTGGTAGAACACTTGTGTTGAATCGACCCGATTGATGTTATGCTATGAGATACATTCGTCATAAGTTAATGCTTAACAACACAGGAAGTTAATGTTTGCATAATTCCTTAGACCATGAGAGTATCGAGTTTCTTCATGCTTGCTTCATGAACTTTGGGGCTTGTTAAACGTCATCCGTAAATGGGTGGCTATTACGGCGGCTTACGGGTTCATGGAAAAGTATGTCAAGTAACTTGATAGCTCAAGATTGGGATTTGCTCCTCCGATGATGGAGAGATATCTCTGGGCCCTCTCGGTGTTACGGTATCCATCATCGTCTGGCCAGACACAGGGTGATTTGATCACAGGGATACCGAAACACGGGAACGAGAAAAGAGAACAATACCGGCAACGAGGTAACTGGCATAGTGGACAAGTTGTTGATCCACGAGGATGCCAACATGTCTCACCTCGGGTATTTGTAACATATCGCGAAGCAACAGGAATAGCACACGGCAACTGGAGGTTCATTCGAATATTCATTCGTGTGGGTATAGGGATCAATATGGGTGTCCACGGCTCCGATGTTGATCATTGATCGGAAGGGGTTCTGGGTCATGTCTATGCTTCACCGAACCTATAGGGTCACACGCTTAAGGGTCATCTATCTGCTGAATACTAGACAGGGAGTCTGAGAGAAAATCACCGAAAAAGTTTCGGACGTAGGAAAAGTTTCGTACAGCGGAAAAGTTCCGCAGAGAGGTCACCGGATGAGTTCCGGTGAAACTGAAAAGTTGTTTCAGAGGATACCATAAAGTCAAATTGGTTTTGGCACATGCCTGATAATTCTTGGAGGGTGCCAGAATCATTCTGGAAACTTTCTGGAATTTTCCGGGATGAAAACCGGAAATGTTCCGGAGCTGCCGAAACCGCTTCAGATGCTTTTCGCAGATGAAAATCACTAAACCGGAATTGTTCCGTCTCACGTTGAAAATTATTTTGGTGGGTACTAGAATTGTTCTAAGCCCACATGAATATTTTCAGTTCGATCAGACGCTGAAAAATGTCGTCGTGAATAGTGAAAGTGCTTTTTGGGATATTTTTGGAAAGCCACCTTTTGGGGCTTTGCTCCAAAAGATCTTCGTGATGACATGGATGGATAGGGGCCAATTTTGGGGCCCCACATGAGGGTGTGGCCGGCCACATGGTGGACTCCTTCATGGAGTCCCCATTGTTCCTTGGTTTCACCTTTTAGGTCCTTGGGAAGGACTCCTTTCCATGTGGGTTTTGGGTTTTCTTGTAAAACCACCCTACCCCTTGGGTTTCCTATAAATAGGAGGTGTGTGGGCTGCCATAAGACACACTCTTGCTCTCATACACAAAGCCATGCATGATCTGGCATTCTTCTCTCCCTCCCAGCGAAATAGTTTCGTAGAGCCGAAAGGCTGTCTGGGTTCCGGCAGGAACTAGTTCTGGACGGCGAAGCCCTGCCGGATAGATGACACCGTATGTGTGCAACTCTGTAGAGAGATCGTAGTTTTGGTCTTAGTTCGAGAGTGCCTCCCGAAGGGCTGTCCGTGTGACCGTCCGAGTTTTGGAGGTCCTCCCGAAGGGCTGTCCGAGTGACAGTCCGAGTTTCGGAGGTCCTCCCGAAGGGCTGTCCGCGACACCGTCCGGGGGACTGTGTGACCGCCTCCCGGAGGGCTGTCCGCGGGGCAGATGAGGGTATACATCCTCGCGGTTGGGAGGTTGTAAAATCCTAGCTGCGGGGATCTGCACCGCCGATCGTCATCGACTCTACTTCCGCTGCGCTACGAGTCGGTAACGAAAATGATCAAACCTTGTATGCAGTCTCCATAGTGGTCCTGGGCTGGTGCGTAGGTCGGAATTTTTTTGTTTTCTGCTGCGTTACCCTACAGTGGCATCAAGAGCCGTGCTATGCGTAGATGCAGGTTGCGATCTAGAATACATAGAGATGTATGGGTGTTGCACAATATAATTAGGTAGTAGATGAGATCTATTGCTGAAAATTATTTGTGCGGGTAGCAGATGAAGTCTGTTACCCGATGTTCTTGTTGCTTCCCTCGAATTTGCATATTTCTGATCTTGATAACAGTATGGTGGAGTTTCAATGTTCTGGCAATCCGCGATCCTGATTGATCAACGAAGTGCTAACAGTTCATTGAATTCCACCGTAGTTAAAAAGAAAGATGAAATTTTGCAGACGAAAGGGCAATGCAGATGTGATCTGCACGGGGGTCACGCGTATGACGAAGTTTAGTATGGGGCTCGAGATTTTATTATCTTGTGTTTCATACACCCTGGAATGTTAATCTAGCGACTTGGATTATCATGCTTGATGATGGACGTTGGTAGCTTCGGTTTGTTTCGAAACCTTAGAAGCCACGTAAAATAAAATTTTGCATGGACCGATTAGAGGCGTCTAACTTGGTTTTGCAGGATGGTTTGCATGTGCATGTGATGTGGTATAGCAGTGTTCATAATAATTTGATTATGTATGAGATGAAGATATGATGTAAATTGATTAACATGACCTGCGTGTCATGATTCGGCATGATGGCTGGAGCCATATGATTGCACTTTAATGACCTGCGTGTCAACCTTATGTAATGCACTTATTTTATTAGCTATAGAGATAGCAATATTATCTGGTGCACCGACAAGGTGGTGGCAATCTTCGCGAAGGTGAACACCAACGCGAATGCCGAAGACGAAGAAATGAAAGACTTCTCCGTCAGAAAGGGCTATACCATATCATGCTATTATGAATTGCCTGAGATGTTTATCCCTTATGATGCACCCTTCTTGATTGCGCGGTAGTCGCTTTTATTAGGGTGATCTCTCACAAAAATATCAAGTAGATAGTGTTCTCCCAAGGGTAGCACCGTCACGGCACCTAACTTTTCGGGGTACGCCATGGATGCATGGGTGCGAACGATTAGGGATGTGTGAGGCGGGTGAGTTGAGACCTCGCAGCGAGATCACTTGGTTGTCTTGACGTTCAGGCATGAGTGTCATGAGCTCGGAACACACGCATCGAAAGATGAACAAGAGTCACATGGAGATGTGATCGGCAAGTTGGCCTACCGATTAAAATTCCCGTCATGAGATGATGATTCTATGGCGATGAATTGAAGTCTGGATCTTGTATCACTCAAAATCAATTATGAGAGATATTGATTTGAGTGGGAGCGCACTGTAGAATTAACTTGTTTAATTCTCAGTGCAATTAATTATGAACCCTGTCTAAGTGTGATTTGCATAATAGTTGTAGAATAATGGCTCGCGTTTCCACCTACCCTGTTAAAATTGAATAGCTGTTAAATATCTGGTTAAAACTTTACGATTGGTAACGTAATATGAGGATTGTCCTCAAGAGTGCCGAGAAGGACTTTGTCCTATCGCATGCTTTCGGTATTCTCCCGCTAATGCTATGGATCATGTGACTCTCGTCCTTCGATCCAAAAGCCAGAATTCCTTTTCAGTCAAAGTGCAATATGTTTGCTTCCATGAGACCCGAACTTCGAAAGTTTGGATAGTTATGTGATATTCATGGAATCTGAAAATCATTTTCAGAGAAAGACAAAGGCTAAAAGATATGAGATATCCAAAGCAATGTTTGTTTGCAAACTGTTAGTAAAGGAGTTTACTATGCATTAGACTGATAAGAGAGGGATCCAGGAGAACGCCTATCATATGATGAAAGGTGAATAAAACAACAACTTAAAGAGAAAGGAAGTGTCCAAAGGGTGTTAGTGAGACTTTCATGCCTAAGAAGTCCGGGGCTAACGCCACTCTTAAGTTGGATGCTTCTTCTGAGAGTAGGAGAAATACTAAAAGTTAAACTGTTAGAAGTATCAAGGCAAAAGGAAAGAAGACTGGAATATCCAGCTCATGTATGAATGTCATACAAGTTTTTGATGTATAGAAGGCTAGTCAAAGATATAGTTCTTGGGAATTATGGTTAAACATGTTAATCACTAATTCTTGGGTATTGTGAGTTAATCACAAAGATACCCGCTCGATTGCATTCTGTTGCAACTCGATGTAAGAACTACTATGGCCTGAAAGACTAGCCAGGAATGAGGTTTAGATACACACAGGGAACATAGTAAATGTTACTATACCTTCCATCGGTGTATTCCCTATGTATTTACTTTCATAATTCATTTTAGAGTTTTATACACTCTAGCCCATTGCATAAAGTATCTTGCAAGAAGGTTGTTCATAAGAGAACTTCTGATGTTCGGTGTTATGAATAACATAAGGGCCATACTTTCATTATGAATGAGATGTATGTTATGAATATTGATAATAATACATTACCTCTGTATTTACTTTTATAATTCATTTTAGAGTTTTACACTCTAGCCCTTTGCATAAGGTAATTTGCAAGAAGGTTATTCATAAGAGAACTTTTGATGTTCGGTGTTATGAATAACATGAAGGGCCATGCTTCCATACAGGATGGGATGTATGCTATGAATATTGATGGTAATATGATACATCCATAACACTGACGCTAAATGTCGCAAGACTAAAAGAATACCACACAAGTGTGGCACTGCATTTGGTCACATTGGAGAAACCCGCATGGAAAATTCCATTATGATGGATTTTGGAGTCATTTGATTTTGAATCATCTGACACTTGCCACTTTCCTCTGAAAGGTGAAGTGACTGAAATACCGTTCACAGGCCATAAGGAACGAGCAAAGAACACATTGGTGATCATACATTATGATGTGTGTAGTCCAATAAATGTTGTTGCAAGTAGTGGATTTATCTATCTTCAGAAATGACTCAAGTAGATATATGGATATTTACTTGTTAAGACGTAAGTCTGGATCTTTTGAATTCATTCATAAGGTTTTCAAATATGAAGTAGAAGTTATTGTAACAAGAAAATTATGTTTCTACAATTCGATTGCAGAAAGGAATATTTGAGTTACAAGTTTAGCGAATGTCTGATGAGTTGTGAAAAGAGTTTCATAACTTGCACTTCCCGGAACACCACTGCAAGTGGAGAGTCCGTGTAGATGTAATCGAACCATTTATGACATGGTAAGACCAAAGATGACATAAATAAAATTGCCATTATCCCTTTTAAAAGGTGATGCTTTAGAGGCTGCGGCTTTTACACTGAAAAGAGATCCATCAGGTCTGTTGAAATGACGTCATGGTATGGTACGCCCAACCATGTTATATCTTTTCTTAACATTTGGAATATGGGGCTTGTGTAAAAGGTTACAAACCTATTCCAAATCAGACAAGTGCTACTTTGTAGGTTGTCCCAAGTAATTGGGTATTCCTTCCTCACTATACCGAGGCAAATAGGTTTGCCGCAAAACGGTATGCTTTTAAAGAGAATAGTTCTTACAAAAGGTGAGTGGGAGGACAGTGCAACTCGACGAGATAACCGGTATCTTCGTCATCAGATCAAAGGAAAGGAACCTTGGAAGTGATTCCGGAGTTTCCTACTGCGACTGATACGGAAGTCTCTACAATAAAATGTATGGACTTCAGTCGAACTTGCAGCTGAACCCCGTAGGCAAGGCTCGTGCAAACCTCTCAGGTGCGCAAACGAGATATTGTTGTTGGACAACAGTATACCTACGATACACAAGGAAGCGTTGATGGGCCCTGACTCCGGAATTGGCTAAATGCCAATACAATCCGAGATAGTTTCCATATAAGTGATTCAAGATTAGAACCTTGATACACCTTTCGGAAGACTTAGAGTCTAAACGAATATTTATGGAACTAAAAACTGATACGGATAAAAATGTTTTATCCATAAAGCTCGACTTGTTGAAATAACAAGTTCAAGGAGTTGACTACGATGAGGTTGTTTCACCGTAGCGATGCTTGAAGTCGGTTCGGGTTGAACTAGCAATTAATACATATTTCAATCATGAGATATGAAACATGGATGACAAAAGGATTTCCATCTGATGGGAATGAAACCTAGGACTTGTATGTGATACAGTCCAAAGTAATTTGTCGATCCAGAGGATGCTAGTAAGTATGCAAACTTCAGAGTTCCAGCGATGGACAGAAGAGAGCAAAGTGGAGTTGGAATCATCGTCTTTGATGAAATGGTCAAAAGAGTTTGACTTCATCAAATGGGTATCGAAGATGCTTGTGATTCAAGAAAGTAAGTGGGAGCATAATAATATTTCTAAAAACCTTGTGTACTTGACACATTGTTAAATGGAAATAAATTTCTTGACACGAATTAGGACTTCACTTGAAAAATTAGTTTTTCGATGAAGTGCTTAGGCTAAATAGCCTTAATATTAGGCATGATGATCTATGGAGATAGATTTACCTAATGGGGCTAAGCTATGAATACATATTGACAAGGTGCTAAAACCTTTTAGCATTTAAAACGCCAAGGAGTGATTCTTGCCGAAGTCACATGGAAAGGGTTTTGCAAGACTCGGTGTCTCAAAACACTGATGAGCAAAATACATGATGGTGATTCCACACACTCTTGTGTTTGGATTAATCATGTATTCCATGGTATGTAAAAACAACCAGATATGTCCAATACTCCAAAGTTGTTGCGAGTATAGATACCATAGTGATCAAAGTACTGATCATGGGACAACAGTGAAAGATGTCATTAAGTACTAGAGCAGTACTGATGACATGGTTTCTCGCAAGTGGAGATCATGAAGAGTTCGTTGTAAAAGGTTACATCGATACAGTCTTCATCGATGCTCCATGCGATTTTCGATTTAAGTTGAGGGTTTTGTGATACACATCATGGTGGCACGGTAGTTGGAAATTGTTCCAAACAAGATACTGTGGCGAATTCTATAACAAAAGGCTAAGTATGTTGACGCTTTAGAAGCGACATAGAAGTTGTTGAATCATATAGTTCATTCATGAACTTAGTATGGTTCCAAGATGGCTTTGGTCTATGGGACACTATTGCAGATAGTTGCTCCATAGCTCAGTCTGAGGAATCAGGTTTCGACCAATGATTCACACATATGCAAAGCCAAGTCCACACAAAATATGAATTTTGTGAAAGCGTGAAAACGCGAGGATATGCAAAGTTACACACGGAGCTGAAGTTGTCAGATCCGTTGGACATCAGGCTATACCACAAGCGAAGCATATTTTACACCAGTATGCCATAGGTGTAAAGTGCATTAGCATTGACTAGATTATTGACTCTAGTGCAAGTGGGAGTCTGTAGGAGATATGCCCTAGAGGCAATAATAAATGTTATTGATTATCTCCCTGTTCATAATTATGTTTATGTTCCATGCTATAACTGCAATGATTCTCGAGTCTACAAATAAAACGAGGCTTGGAGGGAAACTCATGTGCACGTGTGCGATAATAAACGGTAAAATGTATTCCTAGTCTGGCCTCTAAGACTGGCTCAAGTATTGCATGATGATCCTGTTTTCCTGATCATGGGCATGGCTATGCCGGCAATTTTGAGGGCACAATTGTTGGTAGAACACTTGTGTTGAATCGACCCGATTGATGTTATGCTATGAGATACATTCGTCATAAGTTAATGGTTAATAACACAGGAAGTTAATGTTTGCATAATTCCTTAGACCATGAGAGTATCGAGTTTCTTCATGCTTGCTTCATGAACTTTGGGGTTTGTTAAACGTCATCCGTAAATGGGTGGCTATTACGGCGGCTTACGGGTTCATGGAAAAGTATGTCAAGTAACTTGATAGCTCAAGATTGGGATTTGCTCCTCCGACGATGGAGAGATATCTCTGGGCCCTCTCGGTGTTACGGTATCCATCATCGTCTGGCCAGACACAGGGTGATTTGATCACAGGGATGCCGAAACACGGGAACGAGAAAAGAGAACAATACCGGCAACGAGGTAACTGGCATAGTGGACAAGTTGTTGATCCACGAGGATGCCAACATGTCTCACCTCGGGTATTTGTAACATATCGCGAAGCAACAGGAATAGCACACGGCAACTGGAGGTTCATTCGAATATTCATTCGTGTGGGTATAGGGATCAATATGGGTGTCCACGGCTCCGATGTTGATCATTGATCGGAAGGGGTTCCGGGTCATGTCTATGCTTCACCGAACCTATAGGGTCACACGCTTAAGGGTCATCTATCTGCTGAATACTAGACAGGGAGTCTGAGAGAAAATCACCGAAAAAGTTTCGGACGCCGGAAAAGTTTCGGACAGCGGAAAAGTTCCGCAGAGAGGTCACCGGATGAGTTCCGGTGAAACTGAAAAGTTGTTTCAGAGGATACCATAAAGTCAAATTGGTTTTGGCACATGCCTGATAATTCTTGGAGAGTGCCAGAATCATTCTGCAAACTTTCTGGAATTTTCCGGGATGAAAACCGGAAATGTTCCGGAGCTGCCGAAACCGCTTCAGATGCTTTTCGCAGATGAAAATCACTAAACCGGAATTGTTCTGGCTCGCGTTGAAAATTATTTTGGTGGGTACTAGAATTGTTCTAAGCCCACATGAATATTTTCAGTTCGATCAGACGCTGAAAAATGTCGTCGTGAATAGTGAAAGTGCTTTTTGGGATATTTTTGGAAAGCCACCTTTTGGGGCTTTGCTCCAAAAGATCTTCGTGATGACATGGATGGATAGGGGCCAATTTTGGGGCCCCACATGAGGGTGTGGCCGGCCACATGGTGGACTCATTCATGGAGTCCCCATTGTTCCTTGGTTTCACCTTTTAGGTCCTTGGGAAGGACTCCTTTCCATGTGGGTTTTGGGTTTTCTTGTAAAACCACCCTACCCCTTGGGTTTCCTATAAATAGGAGGTGTGTGGGCTGCCATAAGACACACTCTTGCTCTCATACACAAAGCCATGCATGATCTGGCATTCTTCTCTCCCTCCCAGCGAAATAGTTTCGTAGAGCCGAAAGGCTGTCTGGGTTCCGGCAGGAACTAGTTCTGGACGGCGAAGCCCTGCCGGATAGATGACACCGTATGTGTGCAACTCTGTAGAGAGATCGTAGTTTTGGTCTTAGTTCGAGAGTGCCTCCCGAAGGGCTGTCCGTGTGACCGTCCGAGTTTTGGAGGTCCTCCCGAAGGGCTGTCCGAGTGACAGTCCGAGTTTCGGAGGTCCTCCCGAAGGGCTGTCCGCGACACCGTCCGGGGGACTGTGTGACCGCCTCCCGGAGGGCTGTCCGCGGGGCAGATGAGGGTATACATCCTCGCGGTTGGGAGGTTGTAAAATCCTAGCTGCGGGGATCTGCACCGCCGATCGTCATCGACTCTACTTCCGCTACGCTACGAGTCGGTAACGAAAATGATCAAACCTTGTATGCAGTCTCCATAGTGGTCCTGGGCTGGTGCGTAGGTCGGAAATTTTTTGTTTTCTGCTGCGTTACCCTACAGGTACCCGCGAGATGAATATGTGACACGGCCGGGCATTCTTAGCCCTTGCCGTAAGTCCACGAGATGGGGCGACGGGGTCACAGGATCTTTAGTCTCTGCTCGTTTTCGCGCGCTCCAAAGGCACTAAGGGTTATTATATGTAATCTGAGTAGGCCTCTGGCCTTTTCATGCTAACCAGCACATGGGAATAAAATGGGTACTCGGCACCATATGTATAAGCCGAAAGCTCTGTCAGACGTCCAGTTCAGCATTGCGGCACGGCAGGATCGGCGCCATCCAGGAGAGAGGTGGTGCCTGGATCTAACCATGTGCACAACGACCCGGAGTGCAAAGGGCGATGGGCCCAAGACCCCTGAGCACTTAGGAGGTAGACCGGCGGGGACCTCTCTGCTGAGCTCTAGGTAGGGCTGCGGTGTGTCGATCAGCCGAGGCCGGGCATGACCCAGGAAAGTGTGCCCGGCCGAAGTTAATCGAGCGTGTTGGGTAACAGTAGTGCACCCCTGTAGGGAAGTATATCTATTCGAATAGCCGTGTCCACGGTAACAGGACGCTCGGAAAATATCCCAATCTCCTATTACTAGAACTGGGTTAATATGTGGCTCCGGGATCGCTTTGTCGTAGGGAGTTGAGGAAGGATCTCTGGGCGATGTTGATACTTGTTGCTACTACTATATTTATGTACTAATCTGTACTCTTCTAATGCTGCAAGACCCTGAAGATGCTAGTCTTCGATAGGCTAGGCCCCTCTCTCTATTCTGGCATTTCTGCAGTCAAGTCCACATATACAGCCTTCCATTGATAATGTTGCATAAGTAGAATAGTTCTGATGTAAGTCTTGCTGAATACTTTGGATGAGTACTCACGGTTGCTTTGCTTCCTTTTTCCCCATACCCGATTATTGCGACCAGATGACGGAGCCCCGGAGCCAGCTGCCCCAGCAGCCGACGACGACTACTACCACTACTACCCCTCCGGATACTACTACTACGAGGAGCCGACCGACGACCAGGAGTAGTTAGGAGGCACCCAGGCAGGAGGCCTGCGCCTTTCGATCTGTGTTTTTATTTTGCCCCGCCCTTTTAAAGGCCTATCTGTTTAACTTTGTGTCTGTACTCAGATACCTGATGCTTCCGCTGATGCTTGTATGACATCGAGCTTATGTATTCGAGCCCTCGAGGCCCTGGCTTGTAATATAAAGCTTGTATGACTTTTATTTATGTTTAGAGTTGTGTTGTGATATCTTCAAGTGAGTCCTTAGGCTTGATCGTTTGCATTTGCGTGTATGATTAGTGCGCGATTAAGTCGGGGTCGTCACAAGTTGGTATCAGAGCCGACTGCCTGTAGGAACCCCCCTTTCCAACTCCTTGGCCAAAGTTGAGTCTAGTCTTTGAAAAATGATTTTTACTAACATGGCTATGTGGCTTATGAGCCTACGTCGCCAATGGATGGGACTAGGATCTTTTATTCCTCTTCCTTACTCTGGGACTCTGCTCTCTCTCCTATTCGGGTTAAAGTTTTATTAACTCTAACATTAGGTTCTCGTGATCACATCCACCCGGAGTTCTGAATATATTCCCCCCTTTCTTCGAGATGAGGGCCAGGATTCTGCTGCACAATATTCACGGACCGTAGGATCCTTTTATCGAGGATCCCCTGCATTGTTCCTTGCAGATTCCTCGCTTCAATAGTTTTCTCCGACGTTGGTGTAGCCTTTGCTATGCCTCGTTGTGGTACCTCTCCACCGTCTAGTTGTCTAGCTGCGAGTGTTTCTATGCTCGTACTATCCGTTTGAATCCAACTTTGTGCATGGATCTGTATGTCTTTATTGACTACTAATATGCATCTAATGCACTTCTTGTTCAATTCTCATGTTACATCCTGTATGACCTCTTACACATGTAGTTGTTCTTGCTAAACTACCCCTGTTTATTTGGTAGGATGGCTGACGATCCTCCACCTCCACCCTATATTGCTGCAATGATGCAACAGTTTGAGCTGAACCGACAGTTTATGACTGGAGTAAAGGCTCAGTTCCCAACTCAGAATGCTCAGCAACAGTCTGCCCCAATAACTCTGCAAGAATTCATGCGCCTCAAGCCGTCCACCTTCCGCAACTCGACTGATCCAATGGATGCCGATGATTGGCTCCGTGACATTGCCTTTCAGATGGAGTCGGCTGATGTTGTCCCTGACAGTTACGTCACCTATGCGACGTATCACCTGAGGGGTTCAGCTGCTCAATGGTGGCAAAGCCACAGGCGTATGCTGCCCGCTGGGATAGCCACCACATGGATATAATTTCAGTCAGCATTCCGTGCACGATACATTCCTCAAGGTCTAATGGACCAGAAGAAGAAGGAGTTCCGCAAACTCACACAGGGCAAAATGACTGTGGATGAATATCAGAGTAAATTCCTTGAGTTATCCCGGTATGCTGAAGATGACGTCGACACTGATGCTCGCAAGCAGGAGAAATTCCGTGAAGGACTGCACCCTGACATAAAGCTCGCACTTGTTGTCCATGACTGTGCAGATTTTGCGACGCTTGTCAGCCAAGCTTTTTGAGTTGAAACTGGTCTGACTGAATACCAGGAGTCGCTCCAACGTACTCGAGATGTGGGCTCATCCTCGGGTCAGCCTGCTCAGAAACGTCAAGTCTGGATCCCGCACAATGTTTATCACCGACCTGCTCCAACCCCAAGGCCGTCATATGTTGCACCTCATCTGCCTCTGCCGCCGAGACAACTAACGATTCAGGGTGGACAGCCCAATGCCACCGCTCCTCCCCATAATGATGGTTTATGCCACAAGTGTGGACAGCCAAGGCACCGTGCTATCAACTGTCACCAGAACCAGCCTCAGAGTACACCACATCCTCCTGTTGGTCGCGGGAAGGGCCGTCAAAAACATCCTTCTAGAAACGCTGATGCCAGACCACCTGCTAGTCAACTTATTCGTGTGAACCATGTCAAGATGGAAGAAGCTCGACAGGACACCAAAATTGTGATGGGTGCCCTTCTAGCGAATTCAATCCCAGCTTCTGTCCTCTTTGATTCTGGAGCATCGCACTCCTTCATGTTCGAAAGTTTTGCGTGAAGACATGATATACCTTTTGAGGAGATGTCCACCCCTTTAGTGATCCAGTCACTCGGGGCTAGGTGGCAAACTACCATGGTAAGCCACGGTAATCACATTGTGATTGGAGGATTGGTGTTCCCCGTGTCTCTCATTGCACTCAAGACTGCCGACATAGACATCATTCTGGGTATGGACTGGTTGAAACCTCATAAAGCGTTGATTGATTGTGCCACTGAAACAGTCCGACTCACACACCCTTCCGGCCAGACAGTCAGTTACTCAGCTCGGACAGTTCAAAATGCCAAGAGCTAGATTTATACTCTGAATGCGTTGAATGCTTCACCTCTTGAAGGAATCGAGAATGTTCCAGTTGTTCGTGACTTTCAAGATGTCTTTCCAGAGGAACTCCCAGGAGTACCACCTGCCAGAGCTGTTGAATTCGTTATCGATATGAAACCTGGCACTACTCCTATTGCCAAGATGCCGCCTCATGAACTCCTTGAACTTAAGGAGGAAATTGACAACTCACTTCAAAAGGGTTTCATCCGTCCCAGTTCTTCTGCTTGGGGAGCACCTTCTCTCTTTGTCAAGAAGAAGGATGGTACGAATTGTCTGGTCCAAGATTACCGACCTATCAACCAGGCAACCATTCAGAACAAGTATCCGCTTCCCAGGATCAACGATCTGTATGATCAGCTTGCTGGTTCCTCAGTATTCTCTAAACTTGATTTGAGGCTGGGATACCACCAGATCAGAGTTTGTGAAGAAGACATTCCGAAGACAGCCTTCGTTACTCGCTATGGTTCTTACGAGTACACCGTCATGTCTTTCGGCTTAACCAATGCTCCAGCTACCTTCTCCCGACTGATGAACTACATCTTCATGGATTACCTCGACAAATTTGTCGTGGTTCATCTGGATGATATCCTTGTATATTATAAGAATGAAGAAGAACATGCCAAACATCTTCGGCTTGTACTGGAGAAGCTGCGTGAACATCAACTATATGCCAAGTATTCCAAGTGTGAGTTCTGGTTGTCTGAAGTGACATATCTCGGCCACGTGATTTCCAAAGATGGCATTGCTGTTAACCCAGAATGAGTTCAGGCTATTCTTGAATGGACTCCTCCGATGAATGTCAAGCAAGTCAAAAGTTTTCTCGGCCTCGCAAGTTATTGTCGTCGCTTTGTCGAGAAATTCTCAAAGATTGCCAAGCCTCTGACTAATCTGCTTCACAAAGGCGTTAAGTTTGAGTGGACAGATAAATGTTAGGAAAGTTTTCAGACCCTCAAGGACAAGCTCACCTCTGCTCCAGTGCTTGCTCCTCTGGATTCTCACAAGGATTTTGTGATCTATTGCGACGCCTCTCGTCAAGGTTTAGGCTGTGTCCTGATGCAAGAGCGCAGAGTAATTGCTTATGCCTCGCGACAGTTGCATCCCCACGAAGAGAATTACCCAGTGCATGATCTTGAACTTGCTGCAGTGATATATGCATTGAAGCTGTGGCGACATTACCTCCTTGGTAACCGATGTGAGATATATACTGATCATCAAAGTCTGAAGTATTTATTTACTCAGCCGGATCTCAATCTCCGCCAACAGCGATGGTTGGAAACAATTACGGACTATGACTGTGGTATTTCATATACCCCTGGCAAGGCTAATGTAATGGCCGATGCCTTGAGGCGCAAGTCCTATTGCAACAACCTCATGATTCAGTGAGCTCAACCTCATCTGTATGAAGAATTGCGCCAACTGAACCTCCACATTGTTCCACATGGTTCTCTAAATACCCTTGTTATACAGCCAAATCTTGAGAAGGTTGTTAAACGCGCGCAAGCTAAAGATGCTGAAGTTGATCTCATGAGAAGAGATCTTCACCTTGAAAAGTACAGGGATTTCTCGCTTGCTGAAGATGGAACCTTATATTTCAAAGACCGCATTGTGGTACCTCGGTTCGAATTGATGACTGACAAGGTCATGAAGGAGGCACATGATACACCACTGTCTATTCATCCGGGGAGTACCAAGATGTATCGTGATCTCCGACAAAGGTACTGGTGGTCTAGAATGAAGCAGAATATTGCCCGATATGTTGCTGAATGTGACGTTTGCCGTCGCGTTAAAGCAGAACATCAGAAGCCTGCTGGAATTCTGCAACCGCTCCCTATTCCTTTATGGAAATGGGATAAGGTTCAAATGGATCTCATTACTGGCCTTCCCTAGTCACAGAAGGGTCACGATGCTATTCTTGTCGTCGTCGACCAACTCTCCAAAGTTGCACACTTTCTGCCAGTCAAGGAGACGATCACTGCTAGTCAGTTAGCAGAGTTATATATCTCCAGGATTGTATCACTCCTGGTATTCCGAAGGAGATCAGTTCAGACCGTGGCAGCCTCTTCACTTCACACTTCTGGAATAGTTTCCAACAAGCTATGGGAACTCATATTACTTGGAGTTCAGCTTATCACCCCCAGTCCCAAGGCCAAGTCGAAAGAGTTAATCAAGTGCTTGAAGATATGCTGCGTGCTTGTGTTATTTCATTTGGCAAGAAGTGGAAGAATCTCTCCCGTATGCCGAATTCTCCTACAACAACAGCTATCAAGCAAGTTTGAAAATGGCCCCCTTCGAAGTGTTATATGGACGTAAGTGTCGAACCCCTCTGAATTGGTCAGAAACTGGGGAACGACCGCTCATTGGTCCGGATATTATCCAACACGCAGAAGAGCAAGTCCGAATTGTGCGAATAAATCTCAAAGCTGCTCAGGACCGCCAGAAGAGCAACTATGATCGCAAACGATGGGGATTGACCTATCAACCTGGTGATCAAGCTTATCTGTGTGTCACTCCGATAAAGGGCACTCACCGTTTCGGAATCAAGGGCAAGTTAGCTCCTCGCTACATCGGCCCCTTCCGTATTCTCGCCAGACGTGGACATGTAGCTTATAAATTAGAGTTGCCATCGCAATTCTCTCACATCCACGATGTCTTCCATGTGTCGCAACTTCGCCGTTGCTTCAAGGAATCTCCGCACCGAGCTGTGGATCATGAGATGCTAGATTTGCAAGATGACCTATCTTATAAAGAGCATTCGATCCGCATTCTCGATCAAGCTGAACGTCGGACCCGCCAGAAGACTACTAAGTTCCTAAAAGATCAGTGGTCAAATCATACTGAAGATGAAGCCACTTGGGAACGCGAGGATCGCCTTCGGGAGGAATACCCCGATTTGTTTCCTTCTACCTCCTAAATTCTCGGGACGAGAATTTCTTTTAGAGGAGGAAAATTGTAACACCCCTATGTAATAAAGCACAGTCATCCTCTATTAAACTTGCCAAGTCATCATCATTTGCAATGTTTGATCACAGTGGTTTAATATCTCATTTCAAATTCTGCCACTGAATTCAAATTCAATTGCAAGTCAAATTTGAAGTTGCTTAAAAGTTGCTGGAAAAATGTTCATCATTTAGCATAAATTCCAAAACAATTTATTGATAAGAAAATCAACATCACTCATATGCAAAGATGGACAGTAGCAACTATTTAAATGCAATTCCATCAATTTATAATGCAATTCCATTTATGAAAATTCCAAATGAATTCCTATGCCTCCCAAAATATTTGTGGCAGAGCCTAAAAATGCAAAGCATTTATTGGGCTTAGTCCCACATTTTTCTAAAATGATTTGGTTGCCCAAATATTTATTTTCCCCTCTATGTTTATTAAATAAAAGAGAAAAGACAGAAAAGGGAAAAACCAGAAACTTACCTGGAGCTGGGCCAGCCGGCCCAGCCCAACTCACCTGCTCCCCTACCTGCTCCCGCGCTCGTGTCGGCGCCGCCGTGGACAGCAGCTCGCCGCGCCGCTGCTTCTCGCCGCGTGGAGCTACAGGGACGTCGTGCGGATAAGGCCGTGCTCCACCTGCCCCGAGCCCTCCCCCTGGCCATTCCTCTCCTCTCTCTCTCACGCGAGCGAGCTCGCTTCTCTCTCTCTCTGTCTCGAACACCGCCATCGTGCCCGGCGTCGATCCATGGCCACCGGCGCCGTCTCGTCCTCTCGAGTAGACCACGGGCTCCGCCGACGTCTTCTCCTTCCTCTCTGACCGCGCAGGCAAGCCGAAGCCCGCCGCATTGCCCGAATCGAGCTCGGCCTCGAGATCTCTGTCGCCGGCGATCTCCGGCGACTGCGGCCTCCCCCTGCGCTTCCGATCACCCGAGGGCCTTCGTGTGCCGCGCTGTAAGCTCCAGCTCCCCCTCTGGCCCCTCGATTAGCCCTAGGACGCGCTGCGCCGCCGTTCCCGTCATAGCCCGTAGTGCCGCCGCCACTGGACACGTCGCCGGCTCCGTTTCCGGCGACCACTTGGTCCGGCGCAGTCACCGTTAGACGCGCGCTGCTGCGGCATTTCGAGAGCGACCAACCGCGCGCGTTTTGAGACCCTACACGCAAGACCCGAGCTCGCCGGCGACGTTCCGGCCACTCCCGAGTCCAACCGGTAGCTCCACCACGCGCGCGACGTCGAGCCGCGTCGAACGCGACTAAACGCGGCCCAAACGGACCACCACAGCCGAGTTCCGAGCCTCGCCAGCATTCGGCCGCCGCGGGGAGCTCGCCGGAGCTCTCTCCAGCGCCGGCGCTGAGCTGGCTGCCCACGTGGCGCCTCTGGGTCATTGGCAGCTGGGTCCCGTAGGGCCCAGTTGACCAGTTGACCTGGTCAACGCGCGGTTACTGTTCACCTTAAGCCACTGACGTGTGGGCCCGCGTGGTTAATTAACTGCTAACGGTTAATTAGGTTAATTCTGTTAATTAGATCAGACGCTGAGAGGCTGGGCCCACTGACTAATCCTCTGAAAAGTTTAAATTTAAATCTATTTTAACCCCAGGGAGGCTGACAGGTGGGTCCCACCTGCCCATCTGACCAGTCAGCTGGTCAGCCGACCGCTGATGTCATGCCTGCGTCCCCCTGACGTCATATTCCATTTCTGGTAATTCTGTTAATTTAAATAATTCCAGAAATAGTTTAAAACTTTGAAAAATCATAGAAAATTAACCGTAGCTCGGATCGAAAAACTTTCTACATGAAAGTTGCTCAGAAAAATCCCACGAATCCGATCGTGCCGTCTGTTTTCTTATCGGTACCCTCTACGTAGGTGAACCCGCAACTTTTTGCCTGTTTCCGGTAGATGAATAGTGCATGCATACCTGCTAATAATTCCAATTTAAATCCTAAAATAACTAAAATGGTTTAGAGATACATTTAGGCAACCCTGCACTGCATTGTAGCATGTCATGCTTTGTGTTGCATTTGTCTGCCTTTATTTATTGTTTCTTCCCCCTCTTCTTCTTCGATAGCCCCCGAGACCGACACAGCTCAGGAGACCGACGATACCACTGACGATCCCTCTTTTGCCGCCGAGCTTCCAAGCAAGCAACCCCCCCTTGACGCATGCCTATATCACCTATTCTCTCTCCCTCCTGCTTGCATTAGAAATTGCTTCTACTACTGTTTTATCCTACTTCTGATGCATATCCTGTCCTTGTAACTGTTATTTATACCTGCCTGTTATCCAAAATGCTTAGTATAGGTTGGATGGTAAACCATCTGTGGCCCCTCTTCCTTGCTGTAGTTGCCCCGCCTTAGTACATGTGCCCAATCGATATGATCGTCGGGCTGAGACCAGTTCATCACCACACATTCCGCCTAAGTTGCTCGACACTGCAGAGCTAACATCGAGTGCCGAGGGTGATACCTCTTATTTCACTCCCGATGATGCCTCTGTAGTTCAGCTAGTCGGTTGTGGGTTACCGAGGGTGATTCCTCTTCCCCACCTCCGATAAAGCTTCTGTCGTGCAACCCCGCTTGTGTGAACACCATCGAGGGTGATTCCTCCGTGTTCACCTTGTCGGTTACATCTAGTGGAAATCCAACAAGGGTGGTTCCTCGGATTCCTGCTTGATATTATGGACACACGGTTACTTGCACTTTATTACTGATACCTGGATAAAGTCGGGTCGACCCCGAGGGGTACCCGCGAGTGATGTGGAGTCGGGTTGACCATGAGGGTACCCGCGAGATGAATACGTGGCACGGCCGGGCATTCTTAGCCCTTGCCGTAAGTCCACGAGACGGGGCGACGGGGTCACAGGATCGTGAGTCTCTGCTCGTTTCCGCGCGCTCCAAAGGCACTAAGGGTTAGGATATGTAATCTGAGTAGGCCTCTAACCTTTTCGCGCTAACCAGCACGTGGGAATAAAATGGGTACTCAGCGCCGTATGTATCAGCCGAAAGCTCTGTCAGACGTCCAGTTCAACATTGCGGCACGGCGGGATCGGCGCCATCCAGGAGAGAGGTGGTGCCTGGATCTAACCATGTGCGCAACGACCCGGAGTGCAAAGGGCGATGGGCCCAAGACCCCTGAGCACTTAGGAGGTAGACCGGCGGGGACCTCTCTGCTGAGCTCTAGGTAGGGCTGCGGTGTGTCGATCAGCCGAGGCCGGGCATGACCCAGGAAAGTGTGTCCGGCCGGAGTTAATCGAGCGTGTTGGGTAACAATAGTGCACCCCTACAGGGAAGTATATCTATTCGAATAGCCGTGTCCACGGTAACAGGACGCTCGGAAAATATCCCGATCTTCTATAACTAGAACTGGGTTAATATGTGGCTCTGGGATCGCTTTCTCGCAGGGAGTCGAGGAAGGATCTCTGGGCGATGTTGATACTTGTTGCTACTACTATATTTATGTACTAATCTGTACTCTTCTAATGCTGCAAGACCCTGAAGATGCTAGTCTTCGATAGGCTAGGCCCCTCTCTCTATTCTGGCATTTCTGTAGTCAAGTCCACATATACAGCCTTCCATTGATAATGTTGCATAAGTAGAATAGTTCTGATGTAAGTCTTGCTGAGTACTTTGGATGAGTACTCACGGTTGCTTTGCTTCCTTTTTCCCCATACCTGATTATTGAGACCAGATGACGAAGCCCCGGAGCCAGCTGCCCCAGCAGCCGACGACGACTACTACCACTAATACCCCTCCGGATACTACTACTACGAGGAGCCGACCGATGACCAGGAGTAGTTAGGAGGCACCCAGGCAAGAGGCCTGCGCCTTTCAATCTGTGTTTTTCTTTTGCCCCGCCTTTTTAAAGGCCTATCTATTTAACTTTGTGTTTGTACTCTGATACCTGATGCTTCCGCTGATGCTTGTATGACATCGAGCTTATGTATTCGAGCCCTCGAGGCCCTGGCTTGTAATATAAAGCTTGTATGACTTTTATTTATGTTTAGAGTTGTGTTGTGATATCTTCAAGTGAGTCCTTAGGCTTGATCGTGTGCATTTGCGTGTATGATTAGTGCACGATTAAGTCGGGGTCGTCACACCGGTGATGGTGAATCCAGTTGCTCAGGTGTAGGGGTGAATGAGAAGAAGAGGCAGAGGGGAATGCCGACAACAAGTAGAGACAAGGCTCCTTACGAGCAACAGTTGAAGAGGTCACGGTTTTGCACGATCTGCAGAGAGCAGGGCCACAAATGTACAACTTGCCCCCAAAGAGGTGATTTGCCGAAGGCTCCAAGGAAATTGCCAAAATGCACAAACTGTGGGGTGGTTGGACATTGGTGCAATACTTGCGGCACTATAAAAACCGGGCCAGTTGAGCCAAACTTCCTCTAGACTGAGTGAGTTTGCCACATGTTCTATGTAGTTAGCCTTGCAAATATGTGTTGCAAGTACTATCCTTTCATGCTCCAGACCTTTTATTTGTTACTTGCATTATCAAACCTTTTATTGGTTGCTTGCATGGTTTGGTTGATTTATGTAACTTGTCGTATTGTGGCCTACATGCATATTGCCTGGATCATATATGCTCTAGAATTTCACCTTGTTGACTTTAGTTTTAGTACCTGGGCTGATTCGCACGCTTTATCATGTTTTATTTTATCTCGATCTTGTGTGGAGCAAAAACAATATATTTTGTTGCCGTCCTCTCTTAATGTATTAATCAGTTTGTGTCAAATCAGTACTCAGATTGGGTCAATTAAAACAGTTGTTACCTGCAAAAACTGATGAGCTGTGTTGAAACAAGCTGTCAGCTTGCTTAGTTCTCTTAAGATATTGTTGTGAGGGGTGATGCTTCCACACTTGTCCATCTGCTCTATGGGGGCGTTGCTTGCTTTAAGCTTATCACGTATGGCATGGCATCCGAAGTCAAATTTCTCTAGACAAGGACCGTGTTGTTGTGATCAATGAGGTGACAAGGCAAGTGGTGTAGCTTACCATAGGGTGCTCCATTGCACTCTGAACCGGGTGGCAGGGGTGAGCACGCCACCTCTGTCTTGCACAGGTGTCATTCAATTTTGAAACGGTCCTTCTCTGTTTTTGTTGATTGTTCCGTTATGGGTCCAAGCAAATACTATGTTTCAGCAGCTTTTAGGCTGTGTGTGCCTTTGTCACTGAATGATGCTCCTACCCGTGTGTACTCAATACAAGCTTCAGATGGTTCAACTCCTTCCCCTTGTATGGTTAGATTGCCGCATGGGATGCCAAACACATAGTTAAGATTCTTTTCAACCAAATCCAACACACCTTGTGACTCCAGGTTGAGGGTGCAAGAATCTTAATCCACTCTGTGCATTAAATAAGTGTTGTACTTCAAGCTAATCTTCTGCCATGACTTCACCTCTAGCATTCCACCAAAACCGATTTCCCTAACTAACTGGCGCTTGAATTCACTGGACTGTGCTATTCACTGGAAAAAAAATAGCGCGCTATAGAGCTGCTAATAGCACGCTATAGCGTGTAGAGAATTGTCTCGCTAAATTGATCAGTGTACAATGTCTCGTTAATAGCATGCTATAGCGCGCTAACATCATATTTTCGGGGGCGGCGCTATTTTGTATAGCGCGCTATTTTTTCCTTGGGCTATTACTGACCCAGCCTTGAGCAAAGATAACCTAGAGGTGAAGCATGGTGTGCTAACTACTCCAGTAGAACAGCATGAACCATCCCCATCGCTGTTCCAATCTTCAGGAGATTGGTCGCGGTTTTCTACACGATGGATGACCATCTCTGCTTGTATTCCACTAAACAGTCCTGCCATTTTCTCCCTCCCCTCCTAACTGCTGCTGGCGGTACTAGTAAACCTAAAGACATGGACGGCGATTTATATTGGGATCCATCCGCCAAAATATGAACAAGGCATGAACATGCCGGGGGCAAAGCACACAAAAGTGCGGGGATTAGAGTTCGGTGCCTCTTCCGTGTTGGCCGAGATCCTCGAGAACTGCCCTCGCGCAATGCCGCCAAACGGGAAACCTCGCCGTCCTAGGGCAGCTCGGCGGCGAGGCACAAGCTACCGCACCTGGTTCTGTGGGAGGGGTGCTCCTTCCGGGGAGAAGAACAGAGAGACCCAGCGCTCAGTTGGTTGGGTGGAGGTAGATGACAATAGGGGATGGGTGATGTGGGGGATAGTAAATTCATAGAGGTGACAAGACTGGGAAAGTGGAACACAGTACACGGAGGATAGCTGTACCACTGCAACGAGCATCTCTCTGCAACTAAGCCTAATTAGGAACACTTTTACATTAGCATGCAGCCATGCCGTGGTTAGATATAAAACACGCATGTAACTGCAGTACTCCGGTCCATCAGACTGGTACACATGGCCAAAGAATGGAGTTAACAAAAATTGTTAAACGTCTTTCAGCAGAAACTGCCAAGCGAAAGGCTGCCTAATCCTATGTACCTAAGAGATTTATCTTCACTACATTATTTA
Source organism: Elymus sibiricus (assembly GCA_039707655.1). NCBI lineage: Eukaryota > Viridiplantae > Streptophyta > Magnoliopsida > Poales > Poaceae > Elymus > Elymus sibiricus. The sequence continues at coordinate 64,902,406 of CM077676.1, forward strand.
TCTCTACATGCAAGCTATCCACATAAGCAGGCCATCCACATCATCATCCCATTACAGGCTTACAGGTGGGACAATCCTATATACCTACTCATAGTAGTGTCAAAAATGATCTTATATTTTGAGACGGAGAGAGTAAGAGATTCATCTCCACTACATTATTTATCTCTACATGCAAGCTATCCACATCAGCAGGCCATCCACATCATCGTCCCACTACAGGCTTACAGGTGGGCCCGACCAGAAGTTCACCAGCGTAGACAAGTATAAAGAACGGCCACATCAGCGTTCAGTTACAAACGGACAGGAGGACGGACCAGCGCTACACATGGACGTCAATCTCCGTCCCACCCACCTCATCCGTTCTCTCTCAGCTGTGAACCCGACGACAAAACCCACCGAGTTACTTCTCCCCAAAAGGAAGGGACCGACCTTTCCCGGATCCACTTTCCCCCAATTTTTTCCCACGCCGGCGGTCAGACCAGAGGAGCTGGTTCACGACGTTGTTCTGCTCCAAGCCCTCGTCGCGCCGCGGCCTCCCCACGCCGATGGTCAGAGCCGGAGGACCTCCTCATGTCCTTGCTCTGCTCCGGACCGTCCTGCCTTGGACAGATCGGACATGGCCATCCCGGCGCGGCCCCAGTTCCAGCGGGATCAGAAAGGATAAGCTCGCTAGCCTCGCCCAACCTTCTCGCCACCCATATCAAGGTCTGTAATAACCTGAGGAGCTCCCCCATCCCGTTGTTGTGCTACGTGCCCTCATCGCGTCGGCGGCCACAGACGCATCTGGTGCGGTCTTCCTGGTCGCGGCCTTTGTTCCAGCAGGATGAGATGGGCAAGGAGAAGCTCGCCGGCCTCTCCTGCCTCATCGCCGCTGCCATTAAGGCCCGCAAGACGCCCCCACGCTGCCGATTTCGTCAGTGTGCGTGTGCTGCCGGTCTGCTCCGGGATGCTGGTCTTCTTTTTTTTTTTTTTTTTTTTTTTTTGAGGAAAGGGATGCTGGTCTTCTGGCCTACCGTGCTTGCGTCCGTTTCCAGCGGCACTCACTCCCTCAAAAAATAAAAGAAAAAAAATGGCAAGTAGGCATGCAACCCATGGAACCTAGCACATCAATGCATCCAACCTTCTACAAATTCTGTTGAAAGAAATCGAGAGACAAACGAGAGAGATGACAAAAATGATTCAACTGCCTTTATTGATGATGTACTTGTGCTTATATACAATGGGAAAAGACATGACGGTTCGGTAGGGGTGCCTCCACGGGAAGCAACTGCCGTGACGGTTCGAAACCGCACGACCAATGAGGAGCGGGGATTATCCCCTTAATAACCACCAGGTTATTATTTCTAACACTCCCCCTAATCACCGCTTGTCATAAGAATCCATCATCTTGATTAAGTCTCCTCCAAAAACCCTGTGGGAAAAATATGAGGAGTAGTGTAGGATATGTTGCTAAAACTCCTTCAAACCCAGTGGGAAAAATAAGGAGAAAATGATGCAACATATAATGGTTATTGTCTCTTTTAACTCAATACGAGAAAACTCATAGAGTTTAGAGGACAATAAGTATGTCGTATATACTTTCTTAAAAACCCCGGTGGGGAAAACAGAAAATATGACATATGGTCTTGTGTTGATATTACCTCATTAAAAACCTTTATGAGAACCTATAAAGTAAACTCATGAAGGGAAAAAGAGTATAATATGATGCTTTTAACAGGAACAATTCAGGAAGATACTCCCCCGATTCTTGCATATTCCGAAGTCGTCATATACCAATTCCATGAACACATTTCTGGAACATAGAAGTTGGTAGAGACCTGATGAACAAATCAGTCGCATGATTTGACTTGCAAGATATGCAAAATAGTGATATTGCTTATTATGTAACCTGTTTGCATCCGGGCAACACAAGAAACATTATCGTTAAGATAATGGTTGGTGGATGTAGCCATGAGGTCTGTTTTGCAGACTCCTCATGAGAGGGCTACCACACCTAGTAGGAACACTAAGCTTGTCTACGATCCGACATAGTGGGGATCTGATCGATGTATCCAATGATATCGGTGTTCACATTTTTGTGAAACCGAAAAACCAGGACAAGATGTTTGATGCCTTGGAGATATCGAAAGATATTCTTGAGTACCAACCAATTGTGTTTGGTGGATCCAATGGCATTATGGAACGTTGAGTCCCAATATCTCATTTCCATCATCTCTTGGTCTAAATAGATCTTTCTCTACGTCTAGAGAATGAACTACCATGAGAGTTATGGATGGATAAGATTTGTCCACAATGAATTTCTCCAATATATTTTGGATATAGACAACATAGTATACCACAATGTATGAATGAAGGTGCTCAAGTTGTTGTAACGAGCGGTATTTTGGTTCACCCAAATCCTTCATTTTAAACTCCGCCATTTAGATGATTACATGTGTTGTCATTGCAGACACACAAACATGGATAATCATCATTGTAGGAGTAATCCTTGTGTATAAGGATCTCACTACGTCGGTTGTACCATATGTACCGACAACAATAAGTCGTATGGTGACTTATTGATTTTACACAATGTATGTTGCGTTTTGCATTTCGATTCAGAAGTGAGATTCCATCGGGAATCAATCATATATGTCTGAATCTAGTGATCCACATGGATATGTGATCACTACATCTATCAACTGCAGAGATAGATGATTTTGTACTGCCAATGATATAAGTAATCGGAAAGATATTCCACCTCTGGAGAATAGTTGGGTATCTGCGTGAACCCTTGTGCTACAATACTTGCTCTTTGTTTCACCACCTCGTTGTTCTCAATTCTGTTTCCAGAAGAAAACTGGTGTAGGTATTGCTTATGAATACCTTCCCATTATTGAGCAAGACCATTTCTACCTAGATTATACCCTTTGCTTGAGTTCAGTCCGAGTGTTGTTCACACCTTGCCATGGCCATGGTCTTAGGATCTGAATCATTTGAAAGGTTTTGCAATCTAGTTGAGAAATGTATGTCGACAATTGTAGACTTCCGGTTATATGTTTCTCCAGAATCTATATATCAATATAGAGTTGATGGAAATATCGTTACCCATGGTGACTGCACGTGATTTCCCAAAGCGGATGAGTCGGGTATTCCGATGTCCCGGTCATTGTGTGCACTATGACCCGGGTTGGTGGAGGTTTCCCATCCACTGGGTATATACTACCCATTAGGTGTCCGTCAATGTGAAGTTGACTTGCATTTACTGATTCACAGGCCTTGATATCCTTGCTTGCGAGAAGCTGAATCCTGATGTACTTTTGCCATACATCTCCCCCTGTTGCTTTGAACGGGGAGTGGAGTGGATTTTGTTGGTACCTCCACTCTTTCAGGCGTACTTATCCAGGATTGTAGGATTGTGTGACACCTTTATAGTCAGTAAATGAATCTGGCAGGTTATTTGCAATGTGTTGCAAATCTTCTGAACGCATGGTTCAGATCTTTGAGTACGTGGAATTGAGGCAGAAATGTGTTGAACATTCCACTAATTTCCTGGCATTCTTTATGGTACTTGAAATCTCCCCCTAATGCCTGGAAATATTCCTGATGAATCAGCATACTGGCCTTGAATAACTCCCCATGCGAGGGGCTTGAGGTATTGACGGAAATACAGTTATTCCTCACATAGATCCCAACTATATGTTGAGGGGCCAATGATGTATGTTGGGGTGGTGATATCGGTATGCAACCGAAATACCGCAGATGGGAAATACTTGGTAGATTTCCACGTATCAAAGATAGAGGGGAATAATAGTATGCAGTTCTGTCATGAGCGTGTAAAACTGCATGACTCCAACGTAAAGTTGGTAAGTTGCAATTCCAAAGTAAAGATAATGCAATGAGCTTAACTCTTTGGATATTGGATTCTACCAAACCATTTTGAGTCTAGACATTAGGATAAATTGCTAAGATTCAATCCAAGAGCCATAGAGAAGGCACTCAAGGAGAATTCCGCAATGTTATCCATTCGATTTGCTTGAAATCGATGTCAGGATAATGAGCCAATGGTTTCGTGTGGATAAACCACACTTGAGACCATCGTATAGATGTGTCTTTTAGAACCATGAAACACCTGAATAGTCTAGTCAATGGATGGGAAGAGCCACTTACCTCAACTTGATGCGTTCAAGGAGTCTGGGTGGTTCAGCGTAGATTTTAAGGTGCGTGAGCCTTAAAATTAGCTTCCCTGTGTCACATGTAGTGCACATAAAATCCAAATATTGTTAGAATTTAGCATCATAATAATCATAAACTATTGGAATTGCTGATAGTTTCGGTTTCAACCCAATGTTTAGATGACCAAGGCGAGTATGCCAAGTTTGTCATATACAAGACATTTTGGAAAACTATCTTGGACGCAACATGTGCTACGGGTTTGTAGTATGTGTAGTACAATCCAGATGATATATAGAGAATGTGCTTGCCATATCCGTTGCATATAGTAAAGAGAAGTTAGTCCTCTTTGTTGTCATCATAAGTTTCGCTATGGAAACTATTTTGACGGATAACTCTATAGTTGAGTAGGGTACGAGTTAAACCGGGAAGCAATAAAGCATCCTCACGTTACTCGAGTACCCACAGGGATAGTAAATATGACTCGAGTTGAGCCAACAAATACCTCATCACGTCTAGCGATTTTAAAATATCTCCTTTCTCTCAAAGAGAGTGGAAACATTTCACTTCCCTGAGTATAGAGTTCGTGGTGCATATGTCCACAAGGCACAAATCATCTTTCATCAGATTGACCACCGTAGAAATCTATATATAGACATGAAGATTCTAAAGAAAATCACTGTCGGATATATAGAATACATACAAATGTATTTGTACCAAAGTGCTGATACAATATATTGTGATATACAATATATGATGACAACAATATTTATGTTATTGTTACAACATCATTAATGGACATAAATTATATTGATCACTCAGGAGACTCAGAGACTATTCATAGTCTTCAAACATGTCGGTTGAGGCATATTCAACCATCATGTTCTCCGTACCCATAGGGTCCCATCACAACTGGTGATGTCGGGTTGAAGGTTGAAGTGAGATTCAAACCTTTGCCCTTGAGTTCATTGTATCCCAGGAATTGCTGATACAGAATAATCAGATGCTGAGATCTGAATCTAATGCCTTATAATGTATAAGACAACATTTTTCTGTTAGCGGTGTGTTCCTGACTAGAGGTGAATCCTGGATTGCACACATTATCCCACGAGACACAAGAGCGATCATGATGTCCATGCCCAGGTAGGGTAGTGGTACGGTGGCCATTGAGGGCGAAGCCTCAAATTCCCTAGCCATCAGTTACCAGAGATAATTAATTTACGGTCGGTAAATTAAAAACCATCATGGTTGATGTTCTAATGAACTTAGCAAAATTAATGGGTATTTCAAGAAGTTATCTTGAAACCATCAGTGTGAATCTCAAATTGCTAAATATGACACCTTGAAGATAATCTCCAAAATGGAGTAGATCTCGCAGCACTAGGGGGTATAATCTGATGAAATCAGTAGATACTCACTCGTAATGCCTTATGTCATGACTTAGTAAAATGTGCGGGAGAGCACTTTGTAAAACAATCATAATGTCAAGATGACAAAATGTAGGCTTTAACAGTAGTCATCGATAATCTGCGTAGGCAGTAGATCCATATGACTACCTTGTGATCCCAAGCATCAATTTGAAGAAATCACTTTGAATTTTGCATCTGTATTTGCAAGAAATTGAAAATCTCAATTGCAAATAGACATAGTAATCTCGACATGTAGCGAACATGGAGATACATACATTCTGGAATACATCGTACTCAACAGAAATACACTACTATTGTAATGAATAGTAATGATGTTGCAAACTTGATGTTCAAGTGAAAAACTTGAATTGTATAGACCTCAAATTAAATGAGATGATCTTGTATCAAGTTGCAAGATAATTCAGCAAAGTGAATTAATATTTTGCAATAAATTTTTTAATCTCAATCGCAATAAGATTGTTTTGCGAGAGCAGAAAATTCTCAATTGCAAATCAGTACTTTAGAGGTACTGAATTTATCTTTGCAAGAGATAAAAAATCTCAATTGCAAATAATAGATGTAATTAGTCTCAACATGTAAGAAACATGGAGATATATTACATCAACATATTATATGGAATACATAGTACTCAACATATTTACAGTACTGAAATTTAAGTACTGTAATTAGCAGTGTTTAAAACAGAGTTAAATCACTGCTAGAAGTGCTGCTAGAACACTAGTTTGCTAAAAGCTGAAATGTTCTCAGCAATTAAGCAAATGAACGGGGGTGTTGGTGGCCCAGTACCATGCACGTGGACCAATTAAGACACCATCGCTAGCACTAGCCTGTTCAACTAGTTGGATAAGGGAGAGAGCGACCAGAGAAATTCCAGTAGCATCCATCCCCCGAATCACGCGATGCGGCCGAGACCAACACACGCGAAGGCCGCCCATGGCAGATGCATCACCGGTGACTCGTGGAGAGGCCGGAAGCAGCAGAAGAGGGCCGAGGCGGCGAACCGTCTCGGCGCAGCCGGCGCAGTGGCCTCGTCCAACGGCGCGGTGGCCGTGTCCCGCGGGCGGAGCGCGGCGCACGGACGAGTGCGGGGCGCGGCGCGACGCGAGCCGGCGCGGCGGCCGGACGGACGGGGGCGCGGCGGGCGAGGGCGAGAGCCTCGGCGCGGCCGACGGGCGGAGTGCGGGCGGCCACGGCTTGGCGATTCCGGGCGCGGGGCGCGGCGCAGGAGCTGCTCGGAGCGGACGGGCTGGCGCGGCCAGGGGCGGCCACAGCCTAGCACGGGGCGGGCGCGGCCGGCGCGGTCCGGCGGCAGGGGCGAGACGCCCGGCGTTGTGTGGCCTGATTGCTCTCGGTAGAGACACGTGACTGATAACGTGTTGAAAGAAATCGAGAGACAAACGAGAGAGATGACAAAAATGATTCAACTGCCTTTATTGATGATGTACTTGTGCTTATATACAATGGGAAAAGACATAACGGTTCGGTAGGGGTGCCTCCATGGGAAGCAACTGCCGTGACAGTTCGAAACCGCACGACCAATGAGGAGCGGGGATTATCCCCTTAATAACCACCAGGTTATTATTTCTAACAAATTCCACGACAACTTTTCCGCTTATTTATTCCCCTCCCCCTCTTCACCTTCTCCACCGAATCCTATTTCTCTGCCTCCCACTACTATTTCTTCCAGTAAGGAAACGATACGCTCGCGCGTGAAGCAGTAGTTTCGATTTCCGTCTACCCCAGTTCTGCGCCAAATCCAGTGTCGCTTCATCTTTCTTGCTGTTCACCAAATCAACCTGATCGATTTTCATTTCCCTCCTCGGCTTCTCCATTACCATCACCACCACAGCTAGGTGCCACGCCCTGCTCCAGATTCATTATTATTATTATTATTATTATGAATTTTCACAGGGGAGAGATTTCCCACCTGAATTTCATCTACTACCCCCTATAAAAGAAAGATAGGGGCAGATCCAGTAAATCTGCACTGTACACGCTCTCAGATTCAATGTCCCAGATTCTTTTCATGTTTAACACCAAGCCATGTATTAGCGCTAAGCACGTCCCGACGCCATCACCCACGACCCTCGCCTCCCAGTCCCGACGGGGCATCCAGAGTGTGTAGAGGCAGCCCAGCCTCTAAGCTGGGTCCCACATATGAGCCTCTAACCTTATCGTCTAAAGCTGCAGTGTGTTTACAAGCATGTTGCCTCTAACGTGGAGCCCACCTTTCAATTAAAAACAATAGCTTTTCCTTGTTTAGCTGATGAGCAGCACATACAACACCAGCTGACCGGTGGGCCTGGACCATTACTTTAGAGGTTGGAGGCGGCCTCTAACGGTAGGGAGGATGCTAGTGTTTTTGGATGCACCGTCTCGCCTCGCTCAGGCACCCCCTTCGCCCGCACCGGCAACTTTCCCGCCTCGCATCGCCATGGCACACACCGCTCATCCTCCCTCGCATCGCCACGCCTGTCCGGCTGAAGATCGGTGCCGTACGCGCCGCCGCCTGGCTGACCAGAGATCGCCGCCGCACGCACCCCCTCGCCTCTCCGGGACAGCCGCCTGTCCGGTTGGAGTTCCAATAGCTCCACTGCCTGCCCCGCCGCCTGCCCGACCGGATGTCCTCGCCGCCTGCCCGCCTCATCTCGACGGACCCACGCGCCACTTCCTCCTTTCTGCTCCGACCCACGCGCAGTGCCACCACGCTCGATCGCCTCCTTCCTGGTCCACCCGCACCTCCCGCAACCCGGTCAACACCGCCCACGCCTCCCTCACGTCGATGCCTGCGGGATCCCTCACCCCGATGCTGCATACGCCTCCCCTCATCCCGTCGCTGGTGGGATTCCGTCACCCCGATGTCCCCTCCTTCCAATGTAGGAGACGCCGCGGACGGGGCCGCATGGATGCCGATTCGGCCGCCACCACCCCAAACCTCACCCCGAAGCAAGGAGGGCGGAGGACGGGACGACCTGGATGCTGATTTGGTCGCCACTCCCCCAAAATCTGTATGATGCCGCAGTCGCGTCCATCCCTGGATCTACGTTGCCAAACCACACTAGGCTTAATATTTAGGTAATATGGTGATGCAAAACTTCATGGCTTTTGGTTTAGAGTATTATCAATCGCTATGTACACTTGCTGGAGATCGTTTGGTTGTGTGACTTGTGTCTGATGCAGGCAGAAATTTGAGAAGTTGCTGGTTCTTGTAGTTTCTTGGTGCTTTTTTATTCCCTTGACTGCTAATATGAGTAGATGCCTTCGGCAAAATTGTCAACTGATATTTTCTCTATTCTGCATTGTGAACAGACGAATAAGGAAGCTTATTGGAATATTTTTGATTGTCAGTGATGAAGGACAACTGGACGGCTTGGGAGTCTGTATTTTAATTCCTTTACCGCGTTATCGAAATCATAATAGCTTCATGCCTGGTTTAATTTCCTGCAACTCACTTTCGAGAAGGTTTAAATAATATGTGCTACTCCTGATGTGGCTTTTCTAATAACTCAATGCGGTTGGTGTCGTTCGTGGCATGGTGTTGCAGACCTGCCACACTGCGGTCGCCCTCATCATCATTCGTCATGCCGCCTGATAGAACCATGCGCTGCCGAGTTTGGCCGCCACAAGGATGGCCGCACCGCCATCGGCGGGGCTCCTCCTCGCTGCTGCGAGGTCCATAATATGATCGCTGCCATAATTGTTGGGTTCAGTTCTATAGTCAATTGTTGGCATATAGTTTGCCCTGTAACATCACCATAATTGTGTCTTCCATGTTTGATGTGGTAGCGGTGGAATCGTTGTACACAGAGGAACCGAGGCATTACGACAGCATTGGTCTTCGGTCAACCATCTCTGACTATAAAAGCTGATAAGTTGTAGCTGCAAATTCTGAATTCCTGACCAATTTAGAATCTTTAGTGGATGCTATTGTAACCTGCAACAATTTCCTCATGTAATGCCACTCTTGAACTCTTTTGCATGACCAGGCTGCAGGCTGATAGCATGCTCATGAAAAGACTTATGAGTGCAGCGTCACTCCAAGGCTCCATGCTCATAAACCTGCACTGTTTGTTTGCTGTACTTTAATCTATCCTCACTTGGTTCTGATTATAATGTTTTAAATGGTTTGCTTCCCTTCCAGTTGTTCCAATGGGATGTAGATCGCAGGATCGAGACTACTCAGGGCCGGTCCTGAGATTTTGGGGGCCCGGGGCGAAGCCAAAACTCGGGGCCCTTAATATAAACAATACAATAATAATAATAATAATGGATATATGTATATATGAAATCTTACCAATAAACACTTGAATGCATCAAAAAACAGTATACATATGAAATAATTATACATGTTACCTTAAAAAAAATTCTAACATTCCACGATGCAAAGTCACTTATGATGGGGTTGATTTCAATCTGGTCCAATAATTTCTTCTCGATGCATAGCATTGCCAAACCATTTAAACTCTCTTGGGTAATTGTTGATCTCAATTAGTTTATTATATCTTTGTAAACCTTCCTCCAACCGATGCGACAGTTATATTGTAAATAAGATGATAAGCAACAGAGGCATTAGGATAAAAAATGACTTCCCTAACAGACTCGAAAATCACATAATAGACATTACACCATATGACAAAGTGAATTTTATAATCTTTAATTCAGAACAAAAAATGCAAAATAGGATGTTCATCAACACTAGCAGATTGTGCATGTACACCCGTTGAAATAATTGTACTATCAAAGCCACTTACATTTTTAACACCAATATTGGTGTCAACATTTTCCACTTGTTTAGATTCAGAATTACCATCATTTTGTTTCTCTTCCTCCACAATAATCGCCAATTCACCATTTTTTTTGGAATCAACGAAGCACCAATATTACTCTTGAAAAGTTTATCAAGAGCGCCTCTCTGATTGTATCAACTCATTCACATATTGCGTCTTTTTTCACCGTGCTGGAAATAAACAAATAATGGCAACAAAGGTTGATCGGTGTCAGCTATGCACCATGGATGCAAAGGATAAATTACTTAATTTAGTACTAAACGTATAGGGAGTAGGGATTAGGGGATACTATACCTTGGGGCTTGGATGGATTGGATCGGCTTTGGACCTTTGGTGGTAGGGCGTTCACCGATGAGCCTATGACACGATGTGCGCTCGACGAATCGGCGATGTCTGTGTGCATATCCAGCGCCTGAAGGTGGGAGAGAAAGCAGCTTCGCGTACTTACTGATTGCATCTTACGATCAGGGTTCTCCGGGATAGAGATCGGCATCTGCGGGACGGCGAACTGGCGATCAAATCAGGAAGGAAATTACTAAGAGAGAAAAGGACGGCGTAGGTCTGGGGATTGCTACACGATGGAATAGGAAGAATCGCTAGGTTGCTTGCATCCACGCCCAGCTACCTCCCTACGCCACGGCCCATAGTCTAGCATTACTAGCCCGTGAGCTACCTGGGGAGGCCCCCCTGAATTTTGGGGGCCCGGGGCGGCCGCCCCCCTCCCCCCCCCCCCCCCCTCAGGGCCGGGCCTGAGACTACTGGGTCACATGGTGGAAGCAAGTTAGTTGGTAAGACCTGGTTCTTGTTAAGCACAATTACTGTACATCGACGAAATAGGGTTTCCCCCCGCTTTGTATTACAAATACAAAGCAACCATCACCGATACAACCAACGATAGGTGCTGGGGCGGAAACAACACAGGCATGCCCAAAAGAAACGAGAGAGAAAGTACAAAAGAAACAAATGCCAACAACGACGGATCAACAAAAACGAAGAAGCCTCGCGACCGCTGCGCCCACCGGGGATCTTCCACCAAGCTCCTAGACTCCGAAGCGCCGGTACCAATCAACACCTCCAAGAAGGGACGCGACGATGACGACGCTGCTGCCAAGGGTTTCCCCCGGTACGCGGCGAGGAGACAGGAAGGGTAGCCCCCGACGCCCTTCAGGAAGGTCCGGCGGCACCCACAGGCGCCACCGCGTCGGTGTCGGCTAGGCCGACAGGGATTTCTCCCGATCCCAACCTTCACCTCGGGCGCTCCGGAGCACGCCACCAAACAGTCCACCACCCTGCGCCAACACGGTCTTGAAGCTTCCACGCCGCCTCACCACGGCACTGCGAAGGGGGCCTGCACAACGAAGAAGAGGAGCCGGGACTAGGGACAGCAGCACCGTCGGCACGCGAGAGGGCCCAACCTCCACCGTCAACGACGGTAACCGACCGGACGCGACCGCAGGAGCATACCTGGCCCGTGGGCCCACAGGGCCGGCCGGGCCCTCAGATACCCGCAAAGCTCCCTCCGTCGCGCTGCAGAAGGCACGCCGTCGGTGCCGCCATCCTCTGTCCGAGCTGCTCCTCCTCCTCGCCACGCAGAAGACGTCGAAGCCGCGCCAGTGGCCGGCCCGCTAGGACCCAGATGGGGCCCGCAGGGGCCAGATCTGGGCCGGGGGCGTGCCGCCGGCCACCCCACACCATCACGTCGCCCCGCCGCCAAGGAGCAGCACCGCCACCATGCCCGCCGCCGGGTCACCGGGCCGCTGCCAAGCCAAGCAGCACCGCCGCCGTCCCCTACCCCGGGAAGGGGAGACGCGCGCGCGGGGACAGGAGGTCCCGCCGCCGCCGACACCACCCGGGCCAGCGCCGGGGGCGCCCGCCGGCGCCAGCGGGGGGGAAAGGGAGGAGGAGGACGGCCGAGAGGGAGGGACGCGCGCCGCCCCGGCCACCTCCCGGGGAAGCGGCGCAAGGGCGGAACCGGGAGGGGGGGGAGAGGGGGGCGGGACCGGACGCGCGCGACCGGCGGCCGCCGGCGGCGGGAGGGCGCTAGGGCGGCCGGCAGCGGCGGGAGGGGGTCAGGGGAGGAACCCTAGCGGGAGGCCGAGCAGCAATTGTGGATGACTTACTGTACATCAAACTTAGAAGAATTTAGCTTACGCTTATGGTTGTGCCTGCAAGTTTGAAACTTCAATTGATCTAACTAATGTCAGGAGAAAGTGATGCGTGCTAGCCGTGAACTTAGTGGGTCACTTGTTCTTTGCAGAGGAATCCAGTCTGATGAACGATGTAATAATTAGGTAAATGTTGTCAAACTTAAGATAATCTCTCAAGCATACAAATTAGGTATTTCACTCCTCAATGTTATGATATATGACTCTGAACCATTTGACTGGCGTATCTTCTTAATGTTTCCAAAATAGCCTAATTACCCTTACATTCTGGGAGTGGTAACAAGCTATCATGTTATGCACAACGGGAATGAAGTGGGCATTTACTTTGGTTGTAAACACGAGCTAGGGGTTTCAAGTTGCATCTTATACAAAGCAAATTATATTTGGTGCTGAATTTACTGGATTTGAGTTGGAATGATTGTGATCTACTCCATCCGTCCGGAATTACTTGTCGCTCAAACGGATGTATCTAGCACTAAAATACGCCTAAATACATCCATTTCAGCGACAACTAATTCCGGACGGAGGTAGTATTATTTAGATTGGTGTACTTCAGTGCTCCTATTTCTAATTTGTCTTATCATTTATTGCTGCAATGTGTGGAATATTGAGCTGGTACTGACTCATGCAAACTAAAATAGCTCACTGCAATACAAGTATTCTTTTTAATTGCCCAATGGAAAAATACGTAAATATCTTGTGAGCAGACATTCTTAACCAATTATGTCGCGAATGGCTATGAGGCTTTCCTACTTCTGCATACCTGTAATACTCTTCTATTTTCATTTCAAATTTGCACCACCTTGGCCCTGTGCTTGTGGCTGCTGCACATGCTCTAGGCAACAAGGGAATAAAAACACACTCCCAGTTGTCTGCTCGAATCGACAGAAATTTGGAAATGTGGAGATTGTAGAGATATGTGTCGCCCAATTTTGGTTAGCCTTTTTTGGCTGGAATTTTGATTATCACTTTTTCAGGAATTTTGATTAGATCATTTTTTGCTGGAATTTTGATGAGCTTTTTTGAAGGCCAAGACCCCTCTAGGAAGACAGAAATTTCATTCATTCCTTAGGTGATGAGATATTACACACTCACATGCAAAGTTTAAGGAACAAGCATCATATCTGGTTGCGTACGCCAATGCTCTGTACTTAGAATAATGCTGTTTTCAGCTACTTTGGAAGCTGAACTACTATTCTCTTAACTTATTGACCAGCCCAAAGAAGAATTGTCATGATTCTCCAACCATTTAATGTGTGTTGTTGATCACTTTAGTTAACATAGTACTATTTGAAATAATGAGAGTACCTTCAGGTGCTTGTAACACATGTAGAATGTGGACTGCTAGGAGCTGTGCGTTCGATGATCATGGAGAATGAAAAGCATCTTCATGTAACATGGCTGAGTATCAGTTTTAGTTTGAAAGTATATGCCAACTCCTGCAGGTTCAAATGACCTGAAGAAAGAATATGAGGCGCGAGTATAAGAGGATCTTGAACAATAGAGCAGCAGGGGAGGAGCAAATGATGACAGGGTCTATCAGCATGGGTAAAAGAAAACTAAGGATAACGTCACCACGTGGAAAAACTATATTTGATTAACATCACAGCAGTAGCAAGGTGAATGATAATCTAACATTATCCTTTCATTAGTTGATCCATTCGACTTTTGTTTGATATAATTGGCATGATATTTGGATAGGAAAGTTATTTGTTAACTTTGTAGTATCATTTTTATGTGTAAGCTAATAATTATGCACTTTCCATTCGCCTGTAGTTTCCTAGAAGTATTCCTCACCTTTTGAAGATATTGTTTTGTGAAGTATAGTTTCTGAAGAAAACTAAAATGTGCTTGCAGTATTTTTCTTCCTTAAGTTTTTATTGTCTTGTGAAATGATAGAAATAGATGGTTCCCAGTAAAAAGAGGATAGGAGCAGTCGGTAGTTGAAGGTAGTATAACTGCCGGTTAGCATTGTTTTCAGTAGTATTCATTGAGGTAATATAGGAGACTAGGAAGCGCCTCTTCTCGAATGAATTCACATAATTATGGATCTTTCCTGCCAATTAGCATTGTTTTCATTAAGTGGGGTCATCTACTGATTCAACTTCTTGAGCCAGGATAAGAATTTGCTGTTTATTATGTCTACATGGGCAGTGTTGTTAGATGTCTAGATGTCTACATTGATGATCTATGTTAGAGCATCCCAATCTAGCAATGGCTTTGTAAGCACGTATTTTATGGTGGTTGTGCTGGCCTTTCGGTCTTTGGGTTGTTGATGAACGTGTCTTAATGAGACATTGTGTCATTATCATTTTTGGGGGATCAAATCTTGCATTGAGCCTTGAGACTTGACCTGGACAAAGTTAGCACATCTAAACATCGATCAAAGGCTTTCTGCTTGCTGCTATAACCAAAGGGTATAGCTTGCTATTCTTACAACTTGATCCATCTAGAAATGGTGAAGTTTAAGTATGACTGCAAGTGAGGTTGCTAGTTAACTGGTTGTATCTTTATTTTGTTTTAGTCTCCCTTGCACCGAACATCTTTTCCGTTCTAATGAAATGCATTAAATCACATACATAGTTTAAAAGATATATTTTTTTGTGAAAGTTTAAAAGATATATTTTGCCGCTGAGGATATGTAATTTTGTCAAAGAAAGGACATTTGACCTTTGAAATGTATTAATACACTTGCAAAAAATGAATGGGGGCGGAGTATCAGTCTATTTTCCTATGCATTTGGTGGTAACAGACGTGCGTTGCACGTGCATGATTACTAGTAAAAAAAGAAGTCGGCGTGAATTGAAGCCCCGCCATCGATACACATCTCCTGCTGGTACAACGTGTGCTGGGTGCGGTGAATCTGGAACCGTCACTATCACCTTCGCATCTACGCCGCCATATCGGCTTGCTGAGCGAATCCACCCCTACAAGTACGTACGATGTGTTATTACTTATTAATCACCAATACACGCACTCTTGCTTCCTAACCATCCAATTTGTTTTTTATTCAAGGCGTTTGGATTTAAATTGGAGGAAATGATTATTGTTTCTTCATCTGCGATTAATTGTCTACAACATCAAAGACCATGCATTTGGATTTAATCGGAGGAAGCGATCATTGTTTTTCCGTCTGCAACTAATTGTCTACAACATCAAAGATCAAGCATTTGGATTTAATTGGAGGAAGCGATCATTTTTTTTCGTCTGTGACTAATTGTCTAAAACATCAAAGAACACTTGATTTTTGTGTTGCAACAAACTATAAGTTGCAGAATGTACTACTGTCTACTGTTTGTCGTCCTCGAAACTGGACGGTAAATGATGCATGTGTGAGAATCGACTCGCTCATCTTGATACATCTCCATTTTATTTATAGGCAAGCAATCGCTGCAGATACAGTCAAATTAAATTACCAGGTACGTTCTCTGCATTTCCTTCTGATGGTTTTATGTCGTATGGTACTGGAGCATAGCGTTTATTTTCTTCTATTCGATCATATGAATGCCTATCATGAAATTGGGTTGTTTGTAGACAGACATTTTTTTCTGGATAGTTCGTAAACATGAATCATATATATAGTTGAATGACAGTGCATATACTATCACAGGGATATACTAACTAGCCATCAAAGTATCACAATCATCATTAAACAGGGCCATCAACTAGCATGCCCATTAGTTGGACCACATCGACTTGATTCCTTCACTCCTAGCTAACCTAGCCAAGACATTTTAATTACAACTGATGTGTATGATAGTAATTCTCTTTCTTCCAAAAATTTCAACTTCAACTGTCGAATGAGGTGCATATATGCCAGTTTGCAAGGCCCTACACAATCCACCTCTAGGCAGATGGTCAAGGTACTACTTTTCTTTTATGGATTATGTCCTATGGGGCTAGCTGGACCTAACTAATATTGAATTTCCCAAAATAAATCTCAAGGTGTAGGATGTGTTGTACGACGACCCAACCTGAGATTAGAAAAGAACTATATATTTTTCGTCGGTGAGAGTTTCTTCCTCATTTTTACGATAGATGTTAAATGTTAACAAGTGTAGGTCTTAGTTATGTTTCGACTGATGCAATATTTAGCAATCCCCATTCAAAGAACTATTCTAATTTCCCCTACAGAAGGAACCACTGTATTTCATGGATAAGGATGGATGTTGTCTGCCATCCAGTAGATGTGTCCCCCTTTTCTTTTTCTTTTCAAATGTCTTCAGAATTTTAGTTACTAATCTTAATTAACCCTTGTTTCTCTCCATAGAGGTCTATGTCTGCTAGCTGCTAGCTCCCAGTGCCTGCCCCAAATAACAATATACACATGAATCTTTCTCTAGGGTGGACCAAATAATGTTTTGCCCCACTAATCAACTTATTCATCAAGGGAGACTCAAAAGAATTACATGGAGTCTACTGCAAAGATGAAGAATACTATGAAACCACCAATGTTTCAGCCGGGCATTGAGACTGAGATGGGAGTGGTTCAAATGGCAAGAGGAAGAAAGACCATGGAAAGGATCTGCCACACCGTGTGATGACACGGATAGGCAGCTCTTTTCAAGCTGCACAACGATCTGTTTGGGTGATGGTAGCATTGCTCGCTTCTGGATGGACAAATGGCTCAACGGGAATTTGCCAAGTGTGCTGGCACCTGATGTGTTTAAACTTGCTCGTTTCAAAAAAGTTACGGTTAAGGAGGGGCTGCGCAACGGCAAATGGATGCAAGGGCTGCAGCGATTGGACACGGAGAATCAGCTGAACCAGTTTGTGCACCTTTGGCATGAGGTGCAAATGATAAACCTATCAGTTGAGAGGGACACTGCTGTTTGGAACCTCACTACCTCGGCTACCTACAGCGCATGTTCAGCCTATGATGCACAATTTTGCGCAAGAGTTGAAAAGCCTGGGCTAGCACGAGTGTGGAGGAGCAAGATGGAGGGGAAGGTCAAATTCTACATCTGGTTGTTATTACAGAACAGAAATTGGACGGCCGACCGCCTTCAGGCTAGAGGATGGCCAAACAATGACCAATGCAAGCTCTGCGACCAAGAATCTGAAACTGCCAGCCACATAGCGCTGAAATGCTCATATGCAAGAGAGGTCTGCTTCCAATTTCGGCAACAAAACAATGCGGTTTGGGCTGCAGCTGATATGGCACAATCCATCACAGAATGGTGGGATCAGTTGAGCATTGTCAGGGAAACGAGAGAAAAAACCAAGGAGGAGATCACACTGGGAGCATACATCGTATGGAACCTATGGAAGGAGAGGAACCGGAGAGTTTTTGAACACAAGGAGCTGACGGCGCTAGCGCTGACAAGGCTTATCAGAGATGACATCCGGTGTTTCAATGAAGCCACGAGAGGGACGGCCGTTCTTGGCGAGTGATATGGGGCTCCCGTACGCCTGTGTATATGACCTGTTTCTAGACATGGGGCTTCGGCCCAGCGTTGTATGACTTGTACCCTCTTTTTCTCCTATAATGCAAAGGCAGAGCTCTTGCTGTTCTCGTCAAAAGAAACCACCAATGTGTATTACTTCTAGAGAAACCGTTGCACATGAAGACATCAACACGAAACAATCTGAGGGTCACCCGTCTTCACGTGCAGCTATCTAGACAGGTCCAGCAAATACATCTTCGAGTACAATAAGAAAGGAATCCCACATGTCTAAATAGTAGTTCTCAACAAAGAAGACCCCCACCCTGGAAACTACAAATAAATTTAGGCACATACTATGCTCTTTTTATTTTCTATAAATAATTATTACTATACATATATATTTCCCAGTTTCAATTATCATAGTATTATTTATCAAAACATTTGTCTTCTATACAACCAAAGATCTTCCAAATGTATGGCAACCAATTCCCGTAGCAACGTGCGGGATATTTTCTAGTGATAAAAAAAACACGATCAACAAGCCCAAAAAGCATGCTTAGCGAAACGTAATGGAGAACACTAGAACATTAGAGAGTGTTTTCACTGGACTGAAATGATCCACGAACGCACTTTTGCCTGCGTATGCTCTCCTCTGGCCACCAATCGACCACGAGTCTGCACGCACATGGAGCATCAGTACTAAAAAGTCCGACGTTGTGCGTACATGTCAGTTGAGTGTAAGAGCCCTAGGTGCTTTTGCATGTGGGTGGGCCAGAGCTGGTTGAATACAAGCCGGAAATAAATCGAATACAGGCCGTATACACTGACAGCGGGAATCCCAATGGTGGCCCGATGGCAGGGATTCCGGCCTGCCTGTAGGCCGAGCACCATTGGCATTTTTCGGTATTATTTCCTCTTATTTACGCTTAGCCAGGAGCGTTCGTTTCATCACTCGCCGGGCTCTACCCGTCGATCGATCCTCAGCGAGCACATAGCAGCCCAGGAGCAGGGTGCGTTGCCCTTAAAAAAAAAGGTGCAGCGTGCGTCTGCCACTTTTGGATCGGATTACCTGCGTCCGTCACCGAGTTTAGGTCTGCAATGGAGCGCCGCTCCCTGCTCCGCGGAAATACTCATACTCTAGAACCCGAAGGGATCCTTTTCCCTGGATTTTTTGGACTTTTTTTTACGCCCCTTGATGTTTCAACACGTGTCCTCTAGACAAAAAATAGGTGGGCAAATTTGTTTTTGACTGGTGCTCCTAATATATATTATCTTCGAAATAGGTGGACAAATTCGTTCTTGATTTGCCCTCCTAAAATATATTATCTTCAAAACCGATGAGTTAAAATATATTATCTTCAAGACAGGTGAGTTCATCCTCGATTTGTCCTCCTAATATATATTATGTTATTTGTTCTCCTAAAATATATTATCTTCAAACAGATGAGCAAGACGTGTTTGCCTATGCTTCTCCTTCCTCCATTTTGGATATAAAAGGAGGCTTGCCCTTTGATTGCTGCTTACCATCTTCCGTTCGTTCTTTCCCATTTGAGCTATGCCTCGTGCGACTGATGATGATCGGCGGCGGCAGTTGGAGGCCTCTGATGATGCCCGGTGGCGGCGGATGGAGATACGGCGTGGCAAGCGCCCTTTGGATTCGCCATCTCATGAGTGTTTGGTTCGTTGGTGTTTTGTTTTTGTTGCCGTGACCTTCTTTTGGTTTTGCTTTGTTCTATCACCGGGCCACGTCTCCACTCCGGGCTCCGGGCCACCGTGTCCCCTCCTCGCGGCCGAGGTGGTGCGCCCCTCCCGACGTCGGCCACCGTCTTCCCTCCACACGAGATGGCATACAGGAGGTCGAGCGGAGGTCATGAGATGGTAGGAGGTCGAAGTCAGGTCATGACCGAGGTGAGGAGTAGTTCACCACCCACAATAATCTGTAGCGGGTCATCGGCGCCACTGGCCTCACCTTCCATCCTTTAAGATTCCTAATTTTTGCCTTTTGTTACAGACAGGGGAACCTGCATGCCGAGAGACCATGCGCGTGGCCAACGGTGGCCAATTTCCAGCTTTGGTTGACCTGCCGCCGTTGCGTCACTCCGTCGATTCCTGCGCCAGCGACCCCAAAGACCAACAAGGTAAATAAACACCAACCATCTATCTTGGCAGACCTAGGAGTAGAATCTTGGGAGACATGATCGACTACATGAAGGAGCCGCTGGAGAGGATATGGCGGCTGTAGGAGGAGATGGAGGAGTCGCGCCGCAGCCGGCACCGCTGCTGAGCATGTTCCATGAGCTGAACCCCAACGAGATGCTGGCCAAGAACAGCTCCAAGGTGAGGAATTGAGTCCACTCACTATCTCCAGAGGAGAGCCGCACCATTGCTGCTGGAATTTGAAAAAGAATGGTGAGAGCAAGAAACTTTTGAGTATTATTTTCTTTGAGGAATTGATGAATAGCAATTTGATTAGTATGGTAGGTGTAACCCACATATTCACAGAATTCTGAAGAAACAGAATTGCAGTTAGCTCATTGACTCTTGTTTGCTAAAAGAGTGAAAGACTGGCGACTTGATTATTTCAGCAAAGCATGGTTAATTGGTTTGAGAGTGTTTGAAATGAGTTCTAACGGTCTGCAGTTCATGAAGAGCACCACTGAATTTCAAGAAAGCTATGATAAACTATTTTAGCCATGTTGTGAACTTTTATCTTGCCTAATGTATTATTTTGATTCCAAGCACATAACATTGATGGCAAGAAAAAGGAACAAATTAAATTCCTTGATGTATATTGTTGTTTTTATGGAGCAATTCCTTGCTGTTTGGTCAGTATGGTCCTTATGTCTTGTGCTAGCAGTGAATTAATTGATGTTCTTTTGTTTTGTTTCAAGGCATCTTAGACTTGCCGAGGTTGGGGATTTCCTAAATAATTTGAAATATACAGTTACTAGCTCTATGTGTTTGTAGTCATCTACGAAGGGCAGTTTTGCATGGTTGCAGTGATTTGATCATCTTGAGAGAATAAATCAGTAACAATGGTCTTATTTTGTATACAGTTCCTTCACTCATGGTAAAATAATTTGAAACATACAGTTACTAGCTCTATGTATTTGTAGTCTGCATCTATGAAGGGCAATTTTGCATGGTTGCAGTGATTTGGTCATCTGGAGAGAATAAATCAGTAACGAATGGTCTTATTTTGTATACAGGTCCTTCACTCATGGTAATATTAATTTACAGATGCATGGTGTGTACTAATTACCTAGAAGGACCAATTTAAGGAGGGGTACTACGATTTTAGTTCTCAACATGTACAATGCTAAACAAAAATACAGATCAACGGAACATCCGCCAATATTTATGCACATAATTAGCCATGGCAAAAACATATATATACTTGCCATTGTATTGCTACATGTGAACAACGAAAACAGCTACTGCAAAATCCGAACAAATTCACACCTCTTCTACTGGTGCTCTGTCACATATCAACAATGAACACCGCACTGCGTGTATTATATGATATGTAATGTAAGCAGTAGATGTACAGATGTACTAGAGATTTGAAGTGGCATCCCTAAGCAGGCATGCGTATATGTATACATTTGTGTGTCTCCGTTGATGTAGCTTAGCTAGACAGAGGAAGAAAGAGCATGGCGGCCATCTTTGCGAGGCTCATGATGCAGAAGTTCTAGATGAAGCAAACAACGTCCCATGTCGAACCGCGGGCTGGGCTGACATGGTGTGAGAATTGCAGTTAGCAGAAAAGGGGAATTAGACAGATGGAGATGTAGTAGTCGGGTGAGTAGGTACCTGCACGTATAGTCGATTAGTTTGGCTAGCATGTCGACGACGACCTTGGTGAAGCCCGAGAGGAGAGAATCAATCGACGAGACCAACCTGCAGGATATGAATCGCGTGGACGGTGAACCTCTCGGGGATTTTTTGTCCAAAAGGACCACTTGGTCGCTCGAATTGTCGAAAAAGACCACGTCCGTATAGAATTGGCAGAAGAGACCCCCCGGCCCGTGGCGGCAGGCCGGCCAGCCGACACGTGGCACCTGCCGCCACGAGCGGTGGCGGCCAGCCCTGCCGCCTGGGCGGGTGGCGGCCAGTGGCGTATAACGGCGACCCGGCGCGCGTAACGGAACGGACGAGGCGCGGTGGGCCAGGCCGCCAGCGCGCGAGGCGGCCGGACTGGCACGGTGGGCCACGCCGCCAGCGCTAGAGACGGCCGGCTCCACACTGCTACGCTGTGCTGCTGCATGCGACGCTGCTGCTGCGCTCGCTTCCTGGATTCCGCTTCCTGCATGCATGCATCCATGCACGCGACGCGATGCACTGCTTTTGACGCAGATTCCCGGTACTGATTGATAAAAATGACGGCACTGCTTTTGGTTTCGTCTGTTCGCAAAATTTTTCCCGCCTAAAATTTCGTCGGTTCGCTATATTTTCCCGCCATCACATTGCCATCTTTGTCTATAAAACGAGGCACGGAGCCTCTCTTCCTCCATCAGCCAGCCACACACGAAGCCTCTCTTCCTCCATCAGCCAGCCACACACGGAGCCTCTCTTCCTCCATCATCCAGCCACACTCAAAATCCGCACGACACTTATTTTTAGCAGCTATGAGTTTGCCTTGCTCGGATCAAAGCATCAGGCCGAGGAAAATGAAGAGTGTTAGTTTGCCTCCGGGGTTGGAACATCTGCGCTGTTGGTGTGGTGACCTTTGCAAGGTGAAGGAGGTGACGGATTTTTCTGATTGGTTGGGCATGAAGTTTTTCATGTGCGCCAATTATGAGGAAGACCCACCGGTACCTAGTTCACCGTACGACAAGCCTCCGGTATGTAATGAAAATACATAGTCTGGGTTTTTTGTAGTCTCTTTATTAACATTCTTGTTCTTGTTGTAGTCTCCTCCGCCTCTGTGCATGTACTATCGTTAGATTGACACGGAGAAGCCGGCTTGGGCAGTGACTGAGATTCATGAAAGAAGTCGTCGTGCATGGAATAGTTTGTTCGCGGAAGAGCGCCGCGAAAAGGCGGAAGCAGAGGAGAAAGCAGAGCAAGAGAAAGAGTTAAAAAAATACTACGCCGAGCAAAGGGCTTTCATTGGCGATATGCTGAAGAAAAATAGGGAAGAGCAACGTCGTTTGGAGGAGCTGGAACGTCAGCGAAAGGAGGCTCGTGAGGCGGAAAGACAGAGGAAGAAAGAAAGGGCTCGTGAGGCCAAGGCAGCAGAAGAAGCTGGTGATGGAAAAGGAAAATATCCACGCTGGACTCAGTAGATTTACGTGGTAGTATCTTTAATTTCGCAACCGTTTGTATCTTAATTTCAGCATTTTAATCTAATTTATTTCAACGGTTGGATGTATCGTAATGAAAAAATGTAGCTTGGAATAAAATGTACCAGCTTGTGACCGCCATTATCTTTTCCGCCTCATAATTCAGATGCAATTTTGTTTTCTCATACATAGATGAATCACGCTACTCAATGACGCTTTTGCTTACGACTGGAAGGCGACAAGCGATTAGGTGCTCGAGGTCGACGAAAACCGAAGCCGTACTCCTGCTCGGCTTGTTGTGTCTGTGACTCCTGCAAAGGTGGTGGAGCCTGGTATCCTTGTTGAGATTCTGATGCGTAATTATAGGCGTACTGTTGTGACTCTGGAGGGATATAAGATGGGCCAAAAACGTCCACTCCGAAGAAGTCTGTAACTATCTCATTGACTGTGTCATCATGATCATGTGATGCTGTCAGGATGCTTGTGTTGACGCCACGTTGGGTGTGTTCATCTTCCCATCTAGGATCGTAGCGTTGTGATCCCTGGCCTGGACTGTAGCAGTCTTGTCCTATATCCATTTGCATCATCGTAGTTCCCAAAGAAAACTGTTATGAAAATAAACCATTAGAGGTTAATATATGATATCATTGCAAATGCATTAAAAATGTAATCATGAGTACCTGTTCGCCGTACTCATTTATCTCTGGGACACGAGTCTCTTCGGGCATGGAGATCCCTCGCGTGGAGATATATGGTTGAGATCCCTCGCCTTGGGTGTATGCGCCATGTTCCTGTGATGTCGGCCCCTGACGAAGCTGCACCGAAGGAGAACGATGCAATGGCAAAGATGAGTCATGCCGTGGCAATGTCGTTGCCACCCCCAAGCTGGATCGGTCGACTGCTGAATTGTGTCGAGCGCGCTTAATAGACCAGTGTTGCGATCAGAGATGATGCAAACGTCTGGGCGATTTTTCACGACACTCATCTTCAGGCAGCTCAGGAACCACAACCAGCTATCTTTGTTCTCGCTCTCGACCAGTGCATATGCAATAGGAAGGAGCTGATTATTTGCATCTACTGCAATCGCCACCAAGAGTGTGCCCTTGTACTTTCCTGTGAGAAAGGTACCATCAATTGATATCACCGGACGACAGTGGTTAAATGCTTGTATAGTCTGGCCAAATGCCCAGAATAAACGATCAAGTATTCGCTCGCCTTGCTGCATTGGGTTTGGACGATCTAGCCTGCTAACCATAGTGCCCCTATTAGCAGTTGCTATCTGATGAAGCATTCTGGGGGCATAGGAATAGGCCTCCTCATAGGTGCCATACAACCTCTGGAAAATCTTTTCCTTCGCACGCCTAGCCTTGCTGTAGCTGACATGGAAGCCAATCTGATCTTCTGCAGTTTCCTGCAAAGCCCTAATACTTATGTTTAGACTATTTTCCACTGTCGTTTGCATCCTCTGTGACACATATTCTGCAGTCACATTGTGGTGATCTGAAAGAGTCCCAGTTTGCTCACAGCTATGGGGCACTATTTTTGTGATATGCCATGGCTGACATACCCCTGGCTTCAGGCGGGCAACAACTCTTCCACGGCAACCCTTCTCGGAATGGATGCAGATGACCTTCAACATTTTTTTATCAGACTGCTTCACTCTATGCTGGCGGTGGAGGGCGATTGAATAGTCATTGATTGCTTGGTAAGCATATTTCTTGTCTGGGAAAATTTGCTTAACCTGCAGACTACCCGCTTCTAGGCCAGAAACAGAGTGATATTCATTGGTGATGCTCATAAGCTGTAAAAACTCAGCTTCTAGTGCTGGCGCAACAGCCCTCTGAGGAGGAACATCTTCTTCTTCGCCCGAGTCCGAAGAGGCAGACGAATGACCGTCATCGTCATCATCTAGCGCCTCCGGCAATCCATCCACGTGTTCGCTAAAGTCAGCGATCGCAGACCAATATCCTGTGTCATACACTTGTTGGACGCCTGTCGGTTCTGAAGGGCCGGCGGTAGGGGCTTCTCTGATGGCCAACTCGACCTCACCACCGCCGGTACTGCATCCGGCAACATCAGTGACAGAAATGAACTCCACATGCACCATCGGTTTTCCAAACATAGAGTTCTCTGGATTACTTGCAAACCTCATGTACGACCCCCATGAGTTTTCACCTGTGACCGGCCGCAGCCCCCAACGAGGAACTGTCCCATCATTACCCCCGGCAACAACAAAGGCTTCCATGGTCATTTTCCTTCCACGCATCTCAGGGCCAAACGCCGCTCGGATGCATCTCCTAACGGCCGCATAACCTACTTCGACCATGTCTCTCACTACCACTGTCGTCGACTGGCACATGGACACATCGACCCCGGAAGGACCGTCGCGTACGACGTCCCCATAGAAAACTAACAAATTTTCCATAGTACCTAATGAACATCCATATTTTATTATCAGTCCATTAAAACTCTAAATATAATAATACGATTATAGCATCTGCATATCACACGACTCAAAATATGCTTAGACTTTAATCATAAAAGTGGGATGATAACATTTACATAACATACGACTAAAAAAATAACCGTATTTCCTTATACTTTTAACATAATAGTACGGTAATAACAATTTCATATCATATGAGTAAAACTAGCAGTGGTAATAATTGTTATTTACAAATAATAATATGACAAATATTCGCAGAATGAGTATCATCTTTCTTCACAACAGTACGTCAATATACAAAATATTCACAAAATTACACGACGCCATTTATACCTCAGCTTCAATATGGATGTAGTTCCGAATACAATTAAGCGTCACAATAGTTCGAAAAAATATCCGTCAGCAAGTATCACCAGTAATATGTCAACCTATTATCACATGAACATAAGTATTAGACATGGATTTTTTTTCCTGCTATCAAAAGTATCAACTTGTCACTTGCGCGTATATGGTAATCACCTAAAAAGGGGCATGAATGCAACACTGACCACATGAAATAACAAGACATTTAATCTTGTATTGACCAATAAGAACACAAATATGTAGCTTACTTACCATATTTACATATTCTTGCATTTCAAACCTAGTTGATGCATTTCAAAGGCCTAACAACGATCTACAATATCGTCTTATAGCTAAATACGAGCTAAAAACTAGCTAATTCCCACCGTAAAAATACATGTATTGCAAAGCCAGTACCGTGATCTCCAACTGCTTAATTAGTTTCTTCCGACGAATCCCACTCCAAATGCTTCAAATGACTTCACAAAGTGCTCAACTGATAAAAAAATAACATACGTATTTAAAGACTAATCAGACAAAATAAATATATGATGCATGTGAACGAAACCAACAAAGATCGATATATCTTACCTTCGTCTATCTCTGTTCTTAGAGACTTAGAGAGAGCAGACGAACGAGGAACTGAAGGCAACGAGACAGAGTGGCAGAGTGTTTGCAAACGAAGCAACAAGACAGAGTGGCAGAGAGTAGACGAACGATATATAAAGGAAACGCAGGACTGTAGTGTCGGCGGAACTGTAGTGTCGGCAGCAGCAATATTCGAGAGCATCGGAATGAGCGCCGTCTGCCACAGCGCTGCTGTCGGCTCGAAATCTATGCAGCGAAATCAGCGCCAATCATCTTTTTAGCAATCAGTGCCAGTAATACGCATGCAGCAGCGAGCACGGGTGCATGGAGCGCAGCAGCAAATTCGCAAACACACAAAATCGAATCGTCGCATGCAGCAGCGGAATCAGTGCCAATCAGTCGGCTCGGAATCAGTGCCAAATCAGCGCATGCAGCAGCACAGCGCAGCAGTGTGGAGCCGGCCGCCTCTAGCGCTGGCGGCGTGGCCCACCGCGCCAGTCCGGCCGCCTCGCGCGCTGGCGGCCTGGCCCACCGCGCCTCGTCCGTTCCGTTACGCGCGCCGGGTCGCCGTTATACGCCACTGGCCGCCACCCGCCCAGGCGACAGGGCTGGCCGCCACCGCTCGTGGGGGCAGGTGCCACGTGTCGGCTGGCCGGCCTGCCGCCACGGGCCGGGGGTCTCTTCTGCCAATTCTATACGGACGTGGTCTTTTTCGACAATTCGAGCGACCAAGTGGTCCTTTTGGACAAAAAATCCCTCTCGGGACTTGCCGCGCCTAGCTAGCTCTTGCCGCCATCAATACCCAATGGCGAGCATGTCGGAGCTCTTGCCACCGCCACGCCCTGCCCCACCGCTTCCTCTTCTCCTCTGCCTCTGGCAGCCTCGCTTCCTCCTACTCTTTCGAGCTCCTCACCTCCTCCGCCGGCTCCTCCCTCTCCAAGCCGCCCTCTGCTTCGAGTGCAATCGATTCCTCACCGACGCGTGTTGCGCAGGCGAGGAGCCGCAGAGGAGGTACCTCGCCGACGCGTGTTGCGCAGGTGAGGAGCAGTCGATTTCTACTGCCAGCGGAGAGGAGACGGAGGAGCCACGGTGAGGGAGAGGGAGGGGATCTCAGTCCACGCCACCGCTGTGGTCCCAAGTGCAACTAGCGAAACACACGCGTGAGCAGAGATGGGTGGCTAGGATTGTGTCGTGCACGTGACAAACGTACTTTATTGTTGAAACAGTCCTGACTCAAAATTGCTTCATACAGCTCCTTCTGTTTTATCAGATTGTTACTTATTGTTATCTATAGGATGATGACAATTTGCTTATTATCATGCTTTACTTCCAAATTATTTTACCTGTCATCCCACTTACTTTATCCAGTAATCTGTAGCTGGATTATTGTAGACCTATGTTAGAGGAATCAAAAGATTATAATCCTTTTATGTTTTCTTACAACTGCACTGATGAAATGTATGAGCTGTTAGCTCGAATGAAGCTGAGGGTAAAACAAAATATGGGAAGAAAACCAATGTATACATTTAGTAGTAGGAGAGATTAAGTTTTTTTTTCAAAGTTCAGTTTGATCCACATTTTTGTAGGGTTTAAAATTTATTATATTGAATTGCTAATTCTTCCAAGCTCCGGCAAAAATAGGACAGATTGTTTAACATTCTTAAGCGAGACTGTGCTCTATAGAGATCTCTACCACTGTTCTATTCTTTTCCATGGGACTTTTTCAGAGATAATAGCTTCGTGTTAACAATGCATAGTGATGGTCGCCCTCTACAGTGATAATAAATTATGTCCATGTTCTATAATTCATAACAGTTTTTAAGTTCATGTTTCCATCGTCTAATCTTGTGGTAAGATGGTCTTGGATGATCCACCTGCATGGTGTATTGTCTCTAACTAGAAGGGCAGTGCGCGCTTTGCAGCGCCGCTTATGTTCTTAGGGTTGTACATTTTTTTTTACGTGGTAATTTTTTTTAAGTTGTGAAAATTATTTACGTGCTAGTTGGTTTGGCGTGTGGGGGAAACAATGGATGTTTTTTTATCAGAGATGCTATACCTATAGACATACTTTACGAAATCATGGCTACACATGAATGTGTCAATTTATGGTTGGAAATTGCGGAAAGAGTGGCCCAACGGTGAAAATCTGGGAAGTGATTGGTGGGAGAGTGTTTGCTATGACCAATCCGTAGTGAATCGTCCGTGAGTGTATTATTTTTCTTTTTTTATTGTGGTGTTTGGGTGGGTCTTTTTGACCGTGTGATTGGAAGGCGTCTTTTAATTAATACAAATACATTAGAAAATTATCTCTATTGTTGGCCGCGTGTGTTATACTGATGCTAAACGTGTCATAGTCGACATTTCCTTTTTGTCAACGAAGGCCCACATCACCCAAGCACTTACCAAGGGACCCATTCATCGAGAGATCCCACCACGAAGCCCAGGCCAAAGACACAATCAATTTGTGTATCCAATCCAAATTGAAGACCTCACTTGAATGAGGGGCTTGAAAATTAGGGACCTTAATGAAGTTAGAGATTTCATTGGGCCACAACCAAGGATTGATTGAGTCAAATCAAGTATTAAAATTGTATACCTAAATCGAATGGGAGAGCTCTAAAATTAAGAAGCATAGTGTATTAAAAAATTGAATGAGAGCTCCTTGTGAAACTGTTGACCCGGTTAAAATTGGATGACTAATTCCAAATTGGAGATCTCAATTGATTGTGAGGCCTTTAAAACTAGGGAGCTTAGTGTTATTAAGGATATCTGACTATTTTTACATGTAGAAGTTTATGCAAAATACAAAAATCAACAGATCTCAAACCTACCAGCAAAGCGCGGCGTACTAACCGCTAGTCACTTCTAGTCGGGGAGTGCTACAAATCATCCAGATTGATCCGTCCGCGGATCAGCCGGGTCGGCCACCGTCTGATCAGATAAGATCTGACGTCTCTGGCAGCTCCCTTTCCTATACCCCTGAGCAGTTTGACTTGTGTGTGTGTGTGTGTGTGTTTTTTTTTTTTGCACAGCCAGCTCCCTTTTCTATATACTGCCGCCCCACGCAACTTCTTTTTTCTGTACAATCACTGCAGCGCTACTACCTAGCCTACGCACTGCTCCTCTCGTCGCGTGTTTAGCACTTTTTCAGGCACATCTGTCCCACGGACGTGCGCGGTGCGCCATTGGTGTTGCTTAATACTACTCGAGATGGGAACAGGACCAAAAAGACTCGATTGTATTTTACTATTTTTACAACAATAAAATCTACCGGCTGTTGCAGTAAAACTTTTGCAGAAATAACATGGAAAATCATTGCTTTTTTTCAATAAATTTAAAATTAACATTTTCTTGAACGAGCAACAAAATAGAAAAAAATGTTGGGAATCGGTCGGCCGGCTTTGCACGGCGAAGTAACGACTTGCAGACAGTGTTCGACATTGCAACATTGTGTGTTTCGGCTTCCAACAACATGGTGGCACTACTGGAATTTTCCTATACGCCTGGTGTTCGGCTCTTCGCCAAGCGTCAAAGCACGGGCACTCGACAAACTTGAAGACGCCGAGAGCAACACTCGGCAACTATGGCTTCACGGCAACTAGCTAACGTTGCCGATACGGAATCACGGCGAACAAACTACGTTCGGCAAACGTCGCAGACGCCGAGAGCCGCACACGGCAAAAGAAGCCACGTGGCAAGACCGTCTGCAACTGACGCCGTCAATTTCTGTGACGTATACCGAGCGCCGTGGAGGCACACTCGGTAAACAACATGTTACACAAACATTCAAACTCACATGTGGTCCCGCTGGACCCAGTTGTCAATAAAATTTCCAAATTATTTGTTAATTTTTTAAAAATAATTATATGGTGCGGTATGTTTACCGAGAGCTGCGTCGTAACGCTCGGTATAGGTCCGTTGACTGAAACCTGACCTATGGGCCCAGGAGCCCCACATGTGAGTTGAACTTTTACCTAGTGTTAGGCCCTCGGAAAAGAGTGGCACTACTGTAATAGGTAAAGTGCTCAGGTGACCCCTTTTCCGAGAGGGCCCTCGGAAAAGAGTGGCACTACTGCAACTAAAGTGCTCAGGCGACCCCTTTTCCGAGAGGTGCCCTGTTGTGAAGCTGTTTCTTATCTAATACCTGCAACGGAAAACAACTAGTGCATTTTCTGTCTATATATTCAGTGTAGAAAATGTTTCATACTAGTACACATCACACACATAGGCATACTTTAAAGTAGTTCGCATAATCATAACTCAAACTAGTTCACAAATTCATACATAGGGTTAACTTATGGAAGTTCACTACTTGCAAAACGCATGCACATCACAAATAAGTTCACATCTTCATACAACATCTGGAGGAGGAGGAGGGGCATCATTTCCATCGGGTTAGGCTTCCGGAGGAGGAGGAGGAGGAGGAGGGGCATCATTTCCACCGCCTTGAGATTGCATAAGAGCCTATAAGAGTAGAGTACGTCGCTATATAATGAATGTTCTATCTCTAGTTTAGAGAATGTTCTACCTGTAGTTGTTTCTCGAGCAGCTTGAACCTTTCGTTCGTTTCTGCTCGTTCCTTCTCTATGCTCTGCTCCTCCGCCTGCCGCCTTTTCTCCTCTTCAGCAGCCCGCTGCTCCATTAAAGCCTGTAATATGGCATTAGGCTCACATAGGTTGCAAGGGTGCTATTTTGAGGCATGAACATAAATGAATGGTTATGATGCTAACCTTGAGACGCGCGATCTCACGTGACGCCGCGGTTGGGCGACTGCGTATGGACGGAGTTGAGCTTGTGCTCGACGCGCGTATCTTGTGGAGCTTGCGATGAGAGGAGGTGGCGATCGCCCCATTGCAAAGGAGGTGGCGTCCATGGCCCTTCCCGTCGCCAGCAATGATGAGCAGCTCAGGATCACGGGGCTTGG
Organism: Elymus sibiricus; assembly: GCA_039707655.1. Taxonomy (NCBI): domain Eukaryota; kingdom Viridiplantae; phylum Streptophyta; class Magnoliopsida; order Poales; family Poaceae; genus Elymus; species Elymus sibiricus. Next base: position 64,933,912 of record CM077676.1, read on the forward strand.
ACGTAGGTTCGGCGTCCTGCCCGTGCACCTCCTGGAAGACCTCTTTGAAGGTCTCGTACTTCTCCTGCGCCGACAGGCTGCAGAACTCGGCGTCATCCTTCCCCTTGTGGCCTTGTTTCCAGGCCTCCAGGATGTGGACCGGGCGACCAAGCTCCGCCTCCTGCAAAAGTAACCATCAAGCTTAATGAACGGAGATGCACCGTGGAAAAAAGTTAACATCTTAATCCACATACCATGTGTTGCTGCAGAGTGGTTAGGTTCCGGCTCCCCTGGACATGTGCCGGGCCTGGCATTTTGGCGCGATCGTTTCCCTTCTCCACATGTTGCGCCTGCCATGCCGGGTCACACCACATGTCAACCAGGGCCTCCCAACAATCTTCCTTCATCCAGGGTTCCCTCACCTAGTCAGATAAAATCAAATCATTGACTAACAAGAGGCGGATGAATCAAAGTACTAGCAACCAATGTTGTCACTTACCACCAACAATAATTCTTCTTTGTCCAAGTTGGTCTGGCAAGCAGACTTCCTCGTCATCTTAAGCCCCTTGTCATCAAGCGGCCGACATTGCATCATGGCTTTGTACCGCAGCGTGTGCTTGAGGTCGGAGAGTATCTTCCGGGCTGATTTCACGAGGGCTTTTGTCGCCTTCTCTTTCTCACCATCGACGCAAGAAAATGCTTCCTACAAGAAAGCATATGGCAGTTAATTACAAGAATTCGGATATGGAAAAATGCAGTTACAGACTGAAATTGATGTCGAAGACACGATCATTCACATCAATTGAAGCAGGCAGGAAGGGCGCGGAAGCTACCGTTTAACGAATGCAATGCAAGCAAGGTAGCTTGCTTACTCTCCATCTAGCGTGCGTTGACGGCAAGGAAGGAGGCATTGGAAAGACCATACACATTAATTAGTACAAGAAATAGCTTACACGACTGATCAGGCTCATCAACTTATGGAACCTCACGCTATGTTGCTATGATTCTTTTATCATGAAAGCATGTCGGGCGAAGGAATAAAACATGTACAACACTAGCAAGAAGGCAAAGATACTTACATAAAAACCGTCGATGACCCGGGTGGCCATGGTGACATCGTGCTCATCCTTGGTGTGCTGGTAGTGCTCCCAGGTGAAACCTGACGACGGTGGGTGGTCATCACCCGGCTTGGCCAACCCGGGGAAGTACTTCCTCAAGAGGGAGCCGATGATGTGGTTCGGCAATCGCGCCCTCTTAGGCTTGAGAGGAACAAATGCCCAATGACTATATGATGAAAAAGACAAGCATATGTAAGTGGAAAAGCTGTGGTATCCAAAATAATTTGCAAATCAAATGCTTACCAATCTCCCGTCGGTCTAATGACAGGACAGTCGTCGGCAGCCATTGGTTCCGGCACCTTCCCCGGACCACACCCGGATTTCTTCCTCTTGGAAGTGTTGCTCGAGGTAGACCCCGAGCCGTCCGAGGCCACCATGTCGGCCGACGTGGTAGCGAGCGGATCCGGCACATCAAAGTCTACTCCGACATCGTCATCCGATGTCGACTCCTCATCGGTAGCGAGCTGATGGGAGCCGGACGACTCGGTCGTGGCAGAGTTGCTGACGTGGGTCGCCCTACCACTCAAGACTCTCTGGTACTTACTAGAGCCCCCCTCAGAATCTGAAAATAAAATAAAATATATTAGTAACTAAAACGGAGATGAAAATAAAATAAAATACAATTATAAATAATACAACAGAGCACTAATTTACTGGTTGAATGGTTAGCCGCTATCTAATAATATAAAAAACTAAAACAGAAGCATTAGACTAGCATAACACTATTGGCTAGATAGGGCATACAATAAACTGATGAAGCATGCCATCCAAAGAAAGATATAATTTTTTTTCATTCAAACAAATTAAATAGCAGCAGCTCACACTAAATCTGTTCGATAACTTGTTTCTCCTAAAAGTCATTGAAGAGAATACTTTCTTAACTCTAGTTGTTGCTACTGGTAGGATTCGAACCAATTTGAGAAGCTTGTATTTTTTTTGCGAGATATCAATGTCTACTATATTTTTGACCTTTGTAAACCTCTCATCTCTACACATATCAATAATAAAGTGTGTAAGTTGACAAGAGATATGCATCAAACCGTCCTCCGTGAAATCCGTAGGATAAAGATATTCAAGCTAAACCAAATGTCTTCTACAACTTACAATTCAAAGATAATTCAAAGAATGCTCTACTGCCTTCAATTCAAAGATTATTCATTTGTTATTTTTCTGCTAATGAAATCAAGCAGATCCTCACTCCTCCGTGTCATCTAAAGCTATTTCTCTCTGAAACTGAATAACGCTACAAGATTGCGCAGGTGCAGGCACCTCGGGCATGCTTGGGCCGGGCGAGGCAGCCACCGGCGCCTGGCCGTGACCACGTCGCGATGCCGGCGTGCACAGCCAGACGACGGTGGCCGTGGACCGAACCGGGCGGCCCCGTCGAGCCGCAGTTCTAGGACAAGGCGCGGTGGGGGCAGTGGGGTGAGAGGGGGTGGGAGAGGAGGGTAGGGGAGTACCTGAGGGCATGTGGAGCTGCCGCGCCACCGGTGGCGCTCCACGGCGGCCACCGTCCTTGGGCAACAAAGAAGAACCGCCACGCCGGGCACCGGACATGAAGAAGACGACAGTGGAAGAGGTGGCGGTGGCGGCAGCTGGTGGCGGTGGCGGCGGTGGCAGTAGGTGGCGGTGGCGATGGCGGCGGCGGCGGCAGATGGTGGCGGTGGCGATATCGGTGGCAGCGCATAGATGAAGGAGAAAACAGAGAGCTTTGTGAGTGAGAGAAAGAAAGGGAAACGGCTAAGATCTAGGTTTAGGTACTTTACCGAGAGGGCCTCTCGGTAAAGGTGGGCATTACCGAGAGCCGTATATCGACGCTCGGTAACAGTTGCACCACTTCTTTATTTTCCTTCCTTTTGTGTTTTTGTTTGGCACTCTCATTTTGTGTCTGATATTTCATATCTTTTTATGGCTAAAGTTTCAAAATTCCATCACTTTTAGTGACTTATGTTTTGGGATAGATTTTTTTGAAATCCCAACTTCCAAGCACTGTAAAATAAAAAAGATGAGAACGGGGACGTTCCATAACATGGAGAAGCATGTATTCACCGTGGCCTACCCCCTCTCGGTGCCGGTCAACGCCGTAGACCGCCCGGGCCACCGGATGGGTGCTCGATCTGTAAACCGCCCGAGGGGGGGCGGGGGCGGGAACCACCCGTACATGCGTGTGGGCCGTGCATATGCATGAAAGGGTGGTGTGGTGTTTGAATACGCAACGCACATCCTTAACGTGGCGGAAGGGACACAAACCGCACATACGGGCGGGAACGTCGAGGACCGGGTGCGTTCGTCCCAGAGATCGAGCCGACGGTGGACGATCCTGCGATAGAACGGGCTTAGACTTGGCCTGGCATCTCACGATGACCCGCCGTAACACGGAGAAGTAGGTATTCACCGTGGCCTACCCCATCTCGGTGCCGGTCAACGCCCTAGACTACCGGGGCCACCGGATGGGTGCCACACTATGGAGACACGTATTGACTCTTCATACATGCCACCACACTCTTCCAGACATGTATGAGGGCTCAACGCAAGATTTGGTGACATAGCTACCCCCCGAAGGCCCCCGACCACACTCGTAGACATGCGAAGAACAATCCTCGGAAAATCATAGGATGCCGAAATTTCTCGAGAGCTGGCACGGTGTCATCACATGGCCCCTCTAGGGTGTGGTAAAAATTTGGGCGCGTTTCGAGTAAGCCTCCCCTAAGGCCGCTTGTAAACCGCCCCATCTCCGAGCTAGTCTCTGGGTATCGAGAGGGGACATGTCCGGTTTGTGTAGGAAGCGTGGGTCCTGTTGCTTCGTTGGCCTCGAACCTTCCCGTGCTCTCAAAGGAGGCCATTGCATGACACATGCCACGCCCCCTCATTTTTCGTACCCGCGTGCAATATTTGACACATTTATTCCTCTGCTAGGTTTTCATCGCCGGTAATTGCACATCTGCAAGGCGGCACATGAAATCATGCCCGGAAGCAGCGTTGAAAATCCTTTGTGATGTCCTTGCGGCATGCAGAGGCCTTGTGCAGAGGAGGGAGGGATAGGCCCTACCACCGGGGGGCGAAAGTACCTCGTTGGCATGCCTGATGCAACCGTTTAAATCCTCGGAAAACAAGGTGTAACTATAATGGTAAGGCGGTTTGCCAATCATGTAAGAAAACAAAGGAGATGAAAACAACAACAACAAAGAATAACACATATTACCGAGCACGGCTACCACGGGGAAGAAACATGATCTAGGTTTAGGTCCTTTACCGAGAGGGCCTCTCGGAAAAGGTGGGCATTACTGATACGTCTCCAATGTATCTATAATTTTTGATTGTTCCATGCTATTATAGTATCAATCTTGGATGTTTTTATATGCAATTATATATCATTTTTTGGGACTAACCGATTAACCCAGTGCCCAGTGCGAGTTCTTGTTTTTTGCTTGTTTTTGGTTTTTAGAGAAACAGTACCAAATGAAGTCCAAATGCCACAAAACTTTTTGGAGATTTTTTCTGGACGAAAGAAACCCTGGAAGCTTTGGGAGGAGGCCAGAAGCCTCACAGAGGCTTCACAAGGCACCAGGGCGTGCCCCAGGGGGGAGGCGCGCCGTGCTGCCTTGTGGGGCCAACGTGACTCTGTTTGACCTAATTCCACTTCTATAAATTCACAAATATTGAGAAACCCCCAGAGAGCCAGAAGAAAAAACCTTTCCACCGCCACAAGCCTCTGTTCTTCCATGATCCCATCTGGAGGCCTTTTCCGGTACTCTGCCGGAGGGGGAATCGATCACGGAGGGCTTCTATATCAACCTTCACTACAGGAATCAGCTGCTTTGCCGTCTGCCATAGCAGACGGCAAAGGCATGCCTGGCGGACGGCAAATCCTTTGTCGTCTGCCAGCAGACGGACAACACTCTGGCTGAACAGGAGCCGGCAAAGGCCACTTTGCCGTCTGCTGGCAGACGGCAAAGTGGCTAGACGGTAGACAAAAGGTGCCAGCCCCGTTAGGGGGCTAACGGAGCTCTTTGCCGTCTTCCAGCAGACGGCAAAGAGCTGCAGCTGACGTCAGTCTGCAGCTGGGCCAACGCAGCCTCTTTGCCGTCTGCTGTCAGACGACAAAGACCTCTGCTTTTTTGCCGTCCGCCAGCAGATGGCAAAGAGCTGCAGCTGACGTCAGGCGTCAGCTGGGCCAACGCAGCCTCTTTGCCATCTGCCGGCAGACGGCAAAGAGGCCAAATAGGCCAGCCCAGGTTGCACAGGCTGCTGCCACGTGGCCACTTTGCCGTCTGCTAGCAGACGGCAAAGTGGCTATATTGCCCCTATTTTTTTTGCTTTTTCTTAAATTCAAGCAATTTCACATATGTCCATATATATATTTCAGAATACATTCATCCAACATGCACATCCCTGCCATATGGATATGATCATCCATCAAATGTATACCAAATCATCACATATGTCCAAATTTCAACATATTACAAAGTTTCATCCATACATATACATAATTTCATCAATATTACAAAGTTGCATCCATAGGTATCAAGTTTCACAAAGTCAAAACAAAAAATAAAGACAAGCACTCCATCAACGCAAGGGTCGGGTGATCTGAAGCAAATCTGCAAAATGAGAAAGAAGAAAGTTAGAAGAAGAAGACTTGAAGAAGAAGAAGAAGAAGAAGAAGAAGAAGAAGAAGGAGAAGAAGGAGAAGAAGGAGAAGAAGAAGAAGAAGAAGAAGAAGAAGAAGAAGTAGAAGGAGAAGGAAAAGAAGAGGAAGAAGAAGGAGAAGGAAACGAAGAGGAAGAAGAAGGAGAAGGAAAAGAAGAGGAAGGAGAAGGAGAAGGAAAAGAAGAGGAAGGAGAAGGAGAAGAACAAGTAGGAGAAGAACAAGAAGGAGAAGAAGGAGAAGGAGAAGGAGAAGGAGAAGAAGAAGAAGAAGAAGGAGAAGAAGAAGAAGAAGAAGAAGCAGAAGAAGGACAAGAAGGAGAAGAAGGAGAAGAAGGAGAAGAAGGAGGAGAAGGACAAGGAGAAGAACAAGGAGAAAGAGGAGAAGGAGAAGGAGAAGGAGAAGAAGGAAGAAGGAGAAGGAGAAGGAGAAGAAGGAGAAGGAGAAGGAGAAGGAGAATAGGCCATTTTCTTCTCTTTCTTTTTCTCCTCTTCTTTTTTTCTTCTTATGTTGCTTACTAGTGTCATTTTAGAGCTAACCTAGGTAAATAGGCCATTTTAGACCTAAATATGCTAAGTATGTCATAAATGAACTAAAAAAAGCTAAGTATAAGTCATTTTAGAGCTAACCTAGGTAATTATGCCATTTCTGAGCTAATTAAGCATATTAAGTCATTTTGGAGCTAAATAGGTCATTTCTTAAGCATATTATGTCATTTTTGAGCTAGCTAAGCATATTAAGTCATTTTAGAGGAATAAATGCTAACTATAGGTCATTTTGGTGCTATCCTAGGTTAAATAGGTCATTTTGGAGCTAATTAAGTTTGTTATGTCTTTTCTGAGCTAGGTAAGCATATAAAATCATTTTTGCAAGAAAAAAGCTAATTATAGGTCATTTTTTAGCTATCCTAGGTTAAATAGGTCAGTTTTGAGCTAGTTAAGGTTGTTATGTCATTTTTGAGCTAGCTAAGCATATAAATTCATTTTCGAAGGAATAAGTGCGAAGTATAGGTCATTTTGGTGCTATCCTAGGTTAAATAGGTCATTTTGGAGCTAATTAATGTTGTTATGTCTTTTTTGAGCTAGCTAAGCATATAAAATCATTTTTGGAGTAATAAATGCTAAGTATATGTCATTTTAGAGCTATCCTAGGTTAAATAGGTCATTTTTGAGCTAATTAAGGATGTTATGTCATTTTTGAGCTAGCTATGCATATAAATTCATTTTTGGAGGAACAAATGCTAACTATAGGTCATTTTAGAGCTTTCCTAGGTTAAATAGGTCTTTTGAGAGCTAATTAAGGTTATTATGTCATTTTTTAGCTAGCTAAGCATATAAATTCTTTTTGGAGGAATAAATGCTAAGTATAGGTCATTTAGAGCTATCCTATGTTAAATAGGTCATTTGACAACTAATTAAGGTTATTATGTCATTTTTTAGCTAGCTAAGCATATAAATTCATTTTGGGAGGAATAAATGCTAAGTATAGGTCATTTTAGAGCTATCCTAGGTTAAATAGGTCATTTCTTAAGCTAATTAAGGTTATTATGTCATTTTTGAGCTAGCTAAGCATATAAATTCATTTTGGGAGGAATAAATGCTAAGTATAGGTCATTTTAGAGCTATCCTAGGTTAAATAGGTCATTTCTTAAGCTAATTAAGGTTATTATGTCATTTTTGAGCTAGCTAACCATATAAATTCATTTTTGGAGGAATAAATGCTAAGTATAGGTCATTTTAGAGCTATCCTATGTTAAATAGGTCATTTGACAGCTAATTAAGGTTATTATGTCATTTTTTAGCTAGCTAAGCATATAAATTCATTTTGGGAGGAATAAATGCTAAGTATAGGTCATTTTAGAACTATCCTAGGTTAAATAGGTCATTTCTTAAGCTAATTAAGGTTATTATGTCATTTTTGAGCTAGCTAACCATATAAATTCATTTTTGGAGGAATAAATGCTAAGTATAGGTCATTTTAGAGCTTTCCTAGGTTAAATAGGTCATTTTAGAGGTAAATAGGTCATTTCTTAAGCTAAGCTAAGTATATGTCATTTGAGAGCTATCCATGGTAAAATTGGTCATTTTGGAGCTAAGTAGGGTTATAATGTCATTTTCGTGCCTCGGTCGGGAGATGCAAAATCAAATGCTGCATTGGATTAAAGAAGCCCGGTGGAAAGATCTTCTCTAACTTGCAGATCAACTCCGGCGCCAACTCTTCCAGTTCTTCTAGCAAGCCAGGCGATAGTTCTTTCGCACAAAGAACACGGAAGAAATAGCTCAGCTCTGCCAGTACTAGCCATTCATCCTCAGGGATAAAGCCACGCAACATCACCGGCATTACCCGCTCAAGCCATATGTGCCAATCATGACTCTTGAGACCAAATATTTTCAATTTTTCAAGGCTCGCTCCCCTCTTTAGATTCGCTGCATACCCATCGGGGAACATCAACTCATTTTTCACCCACAGGAGTATTTCCCTCATAACTGGCCTTCCAAGATTGAACCATGCCTTTGGCTTCGTCCAGTTCTTCTTTCCTTTCGGTTGTCGCATGTTTTGTAGCGGTCTATCACATAGAGCCTGCTAATTGACTCTAGCCTTAGGATTATCCTTTGTTTTCCCCTCTATGCCGAACAATGTACCAAAGAGGGCCTCGCCGACATTCTTTTCAGTGTGCATCACGTCGATGTTGTGTGGGCAAAGGAGGTCTTTGAAGTAAGACAGATCTCACAAGCATGTCTTGTGAGTCCAGGCGTGTTCGGAATTATACCCCTTGAAATACCCTGGACGCTCCGGATCCGGCTCGAGAGAGTTTAACTGATCCAGGGTCTGTTGGCCTGTCAACGCAGGTGGTGCAGAGTTTTTGACAACTCTACCTTTGATGAAGTTCTTCTTGTCTTTTCTGAACTTATGGCGAGGATCCAGGAACTGTCTATGCATGTCGAAGTAAGAAAACTTGCCACCCGCCTGCAGCCGACGAAACTCAAGAGCTGCCTTGCATGTGGGGCACGGGAACCTTCCATGCACACACCAACCAACGAATAGCGCATACGCCGGCAAGTCATGCATCGAGTACATGTACCACACACGCATTAGGAAGTTTTTTTTGTAGCGGCGTCGTATGTCTTGATCCCATTATCCCAAGCTTCTTGCAGTTCATCCTTAAGCGGCTGCATGTACACATTCATATTCTTCTCCGGATAGTTGGGCCCCGGAATTATCAACATCAGGAAAATGTTCTTTCTTTGCATAATCTGTCCGGGGGGGGAGATTGAGTGGAATGACAAATACAGGCCAACAACTGTATTGGGCTACCATCATACCAAACACATTGAACCCATCCGTGCTTATGGCGATTCGAGGATGCCTTGGATCTGCCGCTTTAGCATGATGTATTGCATCGAAGCGCTTCCATGCAAAAGCGTCCGATGTGTGTACCAACATCGGCTCCCCATCTGCATCTAGTTCGGTTCTTTTGCCCAATTTGTGCCATGTCATCTGTCTGGCCATCTCTTCGACCATGAAAAGACGTTGAAGTCTTGGTATGATTGGCATATACCGAAGAACATTAACTGGGATTTTTGTCTGACTCTTCTCACCCATACCGTTGTCTACCTCAACATACCTGGAAGACTAGCAAACGGGACAATACTTCAAGTCCGCATACTCAAGCCTAAATAAGGCACATCCTTTCTCACAGGCATCTATCTTCTCATAGGGCATCTTAAGTACACGGAGGATTTTGTTCGACTGGTACAGGTTTGCAGGCATTACATGGCCTTTGGGTAGAAAGCGTCCAAATAGTGTAATCATCGCATCGTAGCATTGCCCAAGTTGAATTGAGCCTTCAGAGCCATTACTTGTGCAATGGCATCCAGCTGACAAAGCTCAGTGTGCTCGTGGAGAGGACGTTTTGAAGACTCCAACATATCATTGAAGGCCTTTGCAGATTCCTCCATCTCATCGTCCGAATCCCGAGCATCATCAAAGTCTTCCACCATGTCTTCCATCCCGGTACCATGCTCGTCGGTGCGACGACGGACCTCCTCAGCTCTGGCACGTTGGGCAGACTCACCATGAAATGTCCAGACTGTATAATCAGGCGTAAAACCACTCTTCTGCAGGTGTTTGATCATTTCAAGCTCTGACCTCTTATGATAGTTATCGCACTCGGCACAGGGGCACCAGGTTTTTCTCTGTCCATTTGCAAATGCAGCTCTCACAAACCCCTTGGTTTTTGTTAACCATTCATGTGTCATGTCTTTTTGACTAGTGTGACCGGTGTACATCCACGCACGATCACTCATCTTGCCTAGCTACTGGACACACAAGAAATATATACATAATTCAGCAAATCATATTCATCAGTTAATAGAGTTTGTCAGTTTTATTACGTCCATGCAACCTAGACGCTACTAGGTAAAGATAGGTCCTAATCCCACCCGAGTATGTGTAGATTGGGTTCGTTTTCCCATGCTCTGCTCCGGATCCGACGCAAAATTTTGGCAGCACCTCCCCACTGTTCTCCTGATACACGTCTCGGCAATAAGCACAGAGGATGTGTACCCGAAGAACAACAAGGAGGCACTGACGAGATTCTACATCGGATCTGGAGCAGAGCATATGGGAAAACGAACCCAATCTACACATACTCGGGCTGTCCATGGATAACGTTGGACAATTCGAAAGAATCACGGTTATAAATATGCAAATGAATGCATATTTATAGATGTAACCCTTTTGAACGGGAGACGCATAGTGGTCACGCATACTGATGATTGACACCTACAGCTAGCAAGTTTCATCGGCACGAAGACCGGAATAGAGCAAATGAAGGGGGGAGAAGGAGATGTCATTTGTGCTCACCCACGAACGTAGGGGCGGAGCTCGTCGAACGCACGGGGAGGTCGTCGAACACCAGACCCTCGCAGCAACGAAAGAACTGCACATTTAAATCCACCCGATCAACACAAATATATATGATGTTTTTCTTAACAAAATCGGGAAATATACTTCCTAACTAATAATTCACACATATATGACCCCGTCGGCCTCTAGAAGGCCGAAGAGCACCTTTTCGGTCAACAGGAGGCCGAAGAAGTGTCGTGTCGGGTGTCGGGGTGTCGGGGGTGTCGTGTCTGGGTGTCGGGGTGTCGGGGTGTCATCCCTCGACCACTCGACCCCTCGACCCCTCGACGAACCTCGACCCTCGACCCCTCGGAGATTCTTTTCCTTCTTTTCTCTCTTTTTCTACTTTTCCTACTTTTTTTCATCTTCTTCTTCCTTCTTTTTCATCTTCTTCTTCTACTTCTTCTTTTTTTTCATCTTCTTCTTCCTTCTTTTCTTCTTCTTCTTCCTTCTTCTTCTTCTTCTTCTTTTTCTTCTTCTTCTTCTTCTTCCTCTTCTCCTCCTCCTCTTCCCTCCTCCTCCTCCTCCTCCTCCTCCTTCTCCTCTTCTTCTTCTTCTTCTTCTTCTTCTTCTTCTTCTTCTCCTCTACTTCTTCTTCTTTTCTTCTTCTTTTTTTTAATCATAAAATGTATTAACTGAAAATATGACTAACCTAAAATGTACTAACCTAAAATATGACTAAATCAACCAAAATCAACTAACCTAAAATCTACTAACCTAAAATGCACTAATAGTACAACCTAAAAAAGCAACTAACCTAAAACAGTACAACCTAAATAAAAAAAGAAAGAAAAAAAATAAAGAAACTCACCTAGGGGGGCGGCTGGACGGAGGGGCGGCGGGGCGGCGGGGCAGCGGGCGCCGGGGCTCTCTGGCCTGGGCGGGGCGGCGGGCGGAGGGGCGCCGGGGCGGCGGGCGGCCTGGGCGGCCGGCGGGTGCGGTGGGGGTCAGGGGCGACGCGGGCGGTGGGGGTCGGGGGCGGCGGCCGGCGGGTGCGGTGAGGGTCAGGGGCGACGCGGTCAGTGGGGGTCGGGGGCGGCGGCCGGTGGGTGTGGGTGTCGGGGGAGAGGAGAGAGGGAGAGAGAGAAGAGAGGGAGGGAGAGAGAGAAGAGAGAGAGGAGATGGGGGGTAACGGCCGTTAGGTGGGGTATTTTCTTTGCCGTCTGCTAGCGGACGGCAAAGTTTCTTTGCCGTCCGCTAGCAGACGGCAAAGAGGTGGGTGGGCCGTTGCAGTTAGTTGGCCTCCACCGGGCCCCACCCCACCTCTTTGCCGTCTGCTAGCAGACGGCAAAGAGATGGCTGATGGCAAACAGTGTCTTTGCCATCTGCCAGCTCGTTGCCGTCTGCTTTCCCAAAACAGACGGCAAACAACCGGTTTGCCTTCTGCCAGCAGATGGCAAAGACCTGGCAGATGGCAAAGCTCCTGATTCCAGTAGTGCTTGCTGCCCTTTCGATGATGTGTGAGTAGTTTACCATAGACCTACGGGTCCATAGCTAGTAGCTAGATGGCTTCTTCTCTCTCTTTGATCTTCAATACAATGTTCTCCTCGATGTTCTTGGAGTTCTATTCGATGTAATCTTCTTTTGCGGTGTGTTTGTTGGGATCCGATGAATTGTGAGTTTATGATCAGATTATTCATGAGAAATATTTGAGTCTTATCTGAACTCTTTTATGCATGATTGTTATAGCTTTGTATTTCTCTCTGATCTATCGATTTGGTTTGGCCTACTAGATTGATTTATCTTGCAATGGGAGAGGTGCTTTGTGATGGGTTCAATCTTGCAGTGCTCAATCCCAGTGACAGAAAGGGACATGACACGTATTTGTATTGTTGCCATTAAGGATAAAAAGATGGGGTTTATTCATATTGCTTGAATTTACTTCTCTACATCATGTCATCTTGCTTAAGGCGTTACTCTGTTTCATACTTAATACCCTAGGTGCATGCTGGATAGCGGTCGATGGGTGGAGTAATAGTAGTAGATGCAGGCAGGAGTCGGTCTACTTGTCTCGGACGTGATACCTATATACATGATCATTGCCATGAATCCGTCATAATTATTTGCTTTTTTATCAATTGCCCAACAGTAATTTATCTACCCACCGTATGTTTTTGCGCTCAAGAGAGAAGCCTCTAGTGAAAACTATGGCCCCCGGGTCTATCTTTATCATATAAAAAACCTAAAAATACCTTGCTGCAATTTATTTAGTTTTATTTTTATTAGTATTTTAGTTTATCAATTTATCTCTATCAGACTTAATCCTTGCAAGTAACCCCTAAGGGGATAGACAACCCTCATATTTGCATTGGGTGCAACTGTTTGCTTTTTTGTGTGCAGGTGCGCTTAACGGAATTTTGCTTGGTTCTCCTACTGGATTGATAACCTTGGTTCTTAACTGAGGGAAATACTTATCTCTACTATACTGCATCATCCTCTCCTCTTCGGGGAAATACCAACGCAGGCCACAAGTAGCAGGAAGAATTTCTGGCGTCATTGCCGGGGAGACATCATCAAAATTACCAAGTACCTTCGCACAAACTATCAATCACTTGCATTTATTTTATTTGCCTTTTTATTTGCATTTGCCTCTCGTTTTCATCTCCCCAACTTCTATTTTTTTTTACAAAAACACAAAAATATTTTTATTTGCTTGCTTGCTTTTATTTCCATGACAACACTCAAGAACAGAAAGTAAAACAAAAATCTAAGATCACTATGGATCCTCATCCACTTGCTCGTCTTTTCAAAAGATCCAATTATAATGAGCCAATTTCTAGTGATTTGAGTGCTCTTGATTTTCTCTATGAAGTTTTGCTTGAAAATCATGAATCTGAAAATTGTGATGAAGTACTAGAAGAAGAAACTTATAAAGTGATTCATGATAGCTCCTTGATTGGAAAGCATGATTGCAATGATGTTACTATAAATTCTATTAATGTCAATTGTGCTAATAATATGCAAAACTACAAGCTTGGGGATGATAATTTTGTTATGTCCACTACTTATTGCAATGATCATGATTGGGGTGATAATGCTTTTTATGATCTTGAAAATTTATTTAAGCCTTATGATAATAATATTTACAATAATATTAAAAGTGGCTTTGGAAGAGTGTCAACTTTAGGTAAAAATAATCCCACATATTTGGAGAGTGTTCAATCTTATGAAATTTTTGATAAAAGTGGGTTTGGAGAGGTCATGACTTTAGTTGATGTTAATCCCACTATCTTCGAAGATTATAAAACTTTTATGCATGCGGATCGTGAATAGAAAATTTTATATGATAGCTATATTGTTGAATTTGAGTATGATCCTACATGTAATTATTATGAGAGAGGAAAATATGGTTGTAGAAACTTTCATGTCACTAAATTACCTCTCGTTGTGTTGAAACTGTCAATGTTTTATTCTTCTTCCTTGCATATGCTAGATATTTCTTGTCTTGATAATTTGTTTGCTTATAAAATTCTTATGCATAGGAAGTATGTTAGACTTAAATGTGTTTTTCACATGTTTCATGATGCTCTCTTCGTGTTTAAATTACTATCTTTCATGTGAGCGTCATTGAAATCTCAAGCCTATCTTAATGGCTAAAAAGAAAGAGCTTGTTGGGAGACAACCTAATAAACTTTTACCTACTGTTCTTGAGTGTTTGCATAATTATAGATTCTGTTATGATTATGTTTTTATGTTTTAATTAGTGTTTGTGCCAAGTAATGCCTTTGGGATGATTTGGAAGATAGTATAATTGATGCCATTTGGAAAACAGAAAGTTTTGCGTCCAGTGCTGGAATTTTAATTCTAAACTGGAAGGTCAGAAAAAATCTGAAATTTTTACACAGTATTGGTATATGAATTTCCCACGTTGTCCTAATTGTTCATAATTTTTGGAGTTACAGAAGTATGGCTTTTAAATAGATCTTTACAGACTGTTCTGTTTTAGACATATTCTGTTTTTGTTGCATAGTTTGCTTATTTTGATGAATCTATGGATCGTATCGGGGGGTATGAGTCATGGAGAAGTTGGAGTACAGTAGCATTATGCCAATATTAAATATGAATACATTTACAGCAGTACCTAAAGTTTAAGATTTGTTTGTTATACTAACGGATCTCACGTGGTTTCTGTTGAGTTTTGTGTGCTGAAGTTTTCAAGTTTTGGGTGAGACTACGATGGATAAAGGAATAAGGAATGGCAAGGGCCTAAGCTTGGGGATGCCCAAGGCAGCCCAAGGTAATATTCAAGGAAGACTCAAGCGTCTAAGCTTGGGGATGCCCTGGAAGGCATCCCCTCTTTCGTCTACAATCTATCGGTAACTCACTTGGAGCTATATTTTTATTCATCACATGATATGTGTTTTACTTGGAGCGTCTTGTGAAATAGTTTGCTTGATTTCGTTTGATTTTTAGTTTGTCACAATCATCTTTTCTGAACACACCTTTTTGAGAGGGAGACACATTATTCGTGATTTGTTAGAATACTCTATGTGCTTCACTTATATCGTTTGAGCTAGGCAGTTTCTCTAGTGCTTCACTTATATCTGTTAGAGCACGGCGGTGGTTATATTTTAATGAAATAGTTGCACTCTCATGCTTCACTTATATCTTTTTGAGAGTCTCATGATAGCAATGTTAATATGCATGGGTTATGAATTTGGTCCTGATATGATAGGTATTCAAGAGGGATATAATAAAAACTTTCATGTAGATCACTGAATATGATAAATTTGATTCCTTGCAATAGTTTTGCGATATTAAGATGGTAATATGTGGGAGGTATTAGTAGTTAATTGTGGTTTAGTAAGAATAATTGTGTTAAGGTTTGTGATTCCCGAAGCATGCACGTATGATCTATCGTTATGCTATGAAGTTGGAGAATGATTTATTATTGATTGTCTTCCTTCGCGTGGCGGTCGGGGGCGCGCGATGGTTAACTCCTACCAACCTCCCCCTAGAGGCATGCGTAGTAGTACTTTGCTTCGAGGGCTAATAAACTTTCACAATAAGTATGTGAGTTCTTTATGACTAATGTGAGTCCATGGATTATACGCACTCTCACCCTTCTGCAATTTGCTAGCCTCTTCGGTACCGTGCATTGCCCTTTCTCACATCGAGAGTTGGTGTAAACTTCACCGGTGCATCCAAACCCCGTGATATGATACGCTCTATCACACATAAGCCTCCTTATATCTTCCTCAAAACAGCCACCATACCTACCTATCATGGCATTTCCATAGAAATTCCGAGATATATTGCCATTCAACTTCCACCGTTCTATTTTTATGACACACATCATCATTGTCATATTGCATTGCATGATCATATAGCTAACATAGTATTTGTGGCTCAGCCACCATTCATCATTGTTATACATGTTACGCTAGCATCATTGCACATCCTGGTACACTGTCAGAGGCATTCATATAGAGTCATATTTTTGTTCTAGTATCGAGTTGTAATGTTGAGTTGTAAGTAAATAGAGGTGTGATGATCATCATTATTAGAGCATTGTCCCAGTGAGGAAAGGATGATGAAGACCATGATTCCCCCACAAGTCGGGATAAGACTCGGGACGAAAAAAAGAGCCATAAAAAATATAAATGGGAGAAAAAGAGAGAAGGGGCAATGTTACTATCCTTTTCCACACTTGTGCTTCAAAGTAGCACCATGTTTTTCATATAGAGAGTCTCCTATTTTGTCACTTTCATATACTGGTAGGAACTTTTCATTATAGAACTTGGCTTGTATATTCCGATGACGGGCTTCCTCAAATGTTCGAGGTCTTCATGAGCAAGCAAGTTGGATGCACACCCACTTAGTTTTCATGTTGAGCTTTCATACACTTATAGCTCTTAGTGCATCCGTTGCATGGCAATCCCTACTCCTCGCATTGACATCAATTGATGGGCATCTCCAAAGCCCGTTGATTAGCCTCGTTGATGTGAGACTTTCTCCATTTTTGACATCCCCTATTTATCTCTACCACCATACTCTATTCCACCCATAGTGTTATATCCATGGCTTGCGCTCATGTATTGCGTGGGAGTTGAAAAAGCTGAAGCACGTTAAAAAGTATGAACCAATTGCTTGGCTAAAACCGGGGTTGTTCATGATAAATACTTTGTGTGAAGAAGATGGAGCATGACAGGATTGTATGATTTTGTAGGGATAACATTCTTTAGCATTTTTATTTTGAAAGACATGATTGTTTATTAGTATGCCTGAGTATTGATGTCTTTATATCAAACTATAGACTATTGCTTTGAATCATTTGGATCTTATTATTCAAACCGTAAGAGAGAGATTACATGATGAAACATGATAGGTAGCATTCCACATCAAAAATTCTGTTTTTATCATTTACCTACTCGAGGACGAGCAGGAATTAAGCTTGGGGATACTTGATACGTCTCCAACGTATCTATAATTTTTTATTGTTCCATGCTATTGTAGCATCAATCTTGGATGTTTTTATATGCTATTATATATCATTTTTTGGGACTAACCTATTAACCCAGTGCCCAGTGCCAGTTGCTGTTTTCTGCTTGTTTTTGGCGTTTCAGAGAAATAGTACCAAATGAAGTCCAAATGCCACGAAACTTTTTGGAGATTTTTTTTCTAATAAAAGAAACCCTGGAAGCTTCGGGAGGAGGCCAGAAGCCTCACGGAGGCTTCACAAGGCACCAGGGCGCGCCCCAGGGGGGCGCCGTGCTGCCTTGTGGGGCCCACGTGACTCCGTTTGACCTAATTCCACTTCTATAAATTCACAAATATTGGGAAAACCCCAGAGAGCCAGAAGAGAAAACCTTTCCGCCCGCCGCAAGCCTCTGTTCTTCCATGATCCCATCTGGAGGCCTTTTCCGGTACTCTACTGGAGGGGGAATCGATCACGGAGGGCTTCTACATCAACCTTGCTGCCCTTTCGATGATGTGTGAGTAGTTTACCATAGACCTACGGGTCCATAGCTAGTAGCTAGATGGCTTCTTCTCTCTCTTTGATCTTCAATACAATGTTCTCCCCGATGTTCTTGGAGTTCTATCCGATGTAATCTTCTTTTGCGGTGTGTTTGTTGGGGTCCGATGAATTGTGAGTTTATGATCAGATTATTCATGAGAAATATTTGAGTCTTCTCTGAACTCATTTATGCATGATTGTTATAGCTTTGTATTCCTCTCCGATCTACCGATTTGGTTTGGCCTACTAGATTGATTTATCTTGCAATGGGAGATGTGCTTTGTGATGGGTTCAATCTTGCGGTGCTCAATCCCAGTGACAGAAAGGGACATGACACGTATTTGTATTGTTGCCATTAAGGATAAAAAGATGGGGTTTATTCATATTGCTTGAATTTGCTTGTCTACATCATGTCATCTTGCTTAAGGCGTTACTCTGTTTCATACTTAATACCCTAGATACATGCTGGATAGCGGTCGATGGGTGGAGTAATAGTAGTAGATGCAGGCAGGAGTCGGTCTACTTGTCTCAGACGTGATGACTATATACATGATCATTGCCATGAATCCGTCATAATTATTTGCTTTTCTATCAATTGCCCAACAGTAATTTGTCAACCCACCGTATGTTTATGCGCTCAAGAGAGAAGCCTCTAGTGAAAACTATGGCCCCCGGGTCTATCTTTATCATATAAAAAACCTAAAAATACCTTGCTGCAATTTATTTACTTTTAGTTTTATTAGTAGTTTAGTTTATGAATTTATCTCTATCAGACTTAATCCTTGCAAGTAACCGCTAAGGGGATTGACAACCCTCTTATTTGCATTGGGTGCAAGTGTTTTCTTTTCTGTGTGCAGGTGCGCTTAATGGAATTTTGCTTGGTTCTCCTACTGGATTGGTAACCTTGGTTCTTAACTGAGGGAAATACTTATCTCTACTGTACTGCATCATCCTCTCCTCTTCGGGGAAATACCAACGCAGACCACAAGTAGCAATTACCGAGAGCCATATGTCGACGGTCGGTAACGGTTGCACCACTTCTTTATTTTCCTTTCTTTTGTGTCTTTTTTTGGTACTCTCTTTTTGTGTCTGATATTTCATATCTTTTTATGGCTAAAGTTTCAAAATTCCATCACTTTTAGTGACTTATGTTTCGGGCCAGATTTTTTTGAAATACCAACTTCTAAGCACTGTAAAATAAAAAAGATGAGAATGGGGACCTTCATAACACGGAGAAGCATGTATTCACCATGGCCTACCCCCTCTCGGTGCCGGTCAAAGCCGTAGACCGCCTGGGCCATCGGATGGGTGCTCGATCTAGAAACCGCCCGAGGGGAGGCGGGGGCGGGAACCACCTGTACATGCGTGTGGGCCGTGCATATGCATGAAAGGGTGGTGTGATGTTTGAATACCCAACGCACATACTTGATCTGGCGGATGCCTCACAAACCGCAGATACGGGCGGGAACATCGAGGACCGGGTGCGTTCGTCCCCGAGATCGAGCCGACGGCGGACGATCCTGCGACAAAACGGGTTTAGGCTTGGCCTGGCATCTCACGATGACCCGCCGTAACACGGAGAAGCAGGTATTCACCGTGGCCTACCCCATCTCGGTGCGGGTCAACGCCCTAGACCGCCGGGGCCACCAGATGGGTGCCACACATCGGAGACGCGTATTGACTCTTCAGACATGCCACCACACTCTTCCAGACATGTATGAGGGCTCAACGCAAGATTTGGTGACATAGCTACCCCCCGAAGGCCCCCGACCACACTCGTAGACATGCGAAGAACAATCCTCGGAAAATCATAGGATGCCGGAATTTCTCGAGACCTGGCACGGTGTCATCACATGTCCCCTCTAGGGTGTGGTAAAAATTTGGGTGCGTTTCGAGTAAGCCTCCCCTGAGTCCGCTTGTAAACCGCACCATCTCCGAGCTAGTCTCTGGGTATCGAGAGGGGATGTGTCCGGTTTGTGTAGGAAGCGTGGGTCCTGTTGCTCCGTTGGCCTCGAAACTTCCCGTGATCTCAAAGGAGGCCATCGCATGACACGTGTCACGCCCCCTCATTTTTTGGACCCGCGTGCAATATTTGACACATTTATTCCTCTGCTAGGGTTTTATCGCCGATAATTGCACATCCGCAATGTTTATTATAATTACATTACCTTGATATGTGTTTTTATGCAGGGATACATGAAAGCAGCCACAAATGATGTTGACTACACATTTTGCCGAGAGTGGCTCCCGGTATGCCTTAGTTTTCCAAGAGCCGCTCTCGGTATTGTGCAAAACCTAGATCTATGGATTTCCCTTTACTGAGAGTGCTCTCGGAAAAGCGCCCAAGATCTAGGGCTACCATCTTTACCAACCGTTCTTGTGACTCTCGGAAAAGCCTGCGAGATCTAGGGTATGACCTTCACCAAGAGCTTCTTGTACTTGACTCTCGGAAAAGTCTCCCGCGGGGACTTATCCAAAATTTCCAACTCGCGCACTCACTCTCTCTTCTCTGTTTCCTCTCATTCCCTCTCTTCCCCCCGCGTCCGCCGCCGCCCCTTAGCCCCGCCACCCCGTCCACCGAGCCTCACCGCCGCCCCGTTCACCGAGCTCCGCCGCAGCCGCCCCGTCCACCGAGCTCCGCCGCCGCTGCCCCGTCCACCGAGCTCTGCCGCCGCCCCTTAGCTCCGTCGCCCCGTCCACCAAGCTCCGCCGCCGCCGCCTGTTGTGCCTCCACCTCCACCTCCACCGACCCCCACCTCCACTGTCGCGGCCACCACCTCCACCGAGCTCCTCCACCGCCGCGGCCTCACCTCCACCAAGCTTCTCCACCTACGGCGTCCACCTCCCCCGCTGTCCCCCTTGCCCCGTTGGTGAGCCCCTCCTCAATCTCATTTTTTTCAATTTTTTTATACATATTGTATATGCATATGTAGTGATTAATGTGTGTGAGTGTGTTTGATGTGTTTGTGTGTGCGTGTGAGTGAGTGTTATTGGTGGGTGTGTGTGTGTGCTGTTGGTGTGTGTGTGTGTGTGTGTGTGTGATGTGTTTGTGTGTGCGTGTGAGTGAGTGCTATTGGTGTGTGGGTGTGAGTGTTGTTGTTGTGTGTGTGAGTGAGTGATGTTGATGTGTGTGTGCTGAACAAATGATTGACACTACTTTTTTTCGTGCAGGACATGCATCTATTTTGACACTAGAGAGTGAATTCCGTTCCGTCGCACGCTTCAAGGGTAATCTCTCTCTGTTCATGTGTAGGTTTCCATTATTTGTAGATCACCTAAATAGTCGCGTAACCTAGGCGTCTCCCGTTCGGAAGGGTTATATTTATAAATATGCAAGTCTTTTCATATTTATAACCTCAACTCTTTCGAATTGTCCACGTTTTCCATGGACAGCCCGAGGATGTGTAGGCTGGCCGCTTTCATGCCGTACTTTGATCTGAGACAGAATTTCGACAGCGTCTCCTTGTTGTTCTCTGGATACACATCCTCTCGGCTTATTGTCGAGACGTGTATTTGGAGAACAGCGGGGGGGGGGTGTGATGACCCACAAGTATAGGGGATCAATCGTAGTCCTTGCGATAAGTAAGAGTGTTGAACCCAATGAGGAGCAGAAGGAAATGACAAGCGGTTTTCAGCAAGGTATTCTCTGCAAGTATTGAAAGTAGCGGTAACAGATAGTTTTGATAGCAAGATAATTCGTAACAAGTAACAAGTAACAACGGTAACAAAGAGTGCAGCAAGGTGGCCCAATCCTTTTTATGGCAAAGGACAAGCCAGAACGAACTCGTATAATAAGCAAAGCGTTCTCGAGGACACATGGGAATTTCATCTAGTCACTTTCATCATGTTTGTTTGATTCGCGTTCGCTACTTTGATAATTTGATATGTGGGTGGACCAGTGCTTCGGTGCTGTTCTTACTTGAACAAGCCTCCCACTTATGATTACCCCCTCTCGCAAGCATCTGCAACTACGAAAGAAAAATTAAGATAACTCTAATCAACACTACTAGCAACCCACAGGTACCAATCTGAGGTTTTGAGACAAAGATTGAATACAAGACACGAACTAGGGTTTGAGATGAGATGGTGCTGGTGAAGATGTTGATGAAGATTGGTCTTCCCACGATGAGAGGATCGTTGGTGATGTCGATGGCTTCGATTTCCCCCTCCCGAAGGGAAGTATCCCCAGCGGAATCGCTCCGCCGGAGAGCAAAATAGCTCCAGCCCAGGTTCCGCCTCGAGATGGCGGCGCTTTGTCTTGAAAGCCTTCTCCTTATTTTTTCTAGGGAAAATGGCTTCACATAGCAGAAGGAGGGGGCCAGACGCCAGCTGTGGGCCCCACAAGGCACTAGGGCGCACCCAGGATGGCGCCCTACTGCCTTGTGGGCAGCTGGTGGGTCCCTGATACGTCTCCAACGTATCTATAATTTTTGATTGTTCCATGCTATCATAATATCAATCTTGGATGTTTTATATACATTTACAAGCAATTATATATCATTTTGTGGGACTAACCTATTAACTTAGTGCCCACTTCCAGTTGCTGTTTTTTGCCTGTTTTTGGTTTTCCAGAATATCAGTACCAAACGAAGTCCAAATGCCATGAAACTTTTTGGAGATTTTTTTCTATACATAAGAGACACTAGAAGCTTCGGGAAAGGTCCAGAAGCTAGAGGAGGTGGCCACGAGCCACAAGGGCGCGCCCCAGGGGGGTGGCGCGCCCTGGTGCCTCGTGGGCTCACCTTTGCTCCGTTTGACCTAATTCCACCTCTACAAATTCTCTTAAATCGGGAAACAAACAGAGGAGTCCACGAAATATTTTTTCCGCCGCTGCAAGTTCCTGTTCTCGAGAGATCCCATCTGGAGGGCTCTACATCATCCTTGTTGCCCTTCCGATGATGCGTGAGTAGTTTACCACAGACCTTCGGGTCCATAGTTAGTAGCTAGATGGCTTCTTCTCTCTTTTTGATCTTCAATACAATGTTCTGCTCGATGTTCTTGGATTTCTATCCGATGTAATCACTTTTTGCAGTGTGTTTGTTGGGATCCGATGAATTGTGAGTTTATGATCAGATTATCCATGAATATTATTTGAGTTTTCTCTGAACTCTTTTATGCATGATTATTATAGCTTAGTATTTCTCTCCGATCTATTGATTTGGTTTGGCCAACTAGATTGATTTATCTTGCAATGGGAGAGGTGCTTTGTAATGGGTTCGATCTTGCGGTGCTCAATCCCAGTGACAGAAAGGGACATGACACGTATGTATCATTGCTATTAAGGGTAAAAAGATGGGATTTATTCATGCTTGAGTTTACTTTGTCTACATCATGTCATCTTGCTTAAGGCGTTACTCCGTTCTTTATGAACTTAATACACTAGATGCATGCTGGATAGCGGTCGATGTGTGGAGTAATAGTAGTACATGCAGGCAGGAGTCGGTCTACTTGTCTCGGATGTGATGCCTATATACATGATCATTGCCTTGGATATTGTCATGATTATTTTCTTTTCTATCAATTGCCTAACAGTAATTTGTTCACCCACCATATGTTATTTTCAAGAGAGAAGCCTCTAGTGAAAACTATGGCCCCCGGGTCTACCTTAATCATATATTGAAAATCCTAAAAATACCTTGCTGCACTTTTACTTTATTTATTTTATTTTTTATTTTTGTTTGATCTATCTATCTATCATCATACAATTTAATCTTAAAATTAACCGCCAAGGGATTGACAACCCCTTGTTCGCGTTGGGTGCGAGGATTTATTGTTTTGTGTGCAGGTACTGCTAACGAGTTGTTGCGTGATTCTCCTACTGGATTGATAACCTTGGTTTCATAACTGAGGGAAATACTTATCTCTATTGTACTGCATCATCCCCTCCTCTTCGGGGAAATCCCAACGCAGCTCACAAGTAGCAAGAAAAATTTCTGGCGCCGTTGCCGGGGAGACATCATCAACATCAATCAAGTACCTACGCATAAACTTTCATCTCCTTGCATTTATTTTATTTGCCTTTGCCTCTCGTTTTCATCTCCCCCACTTCTAAAACAATTTTACAAAAACACAAAAATATTTTTATTAGCTTGTTTGCTAGTTTGCTTGGTTTTATTACCTTCATGTCAAACACACAAGAACAGAAAATAAAACAAAAATTTAAGATACTATGGATCCACTTAGTTTTCTACTTGGATCATCTTCGATCCATTTGTGCTCATGCTGAAAGCCCAACAAGTTTAGTTGAGGGAAAATCATTAGATGAGCATGCTCATTTTGTGCGTCACCGTTTGTCAGAAAAAGGGAGACTCTTATGGTGTCAAATAAATTGTTTGCAATGTTATGCCTAGAATCTATGTGAAATTTATGATTTTACTTGTTGATCTGAGAAGCCTAAAAAACACCTTCCCTACCTATGTGAGTTTAATGATAATGAAATCTTATCTTCTTATGCCAAGGGTGTTTATAGTTACTATGATATCGAACAAATTGAAGAATTTGTTGCTTTTAAGGGTGCTTATGAAGTTGCTTCTTTGATTGAAAAGTATGATATTACTCTCTACAAATCTGAAAATTTTGACATACTTAAATATTGCTATGAAAACTATGCTCCTAATGCCTATGTTAATGAATTTATTTAGAGAATGTCTGCTACTTTCGAAGAAAATAATGATATGCAATCCATAGATAATTATGATTCCATTGATTCGATTAAAATATTCCCTGTTGATGAATGTGATGCTTGCTATTCTTATGGCCATGATGCCAATATTAATGATCCTTATAGAGATGAATTTGCTATAGTTCCTTATGTTAAAAATCAAATTATTGCTATAGCACCCATACTTGATAGCTCCTTGAATGAAAAGCATGATTGCAATGATGTTATTATAAATTCTATGAATGTCAATTATGCTAATGATA
Organism: Elymus sibiricus; assembly: GCA_039707655.1. Lineage (NCBI taxonomy): Eukaryota > Viridiplantae > Streptophyta > Magnoliopsida > Poales > Poaceae > Elymus > Elymus sibiricus. Next base: position 64,958,447 of record CM077676.1, read on the forward strand.
TGCAAAACCCCAAGCTTGGGGATGATGATTTTGTTATGTCCACTACTTATTTCAATGATCATGATTGGGGTGATAATGATTCTTATGATCTTGAAAATTTATTTAAACCTCATGACGAATATGCTTGCGATAATATTGAAAGTGGGTTTGGAGAGGTCATAACTTTAGTTAATGCTAATCCCACTATTTCGGAAGATTATAAAAACTTTATGCATGTGGATCATCAAGAGAGTATTGTTTATGATAGCTATATTGTTGAATTTGAGTATGATCCTACATGTAATTATTATGAGAGAGGAAAATATGGTTGTAGAAATTTTCATGTTACTAAATTACCTCTCATTATGTTGAAATCATCAATGTTTTATTCTTCTCCTTTGCATATGCTAGAAATTGCTTGTCTTGAAAATTTGTTTGCTTATAAAATGCCTATGCATAGGAAGTATGTTAGACTTAATTGTGTTTTTCACATGTTTCATGATGCTCTCTTCGTGTTTAAATTACTATCTTTCATGTGAGCATCATTGAATTCTCAAGCCTATCTTAATGGCTATAAAGAAAGAGCTTGTTGGGAGACAACCCAATGAATAAAATAAGTTCTAGTGTGTTTTCACAATTATGCTACTGTTATGATTGTGTTTTTATGTTTTAATTAGTGTTTGTGCCAAGTAATGCCTTTGGGGTGATTTGGAAGATAGTATAATTGATGCTGTTCGGAAAACCGAAAGTTTTGCGTCCAGTACTGGAATTTTAATTCTGTACTGGAGTGTCAGAAAAATCTGAAAGTTTTACACAGTATTGGTATATTAATTACCCACGTTGTACTAATGTTTCAGAATTTTTGGAGTTACAGAAATATAGCTTTTAAATAGATCTTTACAGACTGTTCTGTTTTAGACAGATTTTGTTTTTGTTGCATAGTTTGCTTATTTTGATGAATCTATGGATCGTATCGGGGGGTATGAGTCATGGAGAAGTAGGATTACAGTAGAATTATGCCAATATTAAATATGAATCAATTTACTACAGTACTTAGAGTTAAAGATTTATTTGTTATACTAACGGATCTCACGAAGGTTTTGTTGAGTTTTGTGTGATTGAAGTTTTCAAATTTTGGGTGAGATCACGATAGATGAAGGAATAATGAGTGGCAAGAGCCAAAGCTTGGGGATGCCCAAGGCACCCCAAGGGAATATTCAAGGAAGACTCAAGCGTCTAAGCTTGGGGATGCCCCGGAAGGCATCCCCTCTTTCTTCTACCAACTAACGGTAATTTTACTTGGAGCTATATTTTTATTCATCACATTATATGAGTTTTACTTGGAGCGTCGTGTATTATATGAGTCTTTGCTTGGTTTGCTTTTTAGTTTATCACAGTCATATTTGCTGGACACACCTATTTGAGAGAGCCACACGTTTATCATGATTTGTTAGAATACTCTATGTGCTTCACTTAAACCTTTTGAGCTAGGCAGTTGCCCTAGTGCTTCACTTAAATCTTTTTGAGCATGGCGGTGGCTATATTTTGAAGAAATATTTAAACTCTCATGCTTCACTTATATATGTTTGAGAGTTCATAATAGTTTAGATGATGGGTTGCTAGAGTGACAGAAACTTAAACCCTAGTTTATGCGCTATTCCGTAAGGGGCTGATTTGGATCCATATGTTTAATGCTATGGTTAGAGTTATCTTAATTCTTCTTTCGTAGTACCAGATGCTTGCGAGAGGGGGTAATCATAAGTGGGAGGCATGTTCATGTAAGAACAGCACCCAAGCACCGGTCCACCCACATATCAAATTATCAAAGTAGCGAACGCGAATCAAACAAACATGATGAAAGTGACTAGATGAAATTCCCATGTGTCCTCGAGAACGCTTTACTTACTATAAGAGATCGTTCCGGTTTGTCCTTTGCTACAAAAAAGGATTGGGCCAACTTGCTGCACTCTTTGTTACTATTGCTACTTGTCACTAATTACAAATTATCTTGCTATCAAACTACTCGTTACCGACAATTTCAATGCTTGCAGAAAACACCTTGCTGAAAACCGCTTGTCATTTCCTTCTGCTCCTCGTTGGGTTCGACACTCTTACTTATCAAAAGGACTACGATTGATCCCCTATTCTTGTGGGTCATCAAGACTCTTTTCTGGCACCTTTGCCGGGGAGTGAAGCGCCTTTGGTGAGTGGAATTTGGTAAGGAAACATTTATATTACATGCTGAAATTTACTGTCACTTGTCACTATGGAAAGTAATCCTTTGAGGGGTTTGTTCGGGGTATATTCACCTCGACCGGAAACACAAATAATTGCTCCTCAACCTACTGCACCTACTGAAAATATTTATTATGAGATTCCTCCGGGTATGATAGAGAAACTGCTAGCTAATCCTTATGCAGGAGATGGAATGGTACATCCTGATATGCACTTGATCTATGTGGATGAAATTTGTGGATTGTTTAAGCTTCAGGTTTATCCAGAGATGGAGTTAAGAAGAAAGTATTCCCTTTATATTTGGAGGGAAAGTCATTGATGTGGTATAGGCTATGTGATGATACTGATACATGGGACTGGAACCGATTGAAACTAGAATTCCATCAGAAATTTTATCCTATGCATTTGGTTCATCGTGATCGGACTTATATATATAATTTTTGGCCACGTGAAGGAGAAAGCATCGCTCAAGCTTGGGGGAGGCTTAAGTACATGATGTACACATGCCCCAATCATGAGCTCTCAAAATAAATTATCTTACAGAATTTTTATGCTCGGTTTTCTCATGATAATCAAACTATGCTTGATTCTTCTTCGACTGGCTCCTTTATGAAGAAAACTATTGAATTCAGATGGGATCTTCTGGAAAGAATTAAACGCAACTCTGAGGATTGGGAACTCAACAAAGGTAATGGGTCAGGTATAATACTTGAGTTTGATTGTGTTAAATCTTTTATGGCCACCGATGCTTTTCATAAGTTCAGCACTAAATATGGACTTGACTCTGAGATAGTAGCTTCCTTTTGTGAATCATTTGCTACTCATGTTGATCTCCCTAAGGAGAAGTGGTTTAAATATCATCCCCCTGTTAAAGAAAAGATTGAGGAACCTGTTAGTGTTAACCATGCTGATCCAGTTGTGCCTACTGCTTATATTGAGAAACCACCTTTTCCTGTTAGGATTAAGGAACATGCTAAAGCTTCAACTGTGGTTAACAAAAGTAATATTTGAGCACCTAGACCCTCTGAACAAATTAAAGTTGAACCTGATGTTGCTATGGTTAAAGATCTCTTAGTCGATAATATAGATGGGCATGTTATTTACTTTTATGATGAGGCTGCTAGAATTGCTAAACCTGTTAGAAATGAACGAGATATGTTAGACAAGAACAAGCCCGTAGTTGGTATGCCCGTTGTTTATGTTAAGATTGGAGATCATTGCTATCATGGTTTGTGCGATATGGGTGCTAGTGTGAGTGCTATTCCGTTTTCTTTATATCAAGAAGTAATGCATGATATTGCACCTGTTGAGATTGAAGATATTGATGTTACTATTAAGCTAGCGAATAGAGATACTATTACGCCACTTGGGATTGTTAGAGATGTTGAAGTCTTGTGTAGTAAAATCAAATACCCTACTGATTTCTTAGTACTTGGTTCACAACAAGATAATTATTGTCCCATTATATTTGGTAGACCTTTCTTGAATACCGTTAATGCTGAAATTGATTGTGTTAAAGAAAAGGTTCGAGTTAAGTTTGGTGATATATCTCATGAGTTTAATTTCTTCAAGTTTCGTAGACAACCTCAAGATAAAAAATTGCCTAGTAAAGATGAAATCATTGGTCTTGCTTCTATTGCCGTACCTCCTACTGATCCGTTAGAACAATATTTGCTAGACCATGAAAACGATATGCATATGAATGAAAGAAATGAAATAGATAAGATGTTCTTTGATCAACCACCTATCCTTAAACACAATTTGCCTATTGAAACTCTTGGAGGCCCTCCTCCACCTAAGGGTGACCCTGTATTTGAATTGAAGCAATTGCCTGATACATTGAAATATGCTTACCTTGATGAAAAGAAGATATATCATGTTATTATTAGTGCTAACCTTTCAGCGCATGAAGAAAAGAGATTGCTAAAAACTCTAAGGAAGCACCGAGCTGCTATTGGATATACTCTTGATGATCTTAAGGGCATTAGTCCCACTCTATGTCAGCACAAAATTAATATGGAGCCTGATGCTAAACCAGTTGTCGACCACCAATGACGATTAAATCCTAAGATGAAAGAGGTGGTAAGAACCAAAATATTAAAACTTCTGGAAGCAGGTATAATCTATCCCATAGCTGATAGTAGATGGGTAAGTCCCATTCATTGTGTCCCTAAGAAAGGAGGTATTATCGTTGTTCCTAATGATAAAAATGAACTCATTCCATAAAGAATTGTAACTGGTTATAGGATGGTAATTGATTTTAGAAAATTAAACAAAGCTACTAGAAAAGATCATCACCCCTTAACTTTTATTGATCAAATGTTAGAAAGATTGTCTAAGCATACACACTTTTGTTTCCTAGATGGTTATTCTGGTTTTTCTCAAATAACCGTATCACAACCCGATCAAGAGAAAACCGCCTTTACTTGTCCTTTTGGAACTTATGCTTATAGACGTATGCCTTTTGGTTTATGCAATGCACCTGCTACCTTTCAAAGATGTATGACTGCTATATTCTCTGACTATTGTGAAAAGATTGTTGAGGTGTTCATGGATGATTTCTCCGTTTACGGAACTTCTTTTGATGATTGCTTAAGCAACCTTGATCGAGTTTTGTAGAGATGTGAAGAAACTAATCTTGTCTTGAATTGGGAGAAGTGCCACTTTATGGTGAATGAAGGCATTGTATTGGGGCATAAAATTTCTGAAAGAGGTATTGAAGTTGATAAAGCTAAGGTTGATGCTATTGAGAAAATGCCATGTCCTAAAGATATCAAAGGTATAAGAAGTTTCCTAGGTCATGCTGGTTTCTATAGGAGATTTATTAAAGACCTCTAAAATTTCTAGGCCTCTTACCAATCTTTTGCAAAAAGATGTTCCATTTGTTTTTGATGATGATTGTCTAGAAGCCTTTGAAACACTTAAGAAAGCCTTAACCACTGCACCTATTTTTCAACCACCTGATTGGAACTTGCCTTTTGAAATTATGTGTGATGCTAGTGATTATGTTGTTGGTGTTGTTCTAGGACATAGAGTTGATAAGAAATTAAATGGTATCCATTATGCTAGTAAAACTCTAGACAGTGCCCAATGAAATTATGCTACTACTGAGAAAGAATTTCTAGCAGTTGTGTTTGCATGTGATAAATTCAGATCTTACATAGTTGATTCTAAAGTAACTATTCACACCGATCATGCTGCTGTTAAATATCTTATGGAAAAGAAAGATGCTAAACCTAGACTCATTAGGTGGGTTTTATTGCTACAAGAATTTGTCTTGCATATTATTGATAGAAAGGGAGCTGAGAATCACGTAGCAGATAATTTGTCTAGAATGGAAAATGTTCTTGATGACCCACTACCTATTAATGATGATTTTCCTGATGAACAATTATCTGTAATAAATGCTTCTCGTAATACTCCATGGTATGCAGACTATGCTAATTATATTGTTGCTAAATTTATACCACCTAGTTTCACATACCAATAAAAGAAAAAGTTCTTCTTTGATTTAAGACATTACTTCTGGGATGACCCACATCTTTATAAAGAAGGAGTAGATGGTATTATTGGACGTTGTATACCTGAGCATGAACAGGAACAAATCCTACGGAAGTGTCATTCCGAAGCTTACGGAGGACACCATGCTGGAGACAGAACTGCACACAAGGTACTACAATCTGGTTTTTATTGGCCTACTCTTTTCAAGGATGCTCGTAAGTTTGTCCTATCTTGTGATGAATGTCAAAGAATTGGTAATGTTGGTAGACGTCAAGAAATGCCTATGAATTATTCACTTGCTATTGAACCATTTGATGTTTGGGGATTTGATTATATGGTACCTTTTCCTAAATCCAATGGGTATACACATATTTTAGTTGTTGTTGATTACGTTACTAAGTGGGTAGAAGCTATTCCAACTAGTAGTGCTGATCATAACACTTCTATTAAAATACTTAAAGAAGTTAGTTTCCCAAGGTTCAGAGTCCCTAGATATTTAATGACTGATGGTGGTTCACATTTTATTCATGGTGCATTCCGTAAATTGCTGACTAAATATGATGTCAACCATAGAATTGCATCTCCCTATCACCCTCAAACTAGTGGTCAAGTTGAATTGAGCAATAGAGAAATAAAATTAATTTTGCAAAAAACCGCCAATAGATCTAGAAAGAATTGGTCTAAGAAACTTGACGATGCATTATGGGCTTATAGAACTGCTTATAAATCCTATGGGTATGTCTCCTTATAAAATGGTTTATGGAAAAACATGTCATTTACCTCTTGAGTTAGAACATAAACCATATTGGGCAATTAAAGAACTCAATTATGATTTTAAACTTGCCGGTGAAAAGAGGTTATTTGATATTAGCTCTTTAGATGAATGGAGAACCCAAGCTTATGCAAATGCCAAATTATTTAAAGAAAAAGTTAAAAGATGGCATGATAGAAGAATTCAAAAACGGTAATTTAAAGTGGGTGAGCAAGTTCTATTGTACAATTCTCGTTTGAGATTCTTTGCAGGAAAACTTCTCACTAAATGGGAAGGACCGTATATCATCGAAGAAGTTTATCGCTCCGGAGCAATCAAAATAAACAACTCCGAAGACACTAATCCGAGAGTGGTGAATGGGCAAAGAATTAAGCACTATATTTCAGGTACTCCCATTAATGTTGAAACTAATGTTATTGAAACAATTACACCGGAGGAATACATAAGAGAGACCCTCCGGAACACTCCAGAACCCTGAAAAGGAATAGGTACGTGATACGGTAAGTAAACCGACTCCAAAATTCCATAAAAATACTTTCTATCAGTTTTGGAATATTAGAAAAAATACAAAAATAAGAAACAGCCGAGGGGACCCACCTGGTGCCCATGAGGCACCAGGGCGCGCCACCCCCCCAGGCGCGCCCTGGTGGCTCATGGGGCCCTCGTGAGCCTTCCCGACTCCGTTTTCTCCTGGATTACTTGTTTTGCAAGATAAAAAATCTTTATATATACTCCCAGACGTTTTGAGCACCGTATCGTAGAAACCTCCTTTGTTCTTGTTTCATGCTATTTTTCTGACAGATCTAGATCGCTATGGCTCCACCAAGCTCTTCCAAGGACAAGTTCTACGGGAAGGTCATCAACCCCTACCTACCGGAGGTGATGAAACACCCTCAAGCCATTGAGATGCGTGAGGGGGTGCTTCACATCCGGGATGTTCAAGGACCCAAGAAGACCGGGAGCGTGGAGTCCAGGCTCGAAGCGGTGGAGAAGGAGATCTTCAAGTGCCAAGGGATGGTGGAACGTGGACTCAGTGCCAACCACTCCATGATCACGGAATTCACCCATAATCACAAGGTGGATGTCCAATCAATGGGAGACATCATCTTCAAGCTCAATGAATGAATCAATTATCTCCAAGGCCAAATCTATGATCTTCAAAACCAAAATTATGAGTATGAGGCAGGATTCAAAGGTATGATTTTAGCTGCAAGTTTCAGGACTCCGGAGACTCGTTCATCTTTTTATGATGGGGAACCTATGCCATGGAAGCCGGAGGATAAGCCCACCACTTCATCACCACCACCATCACCGAAGAAGGAAACTTGAGTACATGGGTATGGTCACTCCCCTTGGCTTGTGCCAAGCTTGGGGGAGGTGCCCCGGTATCATATCACCATCACTTTTATTATCTTTTCCTATTTTTAGTTCGATCCTTAGTTATTTCATGATTTAGTTGAATAAAATTTAGTATGATCTATTTTCGAGTGCTAGTTTCATGATCTATCTATCTATGCAATCGACTTGAGAGTTATATAATAAAGAGTAGATTGAATTTTTTTTGCTTCTTTACTTTCATGTTTCAATTCTAGCAATAAAAATAATGAAAAAGATCATATGCTAATCTTATGGAAAGTAATGACATTACATAAATAAAAGTATAAGTGGTAAAATTTATTGGAAGTTAACAAACATAGCATTAGTCAATGATGCAATTCATGAAAAAGTTAATAAGGGAAGAGAAGATTCACATGCAAATATACTATCTTGGACATCTTTATGATTGTGAGCCCCCATTAAGTATTTTATGTCAAATTGTTGACGTTGGACAAGGAAGACAACGTAATGAATTATGTTTGTTCATATTCACATAGAAGTTATATTGTTATAGATCCTCCAACATGTGGTGCTTGCCCAATATCTTTGCTAGCCAAAAATCCGCACCAAGTAGAGATACTACTTGTGCATCCAAAACCCTTAAACCCAGTTTCATGTCATGAGAGTCCACTATATCTACCTATGGATTGAATAAGATCCTTCAAGTAAGTTGTCATCGGTGCAAAAAGCAATAAAAATTGCCTCTAAATATGTCTGAACTTTTATTTTAAGGGAAAATAAGCTTTGTACAAACTTGTGATGGTAAATAAAAAAAGCGACGGACTGCATAATAAAGGTTGCTATCACAAGGGGCAATATAAAGTGACGTTCCTTTGCATTAAGAGCTCTTGCATCCAACAACAAAAAGCGCATGACAACCTCTGCTTCCCTCCGCGAAGGGCCTATCCTTTACTTTTATGTATTTCCTTTTTATGCAAGAGTCAATAGTGTTCTCCTCTACTTCCCTTTTATTTTTCTCTTTTGCAAGCATCATGTGGTGGGGAAAGATCTAGGCATATATATCCAGTTGGATATGAGTGATCATGAGTTATTATAGTTGACATCACCCTTGAGGTGAATAAGTTGGGAGGCGAAATCACAAGCCCCTATCTTTCTATGTGTCTGGCTGAAACTTTTTGGTCCATATATATGTCGTGAGTGTTAGCAATCATAGAAGACTAAATGATGGTTGAGTATGTGGACTTGCTAAAAAGCTCCTACATGAGACCCTTCCTGAAAATATGATGAATTGCAATTGCATTGTTGACTGAGAACATAGTTTGTTAGTTTTCAAGAAAGTTTATGCCTTATACTTCATTGTTGTGGTGAATTGTTACTTGCTCATGAGAAGTTTATGATAATAAATATTGCTGTTATGATAATGATCATGATGCTACTATGTTCGTATTTTGTTTTTATCGACACCTCTCTCTCTCTCTCTAAACATGTGGACATGATTATCGATATCGGCTTTCGCTTGAGGACAAGTGAGGTCTAAGCTTGGGGGAGTTGATACGTCCATTTTGCATCATGTTTTGCTACTGTTATTTATAGTGTTTTTAATCAATATAACACTTTGTGGATCAATTCTAATGCCCCCATTTTCTAGTATATAAGTCCATTTGTCCTAGAAAAAATATAGAGAAGACTTTCGGGACGGTGCGCTACCGTCTCGAGGCGAAACTTGGGCAGGAGCACTTTTGCTCTCCGGCGGAGAGATTCTGCCGGGGATACTTCCCTCCGGGAGGGGGAAATCATCGCCATCGACATCACCAGTGATCCTCTCATCGTGGGAGGACTAATCTTCATCAACATCTTCACCAGCACCATCTCATCTCAAACCCTAGTTCATCTCTTGTATTCAATCTTTGCCTCAAAACCTCAGATTGATACCTGTGGGTTGCTAGTAGTGTTGATTACATCTTGTAGTTGATGCTAGTTGGTTTATTTGGTGGAAGATTATATGTTCAGATCTATTATACTATTCAATACCCCTCTGATCTTGGACATGATTATGATTTGTGAGTAGTTACTTTTGTTCTTGAGGACATGGGAGTAGTCTTGTCATAAGTAATCATGTGAATTTGGTATTCGTTCAATATTTTGATGATATGTATGTTGTTGATTCTCTTAGTGGTGTCATGTGAACGTCGACTACATGACACTTCACCATCTTTGGGCCTAAGAGAATGCATTGTGGAGTAGTAATTAGATGATGGGTTTCTAGAGTGACAGAAGCTTAAACCCTAGTTTATGTGCTATTCCGTAAGGGGCTGATTTGGATCCGTATGTTTAATGCTATGGTTAGAGTTATCTTAATTCTTCTTTCATAGTTGCGGATGCTTGAGAGAGGGGGTAATCATAAGTGGGAGGCTTGTTCAAGTAAGAACAGCACCCAAGCACCGGTCCACCCACATATCAAATTATCAAAGTAGCGAACGCGAATCAAACAAACATGATGAAAGTGACTAGATGAAATTCCCATGTGTCCTCGAGAACGCTTTACTTACTATAAGAGATCGTTCCGGCTTGTCCTTTGCTACAAAAAGGATTGGGCCAACTTGCTGCACTCTTTGTTACTATTGCTACTTGTCACTTGTTACAAATTATCTTGCTATCAAACTACTCATTACCGACAATTTCAGTGCTTGCAGAAAACACCTTGCTGAAAACCGCTTGTCATTTCCTTCTGCTCCTCGTTGGGTTCGACACTCTTACTTATCGAAAGGACTACGATTGATCCCCTATACTTGTGGGTCATCATGGGGCTGCTGCGCCTGGCCCATGAAGGGCTGGTGCGCCCCCTTTAGAGTCCATGTGGACCCTCCGTGGACTTCCGGACACCTCCGGAACCCTCCGGAACCGTCCGGAACCTTCTGGAAGCTTCCCGGTACAATACCGAAAAAAAACCGAACTTTTTCCGGAACCCAAAATATGACTTCCCATATATAAATATTTACCTCTGGACCATTACGGAGCTCCTCGTGATATCCTAGATCCCATCCGGGACTCCGAACAACCTTCAGACTTTTCACTGTTAATATCTCATTACTACCCTAGCGCTACCGAACGTTAAGCGTGCGACCCTACGGGTTCGGGAACATGCAGACATGATCGAGACTCCTCTCCGGTCAATAACCAATAGCGGGACCTGGATGCCCATATTGATTCCTACATATTCAATGAAGATCTTTATCGGATGAACCACGATGTCGAGGATTCGGGTAATCCCGTATGCAATTCCCTTTGTCCAGCGATATGTTACTTGCCCGAGATTCGATCGTCGGTATCTCCATACCTAGTTCAATCTCGTTACCGGCAAGTCTCTTTACTCCTTCCGTAATACAAGATCCCGTGACTAACTCATTAGCCACATTGCTTGCAAGCTCTTTACGATGTTGTATTACCAAGAGGGCCCAGAGATATCTCTCCGTCATACGGAGTGACAAATCCCAGTCTCGATCCATGCAAACCCAACACACTTTCGGAGATACCTATTGAGCATCTTTATGATCACCCAGTTACGAAGTGATGTTTGATAGCACACAAAGTATTCCTCCGGTATCCGAGAGTTGCACGATCTCATGGTCTAAGGAACAGATACTTGACATGAAGAAAGCTGTAGCAAATAAACTAAACGATCTAATGCTAAGCTTACGATTGGGTCTTGTCCATCACATCATTCTCCTAATGATGTGATCCCATTATCAAATGACAACTCATGTCTATGGTTAGAAAACCTTAACCATCTTTGATCAACGAGCTAGTCTAGTAGAGGCTCACTAGGGATACGGTGTTGTTTATGTATCCACACATGTATTTAAGTTTCCGGTCAATACAATTCTAGCATGAATAATAAATATTTATCATGAACAAGGAAATATGATTATAACCAATTTATTCTTGCCTCTAGGGCATATATCCAACAGGATTAGTCGCCCACCACCGTCGTTCTAGTTTTCGACGCCCTCGCCCCCGTTCGCCTCTTGCCCTTCTCGCCCATCGCCCTGCTATGCTCAGCTGCTCCCAGGACCCAGGCCTGCTGCTCCTGCTCTCGAATTCTCGATCAGCCAATCTGATTCACATATTCAGGTAAATGGTTGTTGCACTTGTCAATTCTTCCCGCTTCAATCAACGAACCAGCAAGTCGATTCTCATCCTGTATCCGTGTCGAATTGATGCTTCAAATTTTTTTTTTGGTAATTTGGTTGTGTAATTTGTGACTCTATGGTCTATGATTCTATGAAGAGTTCCCATCTTCCACATGTCCACAATTATCATGGTAGTGTTGTACTGTGTGTGTCGGCCAGTTCTTATTTTTTGATGCAAACTATCTATTATCTTGTTTTAGTTCCTGTCTGTGATGCAATTTTTTTATGTGATTATGCCGAACTTATACAGTATCTTAATTTTCCATGCCTCCATTCCAATCCGCAGGCAGCAGCTATGAAGAGAAAAGCAGGGCCAAACACCATTAAGATTAATGCTTTTTTTAAGCCGGTTGCTTCAAGTTCTCAACCTACTGAAATTGGTAGTGGGGCAGATGTGCAAGTTACAAATCCGACTACAGTTAACGCTTCTGATCTGGATATGCCAGACATGGCAAATGTTGCAGAACAAGCAGAAGTTATAACCACTCCTTATCAGAGAGACCCTAGTAAACATTGTCAAATTTGGGAGCTCCCACCGGACAAGCAAGATGATGCTCGGCATTTTTATATATCTAAGGGAGCATATCGACCGGAGTTTGAAGAATACCCATTTGATGAAAAGTCTAAACACCGTCGTCGATTTCAAAAAGATTGGTACACAAATTTCTGGTGGCTTGAGTATTCAACACACATTGATAGCGCATATTGTTTGCCGTGCTTTCTTTTCTCAAAAAAACCTGTTGGGAGATGTGGGTCTGATACATTCTCGGTCAAGGGTTTTAGAAACTGGAAAAGGATAACGATGGAAAAGTGTGTGCTTTTCTAACTCATGTTGGGGGTCCTGACTTTGCTCACAACTATTCAGTTCGGTGCTATGAAGATCTCAAGACCAGTATGGCTCATATCGACAAGGTGATAGAAAAGCAAAATGAGAAGTAGCTACTGATGTGAGATTGAGGCTTAAGACTACCATCGATGCCATGAGGTAAGCAATTTTTTTACATGAACTAAAATTTGACATGACTTAATGTTTTGGTATCTAACATCTAGTCGCTTTGTCCCATTAGGTGGCTGATATTCCAAGCTTGTTCTTTTAGAGGTCCTGATGAATCTGCGGGGTCTAAGAACCAAGGAAATTTTCTTGAAATGGTTAAGATTCTCGCTTCGTACAATAAGGTTGTCGCAGGAGATGTTCTAGAAAATGCTCCAGGTAATGCAAAGTATACCTTCGGAGAAGTTCATAAAGAGATTGTTGGCATACTTGCTCGAGAAGTGCAAAAAGAAATTAAAGAAGAAATAGGTAATGCCAAGTTCTGTATAATGGTTGATGAAGCTCGGGATGAATAAAAAAAAGAACAAATGGTTGTTGTTCTTCGGTTTGCCAGCAAAGAAGCAGAAATAATTGAGCGTTTCCTTGATCTAGTTCATGTTAATGACACTGCTGCCTTGACTTTGAAAAATGCAATTTGTAATGTACTGTCAGGTAATAACTTGAATGTACAAGACATCAGGGGCCAAGGATATGATGGTGCAAGCAATATGAGAGGGGAATGGAATGGATTGAAGGCTCTTATTCTTCGTGAGTGTCTGTATGCCTACTATATTCATTGTATGGCTCATCAGTTACAATTGGCGCTTGTTGCTGCATCACGAGAGGTACATGAGGTGCATAACTTCTTTCAGAATGCAAATTTTGTAATAAATGTTGTTAGTGCTTCTACAAAGTGCAGTGATGAGCTACTAGCGAACCAAGCGGAGGAAATTGCTCGTGAAATTAGGTTGGGAGAGCTTGATACAGGTAGAGGGCAAAACCAAATAGGAACCTCACAGAGACCAGGAGACACAAGATGGAGTTCACACTATAAGTCCATACAGAGCTTAAAGAAGATGTTTGCTGCTACAGTTGCTATCTTAAGAGGTATAGCAAGTGTCGGGAGGATGACCCTCGGGTAGTCCCAAGACGGCGAGCCGGATGGGGTGCCTGCCCGCCCGGGCCGGCTGCTCTGGCTCGCACCCGCGGCCGGCTGCTCCAGCCAGCCGGCTGCCCGAAGTCAACCCCCTGGCCACTGTTGCTGCATATGCGTGCGCTATTCATCCATCATCATCGTCATCAATAGTGCATTACAGTCTACAGTGTATCTTGTCAATAGTGCATTACAGTCTACGGTGTATCTTGTCCACTGGGCGTCTGTTGATAAAAGACCCCGTGGGACCTCTGGCAGCGGTATGCTCTCGCACGTTCGTCCACTCCTCCCCTCGCTCGGACCACTAGGCTGAGCTCCTCTCCTCTCTGAAGTCTGAACACACACATGGGGGCTGAGGGGTGCACCACGCTGTAGCCTTTGCGCCTACCACCATGACCATTTTAGCAGAACCTGGGTACGTTCTTGCTCCTCGCCTCTGCGCGACCTCGACCACCCTGAGCACGACAGCTCCTCTGCTCCGCTTCGCTCCTTCGCGCGGCTCCCCGCTGGACTCGCCGCGCCCTCCCACGGCTACCACCAGCAGCATGCCGCGCCTGACCGCGCCCGGCCGGCTCCGCGTGCCCCGGGGGCCTCGCGCCGCCGCGGCCCGCCCCGCTCCCTGCCGCGGCCGCGCATCGCCTCCGTTACGTCCTCCCGCGCGCGGCGGCGTCGTCGCCCCGCTGAGCCCCGTCCAGCACCGCTCTCTCCTTCCCGTGCCGCCATGGCCTCGGCCCCTTACTCAGCGTCGCGCCCGGCCACCCGCGGCGGTGCGCCGTCCCTCTCCCGCGCGCCCGGCCACCCGTGGCGGTGCGCCGTCCCTCTCCCGCGCGCCCGGCCACCCGTGGCGTTGAGCCGCCCCCACCCGCGCGCGCGGCATCGCCCGCGTCGCTGCACCCGGCCTTCTCCGCCTCCGCGACGACCGCGCCGCTCCCCCCCTCCTCGCTGCGCCGCGGCTCGCCCCGCGCGCTCGCCGCGCGGCTCCGCGCCCACCCGCACGGCCGCGCGCCTCCTCCGCCCCGCCGCTCCCACGGCCACGCGTCCGCTGCGCTGCGGGCCGCCGCGCCGTCCGCCTGCTCCCCCGAGCACCTCCCGCGGCCGCGCGCCCTCGCTCTCTTCCGTGCGCCCCCGACTCCGCTTCCCACGCCCGCGCGCGCCGCGCGCGCTCGCCACATGCCTTCCCCGCGCCCGGCCGCCTCCCGCCCGCCCGCCGGCTCCCGCGCTGGCCGGCCTCGCTCGCCCCATGGCCGGCTCGCCGCCAGCCGGCCCCGCCCGCGCGCGCCGGCTCTCCCCCGCTCCAGCCGGGCTGCTGCGGCCGGGCGCCCGGGGAAAAGAAAAAGAAAGGGGCGCCGGCTAGAGAAAAAGAAGGGCCGGCTGCTCAAATGCAAAAGTGGACCGGCTGCCCGTGCCCAAAAAAAAAAAGAGAAAGAGGCCCGCCAGCCACGTCCGCCTGCCCGCGTCGCCGCCCGGTCGGCTGGCCGGCTGCGCTCGCTTCGATGCCCGGCCGGCTGTAGCAAGCCGACTGGGAAGCCGGCCCGGCCGCCTGTCCGCCTCGACGCCCGGCCGGTCGGTCCCGACCGGCTAGGGCGCCCTTCGACCGCCCGGAGGCACGGGCCGCCTGCCGGAGGTCATCTTCGCCCCGTCTGTGCCAAAAGCAATGTGAGCTCCCCATCCACATATCTTTGCACCGTGCACACAGACGGATAAACCCGAGCAACCCTCGGGGTTTGTCGCTGCATTTCTTCAGCTGCTTTGCTGTTGCCCCCGGCGACTGCTAGTCTCAGCCCGGGGGCTGGCCGTTTGGCCCGATACGTTCTTCCCTGCAGACGGTTCAGTAGTGTGCATGGTACCAAAGGCCCACTCTTCGTCTCAGCTACAGACCAGCTCCCGGCTGTCCGGCTAGCAAGAGCACAAGCTGGAGGTCACCCCACGCGAAAAACGTCTGGGAGAGAAAACGGCTTGGGCGACCCGGTCGTTTTCTTTATGAGTATCTACTCGGTCGAATCTGCTCCCAGAGTCCGAGTACTGTACACTCTACTCCGCGGCCCACTCTTCGCCTCAGCTGCAGACCGGCTCTTGGCTGTCCGGCTAGCAAGAGCAAAAGCCAAAGAGCGGAGCGGACGTGAAAAAGACTGAAGTGGGGCTCGAACGAAACCGAGTCGGCACCCTTTGCATAAAACATGCGCTACCAAAACTAAATATTTAATATATCTGCACTGACTAACTTTGTCTTTCGCATGATCATTTCCGTGGGGAACCCCCCCTCCTCGCCCGGAGGCTCGGAGGCTACACCCAGTGGGTGCGCCTGCGCGCCCCGATGGGAAAACGCCACGCCGGCTGCAGGCCCGCCGCCGGCTGCCACCGGCATCCTCGACGCCACCGTCTACTCCAACATCTGCGGAGACCCTCCGCCCGACTCTTCGAGTCACCCGGAGGCTCGGAGGCTACACCTAGTGGGTGCGCTAGCGCGCCCCCACTAGAAGCGAGTCGCGCCGGCTGCAAGCCTGCAGCCGGCTGTCATCGACAACCCCTTCTCCCACGACAACGAAGACCCTCTGCTCAACTCTTCGTGTCGCCCGGAGGCTCGGAGGCTACACCCAGTGGGTGCGCTGGCGCGCCCCCACTGGAAGCTAGCCATGCCGGCTGCAGCCCGCACCCGGCCGTAATCGACGACATCTGCCACGACAACTGCGAAAACCCTCCGCCTGACTCACCAAGTCGCCCGGAGGCTCGGAGGCTACTGTCGGGGGGATGACCCCCGGGTAGTCCCTAGACGGCGAGCCGGACGGGGTGCCTGCCCGCCCGGGCTGGCTGCTCCGGCTCGTGCCCGCGGCCGGCTGCTCCGGCTCGCGCCCACGGCCGGAGAGCCAGCCGGCTGCCCAAAGTCAACCACGGCGTCCCATCGGACACGCGCGGACGTGACGGCCATCCCCTGGCCACTGTTGCTGCATATGCGCGCGCTATTCATCCATCATCATTGTCATCAATAGTGCATTACAGTCTACAGTGTATCTTGTCCCCTGGGCGTCTGTTGATAAAAGACCCCAGGGGACCTCTCACAGCAGTATGCTCGTGGATGCTCGTTCCCGCCTCTCTCAGGTTTACCCATGTAACCCTGGGGTGTTGGGCTATAAGACCCCCCAGGAGGCCTCCATGCAGAGGGGTTGGCATTTGGATCGCGCACGTTACCCTTACACACACACACTCGCGGGAGAGGCAGGACGGCGGCCTAGCCCCTTCTTCCCCCTCTGCCCAAACAGCTCCAGGAGCAACCTTGTAGCCCTTGTGCACTCCATACTCCATTCGACAGGACTAGGGGTGTTACCTCCCCGGAGGGCCCCGAACCTGGGTATGTCTCGTGTCTCACACTTGCGCGTGCCGACCTCGCCTCTGGAGCCCACCGGCGTCCTCACGTAGCCCCCCATTTTTAGCCATCTCATGGCATCTGTCGTGAGAACACCACGACAGCAAGCGACCGTTCCGTCTCAAAATATTCTCGTGGATATGCCGTTGGATCCCTTAAAATTGTCATATCATTTGATTTTGTGTTCATTCTACATCTGATGGAAAATATTATGAAGATCACTGATGCGTTGTGTCAGAAACTCCAATACTAATCTTTGGATATTTTAAATGCCTTGGATTATGTTTGTAACACAAAGGTCCTACTGGGTGAACTAAGGGAACATGGTTGCGAATCTCTTTTAGAGGAGATCAAATCTTTTTGTGTCAAGCACCAGATTGATATCCCAGATTTGGACCGCGAGTATGTTCTTCTACTTTCTAAAATTACTTAACTTATATTAAGTTATATCTTGGTTGCTTTTTATCTTGAGAATTGAGCTGACTTTGTTATGAAATTAATAGGTATGTTGATGTTACCAAATCTTGAAATAAGCATGACAACACAACAACGCCCCACCACTACAAAGTTGATGTTTTCAGTGTTGCAATTGATCAACAACTGAGTGAACTGAATGATCGATTCAGTACCCAAGCAACTGAGCTCCTTACTCTCTTTTCATCATTGGATCAAAGGCATGAATCTTTTGATATCACAAAGATCAGCACTCTTGCAGAAAAATTCTATCCCGCTGATTTTTCAAGTCAAGAATTAGCGCAGTTGGAAAGTCAGCTACCTTATTTTCAGCTAGATATGTGCAACCATCCAGAACTGATGACATTGCCATCTATTGCTGGTTTAACAAAAGGACTACTTAAAACAGGTAAAGCTTCTTCATATCCAATGGTTGACAGGTTGCTGCGACTAGTTATCACTCTCGCAGTCTCAACGGCAACTGCAGAGCGGGCTTTTTCGGCTATGAAAATTATCAAGACACGTCTTTGAAGTAAAATGGGAGACGATTTGCTTCGCCATTGCATGATAATTTACATAGAAAAAAAACTAGCAGCTAAGATATCGTCTGATGAAATTATTAATATTTTTGATCTTATTGGCAATCATAGAGGCCACTTTACATTAATAGAAATGTAATGATATTTTTATATTATTTCAGGAAAACCTTTGTTCTATGTGATTATTTTTGTACTCGATATTTTTTCTTTACTTGGCTTGGCTTACCCCCCCCCCCCCCCCCCCCCCCCCCCCCTCCCATCCAAATCCTGGCTCCGCCCCTGACTTCATTCAAGGCACTTGCACTCTCGTTTTGAAGGTCACATTCTCAAACATTCTCAAAGAAGAATTAGTGTAGTTACATTCTTTTTTGACGCGTGTGTAGCTACATTCTTGATTATTTATATTTGTTTATTTTGGTCTACGCAAGGGTAGAGGTCAACGCAAATCTCACCAACTACGGGAGGAAAACTGCACATACTAAACTACATTATCCACTCCATTTCAAACTACGTATCAAGATTTTAAAAAGGTTGGTGTAACTATTATAAGCATGGGTGTAGGTGTAGAAGGGTTCTCACGAAGTAGACATCAGGATGAGAGGGAGAAACTAGACAAAGTTCATAGTTCATAGGAAGAATGAGAACACGTAAGAGCATCTACAGCCGGACTTTGCAAATCCGGCCCCTCAAACGCCCGCGGACGCGATCAGGTGCGTCCGCGGACAGTGACCAGTCACGTCTCAAATTAGCCACTCTGCATCCGCATCTCTCATATTCCAAGCCTTAGATCCATACAAAGCATGCAAAATCCTACGTACTACGTACTATCCTAACTACTCTTCGTCGTCGGAGATGTCCACGACGACGATGCCGGGCGCCGGCTGGACGGGCGGGTAGGAGGGCTCCGGCTCATCCTCCTCCTGCTCGACCTCATCCATGTAGGCGAGCATCTCCGCCTCCTCCGCGGCCTGCTGCGCCTCCATCTCCTGCCGGCGACGGCGTCTGGCCTCCGCAGCGGACTCCGACCGGAGGGAATCGAGGATGGCCAGCTGCTCCGCCTGTAGATCCGCGTCACCAGCGTCCCCCACATCCTCCTCCTCCGGCTCATCCTCCTCCTCGTCCTCCTCAACCTCCTCCTCGTCCTCCTCCTCCTCCAACTCCTCCTCCGGATCCACTGCATCCGGAGGTAGCCCCGCGGCGATCCGGGCTTCGCGCCTAGCCCGGATCTGCTCAAGGAGCTCGAGCCGGTGCTCCGGCGCCAGAAATGGTTCACTCCTCACCCGGCGGCGTGGGGGCATGGCTACTAGGCGGAC
Organism: Elymus sibiricus; assembly: GCA_039707655.1. Lineage (NCBI taxonomy): Eukaryota > Viridiplantae > Streptophyta > Magnoliopsida > Poales > Poaceae > Elymus > Elymus sibiricus. The sequence continues at coordinate 64,978,092 of CM077676.1, forward strand.
GGGTGGAGTGTAAAGTGGCGGCGGCGGCGAACAGGCGGAGGAAAATGTGGATGGATGGTAGGGTTTCGGTGCCGCCGGTCGACTTAAATAGCCGGGCCAAGCACTACGCGGCCCGCCGGAGCTGCGCCACGCAGCGCCACCGGTCCGACGAAGGAGACGACCTTCGGACCGCCGGGTTTCCGGGCGTTCCTGCTGGGACCCCTTCGTCAGCCAACGTGGCAGGCGTGCCCGGACGCGCGCGGGTGCCCCCATATCCGCCCCATATTTAGGCTGGATATGAGGGGTGCCGGTCAGCCCGGGCGTTTGAGGCGGCCGTCTGTATCGAAAAATCGTGACCGGTCAGTGACCGGGCGGCCCACCCGGGCGTATGAAGCGGGTTTGGGGCGCCCGGCTATAGATGCTCTAAGGCCATGAAGTTTACAACGAGAGGGGGTGGTCGTATGGTTCCTGTAGATGCGTGTATACTTGTGGAGTCCGTTATTTTGTTTTCTGTGAAGAGAAAATGTAGTTCTGTAGGAAATAAAAACACATGGACAGGAAAAATATAAAAAATAATAAGTAGCATGGTTCATCCTTTTTGTCCTCCCCTCTGTAGCCAAATAAATAGAAAATGGAGGTGAATAGGACGAAGATGTCCTGCTCCCGAGCTCACATGCTCCTGCTGCTACAGTAAAATCGAAAAAAATAGCAAAAAAATTCGAAAAATTCTGATTTTTTTTTGTGCGAAACATTGATGTTTTCCCCACATTGGAGCATCGATTTTGTTTTTTTTGCCACGTTTTTCACGAATGTCATCCGGTGATGAAATTTTGCAGGCATGTGGGAAAAACAAAATCGATGCTCCATTTTTGGAGCATCGATTTTGTTTTTTTTGCCACGTTTTTCACGAATGTCATCCGGTGATGAAATTTTGCAGGCATGTGGGGAAAACATCAATGTTTCTCACAAAAAAAATTCAGATTTTTTGACTTTTTTTCTATTTTTTTCGATTTTACTGTAGCAGCGGGAGCATGTGAGCTCGGGTGCAAAAGAGCACTTTCGAGGTGAATATTTTTATTTTGGAATCCGAGCGTACATGTGGAAAATGAAAGTGCATATATATGTTCGCACGCAGTTCTTTTAGAGAATATATCTGCATGCATGCTCGGCGACAGATCAATTAGACGTGGCAAAATTAGAAAGCAGTCCAAAGACCCAGTCAGCCGACCGAGCATGCTTCAGTGCACTGCACACACTTCGTGCTAGATTTTTTTTTCTGCGTATAAATCATTTTTTTTTTTAGAAAACGTATAGGTCCTGTTAGTTTGTCACGCTGTTCAACATGCGAGTTCACATTCAAATATCTTGACCTTCAGTTTTTCCATTCAATCCTATCCATTGGAACGTCTAATTGATAAAATCAGAAGAAACGATCAGCGTAATTTGACATTTAATTGTACGAGCACGTAATGACTAGTACAAGTAGGCACCACGTATATGTATTGCTGCTGTCTCTATCTTACCAAACACTGTGACAAACACCTACTCCAAAACTTTACCATCACTTCAGCCTGAAATCGCATAGTCCGCAAAATAGAAATGCAGTTTTAATTCCCGAGCACTAATATTGGTTTTACGCATCTTAGTTGTAGCTATGCACAGGTCGGGTGTATACTCAATATAATTGTATCACCCGATGCTATATTTTAAATAAATTCTCGAGTACTAGTATATAGCAACAACCAGCAAGTTGGTTATCCAGCAAGTTGCATTTGTACTACCTGTATTATGGCCCTGTTTGTCTGTTTTTTAGGCTTTTGCTTCTGCTTTTACAGTTTTTTTACTTTGGTAAAAAAAGTCAAAAAAAAGTCCTAAATAGGTGCAGTTTGGTTCGGCTTTTGATTTATACCATCATATAACAATATTGATCCATAAGCCACAAGCCAAAACAAAAAGGCCCTGTTTAGGAGCTTTTGTTGCTTTTTTGCCAAGTGGAAAAGCAACAAAATCATAAACAAAAGCGAAAGTGCTATTGTGAGCTCAAGCTCATATGCTCTTGGATGAACAGTAAAATCCAAAAAAATTTCAAAAATTTCTGAATTCTTTTGTTAAGAAACATTGATGATTTTTCTACACGTGTGCAAATTTTCACACTGGAATCAGATTTGTGGATGTGTCAGCAAAAAAAAACAAAATCAATGCTCCAAAATGCTTCCAAAAACACTCTTTTTGGAGCATCGATTTTGTTTTTTGGCACCTCCACAAATGTGATTTCATCATGAAAATTTGCACACTTATAGAAAAATCATCAATGTTTATTGACAAAAAAATTAGACTTTTTGAATTTTTTGACTACTTTTTCGGATTTTACTGTTCACCCAAGAGCATGTGAGCTCGAGCTCACATACTCCATGTCCAAACAAAAGCCCAAACAAACAGGGCCTATGTTTGGAGGGTTTTCTATTTCTGTTCCCCTCCTTCCTTAGTTGTGCTCAGTTTTGCCCAACCCTTTAACTTTTGTTCACTTTTGCCCTCCACCACACGCCTCGTGCTCACAAAGATCCAAGCGGAGCCTTGCCGTCTGGTCAAAGCAGTTGACCGTTACCTCCTCAGTTACTGGCACGTGGGGACGGAGATCTTTGGACAGGTGTGCGGTGTATGACAGGTGGGCCGCGTATGACAGGTGGGCAGTGGCCGTGACAGCTTATGACGAGTGGGACCTGGCTCGTTGACCTATCCCTTTCTTTTGCCTAAATCAGCCCGACCCAGAGTGAGCCGTCGCATCCCCCATCCAGCCCCACGACGCCGCCGCCGTGCCCTCTCGCAGCCCCGCCGCCCAATCCGCAGCCCCGCCGGCCGTCTGCCTGAGCTCTGATGGCGCAGCGTCGTGGTTCTAACGGCCAGTCCTTCCTCCCATATGCCGAAACCATTGGAGATCGTTGGTCGACCGGTACGTTTCTAATCCAAACCCTAGCAATTAGGATTCGGTTATAATTCGATTGAATGGGCGACTGAGCGATTGAATTGCCATGCGTTGAGTTGCTCCAGTTAGCAATCAGTGTGGACGTCTATTTAGGATAGGATTCCTGCCTGCGGTACTAGTGGCAGCTAGTTTTGAAATAGAAAACCCTAGAAATTAGGTTTTGATGAATGTAGCCCATTTTAGATTGTTTTGTGGTGAATTTGATCCGAATAATCGAATTCGTTTTTAATTCTTTGATTTGCAATTGGTGTTTGATTGATGGCAAGTAGGTCGAAGCTGGAAGAGGGCGATGATTTGTTTTGCGTCGGTGATGAGCTTTTGCTGGCCAAGTGCAAGGAGATATGCTCCTGGTTTCCGAGCGTGAAATCTCTCGTGATGCACTCGCTGGGCCTAGCGTTGGAAGTGACGATGGACGAGCAGAAGGGGTTACTTCCTAAAGGCAAGGGGGCAGTCCCAATTGAGATTCTCCTATGGGCAATGGCAGAGGCGATGGAGTCTCCATATCGTCGACAGCGAGCCCGCTGGTACGAGTACCGCTTCCGCCTCTCCTCGCCGAATCCAGAGGCGGAAGGGCCGGTGAATTTGCGTATTGTCCAGGTCGTCGACGAGGTGATGGAGGAGGAGGATAGCGACGAGGAGGATGATGAAGAAGAGCAGAGCTACTAGGGAGGGTTGCAGATTATCGCACAGGAGGATGCACAAGAGGAGGGCTATCAGGGGGGTTTGGAGATCATCACTCATCCTGCTCAGGAAAGACATGAATCTAGCAATTAATTTGGACGGCGAGGATGAGCAGATGGTTGATCAGGAGCACTTGGAGGCTGATGCCGGCAATGATCTGGCGCTAGTCACCGTGGACGCCCATGTTGGCTGCATGAATGCCCCAATAGAGGTGGAGCAGTATGAGTTCTCGGCGCTTTTTGAGCAAAATGCTGAACGCTCTCACCGCCGCCTGGCTCGCCATCTTAAGCGTCTCCAACCCCCACATAGCTAGTTCTGACGATCCGACATGTGGATGCGCGTTAAACTGCAAACAGTGTTATGTCGATGTGTTTAATCAGCAGTTGAATGCTATGTTTTGGATTTCCTATGTTGACTGGGTTTCGCATGTTCAAACATAGTGCCACATGCAGAACTTGCCAAAAATAGCAACATGCAGAACTTACCAAAAACAGCATCATTTAAAACTTACTAAAAATGGGGTCAAACTTGCAATGTTGACTTTTCAAAACTTGTGGTATTGCAAGTTTATGATTTTTCCCACAAACTAGTTGACACAAAAGGGCCCCATGCCCAAGGATTTTAATTTTTGAGGCCTTTTCATTTATTTATTTTGAATTATTCCAATCTTGAGTCAAACTTGCAATGTTGACCATTCATACCAAATTGCTTGGAATTGGGTGTGCCCACCGCATACACCTCCAATGCAGAAGCTTAAAATGATTTTCTCCAATTTTCAGGACCAAACTACATCACACTTGTAGTTCAAATTTGAGCAATTCGCCATAATTCACTATAAATCCAGTAAATCGATGAAATATAGCAATAGTACTCTGAAATTGATGAAACTTGGTCAGTGGGCTTCCAATGTGGTCCACTTTAGAGGAAAAATGAGAAGACCCAATGTTACAACTTATTTCAAGCACTTCTTCACAAAAAAATCATTTCTGGCACTTGGAAAATGGAAATAATATTTTTTATGAACAAAAAAATGTTTTTTTGTGGCAACATTGTTCATAGTAGCAACACCAATGGTTGTGCCAAATATGAGCATGTTAGCTGCTCAGATCGAATGGAAGTAGCCAGGGCCATAGGCATATGCGTTCAAATCCATGCAACTTCATACTAGATAGCCCATTTTGTGAAGGTTTTTTTTCAAAACTTGTGGTATTGCAAGTTTATGATTTTTCCCACAAATAATTGACACAAAAGGGCCCCATGCCCAAGGATTTTAATTTTTGAGGGATTTTTCATTTTCTTTGAATTTTTCCAATCTTGGGTCAAACTTGCAATGTTGACCATTCATACCAAATGGCTTGGAATTTGAACTTTGGGTGTGCCCACCGCATACACCACCAATGCAAAAGCTTAAAATGATTTTATCCAATTTTCAGGATGAAACTACATCACACTTTTAGTTCAAATTTGAGCAATTCGCCATAATTCACTATAAATCCAGTAAATCGATGAAATATAGCAATAATACTCTGAAATTGATGAAACTTGGTCAGTGGGCTTCCAATGTGGTCCACTTTAGAGGAAAAATGAGAAGACCCAATGTTACAACTTATTTCAAGCACTTCCTTAAAAAAATCATTTCTGGCACTTGAAAAATGGAAATAATATATTTTTTCTGAACAAAAAAATGTTTTTTCTGTGGCAACAATGTTCACAGTGGAAACACCAATGGCTGTGCCAAATATGAGCATGTTAATTGCTCAGATCGAATGGAAGTGATCAGGGCCATAGGCATATGCGTTCAAATCCATGCAACTTCATACTAGATAGCCCATTTTGTGAAGATTTTTTTAAAAACTTGTGGTATTGCAAGTTTATGATTTTTTTTCCACAAACTAGTTGACACAAAAGGGCCCCATGGCCAAGGATTTTAATTTTTGAGGCTTTTTCATTTTCTTTGAATTTTTTCAATCTTGCACTAGTGCAGAAAAGCCTAGCTATGGCGTGTCAAAAACAGCCTTGCTGGCGTAGACACACGACGCCACTAATATGGCGCCATTGCTAAAATATAGTGGTGGCGTTAGTGAACACGTCAGCAATATCCTATGTGCTGCTGGTGACGAGGACATGTACTAGGGATAGGGTAACAGGCCTGACCTACAGACCCTACCCTAGGATGCCACGCGCCTTATACTGGGCCCCAGGGCCAAGTCAGCAGTCAGGAGCTCTACAACCTGACATTCACTCGGAGCCCAACGAACCACTCGGGAACCAGGAGTTCACCCGACAGACATGTTTCACTTGGAGTACCCGATAATCACTCGACCAGAGAAGACCAGGAGACTCCATGAACGCAATGGTCAGGACGTGCGCTCGCTCATATTAATTGTAATCAATGCGCCCATTACCTGGCATCCTTAAACCCTCTCTTTAACCCCTGGTAATGGCGGCATTCATGGGGGGCTGGCGGACACTATATAAGCCACCCCTAGCTCCATTCCAAGGGTTCGCAATCCATTTGTAACACATACACTCAAGCAATCAAGCTCCAGAGCACCGAGACGTAGGGCTGTTACCTCCACCGCTGAGGGGCCTGAACTCGTAAATCCGAGTGTAACACCTGCGCCGTAGCTAGGCTCTGCCCTCTCATCCCTACCCCTATACACTACTGTCAGACTTGCACCCACGACAGTTGGCGCCCACCGTGGAGCAGGCGTCTAGCGACTTCCGGCGTAGTTGCATTATTCCCATCTTCACCATGGTTTCCGGCGGCGGACTGACCCTGGGCGGCGAGATCCATTTCGGCGTCCTCAGCTTCGTCGCTGATGATTCGGCGTGGCTCCAAGAAGCCCCGCTGGATGTCGAGGCGTTGCCCATCCGCGGCGCAGCGCACTTCCGCACGAGTTCCTTCGGCGTTCTCCTTTGTCAACCATCGACTCCGTACCAGTCGGCGCCTTCGCTCTCCACCAGCCGTCGTCGCAAGCGCTCCGGACGCTCACGGCTTTAGCGGTGGATCAAGCACACGGTGGCCCTTCAGGTCGCAGCCCCGCAGATCGCAGCAATCGAGCCCGATGAGCCCGTCTTCGATCTGTTCGCCTCCGTGGATGAGCACTCGGAAAGCTTGTCCGAGTGCGAGGGCAGCGATCCCGCTACAGAGGTGCTGATGGCCGATTCCCCGCCCAGTCCGCCTGGGTACGGCCGAGGCACGGAGACAGGTGACCCGTCGCGCACTGATCTTGGCGGTGGCGACGACCGTCATGACGAGTACTACCCCCGACCTCTCACTCGGCAACAGAGGGAGGAGCTGCAGCGCAGAACCGAGCAGACCCTCCATACGCCCATCGATGGGACGACCCCCGAGGCTCAGGCTTTGGAGGCCGCGTGCCAGGCCAACTTGGCTGAGCGCAGTCGTCTGGAGGTGCTCCAGAAATCACTCGATGACCGCACCCGCAGGCAGCATCCGCCCAGTTTCAGTCGGCGGCACCGGCAGTTGTTCTCAAATGACCAGCAGCAGAGTTTCCAGGTATTCTGCACTCCTGTCCAGAATCTGGCGGTGGCCACTCGTATAGCAGATTCCATTGAGCCGTCCCGATCCAAGGCGGGAGAGGGTCTTCGGCAGATTCGGGCCCTGCTCAAGGCGGCTGAAGAGCAAAATTTGGCAGTGTCCCAGTCGCGCAACAGGATTCACAGCAGATCCATTTGGGCTGACACCGTCTAGTCGGCCCATAGCCCAGTGTCCCCGAGGAGAAACAGACACTCGCCTCCACGGCAAAACAACCAAGACCGCCACCGAGACCAGTACTCGGGGCAGGGTCGCAGTCGGAATACGCCTCCGCGACATCAGGACGATCGTCGTCGTATGCAGTCGCCCCCTCCGCGGGATGGCTCATACGCGCCCCGGCCGTACGATGCCAGGCGTCCTTACGGCAATGATCGGAGGGCCAGCCCTCCCCGCCATGGTGACAGTTATCGCCAGAGAGAGCCAGTCGACTATCGTGACCCGCAGTTCAATGCGAGACCCGTTCTCGCTCAGAACCTGGTCGACAGAGGCAGAGCTCTTAGAGAGAACTTGGACAGAGATCGTCCGAGTGGAAGTGGAGCCTTCATCTCCGGGCCCGAGTGTTTCAGCAGAGCCATTAGGGCCGCCGAGATTCCGCCAAACTTCAGATTGGCAGCTGGAGTAAGCAAGTTCACCGGTGAGTCCAAGCCAGAAATTTGGTTAGAGGATTACCGAGTGGCTGTGCAGATTGGAGGAGGAAATGACTATGTGGCTATGAAGCATTTGCCATTGATGCTGGAAGGGTCAGCCCGCACCTGGCTCAATCAGCTCACTCTGGCCAGCATATACTGCTAGGAAGATTTGGCCCGAGTGTTCATCAAAACATTCGAGGGCATGTGCAAACGCCCGGTTAGATTGACTGAGCTACAGCATTGTGTGCAAAAGCCGAATGAAACCTTGAGGGAGTACATTCAGCGGTGGACAACCATGCATCATGTGGTGGAGAATGTCACGGGGCATCAAGCAGTCTGTGCCTTCAAGGCAGGAGTCAGATATCGGGAGCTCATCTTGAAATTCGGTCGGTCAGGATCTTTGACCATGAGCCGAATGATGGAGATTGCCACTCGGTACGCAAACGGAGAAGAGGAAGACCGTCTCCATAACGGCAAAGAGAAAACCAGTGAGCCCAACCCCGGAAACAGTAATCCCAGTCGGAAGCCGAAGCGCAAGGCTGATGGTTCGGCTCAGGCCGAGGCTGCCGCACTAGCCGGCCAAGCCAAGAACAAGGGAAAGGCTAAGGAAAAATGGATCCCAAAGAAAAAGAGAGATCAGTCGGGCCAAGATGTCCTCGATTTGCCGTGTCACATCCACACCAGAAAGGATGAGGAGGGCAATCTGATATTGCCCAAGCATACCACTCGACAGTGCAGACTGTTGATACAGCAGTTCCGAGAGAGCCAGTTGAGTGAGAAGAGCCCAGAAGATGCTGATGATGGAGACAAAGATGAACCTTTTCCTAGTGTCAACGCAACCCAGATGATCTTTGCAGATGTAGAGAGCAGGAGCCGGTTGAAGGTTATCAACCGAGAAGTGAACATGGCCATGTCGGCGACGACAAAGTTTCTGAACTGGTCGAAGACTCCAATCACCTTTGATCAGTCGGATCACCCAGCCTACAATGACACCCCTGGGCGGCAGGCGCTGGTGGTTGATCCAGTCGTGGGAGGCGTCCGATTGCGCAAGGTCCTCATGGACGGTGGAAGCAGACTGAACATACTGTACGCTGATACTCTGAAAGCGATGGGCATTCCGACGTCCCGTCTCAGTGAGAGCAGCATGCAGTTCCACGGAGTGATCCCCGGCAAGAAAGCAAAGTCACTCGGGCAGATCGCCCTGGATGTGGTCTTTGGAGATGACAAGAACTTCAGGAAGGAAAGGCTAACCTTCGAAGTGGTCGACTTCCGCAGCGCCTACCATGCCATCCTTGGTCGGCCGGCTTACGCACGTTTCATGGCCCGCCCATGTTATGTGTATCTCAAGCTGAAGATGCCCAGCCCCAAAGGTGTGATCACAGTCACTAGTAGTCGGCAGCGCGCAAAGGAGTGTTTGCAACAAGGATCCAAGATCGCTGATGAGCAGATGGCCATGGTGGAGCTGGAGGAGTACAAGAAAAATGCTGATCCGAGTGATCTATTGCGCTCCAAGAAGCCGGCTACAGAATCTGCGTTTCAGTCGGCCGGAGATACGAAGCCTGTGCACATCCACCCAGAAGATCCCAATGCTGCATCCACCAATATCTCAACGACACTTGATAGCAAATAGGAAGAAGCGCTCATCCAGTTCCTCCGTGAGAACTGGGACATCTTCGCATGGAAACCATCTGACATGTCGGGTGTACCCAGGGAGCTGGCTGAGCACCGTTTGCGAGTCGAACCAAAGGTAAAACCTGTGAAGGAGCATCTTCGTCGCTCTGCTACACAGAAGAGGAAGGCCATTGGCAAAGAAGTTGCTCGGCTCCTCGCAGCCGAGTTTATCCGTGAGGTGTACCACTTAGAGTGGCTCGCCAACATCGTCATGGTCCCTAAGAAGTATAAGTCTCTCTGAATGTGCATCGATTTCAAACACATCAATCGGGTCTGCCCCAAGGATCATTTCCCGCTCTCCCGCATAGATCAAATCGTAGATTCCACCGCGGATTGTGAGCGACTGTCTTTTCTGGATGCGTACTCCGGGTACCACCAGATCCGACTGTATGGGCCAGATGAAATAAAAACAGCTTTTATCACCCCATTCGGGTGTTTCTGCTATATCACCATGCCATTCGGTCTTAAAAATGCTGGCGCCACTTTCATGCGCATGGTGCAGAAGTGTTTGCAAAAACAGATCAGTCGGAACATCGAAGCATACATGGACGATATAGTGGTCAAGTCCAGAAAGGGTTCCGACCTGCTGGCTGACTTAGCTGAAACTTTCGCAAATCTGTGGAAGTACGATATCAAGCTGAATCCAGCAAAGTGCACTTTCGGAGTCCCTGGGGGCAAGTTACTTGGTTTCCTCGTTTCCGAACGAGGGATAGATTCCAATCCCGAGAAGATCGGGGCGATTGTACGAATGAAATGTCCCGAACGGCTTCATGACATACAGAAGCTCACGGGTTGCCTCGCAGCTCTGAGCCGATTCATCTCCCGCCTCGGTGAGAAGGCACTGCCCCTGTACCGATTGATGAAGAAGTCTGATTCGTTTGAGTGGACTGCTGAAGCACAAGCAGCGTTTGTTGAACTCAAAGCCCTGCTTTCCACCCAGCCGGTGCTTGCCGCTCCGAACAGCAACGAGCCGTTGCTCTTGTACATTGCGGTCACTGGTCAAGTTGTCAGCACTGTCCTCACAGTCAAGCGAGAAGAATAGGGCAAAACTTACAAAGTTCAACGCCCAGTCTATTACATTTCTGAGGTTTTGACTCCGTCCAAGCAGAGGTATCCTCATTACCAGAAGCTCATCTACGGCATTTACCTGACCGCGAAGAAGGTAGCCCACTACTTCCAAGAGCACACCATGTCAGTCGTCAGCGACGCCCCGCTGTCTGAAATCATGAACAATCGGGATGCGACTGGTCGAGTGGCGAAGTGGGCTATCGAGCTCCTGCCCCTAGACATCAAGTTCAAGGCAAAAAAGGCGATCAAGTCCCAAGCATTATCTGATTTCCTAGCCGAGTGGACAGAACAGCAGCAACCGACTCAAAGTCACCCGGAACACTGGACCATGTTCTTTAACGGTTCCAAGATGCTGAATGGTTCAGGGGCTGGAGTTGTGTTAGTATCTCCGAAGGGTGATCGACTCAGATATGTTCTGCAGATTCACTTCGATTCCTCCAACAATGAAGCCGAGTACGAAGCACTCCTTTATGGTCTATGTATGGCCATCTCACTCGGCGTCCGGCGCCTGATGGTCTACGGACACTCGGATCTAGTTGTTAACCAAGTGATGAAGGAGTGGGATATCAGAAACCCTGCTATGACTGGATACTGCAACGCGGTGAGAAAGTTGGAGAAGAAATTTGAGGGTCTGGAGCTGCATCACGTTCCCCGAGCCAAGAATCAAGCGGCGGATGATCTGACAAAAATTGGGTCCACTCAGAAACCTATACCCAGCAATGTGTTCCTCGAGCATTTACATTCTCCGACAGCGAAAGAAGATCCCTTCACAAAAGAGCCCCCGCAGGCGGTTGGTCCATCCGATCCGACTGAAGTCGAGGTCCCGGTAGTCATTGATTTGGTCATGGAGATCCTAGCAATCACGCCCGAGTGGACAGTGTCCTACATTGCATACCTGCTCAGGCAGGAACTTCCAGAAGATGAAGCTGAGGCCCGCCAGATTGTTCGCAGGTCCAAAGCCATTACAGTGATGGGCGATCAGTTATACAGGAAGAGCGTCACCGGTGTGACTCAGCGCTGCATTTCTCCGGAAGAAAGCCGATTGATCCTGGAGGAGATTCACTCGAGAACTTGTGGACACCACGCGTCCTCTCGGACAATCATGGCTAAAGCTTACCGAGCCGGCTTCTTCTGGCCACGTGCCAATGAAGCTGCGCAGGAGATAGTCCAACACTGTGCCGGGTGCCAGTTCTATGCAAACTTATCACACAAGCATGCGTCTTCTCTAAAGACAATTCCACTCATCTGGTCGTTCGCAGTTTGGGGACTCGACATGGTGGGACCCCTCCGGACAGGGGCGAGTGGATTCACCCACTTGCTGGTTGCAGTCGATAAGTTCACTAAGTGGATCGAAGCCAAACCCATCAAGAAGCTAGACTCTCGCACAATGATCAAGTTCATGAAGGAGATAGTCTTCAGATATGGCGTGCCCCACAACATTATCACTGACAACGGCTCAAACTTCGACTCGGAAGAGTTCAGGGCGTTCTGTGCCGCACAAGGCACCTGAGTCGACTATGCATCTGTGGCACACCCGCAGTCGAATGGACAGGCTGAGAGAGCAAACGGATTGATCCTTCAGGGGTTAAAGCCGCGACTCATGCGCGATTTGGAGCACACAGCTGGAGCCTGGGTCACCGAGTTTCCATCAGTTCTTTGGGGCTTGAGGACGACCCCCAATCGGTCTACCAATCGTACTCCCTTCTTCATGGTGTACGGAGCTGAAGTCGTCTTGCCGAGTGACCTGCTCCACAACTCGCCCCGAGTGGAACTCTACTCCGAAGCTGAAGCAAAGCAGGCACGACAAGACGCAGTTGATGTCCTGGAAGAGGGGAGAGAGATGGCTCTTACCCGCTCGGCCACTTATCAGCAAGATCTGCGACGTTTTCACAGCAGACACGTCAGAAGTCGGACTTTTTAGGAAGGAGATCTTGTGCTCCGAGTGGATCAGCAGCGACCTCACAAGCTTGCTCCTGCATGGGAAGGTCCTTTTGTCGTTTCAAAGGTTCTGCACAACGGAGCATACCACCTGTACAACATTCAGAAGCAAGCAGACGAGCCCCGTGCTTGGAATGCGGATTTGCTGCGACGATTTTATACCTGATGTTGAGATGTAATAAAAGCACTCGAGTGATGTTTGATGAATAAAAAGCATGACTTTTCCAGTTCTACATTGAGTTCACTCGTATGCATTTTCTGGCTTACAACCCCCAGTGGGTGTTCGCCCTTCAACTTAGTTGCGAACCAGCTTTCGCCTAAGTTAAAAACCTACTCTGAGTGAATAGCGACCCTCTCACTCGGAGGCTTGGCTGAGAACTAGCTTTCGCCCAAGTTAAAATGATACTCTGAGTGAAGAGCGACCCTCTCACTCGGGGGCTTGGCTGCGAACCAGCTTTCACCCAAGTTAAAACGATACTCCGAGTGAAGAGCGACCCTCTCACTCGGGGGCTTGGCTGCGAACCAGCTTTCGCCCAAGTTAAAACGATACTCTGAGTGAAGAGCGACCCTCTCACTCGGGGGCTTGGCTGCGAATCAGCTTTCGCCCAAGTTAAAACGATACTCCGAGTGAAGAGCGACCCTCTCACTCGGGGGCTTGGCTGCGAACCAGCTTTTGCCCAAGTTAAAACGATACTCCGAGTGAAGAGCGACCCTCTCACTCGGGAGCTTGGCTGCGAACCAACTTTCGCCCAAGTTAAAATGATACTCCGAGTGTAGAGCATCCCTCCCGCTCGAGGGCTTGGCTGCGAACCAGCTTTTTCCCAAGTTAAAATGCTAGTCCGAGTGAAGGGTGTCTCTCCCACTCGGGGGCTTGGCTGCGAACCAGCTTTCGCCCAAGTTAAAAATACTACTCCGAGTGAAGAGCGTCCCTCTCACTCGGGGGCTTGGCTACGAACCAGCTTTCGCCCAAGTTAAAATGCTACTCCGAGTGAAGAGTGTAACTCCCACTCAGAGGATTAGCTGCGAACCAGCTTTCGCCTAAGTTAAAACCCGCTTCAAAGACTCGAAAAGACTCGAAGGAAAGCATTCGAATAACTCCAGAAGTTCAAAAGCGAATACAAGTACGCGGGCCCGAAGCCCGAAAGAGTTTAACGAATACAGTTCCACTCGGCATACCGAGGCTAATGGGTAGGACTTAAAGTTTTCTCACGCTCCTGTGGGGCTGGCCGGCTCAACGAAGGAATCCAGGTCGATGCCGTCTGCGATCCGAGTGGCCGCTTTGATGAACGTCTCCATGAAGTCCTCAAACTTGAGTTTCTTCGTGTTGGAAACTTGGAGAGTCTTCAGCTTCTCTTCCTTGGCGTCCTTGCAATGCACACGAACGAGAGAGAGCGCCACGTCGGCTCCGCACCGAGCAGCCAATTCCTTCCATGCCTGCACTCGGCTAGGAATCTCATTGAGGCGAGTCATCATCGCTTCCAGATCGGTGTCGAGCATGTCTTCTGGCCACAGCTCCTTGTCGATCCTTCCGAGTGCACCCCGCAGATGGATGATGTACCCTTGGACGTCTTCAATGCGAGATTCGACCTGCAAGACGCCTAGAGCAGCCTTGTCACCGACGAGTGACCTGGAAGGATCCAGATCCCTCTCGATTCTGTCAGTTTCCAGCCCAAAGTCTCGGCAGTACTCTGTGCACAAGAAAAGAGGAGAGTTGAAGATCAGCATGCATGAAGTTCACTCGGATAAAAGTTCACTCGGGTGTTACAGGTTACCTGCAAGCTTGGTGTACATTTCCTCCGTGAACTCTTCTATGTACCTTTCCAGAGCGTTCTTCTTCTCGATCAGCTGGGTGATCTTCTCGTTCAGAGTCTTCTTCTCTTGCTCGTAGACTTCCGCCTGGGCCTTGAGCTTGCTGTCCCACTCGTCCTTCTGCTTCTTGAGCTCGGCCGCCTCCTTCTTCGCCTCCTTGACGGTGGCCTTCGGCGACGTGTTTTCTGCTTCAAGCTTCTTGAGTGAGGCCAGCTTCTCTTCGGCGGCCTTGGTCTTTTCCTTCGCCACTTTCTGTGCTCCCGCTAGCTCGTTGTCCTTATTCTCGAGTGCCTGCTTCATAGTTTCTAAAGAAACAGAGGTTCTGAGCCGCACTTGGAGTCGATGGTTTGCACTACGCACATCTATTCGAGTGAAGTCACTCGGTTCAAAGAACGGAGAGAGATGAAAGCGGAATGCTCAGTAATTGAAGCTTACCTCCCATGGTCTTGAGCTCTGCTTGAGCGCGCGCTGTGTTCCTCCTCTCCACCTCCAAATCCAGTCGGAGCTGAGCCGTCTCCTTCTCTAGTGCCACGTACCGAGTCCCAAGCTCGCAAGTTTTCCGAAACACAAGAAAGAGCGGATCAGTTAACGTTAAGAAATATTCCGAGTGCCCAGAGACCGACGCTCCTGAAGGAACAAGCTTGACCAGTATCAGATCCTGAAGTACCCTTTGATAGGGAGGAACAAGCTTGACCAGTATCAGATTCTAAGTTCTAAGACTCCCACCGACTACCCGCAGTCGACTGCAGTCTCGGGGACTACACCCAGTGGGTGCACTCAGCGTGCCCCCACTGGAATGGTATCCACTCGGACCGGTCCGCCCGATCCGAGTGACGGCCGAACAAAAAAAAAGAGAAAAAGCTCTAAGACTCCCACCGACTGCCCGCAGTCGACGGCAGTCTCGGGGACTACACCCAGTGGGTGCACTCAGCGTGCCCTCACTAGAATGGTATCCACTCAGAACGGTCCGCCCGCTCCGAGTGATGGCCAAACAAAAAAAATAAAAAACAACAACAACAACAACAGAACAGGTTTTAAGTTCTAAGAGTCCCGTCGATTGCCTGCAGTCGACGACAGTCTCGGGGACTACACCCAGTGGGTGCACTCAGCGTGCCCCCACTGGAACGGTATCCACTCAGAACGGTCCGCCCGATCCGAGTGACGGCCGAACACAAAAAAAACACCCAGTGGGTGTACCGGATATTTTCCGACTGAAATTCCTACTGAAGAAAAAGGACTCGGAGATCAACTTACAAGGGTACTTACTCGAACGTTCTCCTGGAGGGCAGCACTGGCATCGTATGCCAGCTTGCTAGCTATGCACATCTCCTTGAGTCGTTGGGTCATCAGCTCCGCCTGGATCATTGCCTCCTTGCTGGCCCTAGTTTGGTCCTCCGGCACCTTGTAGAGACTGAAGATATTGACGGGACGAGTCGGAACCAAAGCCAGAGCAGTCGACGGAGCCGCAGCAGAACCAGCTCCAGCCTGAGAAGAACCCTGCCCCAGAGGCACGGTCACGGCAGGTGCAGGGGGAACTTGAGGCGCTTTGCTCGGCGGCGTCTTCCGCGTGGTAGTCTGAGAAGCAGTCGGAGCTGCGGTCCCCTTCTCGGCGTCCTTCCGCGGCGGCTCTTCATCGTCGTCCCCGACGTGGATGACCTCTGCCAGCGCTACGTTCACTCGACGCAATCAGACGCAGTACACAATTCAATCGGATGAAGACATTTCAGTCAAATGACATGTCGAAGTAAAAATGAAGTCATTATTACCTTTTCGAGAAGTGGCCGCGTTGGTGCGATCCCCATCAATCTGCATGGGAGACATCGTCGAGGTTGCAGCACTGGTTCATAAGATTCGCTCGGTCAGAAGAATCACGAAAGTTGACAAAGACAGAAAAGAAAAGCTGACAAAGACACTCATATTGAGGCGACAAGCACAGTGACCTTGATCCTGGGTAGAGCCTTCCGAGGCTTGGGGAAGCAACCTTGGGTTGCTTGGCGGTCTTCTCAGTCAGCTCGGGCGACGACGTCCGAGTGCGCTTTGGAGCCTTAGTACTCGGAACCACTCCCTTCTCCGGGCCAGCACTCGGATCATGAGTTAGCTTGGAGTGGCGCTCGGAGCGCAGCTCGGGAGGCTGGGAAGACTCGACCTCGTCGCTCTCTTCCGAGTCATCGCTTTCCTCCTCGCCGTCCTCCACGTAGCTGCCCTCGGTGCTGCCATGTTCGCTCTCCGTGCCTCCGGCAAGTTGTTCTCCATTCGGCACAGGCGAGAGCATCTTCTGGAACTCCTGCAAGACATGAAGATCAGAGACAGCAGGTTCAGTCAGTTCACTCGGATTACCCAGTTCACTCGGAGAATTTGCGCATAAGGAATTCACTCGGAAATGCTTGTTATACCTCCAACGGTAGGTTATTGACGTCGTAGGGCAGGATCCGTCTCGACCCTCGCGGATTGTCGTGCTCACCAGTGATGCACTTGATCCACTGTTCCACTGTTTTCTCCTCGACATCTTCTAGATGCACTCGGGTCGAGTCGTTGGCCCCAGTGTAGCGCCACATGGGATGAGCCCGCTCCTGCAGCGGCTGGATCCTCCGACTGAGGAAGACCTCCAGAAGATCCAGGCCAGTCACTCCGCCCTGAATCAGACCGACCACGGCACTCACCAAGATCCCCACGTCAGTCTTCTCCTCCTTATCAATCGTCAGCGAGGGAGGGGTCTTGACTCTTTCAGTCATGTAAGGGGGAAGACCAGTCGACGAGCCCGAGCAAGGCAGGTCATTGCAGTAGAACCAGGTCGACTGCCAACCCCTAACCGAATCGGGAAAAGACATAGATGGGAATGCACTCTTGCCCCTCATCTGGATACCTAAGCCGCCATACATCTGGGTCACGTGGGTCCTCTCTCCATCGGGGTCAGCCTTTTTAACCGACTGAGATCGACATGTGAAGATGTGTTTGAACAATCCCCAGTGCGGCTGGCAGCCTAAGAAATTCTCACACAAAGAAACGAACGCGGCGAGGTACACTATGGCATTCAGAGGCAAATGATGGAGCTGAGCGCCGAAGAAGTTCAAAAAACTGCGGAAGAAGGGGTGAGGTGGCATGGAGAAACCTCGCTCCATGTGGTTGGTGAGGAGCACGCGCTCCCCGGGGCGCGGCGCAGGCTCGATCTCTCCTTCCTCCGGCAGCCTCCACGTCCCGTCACGCACCAGCCCATCCACGACGAGCCCACTGATGTCGTCCACCGTGGTGGTCGGCGGGAGCCAGTCGCCCTGGATCCACCCGCGCGGAGGCGCGACCCGGGAGCTCGACGCCTTCTTACCCTGCGCTGCAACCGTTCGCGCGCGCTCAAATATGGTTTCAAATCCCGCGAAATCCGGAGTCCAGCAACCCGATTGCTCTCACTTTGAAGACGTGCCATGTACGCTCGGATCCACTCCGACACACGGCATGTGACTACTCATTTCACTCGGATGGAGACTACTCATTTCACTCGGACGACATACGGTCTGGAATCCGTCAAGGTGCCACACGAAGACAAGGCCGTCTAAAGACCAGTAAGAGTTCTTGAGCGCCCCCGTAGCGCTCAACTCACCTGGGAATTCGCCTTGACTCGACCCGCTTAACCTTGACCGATTCGGGGGCTAATGACGAGGACATGTACTAGGGATAGAGTAACAGGCCTGACCTACAGACCCTACCCTAGGATGCCACGCGCCTTATACTGGGCCCCAGGGCCAGATCAGCAGTCAGGAGCTCTACAACCTGACATTCACTCGGAGCCCAACGAACCACTCGGGAACCAGGAGTTCACTCGATAGACCTGTTTCACTCGGAGTACCCGATAATCACTAGACCAGAGAAGACCAGGAGACTCCATGAACGCAACGGTCAGGACGTGCGCTCGCTCGTATTAATTGTAATCAATGCGCCCGTTACCTGGAGTCCTTAAACCCCCTCTTTAACCCCTGGTAATGGCGGCATTCATGGGGGGGCTGGCGGACACTATATAAGCCACCCCTAGCTCCATTCCAAGGGTTCGCAATCCATTTGTAACACATACACTCAAGCAATCAAGCTCCAGAGCACCGAGACGTAGGGCTGTTACCTCCACCTCTGAGGGGCCTGAACTCATAAATCCGAGTGTAACACCTGCGCCGTAGCTAGGCTCTGCCCTCTCATCCGTACCCCTACACACTACTGCCAGACTTGCACCCACGACAGCTGGCGTGTCACGTGTCCAACGCCAGCAGTAAGTTCATCTTAACTCTGACGTGCCTCCTTGGCCAATGCCAGCAAATGGTTTTTTTGGAAATAAAAAAAATTGCTCATCCACACTAACTACTTAATAGATACTCATTAACACAATATACTCGTCAACACTAGCTACTTACTTAATAGATAATCATTAACAGAAGAGGCTCATGAACTTAACAAGTTAATTAAACTTCACAAAAGTTGCTCTCATCAAGTACTCTTACTCGATCATCATCAACTAATAAGACATGGACTAGCTAGTTAAAAAACTAATCTTCATCAAGGAGTACGCTCAGCTGGCGAATCTTCTTTCTATTCTCCTCTCCATCTCTTTTGAAATGATCTATGTCCATCTTGAGGTCAATCTTCTCTGCCCTGAGGAGTCTTCTCTCCTCCCTCAGTTTATCCCGATCCTCGATGAGCTTATCCCTCTCATCCCTTAGCACATTAGTCTCCTTAATGAGCCGAACAGTCTCCTTGTGCAGCTCTTTAATCTCCACCTTTAGCTCGTCATTTGCCCCTTGCAGGCTGTTGATGCTATAGTCATGAGCTTCTAAGTAATCATTGTTGACCATGTCCACATCGTACACCGACTCGTTGTTGCCTCCAGAATTGGCCATGACCTACAAACACATCGTATACGATCAAGATAATATGCAATTTCATATTTGGCATTGAACTTGGCACTGTTTTGGCACTGAACTTGCAATGTATAGAACTAAATGCATCTAAATTAAATGTTGGCATTGTTATGAATAATAGTGAATTACTAGTAGGATAGCAAATACCACACTATTTTAGCCACACTTTGGCTTGCCTTAGGGAATCTTGCCACACTTTTTGTACCAAACACACACCTAACTTGTCAAACTTGCCTAAGTTGAGTTGTGGCAAAGTGTGGCAAGTTGTGGCTTGGAACCAAACAGCCCTTTCATATCACTAAATATTGACACACCAATGAAAAGTAGCAATGTATAGAACTAATCAAACTAGATAGCATCTCAACGTTGAGGGTTGACCTATAGCAAACTAGATAGCATCTAATTCCATGAGAAGGTAATGGATCTTCTAAACATTAGCGCCACCTAGATTCCTAGAAACAAATTCAGAGGATTCAAAGCTAGTGATATATGTGAGATGGTGAAACAGTACTACCCAGCAGATTTTCCCCAAGATATTTATGGATTACAACAGCAACACTCAAACACTTTGTTTCAGAATTCAGATGCTTCCAAAGAGGGTTGCCAAAAATATATCTACCTTAATTCAGATGCTTCCAAATATATCTACCTTAATTCTAGACAACTACAGCAAATTGCCACTGCCTTAATTCAGATGCTTCCAAATATATCTACCTTAATTCTAGACAACTACAGCAAATTGCCACTGCCTAGTGATGAACCCTAGCGGCAATGACCTATAGCAAAAGAGGGAGGGATGATATGCTCACCTGGGTTGGAGCCGAGGGTCGCCTGCAGTCTACTCCGTCGCAGTGGCCGTCGTCGTCGCCGTCGCCTGCTGCCGTCGCCGAAACCCTAGAATAGGGAATGCGAATCACACCTCTAATTAAAAACAAATCCAAATGGACCAGATGAGAGGGGAGGCTCAGATGTGTACCTCGGGACCGGAGAACGCCGGAAATCGCCGGAATAGGCCGGAATCGAAGCGGCGGCGACGAGCGGCGAGAGAGGGAGAGAAAGGGGAACGGAACGAGAAACAAAGTAGCGGGGCAGAGAGAGAGGGAGTGGGTCGAGGGGGCCGTTGCCCCCTTGGTTTTGACCCCCTAATACTATTTGGGCTTGGCCTAATAATATAAATTTTAAAAAGATCACCACCTAAAAATTTGGAAGTGTCAAACTAAAAAGAAAAAAAAAGAAAAATTGAAGTCTCAAAGTACATATTTAAAAAAATGTCAATATTTTCATTTAAAATAATATAAATTTGATAAAAGTAAACTACAATATACTATAAAAAGATCACCACCGAAAATAATAAAAAGGAAAATATTTGGAAGTGTCAAACTACATATTTGAAGTCTCAAACTACATATTTCAAGTCTCAAACTAAAAAGAAATAAAAAGTAAAATTGAAGTCTCAAAATACATATTTAAAAAAATGTCAGTATTGCCATTTAAAATAATATAAATTTGATAAAAGTAAACTACAATATACTATAAAAAAGATCACCACCTAAAATAATAAAAAGGAAAATATCTGGAAGTGTCAGACTACATATTTGAAGTCTCAAACTACATATTTCAAGTCTCAAACTAAAAAGAAAAAAAGAAAAATTGAAGTCTCAAAGTACATATTTTAAAAAATGTCGGTATTTCCATTTAAAATAATATAAATTTGATAAACATAAACTACAATATACTATAAAAAAGATCATCACCAAAAAAATTAAAAGGAAAAAAAGTAAAATTGAAGTCTCAAAGTACATATAATAAAAAATGTCAGTATTTCCATTTATATTAATATAAATTTGAAGTCTCAAACTAAAATGTACTACAAAATGATAATATAATTAAGAATATTCACATTGACAAAATAACAATGCTGGCGTGGAAACCAATAACACACCACAACTAAGCATAATAGTGTTGGCATGCCATGTTATACCACGCCAGCACTATACTACGCCTTGTACAAATTGTTGATCCCATATACTTCTGACTCTGACCTGTTTTCCAACGCCACCACTATGCCCCTACTAATGTCGTACCAAATAAGCCAACGCCACCACTATTTGAAAAAAATAGTGCTGGCGTTGGTTGAAAATGGCGCGCCACCAACGAAAGTTGTGGCTAGCACTTTTTCCACTAGTGTTGGGTCAAACTTGCAATGTTGACCATTCATACCAAATGGCTTGGAATTTGAACTTTGGGTGTGCCCACCGCATACACCACCAATGCAAAAGCTTAAAATGATTTTTTCCAATTTTCAGGACCAAACTACATCATACTTGTAGTTCAAATTTGAGCAATTCGCCATAATTCACTATAAATCCAGTAAATCAATAAAATATAGCAATAGTACTCTGAAATTGATGAAACTTGGTCACTGGGCTTCCAATGTGGTCCACTTTAGAGGAAAATGAGAAGACCCAATGTTACAACTTATTTCAAGCACTTCCTTCACACAAAAAAATCATTTCTGGCACTTGAAAAATGGAAATAATATTTTTTATGAACAAAAAAATGTTTTTTTTGTGCCAACATTGTTCACAGTAGCAACACCAATGGCTGTACTAAATATGAACATAGTTGTTTTATCTTATTTAACAAATGGGGTTAATCTAGCACTTGAAAAAAAAAGTGTGCTCTACTTTGGTCAAATAAATGATAAAAATGTTGCGAATTGAACAAAAAACACTTCTATTATAGTAAGACCATCCATGCTTACTTTGTGAACAAGATGATCATGAATTAAATCATCTCCTTCACAAAGCAAGCGTTGATGATTTTATTATAATAGAAATTTTTTAGTGGATCTGAATGACGATGCTATTTAAGATGGTCCGCGAGCCTCTCACGCGGCGATGTGGGACTAAACTGAATCATTTTGTACATTGGGTTCCTTTAGTTTAATCGGGGAGTATGCTCGGGCGAGGCGCATACAGAGAGAGGTAAACTTACATAGCGGGCCAGCACTGTGCAGCCCAGCCCACCTAGGGGCAACCCTGTCTTCAACCTCGCGCCTAGTGGCACAGGAGGACGCGTCCGAGAGCGACTGCTCCTCCTACGCGCCGTCCAGGGTTTCTTCATCCACAGCTCAACGCCAAGAGACAGTCACGATACCACTAGTTCGAATCTATCTACTTTCCATCAAATTCCCCTCCTCTTGCTTGATCTCTAACCATGACCGAGAACGCCATCGACGCGCCGACTTCAACCGACGCAGCCTAAGTGCTATCCTCGACGCACCACCGTGTCCTTTAGCTTCGCATCGACAACATGAACCTATACAAAAAAGATCGCAAGACCGGACGCCCCGAATCGTCGCCATTGTGGCCTTCTTCGCTGTCTGTAGCCGAGATCGCCGCTGTCGATTCGTCGCCTACTGCCCATCCCTGAGCTCGATAATGTATTGTACAGCCTTACTGTGAGCTCCATAGATTTTCCCTCTCTCCTTGTGAACGTTTTCGTGCCGTAGTGCCATTAACCGTGAGCCCCCTTTGCCGAGCACGCACGAGCTCATGATGACGCTCCGGTGACCATTTGGTCATCTGCCCATGTCAAACTGCACCGCACGCAGCCGTAGAACGACATCAGCAGAAAAACGCGTTCGAATCCGTGTTCTAGAGCTATGTTGCCTACAACCACAAAACTCCGGCCACGATGGAACTCACCCACCGGAACCGTTTCCGTCCACCCTCGGCCACCCTGATGCCACTCAACGACGCGCACGCGCACCAGCAACCCGTAGAGGCCAAGATATCGTCCAGCCATCGCCGGAATCGGACGGATCAGCAACTCTGCCCTGCATAGCTATATGTCGGCAACTGACCACCGGTTGGATGGCGTGGCCGGAGTTTACAGTGGGCCCACATGCCTGTATCCAGGTAACGGTCAAAGGTGTTGACCCGACGGAAATGGTGCGTTTGGCCTTATGTGAGGATCAGCTAGAGGGAGAAGGGCAAAAGTGAGATGCGTTTGTTGCCCTGGGTAAAACTTAGTAGAACTATGGAACCGAGAGCATGAAAATAGAAATCCCATGTTTGGAATGACTCACAACTTGTATTCCTCGTTCCAAGAAAGCATCTGTCAATCAACAAAAAAGTTACTGTAGGCTATGCAGATTTAAATAATAAATTCTTACCTAATTGGAGGAGAGAGAATAGAACCAGACTGTAGATTAACAGCAAGCTACCGCACGTGTTCTTAGAAACTTTGTAAGAGCAAAAGATGAGTCATAGTAGTATTTATTTATAGCTAACTATTATACGTGTTGACTATAGACGATGTGGCGACAACATATAGGTAGACCATGCTTTAAGAGCATCTACAAACGAATAAAACTAATCCGGCCCCTCAAACGTCTGCATATGCGTCCGGCCACGTCCACAGACAGTGACAGGACACCCATGAAATTTTCTTTTGCACAATTGGTACCTCATTTAGCAAAACGCAAATCCATACTAACACATGCATCGTAAACTAACTCTACAATCCCACACGGAGCGCCCAACTACTACATCAATACTTGTCACTGGATTACTAAAAATTGCAATGTTGTACATACATAATAAGCTATGGACAAAGATTATCTACGGCCGCACTTGCTGTCGCCCTTCGCGTCTTTGTCGCATAATAAGCTATGGACAAAGACTCAAAATGGATCAAGCCAGATTTGCTCATCGTCGGAGCTGTCCGACCCGTCACTGTCCTCCTTCTCCTCTTTGGGGGGTAGCCCGGCCATGGAACAGACCACCCGGCTTTGTTATCGGGCGACGACGGGTGTGTTCCTCCTCTGCCGCTTCTCGAGGATGCGGGTACGAATGGCTTCCTCCTCCAAGGCAGCGCGCGACGCCGCATCCGCCTCCGCCATGTCGGCAGCGAGGCGTGCCTCGGCCTTCTACACCCTCTTCTTCTGATGGCGGGCACACTGGTCCTTGTAATACTCATACCCTCTGCACTGGACCTCAAGCCTCTAGCTCCGACGGATCCGAGCGCCAATTGCGCCGACGTAATGGATTTTCCCCGTATCGATTCCGACTTCGTCCAGGCGCACGTCTACCAGGAGCGGCAAAGGGCCATGCGGACGGCTATAGCCTCCTCATCCCCACATGGGACGATCCGTCAACTGGTCGGGAGTGGTCCGAGTCGGATCCGCTGCCCCCATGCCCAAGAAGGCCAAATATCGCCAAAAGGAAGATTGGCGGTGGAGTGAAGTGGAGTAGTTAGCGTTTGGTCCGAGATACAGATAGGGAAGAATATATGTGTGATTGGGGTAGGCCAGCGTCTGCAAGTCCGGGCCTCTCTATATCCATCCTAGATTTGGGATATATACGAGGGATGTGTGTCAACTCGGACGTACAAAGCCGGTACACGAAGCCGTCTGGGTTGGGATTTTGTGAACGGTCGGTATAGGAAAGGTTGAGCCCAGCTGTAGACCCTGACACTCACCCCGCCAAAAAACAAGTCCTCTGACACTCAGGCCAGCTGCAGATAAGTTTGGACATTTCTTAATCCTTCGCATTATTCAACTCTTGTTGGCAGATTAGCCTACAATACAATAATGGGGCAGAGTCACACTCGTTCGCTGGTCTTCGACCTCTATCTAATCGTTTTCGAATTATCCTTAACTGCACAAAGGACCAGAACTGTTCAACGACTACCCCTACACACATGCCGCTAGCTGCAGTCAGTGTAACTACCAGCCAGCTACGAGCTAGGCTGCGGCCGCCGTATGCACTGGCTAGTCCAACACCACATGCGCCGGTGTCGCATACGAGCGTCTCACCCTCACCAACGACTATGAAGAAGAAAATAAGCAGCCATGTCGACGATTTTGTGGCCGAAATCAAAAAGTTCAGTTCAGAGGCGTCCCAACAACCGGCCCGCCAACATGCATGTATCCGTCCCGTTTCTCCAAGTTCAATTCAAACATTGCATGCACGTCAACGTTTTCAAACGTCTTCCTCCTCATCTTTCGATCGAGTCCAAAAATGTTCCCCCGTCAAATTGGACCGATCGGTGCATATTTCTGAGATCCCAACAACCGGATAAGATACGGCGAGACCGAGACGAATCGACCTGGTCGAGCTCCAAGATTTCCATTTCGATCTCGATCTTCAGTTTTCGCGTCAAGCCGGAGTGTGCACTGTCAGAGCATGTAGCCGCCTGTAAAATATGCCATCTAGATTCCAGACTGACAGGCACGTCCTAACAGTTTACTAATTAAGACAATATAAACCGTTTGATTGATGAATTGACTAGTGTGTCTGTGGACCATGACTGCATGTTTACTGCCGTAGTTGTTGTGCAGTAAACGTGGTCGAGATTAACATGTAATCATGGTCGCGGTCAGCACCTCTCCCATTTGATTTGGGAAGTGGAGATGACCTGGTCTGAGCAAGTGAGCAT
Organism: Elymus sibiricus; assembly: GCA_039707655.1. Lineage (NCBI taxonomy): Eukaryota > Viridiplantae > Streptophyta > Magnoliopsida > Poales > Poaceae > Elymus > Elymus sibiricus. Next base: position 65,003,751 of record CM077676.1, read on the forward strand.
GCACGATGGAGACGCCTTTGACCGTGCTCGCGACAAGTAATCACACTATTTTAATCTTATCTAGAGCACCAGGAAGGAAGCTGCCCTGAGTCCAGTTTGTTCTCCTTTTAATTTTCTAGTCTTCTGAATGAAACTCCAAGCAGGCCCTGTGAAACACGTGCCAAAACGGAAGGAAAATAGAGAGAGGAAACTTGGTGCTTCCGTCACATGAAGCTTTGCGCCTCTCCAGGGATAGATAGATTACGGCTAAAAAGAGGGATACATACATTACCAAGTGCAGTTTCATCTGTCTTGTCTTTTCACTCTCTTGTGTTAACCCACTGCTTTCCTCTGACCATCCTCCGAAACTTCCCAGATTTTTCTTTCTTTTTCTGTTTTTCTCAAGCTCTACAATCCGCAGGTTTTTCTGGTCCCGTTTCTATTTCTTCTCTACAGGCTTAGTTGGTTTTCATCCAGCATTTCACTTTATTTTGTTTCTTCATTATTGTTATTATTTTAATTTCCCTTCTTTTCTTTTTCCACAAAATTTAAAAATGGTCGCAATGTTTACAAAATACTCCCTCCGTCTCAAAATAAGTGTCTCAACTTTGTACTAACTTTAGTATAAAGTTGTACTAAAGTTGAGACACTTATTTTGGGACGGAGGGAGTATTTTTGTATTTTGAAAATTCTCATGAATAAAAAAAAGTTTCACAAAATTTAAAAATTATTCATGAATCTAAAAAGGTTTGCAACTTCTAAAAATTTCTTTCTGAATTTTTCAAAACTTTTGCAAAATTATTAAACATATGAACTTCTTCAAAGACACAAAATACTTTTTAAAGTTAGATTAATTTTTTGAAAAAACAATCATATTTAGTAAAAATATTCAATAATTTATAAATATCGGTGCATTTTTAAAAAGTGCTCATGTAGTTACATAGAGTGTTGACCTACTTTTCAAAACTGTTCATGCATTTTTAATACCAAAGGACATTTCTAATACAACATAAAAAAAATAATACACATAAAAATCTAATACATGGTGAGCATTCGTTAATACATGATCAATTTTTTTAAATAAATGATGAACAAATAAATCTAAAAATATAGAGGGCAAATAAATTTTAAAATGATATGAACATTTTAATAAATCGTAAAAATAAATAAAAGGCGGCTATTTTTTAATAGTAGATGAAAAAAATTAAAACACAATGAACATTTTAAATAAACATTAAAAGTGGCTTAATACAATACACACGTTTTTCTACTATGCGATGTCCTCTAAAAAACATTTTATATTACAGAACAAATATGTTTCAATCCACGACGAACCTTTTTGGGTACATGGCAAATAGTTTTAAATGCCCAATTACTATTTTATGAAACTATAATCATTTTTTGTACACATCACAAAAATTCCATTAGACAACATTTTTTAAAATTCACAATGAACTTTTTTTAATATACACTTAAAAAGGTGGCAAACCACTTTTTGAAACACGATGAATGTTTGTTGATGCGTGGTGGGAAAAAGAACCAAAAGAAAAACAAATAAGGAAAGAAAAATAATAAAGAAAAGGGAACACAGATACAAAGAAGAAGAAAAATAAAAACCAAAAGAAAAAACTAAAACGAAACCAATAAAAAAAGGTAGGGAAAAGGAAAAGGAAAACGATGGAAGAAGAAATAAGAAATAGAAAGAACAAAAAAAATTAAAAACAGAACTAGAAAACTTCAAGAAACCTGAATAAACCAGGTCCTTATGGACGACCTGCAAGTGGATGGTTATTGAGCTGGTCTTTCTTAGACGGCCTTCTAACTCTATCTTCAAATTTCTGGCATTTTTGCAGCATTGGCACCCGCTATTTTGACAGAGGGATCATGACCGGCTTGCCCTCATGATGGACGCGATGACTACTGTCGCGCCCCAGGCTCTTGAGCTTCCAGCCATTGTGATCTTTTTTTTCCTTTTTTAATGGTTTTTTGGTGTGTTTGTGCTGATGCCCCAACAAACTCTATTATTTCCTTTGATGCACTTGTACTTGTTGTATGGACGTGATAGTTGTTTTTTATAAAGCGGGGTGAAACCCTATTTTGAGAGACACCCAACAGGTTGAGTGCTATCAATTTTTCTATTCTATCATATAATTAGTTAAACAATTTGCATCTCTATTTTACTCACGCTCAGCCTTGATAATCATGCACCTCGCAAAAAAAAAAGGCCTTGATAATCATGCGGAGCCCGATCCCATAAGCCGGTTAACTTCATTCAACCCAACTGCACTCTTTCTTTAGACAAAAAAATGCACTCTTGTCGTCTTTCGTACGCCTATATTGGCTTGTTTCCAAAGTCACATTCTCAAACATTCTCAAATAAAGAATTTGTGTTCTTAATTACTTATTTGTTTATTTTGGTCTACGCAAGGGTAGAGGTCAACGGAAATCTCACAACTACACGAGGAAAACTGCACATACTAAGCTACATTATCCTCTCCATTTCAAACTACGTATCCCAGCTTAAAAAAAGGTAGGTGTAAGCATATATATGGGTGTAGGCGTAGAACGCTTCAACACGAACTGCGGACATCACCATGAGGGTAGACAGTTCGCCAGGAAGTTGACGAGAGGCGAGAGGGCACCACTAATCTAGGCACACGTAAGAAACGGCCAGTCAATCGATCATGCTTCAGTGCACTGCACACGCGTCGTGCTAGAACTTTTCTACGCGTAGGTCATGTTAGTTTGGTCATGGTATTCTACATGCGAGTTCACATTCAAATCCCTTGCCTTTAAAAAAAATTCCATTCAATCCTATCCATTTGAACGTGTAATGGATAAAACCTTCAGAAGAAACGACCAGCATAAATTTTACGAGTACACAACACTCATAAACAACCAGCTGACCAAACATCTCATTTCACCCGCATATCGCAACGTCGGCAATTTTTCTTCTTGCTGTTTTAACATGTTAAAAGAACTTGGTAAAAGTTAACTCTCAGGCCAGCTGCGGACAAGTCTCAGCTTCTTCTGCGCATTTCTTAATCTCCCGCATTATTCAACTCTTGCTGGCAGATTCGACTACAATATAATATCAGTGGCGCAGAGTCACACTCGTTCGCTGGTCTTTGATCTCTCATTATCCTTAACTGCACAAAGGAGCAGAAGTGTTCAACGACTAGTCCTCACACGTGCCGCTCGCTGCAGCGTAACTACCAGACAGCTACGAGCTGGGCTGCGGTGTTGCATACTCGCATACGAGCGTCTCACTCTCACCAACGACTATGTACAGGAAAATAAGCGGCGTTGTGGAAGATTTTGTGGCCGAAATCCAAAACCAAAAGTTCAGAGGCGTCCCAACAACCGATCGAGTGATAATATCTCCCGCCCGCCAACATGCCAGCATGCATGCATCAAGCAGCTGACAGGCACGTACAACAATTTGAACCCTTTGATTGATGAATTGACCGGTGTGTTTGTGGACCATGACCGCGTGATCACTGTCCTAGTTGTTGTGCAGCAAACGTGGTCGAGATTGGCAGTGATCGCGGTCGAGATCGCACCTCTCAGCATGTGATTTGACGAATGGAGATTGACCCGGTCCGAGCATGGTCGACCGAGACGTCGCTGTGTGTGTTTCCTACGCACGAACGGTTGCAGGAAGTCCTCGGCCTATTTTACAGCAGCAGGAAGCTGCCCTCCTCTTGCCCCGAGTCCACTTTGTTCTCCTTACTCTTACCTCTCATGTGAAAAGGGAAGGTAAGAGGGAGCATGCTAAAATTGCTCGTTCTCCTTTTAATTTTCCACTCTTCTGAAATGAAACTCCAAAGCAGCTAGCCACTTGGTGTCGACCCCTGTGAAGCACGAGGGCGGCGTGCGAAAATGGAAGGAAAAATAGGAAGAGGAAACTTGGTACCTCCGTTACATGAAGCTTCACGCCTTGTGGTGCCGGATAGATAGATTACAACTAAGATAAGAGATATGTTTTTCTGAGGCAAAAGAAATGGGGTAGATAGATTAAGGAGTGCAGTTTGAATTGTCGTCGTGAATTTCATATCAAAATTCAAAACATTACTTGAGATACTAAAATGACAAAAATGACATTAATGTGATAATGGGCCAAACATAAAGCCCAAATCATGTTATACACTATTCAATGTCGGATTTGTATTTTTTCCATTTTTGAGCTATCTTTTGAATTTTCCTTTAAATTTTTGTGACAACATGCATTGATGTTGTGTGTATGTGCTAATTTTATAAGGAATTCTCTAACAATTTCAAAAATGCTATGGGAGTTCGGTGCACCGGGTGCACCACAAGGACCGGTGCACTACATATTCTTCCTCCCATCTTACCATTTTTAGTTTTTTTTTTTCATCTTCAGCAGCTACATTCCGTCAGTTTTTCTAATTCCCGTTTATATTTTTTTTCTATCGCTATTAGTCGGTTTTCTTCCGGCATTTATATTTACTTTTTTTTTGTTCTTTTCATTTTACATGTTTTCACAAAAAAAACTTTCTTATTTTTTAAAATTCGATGGAATGTTTAAAAATGTTGACGAATTTTAAGAAGTATTCACAATGTTATAAAAATATTCATGAATTTTAAACCATATTTGCAATTTTATAAGAATGTCACGGGTTTTAAAAATTCTTCGTGAAATCTAATTACGTTGACGTCTTTAAAAAGTAGAGAAACAAATTTAAAAGTTAAATGGGCATTTTGGAAGAAAAAAATATTCATTACATTTATTAAAGTTGTTCATGTAAATTTTAAACAGTCATGCATTTTTTAAAATGTTCATGTAATTACATAAAATGTTCACCTACTTAAAAAAATTATGCAGTTTTAAAATGTGATCACACATTTTCTGTTTTAGTTATTTGTTGAAATATATTTAGAATTTGAAAAAAAAATAGGGAAAACAAAAGAAAACCGAGTAAAGACCGAAAGAAACAGAAAAATAAAGTAAAAAGCCGCTGGAAATCAAAGGAAGTAAGAGCATCTAAAGTTGGGCTCACAAACCCCCGCTATACGTCCCGGCGGATGGCCCGGTCACTGACCAGTAAAAAAAACAATCCAGACGGGCTCCTCATACCGGCCTAAACGTCCTGGCTGACCGGCACTCTTCATATCCTGGCCGAATCTGTGGCAGATATGGGGAGGCCCAGGCGCGTCCGGACGCGTCCTCCACATCGGCCGCGTCTGCAGACATTGGAGGGCTCATATTGGGTATGTGTGGTTGTAGATGCTCTTAGGTCTGGCATAAGGTGGTCTGCGTACGTGGATCAGTTGTGAATCTCTATATATGGTTTTCTGATTGAAAGTGGGGCAAGCCCCTTTTGCTTGAAAAAAATTCAAAAGCATGGTCCAACCCATTGAGCATTGGTGAGCTTCCGTGCAGTGCCGAACATGCTGATGTTCCGCCGACTGCTGATGGCAAGGAGGTGGCTGTCCTCAACAGGAAAAGGCCATCTATTCGGTTAGGTCAGCTATGAACTAGAGTACTAGGTGTTTGCAAAGTTTGAGAGGCATCAAGATCAGGTTGGGTAGTACATCCATATTATTATCTCTGTCCTGTCCAGATGAGGAGGGCGATTAGGTATCGGTCGCCAAGTCGGTAAACAAGATCACATGACGCTACCTCTCCGATTTCCGGTTCTGCAAATATGATAGACCCAAAAGGAGGCGCCAAAGCGAAACGACGAAACCCACGGCGTGACTGAACGAACACCTCCACCACCGGGCGGGGCTGGACGAATCGTTGCTAGTTTATTATCAGGACAGCCGCCGTGAATTATAGTGCGGCAGTACGGGGTAGTATTGTTTATGCTTAGCCAGGAACGTTCGTTTCTACCTATCGATCGATCATCGTCAGCAAGCAAGCAGCAGCAGCCCAGGTGCAGGGAGCGTCTGCACCTTTTGATCGCATTACGTGCGTCCGTCACCAAGTTTAGGTCCTTGCCGACGGAGCGTGCGCCAATCCTGGCCTTTCTCGTGTCGCGTTCGTCGGAAATGGAGCGTCGCTCCATGCTCCGCGGAAATCGCTTTTAGTCTATCTTGTAATCACTTTTAGCAGTATCTTATTAAGCAGGTTGTGCGACGGTGCTTTCTTAGTATCTCTGTGTCATGCGTCAACCAAAGTGGACTTTTAATACTGTGGAGGATTCTGGGAGATTTGGGCTGAATATACGTACTACCGGAGCGCCGGGCTTTTTTTTTTTTTTGAAGGGACCGGAGCGCCGGGCTAGTCTAGCTAGGAGTAGTATTTGCAGCGTTGGAAGCATGTGGTGCGGGGCGTTGCTGGGCGCACCTCCTGCCAGGTCCGGCGCGTCTTCCGTCCAGTCGCTGCCGGGCACGGGTGAACCGGACAAGCTAGATCCCGCGCGCTATTCATGTGTCAGGCTATCATCAGCTCGTTACTGACAGTAGACTGTTGCTTGGCAGGGAGATTCATCAATCACTCATGTGATCAGTCCCGTGCCTGGATCATCGTGGCTCAGCCTGCATCCTGGGCGATGAACTAAGAGCAACTCCAAGGCGGCGACCCAAACGGATGCGCATTTTGTCCATTTTTCGTCCGTTTGGGTCGGCGAGGAGAACGGCTGCGTCCGTTTTTTGATTTGGGTCGGTTTGTGCGTCCAATCGGACGCAGACCCATATTTAATCGCGTCGAAAAAAATGTAAATAATAAACACGTGGCCGAAATTAACTTAATAAAACATATAATTAAACATAAATGGTCGGTCAACCACCGGCCAAAGTCCACTTAAACATTAATTAAACAATAAAAAAACTTCGCGCCCGCACGTTGTCCTAGACATCTGCCTTGCCCCCTTGACGTCCTCGTCGCCGTCGGTGAGGTCGATGAAGACGGGAGGCGGCCCAGCCCACCCGAACACGGCTTGATTGGCCGCCAGGGCAGCCTCCTCGGGCGTCTGCTGCGGCGGCGGCATTGCGGCCAGGCGGGCGCGCTTCTCCTCCTCCTCGTCGAGGCGCAGCGCCTGCTCATGGCGCATCTGTCGCTCGCCGTCGGCCGCCTCCTCGGCGAGCCAATGCGCCTTCCAGCGCTCGAGGTGGGCCGCCTCCTCGTCCGGCGTCGCGGCGTAGTGGACAGGAGGCGCGCTCACCCACTCGCGGAGCTGGCCGGTCCACGAGTAGGACTCCTCGGGCCAAGTGGGCGGCAACGGCGACCGCTTCCGCGTAGGTGTGGGCTCCGGCTCCGGCTCGGCCTTGGGCTCGACGCAGGGCGGCAGCGGCGACGGCGGTGGCGGAATGAAGAATGGCGCGTGGACGGAGTCCCCCGCCGCCGACAAGGCGGGGGAGTGCTCCAGCCCATCCCAATGGGCGTCCTCCTCAAGCCGGCTGGCCTCCAGCGCGCGCTCCAGGGCCACCTCTAGGGCGGCTTGGTAGGCCGCTTCCGCCTCCTCCTCCTCCGGCAAGACATCCGGGGGCGGCGGTGGAACGGCGTGGTCGATGTGGACGCCGCGGCGGCGCTCCTTCTCGTGCTCTAGGGCAAACCAGCGCTCCCAGTTGGGGGAGTCTGGCGCGTAGGCACACATCGCGCGCTGCTCCGGCGAAAAAAGCTCGCGACGCCTGCGGACCTCCTCGGCGTGCGCCCGCGCCGAGCGCGGTACCGCCGGAATGGGGATCCGCTGCTGGTCCAGATGCCAACCGTGCGGCAGGTTGACATCCGGATACTGCAGGGGCCGGCGGTACTGCCAGTGCCACCGCGCCTGGTGGACTGGTATGTACAGGCGCTCTCGCTCCCGCGGTGGCGAGCCGCGTCTAGCCGGTGGCGGCGGCGGAGGAACCGCGCGGGAAGAGCTCGCGCCGGCGCTGAACTTCCCCTTCCCGCTGAAGAAGCCCATTGCTGCTGGCTGGCTTGCTAGGGTTTGGAGCTAGGCTAGGGTTTTCTGGTCGCCGGCGAGCGAGCAAACGTAGCTAGATGTGGACGGGAGATGGAAGTGGATGAGGCCGGCCCCGCCGCACGCTTCCATTAAAAATGACGGGCACGCGGCCCTTCCACACACTGCCAAGCGGGCCCGAGGTAGGTGCTAGCGTTTAATACGACCGCGTGTGGTGGTTGGCCGGCCGACATGTGGGGCCGCGACGGACACCGAGGGGACGCGCGGCGCATCCGTTTCGTGTCCGCGCGGACGCAAACCAGGCGCAAATTTGGGCCTGAAATGCGTCGGCGCGGACAACAAGCGGACGCAATTTGGGTTTGGGTCGGCGCGTTGGGCTCACGCTTTTGTTCGTTTTGACCCAAATGGACAGGTGCGGACGAAATGGGTCGGCGCGTTGGTAAGCGACACGTGAGGGGAGAATAATGGTTTGCCTTTCTCGCACCACCTCCACACACACAAAAGCACACGATGCGCGTGCAATGCAGTGCAATCTCGTCTAAGCGATACGGTGTGACCTGAACGAGTAGCCTGATTTTTTGAGGAAGAAAAGCAGCAAAGCAGGAAGGAGGCCGTCACTCCGTGGACGTTCGGAGGATGTTACGAAAACGTCGCTGGCTTGGCCTCGGCGCGTGCGTGTGGACTAGCGGCAATGGGCGGGGAGGTGGCGTCTGCCTGCCTGCCGGCCTGCGCATCGCACTGCCCCGGGTCGCGCCCTCCCCGGCCTCGCCTCGCACGCCCTCCGCGGCGCGCGCGACGGCACATGGGTCCGTCCGAGTCCACCTGTCCCCGGCACGTTTCATGGATCAATCGCTTTACGAGCGTCCTCTTCGGCCGAGCTTAAATCTTCTGCGTGTCTACCTATAGGTTCCCTATCTCTGATTAAGCAGGGTGCCACGGGAGGAGGGACGGCGCCAAACGTCTTGATTGCACAGCATGGATGAGCAAACAACACTAGTACATCAAAAAGGGCAAAATTAAAGGCATCTCCAAGGGCCTCCACTAGACTGCCGTATATGTCTGTCTGGATAGTACGAATATTAGAGCATCTACAGACGGGCTTCCAAACCCCTCCTATACGCCTGGGTAGACGGCCTGGTCACCAATCAGTCAAAAAAAAAAAGCCAACCCAGACCCTGTCTTGTGCCCACCTCGAACACTCGACCTAGACACGGGCGATGTCCGTAGTCTAACGCCCAACCCGAGCATCGCCCCTACACACGCTTGCTGCCTGGCACGCTACCCCAGTACGTCCTAGCCGATGTTGTCGACCTCGGACACCACATGTTCGACAAAAATGTCTGAACACAGTTTGACCACTTCTTTTCACATTTGCGGAGGTTTATTTAAAACGAGTTCTTTGACTCATCATTATTGGGTGGCGATACTGACGATTATGAGCTCATGATGATGTTGAGTATCCTCGAAGCAATGGAGAATGGAGATGTGCATGTTCTCAACCTCAAGGGGTCTACCTCGGGCAGGATAACTATTAATCGGAGTAGGCAAAGGTCCATGTTGATCTCTACTGCGCCATTTTGTAGCCAATCCGATATTTCAAGAGGGCATGGTTGTCGGTGTAAAAACCGGCAGACCTCGGGGTAGGGGGTCCCGAGCTGTGGATCTCGGACAGATGGTAACAGGAACAGGGAGACGATATTTACCCAGGTTCGGGCCCTCTTGATGGAGGTAAAACCCTACGTCATGCTCTTGTTTATATTAATGGAGATGTATCGAGTACAGAGTTGATCTACCTCGAGATCGTAAGATAGGCTCTAGTTCTAGGGCAAGGTGAATGAGGTTGCGTTGAAGTCCCCTCTGAGGGCTAAACCCTTCGGCTTATATACACGCCGGGTAGGGCATCTAGGGTTACAAGGTAGATATCTAGGCATGGAGGCGGCAGGAGGAGTCTTGGAGTACGCGCCAAGTCTTCGGTAGATGTAGTCTCGATCCCTTCTCTTGCGTGTATCTTCCGGAATCCATATTGACAAGAATGAGAGCCCACTGGCCCAGCCCGGGGAATATAGACCGGCTAGGTTGGTACCCCCTAGTCCAGGACACCATCAGTAGCCCCCGAACTGGTCTTCCACGCCGAGGACGATCTCCTCAACGGAGGTAACCTTGGATCCGAAGTCCTTGGCTTGATAGACGAGTTCTCCTTCATAATTCCGGATTTCTTAGTCGCCCTTCCAGGAGTGGCGTCTTGTAAACGAGGTTTAGCCAAGTGCTCTCCCCATCCGGGGTCATGAGTTTACTTAGCCTTGAAGGCTAGCCACCTAGGTGTGAACAATACCCCATAGCCTGACAACTTTATCGAAGCGACGCTACCCACGATGGGTCAGGCAGTTACTGTTGGAAATATGCCCTAGAGGCAATAATAAATTGGTTATTATTATATTTCCTTGTTCATGATAATCGTTTATTATCCATGCTATAATTGTATTGATTGGAAACTCAAATACATGTGTGGGTACATAGACAACACTGTGTCCCTAGTAAGCCTCTAGTTGACTAGCTCGTTGATCAAAGATGGTTAAGGTTTCCTAGCCATTGACATGAGATGTCATTTGATAACGGGATCACATCATTAGGAGAATGATGTGATGGACAAGACCCAAACTAAGAACATAGCATTTGATCGTGTCAGTTTATTGCTATTGTTTTCTGCATGTCAAGTATCTGTTCCTATGACCATGAGATCATGCAACTCCCTGACATCGGAGGAGTACCTTATGTGTATCAAACGTCGCAACGTAACTGGGTGACTATAAAGGTGCTCTACAGGTATCTCCGAGGGTGTCTGTTGGGTTGGCATGGATCAAGACTGGGATTTGTTACTCCGTATGACGGAGAGGTATCTCAGGGCCCACTCGGTAATGCAACATCACATTGAGCCTTGCAAGCAAAGTGACTAAAGAGTTAGCCACAGGATCTTGTATTACGGAACGAGTAAAGAGACTTGCCGGTAACGAGATTGAACTAGGTATAGTGATACCGACGATCGAATCTCGGGCAAGTAACATACCGAAGAACAAAGGGAACAGCATACGGGATTAACTGAATCCTTGACATAGAGGTTCGACCGATAAAAGATCTTCGTAGAATATGTAGGAGCCTATATGGGCATCCAGGTCCCGCTATTGGTTATTGGCCGTAGAGGTGTCTCGGTCATGTCTACATAGTTCTCGAACCCGCAGGGTCTACACACTTAACGTTTGGTGACGATTAGTATAGTTGAGTTATGTTGGTGACCGAAGGTTGTTCGGAGTCCCGGATAAGATCCCGGACATGACGAGGATCTCCGGAATAGTCTGGAGGTAAAGATTGATATATGTGATAATAGTGTTTTGATCTCCGGAAGGGTTCCGGAATTCACCGGAAGGGGTTCCGGATGTTTACCGAAGTGTTCGGGTACAGCAACACTTTATATGGGCCAAAGGGATAAAGCCCACGAGGTATTGGAAAGTGCAAAAAGTAGTTTTGCTGCCGCGTAAGCGGTACTACCGTTTTGTGAAGCGGTACTACCGCCCAAGCGGTACTACCGCTTGGTGAAGCGGTACTACCGCTCAAGCGGTACTACCGCTTGGTGAAGCGGTACTACCGCTCAAGCGGTACTACCGCTTGTGAGCGGTACTACCACTTGTGCGCGGCTGTGCACGGTTCGGCAGGGATCCGAGTTGGACTCTTTCCCTGCGGGCCAAACCGACCTTGTGCGGGCAAAACCGACCTGGAGGAGGCTTTTACTCCAAGTTTAGACCCCAAGGCTCAACATATAAATAGAGGGGCAGGGCTAGCACACGGGATACATCAGGATTTCCCAAGCCGTGTGCCGGCAACCCTAGCCCTCTAGTTCCTCCGTCATAATCTCCGTAGCACTTGGCGAAGCCCTGCAGAGATTGTTCCTCACCACCATCACCACGCCGTCGTGCTGCTGTAACTCAACCACTACTTCACCATCGCTCGCTGGATCGAGGAGGTGAAGGCGTCATCAAGCCGTACGTGTGTTGAACGCGGAGGTGCCGTCCGTTCGGCGCTAGTTCGTGATCGGTTCGAGGGACGACTTGCGATTTGGATCGCGAAGACGTTCGACTACATCAACCGCGTTTCTTAACGCTTCCGCTTAGCGATCTACAAGGGTATGTAGATTTACTCTCCCTCTCGTAGATGCTCATCACCATGGATAGATCTTGCGTGTGCGTAGGAAAATTTTTGTTTCCCATGCAACGTTCCCCAACAGTTACTGCCTATCTCAAATCGCGGTTCGAGGCCGCCCTTTTACAGGCACGTCCCATCTAGGTGGGGATCGTGCCCGTATTATCAGGGATATCATCAAGATTTTGTTTCCCCCCAAGCGTATAACGGCGTCTTTGGAGGGGGAGAGTGGCGTTTTTATCGACGCGGTAAGGGGGGCTCTTGGCCTTTCAGCAGCCTATAAGAGTAAAAAGTTAACAGAGCCGGTAGCTACGCTCCCATTTCCCCCGCCTTCTGCCTCCTCGAACCCCAACGCCCAGATCCAATCTCGCTTTCTCCCACCTCTGCACCTCCGTGCTTCCCCACTCAGCCATGGCAGATACCCTCAAAGGCCACTAGGGGGCTCCATCGTGACGGAGGGCATGCTCCAAGAGCTGCGGAGTGCGTGGTATATCCCCGCCAACGTCACCGCCCGTGCTCCCGACGCCAACCAGCAGGTGCCCGCTCCCAACCCAGGGGAGCGGGTACTCTTCATCCCTCACCTCATCAAAGGCTTAGGGTTCCCGCTGCACCCGTTCGTGCGCGGGGTCATGTTCTACTATGGGCTCGACTTCCACCATCTGGCCCCGAACTCAATTCTCCTTCTTGCCTCCTTCATCACAGTGTGCGAGGCCTTCCTCCGCATCGAGCCACACTTCGGCCTATGGCTGAAGACCTTCGGCGTTAAGCCGAAGTCCAGCGGCTCAGATCTGGCGGAGTGTGGAGGCGCCATGGTCAGCAAGAACCAGGGGGCCGCCTGGTTCAAATGCACCTTAATCGAGATGGTCAAGGAGTGGCAGCGGGAGTGGTTCTACATTCACTACAAGAAATATGTCAACTTGTGACCTTCTCTCAATGACCGTGGGTGAATTGGTCGTAAATCTACGACCATTTCGAGCCAATTGGTCGTAAGTTGTTTGGGAGGGTCCAAACCCTAAACCATAACGACCATTTTGGTCAGAACGGTCGTTATTTCTTTACACGAAATGGTCGTAAATTTGTGAACATGATTTACAATATTATTTCTTGTCGATTATGACCAATTTAGATAGTCGTAGTTTCTACGATGATTTGATTTGGCATGACTTGGCAGACACCTCAGCAATCTCGCCTACATGGCGTGTTTAGGTGTCATTCTCACTTACATGTCACTATTTAGCACTTTTTTTCCTACTGACAGGTGGGACCCGTTGATCTTACGTGTGGGACCAACACCACCATAGGTTGCATTTCCTTACGTTGTCATAACGTGCATACATTGACATGACTAGACGGCCACATCATCAATTTCGCCTACATGTCCTGTCTAGTTGTCATTTTTGCTTATGTGTCACTTCTACCAGTTGGTTTGAACACCCACAGATTGACTTGTTGGCTAAACTGACGTGTGGGGCCTTAAGTGCTAAAGTACGATTCTATATGAATTGGAAATGCATTTATAAATAAATGATAATGAATAATGGAAATCCAAACTTTATTAAATAATGATAATAATAATACAAAGTGACCTTACAAATGAATAAAAGAAGCTTTATTAAAAAGAATACAAATACAATTCTTACAAGCATTGAAAAGGAATAAACCTATACAAAATCTATTTGATTTCTAATTATGTAAACCTAACTACTCTTCAAAATCTTCTAGATCTTCTTATCTCCAAAACCTGCAAAAGAAACCTCAAAGACAAAAGAATTTTGTTATGATTAAAATGTAGCATTTCCATTTCTGGAAATGCATATTTGTTTTAGGAGCTAATACTTTGGATAATTGACAATATTAGTCAACTCCCAATTAAATAAATTCAGGCTGAACAAAACCCAAACCAGCATGTCAATGGAGAACTAGATAGCCAGTAAAGACTAAAGAAACAGTAGCAACCAAAGCCAATGATCAAGTTCCAGGAAGGTTAGCAAAAGCCACAAGAGAGATAAAAGTTTAAACCAAAGACCAGCTACTAGCATCAGCTCCATAATTCCTAAAAGCCCTCAAATCAGTGTTTAGTATCATATAAGATCAACTAACATTGTATCAAGTCTGTTGTGAAATGACAATGGGTAAAGCCAAAGTTCAGCATCAAATAAAACTCAAACCAGGAGATATGCATCAACCCAGCCGGCCAGGGTACAAGTACCCAGTCATTTAGCCACCCAGCAGCTTGAGTGGATTAGCATCAAGGAGAGGCTGCCAGCACTAAGCAGCTGCTACCTCAACCACAACCACTAGAGCACCACAGCCGGCCAACCCACACAGGCAGCTCAGCAGCAAGCAGCTGAGTCACATGCTCAAGTGGCAAGTGACTAGGAGAGAGCCCAACCTATAAATAAGCAAGCACAGCCGCACAACCAACCTTTAGCAACACCTGGTACTATTGTACCAACACAAGAGACCACCAAACTGGTTACAACTCAAGTAGCGAGGAGGAGCAGGATTACCACAAGAAGCAGACACAACAGAACCCACAAGACAAAGCTTCAGGAAGACAAGCAAGGTAGAATTGGTAGAATAGAATCCTCAGGATTGCATAGAAGTGCTATGCCCTACATCATTGGATTTTAGGAGCCACAATAGCATCTGTATTACACCCAGTGAGTATGCCTCAGACCAGCATCCTAGGCTAGGCTAGCTCAAGGGGCATCTGTTCTTATCAGAGGATAGAAAGATAGACAAGAAGTAGAAGAGTGGGGCAAAACCAAGTGGTATCTGTTCATACCAGTAAAAAGAAAGAGAGGAAAGCAGTGAGGAGAGAACTAGCTAACAGTAGAGAACTAGACCACACGTAGCACATCAACAATGATCTGCTAGATGCAGAACACTGCACAACACTGCACTTGGTAAAATTCCTGCAAGTTGGAACACCTGGACCCACCAGCACATGGGCTAGAGATTTAATACTGCTTATATATATAGTAGCAGCAACATATATATGTATATACATACACACCATATCTGTATGTGAGCATGCACACAAACCAGAGAAATAATACCTGTATAACAAAGTTAAACAGAGCAATGGAAAGGAAAATGAATCAATAACAGAACTGAACAACAGCAGCATCAACTGAACTGTAACAAGTTCAGTAAACTGAATAGCAACATGTCTAGTAGCACCATAGAGTAAGAGGAGTAGCAGATGGACCAAACCACAAGAAACTCACTAACAGGACCATCATATACTAAGAACATAGCATATATAACCACCACATGAGCCACTGGATTATAACAGCAACATCAGCATTTAGCACTTGAAGAAATCTTCAAGTATATGCATAACAGAGCCACCACTAGAGCTAAACAAGTCAGAGAGACAATCCAGGCCAATTTAGCAAATCCAGGAGGTGTATAACCTAACCAGAGCACTAACCATATCTAAACAAAAGCCTACAAACCCTAGATAGCATGAGATCAACAACTACAGAACTACAACATGAACTAGAGCATGAGTATGATCACAGAACATCAACCAGAGCAGCACCAAAGTAACCATGGCCGCCATCACTAAAACAGAAAGATAGAGGAGATGGAGATGAGCTCACCGAGGAGGTTGGAGCCGATGCAGGAGCACCACCACGACGTCTCACCGTGCGCCGTGAGCACCATGGGCACAGGGCGCCGTCCAGGGGGCACGACCACGTCGGAGCGCCATCCCAGGGGCACCCTGCACCACGGCGATGCCACGGACGATGAGGAAAACCGAGCGGGAGTGCCAGAGCACGCCGGCGAAGCCACCACCGAAACCCTAGACACCAAAACCCCACGGGATTCATGAGTAGAGGAAGTAATCGGAGGAACTAGTCGGACAGAAGGGTAGAGCGGAGCGAGGGGAGCAGACCGATAGCCAGCGTGACGGCGGAAGCCGCCGGAGCACGTCGGAATCGACGGCGGCGCCGACAGGTCAGAAGGGGATCGAGAGAGAGAGAGAGAGAGAGAGAGAGAGAGAGAGAGAGAGAGAGAGAGAGAGAGAGAGAGAGAGAGAGAGAGAGAGAGAGAGAGAGAGGGAGAGAGTTCGGGCGAGAGAGAAAGAATGATTTTGATAGATCCGGTCGCCCAGAGAACATATCCACCTCTCGTAACAAAGAGGGGGAAATTAGGTTGCGCATTTTCTCAAGATGCATCGATAACTTTGAGACCGAGAAGTGCATCAACAACTTCTCGATGGTCTGGTAGACAATTTGTGGATACATCATGGAAACCAATAGATTTGTGATGTCCTTCAAATTTTTTTTTATGTTTGAACAATGTCCTATGAATAATATTTATGTTTGAACATTTTATTCCTAATTTGAACTATGTTTTTTTTAATTTGTACTATCTGTTTCTATGTCTAAACTGTATGTCTTTAGAGTATTCAGATTTGGTTGGAAAAATAAAATAAAAAATGAGCAAAAATGTTGGCCGGCTAAATATGGGAGGACAAATGGGGGACGCGGTTGGGCCTCCTGTTTTTTCGCGGACAAATGGGCTCTGTCCGGGGACAAATGGGAGATGCCATCTGTTGTTTGCCACTGGAGATGCCCTAAAACCCCTATTGAACAATGATGTATGCTTTCAGAATGGGGTCACCGAGGAGTTTGCACAATTGGCATCACACACGCTTCATTTTGTAAAACCAATCTTCTGCTCCATGGAAAATTTGCGCAGTTGAGTACCCGCACGTCAATATTGCGATGGTGAAAGAATAGCTCACCATCACAGCACATGCATGACCGAGACTAAGACGTCTGGGCAGGGCAAAACAGCTCGATCGGTAACTTGTCCGACCCGTACACACTCGCAGGTCAGAACTGACCACAAGTCACCGATGGGGTCGCTGTTGGAGAATGAAGTGGAGACGGCGTGTGCTAGCTAGCCCAGCCAGAGCCTCGAGTAGACAGAGCACCGCGACCGGCATGAGGACGCACCAATCCGGACCGGCCGTGGCATGCGCCCGGAGCCAAAAAGATCTCGATATTTTCCGGACTCGTCGCCCTTCTATCAACGCGAGAACAATCCCGGCTGCGGCTGGCGGCCGGAGCCCGTCGGTCGAAAGCCACGATCGTCGTGCTCGTCTTCACGTCCACGCAACAACGGGAGCAGTGTGGAGATAGATGCGGCTCTGGTTTGGGTGGTGGGTGCGTCGAACGCGAATACGCGATGGTGCTTTGGATCGTGGGAGAGAGAGAGAGGGGGTGAGGGTGAGGATGGGCCCCGGCTGCAGCCACGCGGCGTCTCGACGCGGTCCTGCCGCGGGCGGATCTGGTTGGATTCCTTCCTCCCGTCATGGACGACGCAAGCAGGGGTCGTGTCACTTTCGTCGGATTCGTGGCGCAGAGCGCACAAGCCGTTGCGAGCATGCGAAAAAGCAGACGGCGCAGGGGAGGGGGCCGGCCGGCGGGTCTCTCTACCTTTACGCCTCGCGGCGCTCGACTCACGCCGTTTGCTTGCTCGCACGGGTCCTCCTTGCTGCAGTACTTCCCAGTCGAACGGATGGTGGGTGTTCGATCATGCCATTGCCATGAACATACTCTTCGTTTAGTATACGGTTGGATCACATTTTCTTTTCTTAAGACAGTTCGATCACAAATTCTACCTTACGGAGAAATAAATTATTTTACAGATCCTCATCATGGAATGGGGAGCTCTCACGATTGCATTGAAAAAAAAGAGAGTCGATTCAATTTATATGAAAAAATCGAACACGAAAACAACACAAAGCATGATTAATTTGAAAATAACCGGTCAAAAGTCTGACCACCTATCTACGCTAGGCAAAAGCGCCGCCGCACAAAGCGAACACTCAACACCAAGGGCTACACCCATCTTCACCCCGACACGGGAGAGAGAAATTAGAACCTCACGGGAAGCAAGCATGGGCCTCACCAAATGCATGAAAGAAAGATAAAACCGCACCATTAAGCTAATCGATTAAACCCCGAAGCTAGTGGTTGCCCAACGGATATCACCAAACCCAAGCGCGCCAACCATGTCAAGTCTCTAAAATGACGCCTCTAGGGAGGAAACAACGTCAAGGACACTATCGTCATCTGACTTAGCTAGGACACTATCGTCATCTGACTTAGCTATCAGATACTTATTTCACCCGGAGGTCAAGATCCCAATCGTTTGAGGTGGACCGAGTCTCCATGACGACGCCATCAAGATGGGAGCGGTGCCAAAGAGCCTCCCACTCTTCTCGATAGCCTGGGCGGTCGGACTAGCCAGATCCTGCAGCACCACACCTCGTCCATCCCATGACCTCATATCCAGCAGACCACCACAACCACTAGACATATCCCCCAATTTCCTCAACAGGTATTTACCTTGGAATTTTCCGCCTGTTGTGGCAATCAGCCGGACCTGTCGGGTACGGTAGTAGTCCGATCTGGTGTCTCGATGTACTTGAACCTGGAGTTTTGCCAGTTCTTCACGGTCTCCGTCCACCTCATGTCAAAAAAATTGGGTTTGCTCTCGGCTTGAAGGCCGAGTCCCCCAAAGGTTGGAACTAATCATCTGCCATCGTGTGGGGCTTAACGCAGAGCAGATGCGTCCACAACACCCAATGGGTCTTAGTGCCCGGGAATTCTCGCAGAGCGAGATGAAGCAAGCAAGATGCCCTACCCCGTTGGGAGTGAGGTGGTAGAGTTGTGCGTGATAGTGGCAACAGAAAGCATCGACCAAACTCATGGGTCTCTCTTAGGGCATCTCTAATGCAGACCCTTAAAACGGATACCGCATCCGTCCGCAGACCGGTCTGGACATGGTCCGAGGACAAGATGCGGGAGGGAGCCATCCAACGCTAACTTCCGTATTTCTCCAGCATTTTCATCGATCAGTTGATGCGTGGCATTAAGACAAGTGCGGTTCATGTAGCTGCAGCGTATGGGCTTCTGCTTCGTCGTCCTCACGCTTTGCCGTGGTCGCCGCCGGCATGCTCGACGTCGCTCCGCCCGCGGGCGAGGTGTGGGCGCGGCACTGGGCACGGCTGCTGCATCGCAGGACGACGGGCGCGGGACACGGTAACCTCCCCTGGCACGACGAGGGATGCGGGGGCCTCCCCTCACACGCCGGCCACGGTGTTTGAAGGTGCATTCTTTTCTGCCTTTTTTGGCAGCTTATTTTGTCTGTAAGCAATTTTTCTACACTGTATATATTCCACTTGTGAGCATACATCGCTCTGAACCCTATCCCCGGCGCGCAAAAATCCAGCGAAAAATCGCAGCCCACCAACCAAGTGGAATTCTCGTCTTTCTGCGTGCGAACAATGGCATTTCACCTAAACAGAGTGCTTGCCGAGCTACCCCTCGCTCCCCTTTCCCCTCTCTACAGTAGAGAGGGGCGAATCAGGAGGCGACCAGGTTCCCACCCCCCCCCCCCGCGTCCGCCGGCGAGGCCGTGGGTTCCTCCCCTCTCCGGCGGCCGCTTCGGCGGCGGGAGGGTGGGGGAACCCCGGATCTTCGATCCTGGCGTGTACAAAGGTGCTGGGTTGGTGTGCGTGGCGGCGGCGCTCTGGAGGTGGAGGCGGCGGCGCTTTTTGCTTTCTTTGCCGGAGCTCTGTTCCCCTCTCAGTGATGTCCTTTCTGACGGAACTGAGGAGCTCAAGGCAGTAGATTCCGGTCGTCCTGATGGGGTGGTGAGGATAGGGTCACATCGTGGTGGTACTCACATCCATAATATTGATGCCAAAAGACGCAAATTTGATAATGATAGTACCACATATTTGTGGCACTGCCGCTTAGGTCATATCGGTGTTAAACGCATGAAGAAACTCCATGCTGATGGACTTTTGGAATCACTTGATTATGAATCATTTGAGACGTGCGAACCGTGCCTTATGGGCAAGATGACTAAAACTCCGTTCTCCAAAATAATGGAGCGAGCAACAGGCTTGTTGGAAATAATACATACCGATGTATGCGGTCCGATGAGTGTTGAGGCGCGCGGTGGATATCGTTATGTTCTCACGTTCACAGATGATTTGAGTAGATATGGCTATGTCTACTTAATGAAGCATAAGTCTGAAACATTTGAAAAGTTCAAAGAATTTCAGAGTGAAGTAGAGAACCATCGTAACAAGAAAATAAAGTTCTTACGATCTGATCGTGGAGGAAAATATTTGAGTTACGAGTTTGGCAATCACTTAAGACAATGTGGAATTGTTTCACAGCTCACGCCACCTGGAACACCACAGCGTAATGGTGTGTCCGAACGTCGTAATCGTACTCTATTGGATATGGTGCGTTCTATGATGTCTCTTACCGATTTGCCATTATCATTTTGGGGTTATGCATTAGAGACAACTGCATTCACTTTAAATAGGGCACCGCCTAAATCCGTTGAGACGACACCGTATGAACTGTGGTTTGGTAAGAAGCCTAAAGATGTCATTTCTGAAAGTTTGGGGCTGCGATGCTTATGTCAAAAGGCTTCAGCCAGATAAGCTCGAACCCAAAGCGGATAAGTGCGTCTTCATAGGATACCCAAAAGAGACCGTTGGGTACACCTTCTACCACAGATCCGAAAGCAAGGTTTTCGTAGCTAAGAATGGATCCTTTCTAGAGAAGGAGTTTCTCTCGAAAAAAGTGAGTGGGAGGAAAATAGAACTTGATGAGGTAATTGTACCTCCTCTGGATAGTAGCACGCCACAGAAAGAAATTTCTGTGACACCAGCACAGACCAGAGAAGAAGTTAATGATGATGATCATGAAGCTTCGGATCAAGTTACTACAGAACTTCGAAGGTCAACCAGGACACGTTCCGCACCAGAGTGGTACGGAAATCCAGTCTTGGAGCTCATGTTGCTAGACAACGGTGAACCTTCGAACTATGAAGAAGCGATGGCAAGCCCGGATTCCGAGAAATGGCTTGAGGCCATGAAATCCGAGATTGGATCCATGTATGAGAACAAAGTGTGGACTTTGGTAGACTTGCCCGATGAACGGCAAGCTATTGAAAATAAATGGATCTTTAAGAAGAAGACAGACGCTGATGGTAATGTCACCGTCTATAAAGCACGACTTGTTGCTAAAGGTTATCGACAAGTTCAAGGAGTTGACTACGATGAGACTTTCTCACCCGTAGCGATGCTAAAGTCTGTCAGAATTATGTTAGCAATTGCCGCGTTTTATGATTATGAAATCTGGCAAATGGACGTCAAAACGGCATTCCTTAATGGATTCCTTAAGGAAGAATTGTATATGATGCAGCCGGAAGGTTTTGTCGATCCTAAAGGTGCTAACAAAGTATGCAAGCTCCAGCGATCCATCTATGGACTGGTGCAAGCATCTCGGGGCTGGAATACTCGTTTTGATGAAGTGATCAAAGCGTTTGGGTTTATACAAACTTATGGAGAAGCTTGTATTTACAAGAAAGTGAGTGGGAGCTCTGTGGCATTTCTCATATTATATGTGGATGACATATTATTGATGGGAAATGACATAGAATTTCTGGAAAGCATAAAGGGTTATTTGAATAAAAGTTTTTCAATGAAAGATCTCGGAGAAGCTGCTTACATATTAGGCATCAAGATCTATAGAGATAGATCAAGACGCCTCATTGGACTTTCACAAAGCACATACCTTGACAAGATTTTGAAGAAGTTCAAAATGGATCAGTCAAAGAAAGGGTTCTTGCCTGTATTGCAAGGTGTGAGATTGAGTAAGACTCAAAGCCCGACCACGGCAGAAGACAAAGAGAAGATGAGTGTCATCCCCTATGCCTCAGCCATAGGCTCTATTATGTATGCCATGCTGTGTACCAGACCTGATGTGTGCCTCGCTATTAGCTTGGTGGGAAGGTACCAAAGTGATCCAGGAGTAGATCACTGGACAGCGGTCAAGAATATCCTGAAGTACCTGAAAAGGACCAAGGACATGTTTCTCGTTTATGGAGGTGACAAAGAGCTCGTCGTAAAGGGTTACGTCGATGCTAGCTTTGACACAGATCCAGATGACTCTAAGTCACAATCTGGATACGTATTTATTCTTAATGGTGGAGCAGTCAGTTGGTGCAGTTCCAAGCAGAGCGTCGTGGCGGGATCTACATGTGAAGCGGAATACATAGCTGCTTCCGAAGCAGCACACGAAGGAGTCTGGATGAAGGAGTTCATATCCGATCTAGGTGTCATACCTAGTGCATCGGGTCCAATGACTATCTTATGTGACAACACTGGAGCAATTGCTATAGCAAAGGAGCCCAGGTTTCACAAGAGAACCAAGCATATAAAGCGTCGCTTCAACTCCATTCGGAATTTGATTAAGGATGGAGACATAGAGATTTGCAAAGTACACACGGATCTGAATGTGGCAGACCCGTTGACTAAACCTCTTCCACGAGCAAAACATGATCAGCACCAGAATGCGATGGGTGTTAGATTCATTACAATGTAATTGACTCTAGTGCAAGTGGGAGACTGTTGGAAATATGCCCTAGAGGCAATTAATAAAGTGTTTATTATTATCATATTTCCCCGTTCATGATAATGGTTTATTGTTCATGCTAGAATTGTATTGACCGGAAACTAAATACATGTGTGGATAATAGACAAATACTATGTCCCTAGTATGCCTCTACTAGACTAGCTCGTTGATCAAAAGATGGTCAAGGTTTCCTGACCATGGACATGAGTTGTCATTTGATGACGGGATCACATCATTAGGAGAATGATGTGATGGACATGACCCAACCGTTAGCATAGCAAATGATCGTTCAGTTTATTGCTATTGCTTTCACTATGTCAAATACACGTTCCTCTGACCATGAGATCATGCAACTCCCGGATACCGTAGGAATGCTTTGGGTGTATCAAACGTCACAACATAACTGGGTGATTATAAAGGTGGACTGCAGGTATCTCCGAAAGTGTTTGTTGAGTTGGCTTGGATCAAGATTGGGATTTGTCATTCCGTCTGTCGGAAAGGTATCTCTGGGCCCTCTCGGTAATACAGCATCACAGAAGCCTTGCAAGCACAGTGACTAAAGAGTTAGTTGCAAGATGATGTATTACGGAACGAATAAAGAGACTTGCCGGTAACGAGATTGAACTAGGTATTGGATACCGACGATCAATCTCGGGCAAGTAACATACCGCCGGACAAAGAGAACAACGTATGTTGACATATGAGGTTCACCGATAAAGATCTTCGTGGAATATGTAGGAACCAATATGAGCATCCAGGTTCCGCTGTTGGTTATTGACCGGAGAGTCGTCTCGGTCATGTCTACATCATTCCCGAACCCGTAGGGTCCGCACACTTAAGGTTCGATGACGATATAGTATTATATGAGTTATGTGATGAGTGACCGAAGGTAGTTCGGAGTCCCGGATGAGATCACGGACATGACGAGGAGTCTCGGAATGTCCGAGAGGTAAAAATCGATATATTGGAAGGTTGTATTCGGATATCGGAAAGGTTCCAAGTGATCCGAGTATTTTCCGGAGTGCCGGAGGGGTTTCGGAACCCCCCCCGGGGAAGTTATGGGCCTTATTGGGCCATACGGGAAAGAGAGAAGCAGGCCACAGGGGCTGCTGCGCCCCTCCCCTTGCTGGTCCGAATTGGACAAGGGGTTGGGGGGGCGCAACACCCCTCTTTCCTTCTCCCTCTTCCCCTCTTCCTTCCCCTCTTGGTGGACTCCTACTAGGAGTAGGATTCCTAGTAGGAGTCCCCTCCTTGGTGCGCCCCTAGGGGCTGGCCGGCCTCCTCCTCCTCCCTCCTTTATATACGGAGAGGGGGGGCGCCTCTGGACACACAAGTTGATTATCCCAAGCCGTGTGTGGCGCCCCCCTCCACCGTTTAGAGCCTCGGTCATATTTTCGGAGAGCTTAGGCGAAGCCCTGCCGGAATCAGTTCGCCGTCACCGTCGCCACGCCGTCGTGCTGACGGAACTCATCTACTACCTCGACGTCTTGCTGGATCAAGAAGGCGAGGAACGTCACCGAGCTGCACGTGTGTAGAACTCGGAGGTGTCGTACGTTCGGTACTCGATCGGTGGAGCTCGAGGGATTGTTCGACTACATCAACCGCGTTGTGAGACGCTTCCGCTAACGGTCTACGAGGGTACGTAGACACACTCTCCCCTCTCGTAGCGATGCATCTCCATGGATAGATCTTGCGTGAGCGTAGGAATTTTTTTGAAATTCATGCTCCGTTCCCCAACAGTGGCATCCGAGCCAGGTCTATGCGTAGATGTGATTTGCACGAGTAGAACACAAATGAGTTGTGGGCGTGGGTGTATACATATTGCTTGCCGTTACTAGTTGATACTTGATTCGGCGGTATTGTGAGATGAAGCGGCCCGTACCGACATTACGCGTACGCTTACGCGAGACAGGTTTCACCGCTACGTGCACTCGTTGCATAAAGGTGACTGGCGGGTGTCTGTCTCTCTCACTTTAGTTGAATCGGTTTCAATGAAGAGGGTTCTTTTAGAAGATCAAAAAGCAATCACTACACCACGTTGTGGTTTTGCGTAGGTAAGAACGGTTCTTGCAAACCCGTAGCAGCCACGTAAAACTTGCAACAACAAAGTAGAGGACGTCTAACTTGTTTTTGCAGGGTATGCTGGTGATGTGATATGGTCAAGACATGATGTGATTTAAGTTGTTGTATGAGATGATCATGTTTTGTAAGTTATCAGGCAACCGGCAGGAGCCTTATGGTTGTCTCTTTATTGTGTGCAATGCCAACGCTATATAATTGCTTTTCTTTACCGCTATGAGTTAGCAGTAGTAGTAGTAGCAATAGCCGGCGAGACGACCACGACACTGCGATGGAGATCAAGGTGTCACGACGCTACGATGGAGATCATGGTTTCAATCCGGTGACGATGGAGATCATGACGGTGCTTGGCTGATGGAGATCAAAAGCACAAGACGATGATGGCCATATCATGTCACATATATTAAATTGCATGTGATGTTAATCCTTTTATGCATCTTATTTTGCTTAGGACGACGGTAGCATTATAAGATGATCCCTTCACTAAATTTCAAGATAAGTGTTCTCCCCTAGTATGCACCGTTGCGAAGGTTCGACGCTTCTAAGCACCACGTGATGATCGGGTGTGATGGATTCTTTCGTTCGCATACAACGGGTGTAAGCCAGTTTTACACACGCAGAATACTTGGGTTAAACTTGACGAGCCTAGCATATACAGATATGGCCTCGGAACACAAGAGACCGAAAGGTCAAACATGAGTCATATAGTAGATATGATCAACATGAAAGATGTTCACCATCGATAACTAATCCACCTCACGTGATGATCGGACGTGGCTTAGTTGATGTGGATCATGTTACACTTAGACAACTTGAGGGATGTTAATCTAAGTGGGAGTTCTTAAATAATTTGATTAATTGAACTTCAATTATCATGAACATAGTCTAAATAATCTTTGCAATTGTATGTCGTAGATCAATGGCCCGCGCTGTAGTTCCACTAAATTTTAATGCGTTCCTAGAGAAAGCTAAGTTGAAAGATGATGGAAGCAACTATGCAGACTGGGTCCGTAATCTGAGGATCATCCTCATTGCTGCACAGAAGGCTTATGTCCTTGATGCACCGCTAGGTGTCGCGCCCCTCCCTCGACTGTCGACGTTATGAACGCCTGGCAGACTCGTGTTGATGACTACACGATAGTTCAGTGTGCCATGCTTTACGGCTTAGAACCGGGGCTCCAAAGACGTTTTGAGCACCATGGAGCATATGAGATGTTCCAAGAGCTGAAACTTGTTTTTCAAGCTCACGCCCGGGTCGAGAGATATGATGTCTCTGACAAGTTCTTTAGCTGTAAGATGGAGGAGAATAGTTCTGTCAGTGAGCATATACTCAGGATGTCTGGGTTGCATAACCGCTTGACTCAGTTGGGAGTTAATCTTCCAGATGATTCGGTTATTGACAGAATTCTCCAATCACTGCCACCAAGCTATAAGGGCTTCGTGATGAACTATAATATGCAAGGAATGGAGAAGTCCATTTCCGAGCTCTTCGCTATGCTTAAAGCTGTGGAGGTAGAAGTCAAGAAGGAGCATCAAGTATTGATGGTGAAGAAGGGCACCAGTTTCAAGAAGGGCAAGGGAAAGAAGGGGAACTTCAAGAAGAACGGCAAAACAGTTGCTGCTCCTGGGAAGAAACCCAAGTCTGGACCCAAACCCGAGACTGAGTGTTTTCACTGCAAGGGGACTGGACACTGGAAGCGGAACTGCCCCAAGTACCTGGCAGGTAAGAAGGCTGGCAACGTCAACAAAGGTATATTTGATATACATGTTATTGATGTGTACCTTACCAATGCTCGTAGCAGCACCTGGGTATTTGATACTGGTTCGGTTGCTCATATTTGTAACTCGAAACAGGAGCTACGGAGCAAGAGAAGATTGGCTAAGGACGAGGTGACGATGCGCGTCGGGAACGGTTCAATAGTTGAAGCTATCGCCGTCGGCACGCTACCTCTACATCTACCTTCGGGATTAGTTATAAACCTAAATAATTGTTATTTGGTGCCTGCGATGAGCATGAACATTATATCTGGATCTTGTTTATTGCGAGACGGTTATTCATTTAAGACAGAGAATAATGGTGGTTCTATTTGGATGAATAATATCTTTTATGGTCATGCACCGCTTGTGAATGGTTTATTCTTGTTGAATCTCGATCGTGGTGGTACTCACATCCATAATATTGATGCCAAAAGACGCAAATTTGATAATGATAGTACCACATATTTGTGGCACTGCCGCTTAGGTCATATCGGTGTTAAACGCATGAAGAAACTCCATGCTGATGGACTTTTGGAATCACTTGATTATGAATCATTTGAGACGTGCGAACCGTGCCTTATGGGCAAGATGACTAAAACTCCATTCTCCGGAATAATGGAGCGAGCAACAGGCTTGTTGGAAATAATACATACCGATGTATGCGGTCCGATGAGTGTTGAGGCGCGCGGTGGATATCGTTATGTTCTCACGTTCACAGATGATTTGAGTAGATATGGCTATGTCTACTTAATGAAGCATAAGTCTGAAACATTTGAAAAGTTCAAAGAATTTCAGAGTGAAGTAGAGAACCATCGTAACAAGAAAATAAAGTTCTTACGATCTGATCGTGGAGGAAAATATTTGAGTTACGAGTTTGGCAATCACTTAAGACAATGTGGAATTGTTTCACAGCTCACGCCACCTGGAACACCACAGCGTAATGGTGTGTCCGAACGTCGTAATCGTACTCTATTGGATATGGTGCGTTCTATGATGTCTCTTACCGATTTGCCATTATCATTTTGGGGTTATGCATTAGAGACAACTGCATTCACTTTAAATAGGGCACCGCCTAAATCCGTTGAGACGACACCGTATGAACTGTGGTTTGGTAAGAAGCCTAAAGATGTCGTTTCTGAAAGTTTGGGGCTGCGATGCTTATGTCAAAAGGCTTCAGCCAGATAAGCTCGAACCCAAAGCGGATAAGTGCGTCTTCATAGGATACCCAAAAGAGACCGTTGGGTACACCTTCTACCACAGATCCGAAAGCAAGGTTTTCGTAGCTAAGAATGGATCCTTTCTAGAGAAGGGGTTTCTCTCGAAAAAAGTGAGTGGGAGGAAAATAGAACTTGATGAGGTAATTGTACCTCCTCTGGATAGTAGCACGCCACAGAAAGAAATTTCTGTGACACCAGCACAGACCAGAGAAGAAGTTAATGATGATGATCATGAAGCTTCGGATCAAGTTACTACAGAACTTCGAAGGTCAACCAGGACACGTTCCGCACCAGAGTGGTACGGAAATCCAGTCTTGGAGCTCATGTTGCTAGACAACGGTGAACCTTCGAACTATGAAGAAGCGATGGCAAGCCCGGATTCCGAGAAATGGCTTGAGGCCATGAAATCCGAGATTGGATCCATGTATGAGAACAAAGTGTGGACTTTGGTAGACTTGCCCGATGAACGGCAAGCTATTGAAAATAAATGGATCTTTAAGAAGAAGACAGACGCTGATGGTAATGTCACCGTCTATAAAGCACGACTTGTTGCTAAAGGTTATCGACAAGTTCAAGGAGTTGACTACGATGAGACTTTCTCACCCGTAGCGATGCTAAAGTCTGTCAGAATTATGTTAGCAATTGCCGCGTTTTATGATTATGAAATCTGGCAAATGGACGTCAAAACGGCATTCCTTAATGGATTCCTTAAGGAAGAATTGTATATGATGCAGCCGGAAGGTTTTGTCGATCCTAAAGGTGCTAACAAAGTATGCAAGCTCCAGCGATCCATCTATGGACTGGTGCAAGCATCTCGGGGCTGGAATACTCGTTTTGATGAAGTGATCAAAGCGTTTGGGTTTATACAAACTTATGGAGAAGCTTGTATTTACAAGAAAGTGAGTGGGAGCTCTGTGGCATTTCTCATATTATATGTGGATGACATATTATTGATGGGAAATGACATAGAATTTCTGGAAAGCATAAAGGGTTATTTGAATAAAAGTTTTTCAATGAAAGATCTCGGAGAAGCTGCTTACATATTAGGCATCAAGATCTATAGAGATAGATCAAGACGCCTCATTGGACTTTCACAAAGCACATACCTTGACAAGATTTTGAAGAAGTTCAAAATGGATCAGTCAAAGAAAGGGTTCTTGCCTGTATTGCAAGGTGTGAGATTGAGTAAGACTCAAAGCCCGACCACGACAGAAGACAAAGAGAAGATGAGTGTCATCCCCTATGCCTCAGCCATAGGCTCTATTATGTATGCCATGCTGTGTACCAGACCTGATGTGTGCCTCGCTATTAGCTCGGTGGGAAGGTACCAAAGTGATCCAGGAGTAGATCACTGGACAGCGGTCAAGAATATCCTGAAGTACCTGAAAAGGACCAAGGACATGTTTCTCGTTTATGGAGGTGACAAAGAGCTCGTCGTAAAGGGTTACGTCGATGCTAGCTTTGACACAGATCCAGATGACTCTAAGTCACAATCTGGATACGTATTTATTCTTAATGGTGGAGCAGTCAGTTGGTGCAGTTCCAAGCAGAGCGTCGTGGCGGGATCTACATGTGAAGCGGAATACATAGCTGCTTCCGAAGCAGCACACGAAGGAGTCTGGATGAAGGAGTTCATATCCGATCTAGGTGTCATACCTAGTGCATCGGGTCCAATGACTATCTTATGTGACAACACTGGAGCAATTGCTATAGCAAAGGAGCCCAGGTTTCACAAGAGAACCAAGCATATAAAGCGTCGCTTCAACTCCATTCGGAATTTGATTAAGGATGGAGACATAGAGATTTGCAAAGTACACACGGATCTGAATGTGGCAGACCCGTTGACTAAACCTCTTCCACGAGCAAAACATGATCAGCACCAGAATGCGATGGGTGTTAGATTCATTACAATGTAATTGACTCTAGTGCAAGTGGGAGACTGTTGGAAATATGCCCTAGAGGCAATTAATAAAGTGTTTATTATTATCATATTTCCCCGTTCATGATAATGGTTTATTGTTCATGCTAGAATTGTATTGACCGGAAACTAAATACATGTGTGGATAATAGACAAATACTATGTCCCTAGTATGCCTCTACTAGACTAGCTCGTTGATCAAAAGATGGTCAAGGTTTCCTGACCATGGACATGAGTTGTCATTTGATGACGGGATCACATCATTAGGAGAATGATGTGATGGACATGACCCAACCATTAGCATAGCAAATGATCGTTCAGTTTATTGCTATGGCTTTCACTATGTCAAATACACGTTCCTCTGACCATGAGATCATGCAACTCCCGGATACCGTAGGAATGCTTTGGGTGTATCAAACGTCACAACGTAACTAGGTGATTATAAAGGTGCACTACAGGTATCTCCGAAAGTGTTTGTTGAGTTGGCTTGGATCAAGATTGGGATTTGTCATTCCGTCTGTCGGAAAGGTATCTCTGGGCCCTCTCGGTAATACAGCATCACAGAAGCCTTGCAAGCACAGTGACTAAAGAGTTAGTTGCAAGATGATGTATTACGGAACGAGTAAAGAGACTTGCTGGTAACGAGATTGAACTAGGTATTGGATACCGACGATCGAATCTCGGGCAAGTAACATACCGCCGGACAAAGAGAACAACGTATGTTGACATATGAGGTTCACCGATAAAGATCTTCATGGAATATGTAGGAACCAATATGAGCATCCAGGTTCCGCTGTTGGTTATTGACCGGAGAGTCGTCTCGGTCATGTCTACATCATTCCCGAACTCGTAGGGTCCGCACACTTAAGGTTCGATGACGATATAGTATTATATGAGTTATGTGATGAGTGACCGAAGGTAGTTCGGAGTCCCGGATGAGATCACGGACATGACGAGGATTCTCGGAATGTCCGAGAGGTAAAGATCGATATATTGGAAGGTTGTATTCGGATATCGGAAAGGTTCCAAGTGATCCGAGTATTTTCCGGAGTGCCGGAGGGGTTCCGGAACCCCCCCGGGGAAGTTATGGGCCTTATTGGGCCATACGGGAAAGAGAGAAGCAGGCCACAGGGGCTGCTGCGCCCCTCCCCTTGCTGGTCCGAATTGGACAAGGGGTTGGGGGAGCGCAACACCCCTCTTTCCTTCTCCCTCTTCCCCTCTTCCTTCCCCTCTTGGTGGACTCCTACTAGGAGTAGGATTCCTAGTAGGAGTCCCCTCCTTGGTGCGCCCCTAGGGGCTGGCCGGCCTCCTCCTCCTCCCTCCTTTATATACGGAGAGGGGGGGCGCCTCTAGACACACAAGTTGATTATCCCAAGCCGTGTGTGGCGCCCCCCTCCACCGTTTAGAGCCTCGGTCATATTTTCGGAGAGCTTAGGCGAAGCCCTGCCGGAATCAGTTCGCCGTCACCGTCGCCACGCCGTCGTGCTGACGGAACTCATCTACTACCTCGACGTCTTGCTGGATCAAGAAGGCGAGGAACGTCACCGAGCTGCACGTGTGTAGAACTCGGAGGTGCCGTACGTTCGGTACTCGATCGGTGGAGCTCGAGGGATTGTTCGACTACATCAACCGCGTTGTGAGACGCTATCGCTAATGGTCTACGAGGGTACGTAGACACACTCTCCCCTCTCGTAGCGATGCATCTCCATGGATAGATCTTGCGTGAGCGTAGGAATTTTTTTGAAATTCATGCTCCGTTCCCCAACATTTCTTTCTTTGCTGGGGTTTGTATCACTGGCTCTCCTTAATAGATCTGGGGTCTTTTTCGCAAAAAAAAAAACAATGGCATTTCACCAAGATAACGCAGGGCCAGTTCTTTTGTAGCTTATTTGGAGCTGTGGAAATAAGCTGCCCCCTACCCAGCTTATTCTAGAAGCTCAACCTAAAAATTTATTTTAGAGTACTAGGGCCTGCCAGCTCTCGAGTGAAGATCGATCGTTTTAGGGTTCCCCTGCCTCCCGCCGGCGCCGCCGTCGGTCTGCCTCGTCTCCGGTGGCCTTAGGGCCATGGCGGCGCTGTGGATCTCGGCCCTTGTCGGCGGGAGGGCTCTGTTTTCAGTTGTTCCTTCACGTTTTGTTAGGGTTTGTGTCCTGCTCAGGAAGACGAGACGGCGGTGGCTCCCTGAAGATGGAATAAGGTTCTCCCTGCCTAGCCCCCGTCCCGATGGTGTGTCTAGCATCGTCGGTGGGCGTGTGGAGATGTGTCTCCGGCGGATCTGTCCTTGGTGGATTTGCTCGGATCTGGTCGTAGTTCGTCTACGTTCATGTGTTTTCAGGTTGGATCCTTCTGATCTACGCTACTCTTCATCGGCGACGGTTGCTGTTCTGCTGCGCTGGTCCTATGGGACCTTAGCACGACGACTTCCCGACTGTCTACTACAACAAGTTTTGCCCAGCTCCGGCGAGGGAGGGACAATGACGGCGGCGCGCCTTCGGCTCGCTTCAGTGCTTGTAGTCGTCGCTAGGTGGTCTTCGGATCTGGATGTAATTTTTATTATTTCTGGTGTTCGTTGTATTGCCATGATTGAAGATGAATAGATTGGAAGTTTTTTCGCAAAAAAAAAGAAAAGAATAAGCTGGGTAGGGAACAGCTTATTTCCACAGCTTCAAATAAGCTACAAAAGAACTGGCCTGCAATGTCCCTTGCATTCTTTTCCGCCGCTCCCGTTGAAATCCCCCGCCGCGAAGGGGGGCCGAAATGGAAAAAGCATGCGGCGCCCCGACGGGCCGAGCGAACAAACGAACGGAGGGCGGGCGCGCGCGCTAGGTCAAACGAGTGGCAGCGCGCGGAAAAACCACACGATCCGCCTGTGTGGTTCACACGCACTGGCGCGGCCTTGACCCGACCCCGCCCGCGCGCATATGCGATCTGCGAGCCGCGGTGACGGCCCACGCCCCTGCTGCGGCGCTGCCGTGATGTGACCCAGCGAATCCCAGGGCCTCTCGTCAATCAACCGCATACAAAGCCGGGCACAAGTCCGATCTGGGGCGCCCCCGGCCGTCGGATCCCCCGACGGACGGCGCAAGACGAGGAGGGATCAAAGAACGTGAGGGGCCGAGCGAGGAAGCATTCAACCACCACCACCACCACTCGTAGGTCAGGTCGCGAGGGGCGTCGATCCAAGGGCATGGGTCGCAATTAACGGGTCCTGTCCACGACCCAACCACCGCTACTCCCAGCGCCGTTGCACTAGTACGACTGCCACAGCAGGCAGGAGCAGCCACGCGGCCCGGCACGAGCCTTCCTTCCACTCACTGACGCGTGGGGGCCGCGGGAGGACCGGGTCAAACCACACCTACCCCGCTCCCGCTCTCGCTCGCTCGTTCACTGCTCGCCCGCGGACGCCAAGCCGGCCAGCCAAGACTCAACGGAAGCGGCAAGTTTTTTCACGCGTTGCTTGGCGTACGCCACAGCCACAGCCACCAACAGAAGGAGAATGGACCGGGGGAGGCGAGCCTAGCCGGGATGGGCCCCACGGGCCGCGCGGGCCTCCTATAAAGCCGGCGCCACGCACAGCCGCAAACCCATCCCACCATCGCCAGCCGGACACCACAACCGTCCCCGCGCGCTCGCTCGCTCGCTCATCTGCCAGCAGATCCTCCATCCCTCCTCGCGAACGAGCGAGCGAGAGCAAACCCTAGCGCCGCCGTCGCCCCCGAGGTTCCTCCACCCCCGACAGAACGCCGGCGTGGGGTGCCCAGCCTCCACAACCGGCGACGCGACCCTCCCCGCCGCGCGCCCCCCACCCGCCTGTCCCTTTTGCGGGGGTAGCCGGGGCTCCGGCCTCGGCGGCTTTCTAAGCCCCCTTCCTTACAACAGGATCCAAAATCCCGTCCTAGATTTCTTCTATCTTCCCTTCCAGAACTTCCTCTTTTGGCATCAGTAATCGTCGGAATCTCGCCACCCCTAGTAGATTTCGATTGTTATTATTGCTGACTTTTTGCCTTAATTTTTCCTTCCTTAGATCGATCGATCTACAATTCTTTGAGTTCTTCTTCGATTTTTCAATCACCACAGAAAAATTCCTGACTACAACACAAAGAAACAAAAAGATTTCTGACTTTTTTCCCAGTGGATTAGCTTTCTCCGGTACTAAGTTTGTGTGACGAGATGCCTGCGCTCGCTGTGGACGCTGCGGCACCCGTGGCCCACGCCTTCGCCGCGTGCGACGCGGCGCCGCGCTTCGCCGCGCCCCTGCTGGGCCCCGCCGCCGTCGTCGCGGCCGCTGAGAAGCCTGAGATGGCCGCCTGGTCGGCCGACCTCTCGTCGGCGCTCTACAACGTCGACGGCTGGGGCGCGCCCTACTTCTTCGTCAACGACGACGGCGACGTCGCCGTGCGCCCGCACGGCGCCGCCACGCTGCCCGGCCAGGAGATCGACCTCGCCAAGGTCGTCGCCCGGGCCGCCGGCGCGCGGGCCGCCGGCGGGCTCGGCCTCGCGCTGCCGCTGCTCGTGCGCTTCCCCGACGTGCTGCGCCACCGCGTCGAGACCCTCAACGCCGCCTTCGACTACGCCGTGCGCTCCACCGGCTACGCCGGGAGGTACCAGGGCGTCTACCCCGTCAAGTGCAACCAGGACCGGTACGTCGTCGAGGACATCGTCGAGTTTGGCGCGCCCTTCGGCTTCGGCCTCGAGGCCGGCTCCAAGCCCGAGCTGCTCCTCACCATGAGCTGCCTCGTCGCCCGCGGCAGCCCCGACGCCCTGCTCATCTGCAACGGCTACAAGGACCTCGAGTACGTCTCGCTCGCGCTCATCGCCCGCACCATGGGCCTCAACACCGTCATCGTGCTCGAGCAGGAGGAGGAGCTCGACATTGTCGTCGAGGCCAGCCGCCGCCTCAACATCCGCCCGGTCGTCGGCATGCGCGCCAAGCTGCGCACCAAGCACGCCGGCCACTTCGGCGCCACCTCCGGCGAGAAGGGCAAGTTCGGCCTCAACGCCGCGCAGATACTCTCCGTGGTGGCCAAGCTCAAGGCCCTCGGCATGCTCGACTGCCTCCAGCTCCTGCACTTCCACATTGGCTCCCAGATCCCGACCACCGCTCTGCTCGCCGACGGCGTCGGCGAGGCCGCGCAGATCTACTGCGAGCTCGCCCGCCTCGGTGCGGCCATGCGCGTCATTGACGTTGGTGGCGGCCTCGGCATCGACTACGACGGGACGCACTCGGCGCAGACCGACATGTCGGTGGCGTACAGCCTGGAGGAGTACGCGGCGGCCGTGGTGGCCGCCGTCGGCCGCGTCTGCGACCGCAAGGGCGTGCAGCACCCTGTCATCTGCAGCGAGAGCGGACGCGCGCTGGTGTCGCACCACTCGGTCCTCATCTTCGAGGCCTTCTCGGCGACGGCGCCTGCTTCCAACATGATGGACCCAGCCACCGCCTACCTGCTCGACGAGCTCACCGACGACTGCCGCAACGACTACCGCAACCTCATGGCCTCCGCCGTGCGCGGCGACTTCGACACCTGCGGTCTGTACGCCGACCAGCTGAAGCGGCGCTGCGCCGAGCAGTTCAAGGAGGGAGTCCTCGGCCTGGAGCACCTCGCCGCCGTGGACGGGCTCTGCGAGATCGTCGCCCGCGGCATGGGCGCGGCGGAGGGGCCGCGCAGGTATCACATCAACCTGTCCGTGTTCACCTCCCTGCCGGACATGTGGGCCATCGAGCAGCTCTTCCCCATCATCCCCATCCAGCGCCTCCAGGAGCGCCCAGCCGTGGACGGCGTCCTCTCGGACCTGACCTGCGACAGCGACGGCAAGGTGGACCAGTTCATCGGCGGCAGGAACAGCCTCCCTCTGCACGAGCTCCCCAGCCACGGCACCCGCGGCTACTACCTGGGCATGTTCCTGGGCGGCGCCTACCAGGAGGCGCTCGGCGGCCTGCACAACCTGTTCGGCGGGCCGAGCGTGGTGCGCGTCTCCCAGAGCGACGGGCCACACTGCTTCGCCGTGACGCGCGCCGCGCCAGGCCCGTCCTGCGCCGACGTGCTCCGCGTCATGCAGCACGAGCCGGAGGTGATGTTCGAGGTGCTCAAGCAGAGGACCACCGACGACGGTGCCACCGCCGCGGCCCTCGCCAGGGCGTTCGGCTCAATGCCGTACCTGTCGTTCGACGCCGAGGAGGCGGCCATGAGCAGCGCGGAGTCGAGCGGCATGAGCAGTGACTCGGAGGGGTCTGCGGCCGGCGCCGCCGAGGATGATGATGAGGAGTGGGAGTTCATGCGCGGGCTCACCGTGTGACGGCGTCCCTTACTCTCCTGTATCTGTCACCGGTCCAACCGGCCGGTGATGTTTACTTTACCAGCAAGCGGCTGCTGCCGGTGTTGTATCGGGTCACTCATGGTCGTAGTCGTCGGGCGTCTCGTCGCCGTTTAGTTTCGCCGGAGTTTGTTTTGGCGCCATCTTTTTATTTCCCATGCGTCAGTCCACTGTTTCGTTCAACCTTTTTCTCTTGGAATAACAAAAGGAAACTAGCAGTACTATGTTTCTTTCGAATACAATTATTTACTCCAGCTCTTCATTTCGCCATGAGTCCATGACAATGCTCAGTGGATTCGTGGCTGTGATCTGTTGGTGTGGGTGCAATCTCCTCGAGGAGACGAGGGTGTGTGGTCTCAGTCTCCTCGATCTCCGTCCCTGGCAAAATTGACAAATTTGACCTCAGAGCGAAAGTATTTCACAAACTAAACTGTTTTTGAAAATATTTCACACCGCTGATCCTTTTGTGCAGAGCCCAACAGCAAGGCGCTGCACTCTACTGTGCAACTCCTTACATCTATGCGCTGCACAGTGTAGTGCAGCGCCTAGCTGTCGGGCGCTGCACAGGTGTGGTGCCTGAGTGTTAGGCGTTGCACAGTAGAGTGCAGCGCCTTGCTGTCAGGCGCTGCACATTAGGAGTCAGTTGGGTGAAATAGTTTTAAAAACAGTTTAGTTTGTGAAAAAGTTTCGC
Organism: Elymus sibiricus; assembly: GCA_039707655.1. Classification (NCBI taxonomy): domain Eukaryota; kingdom Viridiplantae; phylum Streptophyta; class Magnoliopsida; order Poales; family Poaceae; genus Elymus; species Elymus sibiricus. The sequence goes on from CM077676.1 coordinate 65,040,233, forward strand.
CCTGAGATCAAATTTGTGCCTTTTGCCATAATTTTCTTCCTCCAAGTTCAGACTAGGAAATGAACAGAGAAGTTCCAAAAAGAAATTGGCGGTGCGGCTTGCGCTGCTTTCTGTGCGATTCTTTCTATCTATCCATGGTCCTCGTGGCTGCTTTCGAATCTCTGGATCAATCATTCATCTGGAAACCTCGAGCGGTGCAGCCATTTTGTCCCACCCTGCATGCACTTTCACGAAAAAGTTGGCTGCTTTGTGATACAGTAATATTCTGCGTCGTCCCCACGAGGATGCAGCAAGAGGAAGAAGAGCTCGCAAGGGCAACACGACGCAGAGGCTCTCGAGGCCATCTGGATTGGATTCCTGCTCGCGTATGGGGAAGAAGAAGAAGAGGCGGGAAAGAAACGACGACGGCCACCTCCTTCCCCAGTCTCCCAGCTCAATGGCAGAAGAAAAGATGCTTCAGAGTTCAGTCTAGTGCAGGCACATGTCGCTCTTTCTTCGCAGCCGTTGCGTCTGGGATCGGTGGGCGAACACAAGATGTTCGGATCTAGTTCATCAAATGCTCCGATGCTGACGGGTTTTCTTGGGCTGTTGTGAGAAAACTGGTTCATGTGCAGATGTGCTCATGTCAACTGTGGGTCAGGCTGGAGTATATCCTGAGGAGAGTTTGCACATGTATTCCATGGGCAGCAGCTCTCCAAAGCTCATGAACATTTTGGATTTGGATTCCGGGGTACGTGGGCTGGGTGGGCGGGCGGCCCCGGCCAGCGGCAGCCAAGTGTTGATGTGCGAAGTAGTTTTCTGTGTCCCGCGGCAACAGGATCCTTCATCAGGTTCGGTGACGCCGGACCGGACACCTGTGTTCTGCATCTTGCCGCTTTCAATAATTCATTCACGAGGAACCAGAGGGTTCCTTTTTCTGATCATCGTGTAGCATTTTGATCAACATGGTTGGATGCCAAAAACAAAGAGTAGCATTTCTTTCGTTCTCCGCTATCTGATTCTTATTGTTCAGATGCGATCCTGAAGCTGGAGCCACACCCTCCAAGAGAACAATGGTGGATGGACAACGGGAGGGGCCGTTGATTCCTCTTGATTGTGTTAGTCTGGCCTGTCATCTGACCACATTCACAGGGGTTGCTGTCCAGCTTCTACGTGCCATGGTATACTGTTTCACAGAAACGGCGGTCCACACAAATGTTTGATTGCATGAATGGCATGGCTGCTGATCCTATGGTCCGTAAAGTAGAACCACTGAATCTCCCACTAACCATTGGTCACATATGATTTATACTCCTATTGGACAACCGTCTGGTATAGTGTTCTGAATCCAATCATTGCTTATGGTGACGCGATCTCGGCCGTCCGTGCAGCGATCGGACGGCCTGCATAGGCGCCGGCACCAGCATGTGGCGTGTGTTCCCTCCCCCACCCGTGAAGCATTCAGATCCAGTTCCGAGATGATTGGCACGGCATGTGCATTTTTTTTTTTTTTGGCGAAAGGGCATGTAGTTGTTGATCCATGGCGTTTGCAGATCCAATAACGAGTTCTTTTAAGACCCTCCCAAATCGGTAGGTCATGCTAATTATTCTGTAGGGTCATTTTGGAATTTTACTTCTACAAACTAGGAAAGAAATTAAAGTGCCATGAAATATGAAATGTAAATAAGGAATATTATAAGAATATTTTATTTAGGGAATATAAGAATATTAGTGAAAGTATCTCTATCTTCTACTATTAAAGGCGAGTTGGCTCCCTCATATCCCCTCCTTCCTCCATTTTCCCCTTCTCACGACCCCTCGTTTTTTTGTTGAGTTTTTTGTACTCTCAACCGATGCCACACAAAATTAAAATCAACATAAATAGAGTAACTTGGAATAATCTAAACCAAATCGGTACTTTCTCAAAATCATGTACTGCATTAACTCAATCAAATCAATTCAAATCTTCGCAAGATCACAACTAAATCGAAACTTTCTTTTCCTTCCCCTACGAATACCCAAATCAAATCAAATCTTACCGAAACCTCAACTAAAGCAAAACTATACTTGCATTTCCTACCGATACTCAAATCAAATTAAATCTTATCAAAATCTAGAATATGGTGGGTGTAAGGCATATATCAGATATAATTAGTGTTGAATCACTAGAGTATGAATGCGAGCGTGGCAACACACGGGCAATTAGCTAGTACTCCCTCCGTCCCAAAATAAGTGACTCAACTTTGAAGTTAGTACAAAGTTGAGTCACTTATTTTGGGACGGAGGGAGTACTAATCAATATTGGAGTATGTAGTTTCCAATTTTGGTTTCAACACAAGGGAGTAACGGGTAGTATTTTGTTTCTGTGTTAGCACGCGCATTTTGAAGAACAAATAATGCCCATTATTAATTACTCGAGGGAAAGTCATCTAAGAAATTTAGGTCCCCTCGCCTCTGGCTACCATCTTGGTGCTGAGAGGTGGGGGGACCTCGGATCATCAAGACCTCTATGTTCTTCGTCAACGACTAGTGATCATCATAGTTTTGTGAGAATAAATTTCCTCTTGTTCTTTTGGCAGTGCCATGAGATTAGAGAGTTTTCTGTCCCGCAGATCCGATTATTCGGATCTGATGAGTTTATGTTGTCGTGTCAAGCTTTTTTTGTTAGTCTGATTCTTTGTGGAGGTGAAATCTTTCATTGACATCATGGTGAAGATAGAGTGATTCGACGGCCTGCACTTCTAGGGGATCATCCCCGGCCCATGTACGTTCATCGATCAAGGCTTCCCATCTATTTGGATGGACGACTCAAGGCGCTTTCAAAAACCATTATTGGTAATGTTCGTGCGGGTGAAAGAGTGACAACATCATTGCTCCAGTCCAATTGCAGCCTCTTTACCGAAGTCTTTGAAATATTTCTTCGAGCAGAGATTGATACCTCGAAGAAGGTGTTTTCAAGAGATTTCATTGTAATTCTTAGTCATAGGAGTTACTTTGTATTTTCTTGGATCTTAAGTCCAAATCAGTGTACCTGTAATTGTTACGAGTATGAATAAAGTTACATGTGTTTCTAAAAAAAAATTACTCGAGGGAAAAAGAGTGAGGTTTACAGAACACATGGAGAATATTATGTGTTTTATGTAGGTAATTTTATATTTAGTCTTAATCGCATAAGTACTTTAGACGGACTATATTTTCTGTCATTTGTTTCATACACTTTTTTTGTGTGAAAAAAGACCTAGATCTATTATAAAGATTCACCGTAAGTACAGAGCACCCCAAATATTTTGGAGTTTCAGCTGTTTTTCTGGTCTGTTTGGAAATGCAGAAATGCTGTTATTTTCGAGAAAGAACTTATCAATGATCCCATGATCCTCATAAAGCTGATTTGCTATTGGATTATTGGATGGTCTATTTTCCAGATAAAGGAGGAAAGTGGAGGGGTGCTGATGCTGGGGCAAAACTACTCGAACGGGTTGCAAATAAAGTTTACAGATCATCGCAAGTCTGGATGCATGGGGTCCTAAGGGTTGGTGGCTGAATCTGAAGCTTATAGGACTGGCGATCTTTGCTTCATTTCTTCCCCTGTGAGGAGCCGCGGATTGCCCATATTTCAGCAGTATTTATCGGGTTTCCTTTTCTGTCGCTAATGTAGTAATGTTCCTAGGTTTGCCTATTTGCCAAGTTGGGCTTCTCAACCCTTTTCATGTTGGGGTTGTGGGAGAAGTTTGGTTTGTGATATGATAATGTTCTAGCTCCGGGGGTGCTGGAGACTGCTACTATGTAAGTAGCTCCTTCTTTTGAATGTTGTCGATCTAGTTGTGTTTGTTGTTTTACTTGGATCACTGATCCTTGTAAGATGAACTCAGTAGGTGTTATGTTCTGGTTGGTGGATTGTATTGGGTCCTGAACCTTGTGGTTTCTATTAATACATATGCTTTTTACACAAAAACTCAGTAGGTGTTTTTTGGAATAGCTAAAAAATGATGCTTAAAAGTTTCAAAAACAATTGAACTTTTTTACACAAATACATATGCATGTGCACTAAGTATCCTTTGTTTTTCATTCATAAATACGTTATGATATACGCTGCACAAAAATAGACATAATTTCGGCACAAAGTCAACAAAAAAACAAACCCATTTTTTTTTTGCGTGTAGTTGTCCTTTTTTTTTGGTATCTTTCGCATGTAAGCGTGTTTATTGATGAAATTTTGCACAACTGTATCACTATCCTATATATGCAGGTACGCAAAATTTCAGACTTTTAGGAGCCGTAAGAATCATTTTTTTTAACTTAAAAGGGGAAAAAAGGGGGCTCCGTAATCCAAAGTGACTTTTAGGTGTACGCGCCCCTGATTTTAGCCAGTGCAGTGCAGGAATCGGAAGCTTTTGTGTCGCCGCATCGGCGCGTGGACTGACTAATTAGTGCTCTGCCGCACCGTGCAGATGTTCCATTGTTCCACACATTAGTGGGACGGGGACACTCCACGTTTTGTGAGAAGAGAAGAATCATGTTTAGCCTTGTCGACAATTATCCTCAAGATCGTTTCGCCGAATTTCTCAAAGGGGACTTGTGGAGCGCTTTTGTCCGTGGAAGCATTGGCTCCACCGTTAGGCAGCCAAGGGCGGCGAGCACGAGCGCTGTCGAGCTTGTTCTTGTGCCTTCACCAAGGGTGAAGTATCTCATCTCCGAAAGGTGAATGCTGTGCTATTTGTGCTGTGCTGGTCACAAGTTTGGCAGAGAGCGTGACCTCCCATTTTTAGCTTGGGGTCTACGTTTATTCTCAGCTCTCTCGATATGTTTTCACAGTCGTACGTACTGCTAGTTCAGACAAATAATCTGTTCCACACAAAACAGAAAAATTCAGCCAATGTTTTTCCACTTATGTTGCCGTGGTTTTATCATCTCCCTTGTGTTATGCCAATAATGGCTGGACAGACTCGAGGACATGTTCGGATGAGCCGCATCTTTCGGTGCATGCACGCAAGTGGCATTCTATTAGACTATTACTTGTGCGTTCGTTCGACAGAGACATACTACTATGAGAAAACATATTCCAGCAGATGTAAAGGTCAGGAGAAACGCTGAACGTATCGTTTGTTGGTAAAGCAAAGAGAGGACAAGTCAAATTGCAATCGGTAATCTGGAGGCGTGAAGCTTCACAGTAGCATCGGAATTACGGGAGCGCCAACAAGTTTCCTCTTTCTCCTTTTTGCTTGTGCCATGTCATTGTCACATGCCATGCCATCCTCACGGCCTGTTTTGGAGTTTCAGAAGAGTAGAAAATTAAAAGGAGAACAAAGTGGACTCGGGGCAAAAGCAGGGCAGCTTCCTGCTGCTGTAAAATAAGCTCAAGACTTCCTGGAACCGTTCGTACGTAGGAAGCACATACAGCGACGTCTAAGCAGCAAGTGCCGGCAGTTGTAACAGTTTTCTGCACAGTAACTGCGGAGTAATCATGCACCACAGACCGACACAGTGGTTCATTAACAACAGGTTAACTGTTTTTTAGTTATTCTTAGTATACGTGCCTGTCAGTCCGGAATCTACTGTAGATGCTAGCATATTCTACAGCGCGGCTATACGCTTGGCCGCCGCCTGGTCTTCAGGCTGGCCATGCACACTCCACTCCGGCTTGGCGCGAAAACTAGAGATCGAGATGGAAAACTCCAACAGCTAGACCGGGTCGATTCGTCTCGGTCTCGCCTAATCTTATCAGTTTGTTGAGAGATTCAGAAAAACTGCACCGATCGATCATACGGTCCAGTTTGAACGCAGTGTGCATTGTTTGAATTCAACTTGGAAAAAGCAGGATGCATGCATGCATGCATGCATGCTGGCGGACGGGAGATAAAAGTATATCACTCGATTGGTTGTTGGGATGCCTCTGAACATTTGGATCTCGGCCACAGAATCGTCCTCAACACAGCTTAATTATTGGTAATTATTTTCTTCTTCATAGTCGATGGCGAGAGTGGGACGCTCGGATGCGACACGTGCATGCGGCGCCGCAGCCTAGCCAGGACTAGTTGGTAGTTACTACACTGCACGTGTCCAGTGTAGTTGTTGAACTATTTTGGTCTTTGATACAATTAAGTATTTGTAAAATGAATGATTAGCTAGAGAAGACCAGCCAACGATTGTGACTCATCTGCGCCACTGCTGTATTGTAGTCTGCCAACAATGGTTGAATAATTCGGGAGGATTAACAAATGTCCAGAAGAAGCTGCAGCTGGCCTGAGTGTTAGTACGTTTTAGTAAGTTCTTATGGCATCTCCAAGACGTAAAAGGGTTTCCACTGTTTTATATATAAAGCAACCATCACTATAACATTTGAGACGAAGATACAAACGCACTCCACCACCACACTCAACGCACACACCCAAGGCGAGATACAAAGGTGCCACGCACCAAAACACCACCCCAACGACGATCAAGCAACCTAATGATAAGCAAAGAAGAACCATTTGGGCTGACGGAGATCACCACATGAGCAATCCACCGAGGAGCGGTGAGACGGACACGGCCGGAGCGAGGACTCCAAGACGATGTCTTCAGGAAGGATACGAGCACAGGTAGCCACCACCGTCTCATCCCAAAGATCAAGTTTTCACCCGGAGTGGCACGAAAGGAGTGGGAGCATCACGACGGAGCCTGCAAGGAGGAGAACGACGTCCACGGACGCCGCCTCCGTCGGCCAGTACTGGGACTGGACAAGTGATGTACCCCGGTGCTCCTACCCCTCCATCGCATCCCCGCTCCGCCAACCACCCGCAGCCATGACGCCCAAGCGACCATGGATGCCCGCCCGCACCCGAGCCGCGCAGTCAGCCCACGACCAACGCGCCTCCCACCGCCAGAGCCGCTGCTCCGCATCCAGACCGCCCCGAGAACCACCAAAGGCCGCGACTTTGAGCAGATCCGCAACCCCACCACCGCCGGGACCGCCGGCAAACCACCTCGCCTCGAGCAACGCCGGAACCAAGAATAGAGAAACCAGGATGGGGAACGGGGGAGGGCGCGGAGCGGCCCATGGCCAAAACCGGTGAAACCATTGCCGGTGATGGGCAGCTCGACCACGGAGCCCCCGTCTCTCCAACCAGCCCCCCCCCCCCCCCCCCGAAACCCATGTTTCTCCCCACCATGGCCGGGACCAGTGCGAGGCCACAGGCAACAGCCCGTCGCCGGAGGGGGGGGGGGCAGAGCCAACGCCGCCGCCGCCATGGATGGACACCAGGGATGTCTCCCGCGCCGTGCGCCGACGAACGCAACCACCAGCCGCCGCGCCCCCCCCCCGCCCACGAGCCATGCTAAGGGGGCCGACCGTGACCCGCGGCGCCGGAGGCAGATCTGGGCGTGCCGCCGCGACGCAGCTGCCGCCACCACCAGCCTTCAGCCCGCTCCACCTCCGTGCCGCCCGTCGCATCGCCGCCACGCTGCCGTCACCGGCTCACTCCGGAGCGCCGACGAGCTGCCGCGCCCAGCACCAAGCGCCGCATCCGGCCCGAGGCAACTAGCCCGCGCCGGAGCACGGAGACGAGGAGCCCCGCCGCCGCCGGCGACGAACGGGCTTCGTCTTCCGCTCGCGCCCCTGGCGGCGGTGAGGGATGATACGTCTCCAACGTATCTATAATTTATGAAGTATTCATGCCATGTATATTATAGTTTTGTATGACTTTGGTGCACTTTTATATGGCTTTATATGATTTTTATGGACTAACATATTGACCTAATGCCCAGTGCCAGTTGCTGATTCTGCTTGTTTTTGGTTTTCCAGAAAATCCATATCAAATGAACTCCAAATGCAGCGAAATTTTTTGACGATTTTTTCTGGAAGGAAACAGACCCAGGAAGCTTCGGAGGAGCAGCAGAAGAGCCACAGGGGCCCCACGAGCCACCTAGGCGTGCCTGCCCCCTAGGCGCGCCCTGGTGCCTCGTGGGCCCCCTGTGGCACCTCTTCGCGTGATTCCAACGCTGAAAAATCATATATATTCAGAAACCCCCGAAATTTAAACTAGATGAGTTTTTACGCCGCCGCAAGCCTCTGTACCAAGGAGATCCCATCTGGAGCCTTTTTCCGACACCCTGCCGGAGGGGGGAATCATCACCGGAGGCCATCTTCATCATCCCGGCGGTCTCCATGACGAGGAGGGAGTAGTTCACCCTTGGGGCTGAGGGTATTTACTAGTAGCTATGTGTTTGATCTCTCTCTCTCTCTCGTGTTCTTGATATGGCACGATCTTAATATATCGCGAGCTTTGTTAATGTAGATGGATCATATGCTGTTTCTTCCCTCTCTATCCTTGTTGTGATGAATCGAATCTTTTCCCTTTGAGGTTTCGTTATTGTCGGATTGAATATTTCAGATTTGAGAACACTTGATGTATGTCTTGCATATGAATACCCGTGGTGACAATGGGGTATTATATTGATTCACTTGATATATGTTTTGGCACTCAACTCGCGGATTCCCGAGGTGACATTGGGGTAATCTATGCATAGGGGTTGATGCATGTTTTCATTATCTTTTCTCCGATAGAAACTTTGGGGTGCTCCTTGGAGTTCTTTGTGTGGATTGAATATTATGATTATGAAGTTGTTTGATGCATATCGTATAATCAACTCACGGATACTTGTGGTGACATTGGAGTATCTAGGTGACATTAGAGTTGGTTGATGTGTATCATATGGTGTTATTTTAGTACGAACTCTAGGGCTGTTTGTGACACTTATAGGAATATCTCAATAGATCGATCGGAAAGGATAACTTTGAGGTGGTTTCGTACCCTACAAATAATTTCTATCTTATGTTCTCCGCTAATAGGAACTTGGGAGTGATTCTTTATTGCACGTTGAGGGATGGTTATATGATCCAATTATGTTAGCATTGTTGAGAGATTGCACTAGCGAAAGTATGAACCCTAGGCCTTGTTTCTAAGCATTGTAATACCGTTTATGCTCATTTTTGTTACTTGCTACCTTGCTATTTTTTATTGTTCGCACTACAAAAACCTATATCTACTATCCATACTACACTTGTATCACCATCTCTTCGCCGAACTAGTGCACATATACAATTTACCATTGTATTGGGTGTGTTGGAGACACAAGAGACTCTTTGTTATTTGGTTGCAGGGTTGTTTGAGAGAGACCATCTTCATCCTACGCCTCCCACGGATTGATAAACCTTAGGTCATCCACTTGAGGGAAAATTTCTACTGTACTACAAAACTCTGCGCTTGGAGGCCCAATACGAGTCTACAAGAATAAGTTGTGTAGTAGACATCAAGCTCTTTTCTGGCACCGTTGCCGGGGAGGTGAGTGCTTTAAGGTATATCTTTAGATCTTGAAATCGAATCTTTTAGTTTCTTGTTTTATCACTAGTTTGGTTTATAAAAGAAAACTACAAAAAAATGGAATTAAGGTTGCCACATATTATTCATCTTTATAATGTCTTTCTTGAAAATGATGGATCGGAAAATTGTGCTCAATTGATAGAAGAAGAATTCAATAAAATGTTTGGCATAAAATCCATGAATGATGAGCATGATTGCAATGTTGCTAGTATGAATTCTTTGAATATCCATGATGCTAGTGATATGCATAGCCATAAACTTGGGGATGTTATGTTTGATAAAGATGAAATTTTTAGTCCCCAAGTATTGATGAGAACAAACTTGCTTATGTGGAGAGTAATAAAGTTTCTATGCTTTTAGGTCATGAAAAGAATGCTTTATGTGATAGTTATATTGTTAAATTCATTCATGATGCTACTGAAAATTATTATGAGAGAGGATCATATTCTTGTAGGTGTTGCATTAATATCAAGTTTCCTCTCTATGCGTTGAAAGTTTTGAAGTTATGCTTGTTTTGCCTTCCTATGCTAGTTAATTATTGCTCCCCTAAATTGTTTCCTCACAAAATTCCTATGCATAGGAAGTGGGTTAGGCTTAAATGTGCTTGCCATATGATTCATGATGCTCTTTTTGTCTTCCAATTCTTTACTTTTATGCGAGCATCATTAAGATCATCATGCCTAGCTAAAAAGGCATTAAAGAAAAGCGCTTGTTGGGAGACAACCCAATACTTATACCTTCTGTTTTTGTGTGTTCACATGGTTAAGTTACTGTAGTAATCATGTTTTATATGTTTTTTTCAATAATGTGCCAAGTAAAGCCTTTGGGATAGTGTGGATACTTGTTGATTTGATTCTGTGCAAAAACAGAAATTTTTGCGTCTAGTGCTAGAATTTCTATTCTGTACTGGAGCATGAGAAAATTCTGAAATTTTTACACAGTATTGGGTTTCAAATTTTTTACGTTTTCCTAATTTTTCAGAATTTTTGGAGGTACAGAAGTATGGTTTTTAAGTCACTCACTACATGCTATTCTGTTTTTGACAGATTCTGTTTTCGGTGCATAGTTTGCTTGTTTTATTGTTTCCATAGCTTATATTGAGTAATATAAATTGTGGAAATGATAGAATACAGTAGGAATTATGTGAGAAAAATTATGAAACTTGTCTTGACAGTACCTAAGTGGATGATTTACTTTTATCATACTAACCTATCTCACCAAGTTCCGTTAAGTTTTGTGTGATTGAAGTTTACATGTTTTGGGTGAGATATCGATATGAGGAGAATAAGGAGTGGAAAGACCCTAAGATTGGGGATGCCCAAGGAACCCCAAGGTAATATTCAAGGAAGACCCAAGCAACTAAGCTTGGGGATGCACCGGAAGGCGTCCCCTCTTTCGTCTTCAACATTATCGGTAACCTTACTTGGAGCTATATTTTTATTCGTCACATGATATGTGTTTTTCTTGGAGCGTCATTTTATTTTGTTGAGATTTATTTGCTTCTATCAATAATCATGTTTTGTATATTTTAGTTCAATAAAATGCCTACTATAGCCTTTACCATGCCCAGTTTGCAAGTTTATGTGTAGCTGTTTGAAAACAGAAAGTTTTCTGTTATGTTCAGAATATTCCTGAATAGTCAGAATATGAAAAAAATCTGAAATTTTTACACAGTAAGCATGCATGAGTTCTCTGTCACGTGGTAATTTTTCAGAATTTTTGGAGTTAGGGAAGTATGGATTCTTGTTCCCCTTTTACAGACTGTTCTGTTTTGGCAGATTGCTTTTATAGTTGCATTGTTTGCATATGTTTGGGTGTTTAATGTTTCTATTTGTGAATAGGAGTATTAAGTATGAAGAGGCATTTAGTATGCAATGTTTAATTATAATTTTTGTGATTTGCTACACTAGAGAATGTTAGGGTTTTGAGTTGATTTATACTAACTTATGTCACGAGTTCTTGTTGAGTTTTGTGTGGATGAAGTTTTTAAGACTTAGGAGAAGCCATGATATTAGGGGAATTAAGGAGACACAAGAGCTGAAGCTTGGGGATGCCCAAGGCATCCCAAGTTAATATTTCAAGAAGTCTCAAGCAACTAAGCTTGGGGATGCCCCGGTTGGCATCCCACCTTTCTTCATCAACACCTATCGGTTAGACTAAGTTTTTGCTTCTTCACATAAGATGTGCTATTCTTGGAATGTCATTTTATTTTGTTTTCTTTGCTGTTTGAATATAATACTTAATATCTGAAATTTTTAAATGAGAGAGAGTCCTCACATAGCTACTTAATTGTTTAACTACTCATTGATCTTCACTTATATCTTTTTGGAGTAGTTTGTCATTTACTCTTGTTCTTCACTTATATCCTATGAGTAAATTGTTAAAGAATTGAATATCATAAAGTTGAAATTTATATGCTTCATATGCTTGTCCCATGGGGAGTAGTGACTTCACATACAAGAAGTATAAGTGGTAAAATTTATTGACAGTTAACAAACATAGCATTGGTCACTTGAACAATTCATGAAAGAATTTTGAAGGAAGAGAAATTTCACATATAAATATACTATCTTGGACATCTTCTATGATTGTGAGGCCACATTAATTATTTTCAAGCTTGATCAAGTAGTTGACGTTTGGGCAAGGAAGACAACGTAATGATTTATGTATGTTTATATTCACATAGAAATTATATTGTCATGGATCCTCTAACATGTGGTGCTTGCTTAGGATCTTTTGCTAGCCAAAAAATCGTAATAAGTAGAGATACTACTTGTGCATCCAAAAACCCTTAAACCCAGTTTCTTGCCATGAGTGTCCACCATATCTACCTATGGATTGAATATGATCCTTCAAGTAAGTTGTCATCGGTACAAAAAGCAATAAAAATTGCTCCTAAATATGTATGATCTTTTATTGCAAGGGAAAATAAGCGTTGTACGAACTTGTGATGGTAAAAAAATAAAAGCGACGGACTGCATAATAAAGGTTGTTATCACAAGGGGCAATATAACGTGACGTTCCTTTGCATTAAGGGCTTGTGCATCGAAAAATAAAAAGCGCATGACAACCTCTGCTTCCCTCTGCGAAGGGCCTATCTTTTAATTTTCCGTATTTACTTTTCTGTATTTACTTTTATGCAAGAGTCATTAATGTTCATCCCTATTCCGCTCTATTTATTCTCTAGTCGGCAAGCATCATGTGGTAGGGAATGATCCAGGCACATATATCCAGTTGAATATAGGTGATCATGAGTTATTATTGTTGACATTATCCCTAAAATAAATAAGTTGGGAGGCGAAACATTAAGCCCTTATCTTCCTATATGTTTGACTGAAACGGTTTGTTCTAAAAATATGCTTTGAGTGTCAGCAATCATGGAAGACTAAATGATGGTTGAGTATGTGGAATTTGCTTGATCAAAGCTCTTACATAGACCCTTCCTGAAAATAAGATGAATTGCAAGTGTTTGATGACTGAGAACATAGTTTGTTAGTTTACAAGAAAGTTTATGGCCTATACTTTAAACATGTGAATAGCTTGCTACTTGATCATGAAAGTTTTATGAGATGAGCTACTGATTATGATATATATTGATGCTAGAAAAAGTGATTGAAATTATCATTGATCAAACTTATGCACTATGCTAGCATTCACACTTCATAATTTTTTTATTTTATCATTTACCTACTCGAGGACGGGCAGGAATTAAGCTTGGGGATGCTGATACGTCTCCAACGTATCTATAATTTATGAAGTATTCATGCCATGTTTATTATAGTTTTGTATGACTTTAGTGCACTTTTATATGGCTTTTATATGATTTTTATGGACTAACATATTGACCTAGTGCCCAGTGCCAGTTGCTATTTTCTGCTTGTTTTTGGTTGTCCAGAAAATCCATATCAAATGAAGTCCAAATGCAGCGAAACTTTTTGACGATTTTTTTCTAAAAGGAAACAGACCCAGGAAGCTTCGGAGGAGCAGCAGAAGAGCCACAGGGGCCCCACGAGCCACCTGGGCACGCCTGCTCCCCCAGGCGCGCCCTGCTGCCTCGTGGGCCCCCTGTGGCACCTCTTCGCGTGATTCCAACGCTGAAAAATCATATATATTCAGAAACCTCAAAAAATTAACCTAGATGAGTTTTTACGCCGCCGCAAGCCTCTGTACCAAGGAGATCCCATCTGGAGCCTTTTTCCGGCACCCTGCCGGAGGGGGAAATCATCACCGGAGGCCATCTTCATCATCCCGGCGATCTCCATGATGAGGAGGGAGTAGTTCACCCTCGGGGCTGAGGATATGTACTAGTAGCTATGTGTTTGATCTCTCTCTCGTGTTCTTGATATGGCATGATCTTGATGTATCGCAAGCTTTGTTAATGTAGGTGGATCATATGGTGTTTCTTCCCTCTCTATCCTTGTTGTGATGAATCGAATCTTTTCCCTTTGTGGTTTCGTTATTGTCGGATTGAATATTTCAGATTTGAGAACACTTGATGTATGTCTTGCATATGAATACCCGTGGTGACAATGGGGTATTATATTGATTCACTCGATATATGTTTTGGCACTCAACTCGCGGATTCCCGAGGTGACATTGGGGTAATCTATGCATAGGGGTTGATGCACGTTTTCATTATCTTTTCTCCGATAGAAACTTTTGGGTGCTCCTTGGAGTTCTTTGTGTGGATTGAATATTATGATTATGAAGTTGTTTGATGCATATCGTATAATCAACTCACGGATACTTGTGGTGACATTGGAGTATCTAGGTGACATTAGAGTTGGTTGATGTGTATCATATGGTGTTATTTTAGTACGAACTCTAGGGCTGTTTGTGACACTTATAAAAATAGCTCAATAGATCGATCGGAAAGGATAACTTTGAGGTGGTTTCGCACCCTACAAACAATTTCTATCTTATGTTCTCCGCTAATAGGAACTTGGGAGTGATTCTTTATTGCACGTTGAGGGATGGTTATATGATCCAATTATGTTCGCATTGTCACTACAGGAATCAGGCAGTTTGCCGTCTGCCATGGCAGACGGCAAAGGAGCGTCTGGCGGACGGCAAAGGCCTTTGCCGTCAGCCAGCAGACGGTCCCACGTCCGGCTGAATGAGCTACGGCAGAGGGCTGCTTTGCCGTCTGCTTAAATAAAGCGGACGGCAAAGAAGTTTGCCGTCAGCCATACTAAGCAAGCAGACGGCAACTGCCTTGGACGGCAGAGGGATAGGGTTAGGCCCGTTAGGTGGCTAACGGCGTACTTTGCCGTCTGCCAGCAGATGGCAAAGGCGCAAAGGTCTTTGCCGTCTGCCAGCTGACGTCAGCTGACGTCAGGCGTCAGCTGGGGCCAATGCATGCCCTTTGCCGTCTGCCAGCAGATGGCAAAGCACACCAGCCTTTGCCCAGCAGACGGCAAAGTGCCCAAATAGGCCAGCCCAGGTGCCCCCCAGGTTGCACAGGTAGGTGCCACGTGGCAGCTTTGCCGTCCGCTGGCAGACAGCAAAGTGCCTGTATTGCCCCTGTTAATTCTGTTTTTTCTTAAATTCAATCAACTTCACAGATATCCCTGCCAATACTTTCAACAAGCATACATATCCCTGCCATATGGATATGATCATCCAACACATATATATACCAAATCAAAAGTCCATATCCAACATATATATAGCCAACATATCCAACAATTAAGCAAAAAGTCCATATACAATGGTTTCATCCATACATACATATATAGGTAGCAAGTTTCACATTGTTCATCCTACAAAATCAAAACAAAAAGGAAGGACAAGGAGAAGAGTAGACTCCATCAACGCAAGCTTCCGTGATCTGAAGCAAATCTGCAAAATGGGAAAGAAGAAAGTTAGAAGAAGAAGACTAGAAGAAGAAGAAGAAGAAGACTAGAAGAAGAAGAAGAAGAAGAAAAAGAAGAGGAGAAAAAGAAAGAGAAGAAAAAGAATTCTTTTTCTTCTCTTTCTTTTTCTCCTCTTCTTTTTCTTCTTCTTATTGCTTACTTGTGTCAATTTAGAGCTAACCTAGGTAAATAGGTCATTTTGGAGCTAAGTAAGGTTATTATGTCATTTTCGAGGAAAATAAGCTAAGTATATGACATTTTGGAGGTAACCAAGGTTATTATGCCATTTTTGACCTAAGTATGCTAAGTATGTCATAAATGAACTAAATAAGCTAAGTATAGGTCATTATTGAGCTAACCTAGGTAATTATGCCATTTTGAGCTAACTAAGCATATTAAGTCATTTTAGAGGAAAAAATGCTAAGTGTAGGTCATTTTAGAGCTAACCTAGGTAAATAGGTCATTTTGGAGCTAAACCAAGGTTATTATGCCATTTTTTACCTAAGTAAGCTAATTATGTCATAAATGAAATAGCTAAGCTAAGTATAGGTCATTATTGAGCTATCTTAGGTAGTTATGCCATTTTTAGCTAACTAAGCATATTAAGTCATTTTGGAGGAAAAAATGCTAAGTATAGGTCATTTTAGAGCTATCCTAGGTAAAATAGGTCATTTTGGAGCTAAGTAAGGTTATTATGTCATTTTCGAGGAAAATAAGCTAAGTATATGACATTTTGGAGCTAAACCAAGGTTATTATGCCATTTTTTTTACCTAAGTAAGCTAATTATGTCATAAATGAACTAGCTAAGCTAAGTATAGGTCATTTGAGAGCTAACCTAGGTAAAATAGGTCATTTTGGAGCTAAGTAAGGTTATCATGTCATTTTCAAGGAAAATAAGCTTATGACATTTTGGAGCTAAACCAAGGTTATTATGCCATTTTTGACCTAAGTAAGCTAATTATGTCATAAATGAACTAGCTAAGCTAAGTATAGGTCATTTTTGAGCTAGCCTAGGTAGTTATGCCATTTTTGAGCTAACTAAGCATATTAAGTCATTTTGTAGGAAAAAATGCTAAGTGTAGGTCATTTTAGAGCTATCCTAGGTAAAATAGGTCATTTTGGAGCTAAGTAAGGTTATTATGTCATTTTCGAGGAAAATAAGCTAAGTATATGACATTTTGGAGCTAAACCAAGGTTATTATGCCATTTTTGACCTAAGTAAGCTAATTATGTCATAAATGAACTAATTAAGCTAAGTATAGGTCATTATTGAGCTAGCCTAGGTAAAATAGGTCATTTTGGAGCTAAGTAAGGTTATTATGTCATTTTCGAGGAAAACAAGCTAACTATATGACATTTTGGAGCTAAATAGGTCATTTCTTAAGCTAAGTATGCATTTGTTAAGCAAAACACTAGGGAAAACGTACCGTCATCACGGAGGTGAAGGACCGGTCGCGCCAGTGGCAGACGTAGAAGGATCGGTCGATGCTTGTCGGGAGTTACGCTGCAGCAAAGATCATTTGCAATGTCTCGTTAGCATGATGCAACTCAAATGTGAAGACTAGTAACTAATGACCATTCAAATGAAACTCACCGTGCCCGCCGGAGCAATGACTGGCATCGGCGGAGGGGTCTGACCGTTGCTCTGGCACATGGTCTGCACATTTGGTTTTCACGAGTCAGTCATATTAGTTAGTAATGAAACGAACATTACGTGCATGATTTGGCTAATATGCAGAAGAAACTTACCACGAAGAGCTCGTATAAGGCCCGGTTAGCCGCGTCGTTTCGGTTCCTCTCCTCCTCCAACAGCGTAGCAGTCCTCTCCTCCAACTCCCTCTCCCTCTCCGCCGCCTGCCTCTTTGCCTCCGCCAGAAGCTCCTGGGTCTTCGCTCTCTCTTTCTCAAGAGTAGCCTGCAACACCACTCCTCGTTAGCATTGTAATCATCGACGGCCGCACACACAATGTAATGGAGGAAAGGTATCTGAGTCCGTATAACTAACCTCGATTTGGAGCTCCATTGGCCGTGGACGAGGCCTTATCTCAGGATCGGAGCTCGTCTGGCGCTTCTTGATCTCCGGGAGAGTGCTAGGACAACGTATCAGTCCATCCCCAATGGCTATCGAGCCATGGGGCCTCCCGCCACCAGATATCATCACCAGCTCTGGATCAAGAGGTTGCCGGCTCGGGTTAAAGTCCTCCCCTTTCCTCGCCTTCCCCTCGTCTCTGTACCTCACGAGCTTGTTGTGGGAGGAGATGTTGGTGAAGCTCTCTGGATGATCAAGGTCAGACTCAGAGAATGCCTTGGCCTTCTTGTACTTTGCAGTATGGGCCATGGCATAGAGGTCGAACACCTCTGGCACCTCCGTCTTGTTGTGTCGCGCCTAAAAGAGAGGAACAAAGTATTAGTTAAGGGCTCAAGCTAGCATGAAGAATGAAATTGCATGAATCATGAAGCAAACCACATACCCAGTTATTCCCGAACTCATATAGGTTGGCGCTCCCTTGATGGTGTGGCACACCAACCATTTTGGCACGCCCTCCTTGGCATTGCTGTAGACGGCTAGCCATTGGGGAGAGCACCACTCATCCACCAACGCCTCCCAACAGTCCATCCTATCCGCACACCATCTCGGGGGCACCTAAGTTAGTCAAGAGAAATTTCAGCGCTACGCCTACGAATCAAATCAAGGAAACTAAGTACAAGGCCTTAAGAATAGGTATTTACCTTCATGTACTTCTCCTTACTTATAAACTTGCCGCGGCACTTCGTCTTGGACCTCTTAATACCATTCTAGGCGTAGTAGTCTCGAACAGCCTGCACCCGAGCCTCGTGCCGTAAGTTTTGAAGTAGGCGCCTGCACTCGGCTTCGATAACCATAGCCGCGGCCTCCTCCTCTCCCTCAAGACACCTGTAGAAGGTCTGCAATCAAACAAGACAACACTGATTAGTACAATAACTCGGTACTGTTGATTTTTAATTCTGTAAAGGAGAAATTACCCAAAACGTCTGGATCACCATCTCGGCCCTCGTGCGGCACAAGACACCGTCGATCCTCTCCTGCGGCGGGGCCGGGGCTGCCAAGTACAGCTCCCAGCTCAGTCCAAGCTGTCGAACCTGATCCTCACCGGGCAACGTGACCCACCCCGGGAAGTTCTGCCGGCAAAGCACACCAACGACGAAGTTGGGCTTGCGGATACCAGGGCCGTGTATCCAACCCCTGCAGTATGACAAGGCCAACGCATTAGATTTTGAAGAAACGTGAAGGCAAAAGGTTAAAAAAGAGTAAATGCACTTACTTCTCCCCATTAGGCGCAATCAACCACCTCTGCTCGCGGGTCGCCGGCACGGGCGGGAGCTTTGTACCACCATGCTGGTAGACGTTGCCCCCCTCAACCAGCTCGCCCTCGCTATAGCTATCATCCAAAAAGCGAGCCTCGCCACCATCAGCATGGCCACTCGCCTCCGGCGGCCAGTCCCCCCATCGGGTCGACTGCGACGTAGCCTGATCCGTGCTCTGCTCCAGAGTCTCGTGGGACAAAGCCTGTGGGACCGGAGTCTCGTGGGGCGAAGGCTCGGTGGCCCGAGGCTCGGCGGCCCGAGGCTCATGGACCGGAGTCTCGTGGGGCGAAGGCTCGGCGACCCGAGGCTCGTCGGCCCGAGGCTCGTGGACCGGAGTTCGAGACGGGTCCACCTCAGACGGAGCAGTCCTGTGGTCGGGTGAATCAGCTGGGGGTGGCGGCGAGGAAGGCGTAGCAGCCTTCCTACCTCTCCCGCCGCCATGGCCACCTCTAGTACCCCTCTTCTTCCCCCGACCTCTCTCGGCCGAAGAAGAAGCGCCCGCCGGTGGTGTCTGCATACTGAGAACCAGCACTCTCCGGAGGTGCTGGGGTGGAATGGAAGCACCCCTCCCACCACGCGCCGAGGAAGGAGCCTCGGAGCGCTCTGGACCCGCGCCCACCATCTGTCAACACCTGCAATGACAAAGAGTAAACAAAATTAGTACAACATAAAAAAATTGAATTCCTGACATGAATAATAATATGTATATAATTTAAGTGTATCATCATCATGAACATAATAAAAAATGGAATACCTAACATGAACTAATTAATAATATATATGTACATAATAATAATTGAATACCTGACATGAACTAATATTAATCATCATTGTCTATATATGCTCCGGGGTCAATAAATGCATCATCATCATCACTATCAGTAATGACGTGCTCATCATCATCATCAATAAATGCATCAACATGTGGAAGGCCTCCTTTACGTAATCGGTCAAGCATTGACAGGTCATCCGCAGCAGTAACCTCTTCTTGTTCCAGCTCTTCTTGTTCCGGCTCTTCTTGTTCCGGCTCAGGGGTGAAGTTGGATTCACTGTCGCTGTCTACTTCAATGTTCTGGGGTGAAGTTGAGCGGTTCTTGAAACATTTTTCGGAACGATGTGTTTCTTGGAAGAATTCTCCTTCATATATGTCTGGGTTAATGTGAGGTTCATAATCCTCTTCATTGGGGGGAGGTGGTCTAACACGTGGCGGCACTTCATAAACGACATCCCAACCATTCAGATTTGGATCAGTTTGGCAGGCCCACGGTAGATAGAAAACTTGGGTCGCCTGTTGAGCCGTAATATAGACATCGGGAACATCTAAATGGGTGCTTTGTTTGATTTCGACTAGCCCTAAATGTTCATGAGTCCTTCTAGTCTCCTTCGGCTGGAACCAATAACATTTGAAGACTACGACGTTCGGTGGGTTTTCACCATAGAATAGAAGTTCATAAATTGCTTCAACTCTTCCATAATACTCGGTATCTCCTTCGCCGATAGCAGAGACACAACAATTTGTAGACTTTCGGTCGGCCATAGATAGCTCTTTGCCAAAGGTACGAAAGCGATACCCGTTGATGTCGTATTTGTCAAATGAACGGACCTTATAGTCAAAACCATTAGCGACTTGTCTCAATTCGGCGTCCATTGACTCTGAATTAGCCTACAAGTTGAATACGGAAGGATTGTTGCATTAGCCGCAAATTAGACGAAGAAATGAAATGGTCTAATGGAAATTACCGTTTGTTTGAACCAAGAGATGAAACCGGGATAGCCGCCTCCATGCTTTGCCAGAAGCTCATACTCTTCGACGGAATCCTTTTGGATCACCGCTCCATCCAAGAATTTGGCGACGTATCGACTGTATCAAATATCCGGGAATAAGAGCAGTTCAAAGGAATTAGAAGTTGCGAAACAATGTACCGAGAACTTACTCGATGTACGGCCGCACTTCTGTTAGGTTGTTGAAGATATACAACGAAATGGTCCGCCATTCTTCGGCATCCAACCCAACTGGTTTCGAAGCACCGGCTGGTGCGAGCTTCCCTTTGAATAGGCTGAGGTTGGATCCACCCTTTTTAGGGTCGCCAGCACTGTACCGAGCCTTCGGATTATGCAAATGATGATTTTTGGCTTCGTAGTGTGCTGTCACGAAGTTTGCCGCCTCCTCAGTAATGAATGCCTCGGCCATCGATGCTTCAATTCTACGTTTATTTTTACATTTTGCTTGAAGCGTCTTCTGCATCCTCTCAGTTGCGTAGCACCAACGATTCTGCACGCCCCCCCCCCCCAATCGTACCTCAGTCGGGAGATGCAAAATCAAATGCTGCATTGGATTAAAGAAGCCCGGTGGGAAGATCTTCTCTAACTTGCAGATCAACTCCGGTGCCAACTCTTCCTTTTCATCTAGCAAGCCAGGCGATGGTTCTTTCGCACAAAGAACACGGAAGAAATAGCTCAGCTCTGCCAGTACTAGCCATTCATCCTCAGGGATAAAGCCACGCAACATCACCGGCATTACCCGCTCAAGCCATATGTGCCAATCATGACTCTTGAGACCAAATATTTTCAATTTTTCAAGACTCGCTCCCCTCTTTAGATTCGCTGCATACCCATCGGGGAACATTAACTCCTTTTTCACCCACAGGATAATTTCCCTCATATCTGGCCTTCCAAGATTGAACCATGCCTTTGGCTTCGTCCAGTTCTGCTTTCCTTTCGGTTGTCGCATGTTTTGTAACGGCCTATCACATAGAGCCTCCTGATCGACTCTAGCCTTAGGATTATCCTTTGACTTCCCCTCTATGCCGAACAATGTACCAAAGAGGGCCTCGGCGACATTCTTTTCAGTGTGCATCACGTCGATGTTGTGTGGGCAAAGAAGGTCTGTGAAGTAAGGCAGATCCCACAAGCATGTCTTGTGAGTCCAGGCGTGTTCCGAATTATACCCCTTGAAATACCCTAGATGCTCTGGATCCGGCTCGAGAGCATTTAACTGATCCAGGGTCTGTTGGCCTGTCAACGTAGGTGGTGCAGAGTTTTTGACAACTCTACCTTTGATGAATTTCTTCTTGTCATTTCTGAACTTATGGCGAGGATCCAGGAACTGTCTATGCAAGTCGAAGCAAGAATACTTGCGACCCGCATCCAGCCAACGAAACACAAGAGCTGCCTTGCATGTGGGGCACGGGAACCTTCCATGCACACACCAACCAACGAATAGCGCATACGCCGGCAAGTCATGCATCGAGTACATGTACCACACATGCATTAGGAAGTTTTTTTTTGGAGCGGCGTCGTATGTCTTGATCCCATTATCCCAAGCTTCTTGCAATTCATCCTTAAGCGGCTGCATGTACACATTCATACTCTTCCCCGGATAGTTGGGCCTCGGAATTATCAACGTCAGGAAAATGTTCTTTATTTGCATAATCTGTCCGGGGGGGGGGGGGGGGGACATTGAGTGGAATGACAAATACAGGCCAACAACTGTATTGGGCTGCCATCATACCAAACACATTGAACCCATCCGTGCTGATGGCGACTCCAGGATGCCTTGGATCTGCCACTTTATCATGATGTATTGCATTGAAGTGCTTCCACGCAAAAGCGTCCGATGTGTGTACCAACATCTGATTCCCATCTGCATCTAGTTCGGTTCTTTTGCCCAATTTGTGCCATGTCATCTGTCTGGCCGTCTCTTCGACCATGAAAAGACGTTGAAGTCTTGGTATGATTGGCATATACCGAAGAACATTAACTGGGATTTTTGTCTGACTCTTCTCACCCATACCATTGTCTACCACAACATACCTGGAAGACTTGCAAATGGGACAATAGTTCAAGTCCGCATACTCAAGCCTAAATAAGGCACATCCATTCTCACAGGCATCTATCTTCTCATAGGGCATCTTAAGTACATGGAGGATTTTGTCCGACTGGTACAGGTTTGCAGGCATTACATGGCCTTTTGGTAGAAAGCGTCCAAATAGTGTCATCATCGCGTCGTAGCATTCTCTGCCCAAGTTGAATTGAGCCTTCAGAGCCATTACTTGTGCGATGGCATTCAGCTGACAAAGCTCAGTGTGCTCGTGGAGAGGACGTTTTGAAGACTCCAACATATCATTGAAGGCCTTTGCAGATTCCTCCATCTCATCGTCCGAATCCCGAGCATCATCAAAGTCTTCCACCATGTCGTCGATCCCGGTACCATGCTCGTCAGTGCTACGACGGCCCACCTCAGCTCTGGCACGTTGGGCAGACTCACCATGAAATGTCCAGACCGTATAAGTAGGCGTAAAACCCCACTTCTGCAGGTGTTTACTCATTTCAAGCCCTGTCTTCTTATGATAGTTGTCGCACCGGACACAGGGGCACCAGGTTTTTCTCTGGCCATTTGCAAATGCGGCTCTCACAAACCCCTTGGTTTTTGTCTTCCATTCATCGGTCATGTCTTTCTGACTAGTGTGACCGGTGTACATCCACGCACGATCACTCATCTTGCCTAGCTACTGGACACACAAGAAATATATACATAATTCAGCAAACCATATTTATCAATTAATGGAGTTTGTCAGTTTTATTACGTTCATGCAACCTAGACGCTAATAGGTAAAGATAGGTCCTAATCCCACCCGAGTATGTGTAGATTGGGTTCGTTTTCCCATGCTCTGCTCCGGATCCGACGCAAAATTTCGGCAGCACCTCCCCGCTGTTCTCCTGATACACGCCTCGGCAATAAGCAGAGAGGATGTGTACCTGGAGAACAATAGGGAGGCACTGACAAAATTCTGCATTGGATCCGGAGCAAAGCATATGGGAAAACGAACCCAATCTACACATACTCGGGCTGTCCATGGATAACGTTGGACAATTCGAAAGAATCATGGTTATAAATATGCAAATGCATGCATATTTATAGATGTAACCCTTTCGAACGGGAGACGCATAGTGGTCACGCATACTGATGATTGAAGACACCTATAGCTAGCAAGTTTCATCGGCACGAAGACCGGAACAGAGCAAATGAAAGGGGGAGGAGGAGATGTCATTTGTGCTCACCCACGAACGCAGGGGCGGAGCTCATCGAACGCACGGGGAGGTCGTCGAACACCAGACCCTCGCAGCGACGAAACGACTGCACATTTAAATCCACCCGATCAACACAAATATAATTGATGTTTTTCATAACAAAATCAGAAAATATATGACCTAACGCATAATTCACAAATATATGACGGGGTGTCGGGTCGGGGTGTCGGGGTGTCGTGGTGTCGGAGTGTCGGGTCGGGGTGTCGGGGTGTCGTGTCTTGGTGTCGGGGTGTCGTGTCGGGGTGTCGAGGTGTCGTGTCGGGCTGTCGGGGTGCCGGGGTGTCGGGGTGTCGTGTCGGGGTGTCGTGCTTTCGGGTCGGGGTGTCGTGGTGTCGGTTTTTTTTTCTCTTTTTCCTTTTCTTATTCTTCCTCTTTTTCCTTTTCTTCTTCTTCTTCTTCTTCTTCTTCTTCTTCTTCTTCTTCTTCTTCTCTTCTTCTTCTTCTTCTTCTTCTTCTTCTTCTTCTTCTTCTTCTTCTTCTTCTTCTTCTTCTTCTTCCTTTCCTTTTTCCTCTTCTTCTTCTCCTCCTCTCCTCTTTCTTCTTCTTCTTCTTCTTCTTCTTCTTCTTCTTCTTCTTCTTCTTCTTCTTATTTTTCTTCTTCTTCTTCTTCTTCTTCTTCTTCTTCTTCTTCTTTTTTCTTCTCCTCCTCTCCTCTTTTTTCTTCTTCTTCTTCTTCTTCTTCTTCTTCTTCTTCTTCTTCTTCTTCTTCTTCTTCTTCTTCTTCTTCTTCTTCTTCTTCTTCTTCTTCTTCTTCTTCTTCTTCTTCTTTTTTCTTCTCCTCCTCCTCCTCCTCCTCTTCTTCTTCTTCTTCTTATTTTTTCTTCTTTTCCTTTTTTTCTATTTACCTAAACATCTAATTTTCTTACTGCAAAAACAAAAAAAAACTAAAAAAAACAAAATAAAATAGAGGGGCAGGAGGGGGGAGCTCACCAGAGGGGGGGCAGGGGGGTCTGGGCCACCGGGGCGGCCGGCCGGCGGGGGCGGCCGGGGCTTCGGGGGCGGCCGGGCAGCGGGGGCGGCCGGGCCGGGCTTCGGGGGCGGCGACGGGGCGGCAGGGAGGGGCGGCGACGAGGCGGGGTGGCAGGGAGGGGCGGCGACGGGGCGGGGTGGCAGGGAGGGGGCGGCGATGGGGCGGCGGCGGCGGATGAGAGAGAGAGAGGCGCGCGGGAGTGGGGGTTTCGGGCGGGGTGCACAGCCGTTAAGGTAACCCCCCCTTTGCCGTCTGCCAGCAGACGGCAAAGAACTCTTTGCCGTTAGCTAGCCAGCGCCGTGACCCTGTGGGCCCCACCCTCACCTCTTTGCCGTATGCCTAGCCCTTCTTTGCCGTCTGCTAGCAGACGGCAAAGAGGTGGCAGACAGCAAAGAAGGTGCCCTAGCCAATGCCGTGCCACGGGGGGGCCACCAGGCTCTTTGCCGTCTGCCATTGGCCTCTTTGCCGTCACCTGACAGACGGCAAAGAGACAGCTGATGGCAAAGACCCTCTTTGCCATCAGCTGGTTCTTTGCCGTCTGCTTTGCCAAAGCAGACAGCAAAGAGGGGACAGATGGCAAAATGCCAGATTCCAGTAGTGTGTTGAGAGATTGCACTAGCGAAAGTATGAACCCTAGACCTTGTTTCTAAGCATTGTAATTCCGTTTATGCTCACTTTTGTTACTTGCTACCTTGCTATTTTATTGTTCGCATTACAAAAACCTATATCTACTATCCATACTACACTTGTATCACCATCTCTTCGCCGAACTAGTGCACCTATATAATTTACCATTGTATTGGGTGTGTTGGGGACACAAGAGACTCTTTGTTATTTGGTTGCAGGGTTGTTTGAGAGAGACCATCTTCATCCTACGCCTCCCACGGATTGATAAACCTTAGGTCATCCACTTGAGGAAAATTGGTACTGTCGTACAAAACTCTGCGCTTGGAGGCCCAACACGAGTCTACAAGAATAAGTTGTGTAGTAGACATCAAGCTCTTTTCTGGCGCCGTTGCCGGGGAGGTGAGTGCTTGAAAGTATATCTTTAGATCTTGCAATCGAATCTTTTAGTTTCTTGTTTTATCACTAGTTTGGTTTATAAAAGAAAACTACAAAAAAAATGAAATTGAGGTTGCCACATATTATTCATCTTTATAATGTCTTTCTTGAAAATGATGGATCGGAAAATTGTGCTCAATTGATAGAAGAAGAATTCAATAAAATGTTTGGCATAAAATCCATGAATGATGAGCATGATTGCAATGTTGCTAGTATAAATTCTTTGAATATCCATGATGCTAGTGATATGCAAAGACATAAGCTTGGGGATGCTATGTTTGATAAAGTTGAAATTTTTAATCCCCCAAGTCTTGATGAGAACAAACGTGCTTATGTGGAGAGTAATAAAGTTTCTATGATTGTAGGTCATGAAAAGAATGCTTTATGTGATAGTTATATTTTTGAATTCATTCATGATGCTACTGAAAATTATTATGAGAAAGGATCATATGCTTATAGGTGTTGCATTAATATCAAGTTTCCTCTCCATGCGTTGAAAGTTTTGAAGTTATGCTTGTTTTGCCTTCCTATGCTAGTTGATTCTTGCTCCCCTAAATTGTTTCCTCACAAAATTCCTATGCATAGGAAGTGGGTTAGGCTTAAATGTGCTTGCCATATGATTCATGATGCTCTTTTTGTGTTTCAATTCTTTACTTTTATGCGAGCATCATTGAGATCATCATGTCTAGCTAAAATGGCATCCGGCGAGTAGGAAGAGCAGTTCTCCGGCATAAAAGCCGGTTGAGTGGCCCGCCGAGCCCGCCGGATACGAGCGAGGCAGGCCCCTGCTCCACCTCCCTTGCCTAGCCCAACGGAACAAGTTGCTGCTCCAAGCCGACGCGTGGTTCTGCAAGTCGCCGCTCCAAGCCATCTCGCGGTGGGGTGGCGAGATGTTCCAAGCCGTCACGGGGGGAGCACGGCGGCACGGGCATCGTCGCTGCCGTGGACGAAGCCGCGTCGTACCGCGCCTCCCGTGCCTTCGACCGCGCCATCCGCCGTCGATGCGCTCGTAGCCGCGCCCTGGCGGCAGAGAAAGAAGCCATCTGCGTGGACATCGACGAGTCGGCGGCCAGCACGTCCGCGCCGGACGCCATCATCGAGGAGAAGTAGAACACGGGAGGCCGCCGCCTCTTGGGTCCCATGAAGGCCACCGCCGACATGTCGCCGGCTTGCGCAGCCGGTGACTTGCCCGGTTCTTCAGCGCAGACCATCATCGCCCCCACCTGGGCTTCGCGGAAGCGGAGGAGCGCCTCCTTCCCCTCCGGCTGAAGCATTAGCCGGCGGTTCCACTCCGATGAGCGGTGGGGAAGCGAGCCGCCCTTTGCGCTGAAGCATGTACCTCTGGGGCTCCCGACAGTCCGGTGAGCGGGCTGCCGGACATGGGGAAGACAAAGGGATCCACCGCGGCCGGCCGTAGACTAGTGTAGTGTATCCGTGTCATGGGAGTGGAGCTCCGCGCGACCATACGTGCACATAATTTTATCTTTTTTGTTAAAATATTTCTAAAATATAAACGATTTCGTCCGGTTGGTATGAAATCCGTCATGTTTATATGAAATTGGGGAAGGATTTGCATGAATTTCATCCGGTTTATTGAAAAAAGTTTGAATTGTACGCGGCTAGCGTTGGATGGCGGCCTTCCGCATTCGTCCACGGACAGATCTGTGTCCGCGGACTGGTTCCCACCTGTCCGCTGACGAATGCGGGAGGAAATTTATGGGTCACCGTTGGAGATGCCCTTACCATGTTGATTGATGCTTTCTAGGAAATTAAGGGTATGGACAGAAACATGTTGATACTTTCTTGGAACGAAGATGCAAGTTGTGCGTCGTTCCAACGTAGTACTACAAAACCTGCTCTCCTTTCCCCTCCCGTCTACAGTAGAGTGAGGAGATCCAGAGGAGAGCTCCGTTTCCCCCCAGCGACCGCCGACGAATCCGGGGGTTCCCTCCCCCTCCGCCGGCCGCTCCGGTGGCGGGAGGGTGGGGGAACCTCGGACCTTCATCCTGGCGTGTGAATAGGGTGTGGAGTGGTGTGCGAGGCGCCGTTGATCTGGCGGAGGTGGCGCCGGTGCTTTCGCGGGTTGTCCCTGAGCTCTCACCTCCTCCCGGCGTTGGCCTTCGTGGCGGCACTGCTGGGCTCAAGGAAGTAGATTCCTGCCGTTCCTATCGGGCGGTGAGGCGAGGTTTCCTGCTCTTGATCGGTGGGGCGGCGACGGCGGTCAAGATCGAGGATTTTGTGACGGAGCTCTTTCCCCGCTTCGCTGGCGCAGGTTCCGGTGCCGGTGACGAGCTCTGCGACTCGCTGTACAGGATGGGTGCTTCGGTCTGCTCGCAGATCACGTGTGGCCGGTGAGATCTGGGTGGTAGGGCTGGGTCGGCGTGGCGGCGGCGGCTGCCCAGCTCGTGCCTTTTGTCCTCCGGGTCTTCCTCCGTCTCGGTGGTGCTTCCTCCGGCGCTTCTCGGGGGCCCAACTGGTTGTATAGGGGTGATTCTGCCGATGGTGGCCGCCTCCTGGGTTGGTGGTGACACCGGCGACCTTCGAGGCGCGGTGGCTTCCACTACACCACGGTAGAGCTTCCGTGACACACCAATGTGTCGGCATAGGGTACCTTTGCCGACAGATAAGTTGTAGCTAACACCAATGCTGACAGAAGATGAAAGAGTCGGAGGACTTGCTGTGGGCAAAGGTACTGCCGACAGTTGTTTATTTCCTGACACTTTTTTAGTCGGCATACACCCTACCTACGCCGACAGAGCTCGGGGGGGGGGGGGGGGGGTGGGCGGAGTGCAAGGACGGGTGGATGTCGGGGTGGAGCTCGTGGGCGGGGGAGTGCGAGCTCCGACACGACGGCTTGACGACGGGGTGGAGCGCGAGGCCGGCGACAGGACTGTGGATCGAGCACGAGCGCGGCGGCGGCAGGCATGGGTTAGGGTTGTGGAGATGGGTTCGAGTTGGGGATATTTTGCACGGGGGTGGAGGATATTTTGCACGAACACCCAAAAATTTCCCCCTCGCGCCGAAATCGCGCGCCATAAGTTTCCAACCTTCAGTCCATTGACACGTGTCCATCTACGCCGACACTTAGTCCGTGTCCATACACCCTACATACACCGAAACATTTTAAGTCGCTAAGTACCTACCTACGCCGACGGAAAAACTGTCAAGGTCCACACATATTGTGACGCCCCCGACTTAATCGTGTACTAATCATACACGCAAGTGCACACGATCAAGCCTAGGGACTCACTTGAAGATATCACAACACAACTCCAAACACAAAGCAAAATAATTCAAGCTTTATATTACAAGCCAGGGGCCTCGAGGGCTCGAATACATAAGCTCGAGAACAAGCGTCAGCGAAAGCATTAGCTATCTGAGTACAGATATAAAAGATAAAAAGAAATGCCTTAAGAAGGCGAAAACAAACAACGACTCTGATCGAAAGAGGCGAGGCCTCCTGCCTGGGAGCCTCCTAACTACTCCTGGTCGTCGATGATCTCCACGTAGTAGTAGGCTTCTCCGGGGATCTCCTGCTCCTGGGCTCCGACGTCTGATCGCATCAATCGGGTATGGGGGAAAAAGAATAGCAAAGCAACCGTAAGTACTCATCCAAAGTACTTGCAAGACTGACATCAAAACTAAACTACTTATGCATCGGTATCAAAGAAAAGCTGGATATGTGGACTGCACTGCAGAAATGCTGGAACAGAGGGGGAAAGCCTAGCCTATCGAAGACTAGCATCTTCAGCGGTCTTGCAGCATAAGAAGAGTGTAGATTAGTAGCATAATTAAAATAGCAAGCATGTTGTAACAAAGCCTAGGGATCCTTTCTCGACTCCCTGCGAGAAAGCAATCCCGGAGCTTACAATTAATTAACACGTATCCAGTTCAAGTAGTAATAGATCGCGATACAACACTGGGCGTCCTGTTACCGTGGACACGGCTATTCGAATAGATAACTTCCCTGCAGGGGTGCACTACTGTTACCCAGCACGTTCGATTACATCTGGCCTTACACACTTGCTGGGTAATGCCCGGCCTCGGGTAATCGACACGACGTAGTCCTACCTAGAGCTCAGCAGAGAGGTCCCCGCCGGTCTACATCCTAAGCGCTCAGGGGTCTTGGGCCCATCGCCCTTTGCACTCCGGGTCGTTGCGAGCAGGGCGAATCTCGGTACCACCTCTGTCATGGATGGCGCCGGCCCAGCCGTGCCGCAATGCTGAACTGGACATCTGACAGAGCTTTCAGGAGAAACAACGACGCAGAGGGTCCCATAAACCATTATCCCACGTGGTGGTAGTGCGTTTAGGGCCAACGACCCACTCAGATCAATACCCAAATCCGTTAGCGAATTATTAGGAGCTCGCGGTGACGATCAGTTCTCCTGTCGTCCCGTCTCGAGGAAGTGCAACAAGGGCCAGGCCCATCCCTCTCTAGGGCGGTCTCTGCCTGCCCGGTTGCGCCTCGTAATTATCTCGCGGGTACCCTCACGGTCAACCCGACTTCACATCTCTCGCGGGTACCCCTCGGGGTCAACCCGACTTTACCCAGGGTCTGTAGTAAAAGTAGGGTATCCGTGTGTTCATCACATCAAGGGGGAATCCGAGGAATCACCCTCGATAGATTCCTACTCGATGTATCCGACAAGGTGAACCCGGAGGAATCACCCTCACTGGCGTTCACACTTGCGGGGTTGCACGACAGAAGCTTCACCGGAGGTGGATGAAGAGGAATCACCCTCGGTAATCCGCGTCCGACTAGCTGTACTACAAAGGCATCATCGGGAGTGAGTTAAGAGGTATCACCCTCGTCACTTGAGGATAACTCTGTAGAGTCGAACAACTTAGGGGGGTGTGCGGTGCTGTGCTGGTCTCAGCCCGACGATCACATCGATCGGGGTACTAGTAGCTAAGCGTGGCAACTAGGACAAGGATGGGGCCACAGATGGATTTCATCCAACCTATACTAAGCATTTAGGATATCTGGTAAAGTATCAACAGAAGTTACAAAAAAAACAGGCTATGCATCAGAGTAGGATAAAACAATAGTAGTAGCAAATTCTAATGCAAGCAAGAGGGAGAAAGAATAGATGATATAGGCATGCTCAAGGGGGGTTTGCTTGCCTGGTTGCTCTGCGGCAAAGGAAGCATCGTCAACACCGTAGCCGTACTGGGTAGCAGCGGCGTCAGCCTCGGTGTCTAACGGAGAGAAGAGGAGGGGAGAAACAATAAATACAAAGCAAACAGATGCATCACGATGCATGACATGGCAGTAAGCGGTGCTAGGGGTGATCTATCGCAGTACTAGACGATACAGGTGAAGGGGGAAAACATCTGAGAATGTTTTCCCAGCGTTTGGCATTTCGGACAGATGAAACAGAGGGGGACGGTTCCATGTTCAGCATGCTAGGGGCATGTGACAGATGAACGGAGTGCGTATTCGGAATCGTCATACTTTTCTGATCGTTTTTCATACATAAATTATTTTCATCAGAGTTCCGGTTTATTTTATATTAATTTTCAAAGTTTTAATCAATTTCTGGAATTATTTAAATTATTTAATTCAACATTATGCGAAACAGTGCAGGCTGACGTCAGCATGACGTCACTATGATGTCAGCAGTCAACTTTGACTGGTCAA
Source organism: Elymus sibiricus (assembly GCA_039707655.1). NCBI lineage: Eukaryota > Viridiplantae > Streptophyta > Magnoliopsida > Poales > Poaceae > Elymus > Elymus sibiricus. The sequence goes on from CM077676.1 coordinate 65,071,538, forward strand.
AGTCAACCTGACATGTGGGTCCCGCCTGTCAGCATCTAATTAGGTTAATTATGGTTTAATTAATCTAATTACAGATTAATTAGGTCAATTAATAATTAGTTTATTTAAACAGAATTAATTAAGTTAGTTAATTAATTAATTAATTAATATTTATTTATTTATTTTAATTTCTTTTATTTTTATTATTTATTTATTTTCTTTTCTTTTTCTTTTCTTTTCGGGCCGGCCCCATTGGGCAGTGACACAGCCGGACATGTCCGGACTGTGCCCTTCCGGGGCCGGGCATGTCCGGGCCACAGCGTGCACGCGCGGGCAGAGAGCCGACGCGGCCACACGCGGGCGAGGCGGCGAGCAGCGGCCGGTTCGGTCGGCAGCGGAAGGCGGCCAGCGGCGGGCGGGCAGCAGGCAGCGCAGGGGGCAGCAGCGGCAGCGCGAGCTGGTCGCGGCGACGCGGGCGAAAGGCAGAGGCGGGGACGGCAGCAAAAGGACGAGCGGGCGGCGATGGGCAGCGGCGAGGCGAGGCTGAGGTGGTCGGGCGCGGGCGGCCGGGGCGAGGCCTGCGACAGGGAGGCGACGGCCGGAGCGGGGTGGCGCGGGCGGCATGGCGACGGGCGCACGGGGTCGCGGCGACGGCGAGCGAACGGGAGAGGGGCAGAGGCGAACGGGGCTCACCCCCGATGCAGGTGAACGGGGCGGCGAGGCGCGATGTAGCGGCTTGGGGAGGAGACGGGGACAAGCGCCGGCGACGTGGCGGGGAGGCGACGGCGACGACCGGGCGACGGGCGACGGGGAGGCGGCGTCGGCGCGGGGACGAGGGGAACGGGGGGGGGGGGGGGGTTGGGGGATTAGGGTTTCGGGGAGGCGCCTGGGGAGGCCATATAGGCCTGGGCGGCGGCGTGGGCCGGCTGGGCCGGCCGGCTGGCCGAGGCCCGGGGTTTTTTTTCCTTTCTATTTTTATTTTTTTGTTTCCTTTTATCTATTTTTCTGTTTAGTAAATATTTAGCCACAAATGTAGTTTTGTAAAATAGGAGACTTAGCCCAAAATTAACAGTGCAATTTTTGTTACAACCAGAAATTAGCTTGGGGAAAATATGAATTCATTTGAATTTTAATTAATTGAAATGGGTTTAATTATTGCTATTTTGGTTCTGTTTTAGGGTGTTATGGTCATTTAGCTAATTCAAATAATGTTGGTTGTATTTTTATAATTGCCTCTGGATTATTTACAATATTATGAACATTTTAGTTTCTGGTTTTGAACAACTTTTATTTTCACTTTATATTTGAATTTCAATTTGAACTGGAATTTGAAATGTGATAAGATGCAATGATGATCAAGCACTGTTAATCATGATGACATGGCACTTTCAAAAGGGTGATTACTGTAGCTATTACACGGGGGTGTTACACATATGCTGACACATAACATGTTATTAAGCAATTACTGACAGATACATTGTTGCTTCATGATTGCTGACTCTTAGTGTGTCCATAGTGATGTGCCTCTGCCGACACATGATCCGAAGACAAAACATAAAAGCTATGGTGACAGTTATTTTGTGAAGATTACTGGACCTTTGCCAACAAAAATATGTCACATAAGCTCTACCGTGGTGTAGTGTTCGGATCAGGATTTGTGGAAGATGGCGAGTAGGTGTGACCTTCTCCTCCGACGGAGTCGTGCGGAGATGTCCATTCTGCAGTCCGCTGAGCACGGGGTTGTTCCCCGGCCGACAAGCCACAAAGTTTCGGCCTTGTCGCCCCGCGACGGGCCGCTCAATCGGTTCACAACGCTATTTCAGCTATGGTGCTGCGGCGGATCTGGGGTGTGGTGTTGCTCGTCTTCCCTATCTCCGGCGATGTTTCGACGGTGGTCGGGTCGAGTGTGGTAGATGGTGTGTACAAGGGCCTCCAAGGACTTTTTTGTGTTGTTGTTTTCTAGGAGGTCCTTTGTGCAAGTTTCTGAGGACACCTGTGTTTCTGGGTCTTTCTGTTGTGTGTCGCATGTATGTGCTACGTTTGCTTATGCAATGAATAGACATGTGGTACTTAAAAAAAAACATAGTACTACAAGTGGCACTAGAAGTGCAACTTGCTGGATCACCAACTTGTTGCTATATATATACTCCGGAATTGAAACGGCATTTCTTTTTTTTGCCGACGATGGGATTTCAGGGTGAAATGATGTTGGTACTTGCATTGGTAAGGGGACCAGTTTTGTCCTGTCAAAAATAAATAAATAAATAAGAGGACCAGTCTCGTCCAGTCAATAAATAAATAAATAGGAGGATCGTTTTGGAGTTGGTTATTTGTCACTGTGCTTGGCAAGATAGAGACAGCAGCAATACATACATACAAACTTACTAAATGTCAAATTATGCTGGTCGTTTCTTCTGATTTTATCCATTACCCATTCAAATGGATAGGGTTGAATGGAAAATTTAAAGGGCAAGATATTTGAATGCGAACTCGCATGTAGAACACCATGACCAAACTAACATGACCTATACGTAGAAAAATTCTAGCACGACGCGTGTGCAGTGCAGTCAGGCATGCCTGACTGGGTCTTTGGATTCATGTCTAACTTTGTCGTATCTAATTAATCTTATCAAACAACATGCATGATGCATGCAAACATTTTAAACAACTGCATGTGAATATATATACATGCACTTCCGTTTTCGATTTATTTGGACACAGAGGGAAGTACAAAAGGGTTAAATTTTCGAGGTTTTTTTAGTCCATATGTTTAATACTATCATTGAGAGCCTCAATCTGAGAGAGATTGATCTTACCGGTCGACAGTTCACGTGGGCGAACTCGTTCCCGAATCCAACATATGAGAAGTTGGACCGGGTGCTTACAAGTGTTGATTGGGAACAAAAGTTCCCACTTGTAACGGTGCAGGCGTTACAAAGGGCTATTTCCGACCATACACCCTTGCTGGTCGATTAAGGGGAAGCGACCCATCTAGGAAACAAGAATTCCTTCTCTTTTGAGCTAAGTTGGTTCGAGAGAGAGGGATTTCTAGATCTCATTGCGATGGAATGGGCTAAGGATTGTGGTGGTCGATCGAATGTCGAAAGGTGGCAGAATAAGATCAGACACTTGCGAAATTTTTTGAGGGGTTGGGCCAGAAATGAAAGCGGGATCTATAAATAAGAAAATGAGAGACTTATTCGATTAATTGAAGCGTTCGATCTCAAAGTGGAATCTACCCTGCTTCACGTAACTGAACAAGCCGCAAAATCTGAGGTAGAGCAGAAACTTCGTGATCTTCTTAGAGAAGAAGAAATGAAATGGGCTCTGAGGGCTAAGGTACTTAAAGTCGTCGAAGGGGATGACAATACTCAGTTCTTTCACATGATTGCAAATGGCAAACATAGGAAGAAGAAAATCATCCAGCTAGAACAGGATGAAGGTATGGTAGTTGGGCATGAGAACCTCAAACTGTATATTTCAAATTACTATAAACAACTCTTTGGGCCGCCTGAGGACAAATTTTTGTCGCTGACGAGCTCGCAGTTGGAGATATCCCTCAGCTCAGGACAGACGAAAATGATATTTTGTCTGTGCCGTTTACTGAGAAAGAGGTGTTTGAGGTCATATCACAAATGAAGCAGAATAAGGCACCTGGACCAGATGGGTTCCCAGCAGAATTTTACGAGAAATGCTGGCATATTATAAAATGTGACCTTCTACCGATGTTCCATGACTTTTTTAACGGCCACCTGCAGCTCTTCCACCTCAACTTTGGAACAATTACGTTGTTAACAAAGAAGGAGGAGGCAGTGCGTATCGAGCAGTTCAGGCCCATCTGTCTGTTAAATGTGAGTTTCAAAATATTCACGAAAGTTGGCACAAATAGATTGACACGGATTGCCCATTCGGTGGTACAACCGAGTCAAACTGCTTTCATGCCGGGAAGACATATCCTTGAAGGGGTTGTTGTCTTACACAAAACTCTACATGAAATTCACTCGAAGAAACTTGATGGGGTAATCTTCACGGTGGATTTTGAGAAAGCGTACGATAAGGTCAAATGGCCTTCCTCCAGCAAGCCATGCGTATGAAAGGGTTCAATGAAGCCTGGAGGAACCAGGTAGACTCCTTCATTAAACAAGGTAGTGTGGGGATTAAAGTCAATGATGACACGGGTCATTATTTCCAGACACATAAGGGTTAAGACAGGGAGATCCGATGTCCCCTATTCTGTTCAACATAGTGGCAGACATGTTGGCAGTTCTTATCGGTAGGGCCAAGGAGAATGGCCAGGTAGGAGGAATCGTTCCGCATCTGGTCTATGGGGGGGTTTCCATACTACAATACGCTGATGACACGATCATATTCATGGAACATGATCTCGCAAAGGCTAGAAATATGAAACTAGTGCTTTGCCTTTTTGAGCAATTGTCAGGGTTAAAAATTAACTTTAACAAGAGTGAATTGTTTTGCTTTGGAAGGGCCAAAGAGGAACAAGATGCATATAGACAATTGTTCGGTTGTTAAATGGGTTCATTGCCTTTTAGTTATCTCGGAATCCCGATTCATCATCGCAGATTGTCAAATAAAGAATGGAAATGTATTGAGGATCGATTTGAGAAAAAGCTAAGCTGCTGGAAGGGTAAGCTTTTGTCTTATGGTGGTCGGCTTGTGTTGATCAATTCTGTATTGACTAGTATGCCGATGTTCGTGTTGTCTTTCTTTGAAGTAACCATAGGGGTACGAAAAAGGTTAGATTTTTATCGATCTCGTTTTTTCTGGCAATGTGATGAAATAAAGACGAAATATAGATTGACTAAATGGGATATCATTTGTAGACCCAAAGACCAAGGGGGACTTGGGATTGAGAACTTGGAGATAAAAAATAAATGCCTGCTGAGCAAATGGTTATTTAGGCTATCGGTGGAAACCGACGGTATGTGGGCACATATTCTTCGTAACAAATACTTACAATCTAAGACTCTGGCCCAGGTTACCGTAAGACCTAATGACTCGCCGTTCCGGAAGGGGCTAATGAGGACGAAGGATACCTTTTTTCGCAGAGCAAAATTTGTTGTAGGCAATGGTACAACAACCAGATTCTGAGAAGATACATGGTTAGGGGAGATGCCTTTAGCCTTACAGTATCCCACACTGTATAATATTGTACAACGTAAGGAGGATTACATTGCTACAATATTACAATCGTTTCCATTAAACATCCAGTTCAGGAGATCTCTAGTGAGGGAGCGTTGGAATGCTTGGTTGCATTTTGTGCAAAGGTTGATGGATGTGCAACTTTCTGACCAACCAGATACGTTTCAATGGAAGTTAACTAGGAACGGGGCGTTCACGGTGAGATCCTTGTATCTAGATTTAATCAATTCTGGCCCAATCCCGAGATCGATTCATATTTGGAAAATTAAACTTCCGCTGAGAATCAAAATCTTCATGTGGTTCGTACACAAGGAAGTGATTCTCACCAAGGACAATCTACTAAAGCGAAGACGGGTAGGTAGTCCACGTTGTTGTTTCTGTGACAATGATGAAACGATACAACACCTATTCATTGATTGTCCTCTCGCTAAGTTGCTTTGGCGTACGATTCATATAGCCTTTAACATAACCCCTCCAGTCAGCATTGACATGTTATTTGGGACGTGGCTTGCTGGAGTGGAACCAGTTATTGCGGGACGTATTCGGATAGGAATATGCGCATTACTTTGGGCTATATAGAACTGCAGAAATGATATGATCTTTAACAGACAAAATCTTATAAACTTTTTGCAGGTTATTTACAGAGCTACTACTTGGATCCGTACGTGGTCGTTACTAACTCATACGGACTCCAGAGAGCTTTTGGCTACTGGGTGCAACCGATGGGAGACGGTAGCACGGGATATCTACAACCGGTTTGGATGGCGGTCCAACAATAGGATAGGTGTTTAGTCATCTAGCCTTTTTTGTCGCCGGTTGTGGCCTTATTTATCTTCTTCTCTCATTTGTGCTCCCTTTGTTAGTTGTACTGAATTTGCAGACCCTGTTTTGTTTGGATTTTTAATAAGATGGCCGCATGCATAGTTCTGATGCAGAGGCCGGGGGTTATCCTGCTTTTTTTTAAAAAAAGGTGTATTTTTCCACCAAGAGAAATTTCATTCTCTATTCACGGAAAACAAAGTAACGGACTCCACAAGTATACACGCATCCACAGCTGATACCATATGACTTACTCCCCCTCGTTGTCAACTTCCTGGCGAGCAGTGTCTAGGTTCTCCCGCTCATCGTGATGTCTGCAATTCGTGTTGAAGCGTTCTACACCTACACCCATGCTTACACAGTAGTATCTGCAGTTTTCCCCCAGTAGTTGGTGAGATTTCCATTGAGTCGTTGACCTCCACCCATGCATTGATAAAAATCTTTATCTCTATCTCTACCATTTGTACGTAATATGATATAATCACGTAAGTACTTTAAGAAAATCTTAATTCTGCCATTTGTACCACACACATATGCAAATATTGTCAATATGAACATTTAAGTACAGAAGCACAATCCTTATTAGATACTAAATATAAATCATGTGTCATTGTTCATCCAATACTGAAGGATGTGGGAACAAGATAGAATAATTATATACTCCATATTCAGAGTGTATTTTATTATTTTGAGAAGGGATTCAGAGTGTATTTTCGTTTTTTTTCTGAGGGAGGAGTGTATATCAGTTTGAGCCAACATGCATAGTATATAAGGAAGTTACTCTTTGGAATGAGATGACAACAGATCAATCTTGTACTCACAAATTTTTGGTGGCCAAATTTGCCCTTAACCAGTCAACGGTTAGGATTAAATTACCCTCTTATATGTACCTCCTCTGAGCTACTAAGGAATAGGAGCGCTTTAAATTGTTCTCGAATTAATCCTGTTTAAGGCATAGGAATTGGAAGCTTTTCTCTCGCCGCATCGCCGCTTGGACCGGTTAATTAGTGCCCAGCCGCACCGTGCAAATGTTCCATTGTTCCACGCATCAGTGGGACGACGGGGACACATCACGTTTTGTCAGAAGAATCTCTTTTTTTTTTGAAAATGCCCTAGGGCGCACTTTATTAACTTCAGATCTCCGTTACATCAAAGATGATGTCCGGGAGAATAAAACTAGGCGGATCGCCGTCCCAATTAATTACAAATTTTGAATCATAAACATGCCTAGCGAAATTATGTGCGACCCTATTAGCATCTCTAGGACAGTATTTGAAACTCACTGCACCTAGTCTTGTTGCTCGTTGGAAACAATCTGCAAGTATAGCCGTGGAGGGGCTCCGAACTTCAGTAACACCATTGCATGCTTGAATCAGTTCCAGTGAATCAGACTCCATGATCACTCCAGCACATCCTAGATTTTCAATCATCATCAAGCCCTTCTGTATCGCTGTAGCTTCAGCTGCAAACGCATCATATACATTGTTCAGAAGCCATGAGTCCCCTGCAACTGGCTCCCCCTTGTGGTTACGAAGAACAGCAGCTGCTGCACCCGATCCATCTTGAAAAAAGGCGGCGTCCACATTCATCTTATATTTGCCTACGGGAGGTTTTTGCCATGATATTCTCTGTGCCTGGACAGTGCTCTCCGCTGCTGCATAGTTTGAAGTAATGGCGTTGATAGCAAACGCAGTTCTGGTTGGGGGTGCAACTGATTTTCCTTTACAAATTCTCTCCTCTGTCACCATATGTACCATGCTCCCACCATCACTGATTCCGCAATGCCAAGGTTTGTTAGGACCGGTCTTTCTTTCGAATTGTTACGAATAATTTCCTCCAAAACTATACTGCCCGACCAGTCTATTTGCAAAGCTTCATCTATTATCTCTGACAGGCCCATTGCTCGCCATACTTCTTTTGCATGCCGGCAAGTAAAAATCAAGTGCCTAATATCCTCTGCCCCCTGTGAGCATAGCGGGCACTGAGGGGACACCTTTATGTGTCTGTTGGCCAAGACAGACCGAGCCGCGACAGTGCCATGCAAGGCTTTCCAAGCAAATATTTTTATCTTACTTGGCACTCTTAATTTCCATAGAGTTTCCCATACTGGATTGATCGTCGAGCTTCCCTGTCCATCCGTCCTTCTGATCTGTGCATCATGTTGGTGGTGCCATTCGACATAATAGGCTGAACGAACCGAAAAGGTATATGACTTAGTGAAGTTCCATGCCACAAAGTCCTCCATCAGCTGAACATGCAACGGAATTCGCAAGATTCTATCAACATCTACAGGGGAGAAAATACTTCTGATAAGAGCTTCGTCCCACTCCCCTGAGTATGGATCAATTAATTCTTCAACTCTAGATAACAGGCAGGTTCCTTTCGGTGTTAGGATCTTCCTATTTGGACTGTTTGGCACCCAGCAATCATTCCAAATGTTGATGTGTGATCCTGTCCCAACACGCCATATGTGTCCTCTCTTGAAAGTCTGGAGACCCGAAACAATCAACTGCCAAGTAAAAGAAGATCCTTTCTTAGCTTCGGCCTTCAAGATATTACCATCAGGGTAGTATTTTGCACGGAGCACTCTTGCACATAAAGTGTCAGGGTTAGATATCAATCTCCAACATTGCTTTGCAAGTAAAGCCAAATTAAAAGCATGAAGATCACGAAAGCCCATTCCACCCTCAATTTTTGGTATACACATGCGCCACCATGCCCACCAATGCATCCTCTTTTGTTCCTCTTCATCACCCCACCAAAAGCTTGCCATGGCATCCGTAATTTCCTTACACACTTTTTTCGGAATCTTAAAAACTCCCATAGCAAAGACCGGGAGGGATTGACTAACTGCTTTAAGCAAAATTTCTTTACCTCCCAGAGATAAACATTTCTCTTTCCATCCCTTCAGGCGAGCAATCACCCTCTCCACCAGGTAGGCGAAGCTATCACTTTTGTCCACTCCAATCATAGCTGGCAAACCAAGGTATTTATCTGACATAGCTTCAGTCATTATATTCAGTTCTACACACATACCTGCTTTCGTTTCCATGTCCACACAAGGGCTGAAATAGATACTGCATTTCCCTTCACTCACCAGTTGTCCCGAACTTGCACAGTATTGGTCAAGTACTTGTTTCACCGAGGTTGCATTAATTAAATTTGCTTTCATAAGGATTAAAGAGTCATCAGCAAATAATAGATGTGAAACTGATGGTGCACCCCTGCACACTTTTACTCCTTCTATGCCACGAACCTCCTCCTGGTGAGCCAACAAACTCGACAAACCTTCTGCACAAATCAAGAATAAATATGGTGATAAGGGATCTCCTTGCCGGAGACCTCTAGAAGGCACAAACCCATCTGTCTCTTGGTCATTGTACCTTACTCTGTATTTAACAGAACTAACACAAGCCATTATCAGAGTAACAAGCTCTCATGAAATCCGAGTCTTCTCATCATTCTTTCCAGGAAACCCCATTCAACTCGGTCATAAGCCTTATGCATGTCCAACTTCACTGCACAATATCCAGTTTTTGCCTTTTTGCAGTTTTTTATTTTATGCATACACTCATAAGCAAGTAATATATTATCTGTAATCAACCTGCCAGGTACAAACGCGTTTTGCACTGGGGCAATTATATCATCCATGACTCTTCTCAGTCTACATGCTATCATTTTCGAGATGACCTTGTAAAGAACGTTACAAAGGCTAATGGGCCTATATATCAACCTTAGGAATTAAAACTATGATAGTATCATTCCATCCCTCTGGTATTACCTTGTTATTGATTGCATGAAGGACCTCCTCAGTCAATTTGTCCCCCAATATATGCCAACACTTTTTGAAAAAAACGGCATGCTACCCATCCGGCCCCGGGGCTTTTAAATCCCCAATAGAAAACAACGCTTTTTTAACCTCCTCCGCTGTATACTCCTGCATCAAGGCACCATTCATGTGATCATCAACTTTAGGTACAACTTTGTTTATTACCTCCGGATCTGGTTCATCTATCTCCGTAGAGAATAAACCTGCAAAGTATCCTGAGATAAATGGATTCAGTTCTGGAATGTCAGAAGAATCTCGTTTAACCTTGTCGACGGTTATCCTATCCCCGGCACTCATCATATCCTTGAGATCATTTCGCCGAATTTCTCGGAGGGGGAGGACGGACACATATGGTCCTGTCTGTGGAGCGCTTTCGCCCTTGGAAACGTTAAGCGCCGAGCAAGGAATAACACTTTCTGCACCAGCCAAGTGCCGCGAGCAGGAGCGCATGTCTAGCTTGTTCTTGCGCCTTCACCACTGCCCACTGGGCTATGATATATGCTGGAAATCAGGAGTATCCAATTTCCCAAGTGCCAATTTTAGCTAGGGCCTACGTTTATTCTCAGCTCTTTTTCACAGTCGTACGTACTGCTAGTTCAGACAAAGGATCTTTTTTTTTTTTTTTTTTTGCGAAATAGTTCAGACAAAGAATCTGTTCCACACAAAACAGAAAAAATCAGCCAAGAATCTGTAAAAGCAGCTGATGCAGTGAACCGAGTGTTTTTCCACTTGTGTTGCGGTGGGTCGATCTCGTCGTATCATCTCCGTTTTGGTGTGCCAATATTGGCCGGACAGACTCGATCGGCAGGTGAGACCTGCCTTGGTCGAGGCGAGGGCATGTTCGCGTGAGCCGCATCATCCGGTGCACGGAAGTGGCATTCTGTTACTAGTGCTTTCATTGGACAGAGAGTATACTATAAGCATATATTCCAAGTTCCAACAGATGAAATGAGCAGCAAGACAACTGAATCGATGCGATTTTTCGTAAAGCAGAGAGCCAGGAATGTCAGATGGAGGCAGAGTGAGTGGCTCAACAAAGAGAAACTCAAACTGCATTACTGCCATCTGTTTTTTTTTTTTTTTTGAACTTGCATTACTGCCATCTGTAATATAGAGGCGTGAGCATCAAGTTCACAGTACCAACGGAGTTACGGGAGCACCAAGTTTCCTCTCCCTCTCTGTTTTTTGTCTGCATGTGACGTCATGTCATTCCATCCTCGTGTTTCACAAGGCCTGTTTTGGAGTTTCAGAAGATTTTTTAAGAGGAGGAGAAGAAAGTGGACTCATGGCAGCTTCCTGCTGTTGTAAAACAATTTTATAGGAGTCAAAGGTGAAGCTCGCAGGAAGCCAGGAACCGTCCGTTTGTAGGTGGGAAACACACACAGCGACGTCTCGATCGACCGTGCTGTGCTCTCGATCATGGGGAGAGACTTGTATGAGATCTCACGTTAGGTGAGATAGTAAGATCAACCCCAAAAATTCATATTTATACATTTTAAAAAAATCTGAAATTATTTGACAACATCTATGTGGGGTATGTCTACAACTCCGAAAAAAATCAGCTCAAAACTCGATGTACATTTGGAGATTCAAAAAAGACAAATTCGAATGTGAATAGTGGCAGCTTTGGGTGAATAGTACTTTGACACTATTCACGTCCAATTTTGTCTTTTTTTTCTATTAACGTAGGTAGAATTAGGAGCTGAATTTTTTTGAGGTTAAACATCAACCATTGAGGTGTGTCTACAATTTTTTTTTTTGAGAATGTTTGAACATGCAGATTTTTTAAAAAAAAAATCGATTTCATTGATCTCACCTAATGTGAGATCTCACACAAGTCTTCCCCGCTCGATCACTTGCCCAGGCAGGACCTGGACCGGGTCAGTCTCCAGTTTTCAAATGAGACATGGATGCCGAGGCCGGCGGTTGGAACAGTTTTCTTTTCTGCACAGCAAGTGCGGAGCAATCATGTACCACTGACAGACACAGTGGCTCATTAACAACAGGCTAACTGTTCTTTAATTGTTCTTAGTACGTGCCTGTCAGTGCACAATCTAGATACCAGCAGCATATTCTACAGCGCGGCTGCCGCCTTGTCCGCACACTCCACTCCGGCTTGACGCGAAAACTAGAGATCGAAATCTTCAATCGAGCTCGACCAGGTCGATTCGTCCCGGTCGCCTAATCTTATCGGCTTGTAGAAAAATTCAGAGAAAATGCACCAATAATCCGGTCCAATTTGAACGCGCGCGGTGTGCATTGTCTGAATTGACCTTGGAAAAACAGGAGACAAAGTATATCGCTCGGTTGTTGGGACGCCTCTGAAGTGAATGTTATAGATTTCGGCCACAACATCGTCTGCAACGCCGCTTATTTTCTTGAGAAAATACCTTATTTGACACTATCGCAAAATCTGCTTCCTTATTTGACACTGGAAAAGTTTTTCTTCCCTATTTGACACCAGGCCTAAATTTTATTCCCTATATGACACTTCCGTCCATTTTGAGCCAAAATGACATCTGAAAAGACCCTTTCGCCCCTCATGTGGTATGTGTGTGTGCGGGGCAGTAGCGCACACACGCAGCATCAGTGCGAGGGCAGTAGCACACACGCAACAGCACATACACACGCAGCAACACACACGCACGCGCACACACACGCAGCAACACACACGCACGCACGCACACACACGGCAGCACACACGCACGAAGCACACACACGCAGCAGCACACACGCATGCAGCACACACACACACGCGCGCACGTACACATGCAGTAGCAAACACACATGCAGCAGAACACACACACACACACACACGCAGCAGCAGTAGCACACACACGCAACAGCACACATGCGCGTGCACACAAACATACCACATGAGGGCAAAAGGGTCTTTTCAGGTGTCATTTAGGCTCAAAATGGACGGAAGTGTCATATAGGGAATAAAATTGAGGCCTGGTGTCAAATAGGAAAGAAAAACTTTTCCAGTGTCAAATAAGGAATCAGATTTTGAAGTAGTGTCAAATAAGGAATTCTCTCTATTTTCTTCTTCATTCATAGTCGTTGGCGAGAGTGAGACGCTCGTATGCGACACCGGGGCATGTGCGCTGTGTTGGACTAGCCACTGCATGCGGCGGCCGCAGCCTAGCTAGTTGGTGGTAATTACACTGCACGTGTGTAGTGTAGTTGTTGAACTGTTTTGGTCCTCAGTACAATTAAGAATTTCTAAAATGATTAGCTAGATGTCCAAGACCAGCGATTGAGTGTGACTCCGTATCACTAGTATATTGCGGGCTGCCAAGCCAACAAAAGTTGAATAAGAAGTGAGTAGAAGGCTCCCGTGTCGCTCCCGCGGGCGGCTCGGGAGAAACCCTAGCCGCCGCCGACACCCACCCCACCTTCCCTCCTACTCCTTCTGTGACACTATTTATGATCATTTTGTCTTTTTTTATTTCTCCAAGTGTATTTTGAATTTGGACGTTACTTTTTTGTCTTATGAACATCCAAAAAAATTCAGAATTTTTTTGAAACATTTCAATTGAATTTTTAAAGTGTAGTATCATGGGAGCATGTGATGAATGGTACCATTGGATATACACCCCACGTATACACACGTTGACGAAAGAAACTTGGATATTTGGCTCCCATGCTCACATGAACCCATGTGAACAATAAAATCGGCAAAAAAATTTAAAAAATTCAGCACATTCTGATTTTGTTTTGCAAGAAAAATGGTCAGCCGGTTCTATGTAAGTGCAACTTTTTGTGAAGCAATGACATTTGTGGTGCTCTGAAAAAGAAACGATGCTCTAGAGAAGCCATGTTTGAAAGTATTTACGAGTAGTGATTTGTTTTGTCTAAACGACCATGAATGTCAATTCTTCAAAATAATAATTAATAATAGTAATAGTACAATTAAGAAATTACAAAAATGATTAGCTAGAGGTCCAAGACCAGCGATCGAGTGTGACTCCGTATCACTAGTATATTGCGGGCTGCCAAGCCAACAAAAGTTGAATAATGCGGAAAGGATTAAGAAATGTCCAGAAGAAGCTGAAACTTGTCCGAGTGTTACGCTTTATTAAGTTTTTCTTAACACGTTGATTGATGCTTTCTTGGAAAGTGTATGGACAGAAACATGTTGATGCTTTCTTGGAATGAGGATACAAGTTGTGGGTCGTTCCAAACATATTACAGGAACTAGAAGTGCAACTTGCTGGATCACAACCAACTTGTCGCTATTCATTTACACTCCGGAATTGAAAACTGCATTTCTTTTTAGCCTACGCTGCGAATTCAGGGTGACATGATGTTGGTAAGGTTTTTGGAGTTGGTTTTTGTCACTGTGTTTGGTAAGATAGAGACAGCAGCAATACATGCATACGTGGTGCCTACTTGTACCAGTTATTACGCTCTCCTACAATTAAATGTAGGATCATGCCGGTCGTTTCTTCTGAAGATTTTATCCATTACACGTTCAAACGGATAGGATTGAACGGAAAAATTAAGGGGCAAGAGATTTGAATGTGAACTCGCATGTAGAATACCATGACCAAACAAACAAGACCTACACGTAGACAAATTCTACTCCCTCCGTACCATAATATACGTCGTTTTAGCAGTTCAATTTAAGCTGATAAAACAACATATATTATGGTACAGAGGAAGTAGCACGACGCGTGTGCAGTGCACTGAAGCATGATCGATTGACTGGCTATTTCTTACGTGTGCCTAGATCAGTGGTGCCAACTGGGTCTTTGGATTGATGTCTAACTTTGCCACATCTAATTAATCTCATCACAGAACATGCATGATGAATGCAGAAATTCTCTAAAAAAATGACAAAAGGATTAAATTTGTCATTTTTTTCTGTCCTCTCCATGTGTTTTTTTTTTCACCACGAGAAACTTCACTTTCCATTCACGGAAAAATAAAAGTAACGGACTCCACACAAGTATACACGCATCCACAGTTGGTACCATACGACTGACTCCCTCTCGTTGCCAACTTCTTGGCAAACTGTGTCCAGTTTCTCCCTCTCATCGTGATGTCTGCAATTCACGTTGAAGCGTTCTACATCTACACCCATGCTTACACAGTTACACCAAACTTCTTAGAATATTGGTACGTAGTTTGAAATGGGGTGGATAATGTAGTTTAGTAGTATCTGCAGTTTTCCTCCTGTAGTTGGTGAGATTTCCATTGGGTCGTTGACCTCCACCCATGCACTGATAAAAATCTCTATCTCTACTCTCTATCTCTATCTCTATTACTTAAAAAGAATGTAAGGTCAACTGTGTAAGTACACACATCAACAGTAGAACAAATAACACCTATTATTAACTACCAAAGGAAAAGGAGAGAATGTCACATATACATACATAATATTTTGTAATCACTTAAGTACTTTAGAATTTTTTTAATTCTGCCAATTGTACCACACACATATACAAAAATTGTCAATATGAACATTTAAGTACAAAAGCATAATCCTTATTAGATACTACTCCCTCCGTTCCTCTATATAAGGTGTATTTGTTTTTTGATAAAATTTCAGAATGTAAGGTGCATTTCTTCTGATTTCTCATAATTCCCTTGTTAGCCCTCCTAAAAAAAGGAAAGTATCTCTTTTCTGATTGTCTGTATCTCTCCTTATAGTAAAAGAAGGAAATTATCTCTTTGTCGATTGCATGTATCTCATACTTTTCTGGACTAATTGATTCACTTTCCACTAACCAATAAATTTGCCAAGGGTAATTTAGTCTTAACATGTCTATAATTATGTGCCTTGGTCACCGTGCCGAAAATAATACACCTTACATAAAGGAACGGAGGGAATACTAAATATCAATCATGTGTCATTGTTCATCCAACACTGAAGGATGTGGCAACAAGGTAGAATAATTATGCATTAAGATATATATACTCCATATTCAGGGTGTATTTCATTATTTTGAGAAGGTATTCAGAGTGTATTTTCCTTTTTTTCTGAGAGAGGAGTGTATTTTAGTTCGAACCAACATGCATGGTATATAAGGAAGTTACTCTTTGGAATGAGATGACAACAGATCCATCGTGTACTTACAAATTTTTGGTGGCCATATTTGCCCTTAACCAAACAACGGTTAGGATTAAATTACCCTCTGATACCTCCTCGGAGCTACTAAGGAATAGGAGCGCTTTACATTGTTCTCGAATTAATCCTGTTTAAGGCATAGGAATTGGAAGCTTTTCTCTCGCGGCATCGCCGCGTGGAAATGTTCCATTGTTCCACGCATCAAGTGGGACGGGGACACAACACGTTTTGTCAGAAGAATCATGTTTAGCCTTGTCGACAATTGAAGATCGTTTCGCCGAATTTCTGAAAGTGGGGAGGACATATATATCGTCTCTTCTGTCGAGCGCTTTCGCCCGTGGAAACGTTAGGCGACGAGGAAGGAATAACACTTCCTCACAAGCCAAGAGCGGCGAGCACGAGGGCTGTCGAGCTTGTTCTTTCACCAATGGCTATGATATATTCAGGCAATCAGGAGTATCCAATTTCCCAAAGGTCACAAATTTGGCAGAGAGCATAATCAACCTCGACCTACGTTTATTCTCAGCTCTCTCGATATGTTTTCACAGTCGTACGTACTACTAGTTCAGACAAAGAATTTGTTCCACACAAAACAGAAAAATTCAGCCAAGAATCTGTAAAAGCAGCTGATGCGGTGAACCAACTGTGTTTTTCTACTTGTGTTGCCGTGGGTTGATAATCTCCGTTGTGTTGTGCCAATATTGGCCGGACAGACTCGATCGGCAGGTGAGACCTGCCTGGTCGAGGACATGTTCGCATGAGCCGCGTCATCCGGAGCACGCACGAACGCAAGTGGCGTTCTGTTACTACCGCTTTCATTGGACGGAGAGTATACTATAAGCATATATTCCCACAGATGAAATGAACAGCACGACAACTGAATCGATGCGATTTTTAGTAAAGCAGAGAGCCAGGAATGTCAAAGGGAGGCAGTGGCTCAACAAAGAGAAACTCAAGCTGCAATCCGTAATCTAGAGGCGTGAAGCTTCACAGTACCAAAGGAATAACGGGAGCAACAAGTTTCCTCTCGCTGTGTCTTTTTTGTCTGCATGTCACGTCATGCCATGCCATCCTCTTGTTTCACAAGGCCTGTTGTGGAGTTTCGGAGGAATAAGTACTATAACTAAAGCACGAGGGATTCTATTTTTCTGGTTTTTTTGAATTTTTTTCGTCGCCTACTGTCCGTATTTCACTGCAACGTCGGCGTTAGTGAACAGTAAGTAAGTATGAACAGTAACCACGGGTGAATAGCAAGCTCGTGTGAACAGTAGCCTTTGCGAACAGTAAACGCGTGCGGACAGTAACCTTGTGAAATAGTGCCCACTCATGAAACAGTGTTCTTCCTCTAAAAAAAATTTCCCATGAAGAAAAAATATGCAACTTAAAAAAATAATATGTATTTTACACATCATTTCTCTCCCCCTCCCTCCACCCTCACGTCCTTATACAGAGTGTTAGGATTTAGAATTTTCTATACATCATTTCTCGACACCGATGTACCGATGCACAACACCGGCATACCAATACACAGCCGCCTCAATCGTCTCCTAATTCTTTTCGATGATAGTGTTAACAGAGCACAAAAACAGTAGGCCGGAATTGTATATTTGCACGAACAGTAATCCGTGGAAAAAATAAATTCTAGACCGATTATTGCCCATTTTTACAACGCAACAACAATTAAAAGTGCACTACCAAATACCCGAACAATAACCGGACATTTTTTGAATGAACTCAGGACTACTAACCGAAACAATAGACCAAATAAACCGAAACAACAACTCCGAATAACACGGAGCAATAAAACCAGCGAAACGGAATAACACCTGAGTAAACCGAAAACATTAACCCACACGGATCATAAAACTGAAACAATAACCCAAAACAATAACCAGACATTTTCCAAATGAACTCAGGACTACTAACCGAAACAATAGACCAAATAAACCGAAACAACAATTCCGAATAACACGGAGCAATAAAACCAGCGAAACGGAACAACACCTAAATAAACTGAAAACATTAACCCACACGGTTCATAAAACTGAAACAATAACCCAATTTTAAACCAAAACAATACACCCGAATAAACCGAAACAACTAAAAAAAGAAAAAAAAAACACTAAGCATTCACGTGAACAGAAATCTATAAGAAATATATTAAAAAAAAAACTGGAACTCCTCATCCCTAGACCCGAAACAGTAAAACTAGTGAAACGAACCAACACCGGAATAAACTGAAAACATTAGCCCACCCGAATCATAAACCGAAACTGTATCTACTAACAAATACCCAAACAAAAACCGGACATTACCAGAATGAACTCAGGACTACTAACCGAAACAATAGTCCAAATAAACCAAAACAACAACCCCGAATAATCCAGAGCAACAAAACCAGCGAAACGGAACAACACCTGAATAAACCAAAAACATTAACCCACATGAACCATAAAACTGAAACAGTAACCGAATTTTAAAACAAAACAATACACCCGAATAAAGCGAAACAAAAACCGGACATTATCCGAATTAAACTCAGGACTACTAACCGAAACAATAAACCAAATAAACCGAAACAACAACCCGGAGCAATAAAACCAGCGAAAGTACTAATACTAAAGCGGGAAGGATTCCCTTTTTCCGTTTTTTTTGAAAGATTACTACTCATTTTCCGTCGCTGTCCGTGAACAGTACCGTATATGAACAGTACCGTCTGTGAACAGTAATCGCCTACGAACGGTACCATACACGCGCAGTAATCGTCTGTGAACAGTGTCGCGGGTGAACCGCCATCCCCGGATGAGCAGTACTTCTGCTTAATCAGTGCTCCAAATAATCTGATTTTCTCGCCTTACTTCTTTTAGCTTTCACCGAAGAAAAATGCGCACGTTTTCAGTGAACAATAGTGACGAAGAGTACCATACATGAACAGTAATCGTCTGTGAACAGTAACCGCGGGTGAACAGTCATCTCGGATGACCAGTACTTCTGCTTAACCAGTGCTCCAAATAATCTGATTTCCTCCCCTTACTTCTTTTAGTTTTCACCGAAGAAAAAAAACAAATGTTTCTAAAAAAAAACTGAGATTTTTTTACACATCATTTCTCGCCCCTTCCTTCAACCTCGCCTCCTTATATAGAGAGTTAGGATTTTGAATTTTCTATATATCATTTCTCAACACCGGCGTACCGATGCACAACCGCCTTAATCGTCTGCTGATCCTTTCCGATGATAGTGCTGTCAGGACACAAAAACAGTAGGCTGAAACTGTATGTTCGCATGAACAATAATCCATGGGAAAAATAAGTTCTTGACCGATTACTGCCCATTTTTACAACGCAACAACAGTTAAAAGTGCACTAACAAATACCCGAGCAAAAACCGAAACATTATCCGAATAAACTAAAACATTAACCCACACGAACCATAGAACTGAAACAGTAACCGAATTTTAAACTAAAACAACACACCCAAATAAACCGGAACAAAAAAAACACTGTGCATTTACGTGAACAGAAATCCAGAAGAAATAAAAACAATAAATTAGCACTATGCATTCACGTGGACAATAATCCAAAAGAAATAACAAATAAAAATAAAAATATATGTTGTTCTCTTGCTTATTTCGATAAAATACAGACGAAATTTGTCACAGGCGCGGCGTGCGCCGCGCTTCTTCAGCACTAGTTTTTAATAAAAGGGGAAGAAAGTGGACTCAGGGCAGCTTCCTGCTGCTGTAAAACAAATGCAGGAGTTGTGGGCACTGGGCAGGGTCAAAGGTCAGACTTTGCAGGAAGCCTGGAACCGTTCGTACGTGGGAAACACACACAGCGACGTCTCGATCGACCGTGCGGACCGGGTCAGTCTCCAGTTTTCAAATGAGACATGGATGCCGATGCCGGCGCCGGCGGTTGGAACAGTTTTGTTTTCTGCACAGCAGGTGCGGAGCAATCATGCACAACAGACGGACACTGTGGCTCATAAACAACAGCTTAACTGTTTTTTAATTGTTCTTAGTACGTGCCTGTCAGTGCAGAAACTAGATACCAGCAGCATATTCTACAGCGCGGCTGCTTGCTCGCCTCGCCGCCTTGTCCTCTGGCTGACAATGCACACTCCACTCCGGCTTGACGCGAAAACTAGAGACCGAAATCTTCGATCGAGGTCGGTTCGTCCCGGTCGCCTAATCTTATCCGGTTGTTGAGAAATTCAGGGAAAATCGTCCGGTCCAATTTGAACGCGCGCGGTGTGCATTGTCTGAATTGAACATGCATGCTGGCTGGCAGACGGGAGATAAAGTATAAACTGAATGTTTTCATTTCGGCCACAGAATCGTCCGCAACGCCGCTTAATTTCTTCTTCATAGTCGTTGCCGAGAGTGAGACGCTCGTATGCGACACCGGGGCTAGCCATGTGTGTTGGACTAGCCACTGCATGCGGCGGCCGCAGCCTAGCTACTAGCTCACTGCACTGCACGTGTGTGGTCGTTGAACAGTTTTGGTCCTCGGTACAGTTAAGAATTTCCAAAATGATTACTAGCTAGAGGCCGTATCACTAGTATATTGCGGGCTGCCAAGCCAACAAAAGTTAAATAATGCGGAAGGATTAAGAAATGCCCACAAGAAGCTGAAACTTGTCTGCAGCTGGCCTGAGTGTTACGCTTTATTAAGTTTTTTCTTAACACGTTGGTTGATGCTTTCTTGGAAAGTGCATGGACAAAAACATGTTGATGCTTTCTTGGAAAGTGCACGGACAAAAAACATGTTGATGCTTTCTTGGAACGAGGATACAAGTGGTGCTAGAACTGCAACTTGCAGGATCACCAATTGTTGCTATTATATAGTATGTACTCCGGAATAAAAACTGCATTTCTTTTTTGCCGACGCTGCGGTTTCAGGGTGACATGATGTTGGTAAGTTTTTGGAGTTGGTATTTGTCACTGTGTTTGGTAAGATAGAGACAGCAGCAATACATGCATACGTGGTGCTTACTTGTACTATTTATTACGCGCTCGTATAATTAAATGTCAAATTATGCTGGTCGATTCTTCTGAAGATTTTATCCATTACACATTCAAATAGATAGGATTGAATGGAAAAAATTAAAGGGCGAGAGATTTGAATGTGAACTCGCATGTAGAACGCCGTGACCAAACTATCATGACCTATACGTAGAAAAATTCTGGCACGACGCGTGTGCAGTGCACTGAAACATGATCGATTGACTGGCTTTTTCTTACGTGTGCCTAGATCAGTGGTGCCAACTGGGTGTTTGGATGGAAAAAGTCCATTCTGAACCCTGAACTTGTAGAGGTTCGGCGAAACAAACCCTCAAGTCGAAATCCCGGTCGATTGCACCCTAAACTATGCGATCCCGGTCTAAAAAGAACCCTGGATTCGCTTGCCAAACCGGGATTGTTGACGTGACCGGGATTGGGCTGCGCTGCATGGTGCACGCGCGGAAAAGACTAGGCAGCCCAGTGAGGCCCAGAGCGCTCTCCACGTCATGTTTTCCGCGAGGCCCAGCAACCTACAGAGAACGTAAAAAATAAAATAAACTCATCTTAATTATTTGCGAGTAGGAAAATTCGAACTGGGTCGGTTATATTCACGGCCGTACCCATAAACCACCAAGGCAACTTGACTTAGTTGTACACTATGAGGAAGACAGACCTATTTGACCTTCTTTAGTTCACATATAAATGAAAAAGATTGTTAGAAATTCAAAAAAGTTTACGAAAAAAATATAGAAAAAGTTCACGAATTTTGAAGAAATAATAGCGGATTTAGAAAATGTTCAGCGATTTTGAAAACAAGTACACGGATTTTCAAAAGAAAAGTTCACGGATTTTGGAAAACATTGTGAAGTCTGCAGGTTATTTTTTTACGTAGGAAGCACTTCAAATAAAAAAGGAAAAAATAATGGTACATGAGGGTTTCGTACAAATGATGTACTGCTACTTGGCTCGCGTGAACACCACCGTACAAAAGCTGGTTCTCGTTAAGGTAGCAGGACAATTCTTTATACAGTACGGACCGAAAAAAATTAGAGACGCAATTCACCGTTTTTGGTTTTTAACATATGATTAACATTCTTTTTTCGAATACATGTATTTGAAACTTTTTGCCAAAAACGTGTTAACCATTTTTGGGATGGTAAGAAACATTCTTTAAAACTACATGACATTTTTGTACATTGTATGACATTTTTTTACAATATTTAAATATATTTAGAATGTCAAAAACATCAAAATATAAGTGTAACCGAATACACACGCATTGTACTCCTACCAAATATCCGACGGATTGTACGTATACCCAAATACACACGCATTAATATTTGTATCTCTCCCAATATACGTATACACACGCACTAATTTAAGAAAAAAAGGAAAATTAAAAATTAAAAGGAAAAGGAAAGAAAGGAAATAATAAAAGGAAGAAAAGGTGGTCTTCTGTTTGAGCCACCCAGCACGTTATTTTTTTGTTTTTTAACGGAAAAAAAATAAAGCGGGCTGGTCCAACATGCAGCAGTGTAGCGCCCTTTGGAATTTTCGTTTTTTAACGAAAAAAACTAAAGTGGGCCGGCCCATTAGACGAATCCTTGCCACGTCAGCGTTTCTGTGCCTAAAAGTGTTCCAGGGTTTGATTTAGACCGGGATTGCATAGTTCAGGGTGCAATCGACCGGGATTTCGACTTGAGGGTTTGTTTCGCCGAACCTCTACGAGTTCAAGGTTCAGAATGGACTTTTTCCGTGTTTGGATTGATGTCTAACTTTGTCACATCTAATTAATCTTATCACGGAACATGCATGATGCATGCAGACATCCTCTAAAAGAAGCTGCATGTGAATATATACATGCACTTCCATTTTCGATTTATTTCGCTACAGAGGGAAGGACAGAAGTATTAATTATTCGGTTGTCCATGTGTTTTTTCACCAAGAGAAAATTCATTCTCTATTCACGGAAAACAAAGTAACGGACTCCACAAGTTTACACGCATCCATAGCTGGTAGTATACGATCCTGACTCCCTCTCGTTGTCAACTTCCTGGCAAACTGTGTCCAGTTTCTCCCTCTCATCGTGATGTCTGCAATTCGTGTTGAAGCGTTCTACACCTACACCCATATATGCTTATACATTCTTTTATTTAATTTTGGGTACTAGTACGTAGTTTGAAATGGAGTGGATAATGTAGTTTACTAGTATCTGCAGTTTTCCTTCTGTTGTTGGTGAGGAGCTTTCCATTGAGTCGTTGACCTCCACCCATGCTTTGTTAAAAAAAAATAAGAATGTAACGTTGGATGGGATCAATTGGAAAATTGTAAAGCATGTGTCAATTGAACCTACTCCCTCCGTTCAATAATATAAAATGTTATTACATCAAATATGTGAGTATATTGCATATAATAACGTCTTATATTATGGGACGGAGGGAGTATCTGATTATGCCTGACACGATATAAGGCTAGTCACAGTGGGAAGTAACCTAGAACCTTCATAGTGGGTAGTAACATAAGTGTAGTGTCATGTAAGCCTTCATTTGTTAGGTTGTAGATTTTTTTTTCTATTGGGGTGCGTTATGTTACGGTAACATATTATGTTACCACAAACACCGCTCTCCTCATTAACTCCTTGCCACATAAGCATATTTAACTTAGGGTGTGTTATGTTACTAGCTAAATTACTCCCACTATGGCTAGCCTAAACGAGCCGATGTACAGGAAGAATACCTAGCGCCACTAGTAGAAAAAGGCCCATTAGTCCCAGTTCCAGAGGGGCTTTAGTCCCGGTTCTGGAACCGGGACTAAAGGGTCGGGACTAAAGCCCAAAACCTTTAGTCCCGGTTCGCTTACGAACCGGGACCAAAGGGGCTCCACGTGGCTGCTGTGGGGAGCCCAGGCAGGAGGACCTTTAGTCCCGGTTGGTAACACCAACCGGGACTAAAGGAGCTCCACGTGGCCGCTTCGCAGCACTCAGGCAGGAGGACCTTTAGTCTCGGTTGGTAACACCAACCGGGACCAAAAGGCGCTGGGGTTTTTTTTTTTGAAAGGGGGGGTTTAGGGGTTTTGGAGGGTTTAGGGGTTTCATATTGTGTTAGCTAGCTAATAGAGAGAAGTGACCTCTCTTTCTCCGTGCTTGGTCGACGCTAGCTACTACATATAGAGAGAACTCGACGCTAGCTAGTAAGCAAATGAAGGAAACCATTAATTACACAAGATCGTCATGAACATATACTGAGAGAAGTGACCTCTCTTTCTCCGTGCTTGTTCAAACAACAAGTTTTCGTAAATCTATCCGACGCTACTACATATATACAATATAACATCCCTGACATCATCAAGCGCCAAACTCCCATTGAATTTCCGCATGATATTCTCCCTTTTCATGTATGACGTGGTCAAGAAAGAATCCCGCCAATTCCTCTTGAATTGCTCGTATGCGATCATGTGGTAGGAGTTCATCCCGCATCTGCCAGATCTAATTTAAAGAAGGGGGTCAATACATATATATGAATGAAACTCAACACAATTGATGGTAATAAAAAAAATTATGAATATTGTTTACATACTTCAAATTGTTCTTCAGATCTGCCCTGCTCAGAGGTCCTGTGGCGAATGTACTCGCAAACGTAGTATCCACATAAATTATTCCCGGGTTCCTGCACAAGAACTTTACGAGAATAGAGTTCAATCAAACTGATAATCAAGCACGATAATGGTATTGATGAAACTGGAATCAATGAGAGATGCGCGGAACTAGCTAGTACTACTTACTTTGGGGTGTGTAAATCGCAGCTCGTTCTTCAGACCCGGAACCTGTCCGGTGAACTGTTTCCAAACCCTGCCAGGCAAAGAAAATGATTACTTGATATCAAGAAATGAACGAAAGTTGTCGATATGGTCCCGGTATTGATTGAACTTACTTCTGGAGCATTGCAGTCATGTCCGCATAATCCTTGGGATCTTTACGTCTCGAGTCAAAGACAGTTACTACTCCCCCATCAAGCTTAATGGATAGCAGAATATAGTGGAAACTGCGCACGCATAACTCATCAATTACAGTACTTAACCTCGAGTAAGCGAAACCGAATATGCACAAGACAGTAACACTCACTTGAAGTTGTAAGGAAAAATTATTTCCCTTTTGTTTTGATGTCGAAGGAACGCTTTTAGCAAGTTTTCCTCGGTATCTTTAACTCTTTCTTGTACCGCCCATTCATTTACGGTATTTGGGCTAATGAACCCAATGTCATAGATTTGTCTTTTTGGGCATTCGAAGATCTTCAATCTGCATAATATAGTGAGGATAATTATATATACATGAAATGAACGAGTTGAGCTAGAGACTTAATTACAGAAGTAATACTTACAGACAGTAGCAAGTCATGATTTGTTTGTCGAGGGCCTTTTGATTGAATAACTGAAATAACTCCACAAATTCAACAGGCATCAGGTCGACTCCAATGAGGTCGTGCTCATCTTTAATTCTCACCAGCAAACTATCGGACCCATTCTTCCTGCAGGTTTCCAAGTACCACTCATGCAATTTGTACATCATCGTTGTTAGAGGAGGATGATCAGGTTTGACGAGAGGCTTCCCGTGCACGTATTTATATTCTTCTTTTGGTACCTCAGCCATTTCAAAAATTACATCATCCCCCAAGTAATCACCAGGATTGGTACCGAGCACCATCCCCGGATGATTAGCGACGATATCGCTAGACACCTTGAGCGGGGGGCACGATTTCTTCTCCTGTTCGCCGAGCTGGGGAATTGTTTTCCCACTTCTTCGTTTTGCTAACCTTGCATCACTAGAAGTACTTCCCGACCGCCGCGCTTCATCATATGTCTTTTGAATAATGCGGTCATAGTTGGATTGCGGCGGAGGCGGTGGTGGTAGCTTCAGGGCATCGATAGTGCGCTTCACTTTCACCGGATCTATTGTTTCCTTCGGAGGTGGAGTTTTCTTTGCAAAATGGGCCCTCACTTGGGCACGAACTATGTCCTCGTTTTCCTGCTCGGTCCTCTCATATGGTAACTTTTCCAGAGGCTTGAGAGATGGACCGTATCTGAATTGCCTCCCGCCTCTGCTTGTACTGCTAGCCGCCGGAGCGGCGGCGTCTCTGTTCCGTCGTTGCTGACGAGGCTGCGAAGGAGGCGGAGTGCTCCGACGCGCCGGAGGAGCCGGACCGGCGGCGTCTGTCTTCCGCCGTTGCCGACGAGGCGGAGGAGGAGGCGGACTGCTCCGACGCGCCGGAGTAGGCGAAGGAGGAGGCGGAGTGCCCTCACGCGTCGGAGGAGCCGGAGAAGGAGGCGGAGTGCCTTGATCACTCGCCGGAGGAGGAGGAGGAGGAGGCGGAGGCTTCCAGTTTGGAAGCTTGATGTACTCCTTCTGCCATAGACATGTACTCCTCAGAGCACGAACCAGCTGATTCTCCCCTTCACCTGTAGAGTGGTCAAGCTCGAGCTCCTCAAATCCCTGCATTACTTCATCCACCATCACAACAGCATAGCCATGTGGAATCGGAAGGCAGTGAAAAGTTCCGTTGGGTTGAGGAGGTGCAACAGAGCCGACAACCGCCTTGAAAGTGAGGTTCTGGCATTTCGTCATAAGCTCGCAATTTTGAGCCTCCGTGATAGTATCCACGGGGTAGATAGGAGTCGTGAAGTCAGTCTGAATGGGCTCCGTGGAAGCCATGATGCTTCTCCGCTGAGATGGCGGGGTAGCTTCTGGGGTAGCTTCGTGCCGCTGAGATGGTTGGCCGGCAGCTCGCTGGCTCTCAAGTTCTTCCTCTAGCTTTTGTACTCTTGCACTCATCTTCTGCATGTCGCTCAGCTCCGCTTTCCTCTTTCTCTCCCGGCTTCTGTAACCGCCTGCGTCGGGAAACCCAACCTTCCACGGAACGGAGCCTGGTGTGCCTCGTGTTCGTCCAGGGTGCTCAGCATTCCCTAGGGCCTCAGTCAGCTCGTCCTTCTCTCTGTCGGGAATGAACGTCCCTTCCTGCGCTGCGGTGATATACTTCTGAAGCTTCGTGATGGGTATTGCAAGTTGCTCGTCCGTCCAACGGCACTTCCCTATTTCAGGGTCCAAAATTCCCCCAACCCCGAAGAACCAAGTCCTTGAACGGTCTGGCCAGTTCAATGTCTCTGGTTCGACCCCTTTAGCAATCAGGTCATTCTCAGCTTTGTCCCACAACGGCCGGGCTTTGAGGTAGCCACCTCGTGTGATGGTGATACTTCTTCTTTGCAGCATTGTTCTTGTTTGTCTCTGACATTATCTTACTCTTGTCCGATGTCTTGTAGGCCACAAATGCGGGCCAGTGATCTCTTATCTTCTCAAATCGGCCGATGAATTCTGGAGTCTCACCTTTGTCGACAAACTTTGATTTCAACTCCTTCTTCCACCTCCTGAATAGATCTGCCATCTTCTTAAGAGCACACGCCTTGACCAGTGGCTCTATAACTGGCTTATTCGGATCCTCCTCTGGCGGTAGGGTGAAATTTGCCTTCAGCAAGGTCCAAAGATCATCTTTCTGTCTATCGGTGACATAATCACCTTGAGGGGCGTCGTCCTTAGGCTTATTCCATTGCTTGATGCTGATCGGGATGTTGTCCCTAACAATAGCTCCGCACTGAGCAGAAAATGTGTCCTTGGTCCGCTTGGGTTCAATCGGTAGGCCATCGTCCGCGAGTGCTGTGATCGTGAACCTTTCATCCTTGCACAACCTCTTCGTCGGGCCTCGTCTCGTTACCGAAGTTTGGCTCGATCCGGAGGGCTATAAAAGAAGAAAGAAGAGTTAATATATGTACATACCAAAACAATTAATGCATCAATTAGCTAGTCAGCACCTCCGGAGCCATCATGATCATGTCACCGGAGCCATCATGATCATGTCCTTCCTCCTCCATTGTTCCATCGGTGTCGTTGAGAAACGACAAGACAGCATCACCTCCGGCGAGGATTATCTCCCCCAACAACTGTTCTTGTTCCAAGTCTCTTTGATCCATAGTTTCTGCAAATATTACAACATGGCAATTAATATACACACATGAATGTCCGACGTCCGGACCGCCTCTCTCATGAATGTCCGACGTCCGGACCGCCTCTCTCATGAATGTCAAACAAGGGATTCTCTTAACCTTTAAGGGATTTAACAAAATGGCGCCATTCTGAATGTGCAGAAAATGGTCCATATTTTTCCTGATCTCATCTACCCTTCTATATGTCACGTTGTCTAGTGTCAAAGGATTCAAGAAAACCAAGGCTTCATCATTAGCCGGAAGTAACAGGCGCATAATGGTACGAAGCTCTCCGGCGAGCCAAACGCGGCGGCCGGCTCGGGCTTCGGTCGGAAATCGCCCATAGGGCATCATTCGATGCGCGGCCGGGCTCGTTCGAACGGCAAGACGACGGCGCGTCGATTGGCGGTGGTCGGAGCGGCTGAAACGGCCGGAGACGAGCGCTACGACCTCGACGGCGGCGAGCTTCTCGGGTGAGCTACGGGGATGCGGTGGGTGGGGTGGCCTCGACAACGCTCTTTCAGTCCCGGTTTGGGTGGACTCGAGAGTTTCTATGAGCATAAAAAAAAACCTCCCCCCTCATTTTCCCGAGAGAGTTAGGGGACATACTTGCGGACTTCTCCCCCCTCATTTTCCCGAGAGAGCTAGGGGATACTTGCGGACTCCTCCCCCCTCATTTTCCCGAGAGAGTTAGGGGATACTTGCGGACTCCTCCCCCCTCATTTTCCCGAGAGAGTTAGGGGATACTTGCGGACTCCTCCCCCCTCATTTTCCCGAGAGAGTTAGGGGACATACTTGCGGACTCCTCCCCCCTCATTTTCCCGAGAGAGTTAGGGGATACTTGCGGACTCCTCCCCCCTGATTTTCCCCGATTTACGCTCTTTCTTAATATGAACAAAAAAATCATGAACGTTTAGTGAAGTTGCCCCTCCCCGATTTAGGCAAAGTAAAACCCCTTCATGAAGGAACTTCTTTTTAGCCAACTTATTTTCTGCCAACAAAATACATATATCATATATACAAAAACATGGGATACCTTAATTAGTTCAATTTTTTGCCTTGACAAATCATTGAACCTTTTGACAGAAACCTCCCATAAACTCTTTCATAATTTTCTTTAGCATACATCCATGAAAAAAAAACAGGAAGCTACGATATTTTTTTTATATCATATTTATATCATATTTTCTTTAGCATACATATATCATATGATCATTTTCTATATATATATACATCCATCCATCCATCCATCCATACACACACACATATATACATGGACCAAAAATGCTATAAAAAATTATATGAACAAAAAAAAAAGCATACATCATCTATCATCAACATCATCAGCTATCATCAACATCATCATCTAACTATCATATATCATCTATCATCTATATATCATCAAAATCATCAAAATCAACAGGGGACAGGGAGGACAGGAAGGAAAGGGGGCCGGCCGGACCGAACGGGGAGGAGGGCCCGCGTCGTCGGGGCAGGGCAGTGGCGCGGGGCGGCATCGGGGCAGGGCGCGCGTCGGGGAGCGGCGCCGGCGTCGGGGCACGGGGCGGCGCGTCGGGGCAGAGGCGCGCGTCGGGGCAGGGCGCGCGTCGGGGAGCGGCGCCGGCGTCGGGGCACGGGACGGCGCGTCGGGGCAGAGGGCGTCAGGGCAGAGGGCGTCGACGGCGAGCTTGGGCAGCCTGGCGGCGTCGATGTGCTCGGCGTCGTCGGGGCAAGTGCTAGATGAAATCTGAAAAAATCGTAAGTGTTGCTTATATACACAGAGTATTGGTCCCGGTTCGTGGCACCAACCGGGACCAAAGGTCTCTTTTCGTCAGCCCAAAGGGCGGGAAGCAGAGACCTTTGGTCCCGGTTGGTGGCACCAACCGGGACTAAAGGGTGGCATTGGTCCCGGTTGGTGGCACCAACCGGGACTAAAGGGGCGCATTGGTCCCGGTTGGTGCCACCAACCGGGACCAAAGGGTGGTGCTGCCCGGGGCCAAATCTTTAGTCCCACCTCGCTAGCTGAGAGGGCTCGAGAGTGGTTTATAAGCGCTGCTGCGCACACCCTCTCGAGCTCCTCTCAACAGCAGGCTTCCGGGCCTAATCTGTCACTGCCTGTGGGCCTATTGGTTCTTCTGCGGGCCTGAATCCTGGCCCAACAAGCTGGTTGGGTTTCTAGTCGTATTCAGGCCGCTGTGGCCCAGTAGGCAGCATTTTTTTCTACTTTTTTTGTTTTCTTTTTTGCTTTATTTATTTTCTTTTGTTTCTACTTACAATTTTTTAGTGATTCTTTTTGCTTTTAGGTCACAAAAATTATAAACTTTCTGTTAGTGCCATTAGTTTCCAAATTTGAATAGTTTAAATTTGAATTCTTTTAAATTGGTGTGAATCACTAGTTTGTGAATAACTTTACTATAAAAATAGATTTTTGAGTGATTCTTTTTCCTGCTATTTAATATTACTGTGTTTTATCATTATATTCAATTTGGTAATTTTTAGGTTATTTTAAATGTCTGTTTTAACCAAAAACAGATTTTGTTATTTTAGTTCTAAAAAAAATTCTTTATGAAAATTCTTTTTGCTATTAATGTTTTGAACAAAAAATACTTTGATAACTTTATTGCATAAATTTTATATAATTTTAGTGCCATAAATACTAGAGGTTTATAAAATATTTTTAGTTGATTCCTTTTGCTATTAGAGTTTTATAAAAGCTTTTTAGTTGATTCTTTTTGCTATTGAAGAATATTATAGTTTTATTTTAGTTGATCATAACAGAATTTTTTAATTGATTATTTTTAGTTCATTATTTTTGCTATTAGAGTTTCATAAAGGTTTTCTAGTTCATTATTTTTGCTATTAGTTCAGTCTTTGAGCTAAATGACCCTGAAATTGAAAAGCACTTCAATTGAACTCTGAAAAGGTTGAAAGTTGGCATGGTATCATCATTTCACCCACATAACATGTGCTAAAAAGTTGAGAGGGTTACGTCAAAAACTGGATGCACTTCGTGTACAAAACGGACAATCTCTTTCGAAGTATCAGGGTTTCGGACGAAAACTCATCTGTTACAAAGGGATTTCATTTTTTTGAACTTATTTGGACTCCAGACTTTTTGTGTGTTCAAAATGCACCATTCAAAGCCACATCATCAATTTTCAACCCTTTCTGACTTCATTTCCTATTTTTCATGCATTTACTGATTTTTTAAGCTAAATGACCCTGAAATTGAAAAGCACTACAAATGAACTCTGAACAGGTTGAAAGTTGGCATGGTATCATCATTTCACCCACATAGCATGTGCTAAAAAGTTGAGAGGGTTACGGCAAAAACTGGATGCGCTTCGTGTACAAAATGGACAATCTCTTTCGAAGTATCAGGGCTTCGGACGAAAACTCATCTGTTACAAAGGGATTTCATTTTTTTGAACTTATTTGAACTCCAGAGTTTTTGTGTGTTCAAAATGCACCATTCAAAGCCACATCATCAATTTTCAACCCTTTCTGACTTCATTTCCTATTTTTCATGCATTTACTGATTTTTAAGCTAAATGACCCTGAAATTGAAAAGCACTACAAATGAACTCTGAACTTTCATGCATTTACTGATATAGTTGTGGAGAGAAAGTCTTCACTTTTTCTTCGCTTGTGTCCTTTGCTTATTGCGCCGTAACCATGGATAATCTTCATCATTTAACAGGGTGCTTGGGTCAGACTTGACTTTGAAGGGAGGAATTTCATGAAACTTTTCATAATCTTCAGACATGTCTGTCTTGCCCTCCAATCCCACGATGTCTCTTTTTCCTGAAAGAACTATGTGGCGCTTTGGCTCATCGTATGATGTATTCGCTTCCTTATCTTTTCTTTTTCTCGGTTTGGTAGACATGTCCTTCACATAGAAAACCTGCGCCACATCATTGGCTAGGACGAATGGTTCGTCTGTGTACCCAAGATTGTTCAGATCCACTGTTATCATTCCGTACTGTGGGTCTACCTGTACCCCGCCTCCTGACAGATTGACCCATTTGCACTGAAACAAAGGGACCTTGAAATCATGTCCATAGTCAAGTTCCCATATGTCCACTATGTAACCATAATATGTGTCCTTTCCCCTCTTGGTTGCTGCATCAAAGCGGACACCGCTGTTTTGGTTGGTGCTCTTTTGATCTTGGGCGATCGTGTAAAATGTATTCCCATTTATCTCGTACCCTTTGTAAGTCAATACAGTCGAAGATGGTCCCCTGGCCAACGAGTATAGCTCATCAGAAACAGTGTTGTCACCCATGAGACGTGTTTGCAACCAACTGCCGAAAGTCCTGATGTGTTCATATGTAATCCAGTCGTCACACTGCTCCGGGTGTTTGGAGCGCAGAATATTCTTGTGTTCATCGACATACGGGGTCACCAAGGTAGAATTCTGTAGAACTGTGTAGTGTGCTTGAGACCAAGAATGCCCGTCCCAACATATTATTGAGTCCGCTCCTAGCGTGCCTTTTCCAGTCAGTCTCCCCTCATACCGCGATTGAGGGAGACCAATCTTCTTAAGGTCAGGAATGAAGTCAACACAAAACCCAATGACATCCTCTGTTTGATGGCCCATGGAGATGCTTGCTTCTGGCCTAGCACGGTTACGAACATATTTCTTTAAGACTCCCATGAACCTCTCAAAGGGGAACATATTGTGTAAAAATACAGGGCCCTGAACGACAATCTCGTCGACTAGATGAACTAGGACGTGCGTCATGATATTGAAGAAGGACGGTGGGAACACCAGCTCGAAACTAACAAGAAATTGCACCAAATCACTCCTTAACCTTGGCAGGATTTCTGGATCGATCACCTTCTGAGAGATTGCATTGAGGAATGCACATAGCTTCACAATGGCTAATCGAACGTTTTCCGGTAGAAGCCCCCTCAATGCAACCGGAAGCAGTTGCGTCATAATCACGTGGCAGTCATGAGACTTTAGGTTCTGGGACTTTTTCTCTGCCATATTTATTATTCCCTTTATATTCGACGAGAAGCCAGACGGGACCTTCATACTGAGCAGGCATTCAAAGAAGATTTCCTTCTCTTCTTTGGTAAGAGCGTAGCTGGCAGGACCTTCATACTGCTTTGGATGCATGCCGTCTTTTTCATGCACACGTTGCTGTTCCTCCCGTACCTCCGGTGTATCTTTTGTCTTCCCATACACTCCCAAGAAGCCTAGCAGGTTCACACAAAGATTCTTCGTCACGTGCATCACGTCGATTGCAGAGCGGACCTCTAGGTCTTTCCAATAGGGTAGGTCCCAAAATATAGATTTCTTCTTCCACATGGGTGCGCGTCCCGCATCGTCAATCGGAACAGATAGTCCGCCAGGACCCTTTCCAAAGATTACTTGTAAATCATTGACCATATCAAGTATGTGATCACCAGTACGGAGGGCGGGCTTCTTCCGGTGATCTGCCTCACCTTTGAAATGATTTCCTTTCTTTCGACATTGATGGTTGGTCGGAAGAAATCGACGATGCCCCAGGTACACATTCTTCCTGCATTTGTCCAAATATATACTGTCGGTGTCATCTAAACAGTGTGTGGATGTGTGGTATCCCTTGTTTGTCCGTCCTGAAAGGTTACTGAGAGCAGGCCAATCATTGATGGTTACAAACAGCAACGCATGTAGGTCAAATTCCTCCTGTTTGTGCTCATCCCACACACATACACCTTCTCCATTCCACAGCTGTAAAAGTTCTTCAACTAATGGCCTTAGGTACACATCAGTGTCGTTGCCGGGTTGCTTAGGGCCTTGGATAAGCACTGGCATCATAATGAACTTCCGCTTCATGCACAACCAAGGAGGAAGGTTATAGATACATAGAGTCACGGGCCAGGTGCTATGATTGCTGCTCTGCTCCCCAAAAGGATTAATGCCATCTGCACTTAAACCAAACCATACGTTCCTTGCGTCACCTGCAAAGTCCCCCCACCTTCTCTCGATTTTTCTCCACTGCGACCCGTCAGCGGGTGCTCTCAACTTCCCGTCTTTCTTACGGTCTTCTTTGTGCCATCGCATCAACTTGGCATGCTCTTTGTTTCTGAACATGCGTTTCAGCCGTGGTATTATAGGAGCATACCACATCACCTTGGCAGGAACCCTCTTCCTGGGGCGCTCGCCCTCAACATCACCAGGGTCATCTCGTCTGATCTTATACCGCAATGCACCGCATACCGGGCATGCGTTCAAATCCTCGTACTCACCGCGGTAGAGGATGTAGTCATTAGGGCATGCATGTATCTTCTGCACCTCCAATCCTAGAGGGCATAGAACCTTCTTTGCTTCGTACGTACCGCCGGGCAATTCGTTATCCTTTGGAAGCTTCTTCTTCATTATTTTCAGTAGCGAACTAAATCCCTTGTCAGATACACCATTGTCTGCCTTCCATTGCAGCAATTCCAGTGTGGTACCGAGCTTTGTGTTGTCATCTTCGCAATTTGGGTACAACCCTTTTTTGTGATCCTCTAACATGCGATCGAACTTCAACTTCTCCCTTTCACTTTCGCATTCTCTCTGTGCATCAACAATGACCCGGCGAAGATCATCATCGGGCACATCGTCTGGTTCCTCTTGATCTTCCGCTTCCCCCATTGCAGCATCACCGTATTCAGGGGGCGGGTAGTTGTCATCATCCTCTTCTTCTTCGTTGTCTTCCATCATAACCCCTCTTTCTCCGTGCTTGGTCCAAACATTATAGTGTGGCATAAAACCCTTCTCAAGCAGGTGGAAGTGAAGGGTTTTAGAGTTGGAGAAAGCCTTCGTATTCTCACAGACAGTACATGGACAATGCATAAAACCATTCTGCTTGTTTGCCTCAGCCGCTTCGAGAAAATTATGCAGGCCCTTAATATACTCGGAGGTGCGTCGGTCACCGTACATCCATTGCCGGTTCATCTGCGTGCGTTATATAGTTCTCATTATTGAACAACATATAACTCTCTAGAGCATCTAATTAAAACATACAAGTAAGAACTTTTTTCTTTTAGAAAGAAGATAAGAAGAAGAGGCTAACCACGGTGGTGCCGGCGCCGAGATGGGCGCGGGTGATCGATGGCGGTGAGGACGGGGACGGGACAGGACGGACCGCCAAACCTAGAAAAATCTTGAGGAAAATGGAGCTTGGACAAGGAGCTTCGAGAGGAGAAAGCTTAAGTGTGGCTCGGGCATTTCATCGAACAACTCATGTGCATAGGAGGTGAACTAAAAGCTCTCCCACGGCCGGGCAAAAAAACAGAGCGCTCTGCTCGCGGGCAGGGGCTATATATAGGCCAACCATTGGTCCCGGTTTGTGGCTGGAACCGGGACTAAAGGACCCCATTTGGTCCCGGTTCCAGCCACAAACCGGGACCAATGGTTGTGGGCAGGAGCGAGGCGCATTGGTCCCGGTTCGTGTCTGGAACCGGGACCAAAGGGGTCAGACGAACCGGGACCAATGGCCCACGAGGCCCGGCCGGCGCCCTGGCCTCACGAACCGGGACCGATGGCCCCATGGGTCCCGGTTCGTGAGTGAACCGGGACTAATGGGCTTCTCAGGGGTGGACCGAAGCCCTGTTTTGTACTAGTGCGCTACCATCAACCACATGCTCCCATGATACCACAATTTTAAAACTTTAATTTAAATATTTTATAAAATCTGAATTTTCATGTGGATGCTCATGAGATATGTGTCTACAGTCCCTAAATAATTCAGCTCAAAATTCGAATTATGCATTGAGAAACAAAGAAGACAAATCAAGGTGTGAATAGTGTTTTTTTGCTTTTGTCCTTTCGTGACACTATTCTTGATGAATTTGTCTTTTTTATTTCTCCAAGTGTATTTTGAATTTGGAACTGACTTTTTTAGGGGTTGTAGATTCATGTCTTATGAACATCCAAAAAAACCAGATTTTTTTCTGAAACATTTCAATTGAATTTTTAAAGTGTAGCATCATGGGAGCATGTGATGCATGGTACCATTGGATATTCACCCCACGTATACACACATTTGATGAAAGAAACTTGGATACTTGGTTCCCATGCTCACATGAACCCATGTGAACAATAAAATCGGCAAAAAAAAAAAAATCAGCACATTCTGATTTTGTTTTGCAAGAAAAATGGTCAGCCGGTTCTATGTAAGTGCATCTTTTTGTGAAGCAATGACATTTGTGGTGCTCTGAAAAAGAAAAGATGTTCTAATTAAAGAAGCCATTTTTGAAAGTATTTAGGAGTAGTGATTTGTTTTGTCCAGACGACCATGAATGTCAATTCTTCAAAATAATAATAGTAATAATGCAGCTAGAGGACTCGACCATTTTTGTTGCCCAAAAAATCAGTTTTTATTTTTATTCTTTAGGGTTTCACTGTTCATTTCATGTGCATACGCTCGAGAGTATACATGTACTTTCATTGACGGAAAGAGTATGAGTGCCAGTTACTCCTTTTTTTTTTAGTATTTTGATTTGTAAAAAAGTGTCAGATTTTAGTGAGAATAGAACAATACGCTTTGAAAAATTAGTCTGTGTTCTAAAAGAGAAATATTAGCGATTATTTCGCAAAAAAAAGGTAACATTAGCGAGTGCTTTTGCTCGTTTCCTGAAGATCGTTTCGCCGAATTTCTCAAAGGGAGGAGGACATATGGTCCTGTCTGTCGTGTGATTTTGATCGTGGAAACATTAGGTGCATCATTAGGCGCCGAAGGAGGAATAACACTTTCTGCACGAGCCAAGTGCGGTCTAGCTTGTTCTTGTGCCTTCACCGAAGGGCTATGCCATGATGCAGGAGAAGTATCTCATTTCCGAAAGGTGAGCATAATGAACCTCCCATTTTTAGCTTGGGCATGCGTTTATTCTCGGCTCTGTTGATATGTTTTCACAGTCGTCCGTACTGCTAGTTCAGACAAATAATCAGTTCCACACACACACGAAACAAAAAAAAATCAGACAAGAATCTGTGAAAGCAGCTGATGGAGTGAACCGAGTGTTTTACCACTTATGTTGCCGTGGGTTGATAATCTCCGTTGTGTTGTGCCATTAATGACTGGATAGACTCGGCAGGTGACCGGCCTGCTCGAGGACATGTTGGCATCATCCGGTGCACGCACGAACGCAAGTGGCGTTCTGTTACTGCTTCCGTTCCAGCAGATGAAAAGATCGGCAGAAACACTGAACATACGTATCTTTGTGGTATAAAGCAGAGACTGGAAGGTCAGTTCAGAGGGAAGCATGCAGTGGTTCGACAGGGAGAAACACAAGACAACCCAAACCGCAATCCGTAATCTGGAGGCGTGAAGCTCCACGGCACCAAAGGAATTACGGGAGCACCAAAGCTTCCTCTCCCTCCCTTTTTTGTTTACATGTCATGTCATGCGATCCTCGTGTTTCACGAGGCCGGCCAATCTGCAGTTCTCAAATGCGACATGGATGCTGATGCCGGCGGTTGCAACAGTTTTGTGCACAGCAAGTGCGGAGCAATCATGCACCACAGACGGGCACAGTGGCTCATTAACAACAGGTTAACTGTTTCTTAATTGTTCTTAGTTGTACGTGCCTGCCGCCCGCCGCCTGGCCCTCTGGCTGGCATTGCAGACTCCCGCTTGGCGGGAAAACTAGAGATCGAGATCGAAATCTCCAACAGCTGGATCAGGTCAGATCGAAATGGCCTGATCTGATCCGGTTGTTGAGAAAATCAGAGAAAATGCATCAATCATCCTGTCCAATTTGAACGTGGTGTGCATTGTTTGAATTCAACATGGAAAAAACAGGATGCACGCGTGCGTGCGTGCCGGCGGACGGGAGATAAGTCTATCGCTCGGTTGTTGGTAGGTCTCTGAACTTATAGATCTCGGCGCCACAGAATCGTCCTCGACACCGCTTAATTATTTTCTTCTTCTTCTTCATAGTCGCCGGCGAGAGTGAGACGCTCGGGTGCGACACCGGGGACTATCCAGGTGCATGCGGCGGCCGCAGCCTAGCTAGTTGGTTGTACTACTAGTTTACACTGCACGTGTGTAGTAGTTGAACTGTTTTGGTCCTCGGTACAGTTAAGTATTTCCAAAATGAATGATTAGCCAGAGGTCCAAGACCGACCAGCGAACGAGTGTGACTCCGTATCACTACTATATTGTAGTCGAATGTGCCAACAAGAGTTGAATAATGCGAGAGATTAAGAAATGTGCAGAAGAAGCTGAAACTTGTATGCAGCTGGCCTGAGTGTTACGTTTTATTAAGTTTTTCTTAACATGTTGATTGATGCTTTCTTGGAAAGTGTATGGGCAAAAACATGTTGATGCTTTCTTGGAATGAGGATGCAAGTTGTGCGTCGTCCCGTTCCAACATTGTACAAGTGGTGCTAGAAGTGCAACTTGCTGGATCACCAACTTGTTGCTATATACACCCCGCAAAAAAAAAAAACTTGTTGCTATATACTCCGGAATCAAAACCGCATTTCTTTCTTGCCGACAAACAATGTGATTTCAGGCGAAATGGTGTTGGTACAATTCGCAAAATAAAAATAAAAAATGATGTTGGTACTCGTGGTAAGAGGATCAGTTTTCGTGGGACGCTCTCCAACTCACGGGGCGACTCCCCGCCGCCACCACAACGAACGTCCTCCCCGCGTTCCTCCCAGTCGCCGCTGGCACCGGCGGCCGCCTGGCCAGCCCACGGTGGTGGCGGGGCGCCCCTTCCTCCTCCTGCTCCCCTCTTTGCTTGATCCTGTGCCGCCTCTTGCCCCCCTAGGCGAGAGCGCACTCATGCTTGTCACGGTTCGCCTTGGATCTGGCGACTCGGCCGCTCATGGCGGCGCTCCAGCGGATCAGCCGCTTCCTGTTGGTGTCGTGGTGGTGCCAGTGCCTCCTTGGCTGCTGGCCTTCGGTCCCAGCGGGCTCCCGCCGGTGTGCGTCGGGCTAGGTCAGGGGCCCTGCCCCTCATGGTTTGGCCGCAGCCAGTCCGTCCGTCGGATCCGACGGCGGTCCGGTCCTGCTTGCTTCTGGCATCCGGATTGGACCGGGATCCATCCGCTGCGGCTAGATCTTCGTTGTGAAGGGTGCCGTGTAGGACGTTGTTGGGGCTACTAGCATGAACTTGCGACGTTGCGGGATGCAGCCGAAAGGCATCTCATGGGTTTTGGTGGCTCTAACTCTGGCTTGCTTGCTTTCAACGATGAGATGCAATCTACGAACGGCAACTTGACACAAAGGGTATGGTTGTGCAGTGGCAACAGTGGGATTTCTAGCCCAACGTTGCGCTCAGATTGTGGAAAAGTGGTAACGTCAACACATGATTGACTCTGAGTTGAAGGTGCTTCTCGAGTACCCGGTCTCGAGCTCTGGGATGAAAACCCTTGGCCTGACCCGAGTTGATTATACCTGGCAATGATGTTGTTTTGGTGTCATTTTCTTGTTGAAGGCATTGATCGGATATGCTCGGACCTGTTCTTTAGATGAAAACCTAGATGCTAACCTTTGGTAATTGGATCCGCTGACGAAGGCACTTGAGGGTCGTTCCTTTCTGAAGACGTTGTTGTTGAAGAACCCCATTGTCCTAGTGATGTTAAGAGATGCTTGGTGCGGATATGCCGTTGTTTTAGTTAGTCAATCGTTGTTGATCGCTTCGGGGTCATTTTCTTTTTCCTCACTTAGGCGTAGCTTTGGTATTGTACAACTTTGCTATTTGTCAGTGTGTTTTTTCTGTGTGCGTTGATGTTGGGTATGCGCATCTTAACTATGTAGAGGTCGGGTGTGTGCTCGTTTTGTTTGTATCCCGTTGATGCTTCATTTTGAGTTAATAAAATTCATCCTTTGTCGAAAAGAGGATCAGTTTTGTCCTGTCAATTTTGGAGTTGGTAATTTGTCTCTATGTTTGGTAAGATAAA
The DNA here is from genome assembly GCA_039707655.1 of Elymus sibiricus. Lineage (NCBI taxonomy): Eukaryota > Viridiplantae > Streptophyta > Magnoliopsida > Poales > Poaceae > Elymus > Elymus sibiricus. The sequence goes on from CM077676.1 coordinate 65,111,319, forward strand.
CAGCAGCAATACATACACACGTGGTGCCTACTTGGACAAGTTATTACGTGCCCATATAATTAAATGTCAAATTATGCTGGTCGTTTCTTCTGATTTTATCCATTACACTTTCAAATGGATAGGATTGAACGGAAAAAATTAAAGCGCAAGAGATTTGAATGTGAACTCGCATGTAGAATACCGTGACGAAACTAACATGACCTAAGCGTAGAAAAATTCTATCACGACGCGTCTGCAGTGCACTGAAGCATGACAGATTGACCGGCTGTTTCTCACGTGTTCCTAGATTAGTGGTGCCGCCACATCTAATTAAACTTATCACGGAACATGCATGATGCATGCACACATTCTCTAACGCTGTGTTTGGATGTGGAGATTGAGGGGTGAAATTCGGTATTGGCATTTGCCACTCCCGAATGCCAGCGTTTGGGTGGTAGTAGATATTGGACCGTGGCATTGGACCGTGATATTGGACGCAGCCCGGGAACGCTTCGCGCGCTACTCCCGAATTCTTTGCTCGGGCGCTCGGTTTTGGGATGATTTTGTCCGAGTGCTCCACCCCCATACCCCTTCGACCGCCCCAGAAACGAAAGGCTCGCGCGGGACGAGGGGAGAAGCGGCGGCACGCGGCGGCGCAGGTGAGCCCCGGCCTCGCCCCTCCTCCCCCTCCTTTCCTTCTCCGGCCAGCGCCGGCCTTCCCCTGTCCACATCTTCCCCATAGCACCCCCAGCACCAGCCCCCAGCAGCCATGCGGCCCGCCCCCATCTCCCCGGTCGGCCTGCATCTCCGGCCATCCGCCGGTCTCCTTTCTCTCCGCCTCTGCCCCATCCCGCCAATCCTCTTCCTCCATGCCTCTGTGAACCCATCCCTCTCACCGGATGCATCTCTCACCGAGATCCCCTGCCTTCTCCACACCCGATTCGGCCCCTACCCCATCGCCTGTCACCTCCTCTGTAGCCACCGTCTCTCCCCATCTATCCCTCTGTCTCATCAAATGATTCAGATCTGATGGCCTCCCCTCCATATCCCGACCATGAGAGCTGTGAATATTAGCGATATTGTAAATACATCAGTGCAAGCTCTGAACTTTGATGCATATTCAGATGTTAACAAATTGTCTATCTTAAATTTGCAGATTCTTTAGCTGAGGCAGATTCAAGGTTTGTTCATCCATAATTTGTGCTATCCTGTCATATGTGATGTTTGTTTGCTGGTAGAATAAGCAAATAAATTTGCCTTGCCATAAGTTGTGCTATCCTGTCATATTTGATGTTTGCCTGCTATCCTTTCATATGTGATGTTTGCTTGCTATCCTCAAATGGTTCAGATCTGGTGTACCAAGTCAAATATGGCTGGTTTTATTAGTCTCTGTGATAGAATGATGCATAATTTTTGTGCGATGGAATGATACATAATTTTAGAATGCTTGCTGCACCATGTCTTGGGTTATACTTGTGTGACTGAATAATACATTATTTTGGAATGCTTGCTGCACCATGGATTTGCATATTTACTTGTGTGATTGAATGAGGCATGCATGGCTAATTTCTGAAATGTAATGTAGCTGCACCATGTCTGACTTGGACTTGGTTGCTTACATAAACGAGGAGAACAAAAGAAGAAAGAGAAGACGGATAGTTTTGACCAAACTGTACTTTGAATCATTTCTTCTTGGGATAGCATATCTTACTACACAGAGGGCACCAATTGATTTAGGGAGATTTAGTGATGATGAGGAAAAAAACATTCATCGAAAGTATTTGCTAAAAGGAATGTATGATGGGGCAGAAGTAACATGCTATGATCAGCTGCGTTTAACTAAAAGAAACTTACATGACTTATGCACCATGTTGTGTGAGAGGGCTGGTCTTCGTGATAGTGTCTATGTTTCCGTGGAAGAAAAGGTGGCAATGTTCTTGTTGGTAGTTGGCCATGGTATCAAAATGAGGATTCTGCGTGGCACTTACAAGCGCTCCTTATGGACTATTAGCACACACTTTGACGATGTATTAACAGCGATTCTATCTCTAACCGGGGAGTTCATTAAGCTTCCCGATCCTTCTACTCGGCCACCTGATGATTAGAAATGAAAGTGGTTTGGCAATGCACTTGGAGCGCTAGATGGGTGTCATGTTGATGTTTGTGTGCCCGTGTGTGACCAAGGGAGATATAGGAACAGGAAGCAAGCTATCACCACTAACATGCTTGGTGTGGTTGATTGGAATATGAAATTTATGTATGTCTTGCCTGGCTGGGGGGGTTCAGCTTCTGACTCAAGAGTATTGCGTGATGCAATGAGGTTGAGCCGCCAAGATGCATTTGTCGTACCACATGGTATGACACTTTCTCTTGGTAATTCATTTCTCCTCTGTAATTGTTAGCTAACTCACTTGCTTGACACACTAGGGAAATATTATTTAGTTGATGCTGGTTACACCAACGGTCCGGGATTTCTTACTCCATTCAGATCAACTCGGTATCACTTAAAAGGGTGGGTATCAAGTCAACAACGGCCTCAAACTCCCAAAGAGCTGTATAACCTGCGTCATTCTCGTGCTAGAAATGTAGTCGAGAGAACATTTGGGTTATGGAAGAAAAAGTGGGCTTTCCTACGTTGTCAATCTTTCTTTGACATAAAGGACCAGGTATGATGTGTCCATATGGTGCTGGATAAGATGCAAACTAAATGGAAAATGCTTACGATGAACAAATATTATTGCAGGTTCGAATTATTAATGCTTGTTGTGTGTTACACAACTTTGCAAGGGATAGGCAGCATGTGATGGATGATTTGTTGCTGGAGGAAATGGATAATGAAATAGCCTCTTCCGAAGATGATCCTCTAGATGATGCTAACTTAATTAGGAGTGTTCAAGTCAGCACTTCGTGGACCAACTTTAGAGAGCAGCTAGCTAATGACATGTTTGATGAGTACCTCGTGAGACATGCTGAACTAGAGTTGGAGTAGGATGTGTGGGTCAACTTGATAATGGTGTTCTCTTTTGTGATAGCTAGTTGATATGACTTTGCTAGGATGTGTGGATCAGCACTACATGGACTTTGCTTGTGTGATAGCATAGCTTGCTAATGGTGCCTTTTGGGTATTTTGTACATGCCTCATATTAAGAAATTAATATATATATATATGTGTGTGATATTACCTTACTGTCTTTGTGTTTCAATTTACATGCATCTTATGTTGTCTTTGTGTTTGGATATTATGTGCATGCATTTTCTTGTAGGACCATGGCTGAAGGAGGTGGAAAAAAAATTGGTAGAAATTACCTCACATGGACAGATGAAATGGACATTGCACTACTGGAGGTCCTTGTTGAGCATCACAACAATGGCGATCATGCCCAGAATGGATGGAAGTCCCATGTCTATAGTGCTGTTATAGCAAATGTACGTGAGAAGTGCAATGTGACCATCATGAAGGATAACATCACTTCAAGGTGCAAAACCTTAGAAAATCACTATGAGGTCATTAGCAAGATGCTTTCTCAAAGTGGATTTGGATGGGATTGGACCAATAACAAGCTCTCAATTGATAGTGAAGATGTGTGGACTAAGTATGTGGCGGTAAGAAATTTATCAATTCCACATTTTGATTGCATTGTACATATGTAAGATATGCATTTGTTTGAAAATTTCTACGTGTGCGTGTGTGTGCAGGCTAATAAGAAAGTAGCTTTTTACAAGAACAAGGTCATTAAGAATTGGGATGCTATCACCACCATCTACTCAAAAGATCACGCCAATGGTGAAGGTGCCGTCACAGGTGCTGAAAGTCTTGTACCACCAGATGCAGAACCAACCGAAGCCTCTCTTGAACCTCCCCCAAAAAAGCAGCGAACCGGTGATGCTATCCTCTGCCTACTTGGGGATATGAAAGGGTCATTCCATGATGCTTTGAAGTCACTTGAGCCTTTACCTATGCCCCAGGTTACACCTCCTGCTGAAATTCTTTCAACACTTGAAATGATCCCTGATTTGGCTTGTGGCGACATATTGCGATCTTATGGAAAGCTGATCCTTAGTGAACGTTTGTTCCAAGCTCTTATGGAGCTTCCAATGGAGTTCAGGAAGGAATGGCTGTTGATGTTGAATGAAAAGAATGGCTCTTGATGGATACTGTGTATGCATGTTGGTACTGGTAATCTGATTTGGTGTGTCTCAGACTTCTAAACTTGATGTCCTTAAACTTGTAATGCGTCCTCTTTTGTGTGAGACTTCTATAATTTGTTGTTGCCATCCTTATGAGACTTATTCATGTTATATTATTGTCAAGATGATCTTATATGCTGCTGTTACGTACATCTATTCCTATTTTTCATGTTTTTTGGGTACTTGATGTTGTTGCCAAGTTCACCATAATATGCTATTGTTTGCTACTGTTACATACAAGCTATTTTTCATATATTTTTTGACAGTAGATGTTGTCAAGTTCATCATAATATAGTGCTGATGTACAACTTTCAGCTATCTTCATGTTTTTTGGACAAGATGTTACCTGTACCATTTTTTTAGATTTTTTGCATGCAAATTTTTTTGGTAATACATAATCTTTCAAATATATGCATGTGTTGTTCAAATTCCATTTCTAAATCTATACAGAAAATTGTGTTCACAAATTTTTAAATGTCGAATTCCACACTTTGTGCATCCAAACATGATTTGGCATTGTTCCTCCCTATGAATTCCAGGAGCCCAATACATGAACATCCAAACACTATGTGTGGCATTGAAGCTCAATATCAATGTCTTGGGATATTTGGCATTGGAGCCAATTCAATACCAAGGTCCTCAATGCCTACATCCAAACAGAGTGTAAATGTTACCATACGACTGACTCCCTCTCGTTGTCAACTTCCTGGCGAACTGTGTCCAGTTTCTTCCTCTCCTCGTGATGTCTGCAATTCGTGTTGAACCGTTCTACACCTACACCCATATATGATTACACCTACCTTTATTTTATTTCGGGTACTACGTAGTTTGAAACGGAGTGGATAATGTAGTTTACTAGTATCTGCAGTTTTCCTCCTGTAGTTGGTGAGGAGCTTTCCATTGAGTCGCTGACCTCCACCCATGAGCTGATAAAAATAAATAAATAAGAATGTGACGTTGGCTGGGATCAACTAAAATTCTAAAGCATGGGTCAATTAAATCTATCTGATTATGCCTGACATGATATAAACGAGCCAATATACATGTATACATGGAGAATATCTTGTGCTAACATCCATCACATGCTCCCCTCAAAAAAATAAAAATCACATATGCGCCCATGGTACCACATTTTAATTAATTTAAATGTTTTAAAAAATCTGATTTTTTTGGTGGAAGCCCATGAGATATGTGTCTACAACCCCTAAAATATTCAGCTCCAAATTCGAATTATGCATCGCGAAACAAAAAGGCAAATTAGGGTGTGAACAATGTTGTTGTTTTGCTCTTGTCCTTTTGTGACACTATTTCATGATGACTTTTCCTTTTTTGTTTCTCCTTGTGTATTTTGAATTTGGATTTGACTTCTTTTTAGAGGTTGTAGATTCATGTGTTATGAACATCCACAAACAATTCATATATTTTGTTTAGCTTAAAAAAAGTCATATCCTTTTGAAACATTTCAATTGAACTTCTAAAATGTGGTATAATGCGAGCATGTGATGAATTGTAGCACTGGATATTCAACCCACAGATACACACGCAGATGAAAAAAACTTGGATTTTTGCCTCCCATGCTCACATGAACCCATGTGAACAATAAAATCGGCAAAAAAAGTTCAACATATTCATTTTTTTTCTTTTTGCGGGGTATATTCTGACTTTTTTGCCCACAAACATGGTCAAGCGGTTCTATGTAAGTGCAATTTTCGTGAAGCAATGACATTTGTGGTGCTCTGAGAAAAATGATGCTCTAAAGAAGCCATTTTAAAAGTACTTTGGGGTAATGATTTGTTTTGTCCAGACGACCACGAATGTTAATTCTTCACGAAAGAAATTAGTGCAACTAGAGCACTCAACCTTGTTTGTTGCCCAAAACATCAGTTTTAATTTTAATATTTTAGGATTTCATTGCTCACCTCATGTGCATACATGCTCGAGAATAGACATGCACTTCCGTTGACGAAAAGAGAATGAGATTGCTCTTAATGGCTCGCACCATCATGAGGTGGTGGGCTAACCAGTTAAGGTTTGAACCTCACTCCTAATCTATTAATATTGTCCCTAGTTCCTGTTGAAACCACGGACCAAGTCATTTTTTTAGAACGAGAGTGCCGATTACTCCTTTCCTTTGGTATTTCGATCTTTACAAAATGTCAGAGTTTACTTTATTAAAGATAGAATAATACTACTTGATATATTAGTAAGAGTAAGTACTAGGACAATGCCCATGCGTTGCAACAGGATATAAATATTTTAGTATGTTAGCTTGTGATTTACCTGCACATATTAATGCGATTGTGTAAGTAAATGTTTATCAAATGCTGCCCATGATTTACTTTATAGTTCGATGAGAAGTGTGGTAAGTAAATTAAAAGTGAAATTGTTTCATAGGGTAAATAATTAAGGTGACTGATTATCACACGGGGAAGGTTGAACGAAGGGATGATGGGAAGAAAAGTGAAACATATAACCTTACATTCTTTTTAGGTAGTAGAGATTCTGAAAAGTGAAATATTAGCAATGAAAGATCGTGGATGTCGCCTAGAGGGGGGGTGAATAGGCGCTTTAAAATAATTACGGTTTAGGCTTGAACAAATGCGGAATAAAACTAGCTTTAATTTGTCAAGCACAAAACCTAAATCGACTAGGCTCACCTATGTGCACCAACAACTTATGCTAAGCAAGATAAACAACTAAGTGATAGCAAGATATATAGCAAGAAACAATATGGCTATCACAAAGTAAAGTGCATAAGTAAAGGGCTCGGGTAAGAGATAACCGAGGCACGCGGAGACGACGATGTATCCCAAAGTTCACACCCTTGCGGATGCTAATCTCCGTTTGGAGCGGTGTGGAGGCACAATGCTCCCCAAGAAGCCACTAGGGCCACCGTAATCTCCTCACGCCCTCGCACAATGCAAGATACCGTGATTCCACTAAGGGGCCCTTGAGGGCGGTCACCGAACCCGTACAAATGGCAACCCTTGGGGGCGGTCACCGAACCCGTACACTTTGGAAACCCTTGGGGGCGGTCACCGGTACCCGTCAAATTGCTCGGGATGATCTCCACAACCTAATTGGAGACCCCGAAGCTTGCCCGGAGCTTTACACCACAATGATTGAGCTCCGAAGCACCACCAACCGTCTAGGGCGCCCAAGCACCCAAGAGGAACAAGCTCTAGGGTACCAAGCACCCAAGAGTAATAAGCTTCTCAACTTTTCACCACCACGTATCACCGTGGAGAACTCAAACCGATGCAACTAATGCAATGGCAAGGGCACACGGAGTGCCCAAGTCCCTCACTCTCAAATCCCACCAAAGCAACGAAAGCTATGGAGGAATATGAGAGGAAGAACAAGAAGGAGAACACCAAGAACTCCAAGATCTAGATCCAAGGGGTTCCCCTCACATAGAGGAGAAAGTGATTGGTGGAAACGTAGATCTAAATCTCCTCTCTCTTTTCTCTCAAGAACTAGCAAGAATCATTGGAGGGATTGAGAGATAGCAAGCTCGAAGAAGGTTAACAATGGGGGAAGAACACGAGCTCAAAAGATGGATAACCTTTGGGGAAGAAGACCCCCTTTTATAGGAGCCCTCGAATCCAACCGTTATCTGCCCTGTGCCCGCAGCCAAGCGGTACTACCGCATAAGCGGTACTACCGTGGGCACCAGCGGTACTACCGCTTGCATGCCACTGAATATCCACAGAAAACAGAGGATACAAATAAAACCAGAACTGCCATAACTTCTGCAAATGAGCTCCGAATTGAGCAAACTCAAGGTTGTTGGGTAGATGACGACAAATACTATCCAACAGCGAAGTGGCAGTAGAGATATGCCTAAGATATAGAGATGTGAAACCTCTATGAATGAAGAACCGGCATAAACTCCAACATCGAAAACATCATAGAAGATGCATATATGAACTCCGTTTTTGATGAACTCGAGCTTGTCATGAAGATGACCATAAGCTCAAAAACTCACAAAAAGAAACACCAAACAAGAACCAAGAAAGATGATGCAAGGATGCAATGGTTTGAGCTCTCTACGAACGATACGATCAAGCTACTAACTTGAGAGCCCCCTTGATAGTATGGCAATCGATCCTATAACCCGGTCTCCCAACTACCACCATGAGACCGGTAAAATAGAAAGCCTATCAAGGGCAAACATTTGCCTTGCACATAGTCCACTTGAGCTAGATGATGACGATCTTGACTTCCTCAAGTTGGACCACCTTTCTTGATTGCGTTGGCTCGATGAAGACTAGTTGATTGCTCCCCCATACTCCACTATGGGTGAGCCACTCTTTGGCACATCTTCACAAGTCCATTGTCACCACAATGGACAACAAGTTTCAAGCATGATCTCTTCGTGATGCTCCACTTGAACTTGCACACCGCAATCTTGATGACGATCACCACTTGATGTCATCCTCCATGGGTCGAATGAGATCTTTCTCTTGACGCAAGCCCATGGAAACATACCCAACCCCACATAGAACTCTCACGTAGACAATGGGTTAGTACACAAACCGTAATGGACAATGCTTACCATACCATGGGATCACTTGATCCCACCCGGTACATCTTCTACGCTTTGTGTGTTGATCAACTTGAATCACTCTTTGTACTTAGTCTTGATCAACCTTGAATCTTTCCAACTCTCTTCATTAGGATGATGTCTTAAAGGTAAACATGAATGTTCACACAATCTTCTTCTTCAAGACATGCTTGCAATATGCTCAACTCTCACATGACCAATCTTTGGATAAATCCTTGAATAGCACCTTGGTCATCACATAATCTCCTTGAAACCAACAAATGGACTTCAAGAAATGCCTATGGACAAACCCTTCAATATAACTCATGGCAACCATTAGTCCATAGAGATTGTCATCAATTACCAAAACCAAACATGGAGGCAGTGCATGTTCTTTCAAGCAATTATTCCGCCAAAAAAGGAACCATTAGCGAATAAGTTTTGTAAGGGAAGGTTGCAACTTTTGTTGTTTTGAGAACGGGAATGTAGGAACTTTTATTTTTGAAGCAAGGGAAGGTAGCAAACTAGTAGCAAGCAGGAAAGCGGGGAAGTGTTTTTTTAGGGTAAGCTGGGAAGGTTGTGACTAAACGAGGAGTGGGCTGGGAAGTGTTTACTCGGGGGTTTTCGATTTATTCTTTTTTTTTGTTTTCCTTTTTTCAAATGCATGCACTTTTTTCAAATCATAAATCTTTTTTCAAATTTGTGAACCTTTTACTCAAAACCCTTGCACTTTTTCAAATCCATGAATTTTTTCAAATGCATGCTTTTTTCAAATTCATGAACTTTTTCCAGTTTTACGAACTTTATTTCAAAACCCGCAACTTTTTTCAAAATTGATGAATTTTTTTCAAATCCGTGATTTTTTAAAAAAAATCCACAAACTTTTTTAAAATTTGTGAACTTTTACAAAAAGAAACTGAAAAAAATCAAATTCATGAACTCTTTTGCAATTCTATGAACTTTTTTCAAATCCACAGTTTTATTTATTCAAATATCATGTTTTTATCTTCTTGAATTTTTCAGATTCATTTGTTTACACAAGTCAAACGGGCAACCGTTGACCCGATCGCCAGGTAACTCTCTCGAGCCGAGCTAACGAAGAAGGCCACGTACTCACTCATCGATCGAGAGCGAACAAACATACCTTTTTGAAAAGGTCTCGAACGAACGAATCAACTGCGATCCGAGCAACCTCCCATCGCCTTGTTGGGCCCGACCTAAGTCAGGGAACGCGTGAGCGCCAGGTTGGACAAGCGGCACTATACGCGCTGTATAGGAGCTCTTGTCCCTTCCTAGGTAGGAAGAGAATTTGCAGAAGAATCGTCACAGATGCCCAGGCGACAGCCACCAATAGGTTCGACCCAGAACAAGTTGGCAAGGGTAGTAAAAGGTGCCTCTCCATGCTTAGGGATCAACGCGATAACTGGGAAAGGAAAAGCGTGACAGATATCGCTAATACTTAAAAGAAAACTACAAGAACACTGGTTAGATGGTACCCCTTGCAAATGCCACTCTCATCTTTTTTGGACGTGACAAATGGCGCTTATATATATCCCAATTGTCGCTACCCGGGAGTTTTACCTTTTTTCGTTGATTCATTTTTTCGAAATGTTTTATCTCGTGAACCATTCAAATCACGAACCGTTTTCACTGTTGGTTTTCTCACTTCGAGATCTTCAAAATTAGATCCCATGTTAATAGATTTTGACGATCCTTTTTCGCCAAAATCAAGGAAAACCAAAAAAAAAAACAGAGAAAAACGTAAACAAAAATTGGAACCCGAAAGCACACTATGTTTTTCGCTTTTCGGAAATCACAATTGTGCTTCTCGAAAGCACAACACAAGTTCTGTTTTCCCTTTTTGGAAAGCACAATTGTGCTTCTCGTGGAAACACATGTCATATTTTTCCCTTTTCGAGAAGCACAACTGTCTTTCTCGTGAAAGCACATGTTATACTTCTTGCGGAAGCACACCTGCGCTTTTCCCATTTCGAGAAGCACATCTGTGTTTTTCCCTTTTCGGGAAGCACATCCGTGCTTCTCGCAGATGCACATGTTGTGCTTCTTAAGAAAAAGCACAACTTTAAAAAAATACCGGTGAAACCTAGAGAAAACCAAGAAAAAGCCAGACAAAACACGAAAACACGTGCAGAAAAAAAATCCCAAAGGAGCGGCCAATGCGCGACATGTGGCTCCGGCAGGGCGACCAAGTGGTGCACTCATAGCCCACCAAACGTGACCTCTAGATTTCTCCCAGAGAGGGTACGCTCTGATTAATTGGTCCCCTAATACTATATATCTCCATTATCCGGTGAGTCCCACTAAGTGCTCGTCTCTGGCATTTTTAAGCGGCCCATGGCCCAAATAGCATGATAGGTTAGGCGCTTCGGAACATTGTGGAAGATTTTGGTCAGTTTTTTCTGTTTCAGTTTTGCTATGTTTTCTTCATTGGTTTATCGGTTATCTTTCGGGTTTTCTCTTTTCTCTTTTATATTTCTATCATGATTATGTGTATTTTATTTTTATGAATACATGCACACTTTTTTAGAACACACTGGACATTTTTTTAATACACATTCAACATTTTTTATATACAATTGAACATTTTTCAAATACATATTGATTTTTTTAAAATTTCTATTAAAAAATTGAATACCTGATGAACATTTTCCAAATGCACATTGAACTTTTTTTTAAATATGTGGTGAACAGTTTTTAAATACACGATGTTTACTGAAGTCACGAACCTATTTAGAAAGTCATGATTTGTTTAAATATGTGAAAATTGCTCTAAATAGTATGAATGTTTTTTGAATTACAAGTTGATCATTGTTTTCAGAAAAATCATAAATAATTTTGTAAATGTGTGAAAATTGTTCTAAATGGCATGATTTCTTTTTTTCGAGTGGTACGCACATTTTTTAAACATACGTTGGACATTTTTATTAAAACATCATGAACATTTTTAAATGCGTGAACATTGTTCTAAATCTTCTCAACATTTTCTGAATCTTACAAACAATTGTTGATAAGTAGCGAACAATTTTGATTACATCGCATCAATTTTCTTTAAAAATAATATGAGCAGGATTACATCACAAACTAAAGCAAAAGTTTACATATTTTTGAAAGCTAGCAAAACTGTATGTTTTCCCTTAAAAATATTATATGTTTTCCTAAAATACAAACAAAATTGTCCATAGGTACCTAGAGACAGAACTAACGACCATATTTCCCAAATAGTATGGAACAAATTTTTTTAAATGTGTGAAATTCTTACATGTCACGAATTTTTTTTGGCTGGTACAAACATTTTTTTTCAAATTGCGCAAGCAATTGTTTTTTTACTGGATGGGTATTTTAAATCCGTGATGAACACTTTTAGAAATTTAGGTAAACTAATTATTTTCATATACATATTTGAACACATTTTTGGAATATTAACGAAATTTGCAACGGACAAATAAAAAACTTATGCCTAGCGGTCAAGAGAAAGAAAAAAAACACTTTAAAAAGTAGTGTGGAGCTCGTGACGAAGTTGTCGCTCTATTGGGCTAGGCCCACTACCCATCGCGCAAACGGACGGCCATTCCCAGGCGACGAGCTAATGTAAAAATGTCACGAAGAATAAAGAGCACGCGAAGGACTCGAACCCCCCGAAGTCATCGTTGGATAAGAGCGCTGCCAGCCACTGGTGCTAGCGACTAAGTTTAGCTAAAATGCAGCTTCAAAATTAAAGTACTACGTAGGGCGGCAAATTCCTTTTTTTTGTAAGAATTCAATGTTTCTGGAAAAATATGAACAAATTTCCAAATTCAAAGAAACATTTAAACCTGTATATTTTTGAAAACATTAACTGAATTCCAAACATGTAATGAATTTTTTTTCTATATGATGACCAATTTTAAATATACACTGAACATTTTTTTAATATACACTGTTTTTTTATTACACATTGAATATTCTTGTCATATACGCTGAACAATATGTCAATACATTTTCAATTTTTTTGTAATATACACTGAATTGTTTTAAAATACACATTGGATATTTTTGTGATATACGCTGAACAATATTTATATACATATTTAACATTTTTGTGATATATGTTGAACAAAATTTGAATTGAGAACAAATTTTAATAAAGGTGAAGAAATTTTTAAAAACGTGAACAATTATTGAAAACATGAACAAATGTTCTTAAGAAATTGAAAATTTTATGAAACGTGAATTGTTTTGAAAACTGTGAACATATTTTGAAAAGAATAACTTGTTTTGGAATTCCGAACAATATTTGAAAACAGAAAAAAGAAAAAAAAGAAAAAAAGAAAAAGGAAGCAGAAAAAAAAAGAAATAGAAAAAACAGAGACACCTAAGTGGGCCGGGTCAACTGGGAGCACATTCAGCGAGGCCACGACGTTTTGACGCTCACAAGCGTCAAATAGGATCCGCAAGCGAGACATAGGCTCTCTGGAGGAAAACTATAAGCTCCCGAAGGTGTTGGGCCTCAGTTTTTTGGGTAATGGATGTGCCCTTTAGTCCATGATTTTGTTTAATTTTTCAGGAAAAATATATATTTTTATTATCTAAAGGGAAAAGCTATTTTCCGAACGTTCTGACTTTTGCGTCAGATCCAAACGATGTCAGAGTCGTCAGATATCGATCGGACGTCCCGAGTGGATTCCATCGTTGAGTAACACAGCTCCTCGTCCACAAAAATAAATGTACCCCGTAGGATTCGAACCGTGACCTGTTCGCTGGACGGCGAGGTTAATAACCACCCCGACAACGCTTCATTGGTGTCTCTTTTAAATCAAGTGTATTATTTGCCCTTCGATCTATACTAAATGCGAGTGAAAAAGGAAAGAAAAAAAAGCAGCTAGTGGGATTTGATCCTACTAGATGACGTTGCATGATCTCGACCAGCCTGACTAATCTCTCTTATGACTAGGTATACGTACTTCTTGTACATCATTTTAAATACGAACTTGGAAAAAAGAACCCACCAGCCTAGGTTTTCTACTGATCCATCTGGCTTTAAAATAGGTATACGTAAACGACGAACTCATAATACATGATTTTTCACGTGGGATTTTTTTGTTGAAACATACCTCCGATAATTAATGTGTAAATAGCACGGTAATTTATGCACCTCATGCCTGTTAACTGATGTACAAACATCGTGGTAACTTTGATCTGAAGAACTTATGTATAAATAACATGCTAACTTACGCATCGCAGACCCGATAACACACCTACCAGTAACTTTTGTGCATATAACATGGTAATTTACGCACCGTGGACCTGATAAGTTTCGTAAAAACACCGCGATAACTTTGATCCAATGGAAAAAAATGTTGAAAATATCCCCCTGGTAACTTCTGTGTAAATAACATGATAATATACGCGACGTAGACCTGATAACTTTCAAACCACCCCGTTTTCGTGACAGATCCGAACGATGTTAGCATCGTCAGATCTACATCTATCGGCCACTTTTCATTGTATGCACGAGAGTGCGCGGGCGAAGCGGAGGTGGTGTGCGTGGGCTGCCAGGGTGTTGCGTGACACATCTCCACGCTCGAGTTTCGCAGATGAAAGGTGGCCCCCCAGAGGTTCAAAGGTCCACAGTCAGGAGGCGTTCAACCAAAGCGGTCTTCAGTTTGTGCAAGGAAAATAAATGCGCTAGCCGGGATTTGATCCCTGGCCGCTGAGACTATAGCATTGGTCCAGCTACCAAGTTTCCTGGGTAATTTTTTTTGTCTAAATGGAACGACATTACCGTATTTAACGGGTCCAGAATTAATAAGAACATTGAAAATAAAGCAAAAGAGCAATTAGGACATGCACATTACCATGGTTCTCAACCAAAATCCCAATGATTTACTATCGGATCTAGTGAAGGATATAAAGCTCGATCAAGAACTGCGAGTAAAACTTTATGAGAAAGAGGAGTTGGACAAACGGAAGATGCATGGCTCGGCGTCGTCAAGCTTGATGAAGATAGGCTGATGTTTTTCGTGAATACTTCGACAAGGATGATGGTCAAACAAAAGTTTGCAAACATACCACGGTAACTTTCTCTGTAAAGAGAATGGTCATTTACGCACCGCGAAGCTGATAACATATGCACAAACAAGGCCGTAACTTTGACCCATGGAAAAAAATTGTTGAAAACATACATCGGTAACTTCTGTGTAAATAACATGGTAATTTACGCACCACAGAGCTGATAACTCACGTACGATCATCAAGATATCTCTTGACCCGGGTAAAAGGTTGTTGAAAACATACCCTTGTAAATTACTGCTTAAATAGCATGGTAATATATTATAATTTTTTGTTTAAATAGCATGATAATATACACACCGCAGGCGTGGTAACTTACGGACAAACACCGCGGTAACTTTGACCTGGAGAGAAAAATAGTTCTTCACATCATACCGCTGCTAACTTCTGTGGAAATAACATGGTAACATATGCATAATAGACCTGATAACTCGGGTGTAAACACCATGATAACTTTTTAACCCGAGGAAAAAAGTTTTTGAAAACATGCCTCAGTAACTTTTATGTAAATATCATGATAATATATGAATCGCAGACCTGACTTACGCACAAACACCATGGTAACTTTTGACCGGGGCAAAAAAATTATTCGAAACATACCCACGATTAATTCTATATAAATAACATGGTAACATACGCAACAACAGAACTAATAACGCACGCACAAACACCACGGTAACTTTGACCCAAAGGGGGTTTGTTTAAAAACATACCCACGACAACTTCCGTGTAAATAACATGATATTATACACATCGTATACATGATAACTCATGCACAAACATCGCGATAACTTTGACCCTGGGTGGGGGGAGGGGAGGAAGTTGTTTGAAAACATACCTCCCCCCATAACTTCCGTGTAACTTTATCCTGGATGTTTTCTTTCAAAACGTACCATGATAACTCATGTCTAAATATCATGATAATATACATCAGAGCTGATAACTTACTTAGACCAGGCTTGGTAACTTTTTTGCACGAATTTTTTTTATCAGGACATATCAACATGGGATCCAATTTCGTAGGTCTCGTCGCGACAGATTTTGTATGTGAAAACGATTTTTGATCGGATCGACGGTTTAAGTTACAAAACATTTTAAAATTTCAAAATAGGGGAGCATCTAGGATGACATCCATTTTTCCCCTAATGTATGCACGTTAAGAAGATTGGAGGATTTATTTTTATGCCCCGGTAATTTCTATGTAAACAATATGATAACTTATGCACACCCGACATGATAACTTGCATAGCACACGTGGTAGCTTTTTACCCGAAAAAAAAGTCGTCGGAACATATCAACATGGGATCTAGTTTTGAAGGTCTCGTCGTGACGAATCTTTTATGTGAAAACAGTTTTTCAATCGGAGTGACGGTTTAAGCTACAAAACATTTTGAATTTTAAATTTTGTTGAAATCACTGCTGACATCAGCATTTTTATCTCACATGCATGCATGCACACTTAATTAAAGCAATTAGTAGAGGGGAGTGAGCGGGGTGGAAAATTGCTCGGAGTTACCAGCACATCGCTTGGCTGCATGCGCACTGCTTGACTGCATGTCATTCGGATCTGTTTACTAAAAGCGGAACGATCGGAAGTTAGCAAAGCCTTTATCTAAAAAAGGTAAGACGTATTTTGATTAACAAAAATTTAAAGTTATTTACAAATATATTAAAAATGAGAGAACAAAGTGTGTATCCAATTGTTCATCGTGTATTTAAAAAGGTTAATGTACATAAAAATTATATTCATGTATTAAATTTTACAAACAAATAAAAAAAAAATTAATTGTCCAATATGTGTAATAAAATGTTTATCACATATTTAAAACTAGAATGTACTTTTTGATAAGAATTTTGGGAAAAAGTCATATAAAAAGTAGTTTAAAAATATTTTTTATAAAAACAAAAAACAAAATGAGAAATAGAAGGTTTAATAAAACAAGGTTTGTGATCTCATGGATGCGCGATAAGCGAAGATATAGTGTGGCTAGGCTGGTGTGTGTTGTCCTGAAAAAGAAAAGGGCTAAGGTGTTGTGAATTCCCAACTTCTCAACGACTGTGCGTGTGCAAGTCCATGACCCCGATCAAAAGGCCCATATAAATAGTTCAAATTCAACGTTGTGCTGAAAAAAAAGTTCAAATTTAACGCACCAGAAAAAGTGAGCCAGATCTGAGAGCGGCGTTTCAGTGCCCGGACTCAGATGAGCCCGGGCAAAGTAAAAAATTCGCAAAAAATAGGAAAAAAAATCCGATTTTTTTTGCAAGCAAGATGCTTGTGTGCGCAATGTTCGTGTAACATTTGGTGAAGTTTCGACATTTGAGGAGTGTGCGACAAAAAAGACAAAATTCGGCTCTGTGAGTAAGGTTACTGTTCACGCACTGTTTTGGCCGGTTTTCTCTTTTTTTCCACGAGCTCCACAGATGTCCAAACGGGATAATATTTTGCACGCACATCATGCACTCAAACATCTTCCAAGCAAAAAAAAATTGATTTTTTTTATCATGTTACTGTTCACCGGGTTCATCTAGACCTGGGCACCGAATTGGATTTTCGACCAGATCTTCACTTACGAAACTGGAGCAAAATGATCACATCATACTTTTGATTCTTGAGTTGCAATAAAAAAGATTAATTTCCATCAATGCTCATCCATGTTTGATCAGAGATTGTCAACAATTCCCCTTTTTCAAATGAGCTCACTTCTCCGATACATCAGTTTGCAATATCTGCAACTATTGTTCTACAACATGAAGTTGCCAGGAGATATGCCCTAGAGGCAATAATAAATGTTATTATTTATCTTCATGTTCCTGATTAAGTTTATATTTCATGCTATAACTGCTATGGTTCTCGAGTCTGCAATAACTACGAGGCTCGAAGGAAGACTCATATGCACGTGTGCAATAATAAACGGTAAAATGTATTCCTAGTCATGCCTCTAAGACTAGCTCAAGTGTTGCATGATGGTCCTCTTTTCCTGATCATGGGCATGTCTATGCCGGCAACTTTGAGGGCACAATGGTAGTAGAACACTTGTGTTGAATCGACCCGATTGATGTTATGCTATGAGATTCATTCGTCACAAGTTAATGGTTAATAACACAGAGATAGTTAATGTTTGCATAATTTCTTAGACCATGAGAGTGTCGAGTTTCTTCATGCTTGCTTCATGAACTTTGGGGTTTGTTAAACGTCATCCGTAAATGCGTGGCTATTACGGCGGCTTACGGGTTCATGGAAAAGTATGTCAAGTAACTTGATAGCTCAAGATTGGGATTTGCTCATCCGACGATGGAGAGATATCTCTGGGCCCTCTCGGTGTTACGGTATCCACCATCGTCTGGCCAGACACATTATGATTTGATCACTGGGATGCCGGAACGCAGAAACGAGAAAAGAGAACAAAACCGGTAACGAGGTAACTTGCATAGTGGACAAGTTGTTGATCCACGGGGATGCAATAAATCTCACCTCGGGTTTTTGTAACATATCGCGAAGCAACAGGAATAGCACACGGCAACTGGAGGTTCACTCGAATATTCATTCGTGTGGGTATAGGGGTCAATATGGGTGTCCACGGCTCCGATGTTGATCATTGATCGGAAAGAGTTCCGGTCATGTCTATACTTCACCGAACCTATAGGGTCACACGCTTAAGGGTCATCTATCTGCTGAATACTAGACAGGGAGTCTGAGAGAAAATCACCGAAAAAGTTTTGGCCGAAACGGAAACGTTCCGGAGAGGACACCGGAATAGTTTCGGTAAAACTGAAAAGTTGTTTCAGGGTATTCATTATGTCAAATTGGTTACGGCACATGTCTGGAAATTCTTGGAGAGTGCCAGAATCGTTCTGGAAACTTCTGGGATTTTTCCGGAGGAAAAACCGGAAATGTTCCGGAGCAGCCGGAACCGCTATGGTAGCTTTTCGCTGAAGAAAAACATTGTTCCGGAATTGTTTCGGAACGCATTCAAAATTATTTTAGTGGGTACTAGAATTGTTCTAGGCACACAGAAATAATTTGGGATTTAACGGACACAGAAAAATGTCTTCGTGAATTGTGAAAATGCTTTATGGATATTTTTTGGAAAGCACCTTTTTGGATATTTCCAAAAAGGTTTCTAGAAGGACTTGGGGGCCAAGGAAGCCCCTCATGGGGGGGCCCCCAAGGGGTGGCCGGCCAAGGTGGGGATGCTCCATGGGAGCTCCACATGCCACACCTTTTCCCTTTCTTTATCTTTATGTGTGACATAAAGTGGGGGTACTTTGGTATTATTGTATGCCAACTTTACCCCTTGGCTTTCCTATAAATAGAGGTGGAGGGGGTGCTCTCCACACGCACTCCTTGCTCACATACACATGCCATGACATTTCTGGCTTCTCTCTCCCTCCCAGCGAAATAGTTTCGTAGAGCCGAAATGCTGTCTGGGTTCCGGTGGGAACTAGTTCTGGACGGCGAAGCCCTGCCGGATAGATGACACCATATGTGTGCAACTCTGTAGAGAGATCGTAGTTTCGGTATTAGTTCGAGAGTGCCTCCCGAAGGGCTGTCCGAGTTTTTCGGGTCCTCCCGAAGGGCTGTCCGAGTGACCGTTCGAGTTTCGAAGGTCCTCCCGAAGGGCTGTCCACGACACCGTCCGAGGGACTGTCCGACCGCCTCCCGGAGGGCTGTCCGAGGGGCTGATGTGGGAGTACATCCTCGCGGTTGGGAGGTTGTAAATCCTAGTTGCGGGGATCTGCACCGCCGATCGTCATCGACTCTACTTCCGCTGCGCTACGAGTCGGTAACGAAAAAGATCAAACCTGGTATGCAGTCTCCATAGTGGTCTTGGGCTGGTGCGTAGGTTGGAAATTTTTTGTTTTCTACTACGTTACCCTAAAGTGGCATCATGAGCCGTGCTATGCGTAGATGCAGGTTATGATCTAGAATACATAGAAATGTATGGGTATTGCACAATATAATTTGTAGTAGATGAGTTCTATTACTGAAAATTATTTGTGCGGGTAGCAGATGAAATCTGTTACCCGATGTTCTTGTTGCTTTCCTGGAATTTGCATATTTCTTATCTTGATAATAGCATGGTGGAGTTTCAAAATTTTGGCAATCCGCGATCCTGATTGATCAACGAAGTGCTAACAGTTCTTTGAATTCCACCATAGTTAAAAAGAAAGATGAAATTTCGCAGACGAAAGGGCAATGCAGATATGATCTGCACGGGGGTCATGCGTATGACGAAGTTTAGTATGGGGCTCGAGATTTAATTATCTCGTGTTTCATACACCCCGCGATGTTAATCTAGCGACTTGAATAATCATACTTGATGATAAAACGTTGGTAGCTGCGGTTTGTTCGAAACCTTAGAAGCCACGTAAAAAGATATTATGCATAAACCGATTAGAGGCATCTGACTTGGTTTTGCAGGATGGTTTGCATGTGCATATGATGTGGTATAGCAGTGCTCATATTAATTTGATTATGTATGAGATGACTATATGATGTAAATTAACATGACCTGCGTGTCATGATTCAGCATGATGGCTGGACCCATATGATTGTCACTTTAATGACCTACGTGTCAACCTTTTGTAATGCACTTATTTTATTAGCTGTAGAGATAGCAATATTATCTGGTGCATCGACAAGGTGGTGGCAATCCTCGCAAAGGTGAACACCGACGCGAATGCCGAAGACGAAGAAATACAAGACTTCTCCATCAGAAAGGGCTATACCATATCATGCTATTATGAATTGCCTGAGATGTTTATCCCTTATGATGCACCCTTCTTGATTGCGCGGTAGTCGCTTTTTATTAGGGTGATCTCTCACTTAAAATATCAAGTAGTTAGTGTTCTCCCAAGTGTAGCACCGTCACGACACCTATCTTTTCGGGGTGCGCCATGGATGCATGGGTACGAACGATTAGGGAAGTGTGAGGCGGGTGAGGTCAGACCTCGCAGCGAGATCACTTGGTTGTCTTGACGTTCAGGCATGAAAGTCATGAGCTCGGAACACACGCATCGAAAGATGAACAAGAGTCACATAGAGATGTGATCGGCAAGTTGGCCTACCGATTAAAATTCCCGTCATGAGATGATGATTCTATGGCGATGAATTGAAGTCTGGATCTTGTATCACTCAAAATCAATTATGAGAGATGTTGATTTGAGTGGGAGCGCACTTTAGAATTAATTCTTTTAATTCTTAGTGCAATTAATTATGAACTTTGTCTAAGTGAAATTTGCATAATAGTTGTAGAACAATGGCTCGCGTTTCCAGCTTCCCTGTTAAAATTGAATAAGCTGTTAAGTATCTGGTTAAAACTTTACGGTTGGTAA
The DNA here is from genome assembly GCA_039707655.1 of Elymus sibiricus. NCBI lineage: Eukaryota > Viridiplantae > Streptophyta > Magnoliopsida > Poales > Poaceae > Elymus > Elymus sibiricus. Next base: position 65,132,437 of record CM077676.1, read on the forward strand.
CGTAATGTGAGGATTGTCCTCAAGAGTGCCGAGAAGGACTTTGTCCTATCGCATGCTTTTAGTATTCTCCTGCTAATGCTATGGATAATGTGACTCTCATCCTTCGATCCAAAAGCTAGAATTCCGTTACGGTCAAGTGCAATATGTTTGCTTCCATGAAACCCGAACTTCAAAAGTTTGGGATAGCTATGTGATATTCATGGAACTGAAAATCATTTTCAGACACAAACAAAGGCTAAAAGATATGTGGTATCCAAAGCAATGTTTGTTTTGCAAACTATTAGTAAAAGTGTTTGCTATGCTTTTGACTAATAACAGAGGGATCCGGTAGAACGCCTGTCATATGATGAAGGTGAATTAAACAACAACTTAAAGGAAATGTCCAAAGGGTGTTAGTGTGACTTACACGCCTAGGAAGTCCGGGGCTAACGCCACTCTTAAGTTGGATGCTTCTTCTGAGAGTAGAAGAAATACTAAAAGTTAAACTGTTAGAAGTATAAGGCAAAAAGAGTGAAGACTGGAATATCCAGCTCATGTATAAAAGTCATACAAGCTATTGATGTATAAAAGGGCTGGTCAAAAGAAATAGTTCTTAGGAATTATGATTAAACATGTTAATCACTGATTCTTGGGTATTGTGAGTTGATCATAGAGATACCCGCTCGATTGCATTCTGTTGCGACTCGATGCAAGAACTACTACGGCCTAAAAGACTGGCCGGAGTGAGGTTCAGATACGCGCTGGGAACATAGTAAAAGTTACTATACATTCCATCGGTGTATTACCCATGTATTTATTTTCATAATTCATTTAGAGTTTTACACACTCTAGCCCATTGCATAAGGTATCTTGCAAGAAGGTTGTTCATAAGAGAACTTTTGATGTTCGGTGTTATGAATAACATAAGGGCCATACTTTCATTATGAATGAGATGTATGTTATGAATATTGATAATAATACATTACCTCTGTATTTACTTTCATAAATCATTTTAGAGTTTTATACACTCTAGCCCATTTGCATAATGTTTGTTGCAAGAGTGTTGTTCATGAAAGAACAATTGTTGTTCGGAATCATGAATAACATAAGGGCCATGCTTCCATCGTGGATGGGATGTATGTTATGAATATTGATGGTAATATGATATATCCATAACACTGACGCTAAATGTCGCAAGACTAAGGGAATACCACACATGTGTGGCACTGCATTTGGTCACATTGGAGAAACCCGCATGGAGAAATTCCATTATGATGGATTTTGAAGTCATTTGATTATGAATCATCTGACACTTGCAACTTTCCTCCGAAAATGTGAAGTGACTGAAATACCGTTCACAGGCCATAAGGAACGAGCAACGAACTTATTGATGATCATACATTTTGATGTATGTAGTCCAATAAATGTTGTTGCTAGCAATGGATTTTATCTATCTTCAGAAATGACTCAAGTAGATATATGGATATTTACTTGATGAGACGGAAGTCTAGATCTTTTGAAATCATTCATAAGGTTTTCAAAATGAAGTAGAAATTATTGTAACAAGAAAATTATGTTTCTGCAATTAGATTGTGGAAAGAAATATTTGAGTTACAAGTTTAGCGAATGTCTGATGAGTTGTGAAAAGAGTTTTCATAACTTACATCTCCCGGAACACCACTGTGAGTGGAATGTCTGTGAAGATGTATTCAAACCATTTATGACATGGTAAGATCAAAGATGACATAAATCAATTTGCCATTATCCCTTTTAAAGTAATGCTTTAGAGACTGCGGCTTTTACACTGAAAAGAGCACCATCAGGTCTGTTGAAATGACGCCATGGTATGGTACGCCCAACCATGCTTTGTCTTTTTTTAACATTTGGAATATGGGGCTTGTGTAAAATATTTACAGACCTATTCCAAATCAGAAAAGTACTACTTTGTAGGTTATCCCAAGTAATTTGGAATTCCTCCACCACTATACCGAGGCAAAAGGTTTGCCACCAAAAACGGTATGCTTTTAAAGAGAATGATTCTTGCAAAAAGGTGAGTGGGAGAACAGTGCAACTCGACGAGATAACAATATCTTCGTCATCAGATCAAAGGAAAGAAAACTTGAAAGTAATTCCAGAGTTTCCTATTGCGACTGATACAGAAGCCTCTACATGAGATGTATGGACTTCGGTCGAACTTGCAACTGAACCAGGTAGGCAAAACTCGTGCAAACCTCTCAGGTGCGCAGCGAGATATTGTTGTTAGACAACAGTATACCTACAATACACAAGAAAGCGTTGATGGACCCTGACTCCGGAATTGGCTAAATGCCAATACAATCCGAGATAGTTTCCATATAAATGATTCAAGATTATATCTTGATAAACCCTTCGGAAGACTTAGAGTCTAACGAACATTAATGGAACTATATCCTGATGTGGATAAAATGTTTTATCCATAAAGCTCGACTTGTTGCAATAACAAATTCAAGGAGTTGACTACGATGAGATTGTCTCACCGTAGCGATGCTTAAAGTCAAATCGGGTTAAACTAGCAATTAATACATATTTCAATCTTGAGATGTGATACATGGATGCCAAAAGGATTTTCATGCGATGGAAATGCAACCTAGGACTTGTATGTGATACAGTCCAAAGTATTTTGTCGATCCAGAGGATGCTAGTAAGTATGCAAACTTCAGAGTTCCAGCGATGAACGGAAGAGAGCAAAAGGGAGTTGGAATCTTCAATTTTGATGAAACAGTCAAAGGAGTTTGATTTCATCAATGGATAACGAAGATGCTTGAGGTTTCAAGAAAGTAAGTGGGAGCATAATAATATTTCTAAAAACTTTGTGTGTTTGACACATTGTTGATTGGAAATAATATAAATTTCTTGACACAAATTAGGACTTCATTAAAAATAGTTTTTCGATGAAGTGCTTGGGCTAAATAGCCTTGACATTAGGCGTATTTATCTACGAGATAGAATTGCCTAATAGGCTAAAGCCAAAAATACATATTTACAAGATGCTAAAACGTTTTAGCATAAGAGCGTCAAGGAGTGATTCTTGCCGAAGTCACATGGAAAGAGTTTTGCAAGACTCGGTGTCCCAAAACACTGATGAGCAAAATACATGATGGATATTCCACACACCTTTGTGTTTGGATTAATCATGTATTCCATGGTATGTAAAACAACCAGATATGTCCAGTACTCCCAAGGAGTTGCGAGTATAGATACCAAAGTGATCAAAGTACTGATCATAGGACAACAGTGAAAAAATCTCATTAAGTACTAAAGTAGCACTGATGACATGTTTTCTCGCAAGCAGAGATTATGAAGTGCTCGTTGTAAGTGATTACATCGATACAGTCTTCATCAATGCTCCATGCGATTTTCGATTTAAGTTAAGGGTTTTGTGTAATACACGATATGGTGACACGGTGTTTGAAAATCGTTCCAAACAGGTAACTGTGACGAATTCTATAACTAAAGCTAAGTATGTTGCCGCTTTCGAAGCGACATAGAAGATGTTGAATCATACAGTTCGTTCATGAACTTAGTATGATTCCAAGATGGCTTTGGTCAATGGAACACTATTGAAGATAGTTGCTCCATAGCTCAGTCTGAGGAATCAAGGTTTGACCAGTGATTCACATATATACGAAGCCAAGTCCACACAAAATATGAATTTTGTGAAAGCGTGAAAACGCAAGGACATGCAAAGATACACATGGAACTGAAGTTGTCAGATCCGTTGGACATCAGGCTATACCACATACGAAGCATTTTTACACCGGTATGCCACAGGTGTAATGTGCATTAGCATTGACTAGATTATTGACTCTAGTGCAAGTGGGAGTCTGTAGGAGATATGCCCTAGAGGCAATAATAAATGTTATTATTTATCTCCATGTTCCTGATTAAGTTTATGTTCCATGCTATAACTGCTATGGTTCTCGAGTCTGCAATAACCACGAGGCTCGAAGGAAGACTCATATAAACGTGTGGAATAATAAACGGTAAAATGTATTCCTAGTCATGCCTCTAAGACTAGCTCAAGTGTTGCATGATGGTCCTGTTTTCCTGATCATGGGCATGTCTATGCCGGCAACTTTGAGGGCACAATGTTAGTAGAACACTTGTGTTGAATCGACCCGATTGATGTTATGCTATGAGATTCATTCATCACAAGTTAATGGTTAATAACACAGAGATAGTTAATGTTTGCATAATTCCTTAGACCATGAGAGCGTCGAGTTTCTTCATGCTTGCTTCATGAACTTTGAGGTTTGTTAAACGTCATCCGTAAATGGGTGGCTATTACGACGGCTTACGGGTTCATGGAAAAGTATGTCAAGTAACTTGATAGCTCAAGATTGGGATTTGCTCCTCCGACGATGGAGAGATATCTCTGGGCCTCTCGGTGTTACGGTATCCACCATCGTCTGGCCAGACACATTGTGATTTGATCACTGGGATGCCGGAACGCAGAAACGAGAAAAGAGAACAAAACCGGTAACGAGGTAACTTGCATAGTGGACAAGTTATTGATCCACGGGGATGCAATAAATCTCACCTCGGGCTTTTGTAACATATCGCGAAGCAACAGGAATAGCACACGGCAACTGGAGGTTCACTCGAATATTCATTCGTGTGGGTATAGGGGTCAATATGGGTGTCCACGGCTCCGATGTTGATCATTGATCGGAAAGAGTTCCGGTCATGTCTATACTTCACCAAACCTATAGGGTCACACGCTTAAGGGTCATCTATCTGCTGAATACTAGACAGGGAGTCTGAGAGAAAATCACCGAAAAAGTTTTGGCCGAAACGGAAACGTTCCGGAGAGGACACCGGAATAGTTTCGGTAAAACTGAAAAGTTGTTTCAGGGTATTCCATTAAGTCAAATTGGTTACGGCACATGTCTGGAAATTCTTGGAGAGTGCCAGAATCGTTCTGGAAACTTCTGGGATTTTTCCGGAGGAAAAACCGAAAATGTTCCGGAGTAGTCGGAACCGCTATGGTAGCTTTTTGCTGAAGAAAAACATTGTTCTAGAATTGTTTCGGAACGCGTTCAAAATTATTTTAGTGGGTACTGGAATTGTTCTAGGCACACAGAAATAATTTGGGATTTAACGGACGCAGAAAAATGTCTTCATGGATAGTGAAAGTGCTTTATGGATATTTTTTGGAAAGCACCTTTTTCGATAATTCCAAAAAGGTTTCTAGAAGGACTTGGGGGCCAAGGAAGCCCCTCATGTGGGGCCCCCAAGGGGTGGCCGGCCAAGGTGGGGATGCTCCATGGGAGCTCCACATGCCACACCTTTTCCCTTTCTTTATCTTTATGTGTGACATAAAGTGGGGGTACTTTGGTATTTTTGTATGCCAACTTTACCCCTTGGCTTTCCTATAAATAGAGGTGGAGGGGGTGCTCTCCACACTCACTCCTTGCTCACATACACATGCCATGACATTTTTGGCTTCTCTCTCCCTCCCAGCGAAATAGTTTCGTAGAGCCGAAAGGCTGTCTGGGTTCCGGTGGGAACTAGTTCTGGATGGCGAAGCCTTGCCGGATAGATGACACCGTATGTGTGCAACTCTGTAGAGAGATCGTAGTTTCGGTCTTAGTTCGAGAGTGCCTCCCGAAGGGCTGTCCGAGTGACTGTCCGAGTTTCGAGGGTCCTCCCGAAGGGCTGTCCGAGTGACCGTTCGAGTTTCGAAGGTCCTCTCGAAGGGCTGTCCACGACACCGTCCGAGGGACTGTCCGACCGCCTCCCGGAGGGCTGTCCGAGGGGCTGATGTGGGAGTACATCCTCGCGGTTGGGAGGTTGTAAATTCTAGCTGCGGGGATCTGCACCGCCGATCGTCATCGACTCTACTTCCGCTGCGCTACGAGTCGGTAACGAAAAAGATCAAACCTGGTATGCAGTCTCCATAGTGGTCCTGGGCTGGTGCGTAGGTCGGAATTTTTTTGTTTTCTGCTGCGTTACCCTACATGAACAACACGGGGTGAATGTTGTGGTAGATGTTTAGAAAAATGCCTTGTCCAATTTGAGGGATCCGATCTTCCATTCTCCTTTTGCTCGATGCTCTCAAGCACTTCTTCCCTAACAAAGCCAAAGCGGTGGCAGCATCAAGATCTTCTGGGTGTTGTATAACTATAACAGAACAAATTTCATCCATCAACCCATAGATGAAGGTGATGTTAAAAATACTCACGATCAATGGTAGAATTATGGGCTAGCAATTGATGCATTAACAAGCTAAAACTCTCTATGTACTCTTGTACTGAACCTCCCTGTTTAACACGAGTTAATTTTCTAATCAAGGCCTGGTTTGGTTTCTACCAAACTTGTCGGGATCCGACATCAGTGGTGGAGAAGCATTAGGAGTTCGACGATACTGATGGTTGGGCACCACGAGTCGACTCTGCAGGTCGATGACTACCGTCGTCAAATCCGTGAGCGTTTTTGTGTACCTTTGGCTTCCAAGTGCCTCTGATATTGACCGACACTGTTACGAGCCTGAATCAAGCACACAATCAGAGATCACTCTAATCAAGCACACACACACCCCTAAAAAAATTATTCGAAAAAAAACATACCCCTAAAAAAAATCAAGCACACACATGATAGTTTTCTATTTCAACTGATAGTTTTGGAATAAAGATTCACAACCTGAGTACAACTTGGGATACAATCATAAAAGAAGAGGGAGTAGGTGAAATGTGGAAGAAAGCAAAAGGTGAGATTGAAAGTACAATATGAGGAGTGCTCATCCCAGCCGTTGCCTTCGGTAATTCCTCAACCGGTCTAGTCATGGCACCGCTGTGGCTCTGGAGTTTTAGGGTGTCAACTCACGTCATTTGGGTGATAAAATTATCGGCTCCTTTGGTCACAGTGTCGGGGCTGTTTTTTATGTCGGTGATGTATCAGTCACTTTTTTTTATTAACCCAATTCCCTTCTCAAAAAAATAAAAATATCTCACTTTTTTTTAGCGTGCTGATGGATACTTGCTGTTGGGGCCCATTTACGAGTAGTTCTCCTGGGCCTCACCACCTCTTGTTCCTTCTCCTGGGCCGTCGAGTACTCCCACGTATACCTGGCCAAATGGGCCGGCCCGGCACGACATGGCCCGGCCTGAGCTACACGGGCCAGGCACGGCACGGCCCGGCCAGGCACGCTTAGTACACGGGCCGTGCCGGGCCGGCACGCGTGCTGACATCTGAGGCCCAGGCACGGCCCCTGACTTAAACGTGCCGGCACGCTGGCCCGGTAGGAACGCAAGCACGGGATGCCCTCGACCGCTCGTTGCTCGTCGCCTCGTCGGTTTGTGCGTACGTAGAAGTACAGCACAGTGCCACTGCCAGCCTGCATGCATGCACATTTCGGTGTGGTGGTACTGTACGTAGCAGTCAGCACAGTGCGAAAAAGTTGCTACGTTTATTACTAGCAGTCTAGCACTAGCACGGTAGCATCACAGTCTAGCACTAGCACTAGCACTAGCACGGTAGCATTACAGTCTAGCACTAGCACGGTAGCATCACGTTTATTACTATAAGGATGGCAATTTTACCCATGGGTACGGGTACCCGCGGATACCGTACCCGCATGGGCAGGGTATGGCCATAATTTTATACCCATGGGTAGTACCCATACCCTACCCGGTAAGTTGTGGGTAGGGCACGGGTATAGCCTTGTACCTATGGATATACCCATACCCTACCCGTTTATACTGAGATGCTACGTGTCGGATGTTATTTGGTGAAGTGTGTTGTGAACCAATGTTAAAGTTGTCACCAATTGTCAATTGGAATTAAGATAATTGTCTTGTACTCATCTATATGTTATTGAGTTCAGATAAATGTTTTTTTTGTCAAATGTGCGACCGATGAATGTAGAATTGTGAATAACTTGTGTGTACTGTTTGATCTACCCGTTGGGTATCCAATGGGTGCGGGTATCGTCGGGTATGGGTACGGGTAAAGTTTCATACCCATGGATACGGATATGGATAGAATTTTGTACCCATTAACTACACGGGTATGGGTATGGTATTGTCTACCCGCCCCATACCCTACCCATTGACATCCTTATTTATTACTAGCAGTGTAGCACTAGCCAGCCAGCGCATGCATGCAACGAGCCAGCCAGCCAGCGGCCAGCGCCTGCGCGCACGAGACGTTCAAATTTGGCCGCTCCCGCCGTCCCGCGCGTCGCGTGCCAGGCGTGCCCACTGGCTAGGCGTGCCGGGCCGGGCTGGCACGCGTGCCCAGCCTCGCGGCCCAGGCACGGCATGTTTAGCCACGTGCCGGGCCGGCCCATGACGTGCCGGGCACGCGGGCTGTCGTGCCGGCACGCTAAGGCCGGCCCATTTGGCCAGGTATGCTCCCACGCTGCATCGCCTTCTCCTTTCTAGCACCACCTAACTTGTCGCCTCCCTCACCAAAAAAAAAAAAAAAAAAAAAAAAAAAACTTGACTCGTCGCCGGCTTTGGTTCTGCCTCCGCTGCACAGGTTACAGTATCATCCTGGTTCCCAACAGGATGATCTTCGTCGCCGCTGCAGCACATCGGCCGGCGCCCTCCTCCCGCCGAGGATGATTCCTCCGTCTCCGTCTCCAAACCTGTGTACTACGGGACTGAATCCCCACCCCGGCCGCAGATCCGCGTTCACGCGGGGAAGAAAGACAGGGTACTCCCCGGTCAAAGGAAAAGGACAACTCCGGCGAATCTTTCTTCCCCTCTCGCGCTCACACTCGGCCGCATCCAGTCCACACCTCGTCGCCGTCGCCGTCGCCACTTACTACCCCGCGAGTCTGTAACCACTCAATTCAGAGAACGGAAAGAAGAATCTGTCCTCCTTCATTGTGCCTATCTCTTCTTCCCCGCAAGCGTCGTATCCTCCTTGCTTCCCGGTCACCGGCGGCAACGGCGTCCCTTACAGACGGTGTTGATACAGGTCGGTCTCTTTCTCCCCCTCTCCGTTTCTCTCCCATGGCCTCTGTCTCACTGCCTCCTTCCTCTGCAATAGGCTCTGAGAACCGCGCGTCAGTGTTATCGGTGTCCCCGTAAGATCCGCCCGGGCCAGCAATGGCGGCAGCGGCAGCCGTCGTCGGGGGCATGGTCGCTTCGGGCGTCATCAAGGTGGTGATAAAACAGATCGGCTCCGCCATCGGGGGCAAGATCAATCTGCACAGGAACCTGACGAGAGACCTAGAGAAGATGAAGATGACGCTGGAGTCGGTCGAGGCCGCGATTAGCGCTCCGCGCTCCTCTGGGTGAACCGGCTCAAGGCCGCCATATACGACATCTCCGGCATGCTTGATGACTTCGAATTGACACCCAAAACCTGGTATGCAAGATTCCGTCCATTTGGTTGCTATTAATTTGGATATCAATGTTGCTGTTTTCTAATATATGAGCTGATAGACCTGAATGTTGCTATCAATCTCAATCTGTATTTTCTTCATATAGTGAAGCAGGTCTGAATTTATTTAGATACTGAAGTAGATCTGAATTTTTTGGGATAGAAACCTTGTGCAGAGAGGATCAGACGTCGTGCTATTTTCTAGCCGATCAAGGAGAGCTAAAAACTACACCTATGTTTTGATTTAAATTGCCACCGCGTGTTGTGCTTTTCATGTCTTCGGTGGTACTGACAGATCAAGTCATATCTCTTGCAGTTCGGAGCTATGAGGAAGAAGATTAATATGCCAGAGAAGATGAAAAAGATGCAAGAGCGCCTACAGAAGATAACGAAAGACCGTCAGAACTACTCTGTTCCACCAGAAACTCGCACCAGCGAGCAGCAAGTTCCTGATATACGTGAAAATGCAGGGACTCTGCAGGAAGCAGATATCATCGGGAGGACCTAGGAAAAACTGGAAATCTTGGCTCGTTTATCTGGGAGCACCACTGAAGGGACCACCTTCGTTCCCATATGGGGCTTTGGAGGCATTGGAAAGACCACCTTGGCAAGATCGGTTTTCAACGATCCTGAGTTTGAAAAACACTCTCGGGTATGGATCTATGTTTCCCAGATATTTGACTTGAATTTTTTTGGCAACACTATCTATAGTATCAAAACTATCAGAGCAATAGAGCCAGCAGATACCTGATTTGCATAGTATTAACATTCGCCTTAAAAAACTATTTGCTGAGAAGAAGAATATTCTGATCATTTTGGATGACCTGTGGGAGAAGCATCCTTCTCAACTAGAAAAATTAAAGGCTATGATGAAGCAGGTTGAGGGGTGCAAGGTGATGGTTGTAGTTACCACGGGTGATGAAGGCATTGCAAATGAAATCAGTACTGTTCAGCCATACAACTTACCTCAATTGTCAGATGAGATGTGCTGGAGAATAATGAAGCAAAAAAGTAAATTTGAAACAAGGCATGACAATGAACGGTTGGAGCCGATTGGAAGGGATATTGCAAAGAAGTGCAAAGGTGTAGCTTTAGCTGCTCAATCACTTGGACACATGTTGATAGTCCAAGCCGTATAGAGAATGGAACGGGGTCAGAACCAATCATATCTGGGACCTATCGACTTCTATAGATGCATCATCTAGACATGAAGTGCTTGGATCCTTGCTGTTAAGCTACAACTTGATGCCTCCATACTTAAAGTTATGCTTTGCTTATTGTGGAATTTTCCCAAAGGGTCACAATATGATCGAAGATGAGCTAATTCATCAATGGATTGCTCTTGAATTCGTGGAGCCATCTAGTACATTCTCTAGTTGGCAACTCGGCGAGAATTACATTACACAGCTTCTGGAGATGTCATTTCTTCAACGTTCAAAGGCAAGTCGATTAATCCATACCTTCACAACTAATTGTGGTATTATTTTATTTTAATGTATTCTGTGATTCAGATATGACATGGATTTGTTCATAGGAAAATAAGTTAGTGCCCAGATCCCGAGTGGAAAGATGGACAGTTAGATGTCCATGTGCACATGCCACCCAGGAACAATGATTTTAAATGTACAGGGAATTATGTAACGTGGAAATAGGCAAATAAAAAGTGATATGGGCCCACAAACTGTAGAATACACAGCAATAACATAGGGCAACGGGTACAGAACCCAGGGCTGGTAGTCACCATTGCGTGACACAGTGTGAGCAGGGTCAAAAAAGACTAGTCTCAGATTGCCACCGTTGGACAGGTCACTCTCTGCAACTTCTTGGCCTCACCGCCAGCTGACCGTGCTAGCCTTACCAAACTCCAATATTTGGGATTATCTCATCGACAATCTCACTGAACTCCACTATCTGAATCTATCAGGGTGCATGCATTACATATTTGACTGCCAATCAACAGATCAAACCGAGAGTTTTGTTGACCGTATCTGTACCCTTCCCAATATGGAGCACCTGGACCTGCCTTATAATGACCATCCTATGATTAGTATACCAGAAAGTGCTAGCTGCTTCAGGAAGCTGGTTCTTTACAGGTGCAGGCAAGTTGCTAGGCTTCCAGAATGTGTGGTTAAAATGGACCGTCAAAGCCTTTTTGGCTTGTTGTAGCCAACATTTTCTGTAACTGCAGATGATACTAAATGTAACACCAACCTTGCCTTGCTTGAGCATATGAATCCCGACGAGCTGAAAATCGAGAAACTTGAAATGGTGAAGTCCCGAGAAGAGGCATGCAGTATAAAGTTGAGTGAAAAACAGAGGATTCGACAATTGGCAACCCACAAGCTAAGAGATATGTGGATGACATGGAGTTGTTGAGGGAGCTAGTGCCACCAACCTCTTTGCAGGGGTTTGCAGTATCTGGTTATAGTAGTGTCAGCTTTCCAGACCGGGTTTTTACATTGACAATTATCTCCCTAATATTGTCCGACTAGAAATGTTTCAGTTGCCCAACTTCAACAATCTTCCACCCCTCGCCCAAACTACCAAACCTCCCAGTGCTTACTCTAGGAAATATGGAAATCCTGGAAGAATGGAACACAACAGACTCTGGTGTGGCTACTGTGAATGAGCTCATGTTTCGTAAGTTTGAGGAAGTGAACATACATTATTGAAAATAAAAAAAAAATTATTGCCCCAAGTTGAGGATAAAGTCACACCTTCCTAGAGCTGTATCTTTGAGTATATGGCGAAGTGATAATGTGCTCATATCATGGGCAGAGAGCGTGTCACAAAATGGTGCTTCCTCATCTTCTGCTCCAGTAGGAGTATCTACTAATCTGACAGTTAAAATCAGCGAGGTGCCTCTGCATCAGTGGAGATTGCTTCACCATTTGCCTGCCATCAGTGATTTGCACATCAAATGTTTTAGTGATTTGACAAGCTCACCGGAGATCACCTGGGCCCTCCAGTCCCTTAAATCACTGACACTGAAGAAGTCGGCCCTATCAAAATGTCGGAATGGGTGGGCGAGTTGACATCTCTTCAGCAACTGGCCATAAAGCAATGCGAGAAGCTAGAGGAATTGCCCAATAACATGCGGCAACTCAAACAGCCACAATCATTAGCACTAGATACCTGCTGTAGCTTGAGACAGCTGCCGCTGTGGTTAGGAGAACTTACCTCTCTCAAGAAGCTTATGATTTTGCACTGTGTTGCTATCACGACTTCGCCAAATAGTATAGAGCAGCTTACAAATCTCCAAGAATTAGAAATTGAGGGCTGCCCTAACTTAGAGGAGTGGTGTGAAGCAGAGGAGAACAAGACGAAGCTTGCTCACATAGAACAAAAGGTATGTACCCTGCCATATATATTTGTTATGTATGTATTCCTATTAACTTTGCACTTGGAACGTATTCTATCATCGGCAGTAACACATTTTCTTTCTGCTCTTCACTTCATTGATGATATTTTTCTAAGAAACATCTGGATGAGAAAGATGAAGAAATAATGAGGTCGAGCTGCCAAGGTTTTCTTTCCGAGACAGACTACAGCAGCGCCCTAACCTAACCTAGCGCCGCCGCCGCCACACAGCAGCGCTGCCGCCCGCTGCTTCCTCCCTTCCTCTCCCCTTCGTCGCCCCCCCGCGCGGGCGACCGAGGGGCCCCAATCTTAGCCGCCGGTCACTCCCCCTCCCATCCCTCCCCTCCGCCGCCGCCGGAGGAAGCCGCCGGGCTAAGCCCGGGCGGCTGCCGGCGGTGGCGGAGGAGCCTCTCCTTCTCACGCGCGAAGGTGGCGCGGGGCACCCGGGCGAGCGGAAGTGCGCCCCCGGATCCGAGACTCCGCGGCAGTGGCTCGCTCCCGGCGCGAGCGGCGGCGGATCTGCACCTGGCCGCGGCACCTCGGATAGGCGGCGGCGTGGAGGGCTTTGGTGGACTGGTCGGCTGCGGGCGTGGTTGGCCCTCCGGTCAGATCTGATCTGGCCAGAGTGGCTTGCTCGCTCCGCGGCGGCGGAGATCGGTGGTGTTCCGTGCGCACGATGCGAGATGGAGGTTCGTCGAGCGGATCCGGGTGAAAACCTCGTTCTCGGCTTGTTGCCAAGACCGGCGATGGCGGCACTCTTTTGTGTCGTTACCTTCTTGAAGGCATCACCGTGGAGAAGCTCCAGACCTCTATCCGCTACCTCCGGGGGAAACCCTAGATCGGTAGATCGGATGACGGCGGCGCTCTGGTGTCGTTTCCCCCTTGAGGGCGTCATTCTTGGAGGTGTACACGGGCTCGAGGGACCAGTGGACGGCTTCTTTGGTGGAGCGGTGCTTCATCTTACTCATTGATGGCGGCGGATCTCGGCGGCGTGGCGCAGTGGAGACTCGGCGTCTGATGCGTGGAGATGGACTCGCGCAGGAGGAGGACGCTGTCTGGCGTCATGGTGGCGTCGATGGCAGAGAGGCCTGGCAAGGTCGGTGCGTTAGTTTCTGCTCTGAAGATGGATTGGTGGAAGACGGCGGCGACGACACATGAGAGTGCGTCGGACCGGTTTGTACCCGAAACCCAATATGTGGCTCAGTTGAGGCCTCCGGCTTTAGATGTTAGGCTTTGGTGCGATGTCTGTTTGGTATTAGGCTCGGACTATCGGCACCCCTTCATCAAGTGGATAGGAGTAGCGACAGTTGTTGTTAAGATGGTGGCTTCAAAGTACCTGATGTACTACTTTGTAAGGTCTTTGTGAATAATTAATAAAATGGCTGCATGCATCGCCCAGATGCAGAGGCCGGGGTAATCCCCCTTTTCAAAAAAAAAAAGAAATCTGGATTTTCCATGTCCTTTGCCTGGTGATTCTTCTTTTTTTCCCAAATGATAATATTGACTTCCTTTATTTTATATTTGGCAGAGTATCTGTTTCCCCCTGAGGACGGCTGCTATTCCTGCCAGCCGCCGTTGTTGCTCACTCCGGTGGTCCTTGCTGCGAACGAAGATAAGAAAGTGGAGGCGCGAAGCAGGATTTAGGATGGTTGACTGAGTCGGTTGAGTCTACACCCATGTGAACCAAAATTCCATAGTAATTACCACCCAGTTCCAATGTACTGCGGTATGTGCCTTGAATTGTAAAATCTCCAACGTACTCTCCAAGCAGCTATACAAGAAATTAAAGTGCGGGGATATTTGTATGTGACCTTAGGCAGTAGATATCGTGCTACTTTGTTATCTACTTCCCATGACAAAGAAAATGGATTCCAGTCTCTTGGAAAGAGCGGTTCTTGTTTGGTTATTAGTTCTGGAGTCAGAGAGCTCGCTGTTTGGCCGAGAGGCGCTATTCGGGACCATGGTTCAGCCGAACCTATGGTCCAGCCCGTACGATCCACCAGCCCTCTGCATATGGATCCGTGTACCTTTTGAATTCAAAAATATCTGTTAAGACTTAAACAGCTTCAGGCCTGCTCTAATCCCTTTGCTTATGCGCAACCAACTAGGCATGGGCGGGCTAGTTCTTCCTTTTTTTACTGATGAGCTGGCACTCCTCTCTATGCACTTTATCCCTTGAATCAAGGTCCAGGAATAAAGAAATGGTTGGTCTGCTCGCCCATGATAGCACCGGGCATCTTCACTACTACATATTGCAAGGTGAGAAGCACACTATGAACACTACTCATCTGCTCCCAGCCTCCCATGGCGAGCGAAGAAGATAACTTGGTAGGCCATCAGGAGATGGCGAGCGAAGAAGATAACTTGGTAGGCCATCAGGAGATGGCGAGCGAAGAAGATAACTCATCACCTCCTCGTACTTCTTCTGACGGCCTAGATACACTCTCAATCAGGTATAGTTGTATCTCTTCTTGTTTTTGTCTCGTTTTTCCTGCAAGATATATATGTCTCAAACACTTCCGGCTCGGTTATTGCAGATCAAACACATGCGACGCCGAGCTTTCAGATGGTTCACATCCCACTATGGTTGTTGTTGTTGACTCGATCACAGTGAATCCAACGCTGTCTGTACTGCAATCTGGCAGATCGGCACCAAAGCAGAAAAGGTACGTCAATATAGCATTATAGCAGAGATTTTGCAACTTTTTTTTCTTTTTTTGACAAATGGTTAAAAGCTGATGTCAATTTCTAGAGACCTTGCGTTTAGATTAATTCACCGTGTCCATGAACCTAGTGTCCCTTTCATATACATACATTTGTTGCTCCAGATTGTTATTAGTTGATGGGCTTCTCCTTGACCGAGGCAATTTTCTGAAAGCCGTCTCTGGTCATCGATCTCAAGCAGTCTTGTCTTTTTTTTTGATCCATTCGGCCTTACTAGGCAAAGTATTGAGAAAAATTGACATCTCTAATCCATCTTTGCTTGCTGTCACCTGCACATATTGAAATGGAGAATTGTTCATTCAACTTCATTTTTATTTGTAATCTAGCCAGACAAAAATTAAAAAGCTTGCCATCTTACTTGTGCCTAAGGAGCATCTGTTGTCTGGTTTATACTTTGTTTGGTCCTGCATCTCTATCTTGCTCGTAAGTGTGGTACACACTCCAGACAAAAACGTGGGCTGCATGATTAGAATAACACCACGAGTATGCAAATACGTTTAGGATCCAGCTTCAGCAAGATTGTCGAGTCGTACAGAAAGTTTTTTCTCTTGCTGTTCGCAGTACTCGATAAACAGTTCCATTACAGTTCCACTGACTTTTGTTGGTTGAGTCCTATTTTTTGAGTCCCCCGGTTAACCATTGTTACTCTATATGTTGCATTTTACGTTTAAAAAGTTGTAAACCATTGAAGTCAAAATTAATATATCAATTATGAATGTTGTGTAACTAATGCTTCTGTAAGAAAGTTTTGTTACTCTAAAGCTGTTATTTTTTACAATTCATTGGGCCGGTCAAATTGCTCTAAAATTTTGCTTATGTGACTAATTTTGTAGTAAACGGGCAGCGTTCGAAGGACTAGATTATAGGATTGCCCCTGCAGCTAAAAGCCCATTCCAGAAGTGCGTGGAACGCGCTGGTTCTAGGGGCGATGCAGATGTGTTCGTCCCCACTGTTGGAACAATTTTTGATTCAAAGGACGAAGCTTATGATTTCTATAACTTGTTCTCTTGGGAGTGTGGTTTTGGTATTCGTTATGGGAAGAGCAGCACAAACACCAAAAAGTATAGGACAATGCAGGACATCGTTTGCCAGTGTGCGGTAAGCATCATCTTAAACTTATTATTTTTGTACTGCTGAAGATTTTAAGATTTATTCGTACTATCTCAGCCAAATTTGATCATTATCACAGGGTAAAGAAGAAAGACCCAACACAGCATCGTGCCGCACTGAATGTCAAGCTCGTATAAGACTCCATCGAACTGAAGACCATGGATGGTATGTGTCCGTTTTCACTAACGAGCACAATCACCCACTCTCAGTGAAGTGTGGTGAGAAAAAACAGTGGAATTCACATAGCGTCATTAGTCCTTTAGCAAAGGATTTTATTCGTAACCTTAGGGAGAACAACATCAGGATTGACCAGATATACAACATATTAGGGTCAGGTATTGGTTCTACTCTAGGTGTTCCTTTTAGGAAGCAGACATTGAGAACACTGTGTGCAAGCATAGCTCATGATTCTATCGCGGATGACATGGCTAAAACCACTAGTATGCTTCAGGATATGAGTGCCAAAGATCCAGATTTTAAAGTTTGCGTGCAAGTAGATGGTGAAAGCAGGGTCAAAACTGTGATATGGTGTAACGGTAAAAACAGGCTAGACTATGCACATTTTGGTGAGGTTGCTACGTTCGACAGCACTTACAGGACAAACCTGTATAACATGCCGTTCGGGCTTTTTGTTGGGGTTAATAATCATTTCCAGTCCATTATCTTTGGTGGCGTTCTTATGGTTGATGAAAAGACTCCAACATTTGAGTGGGCGTTCCGGAATTTTATTGATTTAATGGACGGGAAGCATCCTACTACTATATTGACAGGTCAGATTATAGACATTGTCTCGTTCTTGTTCTAGGTTATTAGGTCGTACACATGCTATTACATGATTGCCTTATTTTGTTCATTTTCTTTTTTATATGTCCACAGATCAATGCAAAGCTATGCAAAACGCTTTACGAACCACAATGCCACACACTCGTCATAGGTGGTGCAAATGGCACGTATTGAAGGTGTTGAAATAGAAAATTGGACACGTGTACAGCAAACATTCTGACTTCAAGAAGGAATTCCATGCGATAGTAAATGAAGAGACGGATGTAGAATCATTTGAGCGGAGCTGGCATCAATTGATTAAGAAATACAAACTTCAAGGAAATAAGTACCTTCGCAGGATTTTCAAATGGAGGGACATGTGGGCACACCCATATTTCATGGGGACATTCTGTGCCGGAATGACCAGCACACAACGAAGTGAAAGTGCGAATCATCTCCTCAAGAAGTTCATCAGCAGGTCATCCCCAATGCACTTGTTTGTTAAGCAGTACAACAAATTGCTTGAATCTAGGAGCCTGGCAGAAGACGAGGCAAACTATGTCACCAAACAGGTATAACAACATTCATGTAATTATTTTTATTCTTTTATAGCATGATTACTAAGATTTCTACCTTATGCACTTTCACATACTTGTCCATTGGAATAACAGACACGTAGACGCCTGGTCATCGGCGCCACTATCGAGATAGACGCAGCTGCCGTGTACACAAAAGCTATGTATGACAAATTTTCAGATGATCTATTCAGATCAGGCTCTTTTGAAGCACGCCGTTCCAAGCCCGGAAATGTGTACAAGGTCAAGTTGGCGCCACAACTAGTCTTAACTGAATATGACAAAAAAGTGTTCACTGTCAAATTGGAAGACGGCGGGCAATACGTCGCATGTGATTGTGGATATTTTGATCATGTTGGATTGTTGTGCTGTTATTCCTTAAAGGTACGTACATTATTTCTTCATGATCCTAGGTTGTGCGTCAAAAATTCAATTTTGCAGTACCACATAGATTTTTTGCACATCTGATTCACAAAAATTATGTTCAGGTATTAGTTCAGAACAATATTGGCAAGATACCACCAAGGAATATAGTCAAAAGATGGACTTTATGGGCAAGGGAATCAAGACCACTGCATCTGAACGAGGGAGAAGAGGGGGAGTCGTCTTCTCAAATTACATACAGAAGGAATGTTCTATATGTAGCTGCTATGGATCTTATCAAGGATGCAGAGTCCGGATCTAGGTCATTCCAAATGGCATTTACAGCTATATGTGAGGCAAAAGAAAAAATTGCAACAGAAAAAGCTTCAGAGATGCTTATTGATAGTATCGCCGAACAAGAAAATCCCCTCCGGCACACCATAACTGAAGTTGGGTCAGAAACTCTACTGCTTCCGCCACAGCGCGTGCTGTCTAAAGGACGACCTTGTTCCCTTCGTCCAAAGTGTCGTATGGATTACATTGTGGCGAAGAAAGCTAAGAAACATTACGAGAATGGTCCATGCCATGCTCATGAAGATACTGCGGGAGCAATGCCACCTCCTCCATCTAGGAGAAGAACTGTGAAGTGCAGTCTATGCAAGATTTCGGGGCACACAAAGGGTAATTGTACTGCTAGGGGAGTCTGAGTGTGAATGTTAATGCAATGAATCAATTAGTTGAACTAGTCATCTAGCTAGCACATCTTTATGGTTCAGTTGTATTCTGTAAGGGAGAATTGTCATATGGTCATGCAAGTTTATGTTTTATTGTTGTGGTGTTTAACGGTCACATTTGGATTCGCCGGTGGTTTCCAGTTATGTTTGAGTTTTTTTGGTTTTATAATATGTTTATGTGAATCTCCATGCTAATGGATTTTGTCTTTTTTAATATGTTCCTACATGCATGATACGTTTTTTTTTACCTTGACCATAATTGTTAATTTTTTATAAAACCAAAAAAATCATTTTTAACCAAACATTTCTGAAAAATCCATTTTTAGCTTTTCGGTGTTTTGGTTACTTATATTTGATAGAGTGTGTTTAGTGTATTTTCTAGCAAAAGAATCAGCTCGCGTATCGCGTAAGACGTTTGTTTATCAAATAGCTTGCAGTCTGATTTTTTAGGATAAAAGTTTTTTTAGAAAATTAGTGCAAGCTGATGGCATGTCACACATATTAATTGTCTAACGCTTTTTTGTCGTTGGCGCAGTACGATCAGGCAATGTTAGAATGAGTATAAGACCTTTTCATTCCTACTGATACGCTGGAACATGAAAATGAAAGTTATATACGGAACCCTATCCGCCGCCGCCGCCCGACCAAATGCCACCTCCCCTCGCCGCCGCTGGCAAACATCACCGGGCAAAGCCCCCCCCTCCCCCGACGGACGGCGGCGGCGGGATTCGCTCCCTAGCGTGCGCATCGGCTCTCCCTCTCCCGCATTGTCCACTGCTTCAACGACCATCTCCTCACCCTCCTCGTGCGGAGCCTTCCCGTTGCGATGTACCTCCCCTTGTTGACGATCGTGGCCCCACCGGATCCCCTCTGTCGTTGTATAGCGGGGGCACCTCCTTGCACCGGCGGGGACAGCGGCGGCTCGTCTCAGATCCGGGGACGCGTGCGGCTACGGATCCTCCTCGACGGTTGCTGTTGTGCGCCCTCGTCCGACTGTAACGACAGTAGGTGGCTGCTGCTCCCTGGCGGCCTGAGCCGTCGTCGTCTCCTCTTGGTGAGGCGGGCTGCTCGCTGCTGCCGTTCTACCCGGTTGTGGGCTGCCACCCCTTCGTTGGATCTGGTGTCTCCGGCTGCCCCTGCCGGCTTGTTTCTTCGGCACCCCCACAGCCCGGCTCTGGCTAGACATGCTCAAGCCGTTGCTTAGTTGTTGGGATGTGGCGGTGCGTGGCTGACATGCTCGGGATGCGATGTGGAGGAGGCAATTGCCGGGTGAAAGCTCAATTGACGGCGGCGCCTAAGGGTGACGTTTCCTTCTTTAAGGCGTCGAGTTGGCACTGTCGTCCTCCCCCTTTTGCTCTTTGATCTGAGAGAAATCTCAGACCCGGGTTCCCCGAGTCAGAAGGGGTCTCCACGTCATTTCCCCGGTGGGGGCATCATCTTGGATTGTTTTGCTCCTGCGGATCCGTCCATTGCTGCTCCTTCTTCACCACGATTTTGATCCTATCGGGCCTTTGTGCTAGGAGACTCGGTTGGGGCTTACCTAGACGTCCTAGGGTCGCCTCGATGACACAGTACCCTTCGACCTCGGCGACAGTACATCGGTATTGCGCCCTTCGGTCTCAGTAGCGCGTTATCCTTCGGCTTCGGAGGCGGCACATCGGGTGTCGCCGCACCAACTCGGCTATCCAACGCCCTTCGTTTGTGCCATTAACGCTTCTCGGCATGCTCCTATTTTGATTATCCTTATGGACAGGGCTATGCTTCATGGTGGCCCAAAACGACGCTTTGCGTGGATGTCCTAGTGTAGCCTCGGCGGCAAGTTGTCCTTCGACCTCGGCGGCGGTACACCGGTGTCGTGCACTTCGGTCTCGGTGGCGCGCTGTCTTTCGGCTTCGACAGCGGCACACCGGTGTTGCTGCATGAACTCGGCTATCTGATGCCCTTCGTTCGTGCCAATGATGCTCTCCTACGAGCCACTGTTTTCGGTGCCCTTTTTTCTCCCTAGGCCTTCTTGTGGTTCTCTGTCGATGGTGGAACGAGCTGCTCAGCGGAGCTCGCTCCTAAGGTGTTGGTTACCAGGGGTTTTCGGTTTTGTTTCTGTGTCAACCTTCCCCTCCGTTTACTCCTTTATTTTTCTAGTGTTTGGCTCTCCTCGTGGGTGCCGTCCTCTGTAATTTTCCTTTACTTTGCGTGTGCCATCATGTATTTGTACGGACTGCCAAGTCTCTCTTCGAACCACAAGAATATAACAAAACGGTGGGGTTTTGACCCCCTTGTCAATCTCTAAAAAAAAGTTATATATGGAAGAACTTATATGGCGAAGAAATAGATTTTCCGATAATTGTTGGCATTAATACTTCAATGAAAGAGAAATGGTCAGATATGTCAAGCTATCGTACGTTCACCCGCCGCAGTTTCCCTCAACCGATTACACGCCCCAATTTTCGTCTTCCAAATCCTTCACTCCCCTCTGGTTCTTGCTATTTTTCCCTTAGCCCACCCCAATTTTCCTGTTCCAGTTACTTCGTTTGAATGTATGTTACACATCCCTGTAGTATCTTCTCTGTCGGTCGCTACGCCTATGAATGCTTTCGGCTATGTCCATCGCTACATGCTAATTCGCCGCAACATGATGCAGTCCATGTATCAATGTATGTGGGGAGCAAACCTCCCATTTACAAAGATTTTAATGGAATAAGTTATTACTGATATATGTTTTCAAAATAGCATCATTTCATTTAAGTATAGATAATCAAATGCAAGCTTTGAAAAAATGTTCACCTTGCATAAATTCATAGTCGTGTTATACCTAGAGTAAAACATAAACATCCGTTGATTGTCATAAAAACATTCTTTTTTCTCCTGAAAAATGTTAGCCCATCAGATTTTTGAGATAGTTTCCCAGAACGACATCAATTTTCTGGATAACAAAATGTTCACTCGTCACAAAAATCATAGAAATGGTCTAAAGAAGTAGAACATAGCTAGGCATCAGCTGACATAAAATACTAGTGCACTTAAGGTTCATAACAGTAGTCTCAAACGAAATCAAATACGCTAACACTGACAGACCACATCACAGAAAACAGCTTGTGATTGGCTTTTAGGTAACTGGAGTACATAAACATACAACTAACTTCGGACACGAACATAAGTTACTAGCCACTAGATGGATACTCGTCATGAGTATTTTTGTTTAGACGTCGTTGATCTTCGTAATGTTGGAATCCATGGTCATGATCATGTAACTAAGCAGCTGCCTATGTTCGAGTAATCCATCCTGCACATTAATACATTAAATTTTGAGTTTTTTATAAAAAGATTGTGTGTGTATTTCATAAGAAAATGAATTTAAACAACAATGCAGTTACAAGTACCTGATCGAGAACTGGATGGGCTTGGTTGTTCGTCATGTTCCTAGCGGCATATGCAACATATATCCCATCATTCGGCCTGTGTGTTTTAAAAAAATGCAGTGTTTAAACATCCTGAAAAATCTGGTTACACTTAGAATCGAGAAAAAAACTCTTAATTATAGCTAACCTTGCCCCAGGCCCTCCAGTGTGAGGAATGATGTTGTAGGCCAGACCGTTAGGGATGCTTGCACGTAGCACGAGAGTGAAGCAATGAGCCAGTGCCTCATATACTTCAAAAGCTTTACGATTGTGCTTGACCAGAGATATGGAAGCAATATCACCATTGGCCATAGGGTCATACACATGGACTGTTGTATTTGTTCCCCTAATATTGTAAGTGAAGCAGATCCAATTCAACTGGTCACGAAGTATCACAACAACCTGGCATGAGAAAGTAATTGTTACGAAAAAAACATTATGGTCTACATAGTTTTAGTTCTGCCGGGAAATGATGCACAAAGATAGTGTGTATTGGATTCTTAACACAAGATACCTCTTTGCAGTCCTGGACCTTGTATGGTACACTTGGACCCCTAAAGAAGTGCCCTATGGCTTCAAGAGGTGGAGCTCCTTTGTATTGCTCGCATATGTACTAAAAAAAAGTTTCGTTCTTTAGTTGTTTCTTACCAAGCCGAAATATACTTCTATTTTTTTTAGTTAGAGGGCGTACTTACCACGAACTCTTTAGGAAGGAAATGACGATTGCGTGCGCGAGAAAGGTGCTCACAAGCCTTGCGATCTACCTCGTTGAACATAACAACTATAGCTGACATCACGTCTTGCTCGATTCCACCGATGAGCTGCCTCTTCAGGCTAGTCCCTGATATGTTGATTGGGATTTGTCCAGGGACATAGATAATGTTCCTACATGAGACGGAGAAGTTTAGAACATTCGTAACAAAATGCCGTGAAAGAGTACATGCCAAATGAAAAAAAGTAAAAAAGAATCAAAATTACTTTGACAATATTTCTGCCCGAGCAATGTACAGTAACCACCGATAAACAACCCTAGCATGCTCCTGCTGTTTTTGAAGTCTTTGTTCAATCGTTTCTACGACATTCGATGGCCCAGCTCCCATATGTCGTGCTGATAGTTAATTCATCGGAAGGTTAGTACACGGAAAAGACTTATGTATTGTTTAAAAATTTATTAGTTGGCAATCCGGTGGGGCGCTAGAACACTCACCAGCACGATTCTCGCGTATGCAGTCAAAGAAACTATGGTCCATGTTGTTTTGCCCAGCAGCAGCCATTGATATCATAGTGAGCACATTACCTTCAGTTTTTAAAAAAGCTATGTCAGCACTTAATTATTTTTGAAACAAAGCGCAAGTGAATAACATGGCAGCTTATCAGTAGTATGTCATACGTACATGGTATGTTTGACACAAATTGTGCCAAGTCTGGATCATTGTCCGTGTTAGGTGGAGCCGTAGCATCGGGTGTTGCAACAGGAACATTTCCTTGATTGCTAGCAGCTGCTCCTGATCCTTCTGCCAGGATAGTGGCAGCATGACTTTTAACCTCACGGACAAATTCGATGCTTGGTGGACCTATATCAATATGTTCTTCATTATTAGTAAAAACTACACCCAAACCGAAAGATATAACTACATTAATTATAATCGCGACATCAAGACGTATACGTACTCTTGTCATCATTTTTCTTGCTGGAGCTGGCGGCACCGTCATATAATTTGAAAGCACTAGACTTTGTTAAGTCAGCAATCCCTTTCTTGATAGTATTCATGACATTCTCTTTAGGATGGACCAACTTGTTGATGTTTTCTGCGACAACAATAAATGTATGCGAGATGTGTTTGAGGGTGGTTCAAGGTAAAGAACGATAGACGAAGTATTCAAATCAGCAGAAAAAAAACTCCAAAAAGGTCTTTATCCGAGCAGTAAAATAGTTGTAAAATAATATGATTCTAAAGAAAGCAGAGCGTTCGACTGATTCTAAAAAAATATACTGAAAATTTCATGACGTGTTGACACAAGGACGAATTTTGTATCCGAACTTGGTTCAATACGCACTGATTTGAATGCCAACAACGTGGCACCCTGTTCATTCGCGATTGATCAAAATAGGCCAGAATAAGGTATGCAAAAGACGTGCATTATTACCCCAAAATATATCAGTATTTTGCGACATCAAGACTTTTTGGTTTAAGGTTTTTTTTTCTTCCTCCAAGAGCTGGTGGCTTTTACCAAGTCCTCAATTTACATCCTGGGTTATAACTACTTCATGATATAGACAATTTTTAAATCATTATTAACACGTTACTATATGGAACGGCAATACGTGCCTTGATAAGTGGATTGTGACACCTGGTAGAGAATGTTAATAGGACTAATCTAGGATACAAAATGTTCCAGTCACAAAAACATAAATTAGTAGGAGTAAACTACAGTACAAAATTTAATTAAGTTTTTCTAGCTGAAATTGATTAATTTTTGAAAAAAAAAAGTGAAGACCGTGAGTCGAATGAGAACATTTATTTATAAGTGTCCAATGTTAATGAATAATAAATGTATATTATATTTATGCTGCCTTATTTAAAAAACTCACTTATTGAAAGATGTATGGCAAAGCCATCTCTAGCAAATTTGATAATGTTATATTGAGCTATGCTGCCAACCGTGATTCTCACCACGCCGTTCAAAACTAAAAACAAATCCAACAACTATTTTTTGTTGTCCATCTATTAAAGTATTTTTTTTCATCATTAGATACAGAAAAATACAAGACATACCATCGTCTCCACCATTTGATTTGTTCTCCACCTTAACCTTTCTCTGGAATACTATTGTTGTCTTAGCTTTTTTGCCTGGCAAAATCATAAGTGGTACAGATTTAAATATGCCTCCCAATGTGTTAAAAACCTCATCTATCAATATATAAGTGTTATGGCAAACATTTTACCTCCAATTGGCGTCTGTTGTTCTTCGACAACAGTGTTCTTCCCCTTTGACATATCTATGTTGCGCTTGCAGCTATTTGTCCCAATTATCTGCTTGTCTTCAATTACTTTAATTAGGCCATGCAAGGAGCTTAACAGATGTTTCCACTGACAAAGGTGTACATGCACAGGAAAAAACAGTGAGAGACATGCACTTATGTTGCACGTTCATTGAATCATAATAATATAATTTCTTACTTCTTCATCGGAATAATTAGCACCAGGTGGAGGAGCATTAACAACATTTTGTGCTTGCGCCGGTGTGTGTGCGTGAGATGCATTTGGTGTTGCATTTGATGATGCAAACACACCACCTACACCAGATTGGGCTGGGCATGATTGTTTATCGGCTATACGTGAGCATGGTGTTTCTTGCCGTGCAGCACTAACGGTCGTAGCCTCTTCAGCCGGCAGCACAAACTGTAATATAATTAGAAGAAAACAAGAGTCAAAACAATTTCCTTCTCAATCCAATAGAAAATGTATTGTGGTGGATGGAGAGATAAAATAAAATCACCTTTCTCAGCTTATACTTCTCGTACACACTCGAAGATCCTGTTTTGGTAATGTGATTTATTTGTGCCATGAGTTTTTCATGGTTGTATGCCTTAGCTCTTGGGACAAATAGTAAGTGCATAGGCGTTGGAGGTCCCAATATTTTGTCAAGGTAAAAAACCTACACACATACACATGAACAAATGAAAACACAGGTGGTATGTAAAAAAATATATTTACAACAACTAACCTGTGGAAGGATCGGGCATGATTCTAGCTTGATGCTCGTTAAACCTTCACGCTTAGCATTTTGCACGGTAGCCACATCATCCATCATAGCATTGAATACATACTTTGCCCAGTTGTATTCTGCAACCCGATCAGTGTCCGCAGCAGCTCTAACCACTTGTCCGTCGATCTTACCAGGACACATGACGTATCCTGTGTGGGCAGTATATCAGATAAATGATTTTTCATATTCTAAAATACAGTAGTTGACATAACTACCCAAATTTCTCTGTACGGCCAAGGTAAAGAACTATAAACGAAGTATTCAAATAAGCAAGAAAAAAACTCCAACAATGTCTTTATTCAAGCAGTAAAATAGTTGTAAATAATATGGTATTTTCTTGAGAAGCTAATTTTTTTGACATACTAGTACACATCCTTTAATCGAGTAGGTGAAGCTCAGAAATCACCACCCAATTTTGTTCATGACCAGGATGAGTGAAATAGTTCTGTTATAAAATATAGGTCAACCTCAAATGCAACACACAAAAAAGTACTGCTTATGAATTTTCGGCATCCAAAAAACCACTATACTTGCATCTCCTTGTTAAAGGATAACTCTAGCAGAACATGTGTTCCAAGAAAATGTTACGTTATGAGAGGCCTAGACAAAGTTCTTGTGCTGTTTGTGCACCCTATCTTAGGCATAACTTTATTTCTCCCCAAGAGTTGGTAGGGTGACCCTTTAAAAAAAAATTGGCAGGGTCACGTCCAATGTGGGCCTGTACCTGATTAGTAAGGTGGGCCGAGATGAAGTGCACATGTTGGAATAAGATTTTTTTTCTCCCGCCAAGAGCTGGTCGGGCCTAGGCCCATGTCGGCCTTTACTATGTCCTTAATTTATATCCTGTGATATAACTACTTCATTATATTGACAATTTTTAAATCATTATTAACACACTACTAGATGGAACAACAAATAAGTGCTCGTCTAGTTTTTTTATAAGGGCATTCCTGGATTCAAAAAGGTAAACTATACTAGATTCGTAACACTTGGTAAAGAATGTTGAAAAGGACTAATATAGGGTACAAAATCTTTTGGTTACAGAAACGTAAACTACTAGGAGTAAACCACAGTATAAAAATTCATTATTACTTCTCACTGAAATGATTAATTATTAACAAAAAAGAAGCTAAAAAATAATAAATGAATAGTATTTGTTTGGTGAGCTATGCTGCCTTATTAAGAACTCACTTATAAGAAAGATGTATGTAAAAGCCATCTCTAGCAAATATGATACTGTTCTAATGAACTACGCTGCCAACAGTCACTCTCAGCATGCCATTCAAAGCTAAAAACAAAACAACAGCTGAAACTTACGTAAATCGAATAAATCAACAGAAATGCAGCTAGACAGTTTAACAAGGGGCGTGTTACCAATGCAAAATGCAAGGAAGGACTGGATGAAGATTTTCTCATCAGCCTCACTCTTCTCCTTGCCGATGAGACGCTCTACGTTATCCCGCGCCGACTCGACGGTCAAGCTGGCGGTTGCCACACCGCCGACATCTGGTGCCTCCTCTAGGTCGATGTGACCGCTGGGAACGCCAAGTATTGCTATGGCATCTCCATAGGTCATTACGACACTATTTCCATGGCCATCGCTCATGGCGCAAGTGTCCTCATCTATCCTAGACAGCAAGAAGACAGTGAACTGCCTTTTATGCTCCTTGTAATGTGGGATATCTAGCAGCTTATCTAGTCT
The DNA here is from genome assembly GCA_039707655.1 of Elymus sibiricus. Lineage (NCBI taxonomy): Eukaryota > Viridiplantae > Streptophyta > Magnoliopsida > Poales > Poaceae > Elymus > Elymus sibiricus. Next base: position 65,160,284 of record CM077676.1, read on the forward strand.
GTATCTCGCGAGCAGATTACGCTCTGCACTACCAAATTTGCTAACTGTTGCATGGAAGTGGGATGAGCTGAAACTCGAATGAATGAATGGCTTGTTTCTATCTCTAGTAGCTGCTCCTGACACTTGGCTCTCTGGCGATCCAAGCCTAAGGGATGAACGGGAAGGCATTTGTACGTGTTCGGCTACTGCTCTTCCCGTTTGAGAACTGACATGCATTGTTCCATTCACATGTACTATTTATAGCACCCAGGGGCAGCAGGATAACGGTTCAGGTAAGCTAGGCTCGCTGCAGGTGCGGGCCCGCATTGCATAGAGGTTGTGTACAAAACTTGGTGGAAAAGGATTTACGTCTCCCGATTCCCTTCGTTATTCTCCCTGTTGGTACGTTCCAATGCATACTTAAAAAGACCCTTTTCTCTGCTCCAAACTTTATGTAACTATAAATGCCAGATCTTTTAACTGGTAGCAAATCTATCCGGCTTACAGGCATGCACTGGTTGAGGATCTTTTACGTGGATCGCATGCATTCATTTAGGCTTCGCATAATTCAGATTATATTACTTAACCAACCAAAGTAATTCAGAATTACAAAATTTACTTTACAGCCGGTGGTTACAAGCAAATCATATTTAAACAATTTACTTTTTTGCAAAACTAACTTTTTGGCATCTGTTGGATAATAATCTTATGATTTTTTGAGAAATAATCTGCCTGATTCAATTTTTTAAGTTACAAATTATTACTGTAGCAGGTGTACATATTTGGATCAGATGTTGTATCGTTGGAAGAGGAAGCTCGTTCATTTTTTGTACAAGTTTTGTACTAGTACTAGTACTAGTATAGAATTAATTTATTAATCTTCCCGTTACCCTAAGCGCATGTCACAGCTCGTCGACCTTGGGCTCCTTTTTCCATGCACTAATGGACAAGACGGTTGAGATGCCTCATTCGATCTTTGTGTCTCCTGTTCCAAACTCATTAAATGCGATGTCTTCTTTCGTTCCCAACGAAAGCGGGAGCAGCCGCACCAGGCAGCACGCGCCGCATCGGGGGTACCAAAATGATGACTTGTGCTTGCAACCCAGGCTGCCCAATCGATATCATATGAGACGCACAGGATGGAGCGCTGCGTGCTGGTGACATGCGCTTGCAAACCCGCCGTACCCTATTGGTAGTATAGGAGCTGCACTGGATGGAGTGCTAGCTCACCCGTCTTGAGCACGTACCGTCAAAGTCTAGTCCGCTAGGTACGAATAGCGCATTGAGTACCTAACTTAGCTCTTTTGACCATGGTGTAAAAACTGGGCTACACACTACTTACCGCCATTACAGTATCTAGTAGTTGCACAGTAAAACTTGGGCTACCCGGTACTTACCTCCCACCACACTACTGTACTAGCTTTGCTCTTTTCACCATGGTGTAAAATCGGCAGTTACTGTGGCAGGTTCAGTACTTACCCCAAAGTAAAAAACTCGGTCTATATACTTAGTTCTAACTTGGCTCCTTTTACCGTAGTGTAGAAAATGTGTTACCGTGGCAGAGAGAACACTTACCCCCCACGGCTAAAATTTTGGTAGAGATTTTAGCTTGGCCCTTGTTTACAATGATGATGGGAGAGCTGTGGTACTGTGGCAGAGAAAATATTTACCTAAAGGTTAAAATTTTGGTATAGCTATTAGCTTGTCTCTTGTTTTGACCACGATAAATAAAAATTTGACAATGTGGCAGAGAAAAAAGTTAGAACTAGTTTAAAAGATCGTGCACAAATAAAATTTCTTACCGTGGCTCGAAAAATACTAACCCAAGGGAAAGATTGTGTCTATATAGTAGCTTGGCACTCGGGGTATTAAGTAAAAATTGTTGTTGTCATGGTAGACGAAACAAATAAAAAAATAAAATGATGACTGTGATAAGTAGCCTGTCTATTTTAGCCAACATTTAAAATTCCAGTTGGATTTTTTTATTGAACGTGAATGAATCAGCCATGTTTCGATAATTCTAATTTTCTAGACCGTAATTACTAAGATGTGATTTCCATATAGGTAAAAAAATGTTTGCGTGCATTATTATATTTTTTCTTTTAAAAAGTCTGCTAGAAATGATTGTATGTTTTGCAGGAACTAATCATTAACTAATTAAAAATCGCTTGGTGAGGTAGACGCTCATCTCAGAGCAAAAGTATTCTTGTGGATGGCTTAAAAAAATTCTGTTTGTGGCATTACACTATTAGAATCACTTAAATATGTACGTCGTTGTGTATACCGTATGATTTACCATTTATCGTAATCATGTATTACCAGTTATATTTTTGGTAAACATAACGTAGCTAGTTTACACCCACTATTTTATTTTTGAGCTGTTTTTTTGCGTTTAATTAAGTTTTCCCAAGGAAACACAGTTGTTGTATCGACGTAAGAAAAATATGTGTAATCATTGTGGAAACGGTGTCCCAGTTCATCAATTTATTGAATAAAGTTCACAGCCAAGGATAGCATACAATTTTTTTTTGGAATAGGCTAGCATACACTTGTTCGTGTACAGGGGGGAAATCATGGTCCCATTACATGATAAGCTGGATATCTAACTCATTAGCACGTAGGAGCTTTGCGTGTCTCGTCTAATCTAATGCCATTGAGATCACGTGCTAATGATTCTAATGTGTAGAAGTCCGCCTGTAACCAATCATCAATTTCTGTAGTGCAAACAGGGGCCTGTATTGACAGTAAAAAAATTGTATCAGTAAGATGGATATTTTATTCGCAAAAAAAGAAGTGAAATGGATGTTCAGGAGAAACAATAGTGATCTACAAAGACAAAACCTACCATGTATTGCCATGTCATTTCGTAGTGCCTTCCCACAACCTCGTCGTAAGGTAAGTAAATTGTGTCCCACACTTTGGACAGATCCCTCATCTGTCCAAGGTTCAAGGATACAAAACAGAAATTGTAAAAACCAGAGCTGAAAACGTAAGAGTTAAAGAAATGCTGTGTGACAAGACACTAACACTTAGTTCTGCTGGCTTCGGTGTGGATGGCATGCTTCAGCTCGCTTCGAAAGGAAGGCTATTCTTCTATGAGGTACTCGAGGGGTGTGGTACTGCTCTAGGGGAAGCTATATTTACACTAGTAGAAAAAGGGCCATTTGTCCCGGTTCCAGAGGGCCATTTGTCCCGATTCTGGAACCGGGACTAAAGGGTCGGGACTAATACCCAAAACCTTTAGTCCCGATTTGCTTACGAACCGGGACCAAAGGCCCTCCACGTGGCGCTGCCTGGGGCGGGGGAGGGAGGACCTTTAGTCCCGGTTGGTGTTACCAACCGGGACTAAAGGCTCCACCTTTGGTCCCGGTTGGTGTTACCAACCGGGACCAAAAGGCGGCCACGCGTCAGCAGCTCGCAGTCGCTGGGGTTTTTTTTTTTTTTTTGGAAGGGGGGGTTTTGGGGTTTTGGAGGGTTAATTTAGGGGTTTCATATTGTGTTAGCGAGCTAATAGAGAGAAGTGACCTCTCTTTTTCCGTGCTTGGTCGACGCTAGCTACTACACATATAGAGAGAACTCGACGCTAGCTAGTAAGCAAATAAAGGAAACCATTAATTACACAAGATCGTCATGAACATATATAGAGAGAAGTGACATCTCTTTTTTCGTGCTTGGTCGAACAACAAGTTTTCGTATATCTATCCGACGCTGCTACATATGTACAATATATAACATCCCTTACAACAATTTCAATTTCACATGGTATTCTCCTTGTTCAGGTATGACGTGGTCAAGAAAGAATCCCGCCAATTCCTCTTGAATTGCTCGTATGCGATCATGTGGTAGGAGTTCATCCCGCATCTGCCAGATCTAATTTAAAGAAGGGGTCAATACATATATATGAATGAAACTCAACACAATTGATGGTAATATATAAAATAAAATTGTGAATATTGTTTACGTACTTCAAATTGTTTCTCAGAGGAGGCCCGTTCAGAGGTATAGTAGCGAATGAACTCGCATACGTAGTATCCACATAAATGAGTGTTGGGTGCCTGCAACAAGCACTTTACGAGAATAGAGTTCAATCAAACTGATAAGCAAGCATGATAATGGTATTAATGAAACTAGAATCAATGAGAGATGCGCGGAACTAGCTAGTACTACTTACTTTGGGGTGTGTAAATCGCAGCTCCTTCTTCAGACCCGGAACCTTAGCGGTGAACGTTTTCCAAACCCTGGCAGGCAAAGAAAATGATTACTTGATATCAGGAAATGAACGAAAGTTGCCGATATGGTCCCGGTATTGATTGAACTTACTTCTGGAGCATTGCAGTCATGTCCGCATAATACTTGGGATCTTTACGGAGCGAGTCTAAGACCGTTACTAATGCCCCGTCAAGGTTAATGGATAGCAGAATATAATGGAAGCTGCGCACGCATAACTCATCAATTACATTACTTAACCACGAGTAAGCGGAACCGAATATGCAGAAGACAGTAACACTCACTTGAAGTTGTAAGGAAAGAGTATTTCCCTTTTGTTTTGATGTGTATGGAACGTTTGTAGTAAGTTGTTCTCGGTATCTTCAGCCGCCTTTCGTACCGACCATTCATTTACGGTATTTGGGCTAATGAACCCAACGTCGAAGATTCCTATTTTTTGGCATTCGACCATCTTCAATCTGCATAATATAGTGAGGATAATTATATATACATGCAATGAACGAGCTGAGCTAGAGACTTAATTATAGAAGTAATACTTACAGACAGTAGCAAGTCATGAGTTGTTTGTCGAGGGCCTTTTGATTGTATAATTGAAATAACTCCACAAATTCAACAGGCAGCAGGTCGACTCCAGGGAAGTCATGCTCTTTTTTAATTCCGACTAACAAACTGTCTTTCCCAGACTTCCTGCAGGTTTCCATGTACCAGTCATGCAATTTTTGCATCATCGTTGTTAGATGAGGATGATCAGGTTTGACGAGAGGCTTCCCGTGCTCGTATCTAAAGACGTCTACTACCTCAGCCGTTTCAAACTGTACATCATCGGGCAGGTAATCATCAAGAGTGGTACCGGGCAGTAGCACCGGATGATTAGCGATATCGCTAGACACCTTGAGCGGGGGGCACGATTGCTTCTCCTGTTCGCCGAGCTGGGGAATTGTTTTCCCACTTCTTCGTTTTTTCGCTCTTGCAGCACTGGAAGTACTTCCCGACTGCTGCGCTTTAGCATGTGTCTTAGTAATTATGCGGTCATAGTTGGAATCCGGCGGAGGCGGTGGTGGTCGCTTCAGGGCATTGATAGTGCGCTTCACTTTCACCGGATCTACCTTCTCCTTCGGAGGTGGAGTTTTCTTTGCAAAATGGTCCCTCAGTTGGGCACGACATATGTCCTCGTTTTCCTGCTCGGTCCTCTCATATGGTAACTTTTCCAGAGGCTTGAGAGATGGACCATATCTGAATTGGCTCCCGCCTCTGCTTGTACTGCTAGCCGCCGGAGCGGCGGCGTCTCTCTTCCGTCGTTGCTGACGAGGCGGAGAAATCTGACGCGCCGGAGGAGCCGGAGCGGCGGCGTTTGTCTTCCGCCATTGCCGACGAGGCTGAGGAGGAGGCGGACTGCTCTGACGCGCCAGAGTAGGCGAAGGAGGAGGCGGAGTGCCCTCACGCGTCGGAGGAGCCGGTGAAGGAGGCGGAGTGCCCTGATCACTCGCCGGAGGAGGAGGAGGAGGAGGAGGAGGAGGCGGAGTGCCCTGACTCACCGGAGGAGGAGGAGGAGGCGGAGGCGTCCAGTTTGGAAGCTTGATGTACTCCTTCTGCCATAGACATGTACTCCTCAGAGCATGAACCAGCCGATTCTCCCCTTCACCTGTAGAGTGGTCAAGCTCGAGCTCCTCAAATCCCTCCATTACTTCATCCACCATCACAACAGCATAGTCATGTGGAATCGGACGGCAGTGAAAAGTTCCGTTGGGTTGAGGAGGTGCAACAGAGCCGACAACCGCCTTGAAAGTGAGGTTCCGGCATTTCGTCATAAGCTCGCAATGTTGAGCCTCCATGATAGTATCCACGGGGTAGCTAGGAGACGTGAAGTCAGGCTGAACGGGCTCCGTGGAAGCCACGCTGCTTCTCCGCTGAGATGGCGGGGTAGCTTCTGGGGTAGCTTCGTGCCGCTGAGATGGTTGGTCGGCAGCTCGCTGGTTCTCAGCTTCCTCTAGCTTTTGTAGTCTTGCATTGAGCTTCTGCATGTCGCTCAGCTCCTCTTTCCTCTTTCTCTCCCGGCTTTTGTAACCGCCTGCGTCGGGAAACCCAAACTTCCACGGAACGGAGCCTGGTGTGCCTCGTGTTCATCCAGGGTGCTCAGCATTCCCTAGGGCCTTAGTCAGCTCGTCCTTCTCTCTGTCGGGAATGAACGTCCCTTCTTGCGCTGCGGTGATATACTTCTGAAGCTTCGTGACGGGTATTGCAAGTTGCTCGTCCGTCCAACGGCACTTCCCTGTTTCAGGGTCCAAAGTTCCCCCAACCCCGAAGAACCAAGTCCTTGAACGGTCTGGCCAGTTCAATGTCTGTGGTTCGACCCCTTTAGCAATCAGGTCATTCTCAGCTTTGTCCCACAACGGCCGGGCTTTGAGGTAGCCACCTGACCCCGTGTGATGGTGATACTGCTTCTTTGCAACGTTGTTCTTGTTTGTCTCTGACATTTTCGTACTCTTGTCCGATGTCTTGTAGGCCACAAATGCGGGCCAGTGATCTCTTATCTTCTCAAATCGGCCGGTGAATTCTGGAGTCTTCCCTTTGTCGACAAACTTTGATTTCAACTCCTTCTTCCACCTCCTGAATAGATCTGCCATCTTCTTAAGAGCACACTCCTTGACCAGTGGCTCTATAACTGGCTTATTTGGATCCTCCTCTGGCGGTAGGGTGAAATTTGCCTTCAGCGCGGTCCAAAGATCATCTTTCTGTCTATCGGTGACATAATCACCTTCAGGGGCGTCGTCCTTAGGCTTATTCCATTGCTTGATGCTAATCGGGATGTTGTCCCTAACAATAACTCCGCACTGAGCAGAAAATGCGTCCTTGGTCCACTTGGGTTCAATCGGATGGCCATCGTCCGCGAGTGCTGTGATCGTGAACCTTTCATCCTTGCGCAACCTCTTCTTCGGGCCTCGTCTCGTTACCGAAGTTTGGCTCGATCCGGAGGGCTATAAAAGAAGAAAGAAGAGTTAATATATGTACATACCAAAACAATTAATGCATCAATTAGCTAGTCAGCATAGGCTTAATTAATATATATACCTCGCCGGACTTTGCAACAGCTCCCTCCTCCGTTCGGTCACCGGAGCCGTCATCATGGTCTCCTTCTTCCTCCGGCATTCGGTCACCGGAGCCATCATGATCATGTCCTTCCTCCTCCATTGTTCGATCACCGGAGCCGTCATCCTCTCCTTCCAGACCATCGGTGTCGTTGAGAAATGACAAGACATCACGTCCGCCGAGGATTATCTCCCCCAACAACTGTTCTTGTTCCAAGTCTCTTTGAGCCATAGTTTCTGCAAATATTAAAACATGGCAATTAATATACAAACATGAGTGTCCGACGTCCGGACCGCCTCTCTCATGAATGTCCGATGTCCGGACCGCCTCTCTCATGAATGTCAAACAAGGGATTCTCTTAACCTTTAAGGGATTTAATTAACAAATGATACATAGACTTGTTCGGGCGAGAGGGGGTTGATCGACGTCCCCCCTCATGTCGAAGTTACCGGAGTTTTCTTCTAGTGGTTTGGGTGGCCTCGAGAGATTGTCGGGTAGGGGCGGGAGGGGGTAGGAGATCGACAACGCTTTTTTTCTAGGTTTTGGGTGGCCTCGAGAGTTGGTCGCCCGGTATATCGAGAGGGGGGGGGGTGAACATTTTACCTTAGTAACTTAGAAAAAAAATGTTATCGGGGAGGGGGTATATCGACAACGCTTTTTTTCTAGGGTTTGGGTGGCCTCGAGAGTTGGTCGCCCGGTATATCGAGAGGGGGGTGAACATTTTACCTTAGTAACTTAGAAAAAAAATGTTATCGGGGAAGGGGTATATCGACAACGCTTTTTTTCTAGGGTTTTTGTGGCCTCGAGAGTTGGCCGCCCGGTATATCGAGAGGGGGTGAACATTTTACCTTAGTAACTTAGAAAAAAATGTTATCGGGGAGGGGGTATGTCGACAACGCTTTTTTTCTAGGGTTTGGGTGGCCTCGAGAGTTGGTCGCCCGGTATATCGAGAGGGGGGTGAACATTTTACCTTAGTAACTTAGAAAAAAAATGTTATCGGGGAGGGGGTATATCGACCCCCCCCTCATGTCGAAGTTATCGGGGAGGGGGTATATCAACAACGACATACATTCCGGATCCATTGGAAAGCTCTCGGGGAGCCGATGCCAACGTGATGATAGGGGGCCGGGGTGCTCCCGTGGCCTTGTTGATAGATAGAGCCGATGCCAACGTGATGATAGAGCCGATGCCAACATTTTCATTTAACAAAAAAACTACCTTCAAAAAAAGACTTGCTTCGCCGCGGGTGCTCGGTGCGACGTGGACTCGGTGGAAAAACTTTATGAAAATGCGGTGGTGGCCGGGCCGGGCGGTTTTCTTTTCCTTCTTCATTTTTTCCTTTGTTTTTTCTTATATGTTTGTTTTCGTTTTCACTCTACATTTTCGTACATATGAAAAACAACGAAGACTTTTTACATGAACATATACACACATATACATGAACATATATACCTATACATGAAAAAAAACATATACATGAACATATACACATATACATGCCCGCAAAAAAAAACCCTAAACGATGACGGGGCGGCACACCATGGGAAAGGGGGGGCTCACTGGGGGGGGGGGGCGGCGATGGCTGGAGGCCGGCGACGGGGACGAGGACGGCGGCTCGGGGAGGCGACGGGGACGAGGACGGCGGCTCGGGGAGGCGACGGGGACGAGGACGGCGGCGACAGGGACGAGGACGGCGGCTCGGGGAGGCGACGGGGACGAGGACGGCGGCGACGGGGACGAGGACGGCGGCTCGGGGAGGCGATGGGGACGAGGACGGCGGCGACGGGGACGAGGACGGCGACTCGGGGAGGCGACGGGGACGAGGACGGTGGCTCGGGGAGGCGACGGGGCCGGCAACGGCGTCGGGGCAGCCTGGCGGCGTCGAGGAGGTCGGCGTCGTCGGGGGGAACTGCGAGATGAAAATGAAAATTTTCACAAGTGCTGCTTATATACACACAGCATTGGTCCCGGTTGGTGGCACCAACCGGGACTAATGCACCCCTTTAGTCCCGGTTGGTGCCACCAACCGGGACCAAAGGTCTCTTTTCAGCAGCCCAAACGGCGGGAAGCAGAGACCTTTGGTCCCGGTTGGTGGCACCAACCGGGACCAATGGCCTTGCACATCGGCGTGGTGGGAGTTTAGTCCCACCTCGCTACTTGAGAGAGTGCCGCACCTGGTTATAAGGCGCGGTGCGCCAGAGCCTTCGAGCTCCTCTCTAAAGCAGGCTTACTGGCCTAACCACTCTGTATCTGCCTATGGGCCTACTGGGCCTTCTGCGGGCCTGAATCCTGGCCCAACTGGCTGGTTGGGTTTCTAGTCGTATTCAGGCCGTGGTGGCCCAGTAGGCGGCATTTTTTTAATATTTTTGCAGTTTTTTTTGTTTTGTTTTTTGCATTATTTATTTCTTTTCTTTTTTGCTTTATTTTTTTTAATTCTTTTTGCTGTTAGGTCACAAAAATTATAAACTTTCTGTTAGTGCTATTAAAGTTTGCTATTAAAGTTTCTAACAAAAAAATTCTTTATGAAAATTCTTTTTGCTATTAATGTTTTGAACAAAAAATACTTTGATAATTTTAGTTGCATAAATTTTATATAATTTTAGTTTCAAAAATATTTTAATTGATTATTTTTAGTTCATTCTTTTTGCTATTATTTTTGATTATTTTATATAATTATCGAAAACTGGATGCACTTCGTGTACAAAATGGACAATCTCTTTCGAAGTATCACGGTTTCGGACGAAAACTCATCTGTTACAAAGGGATTTCATTTTTTTAAACTTATTTGAACTCGAGACTTTTTGTGTGTTCAAAATGCACCATTCAAAGCCACATCATCAATTTTCAACCCTTTCTGACTTCATTTGGTATTTTTCATGCATTTACTGATTTTTTTGAGCTAAATGACCCTGAAATTGAAAAGCACTACAAATGAACTCTGAAAAGGTTGAAACTTGGCATGGTATCATCATTTTACCCACATAGCATGTGCTAAAAAGTTGAGAGGGTTACGGCAAAAACTGGATGCACTTCGTGTACAAAATTGACAATCTCTTTCGAAGTATCAGGGTTTCGGACGAAAACTCATCTGTTGCAAAGGGATTTCATTTTTTTGAACTTATTTGAACTCCAGACTTTTTGTGTGTTCAAAATGCACCATTCAAAGCCACATCATCAATTTTCAACCCTTTCTGACTTCATTTGGTATTTTGCATGCATTTACTGATTTTTTGAGCTAAATGACCCTGAAATTGAAAAGCACTACAAATGAACTCATCTGTTACAAAAGGCATTTCATTTCTTCACATGTAACTGCAATGATATAGTTGTGGAGATAAAGTCTTCACTTTTTCTTCGCTTGTGTCCTTTGCTTATTGCGCCGTAACCATGGATAATCTTCATCGTTTAACAAGGTGCTTGGGTCAGCCTTGACTTTGAAGGGAGGAATTTCATGAAACTTTTCATAATCTTCGGACATGTCTGTCTTGCCCTCCAATCCCACGATGTCTCTTTTTCCTGAAAGAACTATGTGGCGCTTTGGCTCATCGTATGATGTATTCGCTTCCTTATCTTTTCTTTTTCCTGGTTTGGTAGACATGTCCTTCACATAGAAAACTTGCGCCACATCATTGGCTAGGACGAATGGTTTGTCTGTGTACCCAAGATTGTTCAGATCCACTGTTGTCATTCCGTACTGTGGGTCTTCCTGTACCCCGCCTCCTGACAGATTGACCCATTTGCACTGAAACAAAGGGACCTTGAAATCATGTCCATAGTCAAGTTCCCATATGTCCACTATGTAACCATAATATGTGTCCTTTCCCCTATTGGTTGCTGCATCAAAGCGGACACCGCTGTTTTGGTTGGTGCTCTTTTGATCTTGGGCGATCGTGTAAAATGTATTCCCATTTATCTCGTACCCTTTGTAAGTCAATACAGTCGAAGATGGTCCCCTGGCCAACGAGTACAGCTCATTAGAAACAGTGTTGTCACCCATAAGACGTGTTTGCAACCAACTGCCGAAAGTCCTGATGTGTTCATATGTAATCCAGTCGTCACACTGCTCCGGGTGTTTGGAGCGCAGAATATTCTTGTGTTCATCGACATACGGGGTCATCAAGGTAGAATTCTGTAGAACTGTGTAGTGTGCTTGAGACCAAGAATGCCCGTCCCTACATATTATTGAGTCCGCTCCTAGCGTGCCTTTTCCAGTCAGTCTCCCCTCATACCGCGATTGAGGGAGGCCAATCTTCTTAAGGTCAGGAATGAAGTCAACACAAAACCCAATGACATCCTCTGTTTGATGGCCCATGGAGATGCTTGCTTCTGGCCTAGCGCGGTTACGAACATATTTCTTTAAGACTCCCATGAACCTCTCAAAGGGGAACATATTGTGTAGAAATACAGGGCCCAGAACGACAATCTCGTCGACTAGATGAATTAGGACGTGCGTCATGATATTGAAGAAGGACGGTGGGAACACCAGCTCGAAACTAACAAGACATTGCACCAAATCACTCCTTAACCTTGGCATGATTTCTGGATCGATCACCTTCTGAGAGATTGCATTGAGGAATGCACATAGCTTCACAATGGCTAATCGAACGTTTTTCGGTAGAAGCCCCCTCAATGCAACCGGAAGCAGTTGCGTCATAATCACGTGGCAGTCATGAGACTTTAGGTTCTGGAACTTTTTCTCTGCCATATTTATTATTCCCTTTATATTCGACGAGAAGCCAGACGGGACCTTCATACTGAGCAGGCATTCAAAGAAGATTTCCTTCTCTTCTTTGGTAAGAGCGTAGCTGGCAGGACCTTCATACTGCTTTGGATGCATGCCGTCTTTTTCATGCACACGTTGCTGTTCCTCCCGTGCCTCCGGTGTATCTTTTGTCTTCCCATACACTCCCAAGAAGCCTAGCAGGTTCACGCAAAGATTCTTCGTCACGTGCGTCACGTCGATTGCAGAGCGGACCTCTAGGTCTTTCTAATAGGGTAGGTCCCAAAATATAGATTTCTTCTTCCACATGGGTGCGCGTCCCGCATCGTCAGTCGGAACAGATAGTCCGCCAGGACCCTTTCCAAAGATTACTTGTAAATCATTGACCATATCAAGTATGTGATCACCAGTACGGAGGGCAGGCTTCTTCCGGTGATCTGCCTCACCTTTGAAATGCTTTCCTTTCTTTCGACATTGATGGTTGGTCGGAAGAAATCGACGATGCCCCAGGTACACATTCTTCCTGCATTTGTCCAAATATATATTGTCGGTGTCATCTAAACAGTGTGTGCATGCGTGGTATCCCTTGTTTGTCTGTCCTGAAAGGTTACTGAGAGCAGGCCAATCGTTGATGGTTACAAACAGCAAAGCATGTTGGTCAAATTCCTCCTGTTCGTTCTCATCCCACACACGTACACCTCTTCCATTCCATAGCTGTAAAAGTTCATCAACTAATGGCCTTAGGTACACATCAATGTCATTGCCGGGTTGCTTAGGGCCTTGGATGAGCAATGGCATCATAATGAACTTCCGCTTCATGCACAACCAAGGAGGAAGGTTATACATACATAGAGTCACAGGCCATGTGCTATGCTTGCTGCTCTGATCCCCAAAAGGATTAACGCCATCTGCACTTAAACCAAACCATACGTTCCTTGGGTCATCTGTAAAGTTGCTCCACTTTCTCTCGATCTTTCTCCACTGCGATCCGTCAGCGGGTGCTCTCAACTTCCCGTCTTTCTTACGGTCTTTTTTGTGCCATTGCATCAACTCGGCATGCTTTTTGTTTCTGAACAGACGTTTTAACCGTGGTATTATAGGAGCATACCATATCACCTTGGCAGGAACCCTCTTCCCGGTGCTCTGGCCCTCAACATCACCAGGGTCATCTCTTCTAATCTTATACCGCAATGCACCGCATACCGGGCATGCGTTCAAATCCTCGTACGCACCGCGGTAGAGGATGCAGTCATTAGGGCATGCATGTATCTTCTGCACATCCAATCCTAGAGGGCATAGAACCTTCTTTGCTTCGTACGTACTGCCGGGCAATTCGTTATCCTTTGGAAGCTTCTTCTTCATTATTTTCAGCAGCGAACTAAATCCCTTGTCAGATACACCATTGTCTGCCTTCCATTGCAGCAATTCCAGTGTGGTACCGAGCTTTCTGTTGTCATATTCGCAATTTGGGTACAACCCTTTTTTGTGATCCTCTAACATGCGATCGAACTTCAACTTCTCCCTTTCACTTTGGCATTGTCTCTTTGCATCAACAATGACCCGGCGAAGATCATCATCGGGCACATCGTCTGGTTCCTCTTGATCTTCAGCTTCCCCCATTGCAGCATCACCGTATTCAGGGGGCGGGTAGTTGTCATCATCCTCTTCTTCTTCGTTGTCTTCCATCATAACCCCTCTTTCTCCGTGCTTGGTCCAAACATTATAGTGTGGCATAAAACCCTTCTCAAGCAGGTGGAAGTGAAGGGTTTTAGAGTTGGAGAAAGCCTTCGTATTCTCACAGACAGTACATGGACAATGCATAAAACCATTCTGCTTGTTTGCCTCAGCCGCTTCGAGAAAATTATGCAGGCCCTTAATATACTCGGAGGTGCGTCGGTCACCGTACATCCATTGCCGGTTCATCTGCGTGCGTTATATAGTTCTTATTATTGAACAACATATAACTCTCTAGAGCATCTAATTAAAACACACAAGTAAGAACTTTTTTGTTTTAGAAAGAAGATAAGAAGAAGAGGCATAGAACCTTCTTTGCTTTGTACATACTGCCGGGCAATTCGTTATCCTTTGGAAGCTTCTTCTTCATTATTTTAAGTAGCGAACTAAATCCCTTGTCAGATACACCATTGTCTGCCTTCCATTGCAGCAATTCCAGTGTGGTACCGAGTTTTCTGTTGTCATCTTCGCAATTTGGGTACAACCCTTTTTTGTGATCCTCTAACATGCGATCGAACTTCAACTTCTCCCTTTCACTTTCGCATTCTCTCTGTGCATCAACAATGACCCGGCGAAGATCATCATCGGGCACATCGTCTGGTTCCTCTTGATCTTCAGCTTCCCCCATTGCAGCATCACCGTATTCAGGGGGCGGGTAGTTGTCATCATCCTCTTCTTCTTCGTCGTCTTCCATCATAACCCCTCTTTCTCCGTGCTTGGTCCAAACATTATAGCGTGGCATAAAACCCTTCTCAAGCAGGTGGAAGTGAAGGGTTTTAGAGTTGGAGAAAGCCTTCGTATTCTCACAGACAGTACATGGACAATGCATAAAACCATTCTGCTTGTTTGCCTCAGCCGCTTCGAGAAAATTATGCAGGCCCTTAATATACTCGGAGGTGCGTCGGTCACCATACATCCAGTGCCGGTTCATCTGCGTGCGTTATATAGTTCTCATTATTGAACAACATATAACTCTCTAGAGCATCTAATTAAAGCATACAAGTAATAACTATCTAGAACAACATATAACCAAAACCATCGCACTATATAATAACAAACAATAATAAAAGTAAGAAAGTTACACAAGTATCTATCTAAATCATACAAGTAAGAACTTTTTTCTTTTAGAAAGAAGATAAGAAGAAGAGGCTAATCACGGTGGTGCCGGCGCCGAGATGGGCGCGGGCGATCGACGGCGGTGAGGACGGGGACGGGACAGGACGGACCGCCAACCTAGAAAAATCTTGAGGAAAATGGAGCTTGGACAAGGAGCTTCCAGAGGAGAAAGCTTAAGTATGGCTCGGGCATTTCATCGAACACCTCATGTGCATAGGAGGTGAGCTAGAGCACCACAAAGCTCTCTCCTCGCCGGCCAGAAAAACAGAGCAGTGTGGAGTGCTCTGCTCGCTGGCGAGGGGGGTATATATAGGCATCTCATTGGTCCCGGTTCGTGGCTGGAACCGGGACTAAAGGACCCCCTTTGGTCCCGGTTCTAGCCACGAACCGGGACCAATGGTTGTGGGCCAGGAGCGAGGCACATTGGTCCCGGTTCGTGTCTGGAACTGGGACTAAAGGGTCCAGACGAACCGGGACCAATGCCCCACGAGGCCCGGCCGGCCCCCTGGCCTCACGAACCGGGACCGTTGCCCCCATTGGTCCCGGTTCGTGACTGAACCGGGACTAATGGGCTGGCCCGGCCTGGACCAAAGCCCTGTTTTCTACTAGTGTTATAGCATCGGTGGTCAGGCCAACACAGCCTATCCTCCAGAATGCATTGGCCGGCTATTAAAAGAGTATTATAAGTGATAAATCAATTTTGGTACTTATGTAGGAATAAAGTTCATCAATAAAAAGTTTTGACACTAATGAATTTGAAAAAAGCACGCACTTTTTTTTGAAAAAAGAAATCACACATTATCAGAAGCGACGATGAAAAAAATGATGTGTTAGGTGATCGCCCAAGATGGGTGAGCTAGCACTCCATCCAGTGCAGCTCCTATACTACCAATAGGGTACGGCGGGTTTGCAAGCGCATGTCACCAGCACGCAGCGCTCCATCCTGTGCGTCTCATATGCTATCGATTGGGCAGCCTGGGTTGCAAGCACAAGTCATCATTTTGGTACATCCCCGATGCGGCGCGTGCTGCCTGGTGCGGCTGCTCCCGCTTCCGTTGGGAACGAAAGAAGAAAGCGACAATAGCCGCCTCATTAGGTGATCGCCCAAGCAAAGACCGTCTGCCTCCGAAAAGGGCACCGCTGCCCCCTTGTCCTGGATCGAACGACGCCGTGTCGTCGGCAAGCAGAGCAGCTCACCACGAGCACACGTTGTCAGGGCTACCAGCTACCGGGGATATGACAATTGTCGTCTCGTCGGCAAGCAACCTCACCTCCTAAGGAAACCCATACATCGGCAGCGTCTGTCCACGAAGACCGGCAACCACCACCGGACCGAGCCCCGTACCACTAAAGCCCACCGCAGCTGTCAAGCAGGGACACTACTGAAGACCGGCAACCACCACCGCACCGATCACCTTACCACGAAGAGCTCCCAAAGGTTGTGCCTTCAAGAAGTAAGCGACGCCGATGTGTCGCCGCAGCCCAATCTGGAGATTTTAGCCTTTCGCCCTGGACTAATAGGCAGAGGGCCTGGTGTAGGTCTCGATGTCGGCCACAAAGAGGGAGAACGGCGCCACGGGTGTCGCCAACATCATGACCAACCTTGTCTGTCAAGGGTTTCACCCGAACCAAAGCTAGCATCCAACGCCCCTCTGACTTGCAGAACGAAAGAACCAAAAGGGCACTAATTCCGGCCACCTGTGGAGAACAAGGCACCACTTGGGCCACCATCTTCAGATCGGGACCATGCTCACTACCGCCTCGCCGCCCGGCGCAACCAAGGACGGCACCCCGTAGCACCAGCGACACCCCCCGTCAAAGAGTAGAAGGCGACCTCTCCAGCCAGTGGCGGACCCAGGAATTGAAGTTAGCTGGGGTGAACATTTAATTTCTAATTTTTTCGGTACAAATGCAACTCTATTCAACCGAAACTCGTAGAATTCAACAACAAAAGGATTAAAAAGCTCTTAAAAACTAGTAAACTGCTAACATGGACTCTTGGTGCTTGAAATGCTCACTTATGCCAAAATATGATCCCATAATTCCAATTTCCAAACGAGACCTATAAAATTATGAATGCATTAGCACAAGTGTGATGAGAGTTGTATATTTGGACATGGTCATATGATGGTAACTAGGTGGTAGTATACCTTTAAGATGTAATTGCATAATCAACATGGGCCGCCATTTCGTTGCATCCGTTTGGTTGATCTAGCCGCTGAAGCTATTGCCTCTTCGACAGCAGCAGCCTCGGCCTAGGCTTCTTCGAGTTCGACATCAGCAGGTATCCCTACGGCGACTCAATCCACCTCCTCACCGTCACCGGAATCCATCACCGGCGTCCTCCTCTGGTACGGCTGCCGGCCCCAACCCCAGTCCCAATCCACAGCCCAACCCCAACCCCAATCCACCACCCAAGCCCCCCACAGCCCAACTGCCGGCGTCCCCCAGCCCTCAGCCGGCCAGCCCCGCCGCCGCCGCCCGCCCCCAGGCCCCCGCCGTCGGCCGCCCCAGGCCCCATCCCCCACTGCAGGTCTGCGGCCGCCCACCGCTGGCCGCCCCCAGCCCCCCGCTGCCACCCCCCGCCGCTGGGCGCTGGCACGACGGACCAGCGGCCAGCTAGGGGCGTTGGCCCGAAGCCCCGAACTGCTGGCGCCTGGCGGCGGCGCTGGATCGATGGTGCTGGAGAGTGGAGATTGGCTGGGTCCCTGGCTTGCTAGATGGATGGACTGGACGGGGAAATGGAGACTGGCTGGATCGTTCGATTGTTGGCTCGCTGGATCGATCGTTTCGGCCTGAAAAATAGCCCAGTCCATCGGCGGACCGGCCCAAGAAACGTACCCCTTCGACCTTTGTCTTCGTCCAACCTCCCTCGCCCGCATGAACAGAACCGCCGCCACCGCTAGCTTTCAGAGGACAGGCAGAGGCCAGAGACAATATAGGTGGGGGTCGATCACTCGCCCCAATAGTGGGTCCGCCACTGTCTCCAGCACTGGCCGCCGCCACCCATGATACCCGTAGATCGGTCAGATCAGACGCGCATGAGCTAGCCGCCACCACTAGATCAGCCTCCCACGTCTGATCCCCTGCCGCCTGCCAGCACGGCATCTACCAGATCCACACGTCCCTTCCGCCGGAGAGACCGCCGGATCCAGCTCCCCCGCGAGCGGATGACCCTCGCCGTTGTGATCCTGACAGGGGAGGGAGGGGAGAAGCCCGTCGCCGCCAACGCCGCATGGGCTTGGCCCGGCAAACGCCCTCCGGCAACGGTGAGGAGGAGTAGGGGACGAGGGGAGGTGCCTCTCGCGACGGCGTAGTGGGAGGAGAAGTCAGGGGGGGGGGGGAGAGGCGTGTCTAATCATGGTGTTGAAGATAAGGGCGGGTGTTTTGGCTAAATTAGAACATCTGAAAAGACACACGGCATTTTGTGATTTAACGGTGCACCAAGCGGTATACGCAACGCCTTGATCGCCCGGTTGATACCAGACGTTTCCATTTTGAGCGCTTTAATCGGCTTTTTCAGATAAATGAGTTGATCGTGAGCTAACTCGTTCGATGTTAGCTCACAACTCGATGTAATTTTTTTAAAATAGATATTCCAGACATACTTTAAAAGCAAGTGCAATAAATGTATTAGTATGTTATCTGTATTTTTTCTTCTGTCATAGTACAAAAATGGAAAGGTTAAATAGTCATGAAGAAAAAAACCAGAAAATAAATATCGTACTGTTTAAGCTGTAATAATTACCCAGTTTTGCCCTATTTTAGCTTAAAAATTAGGTGAACGCATTTTTTTTCCTACGGCTTGCCCTTGAGCAATGCTGAGTTTAAACTTGATCATTATTTAGTCAAATTTTGATTTGGTCAAATCAATTTTACCGCTGCCCTCTCTCCTGTATCGAAGGATGCCGTCCCGTCGGCAGGCAGAGCAGCTCACCCCGAGCACACATTGACAAGTCATATTTTGATTTGGTTAAATCCATTTTTTTTTCTGCATGCCACATACCACCACTTTTAATCACTGTTGTTATTGTTCATGTCCTTAAAATTCTCTCTTATCACTGTTGTTAGTGAATAGATGAAGAACTTTTTATATTTTCTCCTCGAGCCATAAAATCAACTGAAAAGTTGGAGTGCACTGCCTGAACATCTCTGCGATGAAAAATTCACTTGATATTCCAGAAGCGTACTATGGTGTATTAATACAAACATTTTTTTTTCGATGCACATACCCTTAACACACTCACAGCACGGCACATTAATAAGTAGTGACGGTTTTGGTCATGTAATTAATCTGTTCGTTAAAGCATCATTAGAGTCGGCCATATAGCAAACTACATCGACGATCTGCACTGATAGGATACAGTTACATTGAGCTAATGGAAAAAATTTGACAAACTAGACGTGAGAGCATCGTGACTCCCTACGTAAATACAGGTACTTGACAAAGCTAGCTAGTGGAGCCGACCACCACACTTCATGATTCTAAACGACTTGGACAATCCATTAACTAGAGACGACAACAAACTAAACTTTCACCACGGATAGCTTGCCGATAGAATCTGCCACAGCATGTAGTAGAAGAAGACACGCCAGACAATGGTCTCGACCACGCGCAGTAGTTGTGACAGTGCGGCCGGATCTATTCCCGGCGCTGGAGCACCAGATGCACCAGTACCGGTGAAGTGGTTGATATTACCAGTCGGGTTTGCGTAGAACTCATCCGCCCAGCGCCAAAATGGGCATTCCTGTGACATAGAGGGCAGAATTTTATCATTGTATACACACGGAATCATGATATTGCACTGATCAAGATGCTTAAACTCACCGGGTGGTTGACGCACTTGAGAAAGTATCTGTGTGGATTCCTAGAATTGTTGGACCGAAAGATGTAGACCTCCGCCGAGCAGTACGGGCAGTCGAACGGTGCTCGCTCGGTGCGGGGAGCTCTTGGCGCTGCTGAGTTACTCATGGTGGCGAGGTGCGAGGTAGGATGCGATGAGAGAAGTGTAGGCTGCTAAGCAATGTGCTATGAGGGGATGGATGGGGTGGGAGGTGGTTCTCTTAATATAGTCGCACAACCGGCATGTCCGTCTGCATGCAATCCACGTAGCTCGTGGTCGTCTAGCTAGATCATAAAAATAAACTACTATTGCACGGCATACTATGTGGAGCATGGAGATGTATCATGAATATCCAATCCACTACCCGATGCATCATCCTTTGTTTTACTACCCAGAACCAGTCGTACTTGTACTCGACTAGCCGTTAGTGAATAATCCACGTGCTACACATATTTTATCGGTGAACAGCCCAAGCTGCTACGGGAGTGCCTCTTACCCGCACTACATGTACCAACCGTTTCCTGCTAGTATAGTACAAGAAGGTTCAAATTATATGTTCCCGAAGCAGCCAACTGTAATAAAAAAAGGGCAGCCCATATTGGATCGGTGAACATCACAATCTTCTACGGGAGAGCCTCTTACCTGTACCAACCAAGTCCTGCTCACAAGCTAGTATAGTAGATGAAGGTTCAAATGATATATTCCCGAAGTAGCCAATTGTAATATAAAAAAAAAGGCCACCCATAGTACTCTCGCGGCTGGGCAGTTAGGACGAAAGTTTAACCGGACAAGCTCGCCAGGCTAACTTGTCGAACACGGCTGGGCAAATACCGCTGGTATTTTTTTGTGGTCTTTATTAAATCATGTAACGTATTTTTTACTGGAGCGGCACGGTAAGATGATAGTTAGCAAGTACTACATGACGGCATGTTTTTCTTACCCAGTTTTGATATATCCAATTAACAATGACGTGCAAGTATGTAAAAACATTTGTTTTGAGAATTATTTAAAAACATATTCGTCCGTTTGGTATTGAAGCTTATTTTTATGTGCAAAATAGAATTATTATTATTTTGCGGAAAAAATCATATATATTGTAAAAGTTTCGAAGAATTGAAAACCTTGCCCAGACTGTCAATTAATAACGAGATTGTAATACTGACGTCGTGTCCATATGGTTCACTCGAAATGATTTTATCTCCAAAAAATCCCTCTCACCATTCAAAGATGCAGATAGAAAATTAAGTAGAAGACCAACATGTTGACCTAAAAAAGCCTCGAAGAAGGATTATGCTATTTTTGACGAGTGGGCAAAATCTTCCAGATAGATTTGATGACTAACTTTTCAGCCTTATTTATATCGTCCAAAATTTGGGTATTGTTTTGACATTGTTGGCCGCTTTGAGAACCGCTATTTGAAAAGCAAAAAAATTATTCCTTATTTACTTTGTCAACCCAGTATGGTGTTTGTCTATCATGGTTATCATTGAGAGTTATGCGCGGGAAGTAGTCCGGATGATCAATCATGCAAATTCCCATAGGGCCGGAAATGGTTCAATTTATTGTGAGGTCTAGGAGGTTAGTTCGGTTTTGAAACGCTCTTTCTTCTCATTTCGTCCAATACCACCAGAACCGATAAAAAAAACACTAGTAAGCTTTTTGCGAAACTTAGGTACGCAGCAAAAACTACCATGATCCAACTAAGTAAAGTTTCCTTTAGGTTTCAATCTTCGTCGGCTTTTGACTTTCATGACTTTGATTGCGTGTGGTGGACGTCGTCTCTATAGGAGAAGTGCGCGAGGGAGGTGTCCTTAGGAATTGGTGGAGTTATTTCAGTTGATAATTGCTCTCTAGTTTTGTAGTGACTTGTTGCATTTGTGTGTTATGAATTGGTGTATTTATTTCACAGCAGACGGAGACAACTTATTTACTACCTCTTGATTCTCCAAAAAAATTTATTTGATGTACTGAGATAAATATTCCAGTCATCTAATCACCGTTTACCCCTTTTTGTTTTGAGAACCGGAGAAATTTTATGATTTGACTGCATGTGGTGCTAGTCGGCTTTTTATTACCCGATCATATGGCATGTACAAATGCAGATAGATATTTAAGTATAACACATCATGCTGACCTAAGAAGCCACCAAGAATGATTATGGTATTTTTGACGAGTGGGCAAAATATTCCTCATAGGTTTGATGACTACCTTTTCATCTTTATGTATAGCCTCCAATATTTGTTTATTGTTTTGACATTCGTTGGCGTCTTTGCTAACCACTATTTGAAAAGCAAAAAATTGCTTCGCAGTTCCTCTGCCGACCCGGGCCTTGAGACCATAGATCATTCACTGCCCCATTTGAAGGTAATTTTCTCTGCTCATATTTACCCTACATTACCTTTCACACGTGTTCCGATCACCCAACTCCTAGGTGATTTAGAAAGAAATAAAACCAAATTGAAAACCTTCCCTAGAGTGTCAATTGATAATGAGATTGTAATACTATCGCCGTGTCCATATGGTTCACTCGAAATGATTTTATCTCCAAAAAATCCCTCTCATCATTTAAAGATGCAAACAAATATTTAAGAAGAAGACCAACATGCTGACCTAAAAAAGGCCTCGAAGAAGGATTATGCTTTTTTTAGACGAGTGGCAAAATCTTACAGATAGATTTGATGACTAACGTTTCCGCCTTATTTATAGCCTCCAAAATTTGTGTATTTTTTTGACGTTGTTGGCCGTTTTGACAACCGCTATTTGAAAAGCAAAAAATTATTCCTTGTTTACCATGTCGACCCGGGATGGTGTTTGTCTACCATGGTTATCATTGAGAGTTATGTGCGGGAAGTAGTCCGGATGATCAATCATGCAAATTCCTATGGGGCCGAAAATGCTTGAGTTTATTTTGAGGACTAGTAGGTGAGCTCCGGTTTTGAAACGCTCTTTCTTCTCATTTCATCCAATACCACCAAAACCTATCAAAACACAGTAGTAAGCTTTTTGCCAAACTTCTTTAATAGATGGAAGCAGCTCATGGAATAAGCTAGGCAGCGAAAACTACCATGATCCAACTAAGTAAAGTTTTTTTAGGTTTCCATTCTTAGTCAGCTTTTGACTTGTGTGACTTTGAATGCGTGTGGTGCATGTTGTCTCTATAGGATAAGTACGGGAGGGAGGTGTCGTTAGGAATTGGTGGAGTTATTTCAAAGTATATTAGTTTTTTTAATTTTTTAGTGACTTGTCGCATGTGTGTGTTAGGAATTGGTGTACTTATTTCAGAGGAGGCAGATACAATTTATTTATTACCTCTTCAGTCTCGCAATTTTTTTTGATCTACTAAGATCAATGTCCCAGCCATCTAATCACCGTTTGCCCCTTTTTGTTATGAGAACCTAACAATTTTATGATTTGACATCATGTGGTGCTAGTCGGCTTTTCATTACCCTATCATATGTCATGTGCAGATGCAGATAGATATTTAAGTATAACACATCATGTTGACCTAAGAAGCCACAAAGAAGGATTATGGTATTTTTGACGAGTGGGCAAAATATTGCTAATAGGTTTGATGACTACCTTTTTCATCTTTATCTATAGCCTCCAATATTTGTTTATTGTTTTTACATTCGCTGTGGTCTTTGATAACAACTATTTGAAAAGCAAAAAAAAATGTTTCTTAGTTCTCTGCCGACCCGGGATGGTATCTGTCTACCATGGTTATCATCGTGATTGATGTGCGGGAAGTAGTCCGGATGATCAATCATGCATCTTCCTGGTGGTTTTGATGACTACCTTTTCAACTTTATGTTTAGCCTCCAATATTGGTTTGGTCCTCCTTTTGTTCATTGGATATTCACTTTCTAATTTTTTAGTGACTCGAAGCATGTGTGTGTTAGGAATTGGTGTACTTATTTCAAAGGAGACGGATACAATTTATTTACTACCTGTTCAGTCTCCCAAAATAATTTTTATTTGATCTACTTTATAATATCAATATCCCAGTCATCTAATCACCGTTTACCCCTTTTTGTTATGAGAACATAATAAATTTTATGATTTGACTTCATGTGGTGCTAGTCAGCTTTTCGTTACCCTATCATATGGCATGTGCATATGCAAATAGATATTTAAGTATAACACATCATGTTGACCTAAGAAGCCATGAAGAAGGATTATGGTATTTTTGACGAGTGGGCAAAATATTGCTCATAGGTTTGATTACTACCTTTTTCATCTTTATTTATAGCCTGCAATGTTTGTTTATTGTTTTGACATTCGTTGTGGTCTTTGATAACCACTATTTGAAAAGAAAAGAAAATGTTTCTTAGTTCGTGTGCCGACCCGGGATGGGAAGTAGTCCGGATGATCAATCATGCATCTTCGTGTTGGTTTTGATTACTACCTTTTCAACTTTATGTATAGCCTCCAATATTTCTTTAGTCCTCCTTTGGTTCATAGGGTAGGAAAAAATAGGAATAGGAAAGTCATAGGAAATGAAATGCATGTATTTCAAATCCTATGAATAGGATTAGGAAAGAAGATGCCCTTTGGTTCACACCATAGGATTATTACCATTGAGTCTAGGCTAATGTTTATTTCTTGTGAAATGTTGAGGATATGAAGAATTCCTCCGTAGGAATAGGATTCTATTCCTATAGACCAAAGGGCTATAAAGAAAATTTTCCTATAGAAATCCTATCCTATGAAATTCCTACAAGATTCCTCCAAAAGCAAAGGAGGCCTTATTGTTTTGAGATTCGTAGCAATCTTTGATAACCACTATTTAAGTCAACATGCTGACCTAAGAAACCAAGAAGAAGGATTATGCTATTTTTGACGAGTTGGCAAAATCTTCCTCATAGGTTTGATGACTACCTTTTCAGCTTTATGTATAGCCTCCAAGAAGGATTATGCTATTTGGCCTCTTTTATAACCATTATTTGAAAAGCAAAAAAAAAATCTTTTTAGTTCCTCTGCCGACCCAGGATAGCATATGTCTTCTAGGTTAATCATCGTGATTGATGTGCCGGAAGTAGTCTGAATGATCAATCATGCATCTTCCTGATGTTTTTGATGAATACCTTTTCAACTTTATGTATAGCCTCCAATATTTGTTTATTGTTTTCACATTCGTAGCATCCTTGATAACCACTATTTGGAAAGCAAAAAAATGTTTCTTATTTCCTCTGCCGATGCAGGGTGGTATCTGTTTACCATGGTTATCATCGAGAGTGATGTGCAGGAAGTAGTTCGGATGATCAAATCATGCAAATTTCCAGAGGCAACAAATGCTTCATTTTATTATGAGGTCCAGTAGGTGAGCTCTTGTTTTGAATCACTCTTTCTTCTCATTTCATCCAATATCACCATAACCATACAAAAAAGATTAGTAAGTTTTTTTCGAAACTTCTTTGATAGACGGAAACAGCTCATGAAAATAAGCTAGGCAGCAAAATCTACCACGACCGAACTAAGTAAACTTCTTTTTTTGGGTTTCCATTCTTGGTGCAAGTTGTGTGTATGGGATAAGTGCGGGAGGGATGTGTCGTCGGTTTTCTAATTATGTAGTGACTGGTTGCATGTGTGCCTTAAGAATTGGTGGAGTTAGTTCACAGGAGATGTAGACAATTTATTTACTACATCTTGATTCTCCAAAAGTATTTTTTATTTGATCTATTGACATAAATGTTTCAGCCATCTAATCACCTTTTATGAGTAGATGATTAGTGTGCGGGAAGTAGTCCAGATGATCAATCATGCATCTTCCTCATGGTTCTGATGACTACCTTTTCAACTTTATGTATAGCCTCCTTTGGTTCAAAGGGTAGGAGAATAATAGGTATACGAAAGTCATAGAAAATGAGATGCATGCATTTCAAATCCTATGAATAGGATTAGGAAAGAAGATGCCCTTTGGTTTGCATCATAGTATTTTTACCAGTGAGTCTAAGCTAATGTTTAATGATAAATCATGCAAATTTCCAGAGGCAAAAAATGCTTCACAAGAATTCTATAGGATGGGATTCTTGTAGGAATTTTTCCTTTAGAGCCCTTTGGTTCATAGGAATGCATTCCTATTCCTACATAGGATTGGTTCCTATCCTCCACATTTCAAAGGAAAATTAAAAAGTGCCTAGACTCAATGGAAAAATTTCTATGATGTGAACCAAATGACATCTTTTTCCTAATCCTACTCATAGGATTTGAGATGCATGTCATCTCATTTCCTACAAGTTTCCTATTCCTATGATAATCCTATCCTATGAACCACAAGATTCCTTATTATGAGAGGACAGGAAGAATTCCTCCATAGGAATAGGAAGAATTCCTTCATTTTATTATCGTTGGTTTGAACTTAATATCCTATGAAACGTGGAGGATAGGAAGAATTCCTCCATAGGAATAGGATTCTATTCCTACAAACCAAAGGGCTCTAAAGAAAACTTTCATGTAGAAATCCTATCCTATGAAATTCCTACAAGATTCCTCCAAACCAAAGGAGGCCTTATTGTTTTCACATTCGTAGCGTCTTTGATAACTACTATTTGGAAAGCAAAAAAATGTTTTTTATTTCCTCTGCTGACCCCTTTACCATGATGTGCGGGAAGTAGTCCGGATGATAGATCATGCAATTTTCCAGGAGGCAGGAAATGATTCATTTTATTATTATGTCCAGGAGGTGAGCTCTGGTTTTGAATCTCTCTTTCTTCTCACTTCAACCAATACCACCATAACCGAACAAAAAAGATTAGTAAGCTTTTTGCGAAACTTTTTTGATAGACTGAAGCAGTTACTAAAGTAAACTTAGTAGCAAAATCTACCCGAACTAAGTAAACTTCGTTTGTTTGGTTTCCGTTCTTGGTGCATGTTGTTTGTATGGGATAAGTGCTGGAGGGAGGTGCCGTCGGCTTTCTAATTTTGTAGTGATTGGTTGCATGCATGTGTGCGTTAGGAATTGGCGGAGTTATTTTAGAGCAGATATAGACAATTTATTTACTACCTCTTTTTTTTCGAAAACCAGAGCTCACCTCCTGGACATAATAATAAAATGAATCATTTCCTGCCTCCTGGAAAATTGCATGATCTATCATCCGGACTACTTCCCGCACATCATGGTAAAGGGGTCAGCAGAGGAAATAAAAACATTTTTATTTGATCTATTGAGATAAATGTTCCAGCCATCTAATCACCGTTTACACTTTTTTGGTGAGAACCGAGCAATAACATTAGTCAGCCTTATTTTCTCATGGAATTAGCAAGGCGAAAAAAATCTACCATAGTTCAACAACAGAAAGTCAGCTCTGAGATTCCGTTGTTGGTCTGCTTTTCAATTTTATGATTTGACTTCATGTGGTGCACGTTGGCATTCAAACTTCATAGTGACTGGTCGCATGTGTGCGTGAATATCTGCCGGAGATTTTAGATGATATAGATAAAATTTATTTACTACCTTTTGGAAAGTCACTCTAAGTCATTCTACGTCAGTTTTTTTCATCCATGGACCAAAAACATACCCAAGAAACAGAGGAGCGGCGATGTTTGGTGATGCTGGCGTGGTGCCGGAGATCTCCTCCTCCTCTCCGATGAGCCTCTGCGTGAGCAGGGGAGCGGCAATGTTGTTGATGCTGGCGCGGTGACGGAGACCGACTCTGACAACGCCGTCGCCGTGCAGCCCGGACGTCGGCCAGAGGACGCCCGGGAGAGTGGCAGCTGGGTGCGGACGGAGCCGGCACAGGTTTTGTTGGAGAAGGACTATGGTTGCTACTGGATAAATGGAAGGAGGAGGAGGTGTGGGGTATGGAAGAACATGGCGTGTGAAGCTTTTCTACCGGGCATGGCGGGTGTGGAAGAACAAGGACGGGCCTTTCATGCATGTAGATACCTTGTAGCCTACTCAATGTTGCTCTTGGGAGAATAAACAAATAGTGAACAGTTGCCATGCATGAAGACAGCCTTGCCATGCGTGTGACTATTATATTGCCTATTGTATAACAAATTGAGTAGCCTGCTTAGCAATGCATGGCTGACTAAACTACTCCCGCCATGCAAGACCACACCCGCCAACTCCTTCAACAGTTCCCGCCATGCACTGTTCAGCATGCAAATTCTTCCCGCCATGAATACTTTAATCAGCCATGCACAGATCCTTATGAACAGTATTCACGGATGAATGGCTCCGAGCGTAGGTTCGGCTGGACCATGGATCAGCACAACATTTCCGCTGTTTGGCTTCCTTTTACTCTGCAAGTAGGCAAAATAGTCTGAATCTTACAGTGACAATTCCATCTTCAGTGTAGTGTATTCTTTCTTGTTTTATTGGATACGAGAAATTACAAAACCTAGTTAAACCAACATGGCCTGACAGGGCTTTAAACATATCTGTAAAGCAGGTCTGAAACATGGGCAAAACAAGAGAGCGAACAGGAAAATGCTCATCTGATTGTAGGCGTGGCGGCGAGGCTAGGGAATTCACTGTCGGGTCCTGAAGGAGGGCCTGGACCACATGCCGACCGTCGGCAGCTCACACTGTCTTCTTTTCCCCTACTTAATGCAAAGCAGAGCTCCTGCTGGTTCGTCAAAAAAAAAAAAAGTGCTCAGGCTTTTTTTTTGTCTCCAGCGTCTCGCTGGGTGACGCGTGCGCGGAGGCTGTTCGAGGGAATGCACGTCAGGTATGTGGGCATGTCGAACTATATGATGTCGGAGTACGTCAAGGCCGAGGAAGCCGATGCCGCGCGGGAGATTTTTCCGATGCGAGGTCGTGTTGTGAAACTCGATGGTTGCGAGGAAGCTGTTCACGGTAATGCTGGTGAAGGAGGTTGCGGCGTCAAACTCATGATCGCCGCGCATGTCAAGTCTGACGTCGAGAAAGGAATATTTTTGCTGCCGTCCACAGCAGCCAAATATGCAAGTGAACAACATGCATAATCCTAGTCTGTAGATGCAAACTATTTGCACTAAATCTTTAAAAATGTTACCAGTTACTGCTAGGGCAATAAGTCACTCGAGTTAGTTCGTACGTTTTTGCTGAAACCTAGGTTAATAAGTCACTCAGTGCCTCAGTGGTGGTATCCATGATGGAGATTAGGTAAAGACAGGTCCAGTAGTCAGGCATGATGGGGTCAAGACTAGTTTACTGTTTACTTACAGTCAAGCTAGACAGTTTATTATCTATGATGTCTCGATGCAGCCAAGCTGAAAGTGCAGAGATTCCTTTTTGATATGTCAAACAATAGCACGGTGAACAATAGAATCCGTGGAGTAGCGATGCACATTTTGAGTTATTTGCCGTTTGATATTGTCTTGCAACGCTGTTGCTTGCTTGCTGCTACTTGTGTTTGGCTGTTCTAATGCAGTTTACGGTATCAGTTTATGGTCTCCGTGTTTTAATTTAGACTCGATATTTGCAGCTTTATGCCATGTAATGGCCATGGGATAGCCTGATTAAAAGATGCATAGATCTAGAGCATATTATAATACAAGTGGGCGAGCTGCACAATACTAATGCATGGAGATCCACAATGTAAAGAATAGTACTAAAAGCTTCACGCTGGTACGCGCAGTTGCCAACTCCTATGTATTCCATGTTTCTTCTTGGTAAATATATTCCAAGTTGCAAAGCTCTTTTCACCTATGGAGACACGCTCACCCTCACACTCTCACACTTGACTGCATCCAGTCCAGAGCTAGCCGGTTATGCGTCCATGACGGCTTTGATACAGGTCAGTCTCATTCTCTCCCCTCTCCGTTTCTCTCCGGCGACCTCTGTCTCACTGACTGAGTCATCTGCAGTAGGTTCTAAGAACGTCAGCATTGATTAGATCCGCCGTGGTCAGCAATGGCGGCAGCGATCGTCGGGGGCATGGTCGCCTCGGGCGTCATCAAGGTGGTGATCAAACAGATCAGCTTTGCCATCGCGGGCAAGATCAAGCTGCACAAGAACTTGCCCAAAGATCTGCAGAAGATGAAGATGACGCTGGAGTCGGTGGAGGCCGTGCTCAGCGACGCCGAGAGACGGTCCATCACGGATAGATCCGCGCTCCTGTGGGTGAACCGGCTCAAGGCCGCCATGTACGACATCTCCGACATGCTTGATGACTTCGAATCTGACGACGGACTGGTATGCAAGATTCTGTCCATTTGGTTGCGATCAGTCTGGATCTGAATGTTGTTGTTTTTTTCTAGGATATGAACTTGTCGATCTGAATATATTTTGATGATGAATGAGATCTGAATTTCTTTTTGCTTAGAAACCTTGGTGCAGAGAGGATGAACTAGGTCCTGCTATACGTATATGAGCATAAGATCATTAGCTTCCTAGTTAGTATGTGTTGGAAGCCCAGACCAGTGCTACGTGCGCTTTTCTTGATTCAAATTGCCACCGCATGTGTGTGCTTTTCATGTTTTCCATTGTACTGACAGATCAAGTCATACCTCTTGCAGTTCGGAGCTATGCGGAAGAAGATTAATATGCCAGACAAGATGAAAAAAATGCAATAGTGTCTACAGAAGATAACAGAGGACCATCAGAATTATCGTCTTCCACCAGAAAGTCACACCTACGAGCAGCAAGTTCCTGATATCCGGGAAAATTCAGGAAATATGGAGGAAGCAGAAATCATTGGGAGGACTGAGGAAAAATTGGAAATCTTGGCTCGTTTATCTGGGAGCACCACTGAAGGGACCACCTTCGTTCCCATTTGGGGCTTTGGAGGCGTTGGAAAGACCACCTTGGCAAGTTCGGTTTACAACAATCCTGAGTTTGAAAAACACTCTCGGGTATGGGTCTACGTGTCGCAGATATTTGACTTGAAGAAAAATGGCAACACTATAATATCACAACTATCAGAACAACAGAGCCAGCAGATACCTGATTTGCATAGTATTAACATTTGCCTTCAAAAACTATTTGCCGAGAAGAAAAATGTTTTGATCATTTTGGATGACCTGTGGGAGAAGCATTCTTCTCAACTAGAAAAATTAAAGGCTATGCTCAAGCAGGTTGAGGGGTGCAAGGTGATGGTTGTAGTTACCACACGCGATGAAGGCATTGCAAATGAAATCAGTACTGTTCAGCCATACAACTTACCTCAATTGTCAGATGAGATGTGTTGGGGAATAATGAGGCAAAAAAGTAAATTTGAAACAAGGCATGACAAAGAGCGTTTGGAACCGATTGGAAGAGATATTGCAAAGAAGTGCAAAGGTGTAGCTTTAGCTGCTCAATCACTAGGACACATGTTGAGGTCCAGGCCGCATGGAGAATGGAATTCGGTCAAAACCAATCATATCTGGGATCTATCTGCTTCTATAGATGCATCATCCAGAAATGAAGTGCTTGGGTCCTTGCTGTTAAGCTACAACTTGATGCCTCCATACTTGAAATTATGCTTTTCTTATTGTGCAATCTTTCCAAAAGGTCACAATATGATTAAAAAAGATCTAATTCATCAATGGCTTGCTCTTGGATTCGTGGAGCCATCTAGTACATTCTCTAATTGGCAACTTGGTGAGAGTTACGTTATGCAGCTTCTGGAGATGTCATTTCTTCAACGCTAAAAGGTGGGTCGATTAATCCAATACATTCGCAGCTAATTGTGGTATTATACTATTTTGATGTATTGAAAAATTCAGATATGATGTTGATTTGTCCATATGAAAATAAATTACTACAAGATTCCAAGTGGAAATATGGACGGTTAGATGTCCATGTGCACAGGCCAGCCACCTAGGGCCAACGATTTTAAAAGTCAGGAATTATGTAATGTGGAAATAGGCAAATAAAAAGCAGTATGGCCAGCCACCTAGGGCCAACTATAGAATACAGAGTTTAACAATGGCAACTGGCACAGAATCCACAACCGACTGTCACTGTCATGTGACACATTTTGAGCAGGGTCTGGGTACGCGGCATGACCATCTGCCAATAGTGTAAAACCTACCCTTACATCAGTATAGAATTTTATCTGTAATTGAGTAGGTCTAACACTGTTGTATATTATTCGTGCAGGTTGACGTCAAATTGTACGAAAATAACAATATTGTCACACTGTTCACTATGCATGACCTGGTGCATGACCTCGCAAGATCGGTCATGGCTGACGAATTTAACTTGGCAAGCCCCAACTGCCGCCTCACAGATTGCACGAAGCCATTAAAGTCATCCATGACTTCACCTCAAAAGCTAAGGGCGCTGCATATTGTGGACCATGTCTCACAGCCGTGTCAGTTCCCTGCTGATGCATATTCATCAGCCAAGTACGTCCGTATCTTAGATTTCAGCATAGCCTATTTGAATGAGTTTCCATATTCTATAGGTCAGTTCAAGCAGTTGAGGTATCTTAGTGCTCCAAATATCAGGTGTGGTATAACGGATCTCAGGTGTATTGGTATGCTCCAAAAACTGAATTATCTCGACCTGAATAACTGTATGAGCTTGTCAGCATTGCCAGAGTCGATTGGTGAAATGGAAGGTCTGATGTATCTTGACTTATCTGGTTGTCGGAATCTGAAAGAACTCCCTGATTCGTTTGCCAAGCTCAAAGAGTTGGTATATCTGAACTTATCATGCAGTAGTTATGGTTTAGGAATAACCAAAGCTTTGGCTGGCTTTACCAAACTCCAGCATTTGGAATTACCAGCATGTAACCATCTCGGAGGGCTGGCAGAAGTCATTGGCAATCTCACCGAACTCCGCTATCTGAATCTATCAGGTTCCATGCGTTATATATTTGACGGCTCGTCAACAGATCAAACCGAGAGTTTCATTGATCGTATCTGTACCCTTCCCAATATGGAGCACTTGGACCTGTCTTATAATGGCCATCCTCTTATCAGTATACCAGAAAGTGCTAGCTGCCTCAGTAAGCTAGACCTTGAATCGTGCAACCAAATTTCCAGGCTTCCAAAATGTGTGGCTAAGATGGACCGTCGAAGGCTTTTTGGCTTGTTATGGCCAACATTTAATGTAAGTGTGCATGATAATAAATGTGACTCAAATCTTGGCTTGCTTGAGCATATAAATCCCGACGAGCTGAAAATCGAGAAACTTGAAAATGTGAAGTCCCTAGATGAGGCACGCAGTATAAAACTGGGCGAAAAACAAAGGATTGGATTTTTGAGATTAATGTGGAGCCCACAAGCTGAGAGATCTTTGGGTGACATGGAGTTGCTGAGTGAGCTACTGCCACCAACCACTTTGCAGAGGCTTGTGATAAAGGGTTATATTAGTGTCGGCTTTCCAGACTGGGTAATGAGTATTGGCAATTATCTCCCTAATATTGTCCGAATGGAGATGTTTGATTTGCCCAACTGCAACAGTCTTCCACCCCTCACACAACTACCAAACCTCCAAGTGCTTACTCTGGAATACATAGAAAGACTGGAAGAATGGAACACAGCAGGCTTTAGTGGTAAGGATGAGTTCATGTTCTGTAAGTTCGAGGAAGTGAATATACATTATTGCCCCAAGTT
Organism: Elymus sibiricus; assembly: GCA_039707655.1. Taxonomy (NCBI): domain Eukaryota; kingdom Viridiplantae; phylum Streptophyta; class Magnoliopsida; order Poales; family Poaceae; genus Elymus; species Elymus sibiricus. Next base: position 65,193,464 of record CM077676.1, read on the forward strand.
GAGGATAAAACCACACCTTTCTAGAGCTGCATCGTGGAGTATAAAGGGAAGTGATAATTTGCTCATATCATGGGCGGAGAGCGTGTCACACGATGGTGCTTCCTCATCTTCTCCAGTAGGAGTATCTACTAATCTGACAGTTAAAAGCAGCGAGGTGCCTCTGCATCAGTGGAGATTCCTTTGCCATCTACCTGCCCTGAGTGATTTGCACATCGAACGTTGCAGTGACTTGACAAGCTTACCAAAGATCACCTGGGCCCTCCAGTCCCTCAAATCACTGACACTGGAGATGTCAGCCCAATCAGAACTATCGGAATGTGTTTGATCTGTTGACATCTCTTCAGCAACTGGCGATAATGCAACACGATAATCTAGAGGAATTGCCAGATAACATGAGGCAACTTAAACAGCTACAATCATTAACACTGGATTTCTGTCGTAGCTTGAGACAGCTGCCGCAGTGGTTAGGAGAACTTACCTCTCTCAAGAAACTTCAAATTTTGCGCTGTTTTGCTATCACAACTTTGCCAAATAGCATACAACTGCTCACAAATCTCCAAGAATTAGAAATTAGCCACTTCCCTAACTTAGAGCAGTGGTGTGAAGCAGAGGAGAACAAGGCGAAGCTTGCTCACATAGAACAAAAGGTATGCGCCTCCATATTCATATTTGTTACGTATGTATGTAGTATTCCTTTTAACTTTGCGCTTAGAACGTATTCCATCATCGGTAGTACCACATCTTTTTTTCTGTTCTTCACTTCGTTGATATTTTTCTAAGAAACGTCTGGATTTTCCATGTCCTTTGCCCCTAATTCTTGTTTTTCGCCTAAATGATAATATTGACTTCATTTATTTTATAATTGGCAGAGTATCTATTTCCCCCGGAGGAGGGCTGCCATTCCCGCCAGCCGCCGTTCCTGCTCACTCCGGTGGCCCTTGCTGCGAACGAAGATAAGAAGGTGATGCTGGAGAAAAGAAAGCGGAGGTGCGAATGAGGATTTAGGCCGCTCGTTTGAGTCGGTTGCCCACGTCTATCTCTACTACTAATAAACAATCAAACATTATCTTTTCTACGCGCACCCAACCAAACGTCTGTGGACACATTACCACCACAGGATTAAGCCCAGACGACTCAATCTAACAGCCATCATTAATCTAATCGCGATCTGGTGTACGCTTAGCAATTTACCTAGGCTGACCGTACTCCACCGCGTCCGCAGCCCCTTCCATCGCACGAAAGGAGCCCCTTCTTTCTCTATCTGGATCGAGAAATAGGGATCCGCAGAAACGTTGCGCCGCCGCTCCTCCCTTCCCCTCCTTTCGTGCGCTTCCCGATCCACCCTGAGTCGACCCTGCCTCTGGTCGCCGCTCGCGGTCCTGCAAGCCGCCGTCGACCTCCTCTGCCGGTCAGCCGCGCCCTACGCCCTCCTTCCTTTTCTCTTCCTCTCCTCACTAATCTCTCTCCCTCTCTCCGTTCCCACACTGCAGGACACCATGGCCACCGGAAGCCGGGGCACGCGGCCACGATGGCCCCGAGCTCGGCGGCGTAGAAGCCATTGGAGGCGCCGGCGACGCCGAGGTCGAGGTCGGTGAGCCTGGCGGCGGCGGTCGGGTGCGCGTCAAGCGCCGACATTACATCCTCCGTCCAGCAGTACAACTTGGAGAGGTCGAGCGCGATGAGTGCGGGGCAGGCCTGGAGCAGCGGCTCGAGATCCGCGCACCGGGGAGATCGACGCTGCGGAGCTTGGCCCGGCAGCAGGGCGCGAGGCTGGCGAGCGTGAAGGGGTCTTGGCAGTAGACAGCGAGGTCGGACACGGCGGGGAAGTAGCGGGCGAGGCGCGCCACAACGAAGGCGTTCCGCTCGGCGATCTCTTCCGGGTGGAGCGGGAGGTGGTTGGAGGAGGAGGAGGTGGGCGCCCCCGCGATTCATGAGGCGGAGGAGAGCAGCGGGTGGCCCCACAGCGAGTCCAGCGAGAGGTCGACTAGCTCGAGCGCCGGGAAGCAGAAGATCGGCGGGAGCAGCAGGAAGTTGGGCGTCGTCGGGTCCCCGCGCAGCGCCATCGCACCCCGCGTCGCCCGATCCGCCGCCAGCAGCCTGCCGCACGCCATCGAGGCCCAGTGCCGCGACCGAGGGTCGCCCAGGAAGCCCAGGACGATCCACACAAACTGAACAACAAGGAGTGGACAACCAGGAGACGACGAGAACGGCGTCGCAGGTGAGTTCCACCACCGTTGAAACCTTCTTTCTCCATGTTCAGTTGCACATCTTATCTCTGCATGTACACCCACCTGCGGCAACTCCTCTCATTTTTTCATGTTCAGTTGCACATCTTATCTCTGTCCTTGCCTTTTTTGTATGTCTACTATGTACAGTCCGTGTACTGTTTTCTTTTACCATTCTTTGTTGTATAATCTTTGTTAGTAAATGCCCCAATTTTTGTTATGCAGCATGTGTAGAATGGAGAAAAGGATACTCACGGCATGGATGAGGAGGCTAAGCAGCAATTTTGCATCCCTTGCAGAATTACAGAACAACAGAGGATCCTCAGGATCCTCACCCACGGTGCTTTTATTGGTTAACTATTGATTATTGTGAATGCAGAGTGTTAATTTTTCCAGAATTTATTTAAAGAAATTACCGTGCACACGACCCTTTGCGGGAAGATTTTCACGCGACCTTGTGATCGATGGTTGCGGCCCACGTGAACTGAGGTGATCGATGGCTGCTATATATTGTCGTGTAGACATCAGGCACTGCCCATCGTCTGTGTAGTGGTTTTCTTTGTTTAATCCATTTTTGAGCAGATGAGTTGTTATGCTTTTGTACTGTTTAACTTCCATCCCCAAAATATTTGGTAGATGACTATTGTATTGACCATGTTAGTCATGGTAATGTGCATAAGAACTTGCTGAAGTCAATATGATCTATGCCCATACAGTGAGTTAAGTTGTACCCTTGCCTTGCTTGCTGAATTTGATAATTTTAGCAATTCCGCATTTCAAGTTATGCGTTGTTGATGCAATCTACTCTTCATGACTATTCAATGGACTCTGCTTTGCAAACTAAATATTATTGTTTGATTCTGTAGTGTTTTGTTTCAGGAGTTACTTGTGGTAGTACTACGGTAAGTTGATGTGAAATCCTCCAATCTTGTTATCTAGGCAGATGTATTCGCTACTATATATTATGAGTTGATGTGAAATCCCACAATTTTTGTTATGTAGGTAGTCAAAATATTTTCAGTCTGCATACTTGTACAAGTAATTTTTTTAACTGAAACTTGTATAAGCATCAGATCTAGGATGCTTTGATTCTCTTCTCAAAAAAAATATTACATGGCAATAGTTAGTTTGATGTTGCTGTTGTACCAATTTGAGTATGAGGTGATATTAGAGGCACTATGAAGTGTAAATACTGAAGTAATTGTGCCTCCTCTTTTTTTTTATTCTTTTAGCTTAAGCTTACACTTTGTGACTGATCGCTCAATAAAATTTCTTCTGATTTTTTGTATTTTCTTTTCTCCAATGAGGGTCTGATGCATGACCTATTCATTTCTCCCTTCTATCTGATTGCCGGTTTGGTGACGACTTTCTGATAATTCGTATGTCTTTTTGGACTGGTCATTAGTTTTTGAATTTAAGATACTGTGATTTGGGAGGAATAGATGTGTACACACTATTGTTACATTGCAGGAGAGATAATTGTGATCATTTTCCTATTGTGTATACTCTGTTCTACATAATCAGATTCGCAAAGGTGTGTTGCCATCGAAGGTGAAGACTAGATGTTCTGCTCTTGTGTCTGAACAATCTGTAGCTGGGAGCAAGTTTTTTCTTAACAGTGTTCAGTCAACTTGCCCATGTTCACTAGTACAAAACAGGGCATTGGTCCACCCCTGAGAAGCCCATTAGTCCCGGTTCACTCACGAACCGGGACCCATGGGGGCATCGGTCCCGGTTCGTGAGGCCAGGGCGCCGGCCGGGCCTCGTGGGCCATTGGTCCCGGTTCGTCAGACCCCTTTTGTCCCGGTTCTAGACACGAACCGGGACCAATGCGCCTCGCTCCTGGCCCACAACCATTGGTCCCGGTTGGTGGCTGGAACCGGGACAAAAGGTGACCCCTTTTGTCCCGGTTCCAGCCACGAACCGGGACCAATGCGCCTCGCTCCTGGCCCACAACCATTGGTCCCGGTTTGTGGCTGGAACCGGGACCAATGGTTGGCCTATATATAGCCCCCGCCCGCTAGCAGAGCAATGCATTGCTCTGTTTTTTTGCCCGGCCGTGGGAGAGCTTTTGTGGTGCTCTAGCTCACCTCCTATGCACATGAGGTGTTCGATGAAATGCCCGAGCCACACTTAAGCTTTCTCCTCTCGAACCTCCTTGTCCAAGCTCCATTTTCCTCAAGATTTGTCTAGGTTTGGCGGTCCGTCCTGTCCCGTCCCCGTCCTCACCGCCGTCGATCGCCCGCGCCCATCTCGGCGCCGGCAACACCGTGGTTAGCCTCTTCTTCTTATCTTCTTTCTAAAAGAAAAAAGTTCTTACTTGTGTGTTTTAATTAGATGCTCTAGAGAGTTATATGTTGTTCAATAATAAGAACTATATAACGCACGCAGATGAACCGGCAATGGATGTACGGAGACCGACGCACCTCCGAGTATATTAAGGGCCTGCATAATTTTCTCGAAGTGGCTGAGGCAAACAAGCAGAATGGTTTTATGCATTGTCCATGTACTGTCTGTGAGAATACGAAGGCTTTCTCCAACTCTAAAACCCTTCACTTCCACCTGCTTGAGAAGGGTTTTATGCCACACTATAATGTTTGGACCAAGCACGGAGAAAGAGGGGTTATGATGGAAGACAACGAAGAAGAAGAGGATGATGACAACTACCCGCCCCCTGAATACGGTGATGCTGCAATGGGGGAAGCTGAAGATCAAGAGGAACCAGACGATGTGCCCGATGATGATCTTCGCCGGGTCATTGTTGATGCATAGAGAGAATGCGAAAGTGAAAGGGAGAAGTTGAAGTTCGATCGCATGTTAGAGGATCACAAAAAAGGGTTGTACCCAAATTGCGAAGATGACAACAGAAAGCTCGGTACCACACTGGAATTGCTGCAATGGAAGGCAGACAATGGTGTATCTGACAAGGGATTTAGTTCGCTGCTGAAAATAATGAAGAAGAAGCTTCCAAAGGATAACGAATTGCCCGGCAGTACGTACGAAGCAAAGAAGGTTCTATGCCCTCTAGGATTGGAGGTGCAGAAGATACATGCATGCCCTAATGACTGCATCCTCTACCGCGGTGAGTACGAGGATTTGAACGCATGCCCGGTATGCGGTGCATTGCGGTATAAGATCAGACGAGATGACCCTGGTGATGTTGAGGGCGAGCGCCCCAGGAAGAGGGTTCCTGCCAAGGTGATGTGGTATGCTCCTATAATACCACGGCTGAAACGTCTGTTCAGAAACAAAGAGCATGCCAAGTTGATGCGATGGCACAAAGAAGACCGTAAGAAAGACGGGAAGTTGAGAGCACCCGCTGGCGGGTCGCAGTGGAGAAAAATCGAGAGAAGGTGGGAGGACTTTGCAGGTGACGCAAGGAACGTATGGTTTGGTTTAAGTGCAGATGGCATTAATCCTTTTGGGGAGCAGAGCAGCAATCATAGCACCTGGCCCGTGACTCTATGTATCTATAACCTTCCTCCTTGGTTGTGCATGAAGCGGAAGTTCATTATGATGCCAGTGCTCATCCAAGGCCCTAAGCAACCCGGCAATGACATTGATGTGTACCTAAGGCCATTAGTTGAAGAACTTTTACAGCTGTGGAATGGAGAAGGTGTACGTGTGTGGGATGAGCACAAACAGGAGGAATTTGACCTACATGCGTTGCTGTTTGTAACCATCAACGATTGGCCTGCTCTGAGTAACCTTTCAGGACAGACAAACAAGGGATACCACGCATGCACACACTGTTTAGATGACACCGACAGTATATATTTGGACAAATGCAGGAAGAATGTGTACCTGGGGCATCGTCGATTTCTACCGACCAACCATCAATGTCGAAAGAAAGGAAAGCATTTCAAAGGTGAGGCAGATCACCGGAAGAAGCCCGCCCTCCGTACTGGTGATCACATACTTGATATGGTCAATGATTTACAAGTAATCTTTGGAAAGGGTCCTGGCGGACTATCTGTTCCGACTGACGATGCGGGACGCGCACCCATGTGGAAGAAGAAATCTATATTTTGGGACCTACCCTATTGGAAAGACCTAGAGGTCCGCTCTGCAATCGACGTGATGCACGTGACGAAGAATCTTTGCGTGAACCTGCTAGGCTTCTTGGGAGTGTATGGGAAGACAAAAGATACACCAGAGGCACGGGAGGAACAGCAACGTGTGCATGAAAAAGACGGCATGCATCCAAAGCAGTATGAAGGTCCTGCCAGCTACGCTATTACCAAAGAAGAGAAGGAAATCTTCTTTGAATGCCTGCTCAGTATGAAGGTCCCGTCTGGCTTCTCGTCGAATATAAAGGGAATAATAAATATGGCAGAGAAAAAGTTCCAGAACCTAAAGTCTCATGACTGCCACGTGATTATGACGCAACTGCTTCCGGTTGCATTGAGGGGGCTTCTACCGGAAAACGTTCGATTAGCCATTGTGAAGCTATGTGCATTCCTCAATGCAATCTCTCAGAAGGTGATCGATCCAGAAATCCTGTCAAGGTTAAGGAGTGATTTGGTGCAATGTCTTGTTAGTTTCGAGCTGGTGTTCCCACCATCTTTCTTCAATATCATGACGCACGTCCTAGTTCATCTAGTCGACGAGATTGTCGTTCTGGGCCCTGTATTTCTACACAATATGTTCCCCTTTGAGAGGTTCATGGGAGTCTTAAAGAAATATGTTCGTAACCGCGCTAGGCCAGAAGAAAGCATCTCCATGGGCCATCAAACAGAGGATGCCATTGGGTTTTGTGTTGACTTCATTCCTGACCTTAAGAAGATTGGTCTCCCTCAATCGCGGTATGAGGGGAGACTGACTGGAAAAGGCACGCTAGGAGCGGACTCAATAATATGTAGGGACGGGCATTCTTGGTCTCAAGCACACTACACAGTTCTACAGAATTCTACCTTGGTGACCCCGTATGTCGATGAACACAAGAATATTCTGCGCTCCAAATACCCGGAGCAGTGTGACGACTGGATTACATATGAACACATCAGGACTTTCGGCAGTTGGTTGCAAACACGTCTCATGGGTGACAACACTGTTTTTGATGAGCTGTACTCGTTGGCCAGGGGACCATCTTCGACTGTATTGACTTACAAAGGGTACGAGATAAATGGGAATACATTTTACACGATCGCCCAAGATCAAAAGAGCACCAACCAAAACAGCGGTGTCCGCTTTGATGCAGCAACCAAGAGGGGAAAGGACACATATTATGGTTACATAGTGGACATATGGGAACTTGACTATGGACATGATTTCAAGGTCCCTTTGTTTCAGTGCAAATGGGTCAATCTGTCAGGAGGCGGGGTACAGGTAGACCCACAGTACGGAATGACAACAGTGGATCTCAACAATCTTGGGTACACAGACGAACCATTCGTCCTAGCCAATGATGTGGCGCAGGTTTTCTATGTGAAGGACATGTCTACCAAACCGAGAAAAAGAAAAGATAAGGAAGCGAATACATCATACGATGAGCCAAAGCGCCACATAGTTCTTTCAGGAAAAAGAGACATCGTGGGATTGGAGGGCAAGACAGACATGTCTGAAGATTATGAAAAGTTTCATGAAATTCCTCCCTTCAAAGTCAAGGCTGACCCAAGCACCCTGTTAAACGATAAAGATTATCCATGGTTACGGTGCAATAAGCAAAGGACACAAGCGAAGAAAAAGTGAAGACTTTCTCTCCACAACTATATCATTGCAGTTACATGTGAAGAAATTAAATGAAATCCCTTTGTAACAGATGAGTTTTTGTCCGAAACCCTGATACTTCGAAAGAGATTGTCCATTTTGTACACGAAGTGCATCCAGTTTTTGCCGTAACCCTCTCAACTTTTTAGCACATGCTATGTGGGTAAAATGATGATACCACGCCAACTTTCAACCTTTTCAGAGTTCATTTGAAGTGCTTTTCAATTTCAGGGCCATTTAGCAAAAGGAATCAACTAAAAATATTTTATAAACCTCTAGTATTTATGAAACTAAAATTATATAAAATTTATGCAACTAAAGTTATCGAAGTATTTTTTGTTCAAAACATTAATAGCAAAAAGAATTTTCATAAAGTTTATAATTTTTGTGACCTAAAAGCAAAAAGAATCACTGAAAAACTGTAAGTAGAAACAAAAGAAAATAAATAAAGCAAAAAAGAAAACAAAAAAAGTAGAAAAAAATTTAAAAAAATGCCGCTATGTGGGTGAAATGATGATACCACGCCAACTTTCAACCTTTTCAGAGTTCATTTGAAGTGCTTTTCAATTTCAGGGTCATTTAGCAAAAGGAATCAACTAAAAATATTTTATAAACCTCTAGTATTTATGAAACTAAAATTATATAAAATTTATGCAACTAAAGTTATCAAAGTATTTTTTGTTCAAAACATTAATAGCAAAAAGAATTTTCATAAAGTTTATAATTTTTGTGACCTAAAAGCAAAAAGAATCACTGAAAAACTGGAAGTAGAAAAAAAGAAAATAAATAAAGCAAAAAAGAAAACAAAAAAAGTAGAAAAAAATTAAAAAAATGCCGCCTACTGGGCCACCACGGCCTGAATACGACTAGAAACCCAACCATCTAGTTGGGCCAGGATTCAGGCCCGCAGAAGGCCCAGAAGGCCCACAGGCAGAGGAGCTCGAGAGGGCTGGCGCAGCAGCGCTTATAAACCACTCTCGAGCCCTCTCAGCTAGCGAGGTGGGACTAAACTTTTGGCCCCGGGCAGCACCACCCTTTAGTCCCGGTTGGTGGCACCAACCGGGACCAATGCCCACCTTTGGTCCCGGTTGGTGGCACCAACCGGGACCAATGCCACCCTTTAGTCCCGGTTGGTGCCACCAACCGGGACCAAAGGTCTCTGCTTCCCGCCCTTTGGGCTGACGAAAAGAGACCTTTGGTCCCGGTTGGTGGCACCAACCGGGACTAAAGGTGGGCATTGGTCCCGGTTGGTGCCACCAACCGGGACCAATGCTGAGTGTATATAACCAGCACTTGTGAAATTTCACAGTTTTCATCGCCACTTCGCCCGACGACGCCGACCTCCTCGACGCCGCCAGGCTGCCCCGACGCCGTCCACCGCCCACGCTGTCGCCATCGCCAGGCCCCTGCCCCGTCGTCGCCGTCGCCGTCGTCGTCCCCGAGCCCGTGGCCCTGCCCCGCCCCGGAGCCCACGCCCCTACCCCGTCGTCGCCGTCGCCGTCGTCGTCCCCGAGCCCGCGGCCCTGCCCCGCCCCCGAGCCCACGCCCCTGCCCCGTCGTCGCCGTCGCCGTCGTCGTCCCCGAGCCCGCGGCCCTGCCCCGCCCCCGAGCCCACGCCCCTGCCCCGCCCCCGAGCGCGCCCGGCCGCGCCCCTGCCCCGGCCCGCCCCCGCCGTCGCCGGCGCCGGCGCCCTCGCCGCCCCCGCCGTCGCCGTCACCTTCGCCGGCCGCCCCCGCTGTGAGCCGCCGCCGCCGCTGCTCTGTGCAATTTTTATATATATATATATGTTGATTTTTTTTATATGATGAATGTTTTTGTTCATATATAATGTATATATGTATGTGGCTATATGTATGTATGGATGGATGTATATATGATGTTTTTTTGTTCATAGCATTTTTTTGTTCATATATGTATTTTTTTCATATATGTGGCTATATGTATTTTTTTGTTCATAGCATTTTTTTCCATGTATGTATGTGGCTATATGTATGTATGTCGCCGTCGCCCTCGATCTCCTACCCCCTCCCGCCCCTACCCGACAAACTCTCGAGGCCACCCAAACACCTAGAAGAAAACTCTGGTAAATTCGACATGAGGGGGGACGTCGGACATATCGGGCGACCAACTCTCGAGGCCTCGCAAACCCTAGAAAAAAAGCGTTGTCGATCTCCTACCCCCCCCTCCCCTACCTGACAAACTCTCGAGGTCAGCCAAACCCCTAGAAGAAAACTCCGGTAACTTCGACATGAGGGGGGACGTCGATCAACCCCCTCTCGCCCCTGCTCTGCTTGCCGCGCCGCCGCCGCCACCGCCGCCCCGGCCGGATCTGCCTTTTTTTGTATGTATATGCAGTATGTATGTATGTATGTATGTATGTATGGATGCTGTATGTATGTATGTATATGCAGTATGTATGTATGGATGGATGATCCATAGAAAGTTTTTATATATGCATTCATACAATTTTATTTTTGTTCATAGATGTATGTTTTTTTGTTTATAGAAAGCTTTTATATATGAGCAATGATGATCCATAGAAAGTTTTTATATATGCATTGATATATGAGCAATGATGATCCATAGAAAGTTTTTATATATGCATTGATACAATTTTATTTTTGTTCATAGATTTTTTTTTGTTCATAGATGTATGTTTTTTTTTGTTTATAGAAAGCTTTTATATATGAGCAATGATGATCCATAGAAAGTTTTTATATATGCATTGATATATGAGCAATGATGATCCATAGAAAGTTTTTATATATGCATTGATACAATTTTATTTTTGTTCATAGATGTATGCTTTTTTTTAATAGAAAGTTTTTGTCATGAGGGGGGACGTCGGACATGCATGAGAGAGAGGCGGTCCGCTCGTCGGACATGTCATGTGGATTTTTTTTGTTCATATAGAAAACTCCGGTAACTTCGACATGAGGGGGGGAGACGTCGATCAACCCCCTCCCGCCCCTACCCGTAAAAGTTAAAATGTTCATATATTCAAAATGAGTTAAAATGAGTTAAAAGTTACTTACTCCCGGTCCGCTCGCCCGACCAACTCTCGAGGCCACCTGTACCCCCTCCCCGATAACTTCGACATGAGGGGGGACGTCGGACATGAGGGGTGAGCGTCGTTGTCGTCTACCCCCTCCCCGATAACTTCGACATGAGGAGGGACGTCGGACATGACATGAGGGGTGAGCGTCGTTGTCGTCTACCCCCTCCGGTAACATAGATAACTCCGGTAACATAGATTTATCAAGAATACCCCCATTATGGATGTGCACAAGTTGATCCAATTTTTTTCTGATCTCATATATATATATATTCTTCTATATTTGCAGAAACTATGGATCAAAGAGACTTGGAACAAGAACAGTTGTTGGGGGAGATAATCCTTGCCGGAGGTGATGCTGTCTTGTCGTTTCTCAACGACACCGATGGAACAATGGAGGAGGAAGGACATGATCATGATGGCTCCGGTGACATGATCATGATGGCTCCGGAGGTGTTGACTAGCTAATTGATGCATTAATTGTTTTGGTATGTACATATATTAACTCTTCTTTCTTCTTTTATAGCCCTCCGGATCGAGCCAAACTTCGGTAACGAGACGAGGCCCGAAGAAGAGGTTGCGCAAGGATGAAAGGTTCACGATCACAGCTCTCGCGGACGATGGCCTACCGATTGAACCCAAGCGGACCAAGGACGCATTTTCTGCTCAGTGCGGAGCTATTGTTAGGGACAACATCCCGATCAGCATCAAGCAATGGAATAAGCCTAAGGACGACGCCCCTGAAGGTGATTATGTCACCGATAGACAGAAAGATGATCTTTGGACCTTGCTGAAGGCAAATTTCACCCTACCGCCAGAGGAGGATCCGAATAAGCCCGTTATAGAGCCACTGGTCAAGGCGTGTGCTCTTAAGAAGATGGCAGATCTATTCAGGAGGTGGAAGAAGGAGTTGAAATCAAAGTTTGTCGACAAAGGTGAGACTCCAGAATTCATCGGCCGATTTGAGAAGATAAGAGATCACTGGCCCGCATTTGTGGCCTACAAGACATCAGACAAGAGTAAGAAAATGTCAGAGACAAACAAGAACAACGCTGCAAAGAAGCAGTATCACCATCACACGGGGTCAGGTGGCTACCTCAAAGCCCGGCCGTTGTGGGACAAAGCTGAGAATGACCTGATTGCTAAAGGGGTCGAACCAGAGACATTGAACTGGCCAGACCGTTCAAGGACTTGGTTCTTCGGGGTTGGGGGAACTTTGGACCCTGAAACAGGGAAGTGCCGTTGGACGGACGAGCAACTTGCAATACCCGTCACGAAGCTTCAGAAGTATATCACCGCAGCGCAGGAAGGGACGTTCATTCCCGACAGAGAGAAGGACGAGCTGACTGAGGCCCTAGGGAATGCTGAGCACCCTGGACGAGCACGAGGCACACCAGGCTCCGTTCCGTGGAAGTTTGGGTTTCCTGACGAAGGCGGTTACAGAAGCCGGGAGAGAAAGAGGAAAGCGGAGCTGAGCGACATGCAGAAGATGAGTGCAAGACTCAAAAGCTAGAGGAAGCTGAGAGCCAGCGAGCTGCCGGCCAACTATCTCAGTGGCACGAAGCTACCCCAGAAGCTACCCCGCCATCTCAGCGGAGAAGCAGCGTGGCTTCCACGGAGCCCGTTCAGACTGACTTCACGGAGCCTATCTACCCCGTGGATACTATCACGGAGGCTCAAAGTTGCGAGCTTATGACGAAATGCCATAACCTCACTTTCAAGGCGGCTCTCGGCTCTGTTGCACCTCCTCAACCCAACGGAACTTTTCACTGCCTTCTGATTCCACATGGCTATGCTGTTGTGATGGTGGATGAAGTAATGGAGGGATTTGAGGAGCTCGAGCTTTACCACTCTAGAGGTGAAGGGGAGAATCAGCTGGTTCGTGCTCTGAGGAGTACATGTCTATGGCAGAAGGAGTACATCAAGCTTCCAAACTGGACGCCTCCGCCTCCTCCTCCTCCTCCGGTGAGTCAGGGCACACCGCCTCCTCCTCCTCCTCCTCCTCCGGCGAGTGATCAGGGCACTCCGCCTCCTTCTCCGGCTCCTCCGACGCGTGAGGGCACTCCGCCTCCTCCTTCGCCTAATCCGGCGCGTCGGAGCAGTCCGCCTCCTCCTCCACCTCGTCGGCAATGGCGGAAGACAGACGCCACCGGTCCGGCTCCTCCGGCGCGTCGGAGCACTCCGCCTCCTTCTCAGCCTCGTCAGCAACGACGGAACAGAGACGCCGCCGCTCCGGCAGCTAGCAGTACAAGCAGAGGCGGGAGGGAATTCAGATACGGTCCATCTCTCAAGCCTCTGGAAAAGTTACCATATGAGAGGACCGAGCAGGAAAACGAGGACATAGTTCGTGCCCAAGTGAGGGCCCATTTTGCAAAGAAAACTCCACCTCCGAAGGAAACAATAGATCCGATGAAAGTGAAGCGCACTATCGATGCCCTGAAGCGACCACCACCGCCTCCGCCGCAATCCAACTATGACCGCATTATTCAAAAGACATATGATGAAGCGTGGCGGTCGGGAAGTACTTCTAGTGATGCAAGGTTAGCAGAACGAAGAAGTGGGAAAACAATTCCCCAGCTCGGCGAACAGGAGAAGAAATCATGCCCCCCGCTCAAGGTGTCTAGCGATATCGTCGCTAATCATCCGGGGATGGTGCTCGGTACCAATCCTGGTGATTACTTGGGGGATGATGTAATTTTTGAAATGGCTAAGGTACCAAAAGAAGAATATAAATACGTGCACGGGAAGCCTCTCGTCAAACCTGATCATCCTCCTTTAACAACGATGATGTACAAATTGCATGAGTGGTACTTGGAAACCTGCAGGAAGAATGGGTCCGATAGTTTGCTGGTGAGAATTAAAGATGAGCACGACCTCATTGGAGTCGACCTGATGCCTGTTGAATTTGTGGAGTTATTTCAGTTATTCAATCAAAAGCCCTCGAAAAACAAATCATGACTTGCTACTGTCTGTAAGTATTACTTCTGTAATTAAGTCTCTAGCTCAACTCGTTCATTGCATGTATATATAATTATCCTCACTATATTATGCAGATTGAAGATCTTCGAATGCCCAAAAAAATAAATCTATGACATTGGGTTCATTAGCCCAAATACCGTAAATGAATGGGCGGTACAAGAAAGAGTTAAAGATACCGAGGAAAACTTGCTAAAAGCGTTCCTTCGACATCAAAACAAAAGGGAAATACTTTTTCCTTACAACTTCAAGTGAGTGTTACTGTCTTGTGCATATTCGGTTTCGCTTACTCGAGGTTAAGTACAGTAATTGATGAGTTATGCGTGCGCAGTTTCCACTATATTCTGCTATCCATTAAGCTTGACGGGGGAGTAGTAACTGTCTTTGACTCGAGACGTAAAGATCCCAAGGATTATGCGGACATGACTGCAATGCTCCAGAAGTAAGTTCAATCAATACCGGGACCATATCGACAACTTTCGTTCATTTCCTGATATCAAGTAATCATTTTCTTTGCCTGGCAGGGTTTGGAAACAGTTCACCGGACAGGTTCCGGGTCTGAAGAACGAGCTGCGATTTACACACCCCAAAGTAAGTAGTACTAGCTAGTTCCGAGCATCTCTCATTGATTCCAGTTTCATCAATACCATTATCATGCTTGATTATCAGTTTGATTGAACTCTATTCCCGTAAAGTTCTTGTGGCAGGAACCCGGGAATAATTTATGTGGATACTACGTTTGCGAGTACATTCGCCACATGACCTCTGAGCGGGGCAGATCTGAAGAACAATTTGAAGTATGTAAACAATATTCATAATTTTTTTTATTACCATCAATTGTGTTGAGTTTCATTCATATATATGTATTGACCCCCTTCTTTAAATTAGATCTGGCAGATGCGGGATGAACTCCTACCACATGATCGCATACGAGCAATTCAAGAGGAATTGGCGGGATTCTTTCTTGACCACGTCATACATGAAAAGGGAGAATACCATGCGGAAATTCAATGGGAGTTTGGCGCTTGATGATGTCAGGGATGTTATATTGTATATATGTAGTAGCGTCGGATAGATTTACGAAAACTTGTTGTTCGAACAAGCACGGAGAAAGAGAGGTCACTTCTCTTTGTATATGTTCATGACGATCTTGTGTAATTAATGGTTTCCTTCATTTGCTTACTAGCTAGCGTCGAGTTCTCTCTATATGTAGTAGCTAGCGTCGACCAAGCACGGAGAAAGAGAGGTCACTTCTCTCTATTAGCTAGCTAACACAATATGAAACCCCTAAACCCTCCAAAACCCCTAAACCCCCCCTTTCAAAAAAAAAAAAAACCCCAGCGCCTTTTGGTCCCGGTTGGTGTTACCAACCGGGACTAAAGGTCCTCCTGCCTGAGTGCTGCGAAGCGGCCACGTGGAGCTCCTTTAGTCCCGGTTGGTGTTACCAACCGGGACTAAAGGTCCTCCTGCCTGGGCTCCCCACAGCAGCCACGTGGAGCCCCTTTGGTCCCGGTTCGTAAGCGAACCGGGACTAAAGGTTTTGGGCTTTAGTCCCGACCCTTTAGTCCCGGTTCCAGAACCGGGACTAAAGCCCCTCTGGAACCGGGACTAATGGGCCTTTTTCTACTAGTGGTTGTATATACAATATACACGGTTCCATTAAAATTGCTTCTATGTTATTTTTTGTTATAAAAATACATCAGCTCATGGTCACTGAATAAACTCATACATAAAAATAGGAACGAAGAACAAGAGTGTGTTGGTGTTGATGCTTGCGTGAATTGTATTGTGGTGTGTGTATTCTGTCCAACAGGATTTCATTGTAAATCTTTGTTCATTACTTCAGGTGTGCATTGAGCGTACATGATTGCTTGAAAATACCAATTGCTTGGCAAGTTTGGATTATATCTAACTAGAACACGACATGGAAACTGCTCCATTGACAAGTTTAATGGGAGAATTAAGAAGGCCCTGAAAAAGAAGGAAAGCGATTAATGAAAGATCCGGGATTGATGGAATTATTGGAAGATTAAAAGATCCGATGGGCTGCGTGCGCGTGCATGGGAGATTATAAGAAAGTCCTCAAAAAGAAGGAAATGAATTAATATTCAGGATTGATGGAATTCTTGGGAGATTAAAAAGACCCGATTAAAATAGGCACGCAGCCACACCGTTGATGGAGGGAATTAGTGGGAAAGAAGAACCCGGAATTCTGGCATGCATGGTGGCAATTATAATACGCAGCCAACCGCCCGGATTGATGGAAAATTAATAGAAAAAATAGACCTGGATTAAATAGATATTTGATGGAATTGTAATGGATGGAAAAAAGAGATAGGCGATTTTAAAGAGTAATTTCTCAAATGTTCAACTTTGCAAGGATTGCGTATGTATTTCCTTCCTGCTGCCCCCACACCCTAATCTCGCATGCATAGTAACGGGACGCCTTCCTTGCACACTTCTAAGTGGACACTTACACACCACATGTCCTCCAAGTTTGACAGAAGTTTCCTTCATATTTGAATAATCAAACTTTTTCTATATCTTCAGGTCATTGGAGTCGTAGTTTTCAGATCATCTACACATCACACAAGTTGCTAAAAGCAAGAAAACGTATTATTTTTCCTCCATTTTTGAATCTAGATATTTGTATTTTTTTTATATTTTAGTGAAACAACTTTACTTTCATAATAATGTTACTAGAGATGAGAGTAACCGTATTTGTCATGTTTGTTGGAGTTGGATATATAAAATGGCACATAATGCCACACGGTGCAGATTTTGTGTTTTTTTTTGCCCGTTGCAACGCACGGGCATTTGGACTAGTCTGAACAAAAACTCCATAGAATTACTACTACCATGCAGTTCCGACATACTCCGGTATGTCCCCTGAATTATAAATTCTCCAACGTACTCCAAGCAGACATAAGAAATCAAATTGCGGGTATATCTGTATGTTACCTTCAGTGGTAGGGCCAAACAGCTACTCTACTTTGTTATCTGCTTCCATTGACAACGAAAAAGCGATTCGTTCGGTCTCTCTTAAAGAGCTTCTTGATTGATTATTAGTTCTGGAGTCAGAAATGAGCTAGCTGTTTGGCCTCCTTGACTCTGCAAGTAGGTAATGGTCTGAACCTTAATTACACTGACAATTCCATCTTCAGTGTAATGCATTCTTTCTTGCTGTATTGGATAGGAGAAATTACAAAACCTAGTTAAGTCCACATGGCCTGACAGAGTTTTAAACCAACACAACTGTAAAGCTCACATCTTCAGTGGTCATCATATGAAACAGGGGCAGTCCACATGTCCTCTGTCACTCTGCATAATTCAAATGTACACCACTTTAGAAGCTCAGGGTGTCCGACACGATGCGTAAGGGCCGCGGGCGTCTGTCCCTCGCCGCATCTGCTCCGCCGAGCCGGCGACGTTGATGGAGCGGTGAGCGTGGTGCCTTGCCGGCCAGACTTGCAAGTCTGGAGGTTGCTGCTCGACGGGTGCCGGCCAAGTATCTTAGGCACTTCTGATCAGCTAGTTTGATGCATGGTCCGCCGAAAGAGTAGAGTAGAATGAAAGTGCAAACCTGACAAGGAAAGAACATATATAGGCCAAAGATGAACGAGCCTATTTTGGGGAGCATACAACTCACACAACCAAGCCATGCCTGCTCTTCCTTCGACGATCACATGCTCAGGGTGACCTACTGCTCCCACACTCCTTCGAGATTAAACGGGGTAACAAAGAGTTGCAGCCCTAGTTTTTTTTTTTTTTTGGGCAAACTGTAGCCTTCAAAGGGGGCTAACTTTATTCATTAACAGCCTAAGCAACAGAATTTTCCCCAAGGGAAAAGATATGGCTTCAACGGCCATTTTGAGGTTACATCTAGAGACCTTGCTACATAGGAAGAAGCAAGTAGGAGAAGATCTGTTTGAGAAAGCTTTCTTAGCAAGTGCATGAGCAAGGGGATTCTGGGATCTAGGGATGTGTATCACTTGAAGGAGCTAAGACTTGAAGTGGCATTGAAGAAATCAGCATGCACCGACCAGACCCTCCAATGTCCTGATTTGAAAAGAAGGTTTCTCGCTTCCGCAGCTTTGACCAAAGTACTGCAATCAGAATAGAAAGAAGCAGAATTCCAACCCAAAGCCTTGATTGTCGAGGCAGCCTAGTTAGGGAAGCCAATGTGGATTGGTTAGGGTTGCCCGCGACAATGTTTGCTGGTCGACGGAACCAGGAAGAATGCACCTCCAGTGTGGAGGCTGCCTCTAGTGGGACCCAACTGACAGGAACTGGTATAACTAGAACTTTAAAGGGGTACAAGCTTGAAGAATTTTTCTCAAATGAGATATTTTAGAGTAATTTCTGATGAAGTGTCGCAAATTCAATCCGAATCTTATGCATGGGGCAAATCTATCATATGCTAAAATAGACCGGACATGAATCCGATAAGTGGAGGAATTGCATCAACCAACGTGGTATATATATCAGTGTTTTTCCCTCTTCTTCTACACAGCTACAACAAGGAGAGACCAATAATACGTACTGGTTTGGCCGGACAAATAAAGAAAAGAAAAATCAATGAATCAATATATTGCCTGTGCGCAATCTGCAACATGTCTCTCTCTACATACATACGTCTTCGTCTCGAGACAGTCATGACCACGACACCATGGCCAGAACGGCGGCCATGGCCGCCAAGCTTTCCGCGCACCGCCACCTCCTCACCTACATATAACGAAAGCAGGAGCATCAACATGGAGTAAAGTGAGATATGGCACCATGATTCCAAAGGCGAAAAACAAAAGCATTGCTTGTAAAGGAGGGCTAGCATAAACTGCACTGCTCTGGTATGCTGGCCTAGCTAGCACACGGCATGCAATGCAACTTTACTTGGTGCCCAGCATGATTGGTTGCACACTGGATGACTAAATCTATCTATCCGTTTGTTTTCGTATGTATAAACAAGTTTTGTATGTCATCTTAATTTCTGAAGTCAAATAATCAAATGAATATATTGCTAACTTCACATACTAATCAAAGTATCATACTACAGTATTCCCTCCGATCCATATTACTTGTCGCTCAACAGATGTATCTAGCACTAATTGGAGTAGCTTCTTTGTCGGTAATTATTATTCTGCGGAGAGAGTGCAGTTAACATTGTCAAATAGCTAACATTGTCAAAATTATACTCTGCTTTTATATATCAAACTCAGTTAGCACAAGTTAATGCATTACAACGTGTAATCACGTACCTTGTGCGCCGCATCAGAAATGGTGTAGAGTCCGCCGGGGCCGACGGCTAACCCGTCCGACCCGGCGGGACCTTCGCCCACCACCATCCCGACGCCACTACCCGTGCCATTGCCGTTGCCGCTGCCATCCCCATTGCCGCCACCCTTCAAGCCTTTGATCGTGGGCGCCTTGACGCCGACGTCGTATGCCGGCGTGCCGTCCGGCTTGAACAGCCCGTAGTGCCGCTCGGAGGCCGGCCCGGGCTTCTGGTCCTCGTTGAACAGCGCGAACACGTACACCTGCAGCGGCTCCCCGGGCGCGGCTGGCGTGCCCTTCCCCTGCGCCACCAGCCGCATCAGGTTCCCGTTGTACCTGGCCGCGTTCTGCGGCGTGGCGCCGGCCTCGTCGCCGTCCCCCTGCGACGGCCACCCGGTCTCCGACACCCGGATCTCCACCGCCCTCCCGTAGTCGGCGGCGCAGATCGCGGCGCGCACGGCGTCCACCTGCGCGTGCAGCATGTTGCCGTACCGCAGCCCCGTGGCCGAGTCCACGACGGCGGCCGCGCTCGGCTCGAACAGCACGTAGTCCAGGTCCACCGTGCCCGGGTCGGCCTTGTAGGCGAAGTAGGGGTACGCGTTCACGAGGAACGGCGAGCCGGTCTTGGCGAGGAAGGCGAGGAGCGGCGTGATGTAGGGGAGGAGGTCGCGCCGGAACGCGGCCGAGGAGGGCGGGAACGAGGAGGAGAGCACGGCGAGGGAGTGCGCGGTGGTGACCGCGACGCGGGAGGTGAGGTTGCACGCCGCGAGCGCCGCGTGGAGCGACTGCATGGCCGGGAGGAGGGAGCGCAGCATGGTCGCGTCGCTGCCGGTGAGCACCTCGTTGCCGACGGTGACCGCGGTGATGGACGTCCCCGGGAGGTGCGGGAGGATGTTGGCGCGGACCCAGGTCGCGGCCGCGGATGGGTCGGAGGCCAGGCGCGGGACCATGTTGTCCGGGAGCCCCACGGTGAAGTCGACGCCGGAGCCGGCGAACGCGCTGAGCACGCGCGCGTCCGCGTCGTACAGCTTGACCTTGCTGGCGTTCAGCGCGCGGAGGAGCACGGCTGCCGCCTGCGGGGACGGCAGGTTGTCGGCCACCTGGCCGTAGTTCACTCCTAGAGCCGCGGAACCTCCCCCCGCC
Source organism: Elymus sibiricus (assembly GCA_039707655.1). Classification (NCBI taxonomy): domain Eukaryota; kingdom Viridiplantae; phylum Streptophyta; class Magnoliopsida; order Poales; family Poaceae; genus Elymus; species Elymus sibiricus. Next base: position 65,213,843 of record CM077676.1, read on the forward strand.
ACCGCAAAATCGAATGCAAGCGCCGCGACGGCTACGGTGAGCAGGTGCCGGAGCGCCATCTGAGCGGAGTACGAATGTGGTGGAGCTCTCTGACAAGGCCGGGAGTGAACTGACAGCACCATAGGAGAATGCGAATCGCGCGCTTTATATCGAACCTGTTTTTGTGTCGGCTCTGAGAAGGTGCCGTTGGCAGGCTTCTCGCTTCGATCAGGACCGTCCAAGGCCGAAGATCCGGTTGAGATTTCGTGTGGGGTCTCTTCGCTCACCAATCACGAGGCTGATTTACAGTCTGGAGATGGACAGCTCGGCGTTGAAATTGGTCAAAGTGGTGTCGTACCTTTTTGGTTCCTTTTTCTGAAAAAAAAGTTATACATTTGAATGACACTTTGGTTTCTTCATGTTAATTTGTCCCCTAAGATCCAGATTCATTTGAGAACTAGGCGCTAGCTCAGTGGCAGGACAACGGATATTCGCGATTCTCGCTCTTCAATAAAAATATGTTTTTTTAACACAGTACAGATCGCAAGCGCTCATACATACGCGCATACACTCACCCCCTATGAACGCACACACGCACACCCTACCCCTATGAGCACTTTCGAGAGACTGAGCCGGCATATCATCTTGAGATTTACGAAGTCACCGTAGGCGCCTCGTCGTCGACGGGAACGTCTCCTCCCACTGAAAGCACATCGCCGGAAATCCTGAAATAAATACAGGAATAATGCGAGCACCAGGACTTGAACCCTAGTGGGCTGGGGATATCACTGTTGATGGGTGCTTGTCTTGTTTTTTTAAGATCCAGATTCATCTGTGACACTTTTTACCCCATTTAGTAGAAATTGCTCTAAAAGTGTGTACTTATTGAAAGTTTGTACTCCCTCCTTCCCAATATGTTGGGCGTATTAGGATTTTGCACGAAAATTAGCGCATCGTTCGTTACAGGGGCCGTCGTACGAGGGAGGCATCCCCGACTCGAAAAAAGAGAGGGAGGCACACGCACGATCTCCTTTGACCTAGTCTTGATTGACCGATCCAACGCCAAACTCAGATTGCCTCCATCGCGCCCCGCCAATTCTTTCCCGCACCTGCCGTCAAAACTTCAAATTTGGAAAGCCCCTCAACCAGCGATCGTGACTTACAGCGCTCCCCACTAACTTCTCCTTCTTCCCCCGTGCTTCTTCTCCCTCTGCTGTAGAGATCTCTCTGATGTATGCTTTCGTAGACATGGCGGAAATTGACCTGAATCGTCCAGGTGGTCGGAGTAGCTTCGAGCCGGCCACGTTGTGGTTGCCGGTTCCCATCGTACTGGGACGGTCGCGCACGAGACCGGCCTCGCTGGCGGCAAGCTGCGCGGCAATGCCATCTGTAGCTAGATGGGCAGCAACTCCTTCGTTGGCGGGACGCTGGTCGCCTACACCTCCGCCGTGGAGGGAGCTGGCCATAGGTTGATGTCTCTACGAGCTGGGAAAGATCGGAAGGAGAAAATGGTGTGCTGGGCGTTTTCACGGAGGAGAAAACTGAGCGGGAGACACTAGTAGAAAACAGGACTTTGGTCCAGGCCAGATAAGAGCATCAATCCCGGTTCTGTTACGAACCGGGACCAATGGGTGCATCAGTCCCGGTTCGTGAGGCCAGGGCGCCGGCCGGGCCACGGCAGGCACCAGTCCCGGTTCGTCTGACCCCTTTGGTCCCGGTTCCAGACACGAACCGGGACTAAAGGGCCTCGCTCCTGGCGCAGCCCCTTTAGTCCCGGTTGGTGGCTGGAACCGGGACTAAATGTGTGTCTTCTGTCCCGGTTCTAGCCATGAACCGGGACTAAAGAGATGCCTATATATGCTCTCCCTTGCCCGCTCACTCCTCTGTTTTTTGGCCGGCCGGTGTGGGAGGTGTGTGCTGCTCTGCTCTCACCTCCTATGCACATGAGGTGTTCGATGAAATGCCCGAGTCACACTTAAGCTTTCTCCTCTCCAAGCTCGACCTCCAAGCTCCATTTTCCCCAAGATTTGTCTAGGTTTGGCGGTGCACCATTGTCCCCGTCCCCGTCCTCACCGCCGTCGATCGCCCATGCCGATCTCGTCGCCGGCACCACCGTGGTGAGCCTCTTGTTCTTATCTTCTTTTTAAAAAAAAAAAATTCTTACTTGTTGTATGAGTTATATAGCTACTTGTATAATTTTCTTACTTTTATTATTGTTTGTTATTATATAGTGCCATGGTTTTGGTATCCGCCCCCGTCGGCTCTGTATTAATTTGGTCGCATTATGATCGCATTTGTTGTTCCATTTAAATGTTTTACATAGTTGATAATGAGAACTATGTATGAACTTTATGTATTTATTTTTTCAGTAATAACATTTGATCACTACAGTACTTTGGTTTTAATGTGATGATGAACTTGTATTAATTTGGTCACTTCTCTATTCATGATGTTCTGTAATGGTTTTTGATACACTTAATTATATAATGCACGCAGATGAACCGGCAATGGATGTACGGTGACCGACGCACCTCCGAGTACATTAATGGCATGCATAATTTTCTCGAAGTGGCTGAGGCAAACAAGCAGAATGGTTTTATGTATTGTCCATGTACTGTCTGTGGGAATACGAAGGATTACTCTAACTCGAAAACCCTTCACTTGCACATGCTTGAGAAGGGTTTCATGCCACACTATAATGTTTGGACCAAGCACGGAGAAATTGGGGTTATGATGGAAGACAACGAAGAAGAAGAGGATGATGACAACTATCCCCCTGAATACGGTGATACTGCAACGGGGGAAGCTGAAGATCAAGATGAACCAGACGATGTGCCCGATGATGATCTTCGCCGGGTCATTGTTGATGCACAGAGAGAATGCGAGAGTGAAAAGGAGAAGTTGAAGTTCGATCGCATGTTAGAGGATCACAAAAAACGGTTGTACCCAAATTGCGAAGATGTCAACACAAAGCTCGGTACCACACTGGAATTGCTGGAATGGAAGGCAGAGAATGGTGTATCTGACAAGGGATTTGAGAAGTTACTGAAAATAATGAAGAAGAAGCTTCCAAAGGATAACGAACTGCCTGACAGTACGTACGGAGCAAAGAAGGTTCTCTGCCCTCTAGGATTAGAGGTGCAGAAGATACATGCATGCCCTAATGACTGCATCCTCTACCGCGGTGAGGAGTACGAGAATTTGAATACATGCCCGGTATGCGGTGCATTGCGGTATAAGATCAGACGAGATGACCCTGGTGATGTTGAGGGCGAGCGCCCCAGGAAGAGGGTTCCTGCCAAGGTGATGTGGTATGCTCCTATAATACCACGGCTGAAATGTCTGTTCAGAAACAAAGAGCATGCCAAGTTGATGCGATGGCACAAAGAAGACCGTAAGAAAGACGGGAAGTTGAGAGCACCCGCTGACGGGTCGCAGTGGAGAAAAATCAAGAGAAGGTGGGGGGACTTTGCAGGTGATGCAAGGAACGTATGGTTTGGTTTAAGTGTAGATGGCATTAATCCTTTTAGGGAGCAGAGCAGCAATCATAGCACCTGGCCCGTGACTCTATGTATCTATAACCTTCCTCCTTGGTTGTGCATGAAGCGGAAATTCATTATGATGCCAGTGCTCATCCAAGGCCCTAAGCAACCCGGCAATGACATTGATGTGTACCTAAGGCCATTAGTTGAAGAACTTTTACAGCTGTGGAATGGAGAAGGTGTACGTGTGTGGGATGAGCATAAACAGGAGGAATTTGACCTACATGCGTTGCTGTTTGTAACCATCAACGATTGGCCTGCTCTCAGTAACCTTTCAGGACAGACAAACAAGGGATACCACGCATGCACACACTGTTTAGATGACACCGACAGTATATATTTGGACAAATGCAGGAAGAATGTGTACCTGGGGCATCGTCGATTTCTACCGACCAACCATCAATGTCGAAAGAAAGGAAAGCATTTCAAAGGTGAGGCAGATCACCGGAAGAAGCCCGCCCTCCGTATTGGTGATGCCATACTTGATATGGTCAAGGATTTACAAGTAATCTATGGAAAGGGTCATGGCGGACAATCTGTTCCGAATGACGCTGAGGGACGCGCACCCATGTGGAAGAAGAAATCTATATTTTGGGACCTACCCCATTGGAAAGACCTAGAGGTCCGCTCTGCAATCGACGTGATGCACGTGACGAAAAATCTTTGCTTGAACCTGCTAGGCTTCTTGGGCGTGTATGGAAAGACAAAAGATACACCGGAGGCACGGGAGGACCAACAACGTGTGCACGAAAAAGACGGCATGCATCCAAAGCAGTATGAATGTCCTGCCAGCTACGCTCTTACCAAAGAGAGAAGGAAATCTTCTTTGAATGCCTGCTCAGTATGAAGGTCCCGTCTGGCTTCTCGTCGAATATAAAGGGAATAATAAATATGGCAGAGAAAAAGTTCCAGAACCTAAAGTCTCATGACTGCCACGTGATTATGAGGCAACTGCTTCCGGTTGCATTGAGGGGGCTTCTACCGGAAAACGTTCGATTAGCCATTGTGAAGCTATGTGCATTTCTCAATGCAATCTCTCAGAAGGTAATCGATCCAGATATCCTACCAAGGTTAAAGATTGATTTGGTGCAATGTCTTGTCAGTTTCGAGCTGGTGTTCCCACCATCCTTCTTCAATATCATGACGCACGTCCTAGTTCATCTAGTCGACGAGATTGCCATTTTGGGTCCTGTATTTCTACACAATATGTTCCCATTTGAGAGGTTCATGGGAGTCTTAAAGAAATATGTTCGTAACCGTGCTAGGCCAGAAGGAAGCATCTCCATGGGCCATCAAACAGAGGAGGTGGGTTTTGTGTTGACTTTATTCCTGACCTTAAGCCGATTGGTCTCCCTCAATCGCGGTATGAGGGGAGACTGACTGGAAAAGGCACGCTAGGAGCGGATGCAATAATATGTAGGGACGAGCATTCTTGGGCTCAAGCACACTACACAGTTCTACCTTGGTGACCCCGTATGTCAATGAACACAAGAATTTTCTGCGCTCCAAACACCCGGAGCAGTCTGACGACTGGATTACATGTGAACACATCAGGACTTTCGGCAGTTGGTTGCAAACACATCACATGGGTAACAACATTGTTGGAGATGAGCTGTACTCGTTGGCCAGGGGACCATCTTCGACTGTATTAACTTACCAAGGGTACGAGATAAATGGGAATACATTTTACACGATCGCCCAAGATCAAAAGAGCACCAACCAAAACAGTGGTGTCCGCTTTGATGCAGCAACCAACAGGGGAAAGGACACATATTATGGTTACATAGTGGACATATGGGAACATGACTATGGACATGATTTTAAGGTCCCTTTGTTTCGGTGCAAATGGGTCAATCTGTCAGGAGGCGGGGTACAGGTAGACCCGCAGTACGGAATGACAACAGTGGATCTAAACAATCTTGGGTACACAGACGAACCATTCGTCCTAGCCAATGATGTGGCGCAGGTTTTCTATGTGAAGGACATGTCTACCAAACCGAGAAAAAGAAAAGATAAGGAAGCGAATACATCATACGATGAGCCAAAGCGCCACATAGTTCTTTCGGGGAAAAGAGACATCGTGGGAGTGGAGGGCAAGACAGACATGTCTGAAGATTATGAAAAGTTTCATGAAATTCCTCCCTTCAAAGTGAAGGCTGACCCAAGCACCCTGTTAAACGATGAAGATTATCCATGGTTACGGCGCAATAAGCAAGGGACACACGCGAAGAAAAAGTGAAGACTTTCTCTCCACAACTATTCTGATGATGGCTTTGATCTAGAATATCACTGCAGTTACATGTCAAGAAATGAAATGCCTTTTGTAACATATGAGTTTTCGTCTGAAACCGTGATACTTCGAAAGACATTGTCCATTTTGTACACGAAGTGCATCCAGTTTTTGCCGTAACCCTCTCAACTTTTTAGCACATGCTATGTGGGTGAAATGATGATACCATGCCAACTTTCAACCTTTTCAGAGTTCATTTGTACTGCTTTTCAATTTCAGGTTCATTTAGCTCAAAGAATGAATTAATAGCAAAAAGAATGAATCAAAAAGCTTTTATAAAACTCTAATAGCAAAAAGAATGAACTAAAAAGCTTTCATAGAAAACTAAAAATCTTTTATAAAACTCTAATAGCAAAAGGAATCAACTAAAAAGAATCAATAAAAAATAAAACTTATGCAACTAAAATTATATAAAATTTATGCAACTAAAATTATAGAAAATTTATTCAACTAAAATTATATAACTAAAAATAACATATGCAAAAAATAACATTAAAATTTTAAAAACATAACATAGCAAAAATAATGAACTAAAAAGAATCAATTAAATATAATATTTTTCAATAGCAAAAAGAATCAACTAAAAATAATCAAAATAATATTAACTAAAATTATCAAAGTATTTATTTGTTAAAAACTTTAATAGTAAAAGGAATTTTCATAAAGTGTTTTTTGTTACAAACTTTAATAGAAAACTAAAAATCTTTTATAAAACTCTAATAGCAAAAGGAATCAACTAAAAAGAATCAATAAAAAATAAAACTTATGCAACTAAAATTATATAAAATTTATGCAACTAAAATTATATAACTAAAAATAACATATGCAAAAAATAACATTAAAAATTTAAAAACATAACATATGCAAAAAATAAAAAAGGCCCACCTACTAGCCACCACGGCCTGCATACGACTAGAAACCCTACAAATGGGCCAGGATGCAGGCCCGCAGTGCTAGCAGGCCCAACAGGGCGTGAGATAGGCATGTACTGCCCACATTAGAGAGGTGCTCGAGAGGGCAGCGGCAGCAGCGCTTATAAACCACTCCGAGCCCCTCTCAACTAGCAAGGTGGGACTAAACTTTGGCTGCGGCAGCACAACGCTTTCGTCCCGGTTGGTGGCTCGAACCCACCAACCGGGACGAAAGGGCAGTGCTATATAAGCAGCACTTAGCAGTTTTCTCCAAATCTCAGTTCTTCTTCCCCGACGCCGCCAGGCTGCTCCTCCCCCGACCCTGTCGCCGTCCCTGCCCTGACCCTGACGCCGGCCGCCGCTCCCTGCCCCGACGCCGCCGAGCCCTGCCCCGACACCGCCGCTCCCTGCCCCGACGCCACCCCCAGTGAGCTTCGCCCCCCTTCCCCTGCGCTGCCGCCGCCCCTGCCCTGCGCTGCCGCCGCCGCCGCCCCTGCCCTGCGCTGCCGCCGCCGCCCCTGCCTTGCGCTGCCGCCGCCGCCCCTGCCCTGCATTTTGTTTTCTTAAATTTTTTTATGTTCATGTATGTAGGTATATATGTATGGATGGATGGATTGATGTATATAGAAAATGTTCATATGTTTGTAACAAAGTTACAATTTTTTATGTTCATAGAATTTTTTTTCTTAATTTTTTTTATGTTCATGTATGTATGTATATATGTATGGATGGATGGATTGATGTATATAGAAAATGTTCATATGTTCATATGTTTGTAACAAAGTTAGAATTTTTTTGTCCATGTAAAACACTTATATGAAGTGTCACCGTTAGAACTATAGATCAATGGCGATCATCTAACAAAGTTTGTAAAGCATAGCGAACCTGGAACCGTCCCCCTCCGGTTCATCTGTCCGAAAATGCAGACTTCGGGAAAACATTCCCGGATGTTATCCCCCTTCACCTATATCGTGTAGTGCCGCATTAGAACACCCCTAACTCTCTCGGGAATTCAACATATCCCCGATAACTTCGACATGAGGGGGGGGGGTCCGCAAGTATCGTCGACGACCATGAGAGAGGCGGTCCGCAAAGTATCCTCTCTCGAAAGATAGGACGACTCATCAGACATGAGGGGGGAGGAGTCCTCGACGATCGTCTGAAACTGATTGTCACAAGCAGCTAGCATAGCGAACCTGGAACCGTCCCCCTCCGGTTCATCTGTCCGAAAATGCAGACTTCGGGAAAACAATTCCGGATGTTATCCCCCTTCACCTATATCGTGTAGTGCCGCGTTAGAACAGCCCTAACTCTCTCGGGAATTCAACATATCCCCGATAACTTTGACATGAGGGGGGGGGGTCCGCAAAGTATCGTCGACGACCATGAGGGGGGAGGAGTCCTCGACGATCGTCTGAAACTGACTATCACAAGCAGCTAGCATAGCGAACCTGGAACCGTCCCCCTCCGGTTCATCTGTCCCCTCTCCTGAAAGTATAACCCTGATAACTTCGACATGAGGGGGGACGTCGGACATGCACGAGAGAGGCGGTCCGCAAAGTATCCTCTCTCGAAAGTATAACCCCCGATAACTTTGCATGATGTTTGCGAGTAATCCATTGCTCATATATGCATATGATTCCTTGTTGTGATTAGCTAGGTCTATGTTTGCCACTAATCCATCTCTCATGGTTGTAATATTTGCAGAAACTATGGACAGAGACTTAGAAAAAGAAGAGTTGGTGGGGGATATAATCCGCAACGAAGGTGATATCACCTTGTCGTTTCTCAACGACACCGATGGTCAGGAAAGAGAGGATGACGGCTCCGGTGATCCAATGGACGAGGAAGGAGATCATGACGGCTCCGGTGACCGAACGGAGGAGGAAGGAGATCATGACGGCTCCGGTGACCGAACGGAGGAGGGAGCCTTAACTGTTGCAAAGTCCGGCGAGGTATATATACATATATTAATTAAGCCTCTGCTGACTTGATGCATTAATTGTTTTGTATGTACATATATTAACGCTTCTTTCTTCTTTTAATTAGTCCTCCGGATCGAGCCAAACTTCCGTAAGGAGACGAGGCCCGAAGAAAAGGTTGCGCCAGGATGAAAGGTTCACGATCGAAGAAGTCGGTCGAGATGGCCAACCGATTGCTCCCAAGCAGATCAGGGACACATTTATACATAAGTGCAGAGTGGTTGTTAGGGACAGCGTCCCGATCAGCATCCAAGAATGGAATAAGAAGAAGGACCCTGAAGTTTCTTATGTCCAGGATAGACAGAAAGATGATCTTTGGACCTCGCTGATGACAAATTTTAGCCTACCGCCAGAGGCGGATCCGAATAAGGTCAAGGCGTTTGCTCTTAAGAAGATGACAGAACTATTCAAGAACTGGAAGAAAGATTTGAACAAAAAGTTTGTCGAGAAAGACAAGACTCCAGAATTCACCGGTCCATATGAGAAGATAAAAGATCACTGGCCCGTATTTGTGGCCTACAAGAAATCGGACAAGGGCAAGCAAAGGTCAGCGACAAATAAGCTAAATGCTGCAAAGAAGAAGTATCACCATGTTACGGGGTCAGGTGGCTACAGCAAATCCCGACCTACGTGGGACAAAGCTGAGCAAGACCTGCTTGCTAAAGGGGTCCAACCAGCGACATTGCACTGGCCAGATCGGTCAAGGACTTGGTTCTTCGGGGTTGGGGGAACTTTGGACCCAGACACAGAAAAGTGTGTTTGGACGAAAGCTCAACTTGCAATACCCGTCAAGAAGCTTGAGGAAGCAATCCAGGCAGCGCAGGAAGGGAGGTTACATCTCGACAGAGAGAATGACGAGCTGACACAGGCCCTCGGGAATCCTGAACACCCTGGACGAACACGAGGCACATCAGGCTCCGTTCCGTGGGTGCATCGGTTTCCCGACAGCGGTGGTTATAGAAGCCGAGAGAGAAAGAAGAAAGAGGAAGCAAGCGAAATGCAGAAGCTCAGTGCGAGATTAGCGAAACTAGAGGAACTTGAGAGCCAGCGAGCTACCGGCCAACCATCTCAGCGGCACGAAGATCCTTCCTTCGACACTGCCCCAGAAGCTACCCCACCATCTCAGCGGAGAAGCAGCGTGGCTTCCACGGAGCTCGTTCAGCCTGATTTCACGGCTCCTCGCTACCCCGTGGATAGTATCACGGAGGTTGAACATTGTGTGCTAATGGCAAAATGCCAGAACCTGACCTTGAAGGCGGCGATCGGCTCTGTTTTATCTCCTCGAGCTCAGGGAACTTTCCATTACCGTCCGATTCCACATGGCTATGCTATTGTCACGGTGGATGAAATAATGGAGGGATTTGAGGAGCTGGAGCTTGACTACCCTACAGGTGAAGGGGATAATCTTCTGGAAAATGCCTTAAGGAGTACCTGTCTATGGAGAAAGGAGAACATCAAGCTTCCAAACTGGACGCCGCCTCAGCAGACGCAGCCGGATGAGGCCCCTCAGCAGACTCCTCACAGTCCAGCTCAGCCGGATGAGGCCTCTCAGCAGACTCAGTCGGATGAGGCCCCTCAGCAGAGTCCTCTTCCGCCTCAGCTGTCTCCGGCGCGTCAGCGGACTCCGCCTCCTCCTCCGCCTCCTCCAGCGCCTCAGCGGACTCCGCCTCCTCCTCCTCCTCCTCCGCCTCCTCCAGCGCGTCAGCGGACTCCGCCTCCTCCGGCGCGTCAGCGGACTCTGCCGCCTCAGCAACAGCGGAAGAGAGCCGCCGCCGCTCCGGCGGCTAGCAGTACAAAAGGCGGGAAGAAATTCAAATTTGGTCCAAGCCTCAGGGTTCCTCCAAAGTTACCATATGAGAGGACTGACAAGGAAACCGATGACATCGTGAAAGCCGAACTGTAGGCCCATTTTGAATGGAAACGTCCACCTCCGAAGGAAACAATAGATCCAGTGAAAGCGAAGCGTACTCTGGATGCCCTTAAGCGACCACCACCACCTCCGCCGCAATCCAACTATGACCGCTGTATTGAAAAGACATATTATGAAGCGCGGCGGTCGGGAAGTACTGCCAGTGCTTCAAGACGAAGAAGTGGGAAAACAATTCCCCAGCTCGGCGAACAGGAGAAGCAATCGTGCCCCCCGCTCAAGGTGTCTCGCGATATCGCTAATCATCCGGGTCTACTGCCCGGTACCACTCTTGGTGATTACGTGGGCGATGATGTACAGTTTGAAACTGCTGAGGTAGTAGAGATCTTTAGATACGAGCACGGGAAGCCTCTCGTCAAACCTGATCATCCTCATCTAACAACGATGATGCAAAGATTGCATGAGTGGTACTTGGAAAGCTGCAGGAAGAATGGGTCGATTGTTTGATGGTGAGAATTAAAGATGAGCACGACCTCATTGGAGTCGACCTGATGCCTGTTGAATTTGTGGAGTTATTTCAGTTATTCAATCAAGAGGCCCTGGACAAACAACTCATGACTTGCTACTGTCTGTAAGTATTACTTCTGTAATTAAGTCTCTAGCTCAGCTCGTTCATTGCATGTATATATAATTATCATCACTATATTATGCAGATTGAAGATCGTCGAATGCCCAAAAAGACAAATCTATGACATTGGGTTCATTAGCCCAAATACCGTAAATGAATGGGCGGTACAAAACAGAGTTAAAGATACCGAGGAAAACTTGCTAAAAGCGTTCCTTCGACATCACAACAAAAGAGAAATACTCTTTCCTTACAACTTCAAGTGAGTGTTACTGTCTTGTGCATATTCAGTTTCGCTTACTCGAGGTTAAGTACTGTAATTGATGAGTTATGCGTGCGCAGGTTCCACTTTATTCTGCTATCCATTAAGCTTGACGGGGGAGTAGTAACTGTCTTAGACTCGAGACATAAAGATCCCAAGGATTATGCGGACATGACTGCAATGCTCCAGAAGTAAGTTCAATCAATACCAGGACCATATCGGCAACTTTCGTTCATTTCCTGATATCAAGTAATCATTTTCTTTGCCTGGCAGGGTTTGGAAACAGTTCACCGGAATGGTTCCGGGTCTGAAGAACGAGCTGCGATTTACACACCCCAAAGTAAGTAGTACTAGCTAGTTCCGCGCATCTCTCATTGATTCTAGTTTCATCAATACCATTATCATGCTTGATTATCAGTTTGATTGAACTCTATTCTCGTAAAGTGCTTGTGGCAGGCACCCGGGAATAATTTATGTGGATACTACGTTTGCGAGTTCATTCGCCACAAGACCTCTGAGCGGGGCTTCTTGTCTGACAAACAATTTGAAGTACGTAAACAATATCCACAATTTTATTTTATTACCATCAATTGTGTTGAGTTTCATTCATATATATATATATATATATATATATATTGACCCCCTTCTTTAAATTAGATGTGGCAGATGCGGGATGAACTCCTACCACATGATCGCATACGAGCAATTCAAGAGGAATTGGCGGGATTCTTTCTTGACCACGTCATACATGAAAAGAGAGAATACCATACGGAAATTCAATGGGAGTTTGGCGCTTGATGATGTCAGGGATGTTATATTGTATATATGTAGTAGCGTCGGATAGATATACGAAAACTTGTTGTTCGACCAAGCACGGAGAAAGAGAGGTCACTTCTCTCTATATATGTTCATGACGATCTTGTGTAATTAATGGTTTCCTTCATTTGCTTACTAGCTAGCGTCGAGTTCTCTCTATATGTAGTAACTAGCGTCGACCAAGCACGGAGAAAGAGAGGTCACTTCTCTCTATTAGCTAGCTAACACAATATGAAACCCCTAAACCCCCCCTTTCAAAAAAAAAACCAGCGCCTGCGAGCTGCTGACGCGTGGCTGCCTTTTGGTCCCGGTTGGTGTTACCATCCGGGACTAAAGGTCCTCCTGCCTGAGCGCTGCGCAGCGGCCATGTGGAGACCCTTTAGTCCCGGTCGGTGTTACCAACCGGGACTAAAGGTCCTCCTGCCTGGGCGCCCCACAGCGTCCACGTGGAGCACCTTTAGTCCCGGTTCGTAAGCCAACCGGGACTAAAAGTGATGGGCATTAGTCCCGATCGTTTTGTCCCGGTTCCAGAACCTGGACTAAAGGCCCTCTGGAACCGGGACAGATGCCCTGTTTTCTACTAGTGAGAGGCAGGCGAGGTGGGTATGGGGGGAGAAATTTTTGAAGGAGAGAGAGAGAACCGAGTGGGTGCTCGTGGGAGCTAACCGCACGGGAGGGTCGTTGAAGTATTTTTTTTATTTCCAGAAAACTAGCGATCGTTAGCGTGGGCGTAACTGCGCGCCTTACATTATGGAATTGCGTGCAAAAGTTAGTACGCCCAACATATTGGGAAGGAGGGAGTACTACTTTAAAGTTTTAGTTTTACCAATTCCTGTCAGTTGGGTCCCTTGAGTCAGCCTTCACATCGGAGGTGCATTCCTCATGGGTGTTGTCGACCAATGAACGGCTTGGCGGCAACCTAATTAAGCCACATTGGGTACCCTAACTATAGCCGCAACTCGTTGTCGTCCCGTTTCATTGCGCAAGAGTTTGTGAGCAACCACACGTGAGAAGGCAGGCGGTGGGTGACCCCTGGCGGGTGATCACCGAAGGAAGAATTGGTCACCCCTTCCCGCTTTGTTGTGCAATGTGTATGCTCAAAAAACTTGTATTACCCCCCCCCCCCCCCAAACTAGACCTGGGCATGGGCTGCCCGGCCCGAAGCCCGACGTCCGGGCCGGGCCCGGGCCTCACTTTTCCAGCCCGAGCCCGGCCCGAAGCCCGGGAAAAGCCCGGCAAAACGTATTTTTTAATATATTTTATGAAAAATAGGTATAATATAGTATTATATACCCCCGAAATTAGGTATTTCATTATTTTTAATAGGTAAAACAGCTGTTTTTCCGGGCTGCGGGCCGGGCCGGGCCGGGCCCGGGCCTGGGATTTGTTGGTCGGGCTTTGTGAAGCCCGGCCCGAACCCGGCCCGGCCCGGAGAATGCCCAGGTCTACCCCAAACACACACACACACACACACACACACACACACACACACAAAACACAAACACAATGCAAAACCCGACCGCCTGTTGCACGATGAGATGGCTTCGATGAAGAGTTGTGGCCCGAGTCGTGGAAGCCGTTTTGGCTTAACTATGTTGCTCGGCACAGTTTGCCACATCTCCAGTGCCCAGGAGGATTTTTCCAGCGATCCGGGGCTTACTCGGTGCGCCATGTGAGATTGACAATGGAACCCAATGAGGCAAAAATTTAAAAGGAAAAAAAAAACTCGAACAAACTTGCTTAAAAGGAGTATCTTGGAGAAATTCCTAATAAAAGCATAAGAAATGCTGCAAATTGAAGCCTATGGGGTAAAAAGTGTAAGTGACTCGGTTCATTTGGAAAATTGGTCCAGTAGAGCTCGCTTGGGTACATGACCCATTCACGTGGATTAATTCTAGTCCGTGATGCAGCAACAAGGACATCATCCATCTTTGGCAATTGGCATATGTTCTTTTCTTGAGAAGTTTGCACTTTCATTCTTCTCTTTCTGCAGACCATCAGAGTAGGTGATCAACAAAAAGCGCCTAAGATATTCAGACAGTTCTCAATGAAGGCAGGAAAAAAAATGACCAGCTGCATGCTCTCTCCTTGAGTTCATACACTGCCTAGATAAACAAACTCTAGCTAAGCTAGTGCTGCAAACGGCCGACTCAGCCTGACTCACTGAAAACAGCCGATTCGAGCATTCCTAGCGAGCCAGGCTTTAGGCTGCTTTTAAGGTTCATGCGAGTGCGAGCAAGACCTCCGTATACGCTATCAAACGGGTATTTCCTGGACCCACTGGGCCTGTTTGGGGGTGATGCAGACTACCAAACATGCCCACGGTTCTCAATGAACAGTTGAACACAGGGAAAAAATGACCAGGTGCATGCTCTATTCTTGAGTTCGTAGTTTCATACGCCGGCTAGTTTAAGAAACTCTAGCTAGAGCTACTCGTCTGGCTAAAGCTTAGCGCATCCCACTGCCCTGATGCCAGTGCACTACACTAGTCGCGCACACGAAACTGCCCTTGCGCCGACTCGAAACACACGCAGCAACCCAGGTCGGCACGCAAAATATGTCTCCACGCTGCCAGGACAGGACGACATTGCACACCGTGACAGTGACTCTAGTGAAAGAACTTTGAACCCAATTGGAGCCAGCAACAATATCTTTCGTTTCAATAGGTTAACTATCTAGGGAGATGGCAGTACCAAAGCAGAGATGGCCCGAAAAGAAGGTAAAGCATCAACATACAGAGTAGTAGTACATGAGCGCGGTGGCCACTTTAAGTCTTTAATTTAAAGCGATCGATGTAACGATCGACGGTGCACTGCGGAGCGTAGGTAGCTCCCTTTCTTTGCCAAACCATTTCCCCCGATTCCGCGTAGAGTGTGTGGACATCCACGTAGGCGGCCGATCGCTTTAACCTGAGAGCATCTCCAGCCGTCCCCCCAACAGGCCCCAGGACCACTTTTTTTCGATGGAGCAAGACCAGCATGCGGCGTGCACCAATCGGAAGCAAGGAAAAGACATGGCGTGGGGGACCGGCTGGGAATAAACAAGCCCCCAGCCCAAAACTTCCGCCGGCTCACCTCTCGCCGGTGAAAAAAATGGCCCTGGGGAGGCCAAACGGCTGGAGATGCCCTGAAGCTGATCACGGTGGGTTTGACGTGGCTGGAATATGTCTGGTCTCTCTTTCGAAGGGAGGAAGAAAGAGAGAAAGAGCGGCCATTGGTTGAGTGTCGGGATGGACCGAAGAATCCTTGGTGGCGAAAGGTCAGAGACTTGCCATTTTGGAGGGCAAGGACAACGAGCCGAGCCACATGTTCGTTTTCTCTCTAGTAGCTAGGGGGAACGACCGGATGAGCGACGTCACTACTGTACGTGTGAGTTGAGATGGTGGACAAACTAGGTTAGCAGACCATGCTCAACAAAGTAACAAACTGAAGTTATGTTCAACGTAAATTTGTGCTTTGTATCGTGCACCCGCCGACTGAACATCGCTCACCGTCACCATGGCCTCCTCGGCCGGCCCTGGTTGATCTGTTCTGCCGATACGGCGACGTCGACGGAACGGCGAGCTTGGTGTAGGCAATGCCTTGCCAGCAGGACTCCGCCTGGAGGGTGCTGGGCGGCCGTTGTGCTTCCTTAGGGCATCTCCAACGCCGACCTGCAAACCTCCCGTAACAGTCCAGACCGTGAAAGCCATCCAACGCGGTCCTGTAACGGTCCACGGAGCTGTTTGGACGTGATTTCTCACGCAAACCGAAGACAGACGTGGGGGAGCTATGCGGGAGTCCGGACCGCTCTCACGCCCGCTTCTGACCACCCTGGCCCACCAAAACCCACTCCTCCCTCCCGCGCGCGCTTCCCGCCCTGCGCCAGCTGACCACATTCATGCCGTTGTAGAGCGCGCTGGTGCACATTGAAGATGGCTCAGGGCGGACGCGACCTCTCACTGCCTCCGCCATTGAAGAAGCGCCGGCCGAGGGCGCCGCCCGCGACGCGTCTCCGGTGTCCGCACCTATTCAATGCCGGAGACGCGTGACTGGACGGGACGGGCTACCACGCCCGTTCAATGCCCCGTCCGTCCGTATGCCGCAATTAAGTGTTGGGGAACGTCGCATGGGAAACAAAAAATTTCCTACGCACACGCAAGATCTATCCATGGTGATGAGCATCTACGAGAGGGAGAGTGAATCTACATACCCTTGTAGATCGCTAAGCGGAAGCGTTAAGAAACGCGGTTGATGTAGTCGAACGTCTTCGCGATCCAAATCGCAAGTCGTCCCTCGATCCAAACACGATCTAGCGCCGAACGGACGGCACCTCCGCGTTCAACACACGTACGTCTTGATGATGCCTTCACCTCCTCGATCCAGCGAGCGATGGTGAAGTAGTGGATGAGTTCCGGCAGCACGACGGCGTGGTGATGGTGGTGAGGAACAATCTCTGCAGGGCTTCGCCAAGCACTACCGAGATTATGACGGGAGGAACTAGAGGGTTAGGGTTGCCGGCACACGGCTTGGGAAATCTTGATGTGTCCCGTGTGCTAGCCCTGCCCCTCTATTTATATGTTGAGCCCTGGGGTCTAAACTTGGAGAGAAAGCCTCCACAAGGTCGGTTTTGCCCGCACAAGGTCGGTTTGCCCGCACGGAAAGAGTCCCACTCGGATTCCAGCAGTACCGCGTACAAGCGGTAGTACCGCTCACGAGCGGTAGTACCGCTTCACACAAGCGGTAGTACCGCTTACGCGGTAGTACTGCCTTACCAGCGGTAGTACCGCTTAAGGCAGCAACAAAACTTCCTTTTGCACTTTCCAATACCTCGTGGGCTTTACCCCTTTGGCCCATAAAAAGTGTTGCTGCACCCGAACACTTCGGTAAATATCCGGAACCCCCTTCCGGTGAATTCCGGAACCCTTCCGGAGATCAAAACACTATTATCACATATATCAATCTTTACCTCCGGACTCTTCCAGAGATCCTCGTCATGTCCGGGATCTTATCCGGGACTCCGAACAACCTTCGGTCACCAACACAATAACTCAACTATACTAATCGTCACCAAACGTTAAGTGTGTAGACCCTGCGGGTTCGAGAACTATGTAGACATGACCGAGACACCTCTACGGTCAATAACCAATAGCGGGACCTGGATGCCCATATTGGTTCCTACATATTCTACGAATATCTATATCGGTCGAACCTCTATGTCAAGGATTCAGTTAATCCCGTATGTTGTTCCCTTTGTTCTTCGGCATGTTACTTGCCCGAGATTCGATCGTCGGTATCTCTATACCTAGTTCAATCTCGTTATCGGCAAGTCTCTTTACTCGTTCCGTAATACAAGATCTCGTGGCTAACACTTTAGTCACATTGCTTGCAAGGCTCATTGTGATGTTGTATTACCGAGTGGCCCCTGAGATACCTCTCCGTCACACGGAGTAACAAATCCCAGTCTTGATCCATGCCAACCCAACAGACACCCTCGGAGATACCTGTAGAGCATCTTTATAGTCACCCAGTTACGTTGTGACGTTTGATACACACAAGGTATTCCTCCGGTGTCAGTGAGTTGCATGATCTCATGGTCATAGGAACAGATACTTGACATGCAGAAAACAATAGCAATAAACTGACACGATCATATGCTACGTTTATAGTTTGAGTCTTGTCCATCACATCATTCTCCTAATGATGTGATCCCGTTATCAAATGACATCTCATGTCTATGGCTAGGAAACCTTCACCATCTTTTGATCAACGAGCTAGTTAACTAGAGTCTTACTAGGGACACAGAGTTGTCTATGTACCCACACATGTATTCGAGTTTCCAATCAATACAATTATAGCATGGATAATAAACGATTATCATGAACAAGGAAATATAATAATAACCAATTTATTATTGCCTCTAGGGCATATTTCCAACAGTCTCCCACTTGCACTAGAGTCAATAATCTAGTTCACATCACTATGTGATTTACATTGTAATGAATCGAACACCCATGCAGTTCTGGTGTTGTTCATGTTTAGCCCTTGGAAGAGGTTTAGTCATCGGATCTGCAACATTCAGATCCGTGTGTACTTTGCAAATATTTATGTCGTCCTCCTTGATGTAATCGCGGATGAAATGGAAACGTCGCTTTATGTGTCTTGTCCTCTTGTGAAATCTTGGTTCCTTGGCTAGAGCAATGGCACCAGTATTATCGCAAAACAGAGTCATTGGGTTAAGCGCACTAGGCACTACTCCAAGATCTGTCATGAACTCCTTCATCTAGACACCTTCCTTCGCCGCCTCCGAGGCAGCGATGTACTCCGCTTCGCATGTAGAATCAGCTACCACGCTTTGCTTGGAACTGCACCAGCTAACCGCACCCCCATTAAGAATAAATACGTATCCGGTTTGCGACTTAGAGTCATCCGGATCAGTGTCAAAGCTTGCATCGACGTAACCCTTTACGACGAGCTCTTGATCACCTCCATAAACGAGAAACATGTCCTTAGTCCTTTTCAGGTACTTCAGAATATTCTTGACCGCCGTCCAGTGTTCCATTCCTGGATCATTTTGAAACCTTCCGACCATACTTATGGCAAGGCTGACATCGGGTCTTGTGCACAGCATTGCATACATGATAGAGCCTATGGCTGAAGCATAGGGGATGACATTCATCTTTTCTCTATCTTCTGCAGTCACTGGGCATTCAGTCTTACTCAACTTCACACCTTGCAATACAGGCAAGAACCCCTTCTTGGACTGATCCATTTTGAACTTCTTCAAAACTTTGTCAAGGTATGTGCATTGTGAAAGTCCTATTAAGCGTCTCGATCTATCTCTATAGATCTTGATGCCTAATATGAAAGCAGCTTCTCCTAGGTCCTTCATTGAAAAACTCTTGTTCAAATATTCCTTCATGCTTTCCAACATCTCTATATTGTTTCCAATCAGCAATATGTCATCCACATATAATATTAGAAACGCTATAGAGCTCCCACTCACTTTCTTGTAAATACAAGCTTCTCCGTAAACTTGTATAAACCCGAACGCTTTGATCACCTCATCAAAGCAAAGATTCCAACTCCGAGATGCTTGCACAAGTCCATAAATGGATCGCGGGAGTTTGCAAACTTTGTCAGCATTCACTAGTAGAAAAAGGCCCATTAGTCCCGGTTCTAGAGGGGCTTTAGTCCCGGTTCTGGAACCGGGACTAAAGGGTCGGGACTAAAGCCCAAAACCTTTAGTCCCGGTTCGCTTACGAACCGGGACCAAAGGGGCTCCACATGGCTGCTGTGGGGAGCCCAGGCAGGAGTTCCTTTAGTCCCGGTTGGTAACACCAACCGGGACTAAAGGAGCTCCACGTGGCCGCTTCGCAGCACTTAGGCAGGAGGACCTTTAGTCCCGGTTGGTAACACCAACCGGGACCAAAAGGCGCTGGGGTTTTTTTTTTTTTGAAAGGGGGGGTTTAGGGGTTTTGGAGGGTTTAGGGGTTTCATATTGTGTTAGCTAGCTAATAGAGAGAAGTGACCTCTCTTTCTCCGTGCTTGGTGGACGCTAGCTACTACATATAGAGAGAACTCGACGCTAGCTAGTAAGCAAATGAAGGAAACCATTAATTACACAAGATCGTCATGAACATATACAAAGAGAAGTGACCTCTCTTTCTCCGTGCTTGTTCGAACAACAAGTTTTCGTAAATCTATCCGACGCTACTACATATATACAATATAACATCCCTGACATCATCAAGCGCCAAACTCCCATTGAATTTCCGCATGGTATTCTCCCTTTTCATGTATGACGTGGTCAAGAAAGAATCCCGCCAATTCCTCTTGAATTGCTCGTATGCGATCATGTGGTAGGAGTTCATCCCGCATCTGCCAGATCTAATTTAAAGAAGGGGGTCAATACATATATATGAATGAAACTCAACACAATTGATGGTAATAAAAAAATTGTGAATATTGTTTACATACTTCAAATTGTTCTTCAGATCTACCCCGCTCAGAGGTCCTGTGGCGAATGTACTCGCAAACGTAGTATCCACATAAATTATTCCCGGGTTCCTGCCACAAGAACTTTACGAGAATAGAGTTCAATCAAACTGATAATCAAGCATGATAATGGTATTGATGAAACTGGAATCAATGAGAGATGCGTGGAACTAGCTAGTACTACTTACTTTGGGGTGTGTAAATCGCAGCTCGTTCTTCAGACCCGGAACCTGTCCGGTGAACTGTTTCCAAACCCTGCCAGGCAAAGAAAATGATTACTTGATATCAAGAAATGAACGAAAGTTGTCGATATGGTCCCGGTATTGATTGAACTTACTTCTGGAGCATTGCAGTCATGTCCGCATAATCCTTGGGATCTTTACGTCTCGAGTCAAAGACAGTTACTACTCCCCCGTCAAGCTTAATGGATAGCAGAATATAGTGGAAACTGCGCACGCATAACTCATCAATTACAGTACTTAACCTCGAGTAAGCGAAACCGAATATGCACAAGACAGTAACACTCACTTGAAGTTGTAAGGAAAAAGTATTTCCCTTTTGTTTTGATGTCGAAAGAACGCTTTTAGCAAGTTTTCCTCGGTATCTTTAACTCTTTCTTGTACCGCCCATTCATTTACGGTATTTGGGCTAATGAACCCAATGTCATAGATTTGTTTTTTTGGGCATTCGAAGATCTTCAATCTGCATAATATAGTGAGGATAATTATATATACATGCAATGAACGAGTTGAGCTAGAGACTTAATTACAGAAGTAATACTTACAGACAGTAGCAAGTCATGATTTGTTTGTCGAGGGCCTTTTGATTGAATAACTGAAATAACTCCACAAATTCAACAGGCATCAGGTCGACTCCAATGAGGTCGTGCTCATCTTTAATTCTCACCAGCAAACTATCGGACCCATTCTTCCTGCAGGTTTCCAAGTACCACTCATGCAATTTGTACATCATCGTTGTTAAAGGAGGATGATCAGGTTTGACGAGAGGCTTCCCGTGCACGTATTTATATTCTTCTTTTGGTACCTTAGCCATTTCAAAAATTACATCATCCCCCAAGTAATCACCAGGATTGGTACCGAGCACCATCCCCGGATGATTAGCGATGATATCGCTAGACACCTTGAGCGGGGGGCATGATTTCTTCTCCTGTTCGCCGAGCTGGGGAATTGTTTTCCCACTTCTTCGTTCTGCTAACCTTGCATCACTAGAAGTACTTCCCGACCGCCGCGCTTCATCATATGTCTTTTGAATAATGCGGTCATAGTTGGATTGCGGCGGAGGCGGTGGTGGTCGCTTCAGGGCATCGATAGTGCGCTTCACTTTCACCGGATATAGCTTCTCCTTCGGAGGTGGAGTTTTCTTTGCAAAATGGTCCCTCACTTGGGCACGACATATCTCCTCGTTTTCAGACTCGGTCCTCTCATATGGTAACTTTTCCAGAGGCTTGAGAGATGGACCGTATCTGAATTCCCTCCCGCCTCTGCTTGTACTGCTAGCTGCCGGAGCGGCGGCGTCTCTGTTCCGTCGTTGCTGACGAGGCTGAGAAGGAGGCGGAGTGCTCCGACGCGTCGGAGGAGCCGGACCGGTGGCGTCTGTCTTCCGCCGTTGCCGACGAGGCGGAGGAGGAGGCGGACTGCTCCGACGCGCCAGAGTAGGCGAAGGAGGAGGCGGAGTGCCCTCACGCGTCGGAGGAGCCGGAGAAGGAGGCGGAGTGCCCTGATCACTCGCCGGAGGAGGAGGAGGCGGAGTGCCCTGACTCACCGGAGGAGGAGGAGGAGGAGGAGGCGTCCAGTTTGGAAGCTTGATGTACTCCTTCTGCCATAGACATGTACTCCTCAGAGCACGAACCAGCTGTTTCTCCCCTTCACCTGTAGAGTGGTAAAGCTCGAGCTCCTCAAATCCCTCCATTACTTCATCCACCATCACAACAGCATAGCCATGTGGAATCGGAAGGCAGTGAAAAGTTCCGTTGGGTTGAGGAGGTGCAACAGAGCCGAGAGCCGCCTTGAAAGTGAGGTTATGGCATTTCGTCATAAGCTCGCAATTTTGAGCCTCCGTGATAGTATCCACGGGGTAGATAGGCTCCGTGAAGTCAGTCTGAACGGGCTCCGTGGAAGCCACGCTGCTTCTCCGCTGAGATGGTGGGGTAGCTTCTGGGGTAGCTTCGTGCCACTGAGATAGTTTGCCGGCAGCTCGCTGGCTCTCAGCTTCCTCTAGCTTTTGTAGTCTTGCACTCATCTTCTGCATGTCGCTCAGCTCCGCTTTCCTCTTTCTCTCCCGGCTTCTGTAACCGCCTGCGTCGGGAAACCCAAACTTCCATGGAACGGAGCCTGGTGTGCCTCGTGTTCGTCCAAGGTGCTCAGCATTCCCTAGGGCCTCAGTCAGCTCGTCCTTCTCTCTGTCGGGAATGAACGTCCCTTCCTGCGCTGCGGTGATATACTTCTGAAGCTTCGTGACGGGTATTGCAAGTTGCTCATCCGTCCAACAGCACTTCCCTGTTTCAGGGTCCAAAGTTCCCCCAACCCCGAAGAACCAAGTCCTTGAACGGTCTGGCCAGTTCAATGTCTCTGGTTCGACCCCTTTAGCAATCAGGTCATTCTCAGCTTTGTCCCACTACGGCCGGGCTTTGAGGTAGCCACCTGACCCCGTGTGATGGTGATACTGCTTCTTTGCAGCGTTGTTCTTGTTTGTCTCTGACATTTTCTTACTCTTGTCTGATGTCTTGTAGGCCACAAATGCGGGCCAGTGATCTCTTATCTTCTCAAATCGGCCGATGAATTCTGGAGTCTCACCTTTGTCGACAAACTTTGATTTCAACTCCTTCTTCCACCTCCTGAATAGATCTGCCATCTTCTTAAGAGCACACGCCTTGACCAGTGGCTCTATAACGGGCTTATTCGGATCCTCCTCTGGCGGTAGGGTGAAATTTGCCTTCAGCAAGGTCCAAAGATCATCTTTCTGTCTATCGGTGACATAATCACCTTCAGGGGCGTCGTCCTTAGGCTTATTCCATTGCTTGATGCTGATCGGGATGTTGTCCCTAACAATAGCTCCGCACTGAGCAGAAAATGCGTCCTTGGTCCGCTTGGGTTCAATCGGTAGGCCATCGTCTGCGAGTGCTGTGATCGTGAACCTTTCATCCTTGCGCAACCTCTTCTTCGGGCCTCGTCTCGTTACCGAAGTTTGGCTCGATCCGGAGGGCTATAAAAGAAGAAAGAAGAGTTAATATATATATGTACATACCAAAACAATTAATGCATCAATTAGCTAGTCAGCACCTCCGGAGCCATCATGATCATGTCACCGGAGCCATCATGATCATGTCCTTCCTCCTCCATTGTTCCATCGGTGTCGTTGAGAAACGACAAGACAGCATCACCTCCGGTGAGGATTATCTCCCCCAACAACTGTTCTTGTTCCAAGTCTCTTTGATCCATAGTTTCTGCAAATATTACAACATGGCAATTAATATACAAACATGAATATCCGACGTCCGGACTGCCTCTCTCATGAATGTCCGACGTCCGGACCGCCTCTCTCATGAATGTCAAACAAGGGATTCTCTTAACCTTTAAGGGATTTAACAAAATGGCGCCATTCTGAATGTGTAGAAAATGGTCCATATTTTTCCTGATCTCATCTACCCTTCTATATGTCACGTTGTCTAGTGTCAAAGGATTCAAGAAAACCAAGGCTTCATCATTAGCCGGAAGTAACAGGCGCATAATGGTACGAAGCTCTCCAAAATTGTTTTGGAACGGAGTCCCGGATAGGATAATTAATTAGCTTTTTGGTACGAAGTTCAGCAAGAGCCTTCCGAATATCGCTATTTGGAAGGTCTTTGCTGAAATTCGTACCAAAAAGCAAATTATTCTATCCGGAACTCCGTTCCAAAACAACTTTGAAGAGCTTCATAGCATCATACGCATGTTACTTCCGGCTAATGATGAAGCCATGGATTTCTTCAATACTTTGACAGACAACGTGACATATAAAAGAATATATATAGATGAGATCAAAAAAATTGGATCAACTTGTGCACATCCATAATGGGGGCATTCTTGATAAATCTATGTTACCAGAGTTTTCTATATGAACAAAAAAAATTCCACATGACATGTCCGACGTCCCCCCTCATGTCGAAGTTATCGGGGAGGGGGTAGACGACAACGACGCTCACCCCTCATGTCATGTCCGACGTCCCCCCTCGTGTCGAAGTTATCGGGGAGGGGGTAGACGACAACGACGCTCACCCCTCATGTCCGACGTCCCCCCTCATGTCATGTCCGACGTCCCCCTTCATGTCGAAGTTATCGGGGAGGTGGCCTCGACAACGCTCTTTTAACTTGGTAAATTTGGGTGGCCTCGACAACTCTTCTAGGGTTTGGGGTGGCCTCAATATATCTAGACTTGTTCCGGTTTGGGGTGGCCTCGAGAGTTGGCCGGGCGAGAGGGGGTTGATCGACGTCCCCCCTCATGTCGAAGTTACCGAAGTTTTCTTCTAGGGGTTTGGGTGGCCTCGAGAGTTTGTCGATTAGGGGCGGTAGGGGGTAGGAGATCGACAACGCTTTTTTTTCTAGGGTTTGGGTGGCCTCGAGAGTTGGTCGCCCGATATGTCCGACGTCCCCCCTCATGTCAAAGTTACCGGAGTTTTCTTCTAGGGCTTTGGGTGGCCTCGAGAGTTTGTCGGGTAGGGGCAGGAGGGGGTAGGAAATCGACAAAATATTCTATTAACAAAAAAAATGCTATCCATCCATACATACATAGCCACATACATACATGGAAAAAAATACATATATGAACAAAAAAATGCTATGAACAAAAAAAACATCATATATACATCCATACATACATATATCCACATACATATATACATTATATATGAACAAAAACATTCATCATATAAAAAAAATCAACATATATATAAAAAAAATTGCACAGAGCCGGGGCGGCGGCGGCTCACAGCGGGGGCGGCCGGCGAGGGCGACGGCGGCGAGGGCGCCGGCGACGGCGACGGCGGGGGCGGGCCGGGGCAGGGGCGTGGCCGGGCGTGCTCGGGGGCGGGGCAGGGGCTTGGTCTCGGGGGCGGGGCAGGGCCGCGGGCTCGGGGACGACGACGGCGACGGCGATGGCGACGACGGGGAAGAGGCGACGGCGACGGCGAGGGCGAGGGCGACGGCGAGGCGACGGCGAGCACGACAGGGGCGGCGGGCGAGGGCGACGACGGCGAGCGACGACGGGTGCGGCGGGCGGCTGCGACGGCTGGGGCGATGGCAACGGCGACGGCGGGCGGCGGGCGGGCAGCCTGGCGGCGTCGATTTCGTCGGCGTCGTCGGGGGCGAGATGAGAATGCTGAAAATTCCTAAGTGTTGGCTTATATATGGAGAGCATTGGTCCCGGTTGGTGGCAGCAACCGGGACTAAAGGGGTGCATTGGTCCCGGTTGGTGCCACCAACCGGGACCAAAGGTCAGTTTTCAGCAGCCCAAAGGGCGGGAAACAGGGACCTTTGGTCCCGGTTGGTGCCACCAACCGGGACCAAAGGTGGGCATTGGTCCCGGTTGGTGCCACGAACCGGGACCAACGGGTGGTGCTGCCCGGGGCCAAAAGTTTAGTCCCACCTCGCTAGCTGAGAGGGCTCGAGAGTGGTTTATAAGCGCTGTTGCGCACACCCTCTCGAGCTCCTCTCAGCAGCAGGCTTACGGGCCTAATCGCATGACCTCTGCCTGTGGGCCTTCTGGGCCTTCTGCGGGCCTGAATCCTGGCCCAACTAGATGGTTGAGTTTCTAGTCGTATTCAGGCCGTGGTGGCCCACTAGGCGGCATTTTTTTTAATTTTTTTTAATTTTTTTGTTTTCTTTTTTGCTTTATTTATTTTCTTTTGTTTCTACTTACAGTTTTTTAGTGATTCTTTTTTCTTTTAGGTCACAAAAATTATAAACTTTCTGTTAGTGCCATTAGTTTCCAAATTTGAATAGTTTAAATTTGAATTCTTTTAAATTGGTGTGAATCACTAGTTTGTGAATAACTTTACTATAAAAATAGATTTTTGAGTGATTCTTTTTCCTGCTATTTAATATTACTGTGTTTTATCATTATATTCAATTTGGTAATTTTTAGGTAATTTCAAATGTCTGTTTTAACCAAAAACAGATTTTGTTATTTTAGTTTGCTATTAAAGTTTCTAAAAAAATTCTTTATGAAAATTCTTTTTGCTATTAATGTTTTGAACAAAAAATACTTTGATAACTTTAGTTGCATAAATTTTATATAATTTTAGTTTCATAAATACTAGAGGTTTATAAAATATTTTTAGTTGATTCCTTTTACTATTAGAGTTTTATAAAAGCTTTTTAGTTGATTCTTTTTGCTATTGAAGAATATTATAGTTTTATTTTAGTTGATCATAACAGAATTTTTTAATTAATTATTTTTAGTTCATTATTTTTGATATTAGAGTTTCATAAAGGTTTTCTAGTTCATTCTTTTTGCTATTAGTTCATTCTTTGAGCTAAATGACCCTGAAATTGAAAAGCACTTCAAATGAACTCTGAAAAGGTTGAAAGTTGGCATGGTATCATCATTACACCCACATAGCATGTTCTAAAAAGTTGAGAGGGTTACGGCAAAAACTGGATGCACTTCATGTACAAAATGGACAATCTCTTTCGAAGTATCAGGGTTTCGGACGAAAACTCATCTGTTACAAAGGGATTTCATTTTTTTGAACTTATTTGAACTCCAGACTTTTTGTGTGTTCAAAATGCACCATTCAAAGCCACATCATCAATTTTCAACCCTTTCTGACTTCATTTCCTATTTTTCATGCACTTACTGATTTTTTTTAAGCTAAATGACCCTGAAATTGAAAAGCACTACAAAGGAACTCTGAACAGGTTGAAAGTTGGCATGGTATCATCATTTCACCCACATAGCATGTGCTAAAAAGTTGAGAGGGTTACGGCAAAAACTGGATGCACTTCGTGTACAAAACGGACAATCTCTTTCGAAGTATCAGGGTTTCGGACGAAAACTCATCTGTTACAAAAGGCATTTAATTTCTTCACATGTAACTGCAATGATATAGTTGTGGAGAGAAAGTCTTCACTTTTTCTTCGCTTGTGTCCTTTGCTTATTGCGCCGTAACCATGGATAATCTTCATCGTTTAACAGGGTGCTTGGGTCAGCCTTGACTTTGAAGGGAGGAATTTCATGAAACTTTTCATAATCTTCAGACATGTCTGTCTTGCCCTCCAATCCCACGATGTCTCTTTTTCCTGAAAGAACTATGTGGCGCTTTGGCTCATCGTATGATGTATTCGCTTCCTTATCTTTTCTTTTTCTCGGTTTGGTAGACATGTCCTTCACATAGAAAACCTGCGCCACATCATTGGCTAGGACGAATGGTTCGTCTGTGTACCCAAGATTGTTGAGATCCACTGTTGTCATTCCGTACTGTGGGTCTACCTGTACCTACATATTATTGAGTCCGCTCCTAGCGTGCCTTTTCCAGTCAGTCTCCCCTCATACCGCGATTGAGGGAGACCAATCTTCTTAAGGTCAGGAATGAAGTCAACACAAAACCCAATGACATCCTCTGTTTGATGGCCCATGGAGATGCTTGCTTCTGGCCTAGCGCGGTTACGAACATATTTCTTTAAGACTCCCATGAACCTCTCAAAGGGGAACATATTGTGTAGAAATACAGGGCCCAGAACGACAATCTCGTCGACTAGATGAACTAGGACGTGCGTCATGATATTGAAGAAAGATGGTGGGAACACCAGCTCGAAACTAACAAGACATTGCACCAAATCACTCCTTAACCTTGACAGGATTTCTGGATCGATCACCTTCTGAGAGATTGCATTGAGGAATGCACATAGCTTCACAATGGCTAATCGAACGTTTTCCGGTAGAAGCCCCCTCAATGCAACCGGAAGCAGTTGCGTCATAATCACGTGGCAGTCATGAGACTTTAGGTTCTGGAACTTTTTCTCTGCCATATTTATTATTCCCTTTATATTCGACGAGAAGCCGGACGGGACCTTCATACTGAGCAGGCATTCAAAGACGATTTCCTTCTCTTCTTTGGTAAGAGCGTAGCTGGCAGGACCTTCATACTGCTTTGGATGCATGCCGTCTTTTTCATGCACACGTTGCTGTTCCTCCCGTGCCTCCGGTGTATCTTTTGTCTTCCCATACACTCCCAAGAAGCCTAGCAGGTTCACGCAAAGATTCTTCGTCACGTGCATCACGTCGATTGCAGAGCGGACCTCTAGGTCTTTCCAATAGGGTAGGTCCCAAAATATAGATTTCTTCTTCCACATGGGTGCGCGTCCCGCATCGTCAGTCGGAACAGATAGTCCGCCAGGACCCTTTCCAAAGATTACTTGTAAATCATTGACCATATCAAGTATGTGATCACCAGTACGGAGGGCGGGCTTCTTCCGGTGATCTGCCTCACCTTTGAAATGCTTTCCTTTCTTTCGACATTGATGGTTGGTCGGAAGAAATCGACGATGCCCCAGGTACACATTCTTCCTGCATTTGTCCAAATATATACTGTTGGTGTCATCTAAACAGTGTGTGCATGCGTGGTATCCCTTGTTTGTCTGTCCTGAAAGGTTAATGAGAACAGGCCAATCGTTGATGGTTACAAACAGCAACGCATGTAGGTCAAATTCCTCCTGTTTGTGCTCATCCCACACACGTACACCTTCTCCATTCCACAGCTGTAAAAGTTCTTCAACTAATGGCCTTAGGTACACATCAATGTCATTGCCAGGTTGCTTAGGGCCTTGGATGAGCACTGGCATCATAATGAACTTCCGCTTCATGCACAACCAAGGAGGAAGGTTATAGATACATAGAGTCACGGGCCAGGTGCTACGATTGTTGCTCTGCTCCCCAAAAGGATTAATGCCATCTGCACTTAAACCAAACCATACGTTCCTTGCGTCACCTGCAAAGTCCCCCCACCTTCTCTCTATTTTTCTCCACTGCGACCCGTCAGCGGGTGCTCTCAACTTCCCGTCTTTCTTACGGTCTTCTTTGTGCCATCGCATCAACTTGGCATGGTCTTTGTTTCTGAACAGACGTTTCAGCCGTGGTATTATAGGAGCATACCACATCACCTTGGCAGGAACCCTCTTCCTGGGGCGCTCGCCCTCAACATCACCAGGGTCATCTCGTCTGATCTTATACCGCAATGCACCGCATACCGGGCATGCGTTCAAATCCTCGTACTCACCGCGGTAGAGGATGCAGTAATTAGGGCATGCATGTATCTTCTGCACCTCCAATCCTAGAGGGCATAGAACCTTCTTTGCTTCGTACGTACTGCCGGGCAATTCGTTATCCTTTGGAAGCTTCTTCTTCATTATTTTCAGCAGCGAACTAAATCCCTTGTCAGATACACCATTGTCTGCCTTCCATTGCAGCAATTCCAGTGTGGTACCGAGCTTTCTGTTGTCATCTTCGCAATTTGGGTACAACCCTTTTTTGTGATCCTCTAACATGCGATCGAACTTCAACTTCTCCCTTTCACTTTCGCATTCTCTCTGTGCATCAACAATGACCCGGCGAAGATCATCATCGGGCACATCGTCTGGTTCCTCTTGATCTTCAGCTTCCCCCATTGCAGCATCACCGTATTCAGGGGGCGGGTAGTTGTCATCATCCTCTTCTTCTTCGTTGTCTTCCATCATAACCCCTCTTTCTCCGTGCTTGGTCCAAACATTATAGTGTGGCATAAAACCCTTCTCAAACAGGTGGAAGTGAAGGGTTTTAGAGTTGGAGAAAGCCTTCGTATTCTCACAGACAGTACATGGACAATGCATAAAATCATTCTGCTTGTTTGCCTCAGCCGCTTCGAGAAAATTATGCAGGCCCTTAATATACTCGGAGGTGCGTCGGTCACCGTACATCCATTGCCGGTTCATCTGCGTGCGTTATATAGTTCTTATTATTGAACAACATATAACTCTCTAGAGCATCTAATTAAAACACACAAATAAGAACTTTTTTTTTAGAAAGAAGATAAGAAGAAGAGGCTAACCACGGTGTTGCCGGCGCCGAGATGGGCGCGGGAAATCGACGGCGGTGAGGATTGGGACGGGACAGGACGGACCGCCAAACCTAGACAAATCCTGAGGAAAATGGAGCTTGGACAAGGAGCTTCGAGAGGAGAAAGCTTAAGTGTGGCTCGGGCATTTCATCGAACACCTCATGTGCATAGGAGGTGAGCTAGAGCACCACAAAAGCTCTCCCACGGGGCAAAAAAACAGAGCAATGCATTGCTCTGCTCGCGGGCGGGGGCTATATATAGGCCAACCATTGGTCCCGGTTTCAGCCACAAACCGGGACCAATGGTTGTGGGCCAGGAGCGAGGCGCATTGGTCCCGGTTCGTGGCTGGAACCGGGACAAAAGGGGTCACCTTTAGTCTCGGTTCCAGCCACAAACCGGGACCAATGGTTGTGGGCCAGGAGCGAGGCGCATTGGTCCCGGTTCGTGTCTAGAACCGGGACAGAAGGGGTCAGACGAACCGGGACCAATGCCCCACGAGGCCCGGCCGGCGCCCTGGCCTCACGAACCGGGACCGATGCCCCCATGGTCCCGGTTAGTAAGTGAACCGGGACTAATGGGCTTCTCAGGGGTGGACCGATGCCCTGTTTTGTACTAGTGATTCTCTGGATCGACAAAACCTTCTGGTTGCATCATATACAACTCTTCCTTAAGGAAACCGTTAAGAAACGCTGTTTTGACATCCATCTGCCAAATTTCATAATCGAAAAAGGCAGCTATTGCTAACATGATTCTGACGGACTTAAGCATCGCTACGGGTGAGAAGGTCTCATCGTAGTCAACTCCTTGAACTTGTGAAAAACCCTTTGCCACAAGTCGAGCTTTATAGACGGTGACATTACCGTCCGCGTCCGTCTTCCTCTTAAAAATCCATTTGTTCTGAATGGCCTTACGCCCTTCAGGTAATACTTCCAAAGTCCACACTTTGTTTTCATACATGGATCCCATCTCGGATTTCATGGCCTCTAACCACTTCTCGGAATCCGGGCCCATCATCGCTTCTCCACAGCTCGTAGGTTCATCGTTGTCTAACAACATGACTTCTAAGACAGGGTTGCCGTACCACTCAGGAGCAGTACGCGTCCTTGTCGACCTACGAGGTTCGATAGCAACTTGATTCGAAGGTCCATGATCATCATCATTAACTTCCTCTTCAACTGATGCAGGCTCTACAGAAACATCTTTCTGTACTGTGCTACTCTCAGGTTGAAGTAAAGGTTCAATAACCTCATCAAGTTCTATCTTCCTCCCACTCAATTCTTTCGAGAGAAATTCTTTCTCAAGAAATGTTCCGTTTTTAGCGACAAACACTTTGCCTTCGGATCTGAGGTAGAAGGTATACCCAACTGTCTCTTTTGGGTATCCTATGAAGACGCATTTCTCCGCTTTGGGTTCCAGCTTTTCAGGCTGAAGCTTTTTGACATAAGCATCACATCCCCAAACTTTAAGAAATGACAGCTTTGGCTTCTTGCCAAACCAAAGTTCATATGGCGTCGTCTCAACGGATTTCGATGGTGCCCTATTTAAAGTGAATGCAGTTGTCTCTAATGCATAACCCCAAAACAATAGTGGAAAATTGGCAAGAGACATCATAGATCGCACCATATCCAATAAGGTTCGATTACGACGTTCGGACACACCATTACGCTGTGGTGTTCCAGGCGGTGTCAGTTGTGAAACAATTCCACATTGTCTTAAGTGACTGCCAAACTCATAACTCAGATATTCTCCTCCTCGATCAGATCGTAGGAATTTAATCTTCTTGTTACGATGATTCTCAACTTCACTCTGAAATTGTTTGAACTTTTCAAACGTTTCAGACTTGTGTTTCATTAAGTAAATATACCCATATCTACTTAAGTCATCAGTGAAGGTGAGAAAGTAACGATAACCACCGCGCGCCTCAATGCTCATCGGACCGCACACATCAGTATGTATGATTTCCAACAAGTCACTTGCCCGTTCCATTGTTGCAGAGAACGGCGTTTTAGTCATCTTGCCCATGAGGCATGGCTCACATGTGTCAAGTGATTCAAAATCAAGTGACTCCAAAAGTCCATCAGCATGGAGCTTCCTCATGCGTTTTACGCCAATATGACCTAAACGGCAGTGCCACAAGAAAGTGGTATTATCATTATCAATTCTACATCTTTTGGCATCAATGTTATGAACATGTGTATCATTACTATCGAGATTCAATAAGAATAAACCCCTCACATCGGGTGCATGACCATAAAAGATATTACTCATATAAATAGAACAACCATTATTCTCTGATTTAAATGAGTAACCGTCTCGCAATAAACAAGATCCAGATATAATGTTCATGCTTAACGCAGGCACCAAATAACATTTATTCAGGTTCATCACTAATCCCGATGGTAATCGAAGAGCGAGCGTGCCGACGGCGATCACATCAACCTTGGAACCATTTCCAACGCGCATCGTCACTTCGTCCTTCGCCAGCCTCCGTCTATTCCGCAGTTCCTGTTTACAGTTGCAAATGTGAGCAACCGCACCGGTATCAAATACCCAGGCACTACAACGAGAGTTGGTAAGGTACACATCAATAACATGTATATCATATATACCTTGGTTTTTGTTAGCCGCCTTCTTGTCAGCCAAATACTTGGGGCAGTTCCGCTTCCAGTGACCAGTTCCCTTGCAATGAAAGCACATAGTTTCTGGTTTGGGTCCAGCCTTGGGTTTCTTCACGGGAGGAGCAACTGCTTTGCCACTCTTCTTGGAGTTACCCTTATTACCCTTGCCATTTTTCTTGAAACT
The DNA here is from genome assembly GCA_039707655.1 of Elymus sibiricus. Classification (NCBI taxonomy): domain Eukaryota; kingdom Viridiplantae; phylum Streptophyta; class Magnoliopsida; order Poales; family Poaceae; genus Elymus; species Elymus sibiricus. The sequence continues at coordinate 65,246,982 of CM077676.1, forward strand.
AGTGGTTTTATTGACCATTAACACTTGATGCTCCTTCTGAATTTCAGACTCAGCGACTTTCAGCATCGCAAACAGCTCGGCGACTGACTTGTTCATCCCGTGCATGTTATAGTTCAACACGAAGCTCTTGTAGCTAGGTGGCAATGATTGAAGAACTCTGTCAGTGATAGCCTCTGGCGGAAGGGGCATCCCTAATTCAGCCAGACGGGTGGAGTACCCAGACATTCTGAGTATGTGATCACTAACAGACCCGTTCTCCTCCATCTTGCAAGCATAGAACTTATCGGAGGTCTCATACCTCTCGATCCGGGCATTCTTCTGAAAGATAAACTTCAACTCCTGGAACATATCATATGCTCCATGACGTTCAAAACATCTTTGAAGTCCCGGTTCTAAGTCATACAACATTGCACATTGAACTATTGAGTAATCATCAGAACGAGCCTGCCAGGCGTTCACAACGTCTAGAGACTCAACTGGAGCGGGTGGATCACCAAGCGGTTCATCAAGGACATAAGCCTTCTGGAAAGCCGTAAGGATAATCCTTAGATTACGGGCCCAGTCCACAAAGTTACTTCCATCATCTTTCAACTTAGCTTTCTCTAGGAACGCATTAAAATTCAGGGGTGCTACTGCGCGAGCCATGATCTACAACATAAATATTGCAAAGACAATTTAGACTATTGTTCAAGATAATGAGTTTAGTTAATCATATTACTAAAAAACTCCCACTCAAATTGACATCCCTCCGGTCATTCGAGTGTCACATGATCCAAATCCACCAACTCAAGTCCGATCATCACGTGAGTTGAGGTGGTTTCAATGGTGAACATCTTCATGTTGATCATATCTACTATATGACTCATGTTCGACCTTTCGGTCTCTTGTGTTCCGAGGCCATGTCTGTACATGCTAGGCTCGTCAAGTTTAACCCGAGTGTTCCGCATGTGCAACACTGGCTTGCACCCGTTGTATGTGAACGTAGAGTCTATCACACCCGATCATCACGTGGTGTCTCGAAACGACGAACTTTCGCAACGGTGCACACTCGGGGAGAACACAATTTATCTTGAAATTTAAGTGAGGGATCACCTTATAATGCTACCGTCGTCCTAAGCAAAATAAGATGCATAAAAGGATTAACATCACATGCAAATCATAAGTGACATGATATGACCATGAACTTGTGCTTTTGATCTCCATCTCCAAAGCACCGGCATGATCTCCATCGTCACCGGCATGACACCATGATCTCCATCATCTTGATCTCCATCAACGTGTCGCCATGAGGTTGTCGCGCCGACTGTTGCTTCCACGACTATTGCTAACTCATAGCGATAAAGTAAAGCAAAACGGCGAAAATAATTAAAGACAACTCTATGGCTCCTGCCAGTTGCCGTACTCATCGACATGCAAGTCGTGATATTCTATACAACACATGATCATCTCATACATCACATATATCTCATCATGAAATTGGCCATATCACATCACAACATACCCTGCAAAAACAAGTTAGACGTCCTCTAATTGTTGTTGCAAGTTTTACGTGGCTGCTACGGGTATCTAGCAAGAACAATTCTTACCTACGCAAAAACCACAACGGTGATACAAAAATTGCTTTTCAACCTTCTCAAGGACCGCCTTTGTCAAATCCGATCCGACTAAAGTAGGAGAGACAGACACCCGCCAGCCATCTTTATGCAACGAAGTTACATGTCAGTTGATGGAACCGGTCTCTCGTAAGCGTACGAGTAATGTTGGTCCGAGCCGCTTCATCCCACAATACCGCCGAAACAAGAAAAGACCAAGGGAGGAAGCAATCTGAATATCAACGCCCACAAACTCCTTTGTGTTCTACTCGAGATCTCATCTACACATAGACCTAGCTCTGATACCACTCTTGGGGAACGTCGTATGGGAAACAAAAATTTTCCTACGCACACGCAAGATCTATCCATGGTGATGAGCATCTACGAGAGGGAGAGTGAATCTATATACCCTTGTAGATCGCTAAGCGGAAGCATTAAGAAACGCGGTTGATGTAGTCGAACGTCTTCGCGATCCAAATCGCAAGTCGTCCCTCGATCCAAACATGATCTAGCGCCGAACGGACGGCACCTCCGCTTTCAACACACGTACGGCTTGATGACGCCTTCACCTCCTCGATCCAGCGAGCGATGGTGAAGTAGTGGATGAGTTCCGGCAGCACGACGGCGTGGTGATGGTGGTGAGGAACAATCTCTGCAGGGCTTTGCCAAGCACTACGAAGATTATGACGGGAGGAACTAGAGGGTTAGGGTTGCCGGCACACGGCTTGGGAAATCTTGATGTGTCCCGTGTGCTAGCCCTGCCCCTCTATTTATATGTTGAGCCCTGGGGTCTAAACTTGGAGAGAAAGCCTCCACAAGGTCGGTTTTGCCCGCACAAGGTCGGTTTGGCCCGCACGGAAAGAGTCCCACTCGGATTCCAGCAGTACCGCGTACAAGCGGTAGTACCGCTCACGAGCGGTAGTACCGCTTACGCGGTAGTACCGCTTCACACAAGCGGTAGTACCGCTTACGTGGTAGTACTGCCTTACCAGCGGTAGTACCGCTTAAGGCAGCAGCAAAACTTCCTTTTGCACTTTCCAATACCTCATGGGCTTTACCCCTTTGGCCCATATAAAGTGTTGCTGCACCCGAACACTTCGGTAAACATCCGGAACCCCCTTCCGGTGAATTCCGGAACCCTTCCGGAGATCAAAACACTATTATCACATATATCAATCTTTACCTCCGGACTCTTCCGGAGATCCTCGTCATGTCCGGGATCTTATCCGGGACTCCGAACAACCTTCGGTCACCAACACAATAACTCAACTATACTAATCGTCACCAAACGTTAAGTGTGTAGACCCTGCGGGTTCGAGAACTATGTAGACATGACCGAGACACCTCTACGGTCAATAACCAATAGCGGGACCTGGATGCCCATCTTGGTTCCTACATATTCTACGAAGATCTATATCGGTCGAACCTCTATGTCAAGGATTCAGTTAATCCCGTATGATGTTCCCTTTGTTCTTCGGTATGTTACTTGCCCGAGATTCGATCGTCGGTATCTCTATACCTAGTTCAATCTCGTTATCGGCAAGTCTCTTTACTCGTTCCGTAATACAAGATCTCGTGGCTAACACTTTAGTCACATTGCTTGCAAGGCTCATTGTGATGTTGTATTACCGAGTGGGCCCTGAGATACCTCTCCGTCACACGGAGTAACAAATCCCAGTCTTGATCCATGCCAACCCAACAGACACCCTCGGAGATACCTGTAGAGCATCTTTATAGTCACCCAGTTACGTTGCGACGTTTGATACACACAAGGTATTCCTCCGGTGTCAGTGAGTTGCATGATCTCATGGTCATAGGAACAGATACTTGACATGCAGAAAATAATAGCAATAAACTGACACGATCATATGCTACGTTTATAGTTTGGGTCTTGTCCATCACATCATTCTCCTAATGATGTGATCCCGTTATCAAATGACATCTCATGTCCATGGCTAGGAAACCTTCACCATCTTTTGATCAACGAGCTAGTTAACTAGAGGCTTACTAGGGACACAGAGTTGTCTATGTACCCACACATGTATTCGAGTTTCCAATCAATACAATTATAGCATGGATAATAAACGATTATCATGAACAAGGAAATATAATAATAACCAATTTATTATTGCCTCTAGGGCATATTTCCAACATTAAGCAGGCTCGCCGGCCATGAAACCAACTCCGGCGCCGCGCATTGACACACCCGGACGCCTAGCCTCACCGGAAGCCGCTATTTAAACGCGGCCACACCCGGCTAACTCCACAACACAACACAAGCTGCACACCCCATCCTCCTCCCCTTGCACTGCATCCGCCATGACTGCAGGCGGCGAAGCTTTGTGGGACAGCCTTTCCACTGAGATGAAGCACGCGGTGGCCGCCCTTGCCGCCGCCTGGCAGAGCCGTCGTGCCAGGCGGATCGAGGCCGGCTTGCCAGCCAGCTTGCCCCAGGTCTCCGACGATGAGGACGACCCCACCATGGAGACGAGCTCCGACGACACCGCCCCGGTTCCCGCGCCCGTGCAAGCCGGCTTCACCATGGAGCAGGCGCAGGCGCACTACGACGCCACCATGGCGGAGGTGCAGCCTGTGCCGGCGCCTTTGTCGGCGTTCCGGCAGGCGCAGGAGGAACAACGGTACAACCTGTTCCTCCTGGAGCAGCACCGGCTGGTAGAGGGCCAGATCTACGGCGAGCGCGCGAGCTAGGAGGCCATGGCCGCGGCGAACCCCAACTTCGTCGCGGAGCAGCGTGCCATCTACGATGCCCTCCGCGCTCAAGCCGCCGCTCGCCAGGAAGTGGCCGCCGCCGAGGGGCAGCTCTAGGCGATGGCGGAGGTGAACAACGCCAGCTGCGCCTCCTACGCGCCACCGACAAACCATCAGGCGGCCCGGTGGGACGACGACAGCGCGGACGCCACCATTTCCATCGTGGACCTCACGTCCACCGGCGACGGACAGGTCGCGGACTCCTCCGAGGATGAGTAGGGCACGGGAGGCGGCAGGGCCTGGTGTCCCATGTGGGCCGGTCCGTCTCCCGTGTTCTACTCTTCCTCGCCGGAGACCGCACCTTCACTTCGTGGGTCTTATTGCCGGTGGTCATGAAGACAGCGGATGGAGGACAACACGGGATCGGACGCCGGGCACCGCCGCCGTGTAGGATAGGTGTAGGGTCGGGTCTTTTTTATTTATTCTAAATGTTCGAAATCCAATGAAAATCCGCCATGTTTGTACGAAATCCGTCTTGTTTGTATGAAATCCGGACGTGTTTGCACGAATTTCATCCGGTTTGTTAAAAAAGAGTTTGAAATGTATGCAACTAGCATTGGATGGCGTCCTCCCGCATCCGTGTCCGCGGACTAGTCCCTCCAGTCCATGGATAGATGCGGGAGGAAATTTGCGGGTCGCCGTTGGAGATGACCTTACATGCCATCTGCCCGGCGCTCGGGGCGAGTCAGAGTAGCTGACCAGCTGAGGTACTTTATTACAGGACACATGACATGATACGAGAAAGGGAGCAAACATCAATGAAGAACACACACATCATTTGCGCAATTACAAAATGATGAATCAGTCTTGCCGCAGGAACTAGTCAGTGTTTTCTTTTTTCCTTTTTTGCGAGAAAGGAACCAGTTACTGCTGCCGTTGCTCGTCCGACGCATCCATCCACCGGTTGAACAAACCAGGTGATCCTCAGCAGTTCTCTTCGATGGCCTAGGAGCAGCAGGCATCTCATCAACAGCAACAGCACAGACCGACCGTGGTCGCGCAGGAAGATCCCCCTTTGATGCAGGTACAGTACAGGCCCATCCTCCCCAAGACGCACTTCAGATTTCACCAAGGAGACTGACGCCCCTGCAAGCAAAGATGGTTCTGTAAAGTCCAAATACTCCAAAAAGCAGAGCAGCAGAGCAAAAAACATCCTTCTTATCAATCTACCCCAATATATGCAACCGAATGAGATGCGCCGGTCTCGGTCCAGCAGATGGAATGCTTCCGCGAGGTTCAGTGCGACGTTTTAGATGTACCCCAGTTTAGACGTTCCACTGAACCGCATGCTGATTTGGTTGCGGTAACGTGGACGAAGATAACAACATACTAACCTAGGGTTATGCGGAATGAAAGCAGGGTATCACAAACACTAATCTGAGGACTGCCCCTGTTTCAGCCCTGCTTTACAGCTATGTTTCAAACCCTGTCAGGCCATGTTGGCTTAACTAGGTTTCATTATTGCTCTAATCCAATAAAACCAGAAAGAATACATTGCACTGAAGATGGGATTGTCAGTGTAAGAGGTTCAGACTATTACCAACATGCATAAGTCAAGGAAACCAAACAGCTGGCTCTTTCCGAGAGAGTGGATCACATTTTCATTGTCAAGGGAGGCAGATAACAAAGTAGCATAGTATCTACTGACGAAGGTAACATGCAATTATCCGCACACTTTGATTTCTTATGTCTGCTTGGAATACGTTAAGAGATTTTTTAGTTCAGGGACCACGTGGTAGTAATTACTACAGAGTTTTCATTCAGATGGACGTGGGCTCAACCGACTTGCTCGAGCAACCTAAATCCTGATTCGCGCCTCCGCTTTCTTTTCTCCAGCATCACTTTCTTATTTTCGTTCGCAGCAAGGGCCACCGTAGTGGGGAACATCGGCGGCTGGCAGGAATGGCAGCCGTCCTCGGGGCGGAAATGATCCTCTGCCAAATATAAAATATAGGAAGTCAATATTATCATTTGTGCTAAAAGGAAGAATCGCGAGGCAAAGGGAATGGAATATCCAGACGTTCCTTTTCTTAGGAAACTATCATCAATGAAGTGAAGAGCAGAAAAAAAAAAGATGTGGTACTGCCGATGATGGAATACGTTCTTTCTAAGTGCAAAGTTAATAGGAATACGTACATAACAAATATATATGGCAGGGCACATACCTTTTGTTCTATGTGAGCAAGCTTCGTTTTGTTCTCCTCTGCTTCACACCACTGTTCTAACTTAGGGCAGGCCTGAATTTCTAATTCTTGGAGATTCGTGAGCTGTTGTATGCTGTTTGGCAAGGTCATGATAGGATCGCAGTACGCAATTTCAAGTTTCTTGAGAGAGGTAAGTTCTCCTAACCACAGCGGCAGCTGTCTGAAGCTATCACACATAACCACTGCTAATGTTTGCAGGTGTTTGAGTTGCCTCATGCTATCGGGCAATTCCTCTAGCTTATTGCATCGCGTTATCACCAGTTCCTGAAGAGATGGCAACTCACCTACCCATCCGGACAGTTTTGATTGGGCCGACTTCCTTAGTCTTAGTGATTTGAGGGACCGGAGGGCCCAACTGATCTCTGGTGAACTTGTCAAATCACAGCAACGTCGGATGTGCAAGTCACTGATGGCAGGTAGATGGTGAAGCAATCTCCACTGATGCAGAGGCACCTCCTTGCTTTCAACTGTCAGATTAGTAGATGCTCCTACCAGAGAAGATGAGGAAGCATCATTGTGTGACACGCTCTCTGCCCACGATATGAGCACTTTATCACTTCCCTTTATACTCCAAGATGCAGCTCTAGGAAGGTGTGGTTTTATCCTCAACTTAGGGCAATAATTTATATACACTTTCTCAAGCTTACGGTACATGAGCTCATCCTCATCAATAGAGAGTGTTGTGTTCCATTCTTCCAGGCTTTCCATGCCTTCCAGAGTAAGCACTCGGAGGTTTGGTAGTTGGGAGAGGGGTGGAAGACAGTTACAGTTGGGCAAATTAAACATGCTCATGTGGACAATATTAGGGAGATAATTGCCAATACTCATTAGCCAGTCTGGAAAGCTGGCACTAATATAACCAGATATCCCAAACTTCTGCAAAGCGGTTGGTGGCATTAGCTCCCTCAGCAACTCCATGTCATCCACAGATCTCTTAGCTCGTGGGTTCCACATTAATGACAATTCTTCAGTCCTCTGTTTTTCAATCAGTTTTACACTCCGTACCTCTTCTCGGGACTTCACATTTTCAAGTTTCTCGATGTCCAGCCTGTCAGGATTTACATGCTCAAGCAAGCCAAGGTTGCTGTAACATTTACTATCATCGGCAGTTACAGAAAATATTGGCAACAAGCCAAAAAGGCTTTGACGGTCCATTTTAGCCACACATTCTGGAAGCCTGGCAACTTGGCTGCACCCCTTAAGTACCAGCTTCCGGAGGCAGCTAGCACTTTCTGGTATACTAATGAGAGGATGGCCACTAAAAGACAGGTCCAGGTGCTCCATATTGGGAAGCCTACAGATACTGTCAATGAAACTCTCGGTTTGATCTGTTGATGAGCTGTCAAATATATGATGCATGCACCCAGATAGCCTCAGATAGCGGAGTTCGGTAAGATTGATGATGACTTCTGGCCGCCCTCTGAGAGTTTTACATGCTGTTAATTCTAATTGTTGGAGTTTGGTAAGGTCAGCCAAAGCTTTGGGCAGTCCTAAAACGTTATCACTGTTTGATAAGTTCAGATATACCAACTCTTTGAGATTCGCAAACGAATCTGGGAGTTCTTTCAGATTTGGACAACCTGATAAGTTAAGATACATCAGACCTTCCATTTCACCAATTGACTCTGGCAATGCTGACAATTCCTCACAATGACGAAGGTTGAGATAATTCAATTTCCGAAGCATACCGATACACCCGAAATCCACTGGACCATGGATATTTGGAGCATTAAGATACCTCAACTGCTTCAATTGACTAATAGAAGCGAACAACCTATTTGAATTGACTGTTGCATGCAAGACACGGATGTACTTTGCTGGTGCAATTGCATCACGATGGAACATAGGCGGCCCTCTGTTGCCAGCGCCCACAATATTCAGCGCCCTTAACTTTTCAGGTGAAGTCGTGGATGACTTTAGTGGCTTCGTGCAATCTATGTTCCATGCATAGCGGCAGTTGGGGCCCGCCAAGTCAAATTCGTCAGCCATGACTGACCTTGCGAGGTCATGCACCAGGTCATGCATTGTGAACAGTGTGACAATCTTGTTTGTGTCGAACCATTCAACGACAGCCTGCACGATAATATACAATGGTGTAAGACTTGCACTTAAAATTTTACTACTGATGCAAGGATAGGTTATGCACAGTTGGCAGTTGGAACGAATAATTAGAGGATAATTAACCGGATGTTAACCTCGGTTTGCAATTCAGAGTTTAGTCTATTTTCAAAAAGACTACTGCTTTTTCCATCTAACCTATTGCTTACTTTGTAATGACTTAATCATCAATAAAAAATTATTCTAATCTAATGCAATTGTCATCTAACGTCGTTCATATTATAAAACTACACGCAAATGAGAAGTAAAATAAGAACCTGAACTCCAAATTATTACATGTATCTTGTACAAATTCGACTATATCAATAAAATGTTAATTTTGAGAGCTTTCTACCACAAACCATCAAAATTATTAACATTTATACTAACATACTCCAAGCTTTCTTTATCTATACAAATTTGAGGCACTATACGAACCACTATATTGATACACATCACCAAAATTAATTAGACCATTAGATCTTTAAGTTAATCATTAAGATTTAATATCATGGGTAACCTGCTCTAATACAACTCCTATGGGCCCACCAGATTTCTCATCCAAAAAAAGACATGCTCCCACACAAACAAAAATAATAATAATAACCCCTTACCTTGGTTTGACTAACAAAGGAAAATTCACCCCACCAAATTTTCAAATAAAATTGTACTAAAAGGGCACCTTTAACAATTTTAAAATAACAGGAAAAATATTAACACAATGTCAAACAAATAAAAGGTGCCCTTTTAGTACACAAGCACCTCTCCCACTCATACCAGCAGCAGGACGGCGATAAAAGCAGTGCCTGAGAGAAGCACTTAGAGGGATGTGACGGGGCTATGCCGGTCATTGCCAATTCTCGGGATGGGCACCGCCAGCATGAGCAACAACCATGCCGCCGCCAATACCATCTCACTGCTGCCAGTGGAACGTACCGAACCTATCAGATTTCTCTCTAACGGCTAGTTGGCGGTGAGGACGAGAAGGTCTAGTCTTCCTTGACTCTGCTCACACTGCGTCACGCGAAGGTGACGGCTGGTCGTGAATTCCGTGCCCATTGCCCATCATTACCACTGCTTATTCTACAGTTGGTGCACATGGACATCTAACCCTCCATCTTTCCACTCAGCATCTGTGGTGCTAACTTATTTCCCAATGAAGAAATCCACATCATATCCGAATCGCGCAATACATTAAATAAAATAATATCGCAATTAACCGTGAAGGTATGGATTAATCGGTTCACCTTTGAATGTTGAAGAAATGACATCTCCAAAAGCTGCATAATGTAACTCTCACCGAGTTGCCAATTAGAGAATATACTAGATGGCTCCATGAATCCAAGAGCAATCCATTGATGAATTAGCTCGGCTTTAATCATTTTGCGGCCCTTTGAAAAGATTGCACAATAAGCAAAGCATAACTTTAAGTATGGAGGCATCAAGTTGTAGCTTAACAGCAAGGATCCAAGCACTTCATTTCCAGATGATGCATCTGTAGAAGTAGATAGATTCCAGATATGATTGGTTCTGACCGAATTCCATTCTCCATACGACTTGGACTTCAAAATGTGTCCAAGTGATTGAGCAGCTAAAGCTACACCTTTGCACTTCTTTGCAATATCCCTTCCAATCGGCTCCAGCCGTTCTTTGTCATCTCTTGTTTCAAATTTACTTTTTTGCCTCATTATTTCCCAGCACATCTCATCTGACAATTGAGGTAAATTGTAAGGCTGAACAGTGGAGATTTCATTTGCAACCCCTTCATCACGTGTGGTAACTACAACCATCACCTTGCACCCCTTACCCTGCTTCAGCATAGCCTTCAATTCTTCTAGTTTAGAAAGATTCTTCTCCCACAGGTCATCCAAAATGATCAGAATATTTTTCTTCCCAGCAAGTAGCTTTTGAACGTGAATGTGAATACTATGCAAATCACGTAACTGCTGGCTCTGTTGTTCTGATAGTTGTGATATGATAGTGTCGCCAATCTTATTCAAGTCAAATATCTGGGAAACATAGACCCATACCCGAGAGTGTTTTTCGAACTCAAGATGATTGTAAACCAATCTTGCCAAGGTGGACTTTCCGATGCCTCCCAAGCCCCATATGGGAACAAAGGTGGTCCGTTCAGTGGTGCTCCCAGATAATCGAGCCAAGATTTCCAGTTTTTCCTTGGTCCTCCCTATGATTTCTGCTTCCACCATAGTCCCTGCATTTTCCCGGATATCAGGAAGTTGCTGCTCATTGGTGCGAGTTTCTGGCAGAAGACGATAGTTTTGATGGTCTTCTGTTATCTTCTGTAGACACTTTTGCATCTTTTTCATCTTGTCTGGCATACTGATCTTCTTCCTCATAGCTCCGAACTGCAAGAGGAATGGCTTGATCCGTCAGTACCATTGAAGACATGAAAAGGACATACACGCGGTGGCAACCTTATGAGATGCTTTTGCAATTTAAATCAAGAAATGCGCACATGGCACTGGTCTGGACTTCCATCACATACTAACAAGTATGGTCCTGTCCGTATAGCAGAACAGGATATCTAAATAAATTCAGATTCATTTAGACAATTTACTTCACTATATGGATTCAGATTTGTAGGAAGATAATTTTATTTACATAATTTACTTGACTAGAAAAAGAAATCCAGATCTAGTTCATCATCTAGATATATTCAGATCCATCAGTTCATATCCTAGAAAAAGAGCAACAACATTCAGATCCAGATTGATGGCAACCAAATGAACGTACCAGGGCTTGGGTGTCAGATTCGAAGTCGTCGAGCATGTCGGAGATGTCATACATGGCGGCCTTGAGCCGGTTCACCCACAAGAGCGCCGCGTTATCCGTAATAGACCGCCTCTCGGCGTCGCTGAGCGCGGCCTCCACCGACTCCAGCGTCATCTTCATCTTCTGCAGATCTTTCTTCAGGTTCTTGTGCAGCTTGATCTTGCCCACGATGGCGGAGCCGATCTGCTTGATCACCATCTTGATGACGCCCGAGGCGACCATGCCCCCGACGACCGCTGCCGCCATTGCTGGCCTAGGCGGAGGCACCGACGCTGGCGTGGTTCTCAGTGCCTATTGCTGAGGAGTCAGTGAGTGAGACAGAGGTCGCCGGAGATAAACGAGGAGGGGAGAGAGGGATTGACCTGTATGAACGCCGTCCGGGCCGCGGAAGAGGAGAATATGAGACGGCGACGAGCTCTCGAGTCTGGGCGCGGTGAGCGTGAGAGGGGAAGAAAGTCAACGTAGTGAAATGAGCTTCCCTTTGCAACGTGGAATACAAAGGGGGTTGCAATTGCGTACCTATGTTTATTTATTCCATTTTTTATGGCATCACAGATCCTTAGTGCATCTTCAAAGCTATTCGGGTCAAATGTTCATCATTCGTCCCCTCAAGCTCAGTTTTCAAGCTTAGAGCATCTTTAGCAGACCCCTTAAAACGGGTCGGCCTGTAAAATTTCGGCGACTATACGGGTTTGGTCCGTTTTTTGGCCAGACCAGAGCACGTATAGTCGCCCGGCCTGTAAAAGTTTTTACAGTGGCCCGCAAACCGCCCCCCCCCCCCCACCACACGCGGTATATGTACGGGTTTGCGGCTGGAATACGGGTCGGAACCCTATCCGCGCGCCGCCGCAAATCCCAAATCCCTCTCCCGATTTCTCGCCGCCGGCGACCTCAATCCCCCTCGATGTGGCGCGGAATGTGATCGGCGGGCCGCGGCGCCGGTGGTGGCGACGACCCCGAGCGTCGGCGGTGCGTCACCGCCGACGGCGCGAGAAAAAGGGCCACCCGCAAGTACACAAACCGCGGGCTCTCGCCGCCGCCGTCGCTCCTCCGCCGCGAGACGGAGGAGTACGACCGCAGGCAGGTGCTTCTCCGCCGCGGGTTGTCCTCCGGCTCCTCCGCCGCGGGCAGCTCCTCCGGCGGTGCCTCGAGCTCCCGTACGCCGCTCACCCCGGTGAAAAGGGAGCCGGAGGAGCTCCCGCCGGTCCGCGCGGTGAAGATGGAGCTCGAGGCGGAGCCGGAGCGGCGGGGCGGTGGCGTCGTCGGGCCGGAGGATTTCCTCCCCCGGCGGAGGCGGATGCGATGGAGGCCGCCATCCTCGCGCGCAGTGCGCGGGAGGAGGAGGAGCTGGCGGAGCGCCGCCGCCGAGAGGAGGAGATCAATGGTGTCCTGTTCAAGCAGGGCCTCGCCAGGGCGCGCGAGTTTGAGGAGAAGGAGGCGTGGCACCGCGAAGCTGAAGCGCAGGACGCCAAGTACGTCGACCTCACCTCCGACACCGACGACGACTGAGCGCCGCCGCACCCGCAGGGCTCACCGGTGAGCCCCTTTTTGGACAGTTTAGGGTTAGGGTAGGCCGACGCGCTTTCCGCCACCGATGAACTATATGTATGTATGAATGATCTATGTATGTATGAATGATCAACTCTAGTGTTTCTCGTTCATTTCTCGCGCGAAACATTTTTTCAAAATTTTACAGTTTCATCTACGGTTTCTGGTCGGCCGCAGACAAATTCACCCCTTATATCACCTCCGACGCGAACCGTAAACCCCTTATAAGGGCTAGCCTTATAAGGGGTCTGCTAGAGATGCTCTTAGTGCATCTACAACCAGGCCCCATATCCGTCCCCAAACGTCCGGCTGGCTGCCCTTGTTCGAACGAAAAATGTCAACCAACTGGACGCTTCATAACCCTAACGTCCGGACCGACCTGCAATCCTCATACCCTACCCATATCCGGGACGGATGCGAGGAAGCCCGGACTCGCCCGTCACGTCGGACTGACCGATAAAACCCGCACCAATTCACCCATATTCGACCTGGCCCCTCCTCCTTGCCCGACCAACCCTCTCCTCTTCTCTATTCGCCCTCGTCCGCGCAGCCGCCACCGGAGTTCCGCCGTCGTCGTTGCTCCGCCGTCATCGCCAACCCAGGGCTTCGCCACCGAAGGCTGCAACCCACACTGCTGCCGACCAGGCCGCAACCGGTCATGGTCGCCGCCAATGGATGCCGCCCTGGTACGTCCATCTTCTCCGTATATACACCTCGCACTCTATGTGTTCGATGAAATGTCGGAGCCGGATTTTTATTCTTTCGGTCATTATTTCTAGGTCACCGATGGATTCGTCCTGGAATGATGGCCACGTGTTCCTTTTCTCTCTATTAGGAGGAATGGCCGAATGAGCGACGTGACTACTGTACGTGTGAGTTGAGATGGACAAACAAGACTGTGCTCAACAAACTGAAGTTATGTTCAACGTAAATTTCTGCTTTGTACCGTGCACCCGCCCGACTGATAACATGCCATCTGCCCAGCGCTCGGGTCGGCCCAGAGTAGCTGACCAGCTGATGGTACTTTATTACAGGAGACATGCCATAGGGCAAAGGGAGCAAACACCAATGAAGAACACACACATCATTTGCGCAATTATAAAATGATGAATCCGTCTTCGCGCAGGAACTAGTCAGTGTTTTCTTTTTCCTTTTTTGCGAGAAAGGAACCAGTTACTGCTGCCGTTGCTCGTCCGACGCATCCATCCACCGGTTGAACAAACCAGGTGATCCTCAGCAGTTCTCTTCGATGGCTCCAGGAGCAGCAGGCATCTCATCAACAGCAACAGCACAGACCGAGAGTGGTCGCGCAGGAAGACGATCCTCCTTTGATGCAGGTACAGTACAGGCTCATCCTCCCCAAGACGCACTTCAGATTTCACCAAGGAGACGAACGCCCCTGAAAGCAAAGATGGTTCTGTAAAGTCCAAAAATACTCCAAAGAGCAGAGCAGAAGAGCAAAAAACATGTGGATTTGGTTGCGGTAACGTGGACGAGGATTTGGTTATGCGGAATGAAAGCAGGGTGTCACAAACACTAATCTGAGGACTGCCCCTGTTTCAGCCCTGCTTTGCAGGCTTGCAGCTATGTTTCAAACCCTGTCAGGCCATGTTGGCTTGACAAGATATTGTAATTTCTCGTATATCCAAAAAAACCAGAAAGAATACATTGCACTGAAGATGGGATTGTCAGTGTAAGGGTTCAGACTATTACCAACATGCATAGTCAAGGAAGCTAAACAGCTGGCTCTCTATGACTCCAGAACAAATAACCAAGGCAGAAGCCCTCTTTCCGATAGACTGGATCACATTTTTTTTGCCAAGGGAAGCAGATAACAAAGTAGCGCAATATCTACTGACGAAGGTAACATGCAACTATCCCCACACTTTGATTTCTTATGTCTGCTTGGAATACGCTAGAGATTTTTTTTTTAATTCAGGGCATGTAGATTTACATACCAGGAGTAGGTTGGAACCGCGTGGTAGTAATTACTACGGAGTTTTCATTCAGATGGGCGTGGGCTCGCTCAACCAACTCGATCGAGCGGCCTAAATCCTGATTCGCGCCTCCGCTTTCTTTCTCCAGCATCACTTTCTTATTTTCGTTCGCAGCAAGGGCCACCGTAGTGGGGAACATCGGCGGCTGGCAGGAATGGCAGCCGTTCTCGGGGCGGAAATGATCCTCTGCCAAATATAAAATATAGGAAGTCAATATTATCATTTGGGCAAAAAGGAAGAATCGCGAGGCAAAGGGCGTGGAATAACCAGACGTTTCTTTTCTTAGAAAAATATCATCAATGAAGTGAAGAGCAGAAAAAAAAGATGTGGTACTGCCGATGATGGAATACGTTCTTTCTAAGTGCAAAGTTAATAGGAATACATACATAACAAATATATATGGCAGGGCACATACCTCTATGTGAGCAAGCTTCGTCTTGTTCTCCTCTGCTGCACACCACTGCTCTAAGTTAGCGCAGTAGAGAATTACTAATTCTTGGAGATTTGTGAGCTGTTGTATGCTGTTTGGCAAAGTTGTGATAGCAGGACACACGAAAATTAGAAGTTTCTTGAGAGAGGTAAGTTCTCCCAACCACAGCGGCAGCTGTCTGAAGCTACGACACATACTCACTTCTAATGTTTGCAGCTGTTTGAGTTGCCTCATGCTATCAGGCAATTCCTCTAGCATATTGCATTGCGTTATCACCAGTTGCTGAAGAGATGACAACTCACCTACCCATCCCGACAGTTCTGATTGGGCCAGGTTATCCAATTTCAGTGATTTGAGGGACCGGAGGGCCCAACTGATCTCTGGTGAGCCTGTCAAATCACAGCAACGTTGGATGTGCAAATCACTGATGGCAGGTAGATGGTGAAGCAATCTCCACTGATGCAGAGGCACCTCCTCGTTTTCAACTGTCAGATTAATTAGTAGATACTCCTACCGGAGAAGATGAGGAAGCATCATTGTGTGACATGCTCTCTGCCCATGATATGTAGCTGTAGGAAGGTGTGGTTTTATCCTCAACTTAGGGCAATCATGTATATTCACTTCCTCAAGCTTACGGAACATGAGCTCATCCTCACCAATAGGGAGTGTCGTGTTCCATTCTTCCAGGCTTTCCATGTCTCCGAGAGTAAGCACTCCGAGGTTTGGTAGTTGTGAGAGGGGTGGAAGACTGTTGCAGTTGGACAAATCAAACATCTCCATTCGGACAACATTAGGGAGATAATTGCCAATACTCATTAGCCAGTCTGGAAAGCCGGCACTAATATAACCAGATATCTCAAAGCTCTGCAAAGTGGTTGGTGGCACTAGCTCCCTCAGCAACTCCATGTCATCCATAGATCTCTTAGCTACAGGGTTCCACATTAATGACAATTCTTCAATCCTCTGTTTTTCAATCAGTTTTACACTCCGTGCCTCTTCTCGGGACTTCACAATTTCAAGTTCCTCGATGTACAGCTTGTCAGGATTTACATGCTCAAGCAAGCCAAGGCTAGTGTAACATTTACTATCATCGACAGTTACAGAAAATCTTGGCAACAAGCCAAAAAGGCTTTGACGGTCCATTTTAGCCACACATTCTGGAAGCCTAGCAACTTGGCTGCACTCTTCAGGGACCAGCTTCCGGAAGCAGCTAGCACTTTCTGGTATACTAATAAGAGGATGGCCATTATGAGACAGGTCCAGGTACTCCATATTGGGAAGCTTACAGATACTGTCAATGAAACTCTCGGTTTGATCTGTTGATGAGCTGTCAAATATATGATGGATGGACCCACATAGCCTCAGATAGCGGAGTTCGGTGAGATTGCGGATGACTTCTGGCAGACCTCTGAGATATTGACAGTATGATAATCCCAAATGTTGGAGTTTGGTAAGGTCAGCCAAAACTTGGGGTATTCCTAAAACATTATTAGTGTTTGATAAGTTCAGATATACCAACTCTTTGAGATTCGCAAACGAATGTGGGAGTTCTTTCAGATTCAGACAACCTGATAAGTTAAGATACATCAGACCTTCCATTTCACCAATTGACTCTGGCAATGCTGACAATGCCTCACAATGACGAAGGTCGAGATAATTCAATTTTCGAAGCATACCGATACATCTGAGATCCACTCGACCATGGATATTTGGAGCATCAAGACACCTCAACTGCTTCAAATGACCAATAGAAGCGAACAACCTAGTCGATTTGACTGATGCTGATGCATGCAAGACACAGACGTACTTTGCTGGTGTAATTGCATCATGATGGAACATACGCGGCCCTCTGTTGCCAGCGCCCACAATATTCAGCGCCCTTAACTTTTCAGGTGAAGTCGTGGATGACTTTAGTGGCTTTGTGCAATCTATGTTCCATGCATAGCGGCAGTCATGCCAAGTTAAATTCGTCAGCCATGACTGACCTTGCGAGGTCATGCACCAGGTCATGCATTGTGAACAGTGTGACAAACTTGTCTCTGTCGTACCATTCAACGACAACCTGCACGATAATATACAATGGTGTAAGACTTGCAGTTAAAAATTTACTACTGATACATTAATTTTTTTTACAACTGATGCAAGGATAGGTTATGCACAATTGGCAGTTGGAACGAATAATTAGAGGATAATTAACAAGATGTTAATCTCGGTTTGCAATTCAGAGTTCAGTCTATTTTCAGAAAGACTACTGCTTTTTCCATCTAACCTATTGCTTACTTTGTAATGACTTAATCATCAACACAATTTTATTCCAATCTAATGCAATTGTCATCTAATGTCATTCATATTATAAAACTACACGCAAATGAGAAGTAAAATAAGAACTTGAACTCCAAATTATTACATGTATCTTGTACAAATTCGACTATATCAATAAAATGTTAATTTTGAGAGCATTCTACCACAAACCATCAAAATTATTTACATTCATACTGACATACTCCACTTTGAGGCACGATACGAACCACTATATTGATACACATCACCAAAATTAATTAGACCATTAGATCATTAAGTTTTAATATCATGGGTAACCTGCTCTAATACAACTCCTACAGGCCCACCAGATTTCTCATCCCAAAAAAAAAAGACACGCTCCCACACAAACAAACAAAAAAATAACCCCTAACCTTGGCCTGACTAACAAAGGAAAATTCACCCCGCCAAATTTTAAAATAAAATTGTACTAAAAGGGCAACTTGAACAATTTTAAAATAACAGGGAAAATATTAACACAATCACATGGTCACACGAATAAAAGGAGACCCTCCCTTGACTACAAAAGCATTTCAACCCTCTTGTGCTGCTACTCTTATAAAATTTGAGGAGAACTGGAAACTCCAAATCAACAAAAGGCAATCCAATTGGTCATAACAGAAAAGGAAATACCACCTCCTTTTCTCAATGAGATAAACACACCATTAGTCACACAATTTACCTGAGATGTGCAATTTAGTCACTAAATCCACAGCGTGTTTTAAAGAAGTCAATTAACTTGGAATTATGTGCAAACTGTTTACGTACCGGTTCACGGGCATAACCATAGCCTGTGTGACATGCTAACTCAGGACTAGATAATGATGGTCATGTGCAAACTGTTTGAGTAGCTTTCTTTTACAAAAAAAACTTCTTGATATCTTTGGGGTGTTTAATGCAACCCCCCTCACTCTCACTTCTTTTAGTCCCAAACAAACAACATGACCATGCCATAGGACACAAGCACCTCTCCTACTTGTACCAGCAGCAGGACGGCAATAAACGCCGTGCCCAAGAGGAGCACCTAGAAGCATGTGACGGGGCTATGCCGGTCATTGCCGCTTCTCGAGATGGGCACCGCCAGCATGAGCAAACCCATGCCGCCGCCAATACCATCTCACCGCTGCCAGTGGCACGTACACAGCCTATCAGATTTCTCTCTAACGGCTAGTTGGCAGTGAGGACGAGAAGTCTCAGAGAGCGACCATCCACACGGTGACGGTCTGAGTCTAGTCTTCCTTGACTCTGCTCACACTGCGTCACGCGAAGGTGATGGCTGGTCGTGAATCCCGTGCCCATTGCCCATCATTACCGCTGCTTATTCTACAGTTGGTGCACATGGACATCTAACCCTCCATCTTTTCACTCGGCATCTGTGTGCTAACTTATTTCCCAATGAAGAAATCCACATCATATCCGAATCGTGCAATACATTGAATAAAATAATATCACAATTAACCGTGAAGGTATGGATTAATCGGCTCACCTTTGAATGTTGAAGAAATGACATCTCCCGAAGCTGCATAATGTAACTCTCACCGAGTTGCCAATTAGAGAATATACTAGATGACTCCATGAATCCAAGAGCAATCCATTGATAAATTAGCTGATCTTTAATCATTTTTTGGCCCTTTGGAAAGATTGCACAATAAGCAAAGCATAACTTTAAGTATGGAGGCATCAAGTTGTAGCTTAACAGCAAGGATCCAAGCACTTCATGACTAGATGATGCATCTGTAGAAGTAGATAGATTCCATATATGATTGGTTCTGACCGAATTCCATTCTCCATACGACTTGGACTTCAAAATGTGTCCAAGTGATTGAGCAGCTAAAGCTACACCTTTGCACTTCTTTGCAATATCCCTTCCAATTGGCTCCAGCCGTTCTTTGTCATCTCTTGTTTCAAATTTACTTTTTTGCTTCATTATTTCCCAGCATATCTCATCTGACAATTGTGGTAGGTTGTATGGCTGAACAGTACCGATTTCATTTGCAATCCCTTCATCACGTGTGGTAACTACAACCATCACCTTGCACCCGTTACCCTGCTTCAGCATAGACTTTAATTCTTCTAGTTGAGAAGGACACTTCTCCCACAGGTCATCCAAAATGATCAGAACATTCTTCTTCTCAGCAAGTAGCTCTTGAAGGCGAATGTTGATACTGTGCAGATCAAGTATCTGTTGTCTCTGTTGTCTTGATAGTTGTGATATTATAGTGTTGCCAATCTTATTCAAATCAAATATCTGGGAAATATAGACCCATACCCGAGAGTGTTTTTCAAACTCAGTATGATTGTAAACCAATCTTGCCAAGGTGGACTTTCCAATGCCTCCAAAGCCCCATATGGGAACAAAGGTGGTCTGTTCAGTGGTGCTCCTAGATAATCGAGCCAAGATTTCCAGTTTTTCCTCGGTCCTCCCGATGGTTTCTGCTTTCACCATAGTCCCTACATTTTGCCGGATATCAGGAAGTTGCTGCTCATTGCTGCGAGTTTCTGGCGGAAGACGATAGTTCTGATGGTCTTCTGTTATCTTCTGTAGACGCTTTTGCATCTTTTTCATCTTGTCTGGCATACTGATCCTCTTCCTCATAGCTCCGAACTGCAAGAGGAATGACTTGATTCATCAGTACAATTGAAAACATGAAAAGGACATACACGCAGTGGCAAATTTATGAGATGCTGTTGCAATCTAAATCCAGAGAAGCACACATGGCACTGTCTTCCATCACATACTAACAAGTATAGCAGAACAGGAGGATATCTAAATAAATTCAGATTCATTTAGATAATTTACTTCACTATATATATGGATTCAGATTTTTAGGAAGATGATTTTATTTACATAATTTACTTGACTAGAAAAAGAAATCCATATCTAGTTCATCATCTAGATATATTCAGATCCATCAGTTCATATCCTAGAAAAAGAGCAACAACATTCAGATCCAGATTGATGGCAACCAAATGAACATATATACCAGGGCTTGGCTGTCAGATTCGAAGTCGTCGAGCATGTCGGAGATGTCATACATCGCGGCCTTGAGCCGGTTCACCCACAGGAGCGCCGAGCTGTCCGTGATGGACCGCCTCTCAGCATCGATGAGCGCGGCCTCCACTGACTCCAGCGTCATCTTCATCTTCTCCAGGTCTTTGGTCAGGTTCTTGTGCAGCTTGATCTTGCCCACGATGGCGGAGCCAATCTGTTTGATCACCAACTTGATGACGCCCGAGGCGACCATGCCCCCGGCGACGGCTGCCGCCATTGCTGACCCCGGCAGATCCAACCAATGCTGATGTTCTCGGAGCCTATTGCAGAGGAGTCAGTCAGTGAGGCAGAGGATGCCGGAGAGAAACTGAGAGGGGAGAGAAAGAGACTGACCTGTATCAATCGCCGTCGTGGACGCGGAAGCGGCGAGGGTGACGAGCTCTGGACTGGATGCGGTCAAGTGTGAGGGTGAGAGCGTGACTCCACTCCATATAGGTGAAAATAGCTAGCTTTGCAACTTGGAATACTCCTATATATTTACCAAAAAGAAACAAGGAATACATCGGAGTTGTCAATTGCGCGTACCAACGTCAAGCGTTTAGTATTATTAATTCTTTGCTTTGTGGATCTCCATGCATCAGTGGTGTGCAGCTCTGCCACTTGCTGTAGATCTATGCATCTTTTAATCAGGCTATCCCATCGCCATTACCTACTACGCATAGGCAAATATCAAGTCTGAATTACAACACGGAGATCGGAAACTGAAACCCTAAACTGTACTAGAACAGCCAAATACAAGTAGCAGCAGGCAACCGCGTTGTAAGACAATATCAGACGGCATCCCAGAAACAGGACAACGACTCCATGTAGCAAATAACTCAAAATGTGCATCGCTGCTCCACGGATGCTCACGGATGTGCGTTGGTCCGAAGAAGTTCAGCGCCTCCCTAAGCATCTTACCATTGGGGTGCTTTTCCATATTTGTTTTTTAGCTAGTATTTTTTCAGCATCTTTCCCTTTGGATTCAGAGGGTTGCATATGTTAGATAGATCAAGGTGCATGCCTCAGTTGCTCACTTCACTTAATAAGCCCACTTCCATTAGGTCATTCGGTTCCCCTGGTTACAAATATGGATGCTAAGATCATCAGTGAAAGCGCGTAAGAAATTCTAAGTTAGTACTCTAGTCCAAGTCTGCAGTGCTACTACATGGTGTGCCCCGCTCATGGACGGCTACATGTCGACACAAAGTACTGATGAAGGCTGTATATTAGTCCCCGGCCTGGCCACTCTTCATTATAGTAGCCCTACTCCATTGCCAGTAGGGTACTTTGTGTCGACATGTAGCCATCCATGAGCGGGGCACCATTGTTTGAAATACCTAAAGGAATCTCTGCACTTTCAGCTTGACTGCATCGAGACATCGTAGATAGTAATAAAGTGTCTAGCTTGGCTGCAAGTAAAAAAGTCCTAACCCCATCATGCCTGACTGTTGCACGCGTCTTCACCTAATCTCCATTTGTAGTTCTTTTAGTTTGAATCTACTAACCAAAGGGAGCCACCATCATGAATACCACTGAGTGAGTTATCGCCCCAGGTTTCGTACCAACTAATTTGAGGAGTTAAATCCACATAATCACCACATTCGTGTCACGATTAGCGAAAAAACACCACTTTACGAATCGTGACATTTTGCACCGCACCGAAAATCGGATAGTGACAAAAAACACTGACAGGAAATTCTAATGACTTTGATGACATCACTAATTGGTCGGGCCCGCCCGTCAGGTTCAGTTGGCAAAAAAACACCACATAGACACTTGCACTTGGTCTTCTTTTTCTTCCTTCTCTTTTCTCTCTTTGAAGCATTAGGGCTACTCCAACGCGGTAAATGGACTGAAAACGCGGCCCAATGGGCGGGTGCAAACGGACCAATGTCCGTTTTCGGTCCGCTTTCGACCCATTCCCGGCCCAACTTTGGGCCGCGTTTGCGGCCAAACGGACACGTGTGGACGAGCGCGACGCGTGCCCTTGTCCTCCCCTGGCCCGCCCATCGGGGACACATGCGCCCCTTTTTCTATTCCCCTCCCCCCACTCCAGCCGCACCCCCGCCCCACTCCCCTCTCGTCCCTAGCCGCCACCACCGCCATTTTTCTCGGCCGTGTAGCTGCCCAGCACGGCCGCGTGCTCGCCCCCATTTTCTCGACACCCCGAGCCGTTCAACCCCGGCCGCCTGATTTCAGCGCATCCGGCGGCCGGATTTGAGCGCTCCTGGCTGCCGGAGGCCGCGCCGTGCCATGGACTGGCCGGGTGCCGAACCGCACAGCCCCGGCAACACCCCCAGGCCACATGCAGGTATTGACTCCGCCTCTAGCCGCTCGGATCTACCACGTCGCCGAGTCGCCGGCAAATACACCAACGACCGTCGTTCGGGCTCGGTGCTGGCCCAAAGGCTCGTCGGCGCACCATTGCCGCTCGTAAAGTGCGACGACTGTCAACGGAAGGTTGTGCGCCGCGTGTCTACAACGCCGGAACATCCCGGATGGGTGTTCGTCAAGTGCAAAAATGATTAGGTATGTGCTAGTTTAGCTTCGGTTGTGCTCCCGGATTCAGTGCATTTTGCTTACTCAGATTTTTATTGTGTAGGAAGGATGCAACTTTTGGTATTAGGAAGAAGAATACATCGATCTATTGATAGAACGAAATTTGATAGATGTCCGTGCACTTGTTGCTAGAATAGAGGCTAGAGATGAGACTAGATGCGAAGAAGCAACGTCTACTTCTTTAGACTCGAAGAAAAATGAAGCATGCAAGATCAAGAATCCGCAGATCAACAATGAATGCATCGAGAAGATACTAATCCAGCTTGCGGGAGCAGTTATGGAAGTTGGATATCTTTTAAAATATCTTCTTGTGGTTCTTGTTTTCTTTGGTCTTGCTATTATCATTTGGCCAAAAAGGAAGAATCGCGAGGCAAAGGGCATGGAATATCCAGACGTTTCTTTTCTTAGAAAAATATCGTCAATGAGGTGAAGAGCAGAAAAAAAAGATGTGGTACTGCCGATGATGGAATACGCTCTTTCTAAGTGCAAAGTTAATAGGAATACATACATAACAAATATATATGACAGGGCACATACCTTTTGTTCTATGTGAGCAAGCTTTGTATTGTTCTCCTCTGCTTCACACCACTGCTCTAAGTTAGGGCAGCGGTGAATTTCTAATTCTTGGAGATTCGTGAGCTGTTGTATGCTGTTTGGCAAGGCCATGATAGCATCGCAGTACGCAATTTTAAGTTTCTTCAGAGAGGTAAGTTCTCCTAACCACAGCGGCAGCTGTCTGAAGCTATAGCACATATTCACTACTAATGTTTGCAGCTGTTTGAGTTGCCTCATGCTATCGGGCAATTCCTCTAGCTTCTTGCATTGCGTTATCACCAGTTGCTGAAGAGATGACAACTCACCTACCCATCCGGACATTTCTGATTGGGCCAAGTACTCCAATTTCAGTGATTTGAGGGACCGGAGGGCCCAACTGATCTCTGGTGAGCTTGTCAAATCACAACAACGTTGGATGTGCAAATCACTGATGGCCGGTAGATGGTGAAGCAATCTCCACTGATGCAGAGGAACCTCCTCGGTTTCAACTGTCAGATAAGTAGATACTCCTACCAAAGAAGAAGATGAGGAAGCACCATTGTGTGACACGCTCTCTGCCCATGATATGAGCACTTTATCACTCCCCTTTATACTCCAAGATGCAGCTCTAGGAAGGTGTGGTTTTATCCTCAACTTAGGGCAATAATTTATATTCACTTTCTCAAGCTTACGGTACATGAGCTCATCCTCACCAATAGAGAGTGTTGTGTTCCATTCTTCCAGGCTTTTCATGCCTTCCAGAGTAAGCACTTGAAGGTTTGGTAGTTGGGCGAGGGGTGGAAGACTTTTGCAGTTGGGCAAATTATTCATCTCTATTTGGACAACATTAGGGAGATAATCGCCAATACTCATTAGCCAGTCTGGAAAGCTGGCACTAATATAACCATATATCCGGAACTTCTGCAAAGCGGTTGGTGGCACTAGTTCCCTCAGCAACTCCATGTCATCCACAGATCTCTCATCTTGTGGGTTCCACATTAATGACAATTCTTCAATCCTCTGTTTTTCAATCAGTTTTACACTCCGTGCCTCTTCTCGGGACTTCACATTTTCAAGTTTCTCGATGTCCAGCTTGTCAGGATTTACATGCTCAAGCAAGCCAATGTTGGTGTAACATTTACTATCATCGGCAGTTACATAAAACATTGGCAACAAGCCAAAAAGGCTTTGACGGTCCATTTTAGCCACACATTCTGGAAGCCTGGCAACTTGGCAGCACCCCTGAAGTACCAGCTTCCGGAGGCAGCTAGCACTTTCTGGTATACTAATAAGAGGATGGCCATTAAAAGACAGGTCCAGGTGCTCCATATTGGGAAGCCTACAGATACTGTCAATGAAACTCTCAGTTTGATCTGTGGATGAGCTGTCAAATATATGATGCATGGACTCACATAGCCACAGATAGCGGAGTTCGGTGAGATTGCGGATGACTTCTGGCAGCCCTCTGAGATTTTGACAGTATGATAATCTCAAATGTTGGAGTTTGGTAAGGTCAGCCAAAGCTTGGGGTATTCCTAAAACATGTTTACTGTTTGATAAGTTCAGATATACCAACTCTTTGAGATTCGCAAAAGAATGTGGGAGTTCTTTCAGATTCGGACAAGCTGATAAGTTAAGATACATCAGACCTTCCATTTCACCAATTGACTCTGGCAATGCTGACAATTCCTTACAATAATGAAGGTCGAGATAATTCAATTTTGGAAGCATACCGATACACCCGAGATCCACTGGACCATGCATATATGGAGCACTAAGATACCTCAACTGCTTCAATTGACCAATAGAAGCCAACAACCTATTCGAATTGACTGATGCATCCAAGACACGGACGTACTTTGCTGGTGCAATTGCATCACGATGGAACTTAGGCCATGAGGTTCCAGCGTTCACAATATTCAGCGCCCTTAACTTTTCAGGTGAACTCGTGGATGACTTTAGTGGCTTCGTGCAATCTATGTTCCATGCATAGCGGCAGTTGGGGCCTGCCAAGTTAAATTCGTCAGCCATGACTGACCTTGCGAGGTCATGCACCAGGTCATGCATTGTGAACAGTGTGACAATCTTGTTTGTGTTGTAATATTTGACGTCAGCCTGCACGATAATATACAATGGTGTAAGACTTGCAGCTAAAATTTTACTACTGATGCAAGGATAGGTTATGCACAATTGGCAGTTGGAACGAATAATTAGAGGATAATTAACCAGATGTTAATCTCGGTTTGCAATTCTGAGTTTAGTCTATTTTCACAAAGACTACTGCCTTTTCCATCTAACCTATTGCTTACTTTGTAATGACTTAATCATCAACACAATTTTATTCTAATCTAATGCGATTGTCATCTAACGTCGTTCATATTATAAAACTACACACAAATGAGAAGTAAAATAAGAACTTGAACTCCAAATTATTACATGTATCTTGTACAAATTCGACTATATATCAATAAAATGTTAATTTTGAGAGCATTCTACCACAAACCATCAAAATTATTTACATTCATACTGACATACTCCACTTTGAGGCACGATACGAACCACTATATTGATACACATCACCAAAATTAATTAGACCATTAGATCATTAAGTTTTAATATCATGGGTAACCTGCTCTAATACAACTCCTACAGGCCCACCAGATTTCTCATCCCAAAAAAAAAGACACGCTCCCACACAAACAAACAAAAAAATAACCCCTAACCTTGGCCTGACTAACAAAGGAAAATTCACCCCGCCAAATTTTAAAATAAAATTGTACTAAAAGGGCAACTTGAACAATTTTAAAATAACAGGGAAAATATTAACACAATCACATGGTCACACGAATAAAAGGAGACCCTCCCTTGACTACAAAAGCATTTCAACCCTCTTGTGCTGCTACTCTTATAAAATTTGAGGAGAACTGGAAACTCCAAATCAACAAAAGGCAATCCAATTGGTCATAACAGAAAAGGAAATACCACCTCCTTTTCTCAATGAGATAAACACACCATTAGTCACACAATTTACCTGAGATGTGCAATTTAGTCACTAAATCTACAGCGTGTTTTAAAGAAGTCAATTAACTTGGAATTATGTGCAAACTGTTTACGTACCGGTTCACGGGCATAACCATAGCCTGTGTGACATGCTAACTCAGGACTAGATAATGATGGTCATGTGCAAACTATTTGAGTAGCTTTCTTTTGCAAAAAAAACTTCTTGATATCTTTGGGGTGTTTAATGCAACCCCCCTCACTCTCACTTCTTTTAGTCCCAAACAAACAACATGACCATGCCATAGGACACAAGCACCTCTCCTACTTGTACCAGCAGCAGGACGGCAATAAACGCCGTGCCCAAGAGGAGTACCTAGAAGGATGTGACGGGGCTATGCCGGTCATTGCCGCTTCTCGAGATGGGCACCGCCAGCATGAGCAACACCCATGCCGCCGCCAATACCATCTCACCGCTGCCAGTGGCACGTACACAGCCTATCAGATTTCTCTCTAACGGCTAGTTGGCAGTGAGGACGAGAAGTCTCAGAGAGCGACCATCCACACGGTGACGGTCTGAGTCTAGTCTTCCTTGACTCTGCTCACACTGCGTCACGCGAAGGTGATGGCTGGTCGTGAATCCCGTGCCCATTGCCCATCATTACCGCTGCTTATTCTACAGTTGGTGCACATGGACATCTAACCCTCCATCTTTTCACTCGGCATCTGTGTGCTAACTTATTTCCCAATGAAGAAATCCACATCATATCCGAATCGTGCAATACATTGAATAAAATAATATCACAATTAACCGTGAAGGTATGGATTAATCGGCTCACCTTTGAATGTTGAAGAAATGACATCTCCCGAAGCTGCATAATGTAACTCTCACCGAGTTGCCAATTAGAGAATATACTAGATGACTCCATGAATCCAAGAGCAATCCATTGATAAATTAGCTGATCTTTAATCATTTTTTGGCCCTTTGGAAAGATTGCACAATAAGCAAAGCATAACTTTAAGTATGGAGGCATCAAGTTGTAGCTTAACAGCAAGGATCCAAGCACTTCATGACTAGATGATGCATCTGTAGAAGTAGATAGATTCCATATATGATTGGTTCTGACCGAATTCCATTCTCCATACGACTTGGACTTCAAAATGTGTCCAAGTGATTGAGCAGCTAAAGCTACACCTTTGCACTTCTTTGCAATATCCCTTCCAATTGGCTCCAGCCGTTCTTTGTCATCTCTTGTTTCAAATTTACTTTTTTGCTTCATTATTTCCCAGCATATCTCATCTGACAATTGTGGTAGGTTGTATGGCTGAACAGTACCGATTTCATTTGCAATCCCTTCATCACGTGTGGTAACTACAACCATCACCTTGCACCCGTTACCCTGCTTCAGCATAGACTTTAATTCTTCTAGTTGAGAAGGACACTTCTCCCACAGGTCATCCAAAATGATCAGAACATTCTTCTTCTCAGCAAGTAGCTCTTGAAGGCGAATGTTGATACTGTGCAGATCAAGTATCTGTTGTCTCTGTTGTCTTGATAGTTGTGATATTATAGTGTTGCCAATCTTATTCAAATCAAATATCTGGGAAATATAGACCCATACCCGAGAGTGTTTTTCAAACTCAGTATGATTGTAAACCAATCTTGCCAAGGTGGACTTTCCAATGCCTCCAAAGCCCCATATGGGAACAAAGGTGGTCTGTTCAGTGGTGCTCCTAGATAATCGAGCCAAGATTTCCAGTTTTTCCTCGGTCCTCCCGATGGTTTCTGCTTTCACCATAGTCCCTACATTTTGCCGGATATCAGGAAGTTGCTGCTCATTGCTGCGAGTTTCTGGCGGAAGACGATAGTTCTGATGGTCTTCTGTTATCTTCTGTAGACGCTTTTGCATCTTTTTCATCTTGTCTGGCATACTGATCCTCTTCCTCATAGCTCCGAACTGCAAGAGGAATGACTTGATTCATCAGTACAATTGAAAACATGAAAAGGACATACACGCAGTGGCAAATTTATGAGATGCTGTTGCAATCTAAATCCAGAGAAGCACACATGGCACTGTCTTCCATCACATACTAACAAGTATAGCAGAACAGGAGGATATCTAAATAAATTCAGATTCATTTAGATAATTTACTTCACTATATATATGGATTCAGATTTTTAGGAAGATGATTTTATTTACATAATTTACTTGACTAGAAAAAGAAATCCGTATCTAGTTCATCATCTAGATATATTCAGATCCATCAGTTCATATCCTAGAAAAAGAGCAACAACATTCAGATCCAGATTGATGGCAACCAAATGAACATATATACCAGGGCTTGGCTGTCAGATTCGAAGTCGTCGAGCATGTCGGAGATGTCATACATCGCGGCCTTGAGCCGGTTCACCCACAGGAGCGCCGAGCTGTCCGTGATGGACCGCCTCTCAGCATCGATGAGCGCGGCCTCCACTGACTCCAGCGTCATCTTCATCTTCTCCAGGTCTTTGGTCAGGTTCTTGTGCAGCTTGATCTTGCCCACGATGGCGGAGCCAATCTGTTTGATCACCAACTTGATGACGCCCGAGGCGACCATGCCCCCGGCGACGGCTGCCGCCATTGCTGACCCCGGCAGATCCAACCAATGCTGATGTTCTCGGAGCCTATTGCAGAGGAGTCAGTCAGTGAGGCAGAGGATGCCGGAGAGAAACTGAGAGGGGAGAGAAAGAGACTGACCTGTATCAATCGCCGTCGTGGACGCGGAAGCGGCGAGGGTGACGAGCTCTGGACTGGATGCGGTCAAGTGTGAGGGTGAGAGCGTGACTCCACTCCATATAGGTGAAAATAGCTAGCTTTGCAACTTGGAATACTCCTATATATTTACCAAAAAGAAACAAGGAATACATCGGAGTTGTCAATTGCGCGTACCAACGTCAAGCGTTTAGTATTATTAATTCTTTGCTTTGTGGATCTCCATGCATCAGTGGTGTGCAGCTCTGCCACTTGCTGTAGATCTATGCATCTTTTAATCAGGCTATCCCATCGCCATTACCTACTACGCATAGGCAAATATCAAGTCTGAATTACAACACGGAGATCGGAAACTGAAACCCTAAACTGTACTAGAACAGCCAAATACAAGTAGCAGCAGGCAACCGCGTTGTAAGACAATATCAGACGGCATCCCAGAAACAGGACAACGACTCCATGTAGCAAATAACTCAAAATGTGCATCGCTGCTCCACGGATGCTCACGGATGTGCGTTGGTCCGAAGAAGTTCAGCGCCTCCCTAAGCATCTTACCATTGGGGTGCTTTTCCATATTTGTTTTTTAGCTAGTATTTTTTCAGCATCTTTCCCTTTGGATTCAGAGGGTTGCATATGTTAGATAGATCAAGGTGCATGCCTCAGTTGCTCACTTCACTTAATAAGCCCACTTCCATTAGGTCATTCGGTTCCCCTGGTTACAAATATGGATGCTAAGATCATCAGTGAAAGCGCGTAAGAAATTCTAAGTTAGTACTCTAGTCCAAGTCTGCAGTGCTACTACATGGTGTGCCCCGCTCATGGACGGCTACATGTCGACACAAAGTACTGATGAAGGCTGTATATTAGTCCCCGGCCTGGCCACTCTTCATTATAGTAGCCCTACTCCATTGCCAGTAGGGTACTTTGTGTCGACATGTAGCCATCCATGAGCGGGGCACCATTGTTTGAAATACCTAAAGGAATCTCTGCACTTTCAGCTTGACTGCATCGAGACATCGTAGATAGTAATAAAGTGTCTAGCTTGGCTGCAAGTAAAAAAGTCCTAACCCCATCATGCCTGACTGTTGCACGCGTCTTCACCTAATCTCCATTTGTAGTTCTTTTAGTTTGAATCTACTAACCAAAGGGAGCCACCATCATGAATACCACTGAGTGAGTTATCGCCCCAAGTTTCGTACCAACTAATTTGAGGAGTTAAATCCACATAATCACCACATTCGTGTCACGATTAGCGAAAAAACACCACTTTACGAATCGTGACATTTTGCACCGCACCGAAAATCGGATAGTGACAAAAAACACTGACAGGAAATTCTAATGACTTTGATGACATCACTAATTGGTCGGGCCCGCCCGTCAGGTTCAGTTGGCAAAAAAACACCACATAGACACTTGCACTTGGTCTTCTTTTTCTTCCTTCTCTTTTCTCTCTTTGAAGCATTAGGGCTACTCCAACGCGGTAAATGGACTGAAAACGCGGCCCAATGGGCGGGTGCAAACGGACCAATGTCCGTTTTCGGTCCGCTTTCGACCCATTCCCGGCCCAACTTTGGGCCGCGTTTGCGGCCAAACGGACACGTGTGGACGAGCGCGACGCGTGCCCTTGTCCTCCCCTGGCCCGCCCATCGGGGACACATGCGCCCCTTTTTCTATTCCCCTCCCCCCACTCCAGCCGCACCCCCGCCCCACTCCCCTCTCGTCCCTAGCCGCCACCACCGCCATTTTTCTCGGCCGTGTAGCTGCCCAGCACGGCCGCGTGCTCGCCCCCATTTTCTCGACACCCCGAGCCGTTCAACCCCGGCCGCCTGATTTCAGCGCATCCGGCGGCCGGATTTGAGCGCTCCTGGCTGCCGGAGGCCGCGCCGTGCCATGGACTGGCCGGGTGCCGAACCGCACAGCCCCGGCAACACCCCCAGGCCACATGCAGGTATTGACTCCGCCTCTAGCCGCTCGGATCTACCACGTCGCCGAGTCGCCGGCAAATACACCAACGACCGTCGTTCGGGCTCGGTGCTGGCCCAAAGGCTCGTCGGCGCACCATTGCCGCTCGTAAAGTGCGACGACTGTCAACGGAAGGTTGTGCGCCGCGTGTCTACAACGCCGGAACATCCCGGATGGGTGTTCGTCAAGTGCAAAAATGATTAGGTATGTGCTAGTTTAGCTTCGGTTGTGCTCCCGGATTCAGTGCATTTTGCTTACTCAGATTTTTATTGTGTAGGAAGGATGCAACTTTTGGTATTAGGAAGAAGAATACATCGATCTATTGATAGAACGAAATTTGATAGATGTCCGTGCACTTGTTGCTAGAATAGAGGCTAGAGATGAGACTAGATGCGAAGAAGCAACGTCTACTTCTTTAGACTCGAAGAAAAATGAAGCATGCAAGATCAAGAATCCGCAGATCAACAATGAATGCATCGAGAAGATACTGCAGTTATGGAAGTTGGATATCTTTTAAAATATCTTCTTGTGGTTCTTGTTTTCTTTGGTCTTGCTATTATCATTTGGCCAAAAAGGAAGAATCGCGAGGCAAAGGGCATGGAATATCCAGACGTTTCTTTTCTTAGAAAAATATCGTCAATGAGGTGAAGAGCAGAAAAAAAAGATGTGGTACTGCCGATGATGGAATACGCTCTTTCTAAGTGCAAAGTTAATAGGAATACATACATAACAAATATATATGACAGGGCACATACCTTTTGTTCTATGTGAGCAAGCTTTGTATTGTTCTCCTCTGCTTCACACCACTGCTCTAAGTTAGGGCAGCGGTGAATTTCTAATTCTTGGAGATTCGTGAGCTGTTGTATGCTGTTTGGCAAGGCCATGATAGCATCGCAGTACGCAATTTTAAGTTTCTTCAGAGAGGTAAGTTCTCCTAACCACAGCGGCAGCTGTCTGAAGCTATAGCACATATTCACTACTAATGTTTGCAGCTGTTTGAGTTGCCTCATGCTATCGGGCAATTCCTCTAGCTTCTTGCATTGCGTTATCACCAGTTGCTGAAGAGATGACAACTCACCTACCCATCCGGACATTTCTGATTGGGCCAAGTACTCCAATTTCAGTGATTTGAGGGACCGGAGGGCCCAACTGATCTCTGGTGAGCTTGTCAAATCACAACAACGTTGGATGTGCAAATCACTGATGGCCGGTAGATGGTGAAGCAATCTCCACTGATGCAGAGGAACCTCCTCGGTTTCAACTGTCAGATAAGTAGATACTCCTACCAAAGAAGAAGATGAGGAAGCACCATTGTGTGACACGCTCTCTGCCCATGATATGAGCACTTTATCACTCCCCTTTATACTCCAAGATGCAGCTCTAGGAAGGTGTGGTTTTATCCTCAACTTAGGGCAATAATTTATATTCACTTTCTCAAGCTTACGGTACATGAGCTCATCCTCACCAATAGAGAGTGTTGTGTTCCATTCTTCCAGGCTTTTCATGCCTTCCAGAGTAAGCACTTGAAGGTTTGGTAGTTGGGCGAGGGGTGGAAGACTTTTGCAGTTGGGCAAATTATTCATCTCTATTTGGACAACATTAGGGAGATAATCGCCAATACTCATTAGCCAGTCTGGAAAGCTGGCACTAATATAACCATATATCCGGAACTTCTGCAAAGCGGTTGGTGGCACTAGTTCCCTCAGCAACTCCATGTCATCCACAGATCTCTCATCTTGTGGGTTCCACATTAATGACAATTCTTCAATCCTCTGTTTTTCAATCAGTTTTACACTCCGTGCCTCTTCTCGGGACTTCACATTTTCAAGTTTCTCGATGTCCAGCTTGTCAGGATTTACATGCTCAAGCAAGCCAATGTTGGTGTAACATTTACTATCATCGGCAGTTACATAAAACATTGGCAACAAGCCAAAAAGGCTTTGACGGTCCATTTTAGCCACACATTCTGGAAGCCTGGCAACTTGGCAGCACCCCTGAAGTACCAGCTTCCGGAGGCAGCTAGCACTTTCTGGTATACTAATAAGAGGATGGCCATTAAAAGACAGGTCCAGGTGCTCCATATTGGGAAGCCTACAGATACTGTCAATGAAACTCTCAGTTTGATCTGTGGATGAGCTGTCAAATATATGATGCATGGACTCACATAGCCACAGATAGCGGAGTTCGGTGAGATTGCGGATGACTTCTGGCAGCCCTCTGAGATTTTGACAGTATGATAATCTCAAATGTTGGAGTTTGGTAAGGTCAGCCAAAGCTTGGGGTATTCCTAAAACATGTTTACTGTTTGATAAGTTCAGATATACCAACTCTTTGAGATTCGCAAAAGAATGTGGGAGTTCTTTCAGATTCGGACAAGCTGATAAGTTAAGATACATCAGACCTTCCATTTCACCAATTGACTCTGGCAATGCTGACAATTCCTTACAATAATGAAGGTCGAGATAATTCAATTTTGGAAGCATACCGATACACCCGAGATCCACTGGACCATGCATATATGGAGCACTAAGATACCTCAACTGCTTCAATTGACCAATAGAAGCCAACAACCTATTCGAATTGACTGATGCATCCAAGACACGGACGTACTTTGCTGGTGCAATTGCATCACGATGGAACTTAGGCCATGAGGTTCCAGCGTTCACAATATTCAGCGCCCTTAACTTTTCAGGTGAACTCGTGGATGACTTTAGTGGCTTCGTGCAATCTATGTTCCATGCATAGCGGCAGTTGGGGCCTGCCAAGTTAAATTCGTCAGCCATGACTGACCTTGCGAGGTCATGCACCAGGTCATGCATTGTGAACAGTGTGACAATCTTGTTTGTGTTGTAATATTTGACGTCAGCCTGCACGATAATATACAATGGTGTAAGACTTGCAGCTAAAATTTTACTACTGATGCAAGGATAGGTTATGCACAATTGGCAGTTGGAACGAATAATTAGAGGATAATTAACCAGATGTTAATCTCGGTTTGCAATTCTGAGTTTAGTCTATTTTCACAAAGACTACTGCCTTTTCCATCTAACCTATTGCTTACTTTGTAATGACTTAATCATCAACACAATTTTATTCTAATCTAATGCGATTGTCATCTAACGTCGTTCATATTATAAAACTACACACAAATGAGAAGTAAAATAAGAACTTGAACTCCAAATTATTACATGTATCTTGTACAAATTCGACTATATATCAATAAAATGTTAATTTTGAGAGCATTCTACCACAAACCATCAAAATTATTTACATTCATACTGACATACTCCACTTTGAGGCACGATACGAACCACTATATTGATACACATCACCAAAATTAATTAGACCATTAGATCATTAAGTTTTAATATCATGGGTAACCTGCTCTAATACAACTCCTACAGGCCCACCAGATTTCTCATCCCAAAAAAAAAAGACACGCTCCCACACAAACAAACAAAAAAATAACCCCTAACCTTGGCCTGACTAACAAAGGAAAATTCACCCCGCCAAATTTTAAAATAAAATTGTACTAAAAGGGCAACTTGAACAATTTTAAAATAACAGGGAAAATATTAACACAATCACATGGTCACACGAATAAAAGGAGACCCTCCCTTGACTACAAAAGCATTTCAACCCTCTTGTGCTGCTACTCTTATAAAATTTGAGGAGAACTGGAAACTCCAAATCAACAAAAGGCAATCCAATTGGTCATAACAGAAAAGGAAATACCACCTCCTTTTCTCAATGAGATAAACACACCATTAGTCACACAATTTACCTGAGATGTGCAATTTAGTCACTAAATCTACAGCGTGTTTTAAAGAAGTCAATTAACTTGGAATTATGTGCAAACTGTTTACGTACCGGTTCACGGGCATAACCATAGCCTGTGTGACATGCTAACTCAGGACTAGATAATGATGGTCATGTGCAAACTATTTGAGTAGCTTTCTTTTGCAAAAAAAACTTCTTGATATCTTTGGGGTGTTTAATGCAACCCCCCTCACTCTCACTTCTTTTAGTCCCAAACAAACAACATGACCATGCCATAGGACACAAGCACCTCTCCTACTTGTACCAGCAGCAGGACGGCAATAAACGCCGTGCCCAAGAGGAGTACCTAGAAGGATGTGACGGGGCTATGCCGGTCATTGCCGCTTCTCGAGATGGGCACCGCCAGCATGAGCAACACCCATGCCGCCGCCAATACCATCTCACCGCTGCCAGTGGCACGTACACAGCCTATCAGATTTCTCTCTAACGGCTAGTTGGCAGTGAGGACGAGAAGTCTCAGAGAGCGACCATCCACACGGTGACGGTCTGAGTCTAGTCTTCCTTGACTCTGCTCACACTGCGTCACGCGAAGGTGATGGCTGGTCGTGAATCCCGTGCCCATTGCCCATCATTACCGCTGCTTATTCTACAGTTGGTGCACATGGACATCTAACCCTCCATCTTTTCACTCGGCATCTGTGTGCTAACTTATTTCCCAATGAAGAAATCCACATCATATCCGAATCGTGCAATACATTGAATAAAATAATATCACAATTAACCGTGAAGGTATGGATTAATCGGCTCACCTTTGAATGTTGAAGAAATGACATCTCCCGAAGCTGCATAATGTAACTCTCACCGAGTTGCCAATTAGAGAATATACTAGATGACTCCATGAATCCAAGAGCAATCCATTGATAAATTAGCTGATCTTTAATCATTTTTTGGCCCTTTGGAAAGATTGCACAATAAGCAAAGCATAACTTTAAGTATGGAGGCATCAAGTTGTAGCTTAACAGCAAGGATCCAAGCACTTCATGACTAGATGATGCATCTGTAGAAGTAGATAGATTCCATATATGATTGGTTCTGACCGAATTCCATTCTCCATACGACTTGGACTTCAAAATGTGTCCAAGTGATTGAGCAGCTAAAGCTACACCTTTGCACTTCTTTGCAATATCCCTTCCAATTGGCTCCAGCCGTTCTTTGTCATCTCTTGTTTCAAATTTACTTTTTTGCTTCATTATTTCCCAGCATATCTCATCTGACAATTGTGGTAGGTTGTATGGCTGAACAGTACCGATTTCATTTGCAATCCCTTCATCACGTGTGGTAACTACAACCATCACCTTGCACCCGTTACCCTGCTTCAGCATAGACTTTAATTCTTCTAGTTGAGAAGGACACTTCTCCCACAGGTCATCCAAAATGATCAGAACATTCTTCTTCTCAGCAAGTAGCTCTTGAAGGCGAATGTTGATACTGTGCAGATCAAGTATCTGTTGTCTCTGTTGTCTTGATAGTTGTGATATTATAGTGTTGCCAATCTTATTCAAATCAAATATCTGGGAAATATAGACCCATACCCGAGAGTGTTTTTCAAACTCAGTATGATTGTAAACCAATCTTGCCAAGGTGGACTTTCCAATGCCTCCAAAGCCCCATATGGGAACAAAGGTGGTCTGTTCAGTGGTGCTCCTAGATAATCGAGCCAAGATTTCCAGTTTTTCCTCGGTCCTCCCGATGGTTTCTGCTTTCACCATAGTCCCTACATTTTGCCGGATATCAGGAAGTTGCTGCTCATTGCTGCGAGTTTCTGGCGGAAGACGATAGTTCTGATGGTCTTCTGTTATCTTCTGTAGACGCTTTTGCATCTTTTTCATCTTGTCTGGCATACTGATCCTCTTCCTCATAGCTCCGAACTGCAAGAGGAATGACTTGATTCATCAGTACAATTGAAAACATGAAAAGGACATACACGCAGTGGCAAATTTATGAGATGCTGTTGCAATCTAAATCCAGAGAAGCACACATGGCACTGTCTTCCATCACATACTAACAAGTATAGCAGAACAGGAGGATATCTAAATAAATTCAGATTCATTTAGATAATTTACTTCACTATATATATGGATTCAGATTTTTAGGAAGATGATTTTATTTACATAATTTACTTGACTAGAAAAAGAAATCCATATCTAGTTCATCATCTAGATATATTCAGATCCATCAGTTCATATCCTAGAAAAAGAGCAACAACATTCAGATCCAGATTGATGGCAACCAAATGAACATATATACCAGGGCTTGGCTGTCAGATTCGAAGTCGTCGAGCATGTCGGAGATGTCATACATCGCGGCCTTGAGCCGGTTCACCCACAGGAGCGCCGAGCTGTCCGTGATGGACCGCCTCTCAGCATCGATGAGCGCGGCCTCCACTGACTCCAGCGTCATCTTCATCTTCTCCAGGTCTTTGGTCAGGTTCTTGTGCAGCTTGATCTTGCCCACGATGGCGGAGCCAATCTGTTTGATCACCAACTTGATGACGCCCGAGGCGACCATGCCCCCGGCGACGGCTGCCGCCATTGCTGACCCCGGCAGATCCAACCAATGCTGATGTTCTCGGAGCCTATTGCAGAGGAGTCAGTCAGTGAGGCAGAGGATGCCGGAGAGAAACTGAGAGGGGAGAGAAAGAGACTGACCTGTATCAATCGCCGTCGTGGACGCGGAAGCGGCGAGGGTGACGAGCTCTGGACTGGATGCGGTCAAGTGTGAGGGTGAGAGCGTGACTCCACTCCATATAGGTGAAAATAGCTAGCTTTGCAACTTGGAATACTCCTATATATTTACCAAAAAGAAACAAGGAATACATCGGAGTTGTCAATTGCGCGTACCAACGTCAAGCGTTTAGTATTATTAATTCTTTGCTTTGTGGATCTCCATGCATCAGTGGTGTGCAGCTCTGCCACTTGCTGTAGATCTATGCATCTTTTAATCAGGCTATCCCATCGCCATTACCTACTACGCATAGGCAAATATCAAGTCTGAATTACAACACGGAGATCGGAAACTGAAACCCTAAACTGTACTAGAACAGCCAAATACAAGTAGCAGCAGGCAACCGCGTTGTAAGACAATATCAGACGGCATCCCAGAAACAGGACAACGACTCCATGTAGCAAATAACTCAAAATGTGCATCGCTGCTCCACGGATGCTCACGGATGTGCGTTGGTCCGAAGAAGTTCAGCGCCTCCCTAAGCATCTTACCATTGGGGTGCTTTTCCATATTTGTTTTTTAGCTAGTATTTTTTCAGCATCTTTCCCTTTGGATTCAGAGGGTTGCATATGTTAGATAGATCAAGGTGCATGCCTCAGTTGCTCACTTCACTTAATAAGCCCACTTCCATTAGGTCATTCGGTTCCCCTGGTTACAAATATGGATGCTAAGATCATCAGTGAAAGCGCGTAAGAAATTCTAAGTTAGTACTCTAGTCCAAGTCTGCAGTGCTACTACATGGTGTGCCCCGCTCATGGACGGCTACATGTCGACACAAAGTACTGATGAAGGCTGTATATTAGTCCCCGGCCTGGCCACTCTTCATTATAGTAGCCCTACTCCATTGCCAGTAGGGTACTTTGTGTCGACATGTAGCCATCCATGAGCGGGGCACCATTGTTTGAAATACCTAAAGGAATCTCTGCACTTTCAGCTTGACTGCATCGAGACATCGTAGATAGTAATAAAGTGTCTAGCTTGGCTGCAAGTAAAAAAGTCCTAACCCCATCATGCCTGACTGTTGCACGCGTCTTCACCTAATCTCCATTTGTAGTTCTTTTAGTTTGAATCTACTAACCAAAGGGAGCCACCATCATGAATACCACTGAGTGAGTTATCGCCCCAGGTTTCGTACCAACTAATTTGAGGAGTTAAATCCACATAATCACCACATTCGTGTCACGATTAGCGAAAAAACACCACTTTACGAATCGTGACATTTTGCACCGCACCGAAAATCGGATAGTGACAAAAAACACTGACAGGAAATTCTAATGACTTTGATGACATCACTAATTGGTCGGGCCCGCCCGTCAGGTTCAGTTGGCAAAAAAACACCACATAGACACTTGCACTTGGTCTTCTTTTTCTTCCTTCTCTTTTCTCTCTTTGAAGCATTAGGGCTACTCCAACGCGGTAAATGGACTGAAAACGCGGCCCAATGGGCGGGTGCAAACGGACCAATGTCCGTTTTCGGTCCGCTTTCGACCCATTCCCGGCCCAACTTTGGGCCGCGTTTGTGGCCAAACGGACACGCGTGGACGAGCGCGACGCGTGCCCTTGTCCTCCCCTGGCCCGCTCATCGGGGACACATGCGCCCCTTTTTCTATTCCCGTCCCCCCACTCCAGCCGCACCCCCGCCCCACTCCCCTCTCGTCCCTAGCCGCCACCACCGCCATTTTTCTCGGCCGTGTAGCTGCCCAGCACGGCCGCGTGCTCGCCCCCATTTTCTCGACACCCCGAGCCGTTCAACCCCGGCCGCCTGATTTCAGCGCATCCGGCGGCCGGATTTGAGCGCTCCTGGCTGCCGGAGGCCGCGCCGTGCCATGGACTGGCCGGGTGCCGAACCGCACAGCCCCGGCAACACCCCCAGGCCACATGCAGGTATTGACTCCGCCTCTAGCCGCTCGGATCTACCACGTCGCCGAGTCGCTGGCAAATACACCAACGACCGTCGTTCGGGCTCGGTGCTGGCCCAAAGGCTCGTCGGCGCACCATTGCCGCTCGTAAAGTGCGACGACTGTCAACGGAAGGTCGTGCGCCGCGTGTCTACAACGCCGGAACATCCCGGATGGGTGTTCGTCAAGTGCAAAAATGATTAGGTATGTGCTAGTTTAGCTTCGGTTGTGCTCCCGGATTCAGTGCATTTTGCTTACTCAGATTTTTATTGTGTAGGAAGGATGCAACTTTTGGTATTAGGAAGAAGAATACATCGATCTATTGATAGAACGAAATTTGATAGATGTCCGTGCACTTGTTGCTAGAATAGAGGCTAGAGATGAGACTAGATGCGAAGAAGCAACGTCTACTTCTTTAGACTCGAAGAAAAAAGAAGCATGCAAGATCAAGAATCCGCAGATCAACAATGAATGCATCGAGAAGATACTAATCCAGCTTGCGGGAGCAGTTATGGAAGTTGGATATCTTTTAAAATATCTTCTTGTGGTTCTTGTTTTCTTTGGTCTTGCTATTCTAGTCAAGATTTGGTGAATGTACTCCAATGTATCAAAAAATCGCTGATGAAAATAATAAGAAATGCGGCGAAAAAAATGTATGCGGACGAGATGTGGCCAAGATGCGGCCGCGCGTTGGGCGCACGGCCGGTGCATCCAGAAATCCGGACGGACACGACCCCATTGCCACCCCCAAACGGACAAAATCCGGACAAAACGAACGTCCGTTTGGGGTCGTGCGTTGGAGTTGCCCTTATAACAAACACCTTGTGTGCAGGAACAGGGACAGGAGCATCCACGGCGAGGTGAAGAACATATAGCACGAGACGCCTAGCTCCGTGGTGACGTCGCTCGCCGGCATGCTGGCCAGCCGTGGAGATTGGGGAATGCGAGCCTACGGACGGAGCCCTTGACCCTTAGGGTGAGCTGGTGCACCAGGTGGAGGCCGGCGCCGCCGGCGTGCGCGGGCATCCATATGGCACAGCTGTGGAGCGCTGAATCGTCATGGTGACATGGACGAGCTGCTAATTCACCCTGGTTTGGTTGCATTCTCATCTCAGCATAGTTGTTCCCTCTTTGTGCATGCTCAGCATCCCTTTTCATGCATGCTCTCTTCATGCATGCTTCTAGTGTATTTTTTGTGTTAAGCTAGTGCGGACTTATGCATCCTTCATACACTCTATCAAACACCCAAAAATGGGTCGAGAAGGAAACTTTTGGACTCATGCACCCTTCATACATCCTGCTAAACACACCCTTGTCGCCCGCACCCAGCTACTGCTGCTACTTATGGCTGAGATGAAAATAATTGTACAAAGCGAAATCAACTCAAAAATTAGCCTGCGATGGACACCAGAAAACAATTTCCAGAAAGGACAGTTAGAATTGTTTTTCATCTCCACTATTATAGGAATAATGATTCTAAACTGAGGAGGTTTCGGGGGAGGGATTTGCATTACCATAATCTAAGGCCTAGGGCGGTGGCAGTCTAGATGCAGAGTCCGGGCGGTCGACTATGTGATGGCGGCGTCTTTCAACATGTGGTGTTGGCAATGAATGTGAAGTGGCAGTGTCCGCCACGTCTAGGCCACCAGCGACGAGATGAAAGGAGGAGTGTGTGGCGTCAGTAAACACGGAGATTGCTACCAACAAACTAATTCTAATACCAACATGAATAGCACAACGTTTGCTGCCACATCTGATGCTGACTTCCGTAGAAGCATGTTCTCGTCTCTAGCATCCATCCCTTCCCCCTTCTTCTATTTGGCATTATTGTATCCAAGACGCCTTCCCGTCCTACTCTCCCTACCAGCAATAATACCACAATGATTCAACATAAAACCACTTTGTTGTTAATTTATAACCAACGCATTCTAATACTCAAACCAACCACTGAAATCGAACCATAAGCGCCAAAAAATCGAAATAAAAAAGGGTAATTAACTGAATGCCTAGTGGTGTGGCAGCGGAATAATTGGAAGTTGTGGATCAAGGATAATCCAAATCCGCCTTCGGTAGAATGTAGTCCACCATAGAAATCCCAAACTTACTGAGGCAATAGACTAAAGCCAAATGAAACTCACTTCGGGATGGATGTTCCTCACCGTCTTCTGACCTGCGGCGAGGGAGGAGTGAGTAGATGGCGGCGCGATCGTACTTGTGGTGCACCCGACTCGATGGCGAGCAGCTCCGTCAGGCACGGTGATGAATAACACCGACCGCGGCGGTGACCATCCGGTTAGGACCATGGCGCACGTCAGGCCAAGGGGCGATGCAGAGATAGAGGCAAGGGAGAGGTTCTTGCGGGCGCGACGGGTCATGCGGGCGGGCAAGGCAAGCTCATATTTGCGTCGTGTCTTTATTTCCTGTTTTTTAGATTGCAGCTTCAGTTTGGTTTTGTGTTATTAGTTTAGTTTACCATACCGTTATTCTCGTTATCTCATAGAAGAGCGATAGTAGTAAGCTATTTCCATGTGATGACTCGGGTGAAAATGCTGCTGGTCATGCTCAACCTTTGCTCCCGTGGTTCGAAAAATCTATACTGCGGTGAACCGTGCGTTTGCGGTCATCAAGATAATTGTCTTGGTCCATTGCTGGAAGCAAAGGGCACAAAACTAATTTTGGCTGTAGACACTGGTACAAAGAAGATTAGTAGGAGTCATCTTTATTAATATCATATATAGATAGTATTTTATTCTTCATGCCATACTTATTGCATATTTGGGTTGCTCCCATAGCACATGTGGAGTGGAAACAAATACAGTACGTACTACTAAAATACCACGAGATGAAATTATTTTTTCTCCAGCAGAGCCTTAAAGGTAATTGGAAATGTAAACTGGGGTGGACCATAGTAAAACGCAGCGGCTGTGAGCTTGGCGGCCCTATCTGTCATGAACTCCGGGTCCCAAAACCAG
Source organism: Elymus sibiricus (assembly GCA_039707655.1). Classification (NCBI taxonomy): domain Eukaryota; kingdom Viridiplantae; phylum Streptophyta; class Magnoliopsida; order Poales; family Poaceae; genus Elymus; species Elymus sibiricus. The sequence continues at coordinate 65,290,001 of CM077676.1, forward strand.
TAACCGTCTGGATTGTAGCAGTACGTCCAGTCCGGGTAGCCCCACTGGCTGCAGGAGTCCCGGGTATTCACTAGCCCTGCACATCATACAACACAACACTTAAACAATGAAACAAACCACAATTAAATGAATATATTGAACACATGTGCGTTATTGGTAGATAATGGAATTCGGCTCCCAGATTGGGGTGTCCTATGGTAAATAGGGCATTGGTGGTTGGTTAATTTCCAACAGAAGAAAGAGTATCAGTGGTAGTTTACTGTGCTACGTACCATAATTTGATGGGTTGGCAAAGACGGCGGTGGTGAAGCCGTAGAAGTCGCCTATGGAGTAGGAGAGGCCCGACTTCTTGGACGCGAGGCCAGCCATTAGGGGCTTCAGGGCCGCGTCGAACGCGGTGGCGTTGTCGTTCAGGCTCTGGTCGCACTCATACCTGTAGGGAGGTGGCATGCAACCGATGAGGCCGACGTTGACGATTGCCAGCTTCCTGGCGCCCATGTCATAGAGGGACGTGATGAAATCCCCGTACAGGGCCATGAGCTCCTGGAGCTCGGTCTGCGCCCGCGGATATCCGGACTCGACGTTCCATCTTGGATCGAGGTCCTGGCCACCGATGCCAATGAGGAAGACGGACTTGGAAAGGAGCTCACGCATCTTGGCGTCGCCGCCCAGCTTGTCCTCCATCTGGGCTCTCGTCGCCTTAAAGTTCTCCAGCTGTTTCGGCAACGAGATAGACCGCTCTCCGTTCTGCATGCATGAATTCCCCATTTCATGTCTTATTTCAAACAGGGCTGCCATTTCTTCAGTCAACTCTTAATAAAACAATCTAATCTATGTTGTGATCCGTGTGGATATTTTTCATTTTGAAGATTTCAAAGAAGAAAAAAAATCCTACAATAATGTCAACTGATTGAAAAATAGATCGACTGAGATCTAGCCACACTATTTCAAATCTTAGTTATTTCGCGCAAGTGCAAATTAAGTGCAATGCCTTACAGTGGAGATTTTAATACCGGCACCCGCTGAGGCGTAGTTGGCTCCCCACATGTTGAGCCCACCGTTCAGCGACATGTAAGCCGGAGGGCTCTGCTGGAAGCCAATAGATGTCGCTGGACACCATGAAATCAACCAAAAATTAAACATCAACTATTAGTGAGTAGAGATTATGCATATGATGCGTTTGGCACGCTCGTACCGACGGTGTCAGCCAAGTTGGCCCCGTTGCTGAACCTGCCGCTGCTGGATTTGGAGACCTGAGGGGGGTACCCCTCCTCCGTTTCAGTCTTGGGCAAGTATGCGTTGTTGCCGACGTCCAACGCCCCGTCTCCGAACACGAACATCGCCGGTGGTGGCACCGGCTTTGCCGGCTTTACCTCGTCGTCTTTTGTTTGACCGGCACATGCATTGTGTGTTATATTTCAATATTTCATCACAAGCCCAAAACCAAATCAACAAATCCAAAAGAATACGTACGGCAGAATGTCTTGCAGTCGGGGCAGAGGACGATGCACTGCTTGGGGCAGCGGTCAGGGCAGGTGCTCGTGCACCCCGGCCGCTTCCCGTCGGTGTCCTTGCAGGTGACGTTCCTGGGAGGGACGACCTCCCCCTCCCCCTCGTAGCCGTCCGGGGAGCCCGGAGATGGGTAAGAGCCGGGGGACGGATATGAGTCCGGGGAGCTTGGGGACGATGGGTATTGCGCCGACGCCGACATCGCCAGCAAGCAGAGGAGGCCTACAACGAGCATACTGACATGCACCGCCATTGCTGCTGCTACCTAAGCTGTTGGTGCTGATCGTTGGGATCGACGGCCTCAAGGCTCTCCTTATATACTATGGTTAGTCAGCACACCTGCTGGGTTAATGGCGAGCGTTGACCCAGATTTGCCGGAACAACAATGTGAGTAGTCGATCTGTCTTATGAACGACGACAAGTACCAAGCAAGATTTAATCAAGATACTCTTGGAATACAAGTATAGAACAGATCAAGTCTGCACCTCATAAGTAAGTCGGCAATAATCAGATTCTCCGGTGCAGTCGGCGCCGGTGCCTCAGGGTCAGGATATATATACTTCAATAGGCAGGCAGCGGGAAACAACCCATGGATGAACGGAAGAGACGGTGGAGGAGATAGAGAGTGGGCTGACGGCAGACCTACGCGTCCATGCTTCATATTAGTGCAGGAGACTAAGTCAAAGCCTCACAAGTCAAATCCTGAGATGATATGCTTCCTCACGTGCTCATGCTTGAGATCTGAAATCTTCAAAACCAAGTCGGGCGGCTCAAAAGTCAGATCGAGCGCGCAATTTATTTTACTTTTGTTTTTCGAACACGGCAGAGCTCACAACTGTGACTTACCTAGTAACCATAGAGGCAGAGTGCGTCTTGATTTTTTTTCAAAACTATGAGTATATTTATAGCAAATTCGGACAATATATGGCTGAATGCAAAAATGGCAAAAATATTACCCTGTCGGCCTGCGGTGGGCCGACGGGGGGCCTGTCGGCCAGCAGTGGGCCGATAGGTGCCTGTCGGCCTCCGGGCGACCAACAGCTGGCCCGTCGGCCTGCGGGCGGCCGATAGGTGCCCGTCGGCCTCCGGGCGACCGACAGCCCCTGGATAAGGCCGACCACCCGGTTTCTTCCTCCTCTGGCTCGCTCATCCTCTCTCTCTCGTTTTCTCTACCGAATTTCCTCCCCTTCCAATCTCCTCCATCCTCCACCCATTTTCCTATTGAATCCGTTGAAACAATAGATCATACCCATCTCCACCGGTCTACGGTCTCCATTGGGTAGTTTTTTTTTCGTTTGGAGGAGCCATGGTGGGGTGGTGGAGGTGTAGATGGTGAGGAGGTGGTGTGGTTGAGAGGAAGAAGAAGGGGACACACGCGTCGAAGGTATACCGATTTTTTTTAGTTTAGGTTAGTTTTTTTATTGTATGTAAAATTAGTTTATGTAGTGTACGTGTACGTGTACATTTTTGTTTAGGTTAGTAGTCATTTTAGTATACGTGTTGGTAGTGTAAGTTTATTTAGTTTACTTAGTGTAGTCATTTTTAGTATACGTTTATTTAGTGTACGTAGGTTTATTTTAGTGTAGGTTTATTTTAGTATAGGTTTATTTAGTGTAGGTTTATTTTAGTGTAGGTTCTTTTTAGTGTAGGTTTATTTAGTCTACGTAGGTTTATTTTAGTGTAGGTTTATTTTAGTATAAATTAGTTCCTTGCGATTAATGAAAGATGGCAATGTCTGACAGGTGAAAATGTCTGAATCAGTTAATTTTACTGTTTACTACGGCCCTGGTAATGTTCGATATAATGAGTTGGGGGTTGATCTTAGCGAGTTTAAGAATGGCGTCATGACACTTTCACACCCGGACATACTGGACATTAGACAGTTGAAGCACTGGTTGACAACTAGTTTTGGGCTAGATCCTGAAGTATGTTCTGTCAGTATTCATGCATTATGGACAAAATCCTGTAAAAATGTCAAGTGGGAGTTGATGCCGATAGATAGGAGCCAGCATTGGGTGACCCTGTTAAGTCGTTGCCGAGACCGAAGAATCCAGCCATATGCCCTAGTGCAACCAGTGGCGAAGGAGGAGAATACGGTACAACTTCACGTGGGGTATGAACCAGGCCAGGGTAGTCAAGTGGCTAACGAGAATTATTTATCCGGGTCACAGCCACCGGATGTGGATGCTAGCCAAGCCGAGAAAGAGTCAGACTACATGCCACACAATGTTTGTGGTCATGATACTGGGCAGAGTATTAAGTCAAAAATATTGGCTGGTTCTGGTGTTGCTGATGGGGATGAGGAAGGCGATGAAATGCAGAGGGTGATGGAGGAAGAGGACGAGGATGGATTTGCGGAGGATTTGGATTCTGAAAATTCTGAGGATGAAGTGGAGGTACCGATTCCTTCTGCATGGGATCAGGACATATCCACCGGCCTTACTGTCAACGATGGCCATGAGACTCCATGGCAATATAATCTGAACCAAGTCCAGATAGGGGCTATGTTTGATACAAAGAAAAAATTAAAGTATGCGGTGATAAAGTGGGCTATGTCTACGCAGAGGGTTTTCCGGACACACATATCGAGTCCAACAAACTATACCGTGAAGTGTGTTGAAACAGGTTGTCCTGCGAAGGTGCACGGGCACGTGCCGAAGTATAACATCCACTGGGTTGTCAGCAATGTGGTCCCACATAATTGTGTGAGGAAAAACCTGTTGGTTAGTCATCCAAACCTGACTTCAACTCTCATTGCGCAACTCATGTATACTGAGATAGTGGAGAAGAAAGATATGGAAGCAAAACATATCCAGACAGCAGTGAAGGTCAGATGGAATTATGACATTCCATATGGGAAGGCTTGGAGGGCTAAGCAGAAGGCTATGGAGGAAAGGTTTGGGACGTTCTTCGGCTCATATGATAATGTTGTCCGTCTCCTTGACATACTGAAGGAGAGGAATCCCGACACTTATGTGAACGTACAGCACACGAGGTTGCAGAGTATACCATATTTCAAGGTTTTGAAACGAGTATTCTTCTCTTTCGCTATGTGCATCGAAGCTTTCCGGCATTGTCCTCCTGTGATGTTTGTGGATGGTACATTCATGACTGGTCTGTACAAAGGGCAAATCCTTACTGCTATTGGTGTGGACGGGAACAATCAAATCATCCCACTAGCCATGGCATTTGTGGAGGGTGAGAACTTTCCGAGCTGGGTATGGTTCTTCCGGCAAGTTAAAATTGCGATCGTGAAGGACCGACCAAACGTGTGTGTCATTCATGACAGACATCCTGGTATATTGAAGGCGGTGAAGACACTAAGGAATCCAACTGCTGACGAACCAACACCTTGGAAGGACTTGCAGAGCCGGTGGTGCATGCGCCATCTTGGGGCTAATTTTTTCTCACAGTTCAAGAACAAGCGGTTGATGAACTTGTTCAAAAAATTATGCAAGCAGAACCAGCAGCGTAAATACCATTTTATTTGGTCAAAACTTGATGAGTTCACTAAGAAGCAGGTCCGCGCGAGGAAGAAAATGGAAGCAGATCAGGTTAAATTAGCAACACTCGTGGCGGAGCTAGAGGAGCCAGTAGGTCTTTGTGACTTGCCAGCAATTGACCCTCCTAATACTAAGAGAAAGAAGGGCAGGGCAATAAAGGATTTTTCTGAGTGGGTAGAGAAACAGCCTCCAGTGAATTGGTCTTTGCTGCATGACACCCATGGAGCTAGGTATGGCCACATGACAACCAATCTTGCAGAGGTGTATAACTTTGTACTCAGAGGGAATAGAGCATTGCCACTCACAGCTATTGTGGAGGCTGTATTCCATGGCACTTTGAGATATTTTAGAGAAAGGAACGAGTTAGCAAAGAAGCATATTGCAGACAATCAGAACACACCTTATTGTAGCCGTGTCATGGAGTACATGGCAAAGAAGATAGAGAAAGCAAAGAAGCACATTGTCAGACTCATAGGTAATCAGGAAAGGAGGTATGAGGTTCAGCTACCTACTGATGGTTTTGGTTCTGCAAATGAGGTGAAGACGCACGAGGTAAAAATTGGAACGGAATTTTATCCAACTTGTGAGTGTACATGCAACAAACCGAAGTTGTTGCACCTGCCTTGCTCACATGTGTTGGCTGCCTGTGGCCAGATTGAGTTGGACGCTATCTCCTTCGTGTCCCCATACTATTTAAAAGATGCAGTAGTTAATGTCTGGACAGGTGAGATGACAGGGTTTAGAGTCGTCGGCAATTTCAACAAGGTAAAAGATGGGGAGAGAGTATACATCCCGGATCCAGAACTTCGGCGAACAAGCAGGGGCAGACGTAAGGTAAAGCGCATCCGTAACGATATGGACCAATCTGAAGCTGGTGGAGCAACCAGACAATGTTTGCTATGCGCGGCTTACGGGCATAGGATGAAATATTGTCCCGACCTGAACAAAGACGGTGCTTCCACTTCGACGAGTGATTCCACATCGACAACTGCGACCACAGTAGCAAGAGGCGGACGTGGTCGTGGCAGTCGTGGTGGTCGTGGAAGTCGAGGCCGAAGGGGCAGGCAAGGAAGAAATAACTCAGAAGCTATATAATGTGTAATATGTCTGGACTATGTTTTAATGTGTAATATGACGAACTATGTTTTATTCTGTAATATGTGTGGTCTATGTTTTAATGTGTAATATGACGGACTATGTTTTATTCTGTAATATGTGTGGTCTATGTTTTAATGTGTAATATGACGGACTATGTTTTATTCTGTAATATGTCTGGACGATGTTATAATTTGTAATATGTCTGGACTATGTTTTAATTTGTAATATGTCTGGGCTATGTTTTAATTGCAGATATGGCTTCGTATCCGTTGCTTAATGGGAATATCGATAGAGGGCACCGGGCCGCACTTATGGAAGCGGGCAAGAACTTAGACGTGTTGATCACTCGCACCCCAAATCGTAACTGGATGATACACCCTTTATGGGTTGATAGGTATGTGTCGGTACAGTGACTTACTATGTTTGAAATCCTTTTGATAGCCGCTAACTGTATGCTACATTCTCTTTATTTTGTAGGTTAAGTTGGGCAGGACTTCTACCCTTGGCACGGCTGGTTGAGGGTACATTGGATGAGTGGGTTGAACATCCGGACTTGGATGAGGAAGGTGAACCAATGCAGTTACACAAGAGGCAAGTGGCACGTTTCTCTTACGACAGGTCACTGCTTACCTGCTTAGTAGATAGATGGAGACCAGAGACACATACGTTTCACTCTCCCTGGGGAGAGATGGCTCCTACTCTACAGGATGTGTCTTTCTTGTTGGGATTACCTTTGGCCGGTGCTGCCATAGGTCCTTTAGAGAAAGAACCTTTGGCCGGTGCTGCCATAGGTCCTTTAGAGAAAGAACCTGCCTGGCTAGCACTGATGCAGACACGTTTTCTAACTGCGGTGCCAACTGCTGTGCCCTTAGACAAAGATCCTCACGAGCCTCATTTTAAGTGGTTGAGCCAGTTTCAGGTAACCTTCTCAGTGAGCTGAACATATTTTATTTTCCTAGTTGCCCTTACTAGATAGTTTACACAATTGTATGGTTTCTATACAGATTGTCCGGTTAGGGTACCCCGGAGCTGTGTTGTCAGAGGCACAGATTGATCGATCCCTAGAGGCATATATTATGTGGTTGTTCGGCAAGACGATGTTCACGGAGAACCACGTGACCACTGTCGATGCACGACTCATCGGTATTGCACGAGAGATAGCTGACGCACGTTGCCCGGGGGACATTCAGCAGAGGAGTTTTGGTTCTGCTGTGTTAGCGGCTACGTACAGAGGACTGTGCAAAGCTTGCGTGTTGAAGTCTAGAAAATCAGCTCTTGTTGGATGTCCACTATTGTTGCAGCTCTGGTCATATGAGAGATTCCCTATTGGTCGACCCTATGTCTGCGTTGATAAACCTTTTGGTTTGGAGGACATGGCTGGGACTTATGTGCCTTCTATCGACGACTTGCCTACTATGGGATCTGTGTGGACACGGAGAGAGGTATTTTCATATTAAGTAACAATATGAATTACTAATGTTTATTTCTTGCCATTCAATAGAATTACTAATGCTTATTTGTTGTCATGCACAGAGACAGTTCGCGCACAGCCAGGTGAGGGACTGCTACCCCTCCTTCACGGCGCAGTTTGATAGTTTGCACGAGGATCAAGTTATCTGGGAGCCATACTCCCATCACGCTATATTATCCAGGTGTCCAGCTGGGATTTCTGGATTGTGCACTAGAGATCGGCACTATTGGATGACCAAGGCCAAGTTGGTGTTCGACGTGACGGTTGAGGAGATGGCTCTTCATAGGGTGATGAGACAGTTCGGTCTATGCCAAGAGCCTGACATTCCAGTTATTCCACACGTACCAGATCACGTGCACAAGTAAGACATACTATTTTACTTCTCATGTCTGCATTTAGAGTATAACATTTCAATCTCAGGTACACTCGCTCAGGAGGAAACAAGTCCCAGGATTCTTGGCTTCGTGACATTAGCCCTTACGTGGACGAATGGACTACTGCGCCGACAAATATCTGGGATGAAGTTCGGCCCTTTCACTGGGACAAGTTCGGGTTGTATCTGCAACGTTACCGGCATAGCACGATGATCTACTTGGTTCCATCAGCAGCTCCTGATCAGATCGAAGCCCCTCTCACCAGCGATCTGTTCCCAACTGCCTCTGTTGTCGGGACCAGACGCCACGCGGTACGTGCTATGTTTCTCACATGTTAAGTTTTTTCTTAACCTGAACATATACAATTGGTTAACTATTCTTGTTGTCTACCATACAACGATGATCTAATTGGTTAACTCTCCGTGTATAGAGTGACTTGGCATGCGAGGTGCTAGATGAGGTTTCCTATTTAATGGAACGCTTTGAGAGAGGAGATAATATCCCACCGCGAGAGCACGTCTCATGGTTGAGGGGTCTTCATGAGAAGGTTCGCGGGATTTACGCAGCTGTTACATGTAGACGATCTTCGGATGTTGCTATTCCTCGTCCAGCACATCGTCCGCCACGCCCCTCTCTGCAGCGTTCAGAACCTCGAACCTCTGTGCACCGTTCGGAACCACGACCTTCACAACGAGAGAGCTCTTCCTAGCAGCATACACCTCCTTCACAACCAGGGAGCTCTTCCTGGCAGCATACACCTCCTTCACAACCAGGGAGCTCTTCTTGGCATAATCAGATGGACCTAGGTAACACTACTTTGTGCATTCTTTTAAACATTCTAGGTTCGCAAATCAATTTTACATGTTTTACTTTATCGCAGTCGGCAGCCAGTCGCAACCGTTCATGCAGTCTAATGTCCAGTCACCGATGCTTAGTGGTGGTGGTTCGTTCTTTGCCGGCGACGGCGACGACGATGACCGAGCTGCAAACACCTATGAGTTCTCGCAGACAGTTCTTCACACTCCACCACCACCATGGACGCAGGAGACACAGACACTGACAGACGATGTGGTCTATGGTCGTGGTCATCGTGAGACTCGTCCACCGCCTGAGCGCTTATCGCCTTCCGGTCCTCGTCCGAGGAAGACCAAGATTCGTCGCCGTCCCCAGCAGTGATATGGTTATCAGATTCCTCCCAGGGCACCACCTCCTTTCCAGCCCGGTGATACTATTATCTATGCATGAGACATATTTCTATCTATGTTTGTTTCAGACTTTTATCTATGCATCAGACATCCTTCATGTATGTGTTACTATCTATGTATGAGTCATTATCTATGTAAGAGACTGATTTGTTTTCAAGACACTTGTCTACTTCATATTAGTAGTACATCTGAATTAAACGGTACGACTCAACTAAACGGTACAAGATACATTTCCAAACAGACTACAACAGAAAATTAAGATAGAAGTACATCTAAATTAAACGGTACAAGATACATCTTGCTGCGAATTTTAAGATACAACTTGCTGCAATGCGAACGTTACGATACAATAACATAAATCTACTGAGTCCAACGGGGATATTTTCCTTTTCCATCACCAGCTTCTTCTGCTGCCTTGGCTGCACGAGCCCTTTCTTTCTTTATCTGCCTCTCAGCCTCACGGGCCTCCTGTCGCTGTCGGTAAACCTCCGCCAGTCGAAGTCCCTCTTCTCGGTTTTTCTTCTTCATCTCATCAAGAAAAGTCCTCTGCTTCACACAGTACTCTTGCCACTCTCTCTCCTGCTCTGCTTTCTCCTCTGCTGCCGCCTTCGCGCGGCGCTCTTCCGCGTCCAAACTTGCCCATGCACGACGACCTCTTTCACGAATCTCGGTCACCGCCCAGTCCGGTTTTTTCGTGTCAATCCAACGATAGTACATGCACAGAGGCGGAGGAGACTACAACAAAAATAGAAATAGAAATATCAAATCAACAATAATATCAACAACGTGTTTATTCTTCGTGACTGAAACATACCGGAGGACTGATGTACGGTGAAGTAGCAACGGGTGGATCTTCCTCATAATTGGCGCACATGAAAAACTTCATGCCCAACCAATCTGAAAAATCCGTCACCTCCTTCACCTTGCAGAGATCGCCACACCAACAACGAAGTACTTCCACCCCCCGAGGCAAAGTCGCACTCTTCATTTTCGTAGGCCTAATGCTTTGATCCGAGCAAGGCAAACTCATACTGACTAGCGCGTTGGTGTTAACTGCGGCTGGACGATGGAGAAGAGAGTGAGAAAGAGCAAGCAGTGTGGGCAGAAGCAAAGAGAAGAGCATGACAGAGCAGGCAACGGCATCTCGTATATAAAGATGAGGAGCACTGTGTTGTCGGTGCAAGAAAATAAAACACGCGCGTGCGATTCTGCCAATCACTACAGTCTGCCATGGAAAGCAGCGCATTTTGCTGCAGTGTGGGCATCGGAATTAGCGTCTGCGCATGGGAAAAGCTAATTTGTATCGTAGAATAAATAAATAAATACTGCATCTGAATTGGAATATTTTGCTCCAGTGGGCATCGGAAAAGCTAATTTGTATCGCAGATAATTAAGATACAAGTACATCTGAATTAAACGGTACGACTGACCTTAAATAATACTGCATACAAACTACATAAAGTCATCATCACTATTCTCACTAACATGTTTCTTCGGCTTTGATTTTTTATTGGCTGTCATAAACTCATCGCTGGAAGAGTAACCATCATCACCAGGCTTTCGTGATGCATCGCTGCATTTCTTCTTCTTCGAGCTTGAGCCATCATGAGTTGCTACATATTTCGGCGGCTGTCTTCCGTTAACAGTCGGAACAGACCCAAATAAAAGCTTGAACCATGCCAACATACTGACATCGTGGTTCATTTCTTTAACGTCCACATTGTATCTCTACAATTCACAAAATGAACAAAAATGAATTAAAACGACAAACATATTAAATATGTAAATAAAATATGAAATTTAAATTACCTTATGAAACGCAATATATTCATCAACTGGCAAATCTATCACATGATTATCTAAATCATCAGATGATCGTATGAATCGCGCTGATTCATATATTAGTTCGCAAAGTCTTTCCCACCTTGCACGCAACCGAAAAAGTTCTAGTCGAATGTCCGCTATGTTTCTACTATGACAAGTTGTTTGTCTCAACCTCTGCAAGTTACTCTCACTGCTAACTAATTCATCGAAAGATACACCTGGAGTTCCATGAAGCCCGGACTTCATTCTAACCGCACCTATCAAGACATCACAAGAGTCCTCTCGTGAAAATGGACGAGGATCACCCATCACTGCGGAATTGTTAATGCTACCACAACAAGCAGTGAGGAGAAGAGGCAGTGAGGAGAAGTGCTGTGAGGCAACGGCATCTCGTATATAAAGATGAGGAGCACTGTGTTGTTGGTGCAAGAAAATAAAACACGCGCGTGCGATTCTGCCAATCACTACAGTCTGCCGTGCAAATCAGCTGCCAATCACTACAGTCTGACGTGGAAAGCAGCGCATTTTGCTGCACTGTGGGCATCGGAATCAACGTCTGCGCATGGGAAAAAGCGAGCGCATTTTGCTCTGCGTCCGGCCGAGGGAGCAGCCGTCGGTGGCGGCAGGCCCCGCCGTGCAAATCAGCTGCCAATCACTACAGTCTCCGTATGGTATGTGGTCTATTTGCACTGTGCAGGAATTATAATGCATTTAAGTGCAAAAAAACTTCAGTACAAAACATAACACCAATACCCGGTTACATGTCACAATGCTGGCCAATCAACAGGATACCTAATTAACACTGTGACCATGCACATGATGTACTTCACAGTCTATAAGTACCATCACTACGACAGATCACTACGGCAGAGGGTTGAAAACAACAGCAAGCTCATGATCACGCTCTTTGAAAGTTATGAGCACCAAATTGTTTACTTCAATAGACGATGCCCGAAGAAAATTACCGAAACCTTCCTTGTTTAACACCATTCTGTTACCCAAGCCAATAAAGTAGGAACAAGGAATGCTCACAGATATATCATCATCTTCAGAATCCAAAGTAATTTCAAGAGTTAAAGAACCAGTCCTGGGAATTGCACAAAAATCCTTCAAACTCCTCACAACCATGCTCGGAATAACCTGACAAAAAACATCAAGTTATATGATGTTCAGCTTAGAAATTTTGAACAATATACTAGAGCAAAGAACAAATAAATAAACAGTAGCCAAAAACAAAGCTCACCATATGTTGACCATTAACATTCATCGAATCAATCCTATGAACAAAAGGAGTACACAATATGTAGTTGTCATCAAAGAGCTGTCGCGACATGACCCGCGTTTAGTGATAATTCAGACTGACACCACGACTATAGAAACAACTGTCAACAAGTTCCCTCTGAGTTTCACTTAGATCCTCAAGAGCTACAAAAAAATAATTTCACAAATTGAGCAGAACAGCATAACGTATGAGCCGAAACAAAACTTAAAATCACTCAAAAAAATTACTTACCAACACAGGGTAAAGGGAACAACGTAACACCATCCCGATGAAAATCAACAGCAATCAAAGTTCCATAGTGCTCAAGCCTAACAGTCATCATGTCACGATGACGGAGACCATAATCATTCACAAGTTCCTCCCAGGAAGGACCATGCAATTTACTGCTCACCCGACCATGTGTAAACAGAACACCATATAAGTTACCCTCACTGTTGTGAAGAGCAAGATCAATATCTGTGTCACCCCTCCGAATAGCTAAAGCTCTGCACTCCTCAATGTACCGAGCAAGATGTGATCTAACACTGCACGGGACATACTACAAAAAGAATGGAAGCAAACATCATAATCATATAAACAAAGGCATTACAATACATTCCAAGGAAAACAACATCAACCATATGCCACAATCAGATAAACAAGATATAGAATCTTACAACACGCCTTGAACAGCGACGATCCAGCACCACGGTGAAGACAGACGCAAAAGAATCAAACGAAGAACAAGGGCCAACTGGAGCTCGGCAAAAGGGGCAAGCCATTACAACCTCGCGGACTCCTTGCACCACCGGAACTCCTCCTCCGCACGCACAGAAAACTACCCCGTAGCAAAAAAAAATACCGTAGGCCAGCGGAGAATGCTACGATCTATTGTTTCTGCGGGTTGGATAAGAAAATGGGTGGACGAGGGAAGAGATCGGCGCGGGGGTGGAAGCACCAGAGAGCAACGGGAGAGAGAAGAGGAGCTAGCGAACAGGGGAGGAAGAAAGGAGTGGCTCGGTCGGGCTGAGCACTAGGAGGGTCGCTGTATGGGCCTATCCAGGGGCTGTCGGTCGCCCGGAGGCCGACGGGCACCTATCGGCCGCCCGCAGGCCGACGGGCACCTATCGGCCGCCCGCAGGCCGACGGGCCAGCTGTTGGTCGCCCGGAGGCCGACAGGCACCTATCGGCCCACTGCTGGCCGACAGGCCCCCCGTCGGCCCACCGCAGGCCGACAGGGTAATATTTTTGCCATTTTTGCATTCAGCCATATATTGTCCGAATTTGCTATAAATATACTCATAGTTTTGAAAAAAAATCGGGCGTCTTAGCGACTGAATTTCAATAGAATCCAGTTTTGTTGATGATCTTGATTTGTGGCTGGGTGCATATCTCGTCTATATTTGCATCGTTTTGGTTTTGCTGCCTCGGTGAAAATCGATAAATCTTATGTCTGAGAAAAGGAAAACTACACCCGCCTTCTGTCGAAGAAATACAAGGACATGTGCAATGGCAGGGAAGAGTTTCCGACTAGATGACGGAAGGAACTCGGCAAAGCCTGCTTTGCCGAAAGGGGATATGCCGAGTATGGTCTGCTGATGCAAACCGTTTGTCGAGATGATAATGGTCTTCGCCGAGTCGTCCTCGCACTCGGCGAAGAAGTTGTTCAAGTAGTGAGTCTTTCCTTCACGTTCCATATGTTTATACATGGTAGTAAAAATATGTTATACAATAGATTATCTCTTATAAAAAAAGATTATCTCTTATCTCTTAGCGTTATCTCTAACAACTTGTGCATGTATGCCTATAGAAAGGGAAAATCTAATAGAAAATGTGGGGTGAAATAAAGGCATGTTGGCACAATAGAAAAAAAAAATGTCTTCTTCATTCTCTCTCAGCCAACTTATCAAACATTTCATTTATTGTCTCTAAGGAGCTGACATCACCCCATTGTAAGATAAGTGTTGGATAAAGGTTTATCCCTATGAAACAATATATGCTCATACTTTGAGATGGGAGGAGTATTAATTAGTTTATCTGTAGTTAGCGTAGAGGGAAATGTATAATGTAACAGGAAAATACACTTTCATAACAGGAAGAATACACTTAAGTATAACAAGAATGTATCCTACCATCAAAGCTCCAATCCGATTCAGAATCATGATTCTGACTACCTTGACAGCCGCCTCCTCCTACCACTCTGTCACCCCTTCCTCTCGCCACTGTTAGAGACCAGTGGCCACGCTAAGTCCCGACACTAGTTGATGAAGGCGGCAGCGTGGAGATCTCTTCCCCAGTAACCATAACCGGCGAGATGCGATCTACAAGCGATGACTTGAGCTAGAGAGTAAGGTTGTGCAGTGGTGGCAGTGGTGTTTCCGGCCTGGCAGACGATTTCTCGTGGTAAGGTGTCGGTGGCCACAATCCCATCTGCGGGTACACGGATGGCACCGGCGACCTTCTGCATCACAACGAGGTGACTCTCCACTCGGACGTGTGGATGGCACCATGGTCCTGCGCTACTAGCTGGTTGTCGCTCCAGGACGGAGGGCTTTGGACCTTCATATCCAATAGCAACGACTAGTTTGTTTTGCCGACCAATTATGTCATGACAGAAGAGGAAGGCGGAGCATGAGGACGGCACGACACTGTTGTAGTGTCCCCAATTGCGATTTTGGCGGTGCCAGTGACCTTCCTCCCTCGCCAATTTTCCTCGTATGTGCGTCGGCGAGACCTTCGTCGTTCCAAGCCTTCGGTGGCAACCAATACTTGTTGCAGCTTGTGCGGGGTATGGTCTTCACTTGCGTGGCATCTCACGTCAAGACTGTGATATACATGTAGCTGCTGGGCTCACAGAGACAACATATGATGGTTTGGATTTGGTGGTGCTTCTCAACTACTCGGCCTCGAGTTCCGGTGTGAAAACCCAAGGTTTGAACCTAATTGGTTATACCTAGCAACGGCGGGATTTTTGCGTTGTTACCTTGTTGAAGACACTGCTCGGATTTGCTAGGACCTTATCTTCAGGGTAAAAACCAAGGATTTGACTTTTGGTGGTTAGAGATCGGGAGATAGTTGAGTGACATTTCCTTCCTGGAGGCATTGTTGTTGGAGAACCTTTCTCGATGTCTTTGTGATCTCAAGAAATGGTTAGTGTGGATGGTTGTTGTTGTAGTTCGTCGATCACTGTTTTGATCGCTTCTTTTTCCTTTTCACTTTCCTCGACCTAGGTAGAGTTTCGGTCTGGTATTAATTTGCTCTTTGCCGGCATAATTCTTTGTGTGTGTGTGTGCGCACACACGTTAGTGTTGGTTGTGTGCATCCTAATCATGCGGAGACCAGGTTTGTACTAATTGCGTTTGTATCCATTTGAATAAAAACAACCTTTATCAAGAATGACTAATCTGATATTCTTATCTTGTTGTTTCCGTCCGCCTTTTATTTCACGGAACAACTGTCGTCGTCTTCATTCGGTCGCCGTCGTCCTTTTTTAGCAAAGCATAGCAACGCCAGCAAGTTCGTGAGCAAAGTTGTCAATTTTATATATTCTTCGGAGAAAGTAAGGTGGATCATATGCAGCTGTAAGCTGGAGCGCCCTCGTAATCATATTTCAGAGGACTCTCGCCCAGTTGTATAATATAAGAACGGAGAGTCGGAGACAACATTTGAATCGCCACATTATCCAGTTGGATTGCCAAAACCAGTACGGTTCTATATATGGCAAACATGAAGCTAGCGCTTGGTTTTCCAGGGGAATTTTTTTCCCAGAGACTACCGCTACAATGTTCACGACATGGCCTGCGAGGAGGCACGCGTGCAGCTCCCTCTTCTGCCACCTCCATGGCGCCGGGAGCGCCATGCTGTACCGCGTGCTGGACGCGGTGAGGTCCGTGAAATGCGAGACGCGGCGGGCTCGCAAGCAGGTCAAGGTGCTCGAGGCCCTCGACGTGGCCGGGACGCAGCTGTACCACTTCACCACCATCGTCATCGCCGGCATGGGCTTCTTCACCGACGCCTACGACCTGTTCTCGGCCTCCCTGATCGCCGCCCTCCTGGGCCGCATCTACTACCACTCGGCGGACGGCAGGCTCCCCGGCAATGTCGCCGGCGCCGTCAGCGGCGTGGCGCTCTGCGGCACGGTCCTGGGGCAGCTCTTCTTCGGCTGGCTCGGCGACAGGATGGGGCGGAAGCGGATCTACGGCGTTACGCTCAAGCTCATGGTGGTGTGCTCGCTCGCGTCCGGCCTCTCCTTCCACAACAAGCCCAAGTGTGTGGTGGCCACGTTGTGCTTCTTCCGCTTCTGGCTCGGTTTCGGGGTCGGCGGCGACTACCCGCTGTCGGCGACCATCATGTCTGAGTATGCCAACAAGAGGACTCGCGGAGCCTTCATAGCAGCGGTCTTCGCTATGCAGGTGTGTAAGTAAAACCATGACAGTATTTCTTGAGCCTGTAATGCATCTCATTTGTAATCTATAGCCCGCTTCTCTTTTCACTCGTCTAACTCAGTAAAAGATAATATTCTAATCCTTACCTTATTATACTTGCTCTGCATAAAGGGTCTTGGGAACCTGGCTGCTGGGGCTGTTGTTCTGGTGCTCTCTGTGAGATTCAAGAACACGGCCGCGTACGAGACTGACCAGCTTGGGCAAGCGGACTACGTGTGGCGCATCGTGCTCATGCTCGGCGCCGTTCCTGCCCTCCTCACCTACTACTGGCGCATGAAGATGCCTGAGACGGCGCGTTACACTGCACTCATCGCCAAGAACCTCAAGCTAGCGGCGTCTGACATGGCCGCGGTCCTCGACATCGAATTCGTGTCGGACGCGGACGCGGACGCCGTCGTCAAGCAGGACGAGTTCGGCCTCTTCTCCATGGAGTTCCTTCACAAGCATGGCCGCCAGCTCCTGGGCACCACCGTGTGCTGGTTCGTTCTCGACGTCGTCTTCTACTCCCTCAACCTCTTCATGAAGGACATCTTCAGCGGCATCGGCTGGTTTGGAGACGCGGCCCAGATGAGCCCTCTCGAGCAGACCTACAAGATAGCCCGCACGCAGGCCATCATCGTGGTCGGAGGTTCCCTGCCAGGGTACTTCCTCACCGTCCTCTTCGTCGACCTCATCGGCCGCATCAAGATATTTCCGACGCGGCTGCGGTCGACGTGCAACGGCATATCGGCCGCCGGGGGAAAGTGCGGTGCCATCATCGGTGTGCTCTGGTTCCAGTATTCTCATACGAGCATCCGGAGCTCTCTGCTTCTGCTGGCGGGGTGCAACCTGGTTGGAGTTATGTTCACTCTTGCCTTGCCGGAGTCCAAAGGGATGTCATTCGAGGACATCACCGGGGAAATGGAGGAAGACAACGAACCACCAGAAGAATCTGAAACGGTTGCTGAAGCTGAGTTCATCTACAGCGTGGAAATTTCGTAACCAGTACCGTCCCTCCCCGTTGCTGATTTTAGTGTCCTCTCGAAATTCCTCAAACATTGAGAACTTGTATCTTTGAGATATTTGGACTTGTATATAGTGTCATTGTGAAATGAGGCTGGTCACAGTGAGAAGTAACATATATTAGTATCATGCATATGATACTAGTGTATAATACTACCCCACAATGCATAGTTCGGTATCATAGTGGTTCATTTATAGTTTGATATCATAGTGATCTCATTTATCGCCATGCATGACACATACTAATACATCATTTAATATGACATGGTATCATATCGTGATACTCAATCATCTCTTTCCTCATTCAATTGTGTGTCACCTCAGCAAAAATTGCCTAAGACTAGCCATAGTAGGAGTAACTTCAGCAGTAATATAGAGTCCAACTCAGCAAATTTGCTTATGTGGCAATGATTTAATAAGGAGAGAGATGAATTGAGTAACATAGCTAGTTACTCATACTATGGGTAACATCACACATACCAAGACAAGATGAGTCTATAACCTAATAAATGAAGTTTTGCATGACACCACACTTATGTTACTCCCCACTATAGAGATAGTAACATAGCCTAGGGTCTTGTGTATGTTACTAGTGCAGGTTACTCTCCACTATGGCTAGTCTAATTGGCAAGCATGATACTATCTATGATACTCTCACTATGGCCAGCCTGAGATGGGATAGACTCCAAGCAAAGTGTTAATAATACAACTAAAACTAGGCATAGAAAATAATAGAGCAAATTCTAGTTTTACCCCATTTATGACACTTTCATCCGTTTTACCCTGTCTAACGAAACTTGAACCTTAAGTAACGGCCGGGCCGATCATCATCCGGAGAATTGCACAGTAGCACCACTTCCTAAGCGTCACTTTTGAAGATTACATGTGTCCACTCCATGTAGAGACTGTAGTTGGATGCCATCCCTGATTGACAATGCCTCCATCGCCCGGTTCACCAGAAAGTGCCCAAATAGGAGGAGCAGTGGCCCATTTGACATTGGTCGGGCCGATTCATGTAGGGCAGCAAATGAGGGCAACAACGTTGTGCAGGATGATAAAACGATATGGTGCGTTCATGAGCCTGATCAGGCGGTTGAGGGCGTCAAAATATTGTGGGAGGACGTAGATAGCTCGTTTTTACTTTTTTAATGACAAGGGATGATTAATTAAATTGGTATTCATGGTGTTATTACTTGTAATCTAGACATGACACTTTTATTAAAACATCTAGACTAGACACTTGGAAAACTGCACCGGTACCTGTCAAAATAATTTGTGTGGCTATTTGGCCAGCCCATATATAGATCAGCATGTAGGCATTCTGCTTGCTAGGATGCGTTTGGTAGCCCGCATATACCCCAGCCAGGCCCGCGCGGGAAGAAGATGGCCCGTTTGTTTCACATTCACTGTTGGTCCGGCATAGCACGAACTTTAAAGCACATCTGGGCCTGCATCCAGAGGAACACTCAAATCAGCCTTTTTGTGGAGCCAGGCCCGAGCAGTGCAACCCTAGGCACGTGGGTGTGGGCGGTTGCACGCGTGGATGCGGTCTCGAGAAGTCGCGTTGTTTCCCGAAGCGTCGTCATAAATTACCCCCACTTCCCTTCCTCACCGCCCTCTCCCCTCTTCCCCACTCACACCAGCGGCAGCGACCACCGGAGCGACAGCAGGACGATCCAAGATGGTGGCTACCACCGGAGCGACTGCAGACCTCCACCGGAGCGCATCGTCCATGGCGGTAAGGCGTTGCCCTCTCTCTAGATTTACTGCTTTCCACTCGGGCTAGATTTGATTTGAGCACGCGATTGGAGAGTTAGGGAGGGGATTGAACACATCGGGGGTGGATGATTGGATTAAAACACTGCCATCCATCGATTCTGCACCGACGGCTTCTAGGGTTCATAGGTCATTTTTTTATTACATCGGGGGTGGGGATTAGGGTACAAACAGTAAATCTAGCCGCGGCGACCCTGGAGTCGCGTCGAGCAGCGGGGTGGCGTAGCCATCTTCTTTTCTTCCTCATCGTCTTCGTCAAGAACGATCGGTCTTGCACGGTCGCCTGCCACCGGCGCCCTGGCCACCATCTGCACCGTGTCGTTGTCGTCCTCCGGCAACATGAATGTCCTACACCAGTACGTCGCGGCACGCTGATCTTGCGGCGCCTTGTACTTGGCCCATCTTGCCCTCTGTCCAGCGTCACCGGAGTCTGCCTGATTCATGGCCCAGCGCAGGATGTCCACTAACATTGTGCCCTTGGCTAGGCCAGGAATCAGTGTCTTCAGCTCGTCCGACGTAGCCATCTTAATCACAGCGTCGGCCTCCTTGTGCATGTCTTTGATGCTGCTGAAGTTCGAGCACACTTCCATGGTGTGCTCGAACTTCTTGCGGTCACCGAGCGAGCACCCGAGGAAGGCCCTCCATCCAATGCCCCAGGGGAAAGGGTTGGGGTTGGAGTTGGAGTTGGAGTTGGAGTTCATGGCGAGGAAGAGGTGGTTTAACAGAGAGGTGGAAGAGGAGAGGTGGTGACACAGCGAGTGACGGTGTCCTGGACTAGGGGGTACTCACCACGTCGTCTCCCGACCAGGTGTATCGGGCCGAGGACCCCCATGGCGGTTCACTATTGGGCCACTTCGGGCAGCCCATGACATATACGAGGAAGATTCCACAAGACTTGGTGATCAAGACAAGGACTCCTCTCCACCGACGTAGCCGACTAGGACTCTTGTTATCCTAGGCCTCCAGTGCATTATATAAGCCGAGGCCAGGCTAGACGATAGATCATTAGAATCATACACAACATACGATCTCGGGGTAGATCAACTTTGTATTTGATACATCTCCATCAATATAAACAAGAGCAGGACGTAGGGTTTTACCTCCATCAAGAGGGCCCGAACCTGGGTAAACATCGTCTCCATTGTCTCTGTTACCATCGATCCAAGATCCGCAGCTCGGGACCCCCTACCCCGAGGTCTGCCGGTTTTTACACCGATACTGGTGCTTTCATTGAGAGTTCCGCTGTGTGATCGACGAAGGGTCAATGGCTCGCCTGCAGATCAACTGCGACATCGGCATCTGCATCGCCGGCCCGACTGGTCACCTTGGCTGGACCGAGGACTAGGCTTCTCTTCGGATCGTCAAGATCGGACAGATGTCTTTATCATCATCAACCCCGAGCTCATCCGGGATCATGGAAAAATCGTCCATAGAGCTCGGGGGCTCAACGCCAACATTGCTCTCGCGTGATTGTGCAGTTTTTCTGGTCAGCGGATTCGTGTTCGCCGTCCCGGCTTCCTCGAGCGTCGCTTTGACGATTGCTTCGGTGGAATTATGCGGAATTGAGTCTAGAACAACCCTGTGAAATTTCATCGCGTTCCGATGGAGGGATCTCCGGCGATCTATGATATACCGGAGGCCTGTCAAATCTGGACGGGAATCTGGACGAGTTTAGGGCGTGGGCTCCAGCGTCTAGCTCGGATGTCCTTTGGAAGATCCAACCGTTGATCGGCTGCGGAATTCATGTATCTACCACCCCTCAAAATTTGAGCTCGATCCAACCGTCCAAACTCCGGGAATAGTCCGATGAGTGCATCACTTTTCGGATCTGTTTTCTGCGCGGAAACGAATCCGACCCATGTTCGTCTTTTTCATGAACGGGATATCGGACATCCTTTTTTGAAGGAAACTCTCTCTAGGGTATTGTGTTTTGTTTCCAAACACATGCTCACAAATTTTGCTCCTTTTCGGAGGCGATCTTCACTGTCACGCCGGTGTCAAACCAGCCCGACAATGTTGCTCCACGGCTGTCGACCTGCGTTAGACAGGTCGTCGCTTCGTCGAGCCGAGGTCAACCTCATCAGATCATCACTCCGACGAGCCGACCTAGAGTCCGGCATCGCGAATGCCAAATAATCGGCGCCCCACGGATTGCACGGATGGGACGCGCCGGCATCGCCACGCGGTCACTTCATTAAGCCGGCATTGACCAGTTCCGACCTGCGTTGGCATCACCGCACCGTTGCTTCTTCAAACCGATGTCCACCACGACGACCTGCTTCGACACCTCGGCTGGCATGGGGCTATAACGTCACCTTGCCAACCTGCTCCGTCACCTCGGCTAGACCGGGGGCTTTGTCATCTCTTTATCAACCTACTCTGGAGACTTCAGCGTCACCAACCGACTAGCTTCGTCATCTCGGCTGGATCGGAGACTTCGGCGTCACCAGCCGACCAGCTTCGTCATCTCGGCTGGATCGGGGACTTCGGCGTCACCAGCCGACCAGCTTCGTCACCTCGGCTGGACCGGGGGCTTCGCCTCAACATATCGGAAGTGCTGCGTCGCCACTTCATCCAGCCGAGCTCTTTGCTCGGGCACCTCGGGACCGGCTTGGGGGCTGGGACCTCGACCCGCTGCAAGCTCGGCCCACGTCATCAACACCGAGCACATTAACCAGCTAAGTCGCTTTCATGCTCAACTTTTTTCAATTTTTATTTTCTGTTCGGTTCGACCAAGCGTTATATTTGTGCTAACCAAAAAGCTATTTGTAAAAAATGATGTTTGTTAAAAACAACTTCCTTTACCCAAGTTAACTGGGGGCTCTTAAATTTATACGAGCCATTTTATAATAAATATGTTTTCTTCTTAGTCGTTGCAAAGTGTTTTTCTACCACTCCTTTCTCGACACGAGTGTGTGGTCAATACCCGGATAGCCTGGTTTCTCTCTAAAGTCACTCGAGTTTGGTTCGCTAAACTGGCCTGAGAAGCACTCCGCCTTCGGGAATAGGAGGTTGAAGCCGAAGGCTGACCCGCTTGAAGTCTTGAGATCGGATGTGTCATGTTAAAGCACGACGGAAGCACAAACTAATTTTAAGACCAATTTTTGGATTGGCACCAAAAAACTTGATTTACTTCGGACGTAAAGTTTTTCCTTAAGTTTTTTGGTTTTTCGAGCTTATGGCACCTTTAACCTATTTTTATGTTTTTCTTTCAGGAGGCGGGACATCCTCTTGTTCGAGGTGTTCTGCGTGATGGTTTTGCTCGGGAAATCTTTTCCGACCTGTAACTCGGCATCTTTCCTGCCGAGCTGCATCTCGGCGTTGTCAAAACGTACATGGCAATTAAACTAGTTCCCGAGGAGAAACGATCCTAGGGTCGGCCTTGTGGCCCAACCCAAGTCTCGGGGGCTACTGCATTGACGATTCAATGCAGAAAATTTAAGTGCAAAATAGTTTCCGAGGAGATTACGATCCTCGGGTTGGTCGGCCGCACCCAACCTGAGTCTCGAGGACTATGCACACCGTGTTTTTGTTCCTAAGTATGCTGCCGAGCTAGGAGTTGATCCTCAGGCCAATTTCGCGAATCGACCTGAGTCTCAGGGGCTACTGGGATTAGCGGTTTTATGTTATCCTTCAAGTGCATCTCGGATTTTAGGCCGACACACACCTTGAGGGCTACTGGCTGTACATCTCGGCAAAGAATAAATTGCACCAATCCACAAAAAATCAGCCCACGGCCGAGGTGGTGCACCACCTCGGAAGCAGTCCGGCATAAAGCTCGGCTGTGAGTGGCTGGCTCCGTAGAGGGCGTTTCCGGCATTAAGCTCGGCTGAACTCTTTCAACTTTTTCAAGACCGAGGTAATCTATGACACCTCGGATGCCGATCGGCGTTAGAGCTCGGCTACAAAAAGACACCTCGGATGCAGTCCGGCGTTCGAGCTCGGTTGCAATAGGACACCGCTGCACGGGGAAAAACTTTGAACCCGAGGTGCGGCATAAAAATAACAAGGCATTGATAAAGGCCGAAAACTTAAAGGGCTCCTCGGATGCCCGACGTATGAACTCTTCGGATTCAGCTCGGCGATCCTCAAAGATCGAAGATGGGAAGATTTGTTAAACCAGCTTTCAAGACTGACGGCCGAAGACGAAGAACAGCTCGGAAGAACCGAGGAGCGTCCCCAACTTGAAGACCGGTTTAGGGGGCTACTGACGGTGTCCTGGACTAGGGGGTACTCACCACGTCGTCTCCCGACCAGGTGGATCGGGCCGAGGACCCCCATGGCGGTTCACTATTGGGCCACTTCGGGCATCCCATGACATATACGAGGAAGATTCCACAAGACTTGGTGATCAAGACAAGGACTCCTCTCCACCGACGTAGCCGACTAGGACTCTTGGTATCCTAGGCCTCCGGTGCATTATATAAGCCGAGGCCAGGCTAGACGATAGATCATTAGAATCATACACAACATACGATCTCGGGGTAGATCAACTCTGTATTCGATACATCTCCATCAATATAAACAAGAGCAGGACGTAGGGTTTTACCTCCATCAAGAGGGCCCGAACCTGGGTAAACATCGTCTCCATTGTCTCTATTACCATCGATCCAAGATCCGCAGCTCGGGACCACCTACCCCGAGGTCTGCCGATTTTTACACCGACAGCGAGGGTTTGAGTGCGGTGCTGGGTTAGTAGGGTGGGATAATATAGGAGCATTAGGCCGATATGAATGAATGCTGACCATTGAACTGCGTGATGTTCATAATAATGCAGATGGACAAGGGCAAGGAGGTCGTGCCGCCATTGGAGAAGGGCAAGGAGGTCGTGCCGCCATTGGTCGACATGCCGGTGCGTGATCACCCAAGAGCCAAGCGGAGGAACTATGGGCATTACCATGAGGAGTTAGGACCAAGCCACTTCTGCAAGGTTATCCTTGGTCCGAAGCTAGAGAGTCTGACAATGCCTCTGGAGTTCACGAAGCACTTCCCCGCTGTCCCTAGAGAGTTCAAGCTCAAGACGAACACCGGCTGCGCATGGAGGGTGACGGTGAGGGTGGTCAACGGTAGGGTCACCCTTGATCAGGGTTGGGCCACCTTCGCCGCCGTTCACCAGATCATGATCGGGTACATGCTGACGTTCAAGTTGCTGACCCCCGACACCATGAAGGTGATCGTCTTCTACAACAAGGGTGTGGAGGTTGTCACAAAGTGCAAGCAGCACGACGACACCTTCGCCGCGACCGCCTGAGCTCCTGTTGCCCGTTCCTTGTTGGTTGTTGGTTTAAGACTTGGGTTTCGTTTAAAACTTATCGTACTATGTTGGTTTAAAATTTTTGATGCATAGTTAAGACTTGTGTTTGTGCCTAAGTTTGATCTGTTGCTCTAGTTTTGTTCTTAGTTGTCCATGTGTGCCTCTAGTAACCTCACCATATCGAGGAGGTTACCACACAACTGTCCTGAATGTAACCAAACAACCGGACTTGTGTTTCCCCTGAAACAAGTCTGCAACCAAACAGCAGGCCTTTCGTTTCGGCACATGCAAGCTAGAGGGGATGTAGGCAACCAATCAACATGCAGATGATGGTGTTTTGCTTGCATATGCTCAGCCAGGCCTAACTGGGACAAGTATGCAAAGGGGCAAAAAAACGATGCAGGTAACCAAACGCATCCCTAAAGTATGAGTCAAACAAACCTGCAGTAAAGAGGGGGAGCTCCTAGTCGGTGCCTTATGCGCCGGCTAGGAGATCTGGCGCCCACAAGCCTACAGCAATGGCCGGCCCATTTGCATTTAGTTTGTTGTTCAATGGTTGACTGCTCGACTATTGACCAGTCAATCGTTGACTTTTGAAAAATATGAAATTTATCTAAAAACAAAAAAATAGAAACATTCATGAATTCAAAAATGTTCACAAACTTCAAAAAAATCAAAATTTTGAAAAAAAAAGTTCATTGAATTTGAAAACAAGTTCATCAAATTTGGAAAAAAATTCACAAATTTGAAAAAAAATCGTCGATTTTGAAAAAATCAGAAATTTGAACAAAGTTCGTCGATTTAAAAAAAACTTCATTGATTTTGATAAAAATTCAAAATTTTGAAAAACATTCATCCATTTTGAAAACAATGTTCACGAATTTGAATAAAAAGTTTGTCAATTTTGAAAAAAAAAATCATGAATTATGGAGAAAAAGTTCATCAATTTTGAAGAAAATGTTCACAAATTCAAAAATGTTCATTGATTTTAGAAAAAAAATCATGAATGGAAAACGTTCGCGCATTGAAAAAAAACAAAAATAGAAAAGAAAAATGAAAACAAAAAAGAAAAAGAAAGAGGAACAAGAAAAAAAATCAAATAATAACCGTCCGAAAACTGACCAACGAACTGGGAAAAACCAGTTTGGGAATCTTCTGGAAGCTTCCCAAAACCAGGGCTTCCGCGAAGTGAAGTAAAAATAAAAGGAAAAAAAGAAGTAACTAGGCACAAGCATTCAGATGTCCTATTGGTTATTGCAGTTCTCGCTGAAAGAAGACGTCTCAAGTTCGAACCCATCACCCGCACGTTTTTTGAACCTTAACAGAAAGGAAAAAAAATGAACCGGCCCAGCTCGAAGGGGGGTGTGCGCCGGTTGGTAAAATAGCCTTTAACCGCCGCCAAATAGAGTTTCAGAGGGAGCTCCTATTGGACGCTTAGTGCGTCCAATAGCAGTACGCCACATAGGGGCAGCTCGGCTGCGCCGCCGACCCATTGGATCCGGATACTGTAGCACGGTAACTATATCCTGGTACTAGAGCATGAGGCACAATATTACTTTTTTAGAACACAGTACAGACAGACGCTCATATATACGCGCGTACACTCATCCATATGAATACACACGCGCACACCCTACCCCTATCAGCACCTTCCAGAGACTGAGCCGGCATATCATCTTGAAATTGACGAAGTCATCACATGCGTCTCGTAGTCGACGGGAACGTCTCCTCCAACTAAACGTGCATCACTGGAAATCCAGAAATAAATCCAGTATAATGCGAGCACCGGGACTTGAATCCTGCTGGTCTGGGGATATCACTGTCCTCCTAACCATCCAACCACAGGTTGGTTCGCAAGGCACAATATTACTATAGAGTGGCCTTTGTATCATGGTCCTCTGTAGTAGTACTCTCTGAAAAAGGTAAATACTTTTTGAATCGTGTATCTTTCTAAAATTGTGAACAATTTTTTTAACGCAAACAAGTTTTGAAAATTATTAACAATATTTTATATTCACTTTTTAAAATCAAACAACATTTTGAAAAAAATACACATTTTTTCTAAAATTATGAAGAAATTTCAAACTCTGAACATTACTTGAAAAATGTGAATAAATTTCAAATTTTTGAACATTTTCGAAATCTTGAACAAATTCCAAATTCTGAGCATTTTTTAAATGTTTAAAAATTTCTAAAAAAATCAAACTGTTTTTTGACAGTCCGATTTTTTTTAAAAAATGAACTTTTTTGAAATTTGGTCAAAAGTTAAAGTCTGTGAAATATAAAAACAAAAAAGAGAAAAAAGGAAAAAAATTAAAAAGTATTGTAATAGATAAATACGAAAATGGAAAATCAAAAGAAAAAATAAAAGAAAATTGACAAACCATAGTAATCTGACAAACCATGACAAAAGGTTCCAAAAACAAGATGGTGTAGTACATGTGCTCGTCCTAAAATGGGCTAGCCTAATAGAATCGCTCGTTTGTGTTTCTCTGTCAATTTGACGCATAGTGTGTCAAATAGAAAATGCCCACTTAAGCGACATTTCAAATAAAGACTTGAATACTGAACTGACATTCGATGGAGGAGCAACTTCCGTCGAACTAATTGTTCACCTCGAGGGATCCGACTGAGCGAACTTATGTATTCGCTTCGTAAGGAGTTTTCCAGCGACTCTTGCTGGCCCAACAAACTATGAATACGCAGGATAAAAATAGGCTAGGGCTAATAAGCTATATTTAAAAAAAAAAATAGCACAATGCCCGTGCGTTGCAATGAGATATTAATACTCTACGTTAGCTTGTCATTTACCTGCCCATATCAATTCGATTGTGTAAATAAATGTTTATCAAATTCTGCTTGTGATTTACCTTATATTTTGATGAGAAGTATGGTAAGTAAAATAGTGGAATGGGTTCAGAAGTTAAGTAAATTGAGGTGATTGATTATCATATGGGCAAGGTTGGATGAAGGAGTGATGGGAAGAAAAGTGAAACATAGAACCTTACATTCTTTTTAAGTAGTAGAGTGTCATCAACAAAATTGCCATGTAAAAAATGCATAGTAAGGTGCAAAAATTGTCATGTTTTAGAAACCAAAAAATTGTGCAAAACACACTTGAGAGGGAGGTCCTATTGAACGCTCATTGCGTCCAATAGCGGCACGCCACATAGGGGCAGCATGGATGCGCTGCCGACCCATGGGAGCCCGGTACTGTAGCGCAGTAACGTTATCCTGGTATAGCATGATGCACTGTATTACTATAGTGTGGTTGTTGTAGCATGGTCCTCTATAGTAGTGCTCTTTGATAAAAGTAAATACTTTTTGAAACGCTAAACTTTTTAAATTTATGAACAATTTCTTTAAATGCAAACATTTTTTGTAATTGTTAACAAATTTCTAAATTTATTTTTTTAAATCAAACAAGTTATGTAAAATTCGGTAAATTTTCTAAAATTTTAAACAATTTTCAAAACTATGAACGTTACTTGAAAAATGCAAATTTTTACAAAATTTTGAACATTTCTGAAACAGGGAACCAATTTTCAAATTCTGAGCATTGTTCAAAATTCTAAAAAATCAAACTGTTTTTTGAAATTCAGGTTTTGTTTTAGAGAAAAGAAATTGAAATTTGTGGAAACAAATTAAAATCTGTGAAATAAATAAATAAGAGAAGAAAAGGAGAAAAATAATAAGTAACAGATAAATACAAAAAAGGATAAAAATAAAAACCAAAAAGAAAACTGACAAACCATGAAGGAAACAGGAGAAAAAACCTAAAAGGTTCTTGACAGAAGGTTCTCAAAACAGTATGCTGCAGTACATGTGCTCAACCTAAAATGGGCCGGCCAAATAGAATCTCTCTTGTGTGTTTCTGCGCCAATTTGATGCATAGTGCGTCAAATAGGAAATGCCGACTTGAGTGGTATTTCATATAAGGACCCAAATACTGAACGGATGTTCAGTGGAGATGGAGAGCAACTCTCATCGAATGAATCGTTTGCCTCGAGTGATCTGACTGAGCAAACTTATGTGTTCGCTCTGGGAGGAGTTTTCCAGCGACTCCTGTTTTTATTCCAATAACATTTTTTTAAGTCATAAAAATTTCTCAAATTCGGAATCATTTTAAAATCCAAGAACATGTTTTTTTTTTGAACAATTCTCAAATTTGTGGCCATTTTTTATTCCAATGACATTTTTTGAACTCACAAACATTATTTTAAACTCACGATTTGTTTCAAACTCATTAATCTTTCAAAAATCTATAAAATACTGAGCCTTTTTCTCTGTGCTGGTGGAGTTATTTTTCGCACGAGTGCGAGAGGAAAAAAGTTGTGCGTACGGTAATTTCACACATGACTTTTTTACGAAGCTCCAATCGATGGCTGCTGTCCAATAACCACCACACGAAACTGCCTTGTGTACGACGATTTTTTATACGGTCTTTCGTATGACAAGAGACAGGCCCGTTTCCCGAGGTTTGGGCCCACAACACCAGAGCAGTACAAAGATGGTACTACTTATAACAGCTCTCACCACCTTAAGTGATGTTTGTATGTTGTTTGTGTCGTACGCGAAAACAGTCGTATATGTAGGCAGGGGCGGAGGAGCCGGTAGGGCGAGGTTGGGCGGCCGCCCCACCTTGATTTCCTGCAAAAGCGTTTATACTGTGTATACGTACGTCGTGGCTGGCTGTTTGTGTTTCTTCGAGCGACTCGTGGTCTCGCTAGGAAAAGGAGATAAACGGACGAGGGACCTTACTTGGGCTGTGAGCCCATTGCATGAAATTCCGCTGCTGGGCTTTTAGCCATCGATTTAGCGCTTAAAGCTTACCAAGAGCTGGCTGCAAACTCAGTCACGTACGGGTGGGCACTGGGTTTTTGAAGGAAGCGTCTGTCCATTGCATTCGTTCAAACAACATCAGTGTAATAAGTTAAAAAACATTAGTGTTATCCCTCAAAAAGGAAAAAAAAAACTTTGTACAATGCATTAGTTATATATAAGCACAATCGAGCTTTATGGTTGTTCGGCCCCCCGACAAACGTTAGTCTCTAGGTCCGCCACTGTTACCGGTCGTGACGTCAATTTTTTGTACTAGAGTTCGCCCTACCTCAGAAAAATTTCGTCCTCCGCCACTGTATGTAGGACTCTTCTTCTAGAGACTCTCCAACAGGATCACCTCACCGTGACTGACAGACCATGCCCGTGCATGCACCGACGCATGCCGTTGACCACCAACCGGCACCAGCTCACCGTCACGTAAAATCACCGCATTTACGCTTTCCCGATCCGACAAAGCAAGGGTGTCCATGTTTTTACGTGCGTCCCTCACGCGCCAGTTTGGCGGCACGTACGTGCATGCTGTTCATACTAGAGCCGTCAAGCAAGCAAAAGAGAAAAGAAGCAGCAAAAGCTGACACGCCCGGCCTTGTCGTCGTGCTGCGAGGAAGCAAGCTCGCACTCGCACCATGCAACACCATTGCCACACCCCGGCGAAAGCGAAAGCGAAAGCGAGAGCACACGTGCCCCCCAGAACTGAAAGCGAGGGAGCAGACGAGACGAGCCCCGTCCGGCGTCGAGAAGGAAAGTACGTGCATGTGGACATCACCGCAGGAGCACCCACCGGCAGTCCACTGGGCGGGCGCGGGCACGACGAGAAGATGCGTGCACGGCGCGGCCGGAAACGGAAGGAGGCTGGCGCGGCCGGCGGAGCGCACGCAAAGGCGCGTCGGCCAGGCCAGGCCAGTCACCACGCCGCTGGAAAGCGCCCCCCCCCCCCCCCCCCCCCCCCCCCCCCCCCGGTGTGGCAGCCACTCCGCGGCACACTAGTCTCCCGTGTGCCACTTCACTCCACTCGGCACGCAGTAGAAACAAACAAACAAAGGAGCGGAGAAGGCGAGGACGCGCGCAGTCGCTCACTCCACTCAACGTCGCCTTTCATCACACGGGCATGCATGCAATGCAGCCGCGCGCGGGTGCGTGCGTTAGGTGTCCGGCCGCATGCACGAGGAGCGGAGCGGGTATTGGGGATCCAGCCACCGGAGGGAGGACTGAGCGGTCGAGCGAGTACAAATAACCCCACTGCCCGGAGCCACGCACCGCTCGTTTTGTTCCGTCCCGTCACTTTCGTCCGCCCGCCCGCCCCACAGAGTACAACCAGGAGGAGGAGAGGAGTGGTACAAGAAGAAGCCTCTGCCAGTGAAGAACAACAAGAAGAAGAACATTCACTCACGAGTGCCCGGCGACTGTGAGGACGCACACCGGCCCATCGTCCGTCCGTCCGTCCAGGAAGAAGAACAGGAGATCAGACCAGGTACGCACGTACATACCCAGGCCCAGTTCCCGGCCGCCGGAAGATCGATGCATTCATAGATCGATGTACTCCCTCCGTTCCTAAATATATAAGACCTTTTAAAAATTTCACTATGAACTATATACGGATGTATATAGACATACTTTAAAGTGTAGATTCACTCATTTTTTTTTTTTGAGAACAGATTCACTCATTTTGCTTCGTATGTAGTCTATAATGGAATCTCTAAAAGGTCTTATATTTAGGAATGGAGGGAGTAGTTCTGTCTGAAAATCAAGGTCAGTTGTTCTACTAGTAGATCCATCCAAATGGCGCCCTGTTACAAGATCCAGTGTCCATTATTTTTTTCCACTTTCGTGCGTCTGAGTTCAGGATCGTGTAGATTCGTAGATTTAAATT
This sequence comes from Elymus sibiricus, assembly GCA_039707655.1. Taxonomy (NCBI): domain Eukaryota; kingdom Viridiplantae; phylum Streptophyta; class Magnoliopsida; order Poales; family Poaceae; genus Elymus; species Elymus sibiricus. The sequence continues at coordinate 65,321,435 of CM077676.1, forward strand.
CCGTAGGATGGATTTCTCTCTGAACGATCTATGATTTGAGGAACAGATCCAACGGATTCATGCTCTAGGGTTAGTTAAGACTTGCACATACTAGTGAACATAATGCATTAACATTTCTGTTTTCTAGCAGAGTCGGATCAAACAAGTCACGCATATACTAGTAGTACACACCAAGTTTTCAATTTATTTATTTATGTTTGACGTGGAATTAATTCGACTGCACGCTAAACAATATATATATATATATATATATATATATATATATATATATATATATATATATATATATATATATATATATATATATATATATATATATATATATATGGAAAATGCTTCCTACTACCGGGTGTAGTTACACCCATATCTCATATACTACTTTATCATTTTTAGTATGTTCATATACTATATCTAAGATACTCCAAAACGAGTTATGTGAAAAAATTGCATGTAAGCCCATGTTTTTATCATATTTGTGAAATACGTACATATTTGTACGTAAAAAGAAGTATGCTCAAAATATGGTACATACTACCTATAAAATAGTATATATACAACCCAAACATTCTTACATACTACATACTACACGTACGTACTCTCCAATACAATAGATACTACCTATAATAGATACTCTCATATATATTGGAGAGTACATACGTGTAGTATGTAGTATGTAAGAATGTTTGGGTATTATATACTATTTTATAGGTAGTATGTACCATATTTTGAGTATACTCATTTTTACGTACAAGTATGTACGTATTTCACAAATATGATAAAAACATGGGCTTACATGCAATTTTTTCACATAACTTGTTATGGAGTATCTTAGATATAGTATATGAACATACTAAAAATGATAAAGTAGTATATATATATATATATATATATATATATATATATATATATTCGATCTCTATATATATATATATATATATTCGATCTCTCAGTTCCCCCGTGTACACGCGATTGAACAAATTATTAATAGTACTCATACAAATTCATACTTGATGTTTGGACGAAATGTAAAATCCACAAAACTTGACTGAAAAATTCTGTCTATTCCACTACTCACTGAAGATCAGTGCAGGCATCTCTTACTGCAGCCAGCCACACCCTGCGCGCCCCATGGCGGCTCTGGTCACGTCCCAGCTCGCCACCTCAGGCACCGTCCTCGGCATCACCGACAGGTTCCGGCGTGCAGGTTTTCAGGGCGTGAGGCCCCGGAACCCGGCGGATGTGGCGCTCGGCATGAGGACCGTCGGAGCGAGCGCCGCCCCGAAGCAAAGCCGGAAAGTGCACCGCGGTAGCTGGCGGTGCCTCTCGGTGGTGGTGCGTGCCACCGGCAGCGGCGGCATGAACCTCGTGTTCGTCGGTGCCGAGATGGCGCCCTGGAGCAAGACGGGCGGCCTCGGCGACGTCCTCGGGGGCCTCCCCCCAGCCATGGCCGTAAGCTAGCACCACTGTCTTCTTATAAAGTTCTTCTTGCAGCCATGCCTGCCGTTACAACGGGTGCTGTGCAGGCCAACGGTCACAGGGTCATGGTCATCTCCCCGCGCTACGACCAGTACAATGACGCCTGGGACACCAGCGTCATCTCTGAGGTATCCGCGACATGAATGATCACAGTTCAAATGCTCCTGCACATTTCTGCAACATTCTACTTACTGACTGGATTTCTCAGATCAAGGTCGCGGACGAGTACGAGAGGGTGAGGTACTTCCACTGCTACAAACGTGGGGTGGACCGCGTGTTCATCGACCACCCGTGCTTCCTGGAGAAGGTGACCGATCGTCGTCGTCCATCGATCAAGCTATCTTTTCGTCGTCTCAACACGCATGGTGATTGATTTCCGTGAGTCTTTGTTTCTGCTGGTTCCAGGTCCGGGGCAAGACCAAGGAGAAGATCTATGGACCTGACGCCGGCACGGATTACGAGGACAACCTGCAACGCTTCAGCCTTCTCTGCCATGCAGCACTTGAGGCACCCAGGATCCTCGACCTCAACAACAACCCATACTTTTCTGGACCCTACGGTAAGATCAAGAACACCCAGCTACTAGAGTGTATCTGAAGAACTTGATTTCTACTTGAGAGCACTGGATGATTATCATTTTCCTTGTATCTTGGTGCTGCCATGCCATGCTGTGCCGCGCTGCGCAGGGGAAGACGTGGTGTTCGTGTGCAACGACTGGCACACGGGCCTTCTGGCCTGCTACCTCAAGAGCAACTACCAGTCCAATGGCATCTATAGGACGGCCAAGGTTTTGCATCTTCTGAAACTTCATATTCTCTCTGCATATCAATTTTGCGGTTCATTCTGGCCTGAATTTTACATTGCAACTTCATTTCATGGCTAGGTGGCATTCTGCATCCACAACATCTCGTACCAGGGCCGGTTCTCCTTCGACGACTTCGCGCAGCTCAACCTGCCTGACAGGTTCAAGTCGTCCTTCGACTTCATTGACGGCTACGACAAGCCGGTGGAGGGGCGCAAGATCAACTGGATGAAGGCCGGGATCTTGGAGGCCGACAAGGTGCTGACGGTGAGCCCCTACTACGCGGAGGAGCTCATCTCTGGCGAAGCCAGGGGCTGCGAGCTCGACAACATCATGCGCCTCACGGGGATCACCGGCATCGTCAATGGCATGGACGTCAGTGAGTGGGACCCCACCAAGGACAAGTTCCTCGCCGTCAACTACGACGTCACCACCGTGAGCACCCACCCACCCACAAAAAGATTTCTTCCTCTTCTTCCGGTGATCGCTGGTTCTGGGTTCTGACGAACGAGGCAAAGTGACAGGCGTTGGAGGGGAAGGCACTGAACAAGGAGGCGCTGCAGGCCGAGGTGGGGCTGCCGGTGGACAGGAAGGTGCCCCTGGTGGCGTTCATTGGCAGGCTGGAGGAGCAGAAGGGCCCCGACGTGATGATCGCCGCCATCCCGGAGATCGTGAAGGACGAGGACGTCCAGATCGTTCTCCTGGTATGTCGACCGACATTGCTGATCCGTTCAGAAAAGTCTCCTCATAGCTCGCCGTGGGGATGGATGGATGATTGAGTGATCGGATGCATTGCAGGGCACGGGGAAGAAGAAGTTCGAGCGGCTGCTCAAGAGCGTGGAGGAGAAATTCCCGGGCAAGGTGAGGGCCGTGGTCAGGTTCAACGCGCCGCTGGCTCACCAGATGATGGCCGGCGCCGACGTGCTCGCCGTCACCAGCCGCTTCGAGCCCTGCGGCCTCATCCAGCTCCAGGGAATGCGCTACGGAACGGTAAACGCCTCCTCCTTCAGTCCTTCTTGCCAGTTCCTCACCTCCTTTGCATATCCATGGCCATGACCGAAGTTTCTTTCAAATTTTCAGCCGTGCGCGTGCGCGTCGACAGGCGGGCTCGTCGACACTATCGTGGAGGGCAAGACTGGGTTCCACATGGGCCGCCTCAGCGTCGACGTAGGCTCATCAATCCTCTTGTATACATTCATTCATCTTGTTCATCATGTCAGCTCAGACAGATCATGAAATGGTTTACTTTTCTTCTTGGTGGCCAGTGCAACGTGGTGGAGCCGGCCGACGTAAAGAAGGTGGCGACCACCCTGAAGCGCGCCATCAAGGTCGTCCGCACGCCGGCGTACCATGAGATGGTCAAGAACTGCATGATACAGGATCTCTCCTGGAAGGTAAGTCGTCTCTGGTTTAGGATACATTTCCCAGAACAACGAAGAGTTAAGACTACAATGGTGCTTGTGTTCGATGCATCCATTAATGGTGGTTTGTACCATGCTGCAGGGGCCTGCCAAGAACTGGGAGGACGTGCTCCTGGAACTGGGGGTCGAGGGGAGCGAGCCTGGGGTCATCGGTGAGGAGATCGCGCCGCTTGCCATGGAGAACGTAGCCACTCCCTGAAGAGAGAAAAGAGGTTTTGGTGCATGGAGCATTCATCCATCTGCAGGGTTCCCGTGTGAGATAGCCGCTTGTTGTAGTGAAGGGCCGATATATATATTTTTATATAGACCAATAAGTACTTAAGTTTTGTTGTGCCGCTTGCCTCTTTAGAAACAAAAAAACAGGAAGTTAGGGGTTGTGCTTGTGACAAAGTGTGTATTGAACCATGCTTGCATTTTGGTGTGGTATATTGCAAATAAGCAAAGGATTTGTTATGTATTTTTGCTATTGTTTCTCTTTGTTTGATTTCCAACCGAATCATTTTGTGGGGTTCCAAAGGTGAAAGGATCAGGGTTCATCGGGACATAACGTCACATTTTCGGCTTCGTGGACATGGCACCTTCGGCCACAGGAACAGAAGTATTCAAGGCGGTCGGAATTGCAGGAACAGAGGTATTCAAGGCGGTCGGAATTGCTTGCCGTCTGCAGTGGAATCACCACCATAAAGCCTGCCATTTTGCAATGGAGGGGTACCTAAGTGTAAGTTTCAAAATGGCGGTGCGATGACCGCCAAGATCAATGCGACACAACAAAATGAAGGGGGGCGATCATGGCTCGTGGTGAGGATATGAGCAGTGAAGGCACAGCCGTCACTTCCGACCATGGGCGCGACGGTGATCTGGATGATATGAATAGAAAGGGTAAGAGGAGGTGAGAGGCCCGGGAGATTGACGAAACAGCTTTATTATTTTCCTGGCTTGAAACCAACAATAGTACTTACTCAGTTTGCTGTTGCTGTGAGTCTCTGACGCACTAAACTTATTTATTAAGTTGTGCAACAGCCAACCCTATTTGAATCAGATCATATTCTAAATACTTCCTAAAATACAACGGTTGCTGCGATGATGCATACATCACTCCTGCTTTCACCAGCGTTTCAGTACATGTTTACTAAAAAGGCACAGCGAAAAATCGAGTGCAATCTCGTTCCGTGAAAACGGTAGTCGATACAATAAAACAAAACAGTGTGATAATTCTCAGCTGATTTCTGAAAGGCGGCAAACCGAAGTTGCTTTTCAGAATCGATTGAGACAAATAGAAATTCAAGTGACCAAGACACAGACAGGCAATGCACAAAACAGACAAATCCTATTCAAGTAAATTGTTTCTCAACATGCGAGGCAGACCCGGAAAGCCCAATAAAGACCATCCATCATGGTTTGAGCATCAAAACAAAATCAACGGACATGTTCTTATTACAGCAGGAAAATCTGGAGCGCAAAGAGCTACTTGAGTGAGTGCACATATGTTTTGACGATCGCCTTGTTTATTGGCATGGTAGCTACAGAGGAAAGATAAAAGGAAACGGAACACCTGGTTCTGATATTGATACGCAGCTTCCCGTCAGACCATCGGTGTTAGGCCACGGTTCTGATACGAGAGAGTTCCATCATGCCCTCATCTCAACATAGGACCCTGAGATCCCTGAGGTGCCGATCAGGGTGATCTGCAAGAACAACAATTACCTCATGAGTATACTGAATAAAGCAGCAATATCTACTAACTTCAGACCAGGAAATCAGCTGAATAAAACATGATCCACACATGCTATGAAACTGAGCAGGAACACCGGCATGAAGACATAAATCCACAAATGCTATATACTTGTGTGGTGTCTCATCCGCTTTCATCAGGAAACAATTTAATGAGACAAAAATCAAGAAGCGATAGTTTGAGCATCTTCCGGTTGCAATAATGACTCACGATGACGTGACCAACATTAGATCTGCGAGAAGAAAACAGTAACACTGGACAAGAGCCCTTACCCCATAATAAGCTGGCATGTTTGAACAGCCATACTCTTATGGTTCTTGCTGAGCTGCCAGTACTGCCCAGTTTCTAGAGGTAACTGGGTACATGGAAAAATATGGGGGAACGCTAGAGAACACCTGGCCAGGAATTAGCCAGCAAATGGTTGTGTTTTCCGAATTTCTGGTGAAACTTGCGGGAAAGAGAAACCAGTTGTTGAGTGCTACAAACTAGTCTGAACTAATATAAATCGATCTATAGCTAGCATATTAGACATGTAGAACAATTCCAAACTGTTTCGTACCCTGAGAAAAAAATATGAAACCTCAGACATACCTTGTTGGTAACAAAACAGATGCTTTTTTTTGGTTAACGCATTACAAACAAGAGGAAAGCAAGAAAGTGTTCTTAGTCATTAGGATGTGACAAGTAATCAGGGTTATCTGTCTGTAGTTACAAACAAAACAAAGAGCATTTGCCAGCCTAGTTTTCTATGGTGTATAGTAGTACAGCTAGCATAAGTGCATAACACTTGGTAAGAGAGGCAAAGAACACACAGCTAGTTATGTTTTACAAATAAAATAAAAGGTAAACAAGATCATGATCATACTTGAATATATGGGTTTGTTAGATAAGGTTGAAGTGTTCACAGCCATTTTAAGTTACGCCCTGTCTTTTCTGGTCTATATTACTAATACAACTCCCTCATATACAACCTAATCCAATAACAAGTGACTGGCCTGGGATGTTCGATATTTTGCCCCTTAGACAGAGAAGGGGATAAAAAATGATAATATTGACACAGAAGTAAAGAAATGTAATAACAGAAATTGAAGAAACAAATTCATCCAAAAAATAACGTGAGAATGTCGCATATGTAGAAACACCTTACATAAAAAGCAATGGACTAACATTATAGCAAATGGCATTACAAGAACAATCAATGGCCCATGATAGTGCGTGCAAGCACCCACACACAAAAGAGAGGGAGTATCAAACATGAGTTCTACAACAGAGGTTGGTATATAACAAAACTAAATTGCAGGACTTTCAATAGAAACATACCTTTCCCCACTCAGACCCTATGCCACTGCATCTCATTTTCAGGTGAATCATTTTTGTCCCCAACTCAGTCTCCACCTTTTTCCGCAGATAGTGCTCTTCAGGACCAAAAGATTCCAGATATGTCATGTATCGGCTATAGGCGGATTTCACAGCTTCTTCTAAGTAACCAGGCAAGGGGCCCACATTCTGCAAGAGTTAGAGTTGGTAAGACATACAAGCAGAAGCAGAAAAAAGAGCCCCAACTCTGCAAAGAGCAATACATGAACAAGGGAAGAGAGGTGATTAAGTACTGACCTCACCCGTTAGACCACAAAGATCATCAAGAGCCATTCTTAAGGTAACTAAAACTCCACTAAATTCTTCACATGCTTCAGCTGCACGAAATACATTTTCCAAAGCTTCTTGACCAGCCTTATCATCAGTAGCTTTAGAGACTGCTTTCTTTGCTTCCTCAACAAGAGAACCTGGAAGCTCATTCCAGCTAGCAGCCATCAAATCCTTAAATGCAGTCTCAATTTTCGGGTCAGATATTGCAGGCAGATGTTTCTCATTTGAACTGAACATGCGCCTGCAGTTCCATGAGAAAGCATTGTTGCCATCTGAGTATACAACATGCAAATGTTAATCAACAATGAGCAGAGAAAGAAAAAAAGGCATGGAATGTGTGAAGTTTGAACTAAGGTACAATCTTAGGATTGCAGCAAAATGAAGACTGATAATTCTCCCTGCATTTAGCTATGAAGTGAACTAGTAGCATCTTAATACTGTGCAACTCTGATAACCACACTGATCAAAATTGAATTGCCATTACTACACAACCACCTTAATTGATCAGAAATGATGAAGACCAAGGAATACAAGATCTCAAAATAAAAGAGCTACTATAAAGTCCTCAAAATATCAAATCTTCATGGAGCTGCTGGCATTGACGCTCAAATGGTTTACACATGGGTCTAGGTACTATAAGGCTGTTAACCTCGAATAATAACTAGTGCAATGGCTTAGCTGAGGACAATGGATACAGATCTCCCAAATTCACCAAAAACAAAGGCATTTAATAGCTTGTGATAGAACAATTAATAACAACAGTAACAGGTATTTAGCGAATAGCAATCTCAAGGTGTTCTTGTGACATGTGGTTGCCATATATTGATTATGGAGTCATAATATACTCGTGGATATTAAGATTAATAATCTAAGGCAGGAAGTGTTTTTCAGTATGAGAGTTACCAAGTTATTCATGAATTCGTAAGTGTTTATCACATACTCTCCTTAAACTACTGGTGCAGCTCCTTATGAAAATGCTCGTCTATCCTGCAGAATCAACATGATTCACACTCTTATTTCTAGGTTCACATGCTGTATGAGCAGATGAGCTCAACAAACAAAGCCACACGCATGACAGTATCACCAACTCCTGCCCTCAACTCAAAATTGTGCAGACTGCAGAGTTCAAACATGCATCCAGTGTGTAGTGCCAATTGCGTCTGTTCTTGGTATGGATTAGGGAAATCAATTTGAGAAAACATTGGAGATAAATACAGTTCGTGCCATAGTAACTGACCCTAGAAACCTCACAGTGCAAAATCAATCACGCAAATTTTGCTCTGCACAGCCATTCACACAGAGAACCAAGATCCAATCTAATGGAAGCTAACGACCAGCAGAGCAGGAGGGGGAAAAGAAGGGAGGCCATGCGCAGGTTTACCTCGGGTGATGCAGGATCCCAGGCGCGCCGCCGACGCCGCGCTGTGCAGGGGCATCCGTGTCTCCAGACCCGCCGCCGCCGACCTGCAGGGAATCTCGACGTCAGCACGCGCCCACGGCCACCCACCTATCGATCGATCGATCTCTCGGACAACCTAGCAGAAACCTACCTGCGGAGGATCCTAGCGGCTCCGGCTGCGGAAGAGGACGACGAGGCGGCGAGGGGCGCCCGGCGGAGAGCCGATCTCGCGGCGGAGGCGGCGGCGCGGGCCGACGATGCCATTTTTTTTTCTTCTTCCTTCCTCTCTCGCTTGCGGCTTCCGGGGTTGTTGGCGAATTCGTTCGGGTTTATTTTTCCTTTTCTATAGGCCCTGTTCAGTTTTGTTGATTCTGGGCCTGGGGTCTCGTTTTTTTTTTTTTGAGCAAGGGCCTGGGGTCTCGTGTGAGTGTGACCATGCGTCGTAGCAGGTGAAAAATTCCTCCATGGCATGAATTCATGATTTATATGGCTAAAAAAAAATTGAATTTTGATTTATGTAAGGTCTCCATGTGTTTTTCCTGAAAAAAAAATTAATGTTTTCTAAATTTCAGAAAGTACTGAACACACAACACGGTATTGTTCTGAAAGTTATGAGCACGATCTCTCGAACACGAGGAATGGCTTCACCACATCAGCCGAGAAGCGCGACACAAGAGCGGAACTTCGTGCAGATGGTTGAGCAATGGCTATTAATGCACTGACGGATGGTGTGCATCCTCAAGAGCTGATTGACCTTGTCAATTACGTTCATGGCCCTATCGTCTTTCAAGAAATGGTTGTATACCTAGTGCTACTAGGAGGTGATATGAACAAGGGTGTCCCGATCTTCCGAAAGGTTCTAATAACTCTTGATTTGGTGGAAACTTGACACAACTCGATCCGGCTCCCGAACAACACGTTCTGAACCCCGCAATCGCAGCACCACGTCTCCTCTGGTTATCGACCGGCGTTGCACGGTCGACCTCGCCAAGAAGGCTAATCCTTGCCTGCGAATCGAAGAACACAAGCAAGAACAAGAAAGAATGCAACCAAATTGCAGATGTATGATTAATCTCACGAAGTTGGGGTCTCACAAACCGACGAACGGCGAAACTGTTCTTGACAGAATAATCTAAGCAAAACCCCACCCTAACCTAAGCACCGGCGGCTGTAAATATGGTCTAGGGTTAACCAAGGACCCTCTGGTCACGCCCCTAATTGGGCTCAAAAAGATACATGGCCCAAAGGCCAAAAACGGTGGCGCAGCACCGAGACAGATTCTGGACGTCTTTTGTTTCGATGATTCCCGTTGATTCAGGAGGAATTTGACCATGGTACCAGCGCCATTGGAAAGGTTATCTTCTCAGCTATCCGTGCATATATAGAACGTCCAAAACCGAGCCCGTATGCGACCTGGACAACCGTTTTAGTGCAGACTGCTCCTGGACTCCGAAACAGACTCGAAGTCAACTTTGTTTGGGCCTCCACCTTGACTTGGACGCCCTTGCTGGTCCTCTCCACCTCCAAGCCCCTCTCCAAGTATCTCCTGGTGCTCTCCATGGTTCCTAATCATAATATAATCATTAGGTAGCAATCTATTCTCAGGAACATATAAAGAAGTGCTTAGGAACGAGCTCACCTCTAAATTCAATTGTCGCGCTCGAGCTCTAGTGATCGGTCCTTGTATATCCAGTGAAGTTTTGTGTGTATCCGAAGGAGTGATGTCCTCATCAGGAGGCATGTTTGTTGGACTGCCTAGAGAACTTGAGAAGATATTAGGCTGTCAGATTCGTCGAGAAATGGTTGCTTCTCTCCCGATGCCTCTGATTCCCTCGTGTTCCCGATACATCTCATATTTGCCATCTATCTGATGCTTTACCATGACAAATAGAAACTATGGTGGTAACAAGAAAACATGAATAACAATGTGTTCTCTTATGTCTTACTACAAGAGTTTCACCTTTCGTGCCATGGAGTAGTTGGTGCTAGTTTTTTTATCTTTCAAGAAAAAAGAGTTGTTGATGCTAAGTGCTAGGAACGTTGTGCCTAGCAAAGTCCCAATTTATATAGCTAGACCAAGCAAGGAGACAACAAGGAGGGGACATGTACATCTGATATATCACGTAGCCGGAAGATTGCCATTGCCCATGAAGGCATGATTCTATCTTTACTTAGTTGTAATTAAGTTTCACTTTAAAGCATATCTTGTCTGTAGGAGCGGAGTACCAAGTACATCCCATCATGGTACCACTGATCAGTTTTCCTTCTTTGTAGGTGTTCTTGAAAGTGCATAACAAGTGAAAGATCCGTTGATTTCTCCAAATTTTCATATGCATCATGAGTCTTGTGTCTTTTTTCGTCTATATCAAATTTCTAGTTTTGTTCTTGTTCTCTAGTGAAATGTTCACTACAGTTATTTACATGTGAAACAATTTTTTGGAGACTAGAGCTTAGCTTAGAAGAGAGATACAATAGCATGATCTAGCGGCGTCACACACATTAATGTCTTTAAATCTGAATATCCTCAGTTGGAAGTCGAACACGGAAGACGAAAGCATTTCTTGAGTCCCATAGTTTCCAAAGAACTGAAAGAGCAACCGAAGGCCAGATGTTTGGATCCAGGCCAGGTGGCGAGTTAGACTTCCATATCTGTTGCAAGTCAGGATTAGGAAGAAGTCACAGATTGATCCAAACTTGTGAAGTGGTAGGGAAAAGTAGAGATAGGTGAGAATCGTCTTCACAAGGGACAACACATCTAGGGAAAGTGGCATTTGCGGCAATGTTGTGATGCATGTTGCCTTTTGTGTTCATCCTATCTTTAAACAGAAGCCAACCGAAGTTCTTCACTTTGATGGGCACAGTAGAGGACCAATGAACGCATGGTTGAGATCGATAATCGTGCTGTCAATGATGATCATGTAGGCATTCCTCGGAGGGAAAGGCATTCCATGGATGAGAGAACGCTCTTCCGCACGGTCAGAAGACTGGAAATACTGCAAGAGAGAAAGGACAACAACCAAATCGCGAGCGGCAGCAGTCGTAAGACATTTTCATTGGTTAGATAGTAAGCCACAATTTCAGGCAATAGCCACTAGAACCTTGTCATTTTGTTGAGTGTGGGAAATCTATTTGAAGTGATTTGTCTAAAAGCCAAGTGTCTAACCAAAAAAGTACAGAGACCATGATTTGTTAGGACAAAGGTACAATCAATGAGGGTGGGTAGTTGTTTGTTGACCACTTTCCAGAGATAACTTGGGTTCTATGTTCTTTGAGCAATGTTATGGAAGTAGTTTGAGTGGTACCAGTGGACCCAAGGTAGATCAGGGTTTTATAGCAGTATAAAGGCAAACTATTTTAGGAGGCAGCTGTTCTGAATATGTGGGTTTTTGATGCACCGAACACCATTTTTCTTAGGTTTGCAAACATTGTTCCAAGCTATAAGATATTTAGAACCAGTGCACGAGTCCTTGTTAGACTATAAGAAAGTTGTAGGAAGAGCGTCTAGTTTTTGTAAGACTTATTTTGGTAGACAAAAGACTAACATAAAATAGATGACAAGCGAATTAAGAACAGAAGAAACTAAAGTAAGACGAGCCGCTCTCAAAAGCAACCTAGCAGCCCAACCAAGTAAAAAAAAATCTGAAGCAATCTATGATTTGGACAAAGGCAACAATTGGAATTTTGGTGGGAGACAGTGGCAAGCCTAAGTAGATTAGTGCGAAGACTTGTTGTCTGCAGTTCATGGCAGTTGCAATGGCAAAGGAGATATCTGTTTCCGAATAGATGGAGAGAAAAATCGTTTTGTTGAAGTTAATGGCTAAACCTGTGGCAAGGGCAAATCTGTCAAGAATTCATTTAAGAATAGTGGTTGCGTTAGCATTGGCTCGTGCGTTTATTACTATGTTGTGCGCATATTGAAGGGTGACAGGTGGAGAATCTGGTTTAAGCGGGTGGCAGAAGATGTTAGGGAGGAAAGCTTTGGCTATGAGTCGTACCAACAATGATAAATAGGTAGGGTGATAGCCGATCTCCTTGATGTAATCTGTTTTTGCATTGGATCCAGGGACTCGACACTCCATTAAGGAGAACCACCATTTTACTGGTGTGAAGGATGTCACAGATCTAGTGGCAGAAGGAGTGTGATAACCGTAGACGTGAAGGATGTTAAATAGTGACTCCCAAGAGATAGAGTCAAAGGCTTTTCTAAAGTCTAGCTTGAAGACCATTGTTCTTTTTTAGTGTGGCACGTAGTGATGAGGTCCGTTGCGTAGATGAAATTTTCTGTCGTGAAGAAAACTAGTCTCGTTGTGGATATGTAGTGGTTTTCAGTCTATTAGTCAGGAGCTTGGAGATAGCTTTGGGTGTGTAGTTTTGCATGGAAATTGGTCGAATGGAATTGGGGGAAGTTGGAGCAGGTGTTTTGGGCAGGAGGACCATATAGGCACGGTTGAATCCATCTAAGTCTGCCAAGTGGTTGCGAAATGCATCAAAGAAAGAAAGGATGGTGCTTTTGAGTTTTGATGGTGTCCAATATCGGCGATGAAAAGCAGGGCGAAAGCTATCGGGTCCTGGGCTTGCATTAGCGTTCATTAGGAAAAAAGAATCATGAATTTCTTGTTCCATGAAAGGTGAGTCTAGAGAAAGAATTTGTGGCACTGTTTCTGGGTATAGTGATGTGAGATCGAAATCCCATTGAACATTTTTTTACCCCGATTAGAAGTTGAAATAAATCTTGAAGAGTTTTTTTTTCCATTTTGCTCGTGAATGAAAAAAAAAATCTGGCCTTGATCAATAAGGACGTGTATTTTGTTGTTTCTAAAAAGGTTGGGTTGCGGAAGCGTGAAAGAGCCATGTGTTTCCATCGCCGTCCACCAAGGGACGGATTTTCCCGCGTTGTTTCCAGAAGGCGACTTTTTGACCAATAGTTTTTTGAAGGACGGTGGTAATTATACCTCTTAGTTTGAATTTAGGGTCCTGGGCTTGCATTAGCGCTCATTAGCAAAACAGATCATGTTGAAGTCACCAATTAGGAGCCAGGGGCGTCGTGTGGAGGCTCAATATGATTTAATTTTGCGAGAAAGTCTAGTTTAAGGGCTCTAGAAGATGGTGCATAGACATTTGTACTATAAATTATTTTTGTGAAGCTAGGCATGAGAGAGTTAGAGAGGAGGAAAATTGATGGTGTGTTCAACTTAGTAGAGAAAATGATCTAGAGTTAACCACGGAAAGAATGCCCCCAGCGGAGCCGATCGTAGAGAGGTGATTGTGTGCATCTAAAATTCGTGGGAGGAATGAGCGTATTTTGACTAGTTGTGGGTTTGAGAGCTTCGTTTCCTGAATGAGCACGATGGAAGGGTGAATGGACGATAATGCAGTGAAGATATCCGCACATTTGTCAGTCACCGAGTCCTCTGACGTTCCATGAGATGATCGAGTAGAAGGCAAAATTCATTATGAAACATAAGCAACACCGATTACAGTACCGAACTAGCCAGGGATTACACGAGGACATTAGCCCTAGGGGCACACAAGTAGAAAGTAAAGTAGATGAACTAAAACCTATCACTACGGGAGTAGCACTCCATGGTGGATACCGTCCGAAAGAGATGCATCCCGCACAGCGAGCTCGAGCAAACACGGAGCAGAGACGAGCAACAAACATACCCCTCCCAGTGGCAGCCTCCAAGCAGCGGGAGGCGGTTGTCAAAGTTACGTTGTGCGGTCATGGGGTGCTGGCAGCACCAGAAGAGGACGCGATGTCGGCAAGCAGCAGCGGTCGCGGTGAGAGAAGATGAGGAGGCCGGGTCGGTGTCGTCTGAGGTGATGTCGCCGTCCTTGTTGCATAGCCTAGCGTGCACCAGTGCCTCCGAGAGCTCCTTGGAGGCGACGGAGAGCTCCAGCTTTTTTGCCTTGGCGCGCATGGCCCAGGAAGTCATAGAGCCATAGAACGGCAGCTCACGCTCGCCAAGCTTGCGCTGCGACATGGCTTGAGGCCGGAGTCAGAGGCCATCTTGGCTCGCCTGCTGTTGCGGCGTGCGATGCAAACATGGGGCTCATCCACAACGGCGTCATCAGGAACAGAAACAACATGAGCCGTGACGTCGACCACCGCGACAAGAGGAGTAGCCGGAAGAGTGGTCAGTCGCTCTGGCAAGCAGGGCCGGCCCTATGTTTCGGAGGGCCCTTGGGCAAACTCGATGACATAGGCCCCTCTATCTTTCAATTGAGATATTGCTTTCCTTTATTTTTCTTCTTTTTGTTGCACGCGACAAATGCTTTGGAGGCAACACTATAAGACTAGTGACCTAAAACTATGAAGAAAAAATAGTACATAGAATTAGAAATCGTACATCAGAAATTCAACACCTTAACAATCCAATACCATGTATACTGAAATTGGGGATGGATGAATCATATACGCATTTTTGAAAGACCAAGAGGACGATAATCGATGAACTCGCGAGGTCGCACCATCGCAGCCTAGCGGACGGCACGGTGGCAATGGCCAGCGGCTGAACGGTGCAAGACGGCAAGAGCAGCCACTCAACAACCTGCTGCAGCTGCGGCGGCAGCCGGCAGGCTCCGAGCGACGGCAAGAAGGCAAGAATAGGGAGCGACAATTGAGTGACAAACAGGTGGAATAAGCGATCACGATGGATTTTTTTTTTACGAGAAGTAGGGGTCGCGATGGATCGATGCGTGCTAGTGCGACGCTTGATTTCCTAGCGCTAGCGATCAGAAAATTTTGTCAAGCCCATCACGCTGGTCTTTCCTTTGTTTCTCTCTATTTTTACTGGGTTATACCAGATCATGGGCCCCTCCCGGGATGGGCCCTAGGCCGTTGCCCCTCTGGCCATACGCCAGGGCCGGCCCTGCTGGCAAGGCCAGCAGCGCCATGCATGGCGGCCCTGCTGGCAAGGCCAGCAGCGCCATGCATGGCAAGGCCGCCTCTTTGCAGAGTCGTCGAACAGTCACACCGGAGAAGGAAGAGGGTGGCGCCCATGGCGCCGGCACCAACATGGCCACCAGAGCACCGTCAGCCATGACCGCGAGGAGCTGCACACCGTCGAGAGGAGGAGAGGTCACGCGGGCCCGAGCAGGGGAAGGAGGAAGCCCCTATGGCTATGGGTGCTCTAGCTCGCAGGCAAAGGTAGACAGAAAAGCCGTGGAGCGGAATTGGTTTGCAAATCCGCGAGAGATCCTAGGGCTCCGGAATCTGGATGTGGCGGAGCGAAGAGGAGTCGCTGATGTCGATTGTCGTCGGCCAACGAGAAACGAGAGGGGTCGTCGGGGTCGATGCCATGCACGTAGAGAGCACGACACTTGAGTTGCACCATGACGACGTCGTTACCCGGAAGGCACGCTTGTAGGCCTGGAGGGATGGTGTAGTCACGCGCGATCATGACGAGGAATACACATACACTGTTGTAGTCGCCCTAGAAGCAGTACTGGTCCGCGGAGAGGAAATCTCCTATGTACTACAAGAAGAAGTATTCAACCCCCTCCGGGCGCCAAAGCTCATCGGAGAGGTAGTCAAACGCCTCCACCTCCGCCATGTCGACGAAGGGAGTGATGGAGGGGTTGTCGGCGTGCTTCAGCCGCTCGAAGAATAGTGTGTTCACCTCGTGGTGGATTGGCCCGCGTCCGGTGACAGGAACCGCTCGCCTTTGTTGGAGAAGGAGAGGCGAGCGGAGCCGCGGTCTGAGGAGGTGGCACTGATGGTAGGGTGGTTGTTGCGGTGCTCTACGATAGCGTCATGGATGAAGAGGAAGGGATTGTGCATGGGGGCCGCGAGGTGGACGTAGGCGATGTTGCCGGACCAAGCAGCGAGGCAGCATGAGGAGTGGCATCGGAGGCGCAGGCAGAGGTGTCCACATCGGCGGACCACGGTTACCCTGCAGCAGTGTGGTGGAGTCAGAAACCTACCCACGGAGGATCCTAGCGACTCCAGTGGCGGAAGAGGACGACGAGGTGGCAAGGGGCACCCGGGCGGAGAGTCGATCTCGTGGCGGCGGAGGCGGCATCGCGCACCGACGATGCCATTTTTCTTCTTCTTCCTTCCTCCATTTCGCTTGCGGATTTTGTGGTGGTTGTCGAATTCGTTCGAGTTTATTTTTGAGTAATGCTATACTAGGCAATGTTCGAGTTCGCTGATCACCGTTGGATTCTGGGCTCTGGGGGTGGAATTTCTGGATACTCCTAACATTTCCATGATTTATGCAGGGTCCATGTTCTACAAAGTTCAACCTTGACTACAATTTTTCCGCGTTATAGCCAGGACCACACGGCCACGGCCAACGTGAAAATGCATTTAGGGATAGAGCGGAGAACGGACGAAGGAACACCGCGTCGCTATGAAGATCGCGAGTTTGTGCTCTCAACTGAATCACAAGGTTTCACTGCATCAACCGTAAAGTGATACGCCGGAGAGAAAATGCTCTAAATGCATTGTAGAATGATGTGGCTCCTCGACCACTCAGGAATAGTGCCAGCGAAATTCACGGCCATACCGCATCGGAAGCATTCTTTGTATATCCAGTGCTGCTAGGAGGCATGAATGGTGGACTATGTAGAGACTTGGAGACTACATTAGGTTGCGAGTTAGGTTGCTAGATCCGCATAGCAACGGTTGCTTCTCTCCTGATGTCTACCATTCCCTCGTGTTTCCAATACATCTTAGATTTTTCACCTATCTGATGTGCTAGCGTGTCCGAATAGAAGATGTTGTAACAAGCATAGGTGAATAACAATGTAATTTTTTGGGAATGGAAGCGGATAGATTCTAGTAATTGGTGCTACTTTTTTTCCTTGATGGAAGAGAGAGTGCTTGTTCCAGTTGCTATGAGGAACGTTGTGCCTCGCAAAGTTGCAATTTATAGAGCCGTATCAGGCAAGGAGACAATAAGGAGCGACCGTGTACTTCTGCTATGTCACATGCCTAGAAGATTGACATTACCCATAAAGGCATGATTCCGTCTTCAATCACTTATACTTAAATTTTTCTATAAAGCATACCTTGTCTGTAGGAGGGGAATACAAGTACAAATGTGATGATGCCGTTGAATAGTCTCCCTTCCTTGTCGACATTCTCAAAAGTGCGAGGCAAATGGAAGATTCGTTGATTACTCCAAATTTTCTATGCATCTCCGATTTTCTTGTCTGCTTTTGAAATCAAATTTCTAGTTTTGTTCTTCTTCTCTTCTCTAGAGAGATACTCGTGGAGTTTATTTACCTGTGATACGTTTCATCGGACCAACTCGAATGACATCAGTGATTCCTAGATCTGAGATAGGCAACCAAATTGCGTGAAAATAAAACTTAAGATTTACTCTATGAACAACGCTGATGGTAGGTAAGCAACTCCTACACATCAGCAGAGATCCCCAATAATATACTTCTCATTGTCCTTTTCACAATCAAAACACCATTGGAAGGTAGATAATCAAGCAAAGAAAAATGTAAAACCTCGCATGTTCATTGACATGGATTTTTGTTGCTGTGATTACACAGAGAAGAATGTGCATCACCACGCACACTTCATACATGCACATGTAAACATACACTACAGAGACTGGGAATAAATATGTGAATATCGCTATATTCTTAGTGGATGTTAATGGTAGCATATTTCCCGGTCTAATGTTGATTTTGAATGTTAGTTATTTTGCTGCTTATAGTGTCACCAATACAAGATCAACAATTTTTCCACAATTATTATTTTTTGCATGGGTGATGCTTATAGAATTTTGCAAAAAATTTCCCATATAGTGTGATTCCTGAAATATGTGTGTGCATGCTCAACAAAGATACCAACCATTTCCCATATCGTCTTCTGTTTCTGCCATAGTACATGCATTGTATTTCTAGGATAGATTGTTGGTGCAATTTTACTTTTGTAAACGAAGTTTTTTTGGTTTATATTGTGGCACCAAAATCAAAACGGTGCAGATAACTAAGGTGCACTCAGCCACAAATCAAGATCATCAACAAAATTGGTAGAATTATGTGGAAATTAACGGCTAAGGCCCTCTATGGATACTAGGCCAAGGCATGTCATAGTGAGCTATGACTTTTGAGCCGACATAATTTAGAAGATTTTAGATTTCAAGCATGAGCGTGTGACAAAGCATATCATCTCAGGATTTGACCTCTGAGGCTTTGATTTAGTCTCCTGCATTCCGTAGTAGTAATATGAAGCATGAACACATAGGTCTGCCGTCAGCCCGATCCCACACACATTCCAATGTCTATCACCTCCACCGTCTCTTCAGTTCATCCATGGGTTGTTTCCCTCTGCTTGTGCATACAAGTCTCCAGCTGCAGGTACATTCCACTAGTGGAATCGTCCTCGTTGCTGAGTTCCAGGGGAGAGCCCGGAATCAACTCGGCAAAAACATCGCCAAGTCCCAAACTCGGTGAAAGGGACTTGGCTTGACATGGCCCGCCAATCATTAAGTCTGTCGAGTTCTTTTTATCGGGAACTGACAAACATTTCATTAAAGTTTGCCGAGTTTATTTCGCACGAGAACTCGGCAAACCACCCCGTCACGCGGAGGGGGCGTTAACAGAAATGCCACGTGGCACTAACCTCTGCTGAGTTCCAGCGTGCTAAACTTGGCAGAGTAACGACAAATAGAAAGAAGCCACGTGTCCACCATTATTGCCCAGTACAAAATGTTTGCCGAGTGCCTTTGGAAAGAAACTCGGCAAATAGTTTGTCGGGTTTTCAACTTGGCAGTGCTCAGTCAAATAAGGGTCCGACGCGTGGCACTGCCTTATTGCCTGGTGCCAGATTTCGCGGACTTCAAGGCCAACAAAACTGGGCAAATATTTTACTGAGTTTGGAACTCGACACTATCCTGTCGAATAAGAACCAAACTCGTGTCACTGCCTTATTGCCTGGTGCCAAATTTCGCCAAATTCAAGGCCAACGGAACTGGAAAATATTTTACCGAGTTTGGAACTTAGCAGTATCCTGTTGAATAAGGGCCCCATGCGTGACACTGCCTTATTGTCCGGTGCCAAATTTTGCCGAGTTCACGACGAACGAAACTGGGCAAATATTTGCTGAGTTTAGAACTCGGTAGTCTCCTGTTGAATAGGAGACTGGCGCGTGGCACAAACCGTATTGCCCAGTCCAGTGTTTTGCCGAGTTTCCCTTTTTAAACTCGCTAAAGATTTGCCTATTATCGAGTTTGCAACTCGGCGAAGGTTGTCTGTGTCTACAGTTGATCCTGGTTTCGCTGAGTTCCAGGAAAGCATTTTGCTGAGTTCTGGTACTCGGCAAATGTCCCTCCTGCCCCCATCCCCTTTTGGGTCGGCCTTGCACATAATATCAATATATATGTATATTGTTGATTACACACATGCATAACACCACTCAAAATGAGGCCTTTAGCTCATAATGATACCATGGTAACAAAATTAGAGCACTAAATCCAACTATAGTGTAGGTACTATGTGGTACTACCTCCATTCGGATTTAAAAGTCCCCTTAGCCAAATCACCAAGACCAAGACGTGCTCTACCCGAGATCCCTCAAAGCTCGTGTCTAGTCTAAGGCCCCTCCCAGTGCTCCACCTTGTACAGGTGCTAAGCCTGCCATGTAGGCGAAAAATCTGATGTGGCAAGTTAATTAAGAGGAGAGAGATGAGTGTGGTGAGCCCAAGAAGAAACAATGCCAAGCGCGTGAACCTAGGCAAAACATTTAAATGAAAGAAGCCCACCAATGCATGAAGATCTTTTGTTGCTAAATCATTAAAGGAAGGAAGCTTAGCTACAAAAAGCTAAGCACCTATGCATTGAGGAGTATAGTTGTTAAGATATTTAATGTGCTTAGCACCTCATCTAAGCACCGGTGCATTGGGAGCAGCCTAACCTCCCAAGCTTAATTGAGCGCGTGCCCCACCAAAAGAAAGCGCATGCATTGGCTGCTTTTTTACTGCAGCTGCATGCAGTAGCTGAGAAGTACTCCCTCTGTGCCGGTGCATTAGACATATTATGAAAACCAAATAATCCCAAAACTCTTAGGCGCGGTGCATTAATTACCCACCTCGTTCCCTATTTCCTGCCATGAAAAAAGAAATCAGCCAATAGGAGATGTGGTGTATGCATTCAATAACTTGAGACTACTTGTCACAACATGCAGTGATGAGTTCTCTGCATGCAATGATATTAATTAGCAAATAAACATCAAGTTCTCTCATTTTCCCTCCACCTTGATTGCGGTGCACAAACTAAGATGACTATTGCACCGGTACGGAGGGAGTAGGAACGGCTGCCGCATGCTTTGGTTTGCATTTACTACCAAGGACACAGATCAATGAGGAGAAGCGGGGCTTGCGCGGGTGGCCCTTTAATCCCGAACGAGGCGTGATGGCTCTCCGACCCTTTAATTAGTCCCTTCGTCCGGTGAAGAGTGTATGTTTGGCTTTAAAATTTGTCCACAAAAGAGTGTACTTCTATCTTCCCAATGCACTTTAAAGTAGAAAAAAAATGTTTTTCTCTCATCACACGGTAATCAAGACCAATAACATTCTACACATGGTCTTCTTCATTTGTACATGCACTTAGCTCATTGGGGGTTGGGTAATTAAAGAGGAGAGATAGTGGCTTGCATCTTCCCAATGCATTTTTTTAGTTCACTCCATAATTTGACCTAAATTTTTTATACATACATTTTTCACCGGACGGAGGGAGTAATTGTGTTGAACGGCGATACCAACGAGCTAGGCTCCGCCCGTGCCGCTCCTAGGAGAGCGACATGGGGGACAGACGGAATTAGACATTCTTTTTTTTGAATCAAGAACTTTATATAGATCACCCAGCGGGATTACAATCCTTCATTACAGAAGCCGTAAGGAAGGATGGAATATAGTTTATCCAAAGACAACGTCTCCTAGAGGAACTACAATGCTTAGCACACAGATGTGCGAGTTCATTTGCTTCTCTCGATACAAAAACCAGCCGCAGTTCCTCAAAATTCCCGCATAACTCTTGAATTTCATTAACAGTGGCAGCTATCTCCGATCGGTCTAAATCAGGAGAATTGCACTGATTTACCACTTGTTGGGTATCTGATTCTATGATCACTCTTCGGTAACCCAAGTCTGATGCTAGTTGCAACCCATCTCTAATAGAGAACGCTTCCATTGATTTGGCATTCAAACCGGCTTCATACCAGATGGATTGTGCTCTGATCAATGAACCTTCATGGTTGCGGATGCCCAGCCCCGTACATCCTTCGTGAGTATCTGCATAGAAAACAACATCAACATTTATTTTTATGAACGTTTCCTCCAGAGGTTTCCACTTCTGATGCTCCTTGACCAGTCGAACTGCCTGTTGCTTCCCTGTAACAGTAAGGTCAGTTGCAACATCAAGTGCCCACTTTACTGATTGCCCAATAGATCGAGTACATTCCCCATGGGTCCTTGCGTTCCTCTCCGTCCAGATCGACCAACAGCCACATAAGATCACGCTTGCTTCAGATTGACACTAGTAGAAAACTGACCTTTCATCCGGAGCACTAGTCCCAGCCGGGTTTGGGCCCGGGACTAATGTGAGCATTTGTCCCGGTTCCAACGGCTAGGAGCGGACGGGGGCACGGCCAGGATTAGTCCCGGTTCAAATGGGACCTCTAGTCCCGGTTGGTGATACCAACCGGGACTAAAGGGGTTGCGGCAGGCTGGGCCCCCTGCGAGCCCCTTTAGTCCCGGTTGGTATCACCCACCGGGACTAAAGATAGACCTTTAGTCCCAGTTGGTATCACCAACCGGGACTAAAGTCTTCCCTATATAAAGCTGCTTCGTCCAGCCCAAGTCCAAGCTTTCTCTCCTCTCTGTTTCCTTCCCCAAGCTCGAGTTCATCCTCCATATTTGCCAAGATTTGTCAAGATTGGAGGCACCCCATCTATCCAAGGGTTCTAAAAGGTTAGCAACTTCATCCTTTCATCTCTCATTGCTAGTTTAGCTCGTTTCATGCTCTATAAGTATAGTGATTTGTGGGTTTTAATTTGACCTGCGAGCGTTGCTGTTTGTAACCATCAATGATTGGCCTGCTCTTAGTAACCTTTCAGGACAGACAAACAAGGGATACCACGCATGCACGCACTGTTTAGATGATACCGACAGTATATATTTGGATAAATGTAAGAATAATGTGTACCTGGGACATTGTCGATTTCTTTAGATCAATCATGTCTTAAGAAAGAAAGGCAAGCATTTCAAAGGTGAGGCAGATCACCGGAAGAAGCCTCGCCACCGTACTGGTCATGATATACTTGATATGGTCAAGGATTTAAAAGTAATCTTCGGAAAGGGTCCTGGCGGACAATCTGTTCCGAATGACGCTGACGGACACGCACCCATGTGGAAGAAGAAATCTATATTTTGGGAGCTACCCTATTGGAAAGTCCTAGAGGTCCGCTCTGAAATCGACGTGATGCACGTGACGAAGAATCTTTGCGTGAACCTGCTAGGCTTCTTGGGCGTGTATGGGAAGACAAAAGATACACCGGAGGCACGGGAGGACCAATAACGTATGAACGAAAAAGATGGCATGCATCCAAAGCAGTATCAAGGTCCTGCCAGCTACGCTCTTACCAAAGAAGAGAAGGAAATCTTTTTTGAATACCTGAGCAGTATGAAGGTCCCGTCTGGCTTCTCGTCGAATATAAAGGGAATAACAAATATGGCAGAGAAAAAATTTCAAAACCTAAAGTCTCATGACTGCCACGTGATTATGATGCAATTACTTCCGGTTGCGTTGAGGGGGCTTCTACCGGAAAATGTTCGATTAGCCATTGTGAAGCTATGTGCATTCCTCAATGCAATTTCTCAGAAGGTAATCGATCCAGAAATCCTACCAATGTTATAGAATGATTTGGTCCAATGTCTTGTCAGTTTCGAGTTGGTGTTCCCACCATCCTTCTTCAATATTATGACGCACGTCCTAGTTCACCTAGTCGAAGAGATTACCATTCTGGGTCTTGTATTTCTACACAATATGTTCCCCTTTGAGAGGTTCATGGGAGTCTTAAAGAAATATGTTCATAACCGTGCTAGGCCAGAAGGAAGCATCTCCAAGGGCTATGTAACAGAGGAGGTGATTGAGTTTTGTGTTGACTTTATTCCTGACCTTAAGCCGATTGGTGTTCCTCAATCACGGCATGAGGGGAGACTGAGTGGAAAAGGCACGCTAGGAAAGAAAGCAGTAATAAGTATGGACGGGCATTCTTTCACTCAAGCACACTACACAGTTCTACAAAATTCCACCTTGGTGGCTCCGTATATCGAGGAACACATGGATATTGTACGCTCCAAGAACCCGGAGCAGTCTGACTCCTGGATTAAATGTACACATATGTCGACTTTCGGCGGTTGGTTGCAAACACATCTCATGAATAACACCACTGTTGGAGATGAGCTGTACTTGTTGGCCAAGTCACCATCTTCGACTATATTCACTTTCAAAGGGTACGAGATAAATGGAAATACATTTTACACGATCGCCCAAGATAAAAAGAGCACCAACCAAAACAGTGGTGTCCGCTTTGATGCAACAAACAACAATAGGAAAAAGGACACATATTATGGTTACATAGAGGAGATATGGGAACTTGACTATGGACCTTCTTTTAAGGTCCCTTTGTTTCGGTGCAAATGGGTCAATCTGACAGGAGGCGGGGTAAAGGTAGACCCGCAGTACGGAATGACAACAATGGATCTCAACAATCTTGGGTACACAGATGAACCATTCGTCCTAGCCAATGATGTGGCTCAGGTTTTCTATGTGAAGGACATGTCTACCAAACCGAGAAAAAGAAAAGATAAGAAAGCGAATACATCATACGATGAGCCAAAGCGCCACATAGTTCTTTCAGGAAAAAGAAACATCGTGGGAGTGGAGGACAAGACAGACATGTCAGAAGATTATAATAAGTTTGATGAAATTCCTCCCTTCACAGTGAAGACTGACCCAAGCATCCTGTTAAATGATGAAGATTCTCCATGGTTACGACGCAATCATAAGCAAGGGACATACGCGAAGAAAAAGTTTTATACCCCAAGATCCCACTCTGGGATGTGACCGGCTTCACCGTCATCACTTTCTCTCTAGTGAGTTTCCGGACTTCTAGCTGGAAAGTCCCACTTCGGACAAACCGGAGGGAATCTTTGTAAGAGTTAGGGTATATATGTGTTTTGGGTGTTCCTAGGTGGACTCCGGAGCGTCGGAATCCAACCAAAAAGGTAGGGCATTTTGGCATTTGAAACATGATTTTTGAATAATTACTTATTAAGTTATGAATTTTCAATTATTCGTGTCCTTTTAGTATTTTAATTATACAGAGGAGTTAATCAATACAATTATGTCCAAACAAAATATGAATATGTAGGTTATGTTAAGACAAACAATTTGACATCTTATTTGCTCCATTTGGCTTAACAGAACTGAAGATATGAATTTTTAAAGTTTAAAATAATGTCTTCAATTACTGTATTTAATTAATAAGTGCAAAATTAGTATGCAACTTCCTGTCAAAATGATTCTAGTTGATAGAAATCTTCAAGATGAATCCACAGAAATTTGAATCAACTAATTTGGTTTAGTTTTCAAATTGTTATGCATTTTACAAGAATTAATTTCAATCTGTAAAATTGAATCTGTCAATAATTTCTTCAAAATGAAAATTAATTGAAAGACACCTTTAGTCTCAGTTGCAACCACCAGCCGGGATTAAATGTTTCAGCTCCCGCGCAGAATTTTGGCCGCCGAAAAGGTTGGCCTTTAGTCCCGGTTCGTGGCTGGAGCCGGGACTAAAGGACCTTTATTCCCGGTTCGTGGCTGGAGCCGGGACTAAAGGTCGCGGGTATATAACTGGTGTCCCGGTGCCAGCCACTGCCCGGGAGAAGGAACAGAATCACGCGCCGCCAGGCTGCCGGATTTCACCGCCATCACCGGTCTTCTCCCTCTTCCGACGGCCGACGCCACTGCACCACCTTGATCCGCCCCGTCCCTGCGCTCCTAAGCTTTTCGTCGGCCATCTTGTGCCCCACGGTGAGCCCCGTGTCGGTCGCCCTCTTTTTCTCATGCTGTTGGTCGCCCAAATGCCGCCACCGCAGAGGCCCGAGCTCGGCAGCGCCATGGCCGTGGAACGGCTCGATGCAGAGCCGCTCGAGCCCTTTCTTGCTGTCCATCGCGTTCTGGGAGCGCCCGGGAGGCCGCCTACCCACTTTGTGCACTCGAAATCGACCCGCAGCCGTGCTTCCGATCGCGCCCGAACCTCGCCGCCGCCATGGCTCATCGTCGGCGCCCCTGCCGGCCACCCCAGCCCCTGCGACCGCCACCGTTGGGTGCGCGACGTCACCATCTTTCGAACGCAAGTCCCTGCGCGCATTTTGGTTAACCGTAGACGATTTCCGGCCAAGTTCGGCGAAGCTCCGCCGCGAAATCCGGTCGCCGGATCTACTCCGGCGCCGCCCGCTGACGTGGCGTGCCATGTGGCCCCTCCAGTGCCACTGACACTGGGCCCCACGGCCCCAGTTGACTGGTCAACTGTCCCAGTTGACTAGCTGACTGGGCAGTTGACCCAGGTCAACAGGCCCCCACTGGTCAGCCTCTGGTGCACACTGGGTGCACTGCACCGGGTGCACCTAGCAGTTTATGTGGTTTTTTTTCAAATTAAAATTAATCCAAGATTTTCAGAATATTGCTACAACTTTTGAAATTCGTAGAAATTCAACCGTAGCTCGGATGAAAAAGTTTTCTATATGTAAAATGATCAGAAAAATCTAACGAATCCGATTATGTCATCTGCATTCATGTTAGAACCCTCTAAGTAGGAGAACCTATAACTTTTGGCCTGTTTCTGGCATATGAATAGTGCATGACTACCGGATAATAATTCCAACTTAAATCCTAAGTTAACTAAAATTGTTTAGAGATGCATTAGGTCACCCATGCATTGCATATTGCCTTGTCATGCTCTATGATTGCATTTGTATGCTGTGTATTTATCTGTTTCTTCCCCCTCTTCCCTCCGGTAGACTAGTCAACTGATGACATCAGTTGACGCAGTAATGATTTCTGGATTTTAAATAAGTCTTAAATGATTTGTTTATTTTCAGAAAAATCACTAAACTTCTAAAAATCATAGAAAATAATCTATAACTCCAATGGAAATAAATTATATATGAAAAATTATTAGAAAAATATGAAGGAACAGACGCCGCCAGGCTGCCGGCCCCCCCCGTCGTCGGACCGCTCTGTCGTCTCGATCCGGCCTCCTCCCCAACGGCTCCCTCAAGCCTCGCTGCCCCTCTTCCCTCCAATGCCGGTGAGGCCCGGCCTCCTCTCCCGTTGTCCCCGTCGTGCCCCGCCGCTCGCCCCCGCCACGGCCGCGCTGTCCCGCCGCCTGCCGCTGCCCCTGCCGCTCGCCAAGGACCACCGGAGCTTCGTCCCCGACCACCACATAGCCGCCGCCGCCGTCGACATCGCCGGAAAAACACGTTTTATTTTATTTCCCGCACGTTCGCTCATTTGCACTGCGCGCGCATAACCTAGGCCTATCAGAAACTGACACGTAGCCCCCCCCCCCCCCGTTCGCCAGTTTAGCTTTTTCTTTTTTGTTTTGTTTTTCTAAACAGAACAATTTCTGTTTTTAGATTTTTAATAACTCTTAGAATATTTAGAGTTTTGAGTGAATCTTTTTTGCTTTAGGTCACAAAAATTATAAACTTTCTGTTAGTGCCAGTAGTTTTCAAATTTGAATAGTTTAAATTTGAATTCTTTGAAATTTGTGTGAATCACTAGTTTGTGAATAACTTTAGTTTAAAAATAGATTTTTGAGTGATTCTTTTTCCTGCTATTTAATATTAGTGTGTTTTATCAGTATGTTCAATTTGAGAATTTTTAGGATATTTTAAATAGGTGTTTTAATCAAAAACAGATTCTATTTAGCTCTTTTAGTTTTATACCTTTTTTCCTTTGTTTTAATTATTTTAGTTTCTGTTTTCTTGTTATTCTTTTGCCAAATTATATTATGTTTCTGTTAGTCAACATGAGGAGTTTTAATTGCTGTTAAGAAAAATAATTTTATTATTGTCTTGTTATTTGTTTAGTAGGAAATTTTGTTTTCTTCATATTTAGAGTTTGATAATAGATTTTAATGTGATTCTTTTTTGTGTAGTAAACTTTAGGTAAAATACTAAATTGTTTTATCTTTCTTCTGAATTAGTTAAGCTATGGATGATGGCGGCAGATACCATGAAGAGGACATATTCGACATCATACGTTCCTCCCAAAACCAAGAGCATGAACAAGATGACGGCTCACAATTTCTGAACGACTCCGGTGAGGGACATGAGCAAGAACCAGGAAATGAAGGGCAAACAAACAATGATGGCGAAGAAAATGTTAGACAATTAACAAAGTCCGGCGAGGTATATATATATTAAGCCTCTGGTGATCATTAGATGTATTAATTGATTTGTATATATATATTAACAAATCTTTCTTCGTTTAGCCCTCTGGATCAAGCCAATCTCGTAGAAGGGTACGTGGCCGGGCCAGAAAGTTGGGCGATGATGTAAAGTTCAACATCGATGAAGTCACAGAAGATGGCGAACCGATTGCTCCTGAACAGAATGCCCGTAAATTTATAAATCAATGCGGAGTTATTGTTAGGGACAACATCCCGATCACCATTCGAGAATGGAATAAGCCAAAGGTAGATCGAGGAGTTAGTTATGTCAACGAAAGATCGAAAATTTTGCTTTGGGATATGCTCATGTTACATTTCAACCTACCAAAGGGTCTCACAGATGGCCAACGGTTGAAAGTCAAGCAGTTTGCTCTTAACAAGATGGCCACACAATTCCAGAGTTGGAAGAAAAGATTATACAGCGACTACATCAAGGCAAAAAAGAAGACTCCAGAATTCACTGGAGCACTAGAGAAAATAAAAGATCACTGGGACGCATTTGTGAGTAGAAGGAATCGGATGAAGCTCTGGAAAGGTCGAGAAAAAATAAGATAAATGCTGAGAAAAAAGAGTATCACCATGTTCTGGGGACAGGTGGCTACAAGAGAGCTGTGCCTAAGTGGGAAGTAGCTGAGGCCAAGATGCTTGCTGAAGGGGTCATTCTAGCTACAGCGGATTGGCCCCAGAGGTCCAAGCATTGATTTTATGCGCATGGGGGACAGTTGGACCCAGCGACAGGGCAGATTATTGAAAAGGTAGATCTTAAAACAACCTCGGACGCTTTACTTCAAGCAATAGAAGATGCTCGAAAGGGGTTGTTCCAGCCCGAGAGAGAGAACGACGAGCACGGAGGACGAACACGAGGCAAAGGCGTTGTTCCGTGGGTTCGGGGGTTTTCGGAGTGGAACGACACTTATAGAAGCCGTCAGAGAAAAAAGAAGCAGGATCCAGACCGGCTTTAGAAGATAGAAACAAAGAACGAGGAGTTGGAACGCATGTTAAAGCGGCAGTAGGAGCAACTGGACACAATTAGCCAGCAAAGGGCATCTCCGCGGCGGGAGCAAGCAGATCCAGCATTGGATAGTACCGTCCCATCTATGCGGAAAAGCAGCGTGGGTTCCACGGGGGTCCGGGCCGATGATGCACTGCTGGCTCGCTACCCCGTGGATGATATCAAAGAGAGGACAAATTGTGAGCTACACTAGAAAATGAAGAACATATCCATGAAGGTGGCGGTTGGCGTTGCTTTACCGAATGCACCTGAAGCAACCATCCATGGCAATCCGATTCCAGCTGGCTATGCTCGTGTCGGGGTGGATGAAGTTCTGCCGGGATATGACTCACTAGAGCTTGACATTCCTGGAGGTGAAGGGGAGCAGACACTGGGAGAAGTCATACATGGTGTCATTGTATGGAGAAAGGAATGCATCGTGTTTCCAAACTCGGCGCCAAGGCCACCGACTCCTCCGAGTAGCAATACACCTCTAAGTCCACCCACCTCGAGAGGGAGCCCAGCGCGAGTCCATATCGATCTCCGCCACATCAGCCGACTCCACCCCCTATGTCCCAGCAGGGCCAAAAGCGAAAGAAAGCTAAGAAGAAAGCCAACGACGAGCCTCCTGCCAAAAAGAAGTTAGCTTACGATATGACTGATGAGGAAACCAAAACGGTCGTGGTTTCCGAAGTGAAGTCCCATTTTGCACCGAAACCGCCCCCGCCGCCAAAGGAGATAATACCTACGAAAACCGTAAAGCACTTTGTGGACTTCCTTGAGCGACAACCGGGACATGTGGAGAATAGGCCATCAGACTATGACCGCTCTATTAGGAAGTCATATGAAGAAATGCAGCAGTCGAGACGTAGAAGTAGTAATAAAAGCGGGAAAACAGTCCCCAGCTCAGAGAACAGGCAATGCAATCGATCCCCCCCGCTCAAGGTGATTATCGACACTGCTAGAGACATTGGTATCAGTGTCGATCAACTCCTAGGCACCGAGGAAGTCCTCGTGGCTGATGTAGCATGGCAATATGCCCCCGGGAAAACTCTGGTCAGACCTGAGCAGGTCCCGCATCTATCAACACAAATGCGAAGATTGCATGAGTGGTACATGAAAGAAGTAAAAGAACGGGTGAGAGATGCTCATGGTGAAAGTCAAGGAAGAGCATTACTTCTATGAAAACGAGCTATGCATTGAGTTTTCCAGAAATTTTTCAGTTATACAATCAAGACTCACTCGACAAATCTATCGTCAGTTGCTATTGTCTATAAGTGATTTCTTTCTGTAATTTAAGTCTCTAGCTCAGCTCATTCATTGCCTGTAATTATCCTCACTATATTCTTTTGTACGCTATTATGCAGAATGAAGATTCTCGAATGCAAAAGAGATGGAATCTATGACATTGGGTTCGTTGACCCATATATCATTAATGAAAAAATGATACAAGACCACCCCAAAGACTCAGAGGCTAACTTGCTAAGGTTTATGAAGGCACAAAATACCAGAACAGAAATACTATTTCCTTACAACTTCAAGTGAGTGTTACTGTCTTGTACTACAAATTCTATTTTGCTTACTCGATGTTAAGTGTAGTTGATGAGTTATGCATGCGTGCTTATATAAACGTGTGCGCAGGTACCACTGGATCCTGCTAATCATTAAAGTTGACGCTGGAACTGTTGAAACCCTGGACTCACTAGGTAAAAACCCTCGAGAATACACCAGCGTGTTTAGGATGCTCGACAGGTAATGTCAATCATTATCGCACTATATCGGCCTATTTCGTTCATTTCCTGATATCAAGTAATTAATAACTCCTTTATTCATTTTCTTTGCCGGGCAGGGTTTGGAAACGGTTCATCAATGATGTTGTCGGTGAATGGAAACCGGAGCTGCGTTGGCGACGGCCCAAGGTAATTAAGTAGTACTAGCTAGGTCCGCGCATCTCGATAATTCTAGTTTTAATATCATTATCATGCTTGATTATTATCTGATTGAATTCTATTCTCGTAAAGTGCATGAGGCAGAAACAAGGAACTAATTTATGTGCATACTACGTTTGCGAGAACATTCACATGACGACTGAATGGCGCAGAGATGTAAGACAACTTCAGGTATGTAAACACTATTCATAATTTTTTTTATGATGATCTAATATATATACACACAACTAATATATTCATATTCATCTACTTCTTTAAAGATGGAAGAGATGCGGGAGAAGCTCCTACCAGAGAACCGCATACGAGCAATTCAAGAGGAAATTGCGGGATTTTTGCTTACGGAGGTCATATCTGAAAGCGGAGAATACCATTGCCGCTAATGCCTGCATGTAATGATCTCTAAATTGTAGGAGAAATTGTATATACCAAATTGTATATATATATGTATGGTCATGTCATACAAGAAATTATATGATATATGTATGGTCGTATGAGAAATTATATTATATATGCATAACGTGTACAGTATGTAGTAGCGTAAAATATGTTTGAAATGAAAAAGAATTGAATGGAAAATACAAAATGAAAAGAAAAAATAAACCATAAACCCTAAACCCTAAACCCTAAAATCCTAAACCCCAACGCAAAATCCTTAGTCCCGGTTGGTGTCACAAACCGGGATTAAAGGTCCTCCAGCCCCCGGCGCTAGCTCGCGGCCACGTGGAGGGACCTTAGTCCCGGTTGGTGTCACCAACCGGGACTAAAGGTTCTCCAGCCCCCAGCGCGCGTTCGCGGCCAAGTGGAGGGACTTTAGTCCCGGGTTGTGGCCAACCGGGACTAAAGGGTGGGGGCCTTTAGTTCCAATTTCGTTGTCCCGGTTGGTGACCCGGGACTAAAGGCCGTTGCCAACCGGGACTAAAGCCCGTTGCCAACTGGGACTAAACCCTCGTTTTCCACTAGTGTGACTCACCACTTCACCGTCCACTATATCATCGCCCAAGTATCAGGATGAAGATTTGGTATCTTTGTCGAAGTAATATGCTTGATCTCTCGCCAAAAAAAGTTTTGCCCATGTACACTCAAAAAGTTTTGCCCATGTACATTCGTTTAGGATCATTTTGACCCATCAGGTTTTGACCCAGATGTAAATAGTCTATATTGCACGGGGGAATAAACAGTGAGATACTGTTGATTCCCGTAGCAGTATCGGGTACCTTTAAAGAAAAGTCCAGTTTAAATTCTACAACCACTGAATGGGAGGGAACAGCCGAAATTTGCTGGTTCAACGGTTACGAAGTTGATCTCTGACCTAGTCCACTAAGTTTGAGGTGGTCCCTGATCTCACGTCATACGGAGATCTCTCCAAGTAGCTTCATCGTTGGCGCGTGCCGGCGGCAGTCGAACTGCAGGTTTGACCACTCGATCCGATTAGCCCCCACGGCACGGTCGCCATCCTTATTTGACTCCGACTCCTGCACGCGCGTTCTCAGCTTCCGACTTCGATGCGGAGGCGAACACACACAGGTCTATGCCGCGAACCTATAAAATCTCCACCCCGGCGTTCCGTTCGGCCACAGCACAAACAGAGCAGGGAATTAGCACCCGATCGTGCAAGATCTCTCGATCGGGTGAGCAGCAGCAGAGATCAGATTAAGGGACTCGTCTAGGTGCCTGATCGAATCTAGCTTGAAGGAACCATGGCCATGGAGAGGTTCTTGACGGCGCTTTTCTTCTGCGAGGCGCCCCTCGACGGATACGGCACATCCGTGATGACAACCCGCTCTGTCGGCAAGCACGTCTCCGGCGGCACGTCGAAACCGGCGGCTCACAAGGTGGATGCTGAGGAGAAGAAACAGGGGTACTCCGGCGGGTCGACGGTGCAGCGGCATGCAGGGTTTCAGATGGCTTCGACACCGTCATGATGCACTGAGCATGCCCTCTTTTTAACCTGTATAGGACTTGGACCAGTTAGAATGTTGACACGTACGTACTTATAATGATTTTTTCTTTTGATTGCACTGTTTGACTAGTAGTCCATATGCATAAGCTTCAATATACAAACCAAAATAATTTTAAATTTTTTTTTGCGGGAACAAAATAATTTTAATTGGATGTATATTTGTCTGTTTGGGGTATATGACAACTCAAGAAAAAGTTTGGGGTATATGTATTTTATTAGTTTGTGCGAAAATACATATGGATCATTCCATGACTCATTTTAACACGTTGTCGAATCTTCTTCTAGTTTTGTTTCCAATGCGAAGACAGTCTCGTTCTTTCCATAGTGGACAGTCTCTATTTCAATTTGGTAGGAATAATATTTGATTAGTGCATAAGCTTCAAATACAAAAGTAATGAAATTTAAATCAGTATATATAAACATTTTCTTTTTAGGGATAGTGGACATGTATCACTTGGTAGTTATGAATAGAAATATCTAGATAAACATTCGACCAATGAAAAACACCACAACACAAAACAACAAGTAAATAAATACTACACCAACCTTAGCTGGCGTGAATAATGGTTTCTTGATATATAAGTCTATTCTCAGGAGCAGATGGTATATTGAGTAATTTGTCGACACTTCTATATGTGCTCCTTAAATTTAGGTGTTAGATTATTGTTGGTGCAATAATTTGCCTCCTTATGTTTTGGAGATTGTTGACAAACAATGATGGACTAATGTGTTTGCTAGTGCACACAGAGTAACAGGTCCCTGGAGTCAAGAGAAGTTTGGATTCAAACTCCGAAGAATATTCCCTGCGTGGCAGTGAAGGTTATCACCGAAAATTATGACGACAAGAGTGCCCCCTCAAAAATTGTTGACGCAAAGCAATTCGTTCGGTGTCCGTCCGAAGAAAGTGATTGCAGCCGAGGAGATTGAAGACGAAGTGAAGACGTAGTATTCTTTTCGTCGGTTCTTTTCTCTTTCTTGAGTCACAGGACCACCGTACTATTAAGAGGGGTGTAGCGTTCGAAACTTTGATTCGCTGATGCTAAACCCAAATCCTATGAAAGTTGTGAGAGAAATCTCTTTGTGTTCCGAGCAAATACTTGCCAGCAAGAGACTGTGATCTTCTTCGCTGCGAGAGATTTGTCTCTGACCGAGGAGTTAGCATTACTTGCTCCCCAAGTAATGTTACCGTTGCTCCTAAAATCCGACCGTTGTGAACGTGTCGGTTGGCCATTGGCTGGACCGCGTGTCCAAAATGGTCATTTCCCATCCGGGAAGGCTGCGGCTCTAAATAGTCACCCCGCACCGGCGTTGTCCGGTGGCTGCTCCGTTTGATTCTGAGAAGATTGTTGAGCAACCCCCTCCGAGAGATTTGAGTTTAAAATCCACCGAAAGAAAACCCTAGAGCCGAAAAATTAGATAGTGGTTCAGCATCACTCGAATCTAAGTCCAGTACGCTCCGCCTATTACTCTTGAGAGCTGCGAACTCTCTAGACGGTTAGGTGTCAATTCCTTCAGAGACCAAGAGTAATTGTGGTTCTCGAAGAAGAAGTCTGTAAAGGTTCGGAGATCGCCTCAAGCATCTACCACGAGTAATCGGCATTGGTTGACGAACCAATTGTCGAGGAGAATAGGGCGAAGAGAGTTTATCTTCTGTGTTAAATCACAACCCCTCCAACCAGACGTAGTCCTTTTGCAGAAGGGCGAACTGGTCTACCAAACACCCTGTCGTCATCGAGCATCACTGGTCACCTCTGCTACCCCCTTTTTCATTCGAACTGTGACATATGACATATTTCAAACATGTGATTTACCTCGATGCATGCTGTTAGTTTTCATTCGGTAGTTCATATTCGCTCACTGCTTACTGTTTTCATTCGTTCCGCTGCTGGGTTCCGAGAGTTTTGATATTTCGGGAACTCTAGTCCTGATGATTCGAGAACGAGCTGATTTCAAAGTTCTCGACTCTGCTGATATAATGGAAAGGCTAAACACCCACGAAGAACAAGAAGAAGAAAAGAGAGATCTCTATGGTTCTAGTCACCGAAAAAGTCATGCTCTCAAGGCTGCGGCTGATTCTTCCTCAGAAGGAAACGCCGATGAAGATTCAGATGACACCGAAAGGATCAGCAAGGATCTCGCCTTGATCACGAAAAGATTCCAGTGCCTTCATAGGAAAAATCAGTTTCATAAGAAAGGATCCAGCAACTCTGGCGGCTCCAAATCCTCACCAAAACCGACTGGAGATTACACCTGCTTCAAGTGCAAAAAGCGAGGGCATTTCATTTCGGACTGTCCTCTCTGGGAAGCTGAAATCCGTGCAAGTGGAAGATATGATTCAGGAAGCAACCATGGCAAAGGCAAAAGTAAAAGCTACGACTCCGATGATGAGAAGAAAATGAAGAAGTTCTTCAAGAAGAAGGATAGCTCCTCCAAGTCCTCGTCAAGATCTTCCTCAAGGAATCCCTCCAAGTCCTCATCCAACCGCAAGAACACCTCTCGCAAGGCCAAGGCGTACATCGGCAAGGAGATGGATTCCGAAGAAGAAGCTTCATCTGACAACGAAGAGGTTGAAGAATCCGATGAGGATTCTGATTCCGGCATGGCTGGCATAGCCTGTGCCTCCACTCCTGCATCATACTTCTTCGAGAATCATTCGAGCGACAATGAGTCTCCGGCGTATTGCTTCATGACCAAAGCCTCGAAAGAAAAGGTATCTTCCAAACATCACAAGGTTCACTCCAGTGATCAATATTCTTCTGATGAGGATAACCATGCTAAACTGATTAAAATTGCCCATATCCAACAAAACTCTCTAGAGAAAATTGAGAAAACCCTCAGGAAGTCTGAAGGGTTGTTGGTTGAGGAGATGGAGAAAAATCAGTCGTTGACCGAAGAGCATTCCGCTCTCGAGTCTCGAATGAAAGAACTATCAGATCGTCATGATTTTCTCTCAGCTGACCACGAGAAATTGACTTATGATTACCTGAAACAGAAACAGGAACTCGAGTCGCTGAGAGAGGCTCATGATGATTTGATCAGAGAAAATTCTCTTCTCACCCAACAGCTCAAAGAGAAACCTGAAGTGTTTGTACCCCCTTGCTTAAAATGCCTTGAACGCAGTAACGCTGAATCAAATGCTGAATCTTCTGTGAATGCTAACCCCTCGGTCGAGGAAAATGGTTCTGTTTCTGATGAAAATGCTAGGTTGAAGGATCTTCTTCAGACAGGAATGTTCACGTCTCTCAAAGGGCATCAAACCCTGTGTGACGTTCTGAAGAAATCCATTCTTCACAAAAATCCCAGGAAGGAAGGTATTGGTTTCGAAAGGAAACTGAATGAGAATGGCTCCTACTGGGAACCTGATCAATATCCTCGCACTGTGTGGGTACCTGCTAAGAGCAAAACGCTCGATCCAGCTTTACTTTCGGGATATAACTCTCCTATCCCTGAATATTCATATGACGATTCTCTGGACAACTATAAGTTGTTCAAAAACCAACGTGGTGAGGCTGTTGCTCACTATGTTGGACCAAACAGCAGGAATGGCCCCCCAAAGGAATCTATCTGGGTGCCCAGGAAAACTATCGAAGCATTGCCTGTTACTAGACTACTAACCATGCAGGAAGAAAATGCTCGATATATCCTTGAAAAGATTCGATAGAATGAGTACATACTTGCTTCACCCAACCGATATACTCATTCGTCTGGAAGGAATTTCAATGCATACTCTTTCGACTATGCTCGTACTCATTCAAGTTACAATTCGTGTACTTATCGAAAGAAATCATATCCTGCTCGCTCATATGTTTCGAAGCCACCTACAAAAATGTGGGTGGTTAAGAAAGCCTAATTTCTCTGCAGGACTATGTCTCCGGGTGTACAAAATGGATAATGGATAGTGGATGCACTAGTCATATGACCGGAGACAAGTCGTTGTTCGTCGACCCCAACTTAACTGCTTCATCTGAGAAGTATATTACTTTCGGCGACAACAACAAAGGAAAGGTAATTGGGTTAGGTAAAATTGCTATATCCAAGGACAAGAACATTGATGATGTTTTACTTGTTCAGTCTCTTGGATTCAATCTCATGTCAGTTGGCAAGCTTTGTGATCTAGGCATGCTAGTTCTATTTTCTAAATCCAAATGCATCGTATTTATGGCCACTGACAATTCCTTCATTTTCGAGGGAAATAGAAAAGGTGATTTATATATTGTGGATTTCTCTAAGGGTCCCTCAGTCCGAACTTGTTTCCTTGCAAAAGCAACCGAAGGATGGCTGTGGCACCGAAGACTTGGTCATGCAGGTATGAGAAATTTGCAGACTCTCGTGAAGAAAAATCATCTCCGTGGTATTCCTGATGTGAAATTCGACAAGGATCGTCTCTGTGCTGCATGTGAAGCCGGTAAATTGGCCAAGAAGCACCATTCATCAAAAACTGTCATGACCACAACAAGACCACTGGAAATTCTTCATATGGATTTATTCGGGCCTCAAAACTATGCAAGTTTCGGAGGCAGTCATTATGGTTTGGTTATTGTTAATGATTTCTCTCGATACACTTGGGTATTCTTTCTCGAAGACAAAACCTGCACCCAAGACATCTTCAAAAGATTCGCTAAGAAGGCTCAAAATGAATATGATGTGCGAATTAAGCATGTTAGAAGCGACAATGGTACTGAGTTCAAAAATACTCATATCGAAGATTTTCTCGATGAAAATGGTATCACCCATGAATTCTCTGCCGCATACACTCCCCAACAGAATGGAGTTGTTGAGCGAAAGAATAGAACTCTCATTGAAATGGCGAGAACAATGCTTAGTGAGTATAAAACTCCCATTCGTTTCTGGGCTGATGCTATTAACACTGCTTGCCATGTTGTTAATCGTGTTTATCTTCACAAATTCCTTAACAAAACTTCATATGAGCTTATCACTGGCAAGAAACCGAATGTTTCTTATTTACGTGGTTTTGGTGCACCTTGCTATATTCGTGACATGAATCATAATTCTAAGTTTGCACCAAAGGCACATGAAGGTTTTCTTCTTGGTTATGGCTCGAACTCGCATACTTATCGTGTCTATAACTCTCATCATGGGAAAGTTATGGAAACGGTAAATGTGTGGTTTGATGAATCTAACGGCTCCCAAAAGGAGCACCTGCCTAATGTGATAGATGAACCTCCGATTTCGGATGATATTCGGCAAATGGCTATTGGGGACGTCAGGCCAGTCGAAGGAAATACACCCGACTCTTCCGATGATGATGCTCCCATGGCTCGACGAACATGCCAATCTACTGCCAAAGAAAATGCCGCACCGAAAACAAATGGCAACCCAAATGCAAATGCACATGCCGATCAAAATGGCAATCATGATGAAAGTGGCGATACTAATGCCAATCCTGATGCTGACGAAAATGAAAATGATCATCAAGAAGGAAATCCTCTCCCACGAGTGGCAAATCGAGTTGACCCTACTTTAATCCTCGAAGATCTCAAGAATCCAGGTTACCGACCCACAACTCGCTCTCGCACTCGTTTGGCTAACTACTGTGGCAGTTTCTCTTTTGTCTCATTGACAGAACCTACCAAGTATGAAGAAGCTATGAATGATCCCGATTGGATGAATGCCCTGCAAGAAGAATTGGTGCAATTCGAATTAAATGATGTGTGGGAATTGGTTGACAAACCGAATCCTAAGAAGCACAATATCATCGGCACAAAATGGATTTTCCGGAACAAGCAAGATGAGAATGGCATTGTTGTGAGAAACAAAGCACGTCTTGTCGCTCAACGGTATACACAGGTAGAAGGTATCGATTTCGGTGAAACATATGCTCCTGTTGCTCGCCTTGAGGCAATTCGTATTCTTCTCGCTTATGCAAATTACAATGATATTCTGCTTTACCAAATGGATGTGAAAAGTGCTTTCCTCAATGGTGAAATTGATGAGGAAGTATATGTTAGGCAGCCTCCTAGCTTTGAAAACCCTCAGTTTCCTAACAAAGTTTTCAGGTTGAAAAAGGCGCTGTATGGGCTAAAGCAAGCCCCTCGAGCTTGGTACGACACTCTGAAGAGGTTTTTGCTCGACAAAGGGTTCAAGCCAGGATCCACTGATTCCACTCTTTTTACTCGTGCTATTGATGGTGACCTATTCGTATGTCAAATTTATGTGGATGATATTATTTTTGGCTGTACTAACAATGCCTGCAGCATGGAATTCGGGCGAATGATGTCCGAGAAGTATCAAATCTCTATGATGGGTGAACTTAAGTTCTTTCTCGGACTACAAATTCATCAACAGGACAATGGAATTTTCATATCTCAGGAAAAATATCTGAGAGACTGTCTTAAGAAGTTCAAAATGCAAGATTGCAAACAGAAGGGTTACAAAACTTCCATGCCCACAAATGGCCAGCTGGACGCAGATGTGTACGGTAAAGATTACGATAAAAAAGCCTATCGTTCGATGATTGGTTCGTTGCTTTACCTATGTGCATCTAGACCTGATATTATGTTGAGTGTTTGTATGTGTGCTCGTTTTCAAGCTGCACCGAAGGAATCTTATCACCAAGCGGTCAAGCGTATTCTGAGATATTTGGCTCACACCCCCACCTTAGGTTTATGGTATCCTAAGGGAGCACAGTTTGACCTCGTTGGATATTC
This sequence comes from Elymus sibiricus, assembly GCA_039707655.1. Taxonomy (NCBI): domain Eukaryota; kingdom Viridiplantae; phylum Streptophyta; class Magnoliopsida; order Poales; family Poaceae; genus Elymus; species Elymus sibiricus. The sequence continues at coordinate 65,360,963 of CM077676.1, forward strand.
AGACTCAGATTATGCAGGTGACCGGGTTGACATGAAATCTACCTCGGGGACATGCCATTTCCTCTGTAGATCATTGGTATGTTGGTCGTCAAGGAAACAGAATTGTGTCTCGCTCTCTACGGCTGAGGCCGAATATATTGCTGCTGGCGCTTGTTGCACTCAGTTATTATGGATGAAGCAGACTCTGAAGGATTATGGCATCACGGTCAAGAAGATCCCTCTATTGTGCGACAATGAAAGTGCGATCAAAATTGCACACAATCCTGTGCAGCACTCTCGCACCAAGCATATTGAGATCAGGCATCATTTCCTACGTGATCATGTTGCTTGAGAGGATATTGTTATCAGTCACGTCAATACCGAAGAGAATCTCGCCGACATCTTCACCAAGCCTCTCGATGAGAAAAGATTCTGTGCGTTACGGTGTGAGCTAAATATCCTAGATTTCGCAAACGTGCAGTAAGCTGGACTCGGCACCCGTACCATCACTTCCACATCTTAGAAGGAATGGGTGCGTAACACTCGAAGAGTTTGAAAATTTCGACAAAGTGAAATTTTCTTTCTGAGAGTGAATACATTAACGAAGAACTAGACTAACCGGGTGCCACGATAATTGTGCGATGCTCGGGGTCATACAGTTCTTATACGGTGGGTAACGCCACCACAATTTCTTTTCGTTGAAGTTGGATTTGAATCTTTTGTGTTAGTCCGAATGTATTTCACTCATAGCTTTTCTCTCGTGTGCTTGTGTTTCTTCGTCTGAGTGAAATACTTAGGACCCTATTTTTCCCTCTATTCTATCTCATCCAGTCTATGCTGATCCGTTATGAATGCACAAATTTCATCTGGGAACGAAACCTTATCTGGTGTCCTTGACCACGTTAAAGTTTCGGTCCGAACTTAATCAGCTTTGCCGAAAGCCGTCCAAAATTTGGGGTTTCCCGCCCAATCTGGACCACGTTCTTTGGTGACAGTTGTCACGTGCTCCTCATCAACTGCCAGGTTATCTGGTCTGTTGAATCGCAATAGTCCTCTGACCGTGGCCGTCCGATCAGATTCACCGGGTGCGGTTATTTCCTCCTCGCATATAAATACTGCGCCGCCACCCTCCTCGTTTCACTTCGCATCTTCACCGTCGCCACCTTCCGAAGCCCCACCGCACTGCTCCTCCTCGAGCTCGACGACGTCGACCATCTTCGCCGCTTCGCTGCCAGAAAGAGGTCGCCGGAGTCATTCCTCGCCGCCGCGGATCATCTTCCTCTCCGCGCCGCCGTAGTCGCTGCACATCACCAAGTCAGGGTATGTGTAGTGCGAACTCGTTCTTCCATTCTTCCTGTTCGAGTTCGTCCGCGGTAAAACTTGCCTAATTTTTACTGTATTTCTCAGATCCTTACTGGTAGGTACCTTGTGCGGATGTGGTTTGTAGTTGTCCCTCGCATCCGAAAAATTTCAGATCTAGGGTTTGTGTTATGTCTCGTACGAACGGAATGATTAGCACGTTTACTAGTATTTTCTTTGAACCTACTAGTTCGTTCTACACATTTCGTTCGCCCGAAACATTTCTCAAAGTCTGCATCTATTTCTTCATCAAAAACGATTTCTTTTTCAAAATCTTCGCTGTGTGCATTCGTAACCCTGTCCCCATTTTCCCTCGCATCTATCTATGTTCACAGGAAAATGCAGTCAGTTGAGGATTCAGCTAAACCAGTTAGTCGGGCTGACAGAGATGATGTTATTCTGGGCACTGCTGATGAATCCAAAGCTCCGAATGCTAAGGGCCCAACGGTAGGCCCATCAACCAGCAAGAGAAAAAGGAACGATTAAAATGACAACGAGCAAGTAGAGACTGCTCCGAAGAAGAAGCGGGGTGGCAGACAGGCATACACCAACACCGCCGAATACATCTCTCATGACCGATATGATACTGTCCCAGGAGAAACCAAACACCAAAGAGATACGCGTCAACAATGGATTCGCCGCCACTGGGTGCGCAAGTGGTTCAACAATGAATTTGTTCATCCTCGGTTTGCTCAGAACTTTGCTTTTCATCCACCATGGGGTGACTGCCGTGAAATTTCTCTCATCAAAGCAAATGGTCCCCAATAGAGACCACCTCCTCCGTCAAATGCTCATGAGTCATCCCTTCGCACACCTGCATCATATCCCGATGAGCTTGCTAAGCGACAGCGAAATGCCATCAAGCGAGCCCAGAGGGCCGAAAAACAAAAGGCTCGTGAACAGAAAGACCCCCGCTACCACTGTCACGATGAAGCAGCATGTGAACACAACTCGTCATCCAGACGCTATCAATTTGAAGGATTTGGTAGTTGGCGCTCCTGTGAGTACTACCAAGCCAGGCGAAAATATTCCCAAAACAGACTTGAAGAAAATCAAGGCGTCTACCGAGAAAGTTGCTCCGCAGGCTATTGCTCTGAAGGAGAAGGTTGCTAAATTTGCGCCTACCTTGACTCAGCCGTTGGCTTCAAAGCCTCCTTCCGAGCCAGTTCCTGTCCAGACTGCACCCTCGGTCAAGTCTGATGCTCCTCATTACTACGATCACATATTCATCATGGAACAGCTCGATAAATTTGTGGACAATCCTTTCGATGGAGAAGTGGCATCTCTACCTATTCTTGCTGACGTTATTAATCAAGCCACTTCCGTAGTTCAAGAACTGAGAGAAGATGCGGTTGAGATCAACTCTCTCTCTGCCGAGCTAATGGACATTGATGAACGCATGAAAACTGCTTCTTCAAAATTTGTCATCAAAGCGCTCGAAGATTCCTACAAGGATATCAATCGTGCCATGACTCTCCTTCGCCACCGTAGGTTACGCTTTCACACGGATCTAGATGAAATTGTTCGGAAGATCTGTGATGAACATCAAGCCAAAGTCACTGGATACAATGATCTGGTCAAGAGCCATATTGATCAAGTTGCTCAGCAAAAGAAAAAGCAACGAAAAAGAATTGCAACGAAAAATGCACCTCCTGCTCCGAAAGAACCATCACCTGTTCCCCAAGTTGCTAAGTCTCCTGCTCCGCAAGAAAAATCTCCTGAGCCATCTATTCTTTCGAACCCTCCAGGCAAGGAATCAGATGTTCCTCCCTCGCCAAGGCAAACTGAATCAGTGCCTGTGGCCTCCCCTGCTCGAGCTAATTTTCCCTCGCAACAATTTGTCTCTGAGGAATGTGAAATCCCTCGGTCTGAGCCCCAAGCTTCTCCGGCTCATGTAACGACAAAAGTCTCGGCTTCTCTTATAGTCGAGCAACAACCTTCAGTGAATGAATCCGCCTCAGTTCCTACAATGATTGAACCCGCTTTGCCGCGTTCCACCTCCGCACCTCCCACAGTTGCAACACCTGCTCCGTCTCCACTCAAGTTATCCATCGACATAGCTACCCGAATGCCAGATGTTGGTCCCTCCGAACGGAAATCTGTCTCTGCTCGCCGCACGGACTCGGTTGTCTATGGTGATGAATATCTTTCTCCTGAAGAAGAACTCAAGTATCCATACCCTCGTGAAGAACTGCCTTTGTTCTCGTCAGGCGCAGGCGCAAAAGGTCCTCTTTTCAATCGAAATGCGCATCCCAAATTCTTTCAAGCCAGTCCGTATGATGGGCCGCGCACTTCTGATTCGCCTCGTTTCTGGACTAAGGAACAGGCCATCTATTACTCTCGGGTCCTGTATGAGAGCCGAAAGATATTTCCTCACGAATATCTCGACATCTCTGCCATGCGCAACATTGGCTGTTTCAATCAATTGCTTCAGGATCTGGATGATTTCTGCCTCACCAAGGTCTTTGAGTTCACGCACCCTTGGAACAGAGAGATTATTCTTCAATTCTATGCTACCCTATATATCTCCGGCGATGAATCTGATAGCTCCAAATGGATTATGGAATGGATGACCGAAGGGAAACGCATCAAATGCACCTCAACGGATTTTGTCTCGCACTTCCATTTCCCTCGCTTTGAGCACGGTGATACTGAAATTCGGGTTCATAACATTGATGTTATATCAGATGAAATTTTTCGGTGCACAATGGATCAAGAAAAGATTCGTGACTACTCTGGTCCTCCTCATCCAGAGCACTTAACGTTCGAAAATCAGACGCTATTCCACATGCTTTCCTACACCATTTGTCCTCTGGCGGGTATGAATCCGGACAAGTCCATCTCAGATGTGCTTCGCAATGCTATATATGCAATCTCTGAGCGATACATTTTCGATGTGGAAGACATGTTCCTACGCATTCTGAAGGATTCCGCTCAATATCCCTTCTGCATAAAAGTGTTTGCGCCATGGATCCAGAAAGTTATTGGCCATGCAATGCGCACAGTGTATCTCGCGAAGGAAAGCCATAAGTGCTTCATTCCTCCTGTTCGCGATACTTTGAAAGTCATGGATGATATCTCTTCGGGCAAATCACCCGCATCAAGCCCTCAAGACTATCACAAGCAATTCGACGGGCCACGTCTGCCTCAGCGCGACTGAAAGATTTTGCCTCAACCTCCATCGCAACTCGAAGTTAGTTTGCGTACTCAACAACTGCTGCTGCAGCATATCGCTGAGGATCGACGCGAGAAAGAACATCTCGCCTCCGAGCTAAATGCTCTCAACAATCGCACGAGGATAATGCATTTGATAGCTGATGAAAACAAGAAGAGGCTCTGGAAATTGCTTCGCAAGTTCTTCATCGAGAAACAACTCCTAACTGTCAATCTCCAAGAGCTCTATGATTATATTGACAAAGGCTTCACTGTCGAAGATTTTCAAGATCGGAGTACCCCTCCTCTGCCTACTCGTGAGCCTACAACAGATCCTCTTCATCTCAAGCTTCGCAAACTGCTTGACGAATCTGAAGCCACCTCACCAACAGAGAAACCTGCCGAAGGCAATATGCATTCCCGTGCTCCTCCTGTGGCCACTTAAGCTATTCCCTCGTCTGCTCAGCCCCAAGCTGTTATTCCTGAAGGAAAATCTGTTGCCGCTGAAGACGAAGTCACTCCTGTCACTTCCGAAGAAGAACTCTCCTCAGATAGTTCATCTGGAGATGCCACCGACTAAACCGTTCTGCACTTTTGCACTCATGTTATTCGTCACCTTTTTGACACTTGTTGACAAAAAGGGGGAGAATTACATCGAGTCTTGATAGATTTGCTTTCGGTGTTTTGATTGTTTTGGTTTTGTGCGAGTTTGCAACTTCTGGTTCTTAAGATTATCTGTACTTTGTTGTAAAACTCGTTAACTTCTGTTAACTTCTGTGCCTTAATGTCTATAACCCCTGCTGCTGCACCATTCCTCTCGAAGCATTCGTCTTGCAGGTAGAATTATTATCAGAAGTTATAAATGATTGCACTACGATCTCGATGGATTATATCTCATCAGTGCAAATCAATGTCTCGAATGATTGAAATTTCCTCCATATACTTCGATTCTTGCAGGAGAATTTACCTCATATTTTTCTTCCCTGCATACATTAAGGGGGAGTCTATTTCATCTTCGAGCAAAGTAACACTTACTCACTCTTGTTGGAATTGTTCTTTACTTATCTATCTTCTCTTCGATGATTATCTGTTTTGTCATCAATCGTCCAAAAAGGGGGAGATTGTTGGTGCAATAATTTGCCTCCTTATGTTTTGGAGATTGTTGACAAACAGTGAAGGACTAATGTGTTTGCTAGTGCACACAGAGTAACAGGTCCCTGGAGTCAAGAGGAGTTTGGATTCAAACTCCGAAGAATATTTCCTACGTGGCAGTGAAGGTTATCACCGAAGATTATGACGACAAGAGTGACCCCTCAAAAATTGTTGACGCAAAGCAATTCGTTCGGTGCCCGTCCGAAGAAAGTGATTGCAGCCGAGGAGATTGAAGACGAAGTGAAGACGTAGTATTCTTTTCGTCGGTTCTTTTCTCTTTCTTGAGTCACAGGACCACCGTACTATTAAGAGGGGTGTAGCGTTCAAAACTTTGATTCGCTGATGCTAAACCCAAATCCTATGAAAGTTGCGAGAGAAATCTCTTTGTGTTCCGAGCAAATACTTGCCAGCAAAAGACTGTGATCTTCTTCGCTGCGAGAGATTTGTCTCTGACCGAGGAGTTAGCATTACTTGCTCCCCAAGTAATGTTACCGTTGCTCCCAAAATCCGACCGTTGTGAACGTGTCGGTTGGCCATTGGCTGGACCGCATGTCCAAAATGGTCATTTCCCATCCGGGAAGGCTGCGGCTATAAATAGCCACCCCGCACCGGCGTTGTCCGGTGGCTGCTCGGTTTGATTCTGAGAAGATTGTTGAGCAACCCCCTCCGAGAGATTTGAGTTTAAAATCCACCGAGAGAAAACCCTAGAGCCGAAAAATTAGATAGTGGTTCAGCATCACTCGAATCTAAGTCTAGTACGCTCCGCCTATTACTCTTGAGAGCTGCGAACTATCTAGACGGTTAGGTGTCAATTCCTTCAGAGACCAAGAGTAATTGTGGTTCTCGAAGAAGAAGTCTGTAAAGGTTCGGAGATCGCCTCAAGCATCTACCACGAGTAATCGGCATTGGTTGACGAACCAATTGTCGAGGAGAATAGGGCGAAGAGAGTTTATCTTCTGTGTTAAATCACAACCCCTCCAACCAGACGTAGTCCTGTTGCAGAAGGGCGAACTGGTCTACCAAACACCCTGTCGCCATCGAGCATCACTGGTCACCTCTGCTACCCCCTTTTTCATTCGAACTGTGACATATGACATATTTCAAACATGTGATTTACCTCGATGCATGCTGTTAGTTTCCATTCGGTAGTTCATATTCGCTCACTGCTTACTGTTTTCATTCGTTTCGCTGCTGGGTTCCGAGAGTTTTGATATTTCTGAAGAAAATTTAAAACTCCCATTCACCCCCCTCTGGTAGACATACTTCATTCCTACAATTATGAATAAAGATGCAAAAGAGAAGATAATGCGTGATGAAGTGAAAAAAATTAACAAACATATGTGAATCAGAGACGTCTGATACTGGCGTTGAAAGACTACTCGTGTGTGCATCGAGGAGCTAGGAGAGAAGGTAATGGCGGTTTGTTAGGCTAGAGGGGATGGAGGCGGTTTTGGTGGCGAGGAGCTGTTGGAGATTCAAAAGAAGGCCAGAGGCATATGTGAACATCGTTGGGAGAGCGGGAAGAGGGCGCCAGCTTATAGGACATCGAACAGTTAGAATGTTCACATGTACGTACTTGTAATGTTTTGTTCATTTGATTGTACTTTTTGACTTGTATTGCACATGCATAAGCTTCAATACAAACGAAAGGAATTTTAAGTGGATGTGCATTTATCCGTTTGGGTTTCGCATGGAAGTGTATGTACATCATTTTCAGTCAGTCTCTCTGATTACGATCAGACTATAGTCTCTCTCTCTCTCTCTCTCTCTCTCTCTCTCTCTCTCTCTCTCTCTCTCTCTCCATGCAACTAAAGAAAAAACACCACGCTATAGAAATAAATGAACAAGTAAATAAATACTACACCGACCTTTGATTGAGTGAATAATGGTTTCCTAATATATAAGGCTGTATTCACATGAGCAGATGGTAGAGTTAGTAATTCGTCGACACTTTTATATGTGCTCCATAATTTTTAGATGCTAGAGTATGAAAAAGTGGCAAGCATGCAAAAGAGAAGAAATTGTGGGACGAACTAAAGAAATGGACAAGCATACGGGTGACGGGAATCAGAGACATCGGGAGAGAAGCAATTTAAAGTAGACTGGTCCGAGGCAGGCATGAAAAGACGACCATTGTGTGCATCGAGGAGCTAGGAGAGAAGAAGATAGGGGGTTCATAGGCTACACGGGGTGGAGGCAGTTTTGGTAGCCAAGCGTTGTTGTTGATTCGGAAGAATGCCAGAAGACAAAGAAAGCTTTGGTCAGGAAGAAGGTAGATGCAGACTTGTTCAACGGAAGTGGCTATACCACATCACTAAGTTATGAATTGCCTGTGATGTTAATCCCCTTTTATGCACCTTGTTTATTGTGTAGTAGACGTGTTCTATAGAGTGATCCCTCACACAAAATATCAAGTACTTGGTGTTCATCCAAGTGTGCCACTATCTGGAATATTTGCCATTCTGAAGCGTGCCATGTCCACAACGGTACGATAAGCTTGACATCTATCATACAAGCATTGACTGTTCGTGCAGCGGGGCACTTGGTTGTGTTGAAAAGTTTTGCAAGAAGGTCTTTGGCTCGGAACACATGCACCCATGCATCGAAAGATGATCAGGAGTCATATGGACTTGGAGCTCAGACTTTCCAACCGGTGTTAAGGAACAAAGAGCACTGGACAATTTTGTCACTAGTTTCCTAACATGTGTCAAAGAAAATAAATCTTCCCTTGACGGTGGACTTCTCGCTGCCGCTGTTCCTCCTCCGCCCCATGACATGAAGCCCCATCCGCTGATCAATCGACAAGAAGACGATCGCAGATCGATCAACTGAACACATGTCATTAAGTCAATCAGATTGCAGATTGCGGAAAATGCATCTCAATTCAGACAAGTGAGAAAAATGATAAATCTCCAGAAGAGTCATGATAGGCTCCGTGATTGATGCTCCTGCCCACAAGGCGATTCAGAGGTGATCGCCGGCCAGGAGGGCCGAGGATCCTTCGACGAGGCTACATCCCCATCAGCCAAGTGATTCCAAGCGCTTCAGGACTCCCACACTAGCTTGCGGAGGCGGCGACCCGTGAGGGCTCCATGAGTCATGGATCAAGGTACGATCTGCGATCTGTACCTATGTCAATTCGGAGAATGAGGCAAACAAGAGTGGAAGAAGATCGAGGGCGAGTAATGGAGGTAACACAAGTATGGGATTAGTGCGGATCAGGGGGAAACTGGATCAAATCAGGAAGGATTGGATATCAATAAGAGGGAAGGAAATTATCCGGGAATGATGAAGACTTCTCAGATGATGGATAGCGGAGATCCACCAGACAGAGGGAAAGGTATGGCAGTGACAGGAAGTTCAGATTCAGGATCGGGCAAATATGGTGCTCCATCTTGGGACATTAATAACAGCCGATCAGAGGGAGGAAATAAGGATCAGGAATTGATCATCGTCGACAAGGTAATCCCGAGTTGCAGAAACAGAGGATGTGGGGCGGATCCGATCGATAGCTTTACAAAACCAAGAGCATAATTAGAGCTTAGATAACCAAATTTCCACCACGAAAGGTCACTACTCACTATAGCTAACCAAACTGTCAGTACAGAGACCATTATCTAGCCAAATAGACACCACCAGAGGACAATTCCCTAAGCATGGCATTGCCGTCGCTCGATGGTCATGACCAGAGAGAGAAGTTGCACGAGTGCAGAGCTCCGAAATTTTTACCTGATGCAGCCGCTGCCGTCGATCCACTTGGAGCTCAGTGGCCAGAGTAGGAGTACGCCGAAGTGGAGGGGGACACCGAGTGGAGGGCGGCGCCTGGTGGTGGTGGTGGTGCTCGGTGTCGGGGCACATATGGATATTGCTCCCGTCTAGACGGCGACGGGTGGTGGCCGCCAAGGATATTGCTCCGCGGCGGGTCGGGGAGGGGCCGAGTCAGATGGGGAGGGAGCCAGAAGATGATGTCTGCTGGTTTGTAGTGAGAGGCAGAGGCAACCCCCCAGGGTTTGACATAGCTTGGGACATTGGGGAATTTTAATATAAGCAAATGAGATAAAAAAACTTTAGTTTTCAAATTATGTTCAATAACACTAAAAATCGTCGCGGAATATGGGCACACCTAGTGGCGGCCAAATTCGTCACCAAAAATCAGGCCAGAACATCACCAACGTACCCGAGGGAGCTGATCCGGGAGGAAATTAACTGGTGACGGAAAAACATCACAGAAAAAAAATCTTAGGTGACGTTTCCTGTTTCGTCACCAGGGTTTTTGTCACTGAATAGAGCAAATTTTGTAGCGTGGTAACTAAACATGGTGTTGAAGCTAGTAAGGAATTGGACAAGGATGGGGTCCTACTAGAAGATGTGACAGATTGGTGGATAAAAGAGATGCAAAAATGGGAGAACTGGCCATAGAGAGGGCTACTGAGATGAACAATTATGGTAATATTCCTGACCCTGCTCCTTCTAACCCATCCTTGTACAGTATGGCTTGTGTGGTTGGGATTTATCTTGGGTGTTCCATTTCTATGGCTGATCAGAATTTGGACCTGGTTGCTAAGATGGAAAAGGCTAGAAAAGATTTTTATCATCAACACATTGTTAACAAGAACAAATAAAATGAGTCCCGCTCCCCAAATCCCATTGATATTGGGGATGTAGAGATTGGTGAATTATGTTCTGAAGATGATCATACTGATACTGAAACAGAAATGGATTATTATGAACATTTGAAAAACATTTCAAGTGGTAGGAAAAAGGGAAGTGGCTCACCAATTATTAATTGTGTGAAGCATACTGTCTCTATTGGGGGGCGTAAGAAACCTAAGAAGAAGAAAAGATAAGATATAATGATAGGAATGTTTTGAAATGTTAGAGGTATTGGACAGGATATTAAGATGAGATTTGTTAGAGAGATGATTAGTGATAAGAAATTAGATTTTGTGGCTCTTCAAGAAACTATTAAATCTAAGTTCTCAAAAATGAACTTTATAATTTGTGTGGGGGTAGAAACTTTGCTTGGAATTGGTTCCATCCTAGAGGGAAGTCTGGGGGAATTTTAGTAGGAGTTAATACTGATGTGTTTGATGTTGAACATGTGGAAATAGGTGTATATTTTGGTAGAATACTTTTGTTGACAAAATTGCCAAATTCCATTGGAATCTTGTTACAGTTTATGGTGACGCTCAAAGGCAAAGTTGCTTATCTTGCTGAATTATCTAGAATGTATCAAGATAACCCCCTGCCATGTGTGGCTAGTGGGGATTAAACATTATAAGATGAAGTTCTGAGAAAAACAAGGCCTCTGGCATTGACCATTGGAGCTTTGTGTTTAATGCTATTATTGGGCATGCTGGACTCAGAGAATTACCTTTGAATGGGAGGAATTTTACTTGGGCTAATAACCTGCCTGATCAAACTTATGAAAAGCTAGAGATAGGATTTTAATTTTTCCTCATTGGGAAGAGAAATACCCTTTGGCTATGGTCCAATCCCTGAAAAGGGAGGTTGTTGATCATACTCCCCTTATCTTAGATACCGGAACTCATAGTATGACAGTACCAATATTTAGATTTGAGAATTCCTGAATGCTTACAGAAGGGTTCAGAGAATTTGTGATTGATATTTGGAATACCCCTTCTGAGGGGTCTAATATTGAAAGGTGGCAGAAGAAGATGAGATTGCTGAGACAGAAAATTAGAGGCTGGAATTTAAATGCCAATGCTTTGTATAGGAAAAACAAACAGGAGATCTTGAGAAAGCTTGACATTTTAGATAAGAATGTTGGGCTACATGGTCTTTCTGCTCATGATAGAAATGAGCAGAAAAAGCTTAGAAATCAATTAAATAATTTGCTTAAACAAGAGGAAATAAAGTGGCTTCAAAGATATAAAGAGAAAGAGATTAGAGAAGGAGATTGTAATACCAAACACTATCATGCTAAAGCTAATGGGAGAAGAAGGAAGAACAAAATTACTTCTTTGGAGCAAGAAGAGGTGGTGATTGAAGGAGAAGAAAACTTGATGAAATATATTACTGATTTTTACAAAAAGCTTTTTGGGCCGGCTGAGATTTCCTCAATTAACTTGAATATTCAGGAAGCTAAGGAAATCACTCCTCAAGATGCTGAGAGTTTGGTGAAACCTTTCTCCATGGAGGATTTGAAATCTGTGGGTCTTTCTACGGAAAAGAATAAAAGTCCTCATCCTGATGGACTGCATGCCTAATTGCTTATTGATTTTTATCAACATTTTTGGGAAGTAGTCAAATGGGATCTCAAGGGATTACTTGATAATTTTCATGTGGGCGGGTTTGATATTTCTAGATGTAATTATGGAATTATTACTTTGGTTCCTAAAACCAAAGATGCAAAACAGATCCAGAAGTTCAGGCCAATATGTTTATTAAATGTTAGCTTTAAATTTTTCACTAAGATTATGATGAACAAACTTAGTAAAGTGGTGAATCCCATTATCTCTCCAAATCAAATTGCTTTTGTTAAAGGGAGATATATAATGGAGGGTGTGGTAGTTCTACACGAAGCCTTAAACACCATCCATCATAAAAACAGAGTGCATTGTTGTTGAAGGTTGATTTTGAAAAGGCCTATGATAGAATCGAATGGGCCTTTTTCTGGCGTTGCTCTGGACCAGCGTTCCTGGACTTGCATCTTGCTATGTCCACGGTTCTATTGGTGTCCTCTATTGGTGTGCTTTCGTTCCCGGCGACCCGATAGCTATGTTCCTTCCGGCTCCCTCGGCTCGCCAGTGTCCTGACGGTCATGGCCTGGCTGCTTGGATCTATTTCTTCCAGTTCCTTGCTCGCTGGCGTTGCCCGCTGCTGTCACTTCCCCTCCGTCGGTTCTCCCTGCCCCACTGCCTCCCCGACCATGTCCACCTCCATGCCTCGCCTTGTGCCTAATTCTTTGTTCGCGGTCCGGCGACACCCGTTGACGTTCTCTAGAGACAAGTGCAGCCCCGCACCCCCCTTCTCGAGGCGGCGATTCTGACTGGTGGCTTGACTTGCTCATCTTCGACTTCTGACCCGGTGGCTATGGGATTGCTTGGACTCAGGCCAGGGCGAAAGCCCTGCTCAGCTTGCCGATACTGGCAGCGGAGACACTCACGGGTGCCGGTTTCCTTCTTGGAGGTGCTGCCATGACGTTCATCTATGCCCCTCTTCAAGCACAGGGGAAACCCTTGATCCGGTTCTTAGGATCGGATGGCGACGATGTCACGGCGTCATTCTCCTTCTTGAAGGCGCCATCTTGTTCGCTCGCGGTGTCCCCATGGTTGGCTCTGGTGATGTTGGCTGTCATGGTGGTTTCGACCTGCCCCTCTACTTCGGGTCTTGTTGGGTTTAGCTATGTTGTACCCTCTGTTCGGGCCGAGCATCCCCTTTCTCTCTACTCAGGGCACCATGTCCACGCCTTCTTGCGTTTGTGTATTGTGTTGTACCCTCACCTATACTCATTATAATTCCTTCTATCATTGAAATGATACACAAGGTTTGCGTATTCCTAAAAAAATCCCCCCTCCCTATTGTTTTTTTTCATATCGTACATAATCTATCAATATTGCCTAGCCTTAACCTTGTTCCCTGTTTACTAAGTCAATTAGGTCTACCTGAACGAAGTGAAGAATGAGTTTGCAAATGGAAATCATGAATAGTCGTCAACATCTCAATGATAGATAATGTTCAAAATATGAACTTCACAGATTCTCCTAGTCATTTGTAAATTTTGCCTGTGATGCCCAATCCTTATTTACATCGAACTTCGTGTGATGTTGTACTTAAATCTACTATGCAAGTGTGCATAATCTGGGAGAGATTTCTTTCATTTCTAAGATCATTTATGCATATTGGCTTGTGGATGTGTTTGATCTTAGCTTTGTTGTTGTGAGGTAATATGGCCCAAAAGTAATATGATATGTGGTTTGTTTATCTATATGGTGAGTGTGAGATGAGAATGCTACAATCCTGACCTAGTGGCTTGGGGAGGTAACATTAATTTTACAGGAATCTGGCGTGTGTTCTTTTTAACATTGATGCTTTGCCAGGTCTCGAAGTGGCTATTTTAACAAATGTGTTTCATTGAACTTAACTTTCAATTTATTTTGCATGATTTTTTGAGAATACGTTTGTATGGCATTCTACATACATGTTCTTTTAACAAGTGAAAATCTAATATTTTTGTTCTTTGCAAAATGAATGGGCATGGAACTATTAGCCACTTTTCCGTTGACCGTGAGCCACTAAGCTGAATATTTCTTTTGGGAGTGGTTATCGAATAGAACTAGGGTTATCATTCAGTGCCGCGAGCCTGTAAAATTGTTAGACTGTATAGTAGGCCGTCGTGTACGCTCTCTGTATAGCTCATGTCGTACACGTACGTGCTCCAGTCCGTGCAGCCAGATCGTGGCACACGTCGAGGGTAGTGCTCCACCCCATGATCACCAGGCAGTGGCCTCCCAACTGTACATATACCCCTGCCGATGAATGAATAAGTGTGATGTGATTTCTCCCTAACCTTTCCGTCAAACATGGTATCAGATGCTCCTGACCTGCTTAACCCATTCGCGCAGGTCACCGATCCCGCTTCCGCCCCATGGAGCCTGCCGGCGCCGCCAACCCGCTCCACGCCGTCCCCCTAGCCAACGCACCTCCTTCTGGTACTGGTGACGCCGCCCAGGCTGCGCCTGCTGCTCCGGCCCCTGCACCGGCCCCGCTCTTCCTGCACCACCCCACGCTATGCCTCCGGTCACCACCGCGCCCCCGGCGGTTGTTGCGGCTCCGGTCGTCTCCCCGGCGCCCACCTTCCCCTCGTCGATCCTGCAGACGGTTGACATCGTCGCCATGTTCCCGTCACGCTGGACCTCCTCGCCGGCAACTACTTGCAGTGGCGCCGCCACTTCGACACCGTTATCGGCATGTTTGGCCTCCGTGACCACGTCGACCCTGAGGCGGTTCCTCGCCTCGACAACCCGGAGTGGCTGATGGCTGACCATGTCGTGGTGCACTGGCTCTATACCACCATCTCGCCAGAGCTCCTCGACGCCGTCATGCAGCCCGATGACACCGCACTCGCCATGTGGGCCGCCGTCGACGGCATCTTCCGTCACAATCAGCTCGCCCACGCGGTCTACATCGACGCAGAATACCACGCGCTCGTCCAGGGCGTCCTCACCGTCTTGCAGTACTGCACCCGCCTCAAAGCATTCACCGATCAGCTGCGTGACCTTGGCCAGGTCGTGACAGAGACGCGCCAAGTCTTCCACCTGCTTCGGGGGCTCAACCGCCAGTTCCATGCCGTGATTCCCCACATCACGTCGCAGGTTCCGCCGCCCTCCTTCCTCCAGGTGCGCTCTTTTCTCCTCCTGGAAGAGCATCACGCCGAACAGACGGCGCGCCTGCCAAGATCGCCAGGCGCGGGAACGCCCCGACACTGCCCGCTCCGGTCGCCGACAACTCGCGTGGACGCGGTCGCCAGTGTCGCCGCGGACGCGGCTACGGCCAGGCTCCCTCGCCGGCTCCTTCTGCACCGCGCCCGCCGTCCGTGCCTGCTCCGGCGCCCGGGGCCAACTCCCAGATTGGCCTCGTCCCGGCCTGGCCGATGGCCTGGTGCGCCCCCGGCTCTGGTGTTCTTGGGCCATGCCCTGGCACGCCTCATCAGCAGGCTACGATGGCTGCACCGACCATGCCCGCGCCCCCTGTCTACGGCCAGCCCCTGGCTATGGTCACCTCGGGGCGAGCTCGTCTTCCTCGCCGGCTCCTGCCTGGGACATGGCCTCGCTGCAGGCCGCGCTTCACTACGCCACTGCTGCTCCGTCGTCCTCCGGCACCTCTCAGGAACGATACCTCGACTCTGGGGCCGCGTTGCACATGTCGTCCTCGCCTGGTAACCTTCTCTCCGCCCATCCTTACACTTCTGGCTCTCGCGTTGAAAGCACATTTGCTCCCTTAGTGGTTTTGTTAATTCATAACAACATATATCTCATTGAACTAATGTCCATCCAAGTTAAAGATTTCAGTATGTTCAATGATTGGCATGGCAAGGATTAGAGATGTGGACCCCTCAAATTGCTAAGGACATAGATTGGCAAAAGATCAAGACTCTACATTTTTGGTTTAGTGCTCCAAGATCACATTGAGTCCATAGGAAAGCCAATACTATTAAAAGGGGATGAGGTGTTGCTTAATGGTCTTTTTGCTCAAGTGCTTAGTGACAGTACTCCTAAACCCTCAACCACTTTCTCTATCCAAATATGTCCAAAACCTACATTCCAACTCGGCCCCACTGAAATTTCCTATCCGGAGCCACCGAGTTCATCTGGACTCAGCCACTGCCAAAACCCTAACAAATCGGATCCAGCGATATGGATCTCGGTCTCACCGAGATGGCATTGCCAACTCTCTGTAATCGTTTGCACTTACTTCGGTCTCACCGAGTTTTGCAAATCGGTCTCACCGAGATGGCTTGCCAACTCTCTGTTGCCTTATTGCTTCACTTCGGTCCTACCGAGTTGATGCAATCGGTGCCACCGAGACGAGGTTTGCCCTAACCATTGCACTTCGGTCCATCCGAGTTGTTCCAATCGGTCCCATCGCGATTCCTAACGTTCATATCTTTTACACTATTCGGTGCCATCGAGATTTCTGATCGGTGCCACCGAGTTGGGTCAAAAGTGTGTAACGGTTGGATCTTGTGTGGAGGCTATATATACCCCTCCACCACTTCCTTCTCAGTAAGGAGAGCCATCAGAACGTGCCTACACTTCCACCATACATTTTCTGAGAGAGAACCACCTACTCATGTGTTGAGATCAAGACATTCCAATCCAACCATTTGAACCTTGAGTTTTAGCCTTTCCCAAGTTGCTTTCCACTCAAATCCTTCTTCCACCATAGCCAAATCTGTGAGGAGTTGTTTGAGTGTTGGGGAGACTATCATTTGAAGCACAAGAGCAAAGAGTTCATCAACAACACACCGTCTATTACCTTTTGGAGAGTGGTGTCTCATAGATTGGTTAGGTGTCACTTGGGAGCCTCCGACATGATGTGGAGTTGAACCAAGGAGTTTGTAAGGGCAAGGAGATCGCCTACTTCGTGAAGATCTACCCCGAGTGAGGCTAGTCCTTCGTGGACATAAGCCATGGTGGAATAGACAAGGTTGCTTCTTCGTGGACCCTTTGTGGGTGGAGCCCTCCGTGGACTCGCGCAGCCGTTACCCTCCGTGGGTTGAAGTCTCCATCAACGTGGACGTACGATAGCACCACCTATCGGAACCACGCCAAAAACCACCGTGTCTTCATTGCGTTTGAAATCTCCGATCCCCTCCTTTACTTACATATGCAATTGTTTACTTTCTGCTCCTACACTCTTAGAATTGCATGTGTAGGGTGATGCTTGACTTGTATACTGGCTAAAATCTGCCTACAACTAAAATTGGGAAAAGGTTAGGTTTTTATTTGGTAAAGTAGTCTAATCACACCCCCTCTAGACATACTTTCGATCCTAAAAGTGGTATCAGAGCTTTGGTCTCCGTAAGCCTTGATTTCCATTGCTTTGGTGATCATAGCCTTGGTTTCACAACCTAGGAGAGTATGGCGTCTAGTGAGGGTAATTATCACCGTAGAGGTCCATATTTTGATGATACAATCTTTGCTAGTTGGAAACATAAGATGAAGATGCATATTCTTGGTCATAACCCCGCCGTTTGGGCTGTTGTTCGTGTTGGCTTGCAAGGTGATCTCTTTGAGGATGGCAAGGAACCAGATCGTGAAGCAACTCCGGAAGAATTGAAGATGTTGCAATACAATGCTCAAGCTTGTGACATTTTCTTCAATGGTTTGTGTTTCGAGGAATTCAACAAAATCAGCCGCCTCGAGAATGCAAAGGAAGTTTGGGATACTTTGGTTGATATGCATGCGGGTACCGAGTCCGTTAAGGAATCTAAGTTGGACGTGCTTCAAAGTCAACTTGACAAGTTCAAGATGAAGGATGGTGAAGGAGTCGCAGAAATGTACTCTAGGCTTGCTCTCATCACAAATGAGATTGCCGTCTTAGGAAGTGAAGAGATGACCGACAAATTCATCATCAAGAAGATACTTAGAGCTTTGGATGGAAAATATGATACCATTTGCACATTGATCCAAATGATGCCAAATTATAAGGATCTCAAGCCCACGGAAGTCATTGGAAGGATTGTTGCTCATGAAATGTCACTCAAGGACAAAGAGGAGCTACACAACAAATCAAGTGGTGCTTAGAAAGCCTCAACCGATGCTCCAACAACTCCAAGTGACAAGCTAGTATCCAATGAACAGATAAGCCTAATGGTGAAAAGATTCAACAAGTTCTACAAGAACAAAGGGAAAGAAAGAAGCTCTAGCTCAAGACACTATGAGAGAAGATCATCAAGTCGTGACCGTAATTGCTACAATTGTGAAAAACCTGGACACTATTCTAATGAGTGTACGGCTCCCTACAAGAAAAGAGACGAATCACCAAGAGGAAGACATATGAGAGATGAATCACCTCATAAGGAGAGAAGGAGTAGAGATGATCGTTATGAACGAAGACACTCTCGAAGAAGTAAGGATTCAGAGAGGAAGGACAAGTCATCAAAGAGCTACACAAGAAGAAGACATCAAGCTCATGTTGGTGAATGGGTTTCCGGCTCTGACTCCGACAACCACTCCGAGAGAAGTTATCACTCCAACTCCGACTATAGTCAAGATGAAGGTGTTGCCGGACTTGCTCTTGTGTCATCCAACTCCCATGATTTATTTGAATCACCAAATGAAGGAATTGGAAGATGCTTCATGGCAAAAGGCCCCAAGGTATCACACCCCGAGTATCTTGATTTCAATAGTGATGAAGATGATTTTCTTGGTGATGATGATTTACTTATTGATAAGCCTAGTGATGTGAGCTATAATGAAAATCCTAGTAATCATGATAGTCAAGAGGAAACGAATGACAATATTATGAAGGAGATTGAGCGTCTAACTAAAGAACTAAATGCTCTTAAGTTAGCTCATGAAACAACTCAAGAGGATCATAGAGAACTTCTAAGAACTCATGAGAAGCTACGCTTCGAGAAGCTAAATTTAGAGCAAGAGCATGAGTTTCTTAAAGCTATCAATGATGATCTTTGAAAGAAGAGTTCTTCATATATTGCCAAACATTTACTCTTGTCTACCTTTATGCCACAAGTTAAACCTAAGCAAACTAGCAACAAGGGTAAAAAGGGTTCTACCTCTAGTAGTAACAATAAGAATGCTAAATCCAATATTGTTGCTTCTAGTAGTTCTATTGATTCCACTAATGATTCTCTTAGACAAGTTACACTTGAGCAAGAAAATATTCTATTGAAAGGAATTATAGAAAAAGGTGTCTACAAGAGCCTTGCCGGGAGTAAGCAATTTGAGGAAATTGTACACAAGCAAGGAAGGCACCGGAAGAACCAAGGTGTTGGTTTTGAACGAAAGTTCAATGCCAATGGAGTTGAGTGGGAAGAAGATCAATACCCCAAGACGAAGTTTGTT
Source organism: Elymus sibiricus (assembly GCA_039707655.1). NCBI lineage: Eukaryota > Viridiplantae > Streptophyta > Magnoliopsida > Poales > Poaceae > Elymus > Elymus sibiricus. The sequence goes on from CM077676.1 coordinate 65,380,159, forward strand.
TCTCAACAATAGAAGTATGATCCTACTTCCTTCAAGGGAACACAAGCTCAAGAAGATCTTCCACCACAAGACCACAAGCTAAAAGGCAAGGACAAGCTTCAAGAAGAGATTGATTCATTTGAAGAAACTCCTCAAGCCTTGGTCAAGTGGGTTCCCAAGACTTCATCAAGTTCTACTTCATCAAGTGCTACTACAACTCCAAGGATTCCCATCAAGTTGATGTGGGTCCAAAAGAAGAAGAACTAGAGAGTTCTTGAGGGTGACTCCGCCAACAAACTTCACTCATATTTATTTTGGCAAGAACTTGTGCAATCAACTTCCACATCTTGCACTAGTTCATGGAGTCACAAACCCTCTTGTTGGTAAGGCAAGGGACAAGGTAGTCATTGCATTCATGGACATCATCATATGTGTATTTCACTCAATGTCTATGGATATCCTTGTATGTTCCTTGTGTGGGACTAACCCATGTAGATATTGAAAGCACAAAACTCCAAAGGATTGCTCCCAACTCTTGATGGTCTACATCAACATCGAGCATCCACATATTCAACATCTACATGAAGTCATCATCGACAAAACCCAAGGTTAGTTCATCCCTCTTTGGGGGGATATCACATCTAGGGGGGAGCTTTGCTCTAAACAATTGAGCTAAAGCAACTCTAATGGTGTGAACACATCAATGCTTTATGTAAAAGTGGCAACCCACTTGTGCTTAAATGATGAGTATGACCTATGATCAAATGTTCTCATTTGACTCCTAAGTCAATATACTCATATATAGATGACCTAGTCATCGCCATTGCTTGATAGATGCTAGAATTGGTTGTGCATGTTTGACACATATTTCTTTTGCTATCTTATTGTGTGAGCATGTTGGTTTGCATGTTTTCTTCATTCGAGGACATTCATTTGTTGTTTTGATTGTCTTGGTTTTTCTGGCCAAGTGGATATACAAGAATGCCTAAGTACCTTCTCTAGCTATCTATGCTTTCTTGTCTCAAATTCTATTCTTGCTACATCACAAAAATTGAACAAGTCATTTTCGGACCCTCCGAGTGAGGAGCACTCGGAGCCACCGATCTGAAAGGGCTGAACCTCCAAAACCTTCTACATGATTTTGGCCGAACCAATTCACTCAAACTCGGTCCAACCGAAATCATTTAGATTGATCTAGGTTTCCATCTCGGTGTCACCGAGTTGAACCATTTCGGTGCCACCGATGTGCTAAACTGCTTGCAGTTACACATATCGGTGCCACCGAGTTGTCCAACTCAGAGCCACCGACTGCACACGGGTATATATACTCCGCGGGCCCGAAGGGTTGAAATTTCTCAAACCCCCTCATTCCCGCACCCCATTGCTGCCGTCGCCCAGGTCTCCGGATCATCGCCTTTGTCTCCAGCGCGCCTTCGCCGCCGGAATCCGCCGCCGTCAACGGCAATCTGCTCCGCCATTGCCGCCATAGAGGATCTCCACCAAGTTAGGGTGAGATTCGACCCCCTTCGTGCTCTAAATTCTGATTCAATGAACGAATGGATAGCCATTATTCTTGCCACGGATTGAGACATTCCTTTACACTGCAAATTCCATAGATTAGATTTGAGTAAAAAATTTAGGTTTAAGTTTCCGCCGAATGCATCTCGGACCGACCGATTAGAAATTTTCGGAGTCACCGATTTGGCCCCAGGCCATTGCATTAGTACGTCTCGGTGCCACCGAGTTGTACGAATCGGTGAGACCGAAAGTAAAGTCTCTGTGAAACCCTAGCATCTCGGAGACACCGAACCCCATCTCGGTCTGACCGAAATGGAGTGTAAAGTTTCTGTTGAGTGATTCGGTATCACTGAGATGATCAACTCGGTCCATCCGAAATGCCTTCTGTGAAAACTTGAAACTAAGATTTGAACTCAATTTTCATGAAAAACATCTGCTTTTTGTGATGACTCATCTACTCTGCCCATACCCATCTATTCACAGGGTCAGCTTTGCAAGATGTTTGATGTCAGCGATAGCCAGAACATGTCAGAGTAGCACACAGATCTCAGCTCAGGCTCTAGCCCTGCAGAAAGCTTTTATGAGGGAGAGAGGAGCTCTCCAGATCTTCCAAAGGCTGCAACAAGGACCAGGAAGAAGAGAACCTTAGATGATGAGGATGAGGACTTTGTGGCAAGTGAGGCCACAACAAAGAAGAGTACAGTGGTTGCTAAGGAGTATGGCAAAGCAGCTAGCTCAAAACCTGCTGCCAAGGACAAATCTGCTGTAAAGAAAGTTCCCAAGAGAACCATGACATTCACACTTGAGGAGCCAACTGACACAGAAACAACTGCTACAGGGAAGAAGAAGAGGGCTAGGAAGACAACTACTCAGGTTGTGGGCAAACCCTCCATGAGGACTGATGATGGGGAGGAGGAGGAGCCAGCAGCTGATGCACCTCCTGCCAAGTCTCAGAAACTTATGTCAGATGCTATAAGGACTGCTGCCCCCACCAAGTCCAAGCCAAAAGCTCCAGCACCCAAGAGGTCAACTAGAAACATTCCTGCTACAGAGAAGAACAAGGCCCCAGTGCCTGAAGCTGATGTCGAGGAGGAGCCACTAGTGCTCAGAAAGTTAAAGCCAAAGATACCAGATCGTGACAATGCACACCCAGTTGCAGAGAACATGATGCTCAGGAAGGACAAAGTACCGCGTTAGTGGAGATTGTCTAATCCTTATGCTGCCAGAAGAAGAACTGCTTGTGATTACCGCTTCCAGACCAGAGAACAACAAGACTTCTATGAGACTGTACTGCTTGATAAGAAGCCAATCGTCAGTGACATGAGATGAGTGGATTGGAAGTACATCGATGTAAATGAGGACTACTTCCCCCATGTTCATGAGAGTTTCAGGATAGCTGGTGTTGATGAATTTGTTGGATAGAAGCTTACAAAGTGGAATGATGAGATGATCATGCAATTCTACTCCACAGCTCATTTCTATCCAGATGGCAGGATTGTGTGGATGACTGAGGGATCCAGATACCAGTCAACCATCTCTGAGTGAGCTACTCTTCTTGGTGCTCCAGAAGAAGAAGATGATGACATTGACATTTATGCCAAGCTCAAGATGGACCACAACTCCATGGCCAATATGTATACAACTATTCTAGAGAAAGACATCGAGACACACAAGCTAGGGTCAGTGAAGCACCTGCTACCTAGTTTGGCCACTAGAAACACTATCCTGAGGTACACTCTGTTGCCCAAGTCAGGGGATGATAAGATGATATGTGGCCACTCTATCAACTTGCTACACCTCTTTGATACAACTCAGAAGTTCAAGGTGATGAGCTTGATTGTTGAAACCATCAAGAGGACAGCTGCTGATCAGAAGAGATCTTGTGGATATGCTTCGCACATTCAGATGCTTATCAATTCCAAGGTTGGAACGAGCACATATCTACTCGATTGTGAGCATCTCCCACCGCGTCCTGAGTTTGAGGAAAATGTTATAGTGATGGACCCTTCGCATCCTACCTCTGCTCAAGCACAAGAGAAGATCCGAGCAGCCGCAGAAGCAAAAGCAGCCAAGGAGGCATCTGCTCCCAATGCACCCATTGCCAACCTCAAGTCTAAGAGTGACCAGATGACTTATCTGCTAGAAGCCACCCTGAGGATTGAGCGAAGTCTGGCCAACCTCACCCAGAACTAGGCTAGCTTAGAGCGGATAGTCGAGACAAAGATTCATGATCTTGATGTCAAGATCATAGAGGTTCAGACCATTGTGGAGAAGCTGAAGGATGACGTTGATGCAGCCAGGGCCACTTCAGATGACAGTGGAGATGAGAGACCCACTACGAAGAGATTCCAGACAGTGCCAAGGGCAGCCAGATCTGCTGCAGTGCCGATTGCAGATCCGAGGACCACATTCTCTGCACCTGCTGCTGCTGCTACAGTGCCACCTCCGGTCTCCACTCCACCAGCCCAGCAGACATCAGCTGAAGCCTTTGCGGATGCACTTCTCTCAACGCCTGATAACCCACAAGTATAGGGGATCGCAACAATTTTCGAGGGTAGAGTATTCAACCCAAATTTATTGATTCGACACAAGGGGAGCCAAAGAATATTTGCAAGTATTAGCAGTTGAGTTGTCAATTCAACCACACCTGGAAACTAAATATCTGCAGCAGAGTGATCAGTAGCACAGTAATATGATAGTTTGATAGCAGTAGCAATAATAGTAACAGTAGCAGTAACGGTAACAGCAATAGTTTTGTAGCAATTGTGACAGTTGTAGCAACAATAGTAACTTAGCAAAGAACAATATGTGAAAAACTCGTAGGCATTGGATCGGTGATTATATTGGATAACATTCATCATGTAACAGTCATAACCTAGGGCGACACAGAACTAGCTCCAATTCATCAATGTAATGTAGGCATGTATTCCGTATATAGTCATACGTGCTTGCGATAAGAACTTGCATGACATCTTTTGTCCTACCCTCCTGTGGCAGCGGGGTCCATAAGGAAACTAAGGTATATTAAGGCCTCCTTTTAATAGAGAACCGGAACAAAGCATTAACACATAGTGAATACATGAACTCCTCAAACTATGGCAATCACCGGAAAGAATCCCAATTATTGTCACCTTGGGGTAGGCGGATCATAACACATAGCAGGTGCGTATAACTTGCAAGATCGGATCAAGAACACAAATATATTCATGAAAACATAAAGGGTTCAGATCTGGAATCATGGCACTCGGGCCCTAGTGACAAGCATTAAGCATAGCAAGGTCATAGCAACATCAATCTCAGAACATAGTGGATACTAGGGATCAAGCCCTAACAAAACTAACTCGATTACATGATAAATCTCATCCAACTCATTGATGTCTGCTACACAACTTATTCTTGTAGACTCGTGTTGAGAGGACAGTAGCAATTTTCCGTCAAGTGGATGACCTAAGGTTTATCAATCCGTGGGAGGCATAAGTTGAAGATGGTATGTGTCAAACAACCCTGCAACCAAATACAAGAAATCTCTTGTGCCCCCAACACACCCAATACAATGGTAAATTGTATAGGTGCACTAGTTCGGCGAAGAGATGGTGATAAATGTGTAGTATGGTTAGTAGATATAGGTTTTTGTAATCTGAAAATATAAAAACAGCAAGGTAGCAAGTAACAAAAGTGAGCACAAACGGTATTGCAATGCTTAAAAACAAGGCCTAGGGTTCATACTTTCACTAGTGCAATCTCTCAACAGTGCTAACATAATTGGATCATATAACAGTCCCTCAACGTGCGATAAATAATCACTCCAAAGTTCCTATTCACGAAGAACATAAGATAGAAATTGTTGTAGGGTATGAAACCACCTCAAAGTTATCCTTTCCTATCAATCTATTGAGCCATCCCTATAAGTGTCACGAATAGCCCTAGAGTTCGTACTAAAATAACACCATATGAAACACATCAACCAACCCAAATGTCACCTAGATACTCCAATGTCACCATGAGTATCCGTGAGTGGATTCTACGATATGCATCAAACAACTTTAGATTCATAATATTCAATCTAACACAAAGAACTTCAAAGAGTGCCCCAAGATTTCTACCGGAGAATGTAGGATGAAAACATGCATCAACCCCTATGCATAGATTACCCCAATGTCACCTCGGGAATCCGCGAGTTGAGTGCCAAAACATACATCAAGTGAATCAATATAATACTCCATTGTCACCACGGGTATTCATATGCAAGACATACATCAAGTGTTCTCAAATCCATAAAAGTATTCAATCCGATAATAGTGAAATCTCAAAGGTAAAAACTCAATTCATCACAACAAGATAGAGAGGGAAGAAACACCATATGATCCAACTATATTAACAAAGCTCGTGATACATCAAGATCGTGCCATATCAAGAACACGAGAGAGAGAGATAAAACACATAGCTACTGGTACAAACCCTCAGCCCCGAGGGTGAACTACTCCCTCCTCGTCATGGAGACCGCCGGGATGATGAAGATGGCCTCCGGTGATGATTCCCCCTTCCGGCAGGGTGCCAGAAAAGGGCTGTAGATTAGATCGTGGAGGTACAGAGGCTTGCGGCGGCGTAAAAACTCATCTAGGTTAACTTTCGGGGGTTTCTGAATATATATGATTTTTTGGCGTTGGAATCACGCGAAGAGGTGCCACAGGGGTCCCATGTGACGTTGGAGACGTATCAGCATCCCCAAGCTTAATTCCTGCTCGTCCTCGAGTAGGTAAATGATAAAAGAAATAATTTATGAAGTGTGAATGCTAGCATAGTGCATAAGTTTGATCAATGATAATTGCAATCACTTTTTGTAGCATCATTATATATCATAAACAGTAGCTCATCTCATAAAACTTCTCATGATCAAGTAGCAAGCTATTCACATGTGAAAGTATAAACCATAAACTTTCTTGAAAACTAACAAACTATGTTCTCAGTCATCAAACAATTGCAATTCATCTTATTTTCAGGAAGGGTCTATGTAAGAGCTTTGTTTTAGCAAATTCCACATACTCAACTATCATTTAGTCTTCCATGATTGCTGACACTCAAAGCATATTTTTAGAACAAACCGTTTCAGTCAAACACATAGGAAGATAGGGGCTTAATGTTTCGCCTCCCAACTTATTTATCTCAGGGATAATGTCAACAATAATAACTCATGATCACCTATATTCAACTGGATATATGTGCCTGGATCATTCCCTACCACATGATGCTTGCCCACTAGAGAATAAATAGAGTGGAATAGGGATGACATTACTGACTCTTACATAAAAGTAAATACATAAAAGTAAATACAGCAAATTAAAAGATAGGCCCTTCGCAGAGGGAAGCAGAGGTTGTCATGCGCATTTTGTTGTTGGATGCACAATCCCTTAATGCAAAGGAACGTCACGTTATATTGCCCCTTGTGATATCAACCTTTATTATGCAGTCCGTCGCTTTTATTTCTTTACCATCACAAGTTCGTACAACGCTTATTTTCCCTTGCAATAAAAGATCATACATATTTAGGAGCAATTTTTATTGCTTTTTGCACCGATGACAACTTACTTGAAGGATCTTATTCAATCCATAGGTAGATATGGTGGACACTCATGGCAAGAAACTGGGTTTAAGGGTTTTTGGATGCACAAGTAGTATCTCTACTTAGTACGAACTTTTGGCTAGCAAAAGATCCTAAGCAAGCACCACATGTTAGAGAATCCATGACAATATAACTTCTATGTGAATATAAACAAACACAACTCATTACGTTGTCTTCCTTGTCCAACGTCAACTACTTGATCAAGCTTGAAAATAATTAATGGGGGCTCACAATCATAGAAGATGTCCAAGATAGTATATTTATATGTGAAATTTCTCTTCCTACAAAATTCTTTCATGAATTGTTCAAGTGACCAATGCTATGTTTGTTAACTTTCAATAAATTTTACCACTTATACTTCTTGTATGTGAAGTCACTACTCCCCATGGGACAAGCATATGAAGCATATAAATTTCAACTTTATGATATTCAATTCATTCAATAATTTACTCTTAGGATATAAGTGAAGCACAAGAGTAAATGACAAACTACTCCAAAAAGATATAAGTGAAGAACAAATGAGTAGTTAAGTAAATAGGTAGCTATGTGAGGACTCTCTCTCATTTAAAATTTCAGATCTCAAGTATTTTCTTCAAACAGCAAAGAAAACAAAATAAAATGACATTCCAAGAATAGCACACATCATGTGAAGAAGCAAAAACTTAGACTCAACGAAAACTGACCGAGAGTTATTGAAGAAGAAAGGTGGGATGCCTACCGGGGCATCCCCAAGCTTAGATGCTTGAGACTTCTTGAAATATTAACTTGGGATGCCTTGGGCATCCCCAATCTTGAGCTTTTGTGTCTCCTTAATTCCTCTCATATCACGGTTTCTCTAAATCTTAAAAACTTCATCCACACAAAACTCAACAAGAACTCGTGAGATAAGTTAGTATAAATCAACTCAAAACCTTAACATTCTCTACTGTAACAAATCACTAAAATTATAATTAAACATTGCATACTAAATGCCTCTGTATATTTAATACTGCTTTCCTCAAATAGAAACATTAAACACGCAAACATATGCAAACAATGCAACTATAACAGCAATCTCCCAAAACAGAACAGTCTGTAAAGGGTGAATAAGAATCCATACTTCCTTAACTCTAAAAATTCTGAAAAATTACCACGAGACAGAGAACTCATGCATGCTTACTGTGTAAAAATTTCAGATTTTTATCATGTTCTGAGTATTCAGGAATATTCTGGACATAACAGAAAACTTTCTGTTTTCAAACAGCAACACATGAACTTGCAAACTGAGCATGGTAAAGGCTATAATCGGCATTTTGTTGAACTAAAAGATACAAAACATGATTATTGATAACAGCAAGCAAATATCAACATAAGAAAATGACGCTCCAAGCAAAACTCATATTATGTGACGAATAAAAATATAGTTCCAAGTGAGGTTACCGATAATGTTGAAGACGAAAGAGGGGATGCCTTCCGGGGCATCCCAAGCTTAGTTGCTTGGGTATTCCTTGAATATTACCTTGGGGTGCCTTGGACATCCCCAATCTTAGGGTCTTGCCGCTCCTTATTCTTCTCATATCAATATCTCACCCAAAACTTGAAAACTTCAATCACACAAAACTTAACGGAACTTCGTGAGATAGGTTAGTATGATAAAAATAAATCATCCACTTAGGTACTGTCAAGAAAAGATTCATAATTGTTCTCACATAATTCCTACTGTATTCTATCATTTCCACAATTTATATTACAAAATATAAGCTATGGAAACACTAAAACAAGCAAACTATGCACCAAAGACAGAACCTATAAAAAACAGAACAGCATGTAGTGACCGATTTAAAGACCATACTTATGTACCTCCAAAAATTATGAAAAATTAGGTGAAAGTAAAAAATTTGTAACCCAATGCTCTGTAAAAATTTCAGAATTTTCTCACGCTCGAGTACAGAATAGAAATTCTAGCACTGGACGCAAAAGTTTCTGTTTTTGCGCAGAATCGAATCAACAAGTATCCACACTATCCCAAAGGCTTTACTTGACACATTATTGAAAGAAAACATATACAACATGATTACTACAGTATATTAATCATGTGGACAAACAAAAACAGTAGGTATAAATATTGGGTTGTCTCCGAACAAACGCTTTTCTTTAATGCCTTTTAGCTAGGCATGATGATTTTAATGATGCTCGCATAAGAATGAAGAATTGAAACACAATGAGAGCATCATGAAGCATATGTCTAGCACATTTAATCCTAACCCACTTCCTATGCATAGGGATTTTGTGAGCAAACAATTTGTGGGAGCCAGAATCAACAAGCATAGGAAGGCATAGCAAGCATGACTTCAAAACTTTCAACACATAGAGAGGAAACTTGATATTATTGCAACACCTACAAGCACATGATCCTCTCTCATAATAATTTTCAGTATCATCATGAATGAATTCAACAATATAGCTATCACATAAAGCATTCTTTTCATGATCCACAAGCAAAGAATTTTTATTACTCTCCACATAAGCAAATTTCTTCTCATTCATAATAGTGGGAGCAAACTCAACAAAATAGCTATCATGAGATACTTGATTGACATAACCAAATTGAATATTAAAATCATGATGACAAGTTTCATGGTTATCATTAATCTTTATATCATACATGTCATCACAATAATCATCATAGATAGCAACTTTGTTATCATAGTCAATTGAAACCTCTTCCAAAATAGTGGAATCATCATTAAATAAATTCATGACCTCTCCAAATCCATTTTCATCAATATAATAAGCATAAATAGGAGGCATGCTTTCATCATAATCAATTTTCTCATCAAAACTTGGGGGAGTAAAAATATCATCTTCATCAAACATTGCATCCCCAAGCTTATGGCTTTGCATATCACTAGCATCATGGATACTCATAGAATTCATACTAACAACATTGCAATCATGCTCATCATTCAAAGATTTTATGCCAAACATTTTATTGAATTTTTCTTCTATCAATTGAGCACAATTTTCCGCTCCATCATTTTCAAGAAAGACATTATAAAGATGAATAATATGAGGCAACCTCTATTCCATTTTTATATTTTTCTTTATAAAACCAAACTAGTGATAAAACAAGAAACTAAAAGATTCAATTGCAAGATCTCAAGATATACCTTCAAGCACTCACCTCCACGGCAACGGCGCCATAAAAGAGCTTGATGTTTACTACACAACTTATTCTTGTAGACTCGTGTTGGGCCTCCAAGCGCAGAGTTTTGTAGGACAGTAGCAATTTTCCCTCAAGTGGATGACCTAAGGTTTATCAATCCGTGGGAGGCGTAGGTTGAAGATGGTATATCTCAAACAACCCTACAACCAAATACAAGAAATCTCTTGTGCCCCCAACACACCCAATACAATGGTAAATTGTATAGGTGCACTAGTTCGGCGAAGAGATGGTGATAAAAGTGTAGTATGGATAGTAGATATAGGTTTTTGTAATCTGAAAATATAAAAACAGCAAGGTAGCAAGTAACAAAAGTGAGCACAAACGGTATTGCAATGCTTAAAAACAAGGCCTATGGTTCATACTTTCACTAGTGCAATCTCTCAACAGTGCTAACATAATTGGATCATATAACAGTCCCTCAAAGTGCGATAAAGAATCAGTCGAAAGTTCCTATTCGCAGAGAACATAAGATAGAAATTGTTGTAGGGTACGAAACCACCTCAAAGTTATCTTTTCCGATCAATCTATTGAGCCATCCCTATAAGTGTCACGAATAGCCCTAGAGTTCGTACTAAAATAACACCATATGAAACACATCAACCAACCCTAATGTCACCTAGATACTCCAATGTCACCACGAGTTTCTATGAGTTGATTATACGATATGCATCAAACAACTTTAGATTCATAATATTCAATCCAACACAAAGAACACTACTGGAATCAGGCACTTTGCCGTCTGCTATAGCAGACGGCAAAGGCATGCTTGGCGGACGGCAAAGGCTTTGCCGTCAGCCAGCAGACGGCAAACACTCCGGCCGCACGGCTGCCGGCAAAGGCCGCTTTGCCGTCTGCTGGCAGACGGCAAAGAACTTTCCTTCTTTGCCGTCTGCCAGCAGACGGCAAAGAGCGTGGACGGCAGACAAAAGGTACCAGCACTGTTAGGGGGCTAACGGCGATCTTTGCCGTCTGCTGGCAGACGGCAAAGACCTTTGCTTCTTTGCCGTCTGCCAGCAGACGGCAAAGAGTAGCAGCTGACGTCAGCTGTCGTCAGCCGTCAGCTGGGCCAACGCAGGCTCTTTGCCGTCTGCCAGCAGACGGCAAAGGTCTTCGCCGTCTGCCAGCAGACGGCAAAGAGGCCAAATAGGCCAGCCCAGGTTGCACAGGCTGCTGCCACGTGGCCTCTTTGCCGTCTGCTGGCAGACGGCAAAGGTCTTCGCCGTCTGCTAGCAGACGGCAAAGTGGCTATATTGCCACTGTTTTTTTTTTCTTAAATTCAATCAATTTCACAGATATATATATATATATATATATATATATTCATTTCAAAATATTTCAACAAGTACATATAGCCAACATATCCCTGCCATATGGATATGATCATCCAACACATATATACACCAAATGAAAAGTCCAACATATCCAACAATTAAGCAAAAGGTCCATATAGTTCCATCCATACATACATACATAGGTAGCAAGTTTGACATTGTTCATCCTACAAAATCAAAACAAAAAGGAAGCACAAGAAGAAGAGTAGACTCCATCAACGCAAGCTTCCTCATCGAAAGCAAATCTGCAAATTGGGAAAGAACAAAGTTAGAAGAAGAAGAAGAAGAAGAAGAAGACTAGAAGAAGAAGACTAGCTAGAAGAAGAAGAAGAAGAAGACTAGAAGAAGAAGACTAGCTAGAAGAAGAAGAAGAAGAAGACTAGAAGAAGAAGAAGAAGAAGAAGAAGAAGAAGAAGAAGAAGAAGACTAGAAGAAGAAGACTAGCTAGAAGAAGAAGAAGAAGAAGACTAGAAGAAGAAGAAGAAGAAGAAGAAGAAGACTAGAAGAAGAAGAAGAAGAAGAAGACTAGAAGAAGAAGACTAGCTAGAAGAAGAAGAAGAAGAAGACTAGAAGAAGAAGAAGAAGAAGAATAAGGTTATTTTGTCATTTTGGAGGAAAATAAGCTAAGTCAATGTCATTTTGGAGCTAAACCAAGGTTATCATGCCATTTTTTACCTAAGTATGCTAAGTATGTCATAAATGAACTAAAGAAGCTAAGTATAGGTCATTTTGGAGCTATCCTAGGTAGTTATGCCATTTTTTAGCTAACTAAGCATATTAAGTCATTTAGGAGGAAAAATGCTAAGTATAGGTCATTTTATAGCTATCCTAGGTAAAGTATGTCAGTTTGGAGCTAAGTAAGGTTATTATGTCATTTTCGAGGAAAATAAGCTAAGTCAATGTCATTTTGTTGAATACCTAATAACATGAACTAATTAATAATATATATGTACATAATAATAATTGAATACCTGACATTACTAATATTAATCTTCATCGTCTATATATGCTCCGGGATCAATAAATGCAGAATCATCATCACTATCAGTAATGACGTGCTCATCAGCATCATCAATAAATGCATCAACATGTGGAAGGCCTCCTTTATGTAATCGGTCAAGCATTGACAGGTCATCCGCAGCAGTAACCTCTTCTTCTTCCGTCTCTTCTTGTTCCGGCTCAGGGGTGAAGTCGGATTCACTGTCGCTGTCTACCTCAATGTTCTGGGGTGAAGTAGAGCGGTTCTTGAAACGTTGTTTGGAAACACGTGTTTCTTGGAAGAATTCTCCTTCATATGTGTCTGGGTTAATGTGAGGGTCATAATCATCTTCATTGAGGGGAGGTGGTCTAAAATGTGGCGGCACATCATAAACGACATCCCAACCATTCAGATTTGGATCAGTTTGGCAGGCCCACGGTAGATAGAAAACTTGGGTCGCCTGTTGAGCCGTAATATAGACATCGGGAACATCTAAATGGGTGCTTTGTTTGATTTCGACTAGCCCTATATGTTCATGAGTCCTTCTAGTCTCCTTTGGCTGGAACCAATAACATTTGAAGACTACGACGTTTGGTGGGTTTTCACCAAAGAATGTAAGTTCAAAAATTGCTTCAAGTCTTCCATAATACTCGACCCCTCCTTCGCCGACAGCGGAGACACAACAATTTATAGACTTTCGGTCGGCCATAGATAGCTCTTTGCCAAAAGTACGAAAGCGATACCCGTTGATGTCGTATTTGTCAAATGAACGGACCTTATAGTCAAAACCATTTGCGACTTGTCTCAATTCGGAGTCCATAGACTCTGCATTAGCCTACAAGTTTAATACGAAAGGATTGTTGCATTAGCCGCAAACTAGACGAAGAAATGAAATGGTCTAATGGAAATTACCATTTGTTTGAACCAAGAGATGAAACCGGGATAGCCTCCTCCATGCTTTGCCAGAAGCTCATACTCTTCGATGGAATCCTTTTGGATCACCGCTCCATCCAAGAATTTGGCGACGTATCGACTGTATCACATATCCAGGAATAAGAGCATTTCAAAGGAATTAGAAGTTGCGAAACAATGTACCGAGAACTTACTCGATGTACGGCCGCACTTCTGTTAGGTTGTTGAAGATATACAACGAAATGGTCCGCCATTGTTCGACATCCAACGGTAAGGAATTAGAAGCACCGGCTGGTGCGAGCTTCCCTTTGAATAGGCTGAGGTTGGATCGACCTTTTTCACGGTCGCCATCATTGTACCGAGGCTTCGGATTATGCAAATGACGATTCTTGGCTTTGTAGTGTGCTGTCACGAAGTTTGCGGCCTCCTCAGTAATGAATGCCTCAGCCATCGATGCTTCAATTCTACGTTTATTTTTACATTTTGCTCGAAGCGTCTTCTGCATCCTCTCAGTTGCGAAGCACCAACGATTTTGCACGGGCCCCCCCAATCTTGCCTCGGTCGGGAGATGCAAAATCAAATGCTGCATTGGATTAAAGAATCCCGGTGGAAAGATCTTTTATAACTTGCAGATCAACTCCGGCGCCAACTCTTCCAGTTCGTCTAGCACGTCAGGCGATAGTTCTTTCGCACAAAGAGCACGGAAGAAATAGCTCAGCTCTGCCAGTACTAGCCATTCATCCTCAGGGATAAAGCCACACAACATCACCGGCATTACCCGCTCAAGCCATATGTGCCAATCATGACTCTTCATACCAAATATTTTCAATTTGTCAAGACTCGCTCCCCTCTTTAGATTCGCTGCATACCCATCGGGGAACATCAACTGCATTTTCACCCACAAGATCATTTCCCTCATAGCTGGCCTTCCAAGATTGAACCATGCCTTTGGCTTCCTCCAGTTCTTCATTCCTTTCGGTTGTCGCATGTTTTGTAACGGTCTATCACATAGAGCCTCTTGATCGACTCTAGCCTTAGGGTTATCCTTTGACTTCCCCTCTATGCCGAACAATGTACCAAAAAGGGCCTCGGCGATATTCTTTTCAGTGTGCATCACGTCGATGTTGTGTGGGCAAATGAGGTCTTTAAAGTAAGGCAGATCCCACAAGCATATCTTGTGAGTCCAGGCGTGTTCCGAATTATACCCTTTGAAATATCCTGGACGCTCTGGATTAGGCTCGAGAGCGTTTAACTGATCCAGGGCCTGTTGGCCTGTCAATGCAGGTGGTGCAGAGTTTTTGACAACTCTACCTTTCATGAAATTTTTCTTGTCTTTTCTGAACTTATGGCCAGGATCCAGGAACTTTCTATGCAAGTCGAAGCAAGAATACTTGCGACCCGCCTGCAGCAACCGGAACTGAAGAGCTGCCTTGCATGTGGGGCACGGGAACCTTCCATGCACACACCAGCCAACGAATAGCGCATACACCGGCAAGTCATGCGTCGAGTACATGTACCACACATGCATTTTGAAGTTTTGTTTTGTAGCGGCGTCATATGTCTTGATCCCATTATCCCAAGCTTCTTGCAATTCATCCTTAAGCGGCTGCATGTACACATTCATATTCTTCCCCGGATAGTTGGGCACATCCATTCTCACAGGCATCTATCTTCTCATAGGGCATCTTAAGCGCACGTAGGATTTTGTCCGACTGGTACAGTTTTGCTGGCAATACATGGCCTTTGGGTAGAAAGCGTCCAAATATCGTCATCATCGCGTCGTAGCATTCTCTGCCCAGGTTGAACTGAGCCTTGAGAGCCATTACTTGCGCGATGGCATCCAGCTGACAAAGCCCAGTGTGCTCGTGGAGAGGACGTTTTGAAGACTCCAACATTTCATAGAAGGCCTTTGCAGATTCCTCCATCTCATCGTCCGAATCCCGAGCATCATCAAAGTCTTGCACCATGTCTTCGATCCCGGTACCATGCTCGTCGGTGCGACGACGAACCACCTCAGCTCTGGCACGTTGGGCAGACTCACCATGAAATCTCCACACCGTATAATCAGTCGTAAAACCCCACTTCTGCAAGTGTTTACCCATTTCATCCCGTGTCCACTTTTTATGGTTGTCGCACCAGACATAGGGGCACCAGGTTATTTCCTGGCCATTTGCAAATGCGGCGCTCAGAAACTCCTTGGTTTTTGTTAACCATTCAATGGTCATTTCTTTCTGACTAGGGTGACCGGTGTACATCCAAGCACGATCACTCATCTTGCCTACCTACTAAACACACAAGAAATATATATATAATTCATCATCTATATTCATCCGTTAATCAAGTTTGTCAGTTTTATTACGTCCATGCAACCTAGACGCTAGTAGGTAATGATAGGTCCTAATCCCACCCGAGTATGTGTAGATTGGGTTCGTTTTCCCATGCTCTGCTCCGGATCCGAAGCAAAATTTCGGCAGCACCTCCCCGCTGTTCTCCTGATACACGTCTCGGCAATAAGCAGAGAGGATGTGTACCCGGAGAACAACAGGGAGGCACTGACAAAATTCTGCATCGGATCCGGAGCAGAGCATATGGGAAAACGAACCCAATCTACACATACTCGGGCTGTCCATGGATAACGTTGGACAATTCGAAAGAATCACGGTTATAAATATGCAAATGCATGCATATTTATAGATGTAACCCTTTCGAACGGGAGACGCATAGTGGTCACGCATACTGATGATTCAATCTACCTACAGCTAGCAAGTTTCATCGGCACGAAGACCGGAACTGAGCAAATGAAGAGGGAGGAGGAGATGTCATTTGTGCTCACCCACGAACGCAGGGGCGGAGCTCGTCGAACGCACGGGGAGGTCGTCGAACACCAAACCCTCGTAGCGATGAAACAACTGCACATTTAAATCCACCCGATCAACACAAATATATATGATGTTTTTCATAACAAAATCGGAAATTATATGACCTAACTCATAATTCACACATATATGACCCCGTCGGCCTCTGGAAGGCCGAAGAGCACCCTTTCGGTCAACAGGAGGCCGAAGAGGTGTCGGGGGTCGGGGGTGTCGTGTCAGGGTGTCGGGGTGTCATGGTGTCGGGGTGTCATGGTGTCGGGGTGTCGTGTCGGGGTCGGGCTGTCGTGTCGGGGTCGGGGTGTCGTGTCGTGTCGGGGTCGGGGTGTCGGGGTGTCGGGGGTGTCGTGTCTGGGTGTCGTGGTGTCGGGGTGTCAGGGGTGTCGGGGTTGGGGTGCCGTGTCGGGGTCGGGGTGTCGGGGTGTCCGGGTCGGCCTCTGGAAGGCCGAAGAGCACCTTTTCGGTCAACAGGAGGCCAAAGAGGTGTCGGCGTCGGGGGTGTCGTGGTGTCGGGCTGTCGTGGTGTCGGGGTGTCGGCGTGTCGGGTCGGGGTGTCGTGGTGTCGGGGTGTCGTGTCGGGGTGTCGGGGTGTGTCGGATGTCGTGTCGGGGTGTCATGTCGGGGTCGGGGTGTCATGTCAGGGTCGGGGTGTCGGGGTGTCGTGTCGGGGTCGGGGTGTCGTGTCGGTGTCGGGCTCTTTTTTTCCCCTCTTTTTCCTTTTCTTCTTCTTCCTCTTCTTCCTTTTCTTCCTTTTTTCCTTCTTCTTCTTCTTCTTCTTCTTCTTCTTCTTCTTCTTCT
Source organism: Elymus sibiricus (assembly GCA_039707655.1). Taxonomy (NCBI): domain Eukaryota; kingdom Viridiplantae; phylum Streptophyta; class Magnoliopsida; order Poales; family Poaceae; genus Elymus; species Elymus sibiricus. The sequence goes on from CM077676.1 coordinate 65,397,374, forward strand.
TCTTCTTCTTTTTTCTTCTCCTCCTCCTCTTCTTTTCTTCTTCCTTTCCTTTTTCCTCTTCTTCTTCTCCTCCTCTCCTCCTCCTCTTCTTCTTCTTCTTCTTCTTCTTCTTCTTCTTCTTCTTCTTCTTCTTCTTCTTCTTCTTCTTCTTATTTTTTCTTCTCCTCCTCCTCTTCTTCTTTTTCTTTTTCTTCTTCTTCTTCTTCTTCTTCTTCTTCTTCTTCTTCTTCTTCTTCTTTTTTTTTTTTCTTCTTTTCCTTTTTCTTTTTCCTTTTTTTCCTTTTTCTTTTCTTCTTTTTCTTTCTTCTAGGTTTCTTTCTACCTAAATGTCTAAATATCTAAAAACCTAAACATCTATGTATCTAAACTCCTAAATGTCTAAATATCTAAAACCTAAACAGAAAAAATAATAAAAAAAACAGAAAAAAGGGGCAGGAGGGGGAGCTCACCAGAGGGGGGCAGAGGGGTTGGCCGGCGAGGGGGCGGCGACGGGGCTGGCCGGCGTCCGGGCCGCGACGGGGCGGCGAGGGGGCGGCCGGGCCGCGACGGGGCGGCGAGGGGCAGGCCTGGGCGCGGCCGCGCGGGCACGGGGCGGGGCAGTGGGGCGGGGCAGTGGGCGGCGTCGGCAGTCGCGGGTGCGGCGGCGGCGAGCGGCGGGCGGCGGGCCGGGGCGGGTCGGGGGCGGCGGCGGGTGCGGCGGCGGCGTGGGGTCGGGGTCGGGAGGGGAGAGGCAGAGAGAGTGGAGAGAGTGGAGGGGGGGTGGGCCGTTAGGGCCGTTAGTAGGTATTTTCTTTGCCGTCTGCTAGCAGATGGCAAAGATTCTTTGCCGTCCGCTAGCAGACGGTAAAGAGGTGGGGTGGGCCGTTGCAGTTAACTGGCCTCCACTGGGCCCCACCCCACCTCTTTGCCGTCTGCTAGCGGACGGCAAATAAACTTTGCCGTCCGCTGGCAGACGGCAAAGAGCTGGCGGATGGCAAATAGTGTCTTCGCCATCTGCCAGCTCTTTGCCGTCTGCTTTCCGAAAGCTGACGGCAAACAACCTCTTTGCCGTCTGCCAGCAGACGGCAAAGAGCTGGCAGATGGCAAAGTCCCTGATTCCAGTAGTGGAACTTCAAAGAGTGCCCCAAGATTTCTACCGGAGAAAGTAGGATGAAAACGTGCATCAACCCCTATGCATAGATTACCCCAATGTCACCTCGGGAATCCGCGAGTTGAGTGCCAAAACATACATCAAGTGAATCAATATAATACCCCATTGTCACCATGGGTATTCATATGCAAGACATACATCAAGTGTTCTCAAATCTATAAAAGTATTCAATCCGATAATAGTGAAACCTCAAAGGTAAAAACTCAGTTCATCATAACAAGATAGAGAGGGAAGAAACACCATATGATCCAACTATATTAACAAAGCTCGCGATACATCAATATCGTACCATATCAAGAACATGAGAGAGAGAGAGAGATAAAACACATAGCTACTGGTACAAACCCTCATCCCAGAGGGTGAACTACTCCCTCCTCGTCATGGAGACCGCCAGGATGATGAAGATAGCGCCCGGTGATGATTCCCCCCTACGGCAGGGTGCCGGAAAAGGGCTGTAGATTAGATCGTTTAGGTATAGAGGCTTGCGGCGGCGTAAAAACTCATCTAGGTTAACTTTCGGGGGTTTCTGAATATATATGATTTTTTGGCGTTGGAATCACGCGAAGAGGTGCCACAGGGGGCCCACGAGGCACCAAGGCGCGCCTGGGGGGAGGGGGGCTAGCGCGCCCAGGTGGCTCATGGGGCCCCTGTGGCTCTTCTGCTGCTCCTCCGAAGCTTCCTGGGTCTGTTTCCTTCCAGAAAAAATCGTCAAAAAGTTTCGCTGCATTTGGACTTCATTTGATATGGATTTTCTGGAAAACCAAAAACAAGCAGAAAACAGCAACTGGCACTGGGCACTAGGTCAATATGTTAGTCCATAAAAATCATATAAAAGCCATATAAAAGTGCACCAAAATCATACAAAACTATAATAAACATGGCATGAATACTTCATAAATTATAGATACGTTGGAGACGTATCAGCATCCTCAAGCTTAATTCCTCCTCGTCCTCGAGTAGGTAAATTATAAAAGAAATAATTTATGAAGTGTGAATGCTAGCATAGTGCATAAGTTTGATCAATGATAATTGTAATCACTTTTTGTAGCATCATTATATATCATAAACAGTAGCTCATCTCATAAAACTTCTCATGATCAAGTAGCAAGCTATTCACATGTTAAAGTATAAACCATAAACTTTCTTGAAAACTAACAAACTATGTTCTCAGTCATCAAACAATTGCAATTCATCTTATTTTCAGGAAGGGTCTATGTAAGAGCTTTGTTTTAGCAAATTCCACATACTCAACTATCATTTAGTCTTCCATGATTGCTGACACTCAAAGCATATTTTTAGAACAAACCGTTTCAGTCAAACACATAGGAACATAGAGGCTTAATGTTTCGCCTCCCGACTTATTTATCTCAGGGATAATGTCAACAATAATAACTCATGATCACCTATATTCAACTGGATATATGTGCCTGGATCATTCCCTACCACATGATGCTTGCCCACTAGAGAATAAATAGAGTGGAATAGGGATGAACATTACTGACTCTTACATAAAAGTAAATACAGAAAAGTAAATACATAAAATTAAAAGATAGGCCCTTTCGCAGAGGGAAGCAGAGATTGTCATGCACTTTTTGTTGTTGGATGCACAATCCCTTAATGCAAAGGAACGTCACGTTATATTGCCCCTTGTGATAGCAACCTTTATTATGCAGTCCGTATGTTTTATTTCTTTACCATCACCAGTTCGTACAACGCTTATTTTCCCTTGCAATAAAAGATCATACATATTTAGGAGCAATTTTTATTGCTTTTTGCACCGATGACAACTTACTTGAAGGATCTTATTCAATCCATAGGTAGATATGGCGGACACTCATGGCAAGAAACTGGGTTTAAGGGTTTTTGGATGCACAAGTAGTATCTCTACTTAGTATGAACTTTTGGCTAGCAAAAGATCCTAAGCAAGCACCACATGTTAGAGGATCCATGACAATATAACTTCTATCTGAATATAAACAAACATAACTCATTACGTTGTCTTCCTTGTCCAACGTCAACTACTTGATCAAGCTTGAAAATAATTAATGGGGGCTCACAATCATAGAAGATGTCCAAGATAGTATATTTATATGTGAAATTTCTCTTCCTACAAAATTCTTTGATGAATTGTTCAAGTGACCAATGCTATGTTTGTTAACTTTCAGTAAATTTTACCACTTATACTTCTTGTATGTGAAGTCACTACTCCCCATGGGACAAGCATATGAAGCATATAAATTTCAACTTTATGATATTCAATTCATTCAATAATTTACTCTTAGGATATAAGTGAAGCAAAAGAGTAAATGACAAACTACTCCAAAAAGATATAAGTGAAGAACAAATGAGTAGTTAAGTAAATAGGTAGCTATGTGAGGACTCTCTCTCATTTAAAATTGCAGATCTCAAGTATTTTGAAGACGAAAGAGGGGATGCCTTCCGGGGCATCCCAAGCTTAGTTGCTTGGGTATTCCTTGAATATTACCTTGGGGTGCCTTGGGCATCCCCAATCTTAGGGTCTTGCTGCTCCTTATTCTTCTCATATCAATATCTCACCCAAAACTTGAAAACTTCAATCACACAAAACTTAACGGAACTTCGTGAGATAGGTTAGTATGATAAAAATAAATCATCCACTTAGGTACTGTCAAGAAAAGATTCATAATTGTTCTCACATAATTACTACTGTATTCTATCATTTCCACAATTTATATTACAAAATATAAGCTATGGAAACACTAAAACAAGCAAACTATGCACCAAAGACAGAACCTGTCAAAAACAGAACAGCGTGTAGTGACCGATTTAAAAACCATACTTATGTACCTCCAAAAATTATGAAAAATGAGGGAAATGTAAAAAATTTGTAACCCAATGCTCTGTAAAAATTTCAGAATTTTCTCACGCTCTAGTACAGAATAGAAATTCTAGCACTGGACGCAAAAGTTTCTGTTTTTGCGCAGAATCGAATCAACAAGTATCCACACTATCCCAAAGGCTTTACTTGACACATTATTGAAAGAAAACATATAGAACATGATTACTACAGTAGATTAATCATGTGGGCACACAAAAACAGTAGGTATAAATATTGGGTTGTCTCCCAACAAGCGCTTTTCTTTAATGCCTTTTAGCTAGGCATGATGATTTTAATGATGCTCGCATAAGAATGAAGAATTGAAACACAATGAGAGCATCATGAAGCATATGTCTAGCACATTTAATCCTAACCCACTTCCTATGCATAGGGATTTTGTGAGCAAACAATTTGTGGGAGCCATAATCAACAAGCATAGGAAGGCATAGCAAGCATGACTTCAAAACGTTCAACACATAGAGAGGAAACTTGATATTATTGCAACACCTACAAGCACATGATCCTCTCTCATAATAATTTTCAGTAGCATCATGAATGAATTCAACAATATAGCTATCACATAAAGCATTCTTTTCATGATCCACAAGCATAGTATTTTTATTACTCTCCACATAAGCAAATTTCTTATTCATAATAGTGGGAGCAAACTCAACAAAATAGCTATCATGAGATACTTGATTGACATAACCAAATTGAATATTAAAATCATGATGACAAGTTTCATGGTTATCATTAATCTTTATATCATACATGTCATCACAATAATCATTATAGATAGCAACTTTGTTATCATAGTCAATTGAAACCTCTTCCAAAATAGTGGAATCGTCACTAAATAAATTCATGACCTCTCCAAATCCATTTTCATCAATATAATCATCATAAATAGGAAGCATGCTTTCATCGTAATAAATTTTCTCATCAAAACATGGGGGAGTAAAAATATCATCTTCATCAAACATAGCAGCCCCAAGCTTATGGCTTTGCATATCACTAGCATCATGGATACTCATAGAATTCATACTAACAACATTGCAATCATGCTCATCATTCAAAGATTTTATGCCAAACATTTTATTGAATTTTTCTTCTATCAATTGAGCACAATTTTCCGCTCCATCATTTTCAAGAAAGACATTATAAAGATGAATAATATGGGGCAACCTCAATTCCATTTTTTTGTATTTTTCTTTTTATAAAACCAAACTAGTGATAAAACAAGAAACTAAAAGATTCAATTGCAAGATCTAAATATATACCTTCAAGCACTCACCTCACCGGCAACGGCGCCAGAAAAGAGCTTGATGTGTACTACACAACTTATTCTTGTAGACTCGTGTTGGGCCTCCAAGCGCAGAGTTTTGTAGGACAGTAGCAATTCTCCCTCAAGTGGATGACCTAAGGTTTATCAATCCGTGGGAGGCGTAGGTTGAAGATGGTATCTCTCAAACAACCCTGCAACCAAATACAAGAAATCTCTTGTGCCCCCAACACACCTAATACAATGGTAATTTGTATAGGTGCACTAGTTCGGCGAAGAGATGGTGATAAAAGTGTAGTATGGATAGTAGATATATGTTTTTGTAATCTGAAAATATAAAAATAGCAACGTAGCAAGTAACAAAAGTGAGCACAAACGGTATTGCAATGCTTAAAAACAAGGCCTAGTGTTCATACTTTCACTAGTGCAATCTCCCAACAGTGCTAACATAATTGGATCATATAACAGTCCCTCAACGTGCGATAAAGAATCACTCCAAAGTTCCTATTCGTGGAGAATATAAGATAGAAATTGTTGTAGGGTACGAAACCACCTCAAAGTTATCCTTTCCGATCAATCTATTGAGCCATCCCTATAAGTGTCACGAATAGCCCTAGAGTTCGTACTAAAATAACACCATACGAAACACATCAACCAACCCTAATGTCACCTAGATACTCCAATGTCACCACAAGTATCAGTGAGTTGAGTATACGATATGCATCAAACAACTTCAGATTCATAATATTCAATCCAACACATAGAACTTCAAAGAGTGCCCCCAGATTTCTACCGGAGAAAGTAGGATGAAAACGTGCATCAACCCCTATGCATAGATTACCCCAATGTCACCTCGGGAATCCGCGAGTTGAGTGCCAAAACACTCATCAAGTGAATCAATATAATACCCCATTGTCACCACGGGTATTCATATGCAAGACATACATCAAGTGTTCTCAAATCCATAAAAGTCTTCAATCCGATAATAGTGAAATCTCAAAGGTAAAAACTCAATTCATCACAACAAGATAGAGAGGGAAGAAACACCATATGATCCAACTTTATTAACAAAGCTCGCGATACATCAAGATCGTGCCATATCAAGAACACGAGAGAGAGAGATAAAACACATAGCTACTGGTACAAACCCTCAGCCCCGAGGGTGAACTACTCCCTCCTCGTCATGGAGACCGCCGAGATGATGAAGATGGCCTCCGGTGATGATTCCCCCCTCCGTCAGGGTGCCGAAAAAGGGCTGTAGATTAGATCATGGAGGTACAGTGGCTTGCGGCGGCGTAAAAACTCATATAGGTTAACTTTGGGGGGTTTCTGAATGTATATGATTTTTTGGCATTGGAATCACGCGAAGAGGTGCCACAGGGGGCCCACGAGGCACCAGGGCACGCCTGGGGGGGGGGGGCTGGCGTGCCCAGGTGGCTCGTGGGGCCCCTGTGGCTCTTCTGCTGCTCCTCCGAAGCTTCCTGGGTCTGTTTCCTTCAAGAAAAAAATGTCAAAAAGTTTCGCTGCATTTGGACTTCATTTGATATGGATTTTCTGGAAAACCAAAAACAAGCAGAAAACAGCAACTGGCACTGGGCACTAGGTCAATATGTTAGTCCATAAAAATCATATAAAAGCCATATAAAAGTGCACCAAAATCATACAAAACTATAATAAACATGGCATGAATACTTCATAAATTATAGATACGTTGGAGACGTATCACTCATCACCGTCCAGCAAGCCTACAAAGGAATTACTCACTCCCGGCGGTGAGCGTCATGAAATTGGTGATGAAGGATGGTTGATGATGACGATGCCGGAAGATCCCCCTCTCCGGAGCCCCAAACAGACTCAAGATCTGGCCTCCTGATGAAGAACAGGAGGTGGCGGCGGCTCCGTATCGTGAAACGCAATAAAACTTCCTCTCTTATTTTTTCTCTGGAATTCTGAATTTATAGCGTTGGAATTAGGTCAGAAGGAGCCACGTGGGCCCCATGAGGTACCAGGGCGCACCTGGGGGGTGGCACGCCCTGGTGCCTCGTGGGCACTGGGTGGCCCCCTCCAGTGGGTCTTGGTTCCAGTATTTTTTATTTATTCCATAAAAAATCTCCAAAAAGTTTCATCCAATTCCAAGAACTTTAATTTCTGCACAAAAAACAACACCATGGTTGTTCTGCTGAAAACAGCGTCAGTCCGGGTTAGTTCCATTCAAATCATGCAAATTAGGGGCCAAAACAAGAGCAAAAGTGTTTGGAAAAGTAGATACGACGGAGACGTATCAACTCCCCCAAGTTTAACTCATTTCTTGTCCTCAAGCAATTCAGTTGACAAACTGAAAGTGATAAAGAAAAACTTTTACAAACTCTTTTGTTCTTGTATCTATATATATGTTTAAATAGTACCCAAGTTTTCAGCAAAGATTATAACTAACCATACAAATGATAACTCTTAGAAATTATATTCACTCATATCGATGGCATAATCAACTAGCGAGCAATAATAAAGTATTTCAAATGCCAACACTTTGTCAAAACAATCATGATATAATATGACAACATGGTATCTCGCTAGCCCTTTCTGAGACCGCAAAACATAAATGCAGAGCACCTCCAAAGTTCAAGCAGCGACTAAACATTGTAATTCATCGTAGAAGAGATCCAGTCATGATGCACACAACATTAACTATTCACAATGCGTGAGAATGACAATAGTGCTCTCAGGACTGGTGCTTATTTGAGAAGGTGATGACTCAACAATAAAAGTAAAATAACATAAAAGTAAATAGATAGGCCCTTCGCAGAGGGAAACATGGATTTGCAGAGGTGCCAGAGCTCAAAGCTTAAATCAGAGATAAATATAATTTTGGGAGGTATGCCTTTCCTGTCAATGTCACGACCGAGAGTTTTCAATATCTTCCATGCTAAACACATTAGCGGCGGTTCCCAAGCGATAAAGTAAAGTTTACTCCCCCTCCACCAACAATCACAAGCCATGGCTAGCCGAATCCTCGGGTGCCCTCCATACCAACAACTTTCCTGGGGAGTTTGTTCTATTATTTTGCAATTTTAATAATGGGACTGGGTATCCCGATTACCAGCCCCTCTCGTGCAAGGACAAGTGAATAAACACTAGTCATGAGAATAACCCGCTTAGCATGGAAGATACTGACCGCCCCCTGTCGCTCCATGAGCGGTACGGGCACACAAAACAGATGTTCATTTGAATATTTAGAGGTGGCACATGCAAATTTACTTAGGACGGCAGAGTAATACCGCATATAGGTAGATATAGTGGACTCATCTGGAATAACTTTGGTTTAAAGGTTTTGATGCACAAGCAGCATTCCCGCTTAGTACATGTGAAGGCTAGCAAATAGGTTGCGAAGCGACCATCTAGAGAGCGAAAACGGTCATAATCATGCATTATGAATAATCAACATTGAATACTATCATGAGTAGGATATAAGCACCATGAACATAAATATCGTGAAGGCTATGTTGGTTTTGAATCAACTACATGTGTAAACATGTGCCAAGTCAAGCCACTTGAAACATTCAGAGGAGGATACCATACCATCATACTACATCATGAACATTTTAATGCATGTTGACACTCAAGATAAATCATTATCCACTCCTAGCTACTTAAGCATGGCATGAGCAACTATAATCTCTAATTGTCATCATAAACATGTTTAATCATAACATGCTGAATCATGGATACTGAGTTAAACATATTTACAAAAACAAAGAACAAGTTGAGTACATACCCGCTTTTCCTTGCCACAGTCACTTCATCAAATCATCGTCATTATTTCCTTTCACTTGCATGAACGAATGATATGAAAATAATAATAGTGCAAGTGTGTCGTGGACTAAGCTGGAATCTGCAAGCATTTAATTCAAAGGAGAAGACAAGGTAATATGGGTTCTTTACTAGATCAACAATAATGCATATGAGAGCCACTCAACATTTTCATCGTGGTCTTCTCCCTATGACAACTCAACGAAAAGAAAAGAAATTCAGAGAAACACAATGAAATATTTTTGGAGTTTTTAGTTTTTCTGAAGGATGCAAATTAAGGAAGAAAAACGAAAAGCGAGAAAACTATTTACACGGGAGAACTCCCAACAAGCAAAAGATGAAACAAGAAATCTTTTTGGGTTTTCGGTTAATACTACGAACTAACAAACAAGAAAGAAAAACCGAAAAGAAGCGAGAAATATTTTTGGGTTTTTGAAGTTTTTCAAACACACAAGAAGAAAGCGAGAATAAAATTAACATGGATATACAATGAAAAAGTATGAACACTGACAACTGGAATGAATGTGTGAACATGAATGTAATGTCGGTGAGAGATACGTACTCCCCCAAGCTTAGGCTTTTGCCTAGCTTGGTTCACTGCTATGGCTGTCCTGGATAATAATCGAAATGGTAGCTCGCAGAGGCGTTCTGAGCCTCCTCCTCAGCCAGATGAGCAGCCCCGACAGCCGCATTGTACTCGTGCACCTCACTCTTATGAAGAAAATATCTCTGTTTGTTCTGAAAATCAAAGAGGAAAGGAGCAGGCAAAGCAACATACACAGAGTGATATTTATTAAAAACTAAGTTATATTCGTAACCCTGTGCATTGTGTTTTAAAAACCTATGTTCTCGCATTGCTTCGAAATTCAAATATTCATAAGGCAAGAGGGGATCACTGAACTTGGGCGACACCCCTAACTTTGTAGCTAAGCGGGAGGCATAAATTCCTTCATACAAATCACCATTACCCGCATTACGCTACAGCCTACGTGCAACAATAGCCCCAAGATTATAAAGCTTGCTACCAGTCAAAGCTGTATGAATAAGACTCAGATCAGGGGCACAAAGTGCACTACAGTCTTGCTTACCAACAACGCATTTACCATTAAAAAGCGCAAAGTACCGAATAGCGGGAAAGTGGATGCTAATTATTCTAGCCTGCGTGATTCCCCTATCCTCACCATTGCAAAGGCTATTAAGAAACAACCCATAATCAGATCTTGGTGGTTCATCTAATGAACCCCAGTATGGAATCTTACATGCATCACAGAATTCTTCTAGAGACATATTATAGGATTTGTCATAGAGGTGAAATAAAACTCTAGAAGTGCGCGGGTGATAATCAAAGTTTTGAGTGAAGGAATGAGTGAGGTTGTAATTCTGTGGTGGCTTATCTGCGATAAAGGAGGAGAGCTCGGCATTGTGAATATATTGGTCAAATTCTTCCTTGATGCCTGCACCCAGCATGAACTCGTTGCACGGCCATCGACACGATTTTGCTTCGGCACCTCGCACTGAACTTGCCCTTGGTTCCTCATATGATTGGCGTGCCGATCTTTCACTTGATGACGCTTCCGAGGGCCTCCTCCTCGAAGAGCATCTCCGGAAGATATTCATTTCCCTATGAACAATTTTCTGAAAATTTTTGGGCCACAAAATGATATCGATAAAACTTCACAAGATTGATAGCAACTACTCATATGGATGTCTAGAGGCTATATCAAGCATTTAAACTACTTGGAACTCAAAGAATTCAACATGCAAGCTCATTTTCAGTAGCACCAAGAGCAACTAATTATGCAAAATATAATCCACTAGAGCAAAAACTAATTGGAGCAATGGAGGAGTCACATACCAAGGAGCAATCTCCCAAAACAGTTTCGGAAACGGAGTTCCGAGCAAAGAGATCAAAAATTTCAGGTTTGTGAGCAAGAACACGAGAGAGAGAGAGAGCTACCAGGAATTTTTGCTGGAGTTAAGAGACGAAGTGGGCTGAAGGGATAAGTGAGGGGGTCCCTGTGGGGCCCACGAGCCAACTGGGCGCGCCAGGGGGGGTGGCGCGCCCTGGTGCCTCGTGGGCACCTGGGGCACCCCCTGGTATGTTTCCAGTGCCAAAAATTCTTAAATATTCCATAAAAATTCGTATAAAAATTATATTGCATTCTGAGGACTTTTATTTCTGGGCACCTTTTTTATCACACGGATAATTCAGAAAACAGGATAATCATGACATTTTATTGCATTTGACAAAAAATAACAGAAAACAAAAGGTAGGTACAGAAGGTTGTGCTTACTAAATTCATCGACCCCATGCCCCTAAAAAAGAACCCATTAATAAGGTTGATCAAGTCTTATTAACAAACCATTTCCGAGTAACATGAAACCGAAGAACTTTCCTAAAACACTAGGTTACCTTAATGGGGATATGCATCTCCCCAATAATAAGAGTTTCATATTTCTTTTTAACAGTAGGAAGAGGGAGTTGAAAACTTCCAATAGTAATTGTCGGAGTCTTTTCAATAATATGAATACCATTCACTTGAAATTGTTTCTTCGGAAAGTGCACCGTATGTTCATTACCATTGATATGAAAAGTGACCTTGCTCTTGTTGCAATCAATAACAGCCCCTGCAGTATTCAAGAAGGGTCTACCAAGGATAATCGACATGTTGTCATCCTCGGGCATATCAAGCATAACAAAGTCTGTTAGAATAGTAACATTCGCAACTACAACGGGCACATCCTCACAAACACCGATAGGTATGGCAGTTGATTTATCAGCCATTTGCAATGATATTTCAGTGGGAGTGAGTTTATTCAAATCAAGTCTTTTATATAAAGAGAAAGGCCTAACACTAACACCGGCTCCTAAATCACACAAAGCGGTTTTGACATAATTTCGTTTAATGGAGCATGGTATAGTTGGTATTCCTGGATCTCCTAGTTTCTTAGGTACTCCATCCTTAAAAGAATAATTTGCAAGCATGGTAGAAATTTCAGCTTCAGGTATCTTTCTTTTATTTGTGACAATGTCTTTCATGTATTTAGCATAAGGAGGCATCTTTATAATATCAGTCAAATGAGTACGCAAAAAGACTGGCCTAAGCATTTCAGCAAAGCGTTCAAATTCTTCTTCATCCTTTTTCTTAGATGGTTTAGGAGGAAAGGGCATGGGTTTTTGAACCCATGGTTCTCTTTCTTTACCATGTTTTCTAGCAACGAAGTCTCTTTTATCATAACGTTTATTTTTAGAAGGTGGGTTATCAAGATCAATAGCAGGTTCTATTTCAACATCATTATCAGGTTCTTTATCATTATCTGGTTGGATGTCCACATGAGCATCATCATTATTATTATCATCAGGTGGTTGTTCATTACCAGATTGTGTTTCAGCATCAGAAATAGAAACATCATTATTATCCTCTAAGGCTTTTTCTACCTCAGGTTCACTTGAAGTATGCAAAGTCCTATCATTTTTCTTTTTCTTTTTAGATGGACTAGGTGCATCAACATTAATTCTTTGAGAGTCTTGTTCAATTCTTTTTGGGTGACCTTCAGGATAAAGTGGCTCCTGAGTCATTCTACCTCCTCTAGTCATTACTCTAACAGCATGATCATTCATATTGTTATTCATTTCATTGAGCAATTCACTTTGAGATTTAGCAACTTGTTCTAATTGAGTTTGAACCATAGATGCATGTTTACTCACACCTTTAACATCATTGGCAATTCTAAAAAACAAGTCACTCAAGCGATCAATCATGTAGGCATTTCATTTCAATTGTTTCATAACATTTGCATTGAAGTGATCTTGCTTAATAATATAATTGTCAAATTCATACAAGCATTGACTAGGAGGTTTGTTATAAGGAATATCACCTTCATCAAATTTTATAAGAGAATTTACCTCTACTACCTGTGACGGTGTGTCAAGACCATGTATTTCTTCAATAGGTGGTAGATTCTTAACATCTTCAGCTTTAATACCTTTTTCCTTCATAGATTTCTTTGCTTCTTGCATATCTTCAGGACTGAGATATAAAATACCCCTCTTCTTCGGAGTGGGTTTGGGCTGTGGTTCAGGAAGTGTCCAATCATTATCATTCTTTAATATATTATTCAATAATTCCTCAGCTTGTTCAATAGTCCGGTCCCTGAAAACACAACCAGCACAACTATCTAGGTAGTCCCTAGAAGCATCGGTTAGTCCATTATAGAAGATATCAAGTATTTCATTTTTCTTAAGAGGATGATCAGGCAAAGCATTAAGTAATTGGAGAAGCCTCCCCCAAGCTTGAGGGAGATTCTCTTCTTCAATTTGCACAAAGTTAAATATTTCCTGTAAAGCAGTTTGTTTCTTATGGGCAAGAAAATATTTTTCAGAGAAGTAATAAATCATATCCTGGGGACTACGCACACATCTAGGAGCAAGAGTATTATACCATTCCTTAGCATCACCCTTTAATGAGAAAGGAAACAACTTAAGAATATAGTAATAGCGAATTTTTTCCTCATGAGCAAATAGGGTGGCTATGTCATTTAATTTAGTAAGATGTGCCACAACGGTTTCAGTTTCATAACCATGGAAAGGATCAGATTCAACCAAAGTAATTAACTCAGGATCGACAGAGAATTCATAATCCTTATTAGTAACAAATATGGGAGAGGTCGCAAACTTAGGATCATATTTCATTCTCTCCCTCATAGATTTTTCTTTCATATCAGGAAGCAGCTTTATAACTTCATGTCTATCATTACAAGAAAGAATAGCTCTAGCTGTCTCCCTATCAAAGCAATGTTCATCAGGTGTTTCAACTTTAGTAGGGGAGCTAGGCATAATAGGTGAATCATAATTCTCAAGAGATTCAACATTTTCAATTTCTTTAGCTTTAGCAATTTGTTCAGTAAGAAATTCACCAAGTGGCACAACATTATCAAGCATAGTACTAGCATCATCATGAGTATCATTCATAGCAGAAGTGGTATCATCAATAATTTGCGACATATCAGACTTAATAGCATGTGGTGGTGTTGCAAGTGTACTCAAAATAGAAGGTGAATCAAGTGTAGAGCTAGATGGCAGTTCCTTACCTCCCCTCGTCTTAGAGGGAACGATCTTGGTCTTAGTGTCTTTTAGATTCTTCATAGTGATCAACAGATATAAATCCCAAGTGACTCAGCAAATAAAGCTATGCTCCCCGGCAACGGCGCCAGAAAAAGGTCTTGATAACCCACAAGTATAGGGGATCGCAACAGTTTTCGAGGGTAGAGTATTCAACCCAAATTTATTGATTCGACACAAGGGGAGCCAAAGAATATTTGCAAGTATTAGCAGTTGAGTTGTCAATTCAACCACACTTGGAAACTAAATATCTGCAGCAGAGTGATCAGTAGCACAGTAATATGATAGTTTGATAGCAGTAGCAATAATAGTAACAGTAGCAGTAACGGTAGCAGCAATAGTTTTGTAGCAATTGTGACAGTAGTAGCAACAATAGTAACTTAGCAAAGAACAATATGTGAAAAACTCGTAGGCATTGGATCAGCGATTATATTGGATAACATTCATGATGTAACAGTCATAACCTAGGGCGACACGGAACTAGCTCCAATTCATCAATGTAATGTAGGCATGTATTCCGTATATAGTCATACGTGCTTGCGATAAGAATTTGCATGACATCTTTTGTCCTACCCTCCCATGGCAGCGGGGTTCATAAGGAAACTAAGGGATATTAAGGCCTCCTTTTAATAGAGAACCGAAACAAAGCATTAACACATAGTGAATACATGAACTCCTCAAACTATGGCAATCACTGGAAAGAATCCCAATTATTGTCACCTTGGGGTATGAGGATCATAACACATAGCAGGTGCGTATAACTTGCAAGATCGGATCAAGAACACAAATATATTCATGAAAACATAAAGGGTTCAGATCTGGAATCATGGCACTCGGGCCCTAGTGACAAGCATTAAGCATAGCAAAGTCATAGCAACATCAATCTTAGAACATAGTGGATACTAGGGATCAAGCCCTAACAAAACTAACTCAATTACATGAGAAATCTCATCCAACTCATTACCATCCAGCAAGCCTACGAAGGAATTACTCACTCCCGGAGGTGAGCATCATGAAATTGGTGATGAAGGATGGTTGATGATGACGATGCCGGAAGATCCCCCCTCTCCGGAGCCCCAAACGGACTCCAGATCTGGCCTCCCGATGAAGAACAGGAGGTGGCGGCAGCTCCGTATCGTGAAACACAATAAAACTTCCTCTCTTATTTTTTCTCTGGAATTCTGAATTTATAGCGTTGGAATTAGGTCAGAAGGAGCCACGTGGGCCCCACGAGGTACCAGGGCGCGCCTGGGGGGGTGGCGCGCCCTGGTTCCTCGTGGGCACTGGGTGGCCCCCCTCCAGTGGGTCTTGGTTCCAGTATTTTTTATTTATTCCACAAAAAATCTCCATAAAGTTTCATCCAATTCCAAGAACTTTAATTTCTGCACAAAAAACAACACCATGGTAGTTCTGCTGAAAACAGCGTCAGTCCAGGTTAGTTCCATTCAAATCATGCAAATTAGGGGCCAAAACAAGAGCAAAAGTGTTTGGAAAAGTAGATATGATCGAGACGTATCAACGCCGTCTACGCACACCGGAGCTGCCAGCCGGAGATCCCCTTTAGGAGCTTCCGAGGATCGTGCCTAGAGAGCCACATTAGTCCTATACCTATTCGAACTTTTTGGTACTTGTTGCCAAAGGGGGAGAATTTGTATAGATCTTAGGCTTCGAGAGAGAGAGAGTCTTGCTTTGCTCATTGTTTTTCTTGAGTTCTTTTGCTACTATTTGCTTTATGCTACTTTGATTTGATGTGTGCTTGATACTATGTGTGTGAGACACTTTGATCGTTATGTTTGTGAGATACCACGTGTGTGATTGATCATACTATGCTTCATGCTATGCTTAAATGCTTATATTTATCATTATCTTGTATGATCATTCACTTGTGCTTTGGTGATGCGTGCCTACTATTCCACTCATATCATTTTGCGCGCTCCACCAAGTTGTATGTGACATGGAAGAGTGACCCATGATCCTAATCGATTGTGCATTTGCATTCAAACGCAAATTCTTAATAATGCACAAATTTAGGGGGAGCTCTTGCTTATCACATAGTTCTCAAAGCGACAATGTATTTCAATCATTTATTCATTTGTCGAAGCTATGATCTATATGTGGTCATCAATTACCAAAAAGGGGGAGATTGAAAGCACATTTGCTCCCTTGGTGGTTTTGGTAATTCATAACAACATATATCTCATTGAACTAATGTCCATTCAAGTTAAAGATTTCAGCATGTTCAATGATTGGCATGGCAAGGACTAGAGATGTGGACCCCTCAAAATGCTAAGGACATAGATTGGCAAAAGATCAAGACTCTACATTTTTTGTTTAGTGATCCAAGATCACATTGAGTCCATAGGAAAGCCAATACTATTAAAAGGGGGTGAGGTGTTGCTTAATGGTGTTTTTGCTCAAGTGCTTAGTGACAGTACTCCTAAACCCTCAACCATTTTCTCTATCCAAATATGTCCAAAACCTACATTCCAACTCAGCCCCACCGAAATTTCCTATCCGGAGCCACTGAGTTCATCTGGACTTAGCCACTGCCAAAACCCTAACAAATCGGATCCACCGATATGGATCTCGGTCTCACCGAGATGGCCTTGCCAACTCTCTGTAATCGTTTGCACTTACTTCGGTCTCACCGAGTTTTGCATATCGGTCTCACCGAGATGGCTTGCCAACTCTCTGTTGCCTTATTGCTTCACTTCGGTCCTACCGAGTTGATGCAATTGGTGCCATCGAGACGAGGTTTGCCCTAACCATTGCACTTCGGGCCATCCGAGTTGTTCCAATCGGTCCCACCAAGATTCCTAACGTTCATATCTTTTACACTATTCGGTGCCACCGAGATTTCTGATCGGTGCCACCGAGTTGGGTCAAAAGTGTGTAACGGTTGGATCTTGTGTGGAGGCTATATATATCCCTCCACCACTTCCTTCTCAGTAAGGAGAGCCATCAGAACGTGTCTACACTTCCACCATACATTTTCTGAGAGAGAACCACCTACTCATGTGTCGAGATCAAGACATTCCAATCCAACCATTTGAACCTTGATTTCTAGCCTTTCCCAAGTTGCTTTCCACTCAAATCCTTCTTCCACCATAGCCAAATCTGTGAGGAGTTGTTTGAGTGTTTGGGAGACTATCATTTGAAGCACAAGAGCAAGGAGTTCATCAACAACACACCATCTATTACCTTTTGGAGAGTGGTGTCTCCTAGATTGGTTAGGTGTCACTTGGGAGCTTCCGACATGATGTGGAGTTGAACCAAGGAGTTTGTAAGGGCAAGGAGATCGCCTACTTCGTGAAAATCTACCCCGAGTGAGGCTAGTCCTTCGTGGACGTAAGCCATGGTGGAATAGACAAGGTTGCTTCTTCGTGGACCCTTTGTGGGTGGAGCCCTCCGTGGACTCGCGCAGCCATTACCCTCCGTGGGTTGAAGTCTCCATCAACGTGGACGTATGATAGCACCACCTATCGGAACCACGCCATAAGCCACCGTATCTTCATTGCGTTTGAAATCTCCGATCCCCTCCTTTACTTACATATGCAATTGTTTACTTTCCGCTGCTACACTCTTAGAATTGCATGTGTAGGGTGATGCTTGACTTGTATACTTGCTAAAATCTGCCTACAACTAAAATCGGGAAAAGGTTAGGTTTTTATTTGTCAAGTAGTCTAATCCCCCCCTCTAGACATACTTTCGATCCTACACGCATCGTCATCGGTAGTGGTGAGTGCCTACCGATCACTCATATCGGCACTGGATCTCTTATTGTCGGCACCTCGCCTCTCCCACTTCGCAATGTTCTTGTTTGTCCCACCCTTGTTAAAAATCTCCTTTCCATTCGCCAACTATTTCGTGACAATCCCGTTTCCGTAGAGTTTGACATCTTTGGCTTCTCTGTAAAGGACCTTCGAACCAAGGCGGTGATCCTCTGATGTAACTCCGGCGGCAATCTCTACCCCATGGGCCGTCCTTCGTCATCTTCCTCAAGGTGGTTTGCTGGTGCTGTCACGGTCAATCTCTGGCACCAGCGGCATGGACAGCCCGGGCGCGCGTCATGTGGAGCTCTTCCGCTTGAGTTCACCAAGTCCACGCCGCATGTCTATAATGCATGTCGCGTTGGCAAGCATACCCATCTCCCGTTTGAGTCATAACATGTTTCTGATGGAAATATGCCCTAGAGGCATTAATAAAGTTGTTATTATTTTATATTTCCTTGTTCATGATAAAGGTTTATTATTCATGCTAGAATTGTATTGACCGGAAACTTAAATACATGTGTGAATACATAAACAAATACCGTGTCCCTAGTGAGCCTCTACTAGACTAGCTCGTTGATCAAAGATGGTTAAGGTTTCCTAACCATAGACATGAGTTGTCATTTGATAACGGGATCACATCATTAGGAGAATGATGTGATGGACAAGACCCATCCGTTAGCTTAGCATATGATCGTTCTGTTTATTGCTACTGCTTTCTTGAATGTCAAATACATGTTCCTCAGACCATGAGATCATGCAACTCCCGGATACCGGATGAATACCTTGTGTGCTATCAAACGTCACAATGTAACTGGGTGATCATAAAGATGCTCTACAGGTATGTCCGAAGGTGTCCGTTGAGGTGGCATGGATCGAGACTCGGATTTGTCACTCCGTGTTTCGGAGAGGTATCTCTGGGCCCTCTCAGTAATGCACATCATAAGAAGCTTGCAAGCAAAGTGACTAAGGAGTGAGTTACGGGATGATGTATTACGGAACGAGTAAAGAGACTTGCCGGTAACGAGATTGAACTAGGTATGGAGATACCGACGATAGAATCCCGGGCAAGTAACATACCGACGGATAAAGGGAATTACGTATGTTGTCATTGCGGTTCGACCGATAAGATCTTCATGGAATATGTAGGAACCAATATGAGCATCCAGGTTCCGCTATTGGTTATTGACCGGAGAGGCGTCTCAGTCATGTCTACATCATTCCCGAACCCGTAGGGTCCGAACGCTTAATGTTCGTTGACGATATAGTGTTATATGAGTTATGTGAATTGGTAACTGAATATTGTTCGGAGTCCCGGATGAGATCCTGGACGTCACGAGGAGTCTCGGAATGGTCGAGAGGTAAAGATTTATATATGGGAAGTCATATTTTGGGTTCCGGAAAAGGGTGCAGTTTTTTTCGGTATTGTACCGGGAAGCTTCCAGAAGGTTCCGGAGAATTCCGGAGGGGTCCGAAAGTCCACAAGTGGGTCCACCACGTCCCAAGGTCTGGCATGGGCTAAGGGGAGGCGCCCTGACCTTATTCGGCCAGGCGCACCAAGTCCTCAAAAGCCCACGCAGCTAGGGAAGGAAAAAGGGCGAGTCCTAGTAGGGATTGGACTTTGGAGTCCAAGTCCACGTGTGTACTATTCACGGTTACTGTTCACGTGGCACTATTCCTTCTACTCCAAGCCCCTACACATATATAAATAGAGGAGAGGGGGCGCCCCAAAGGAGACACAACATTATCTTAGCCGTGTGCGGCGCCCCCCTCCACAGTTCCGTCCCTCGGTCATATTTTCGTAGTGCTTGGGCGAAGCCCTGCGGAGATAGCATCACCATCACCGTCACCACGCCGTCGTGCTGCCGGAACTCATCCACTACCTCGCCATCTTGCTGGATCAAGAAGTCGAGGACGTCACCGAGCTGAACGTGTGCTGAATGCGGAGGTGCCGTACATTCGGTACTCGGTCGGTTGGATCGTGAAGTTGTTCGACGACATCAACCGCGTTGTTCTAACCCTTTCGCTTATGGTCTACGAGGGTACGTAGACACACTCCCCCTCTCGTAGCTATGCATCTCCATGGATAGATCTTGCATGTGCGTAGAATTTTTTTTGTTTTCCATGCAACGTTCCCCAACAGTGGCATCATGAGCCAGGTCTATGCGTAGATGATATGCACGAGTAGAACACAAAGAGTTGTGGGCGGTGATCGTCATACTTCTTACCACCAACGTCTTATTTTGATTCGGCGGTATTGTAAGATGAAGCGGCCCGGACCAACCTTACATGTCCACGTACATGAGACCGGTTCCACCGACAGACATACAACTTGTTTTGCATAAAGGTGGCTGGCGGGTGTCTGTTTCTCCTACTTTAGTTGAATCGAATTTGACTGCGGCCGGTCCTTGTTGAAGGTTAAAACAGCAAACTTGATAAATCACCGTTGTGGTTTTGTGCCGTAGGTAAGAACGGTTCTTGCTAGAAGCCCGTAGCAGCCACGTAAAACTTGCAACAACAAAGTAGAGGACGTCTAACTTGTTTTTGCAGGGTATGCTGTGATGTGATATGGTCAAGACATGATGTGATATACGTTATTGTATGAGATGATCATGTTTTGTAATTTATCGGCAACCGGCAGGAGCCTTATGGTTGTCTCTTTATTGTATGAAATGCAAGCGCCATGTAATTGCTTTACTTTATCGCTATGCGTTAGCAATAGTTGTAGAAGCAATAGTTGGCAAGACGACCACGACGAAACGATGGAGATCAAGGTGTCGAGCCGGTGACGATGGAGATCATGACGATGCTTTGGAGATGGAGATCAAAAGCACAAGATGATGGCCATATCATGTCACATATTTTGATTGCATGTGATGTTTATCCTTTATGCATCTTATTTTGCTTAGAACGAAGGTAGCATTATAAGATGATCCCTTCACTAAATTTCAAGATAAAAGTGTTCTCCCCGAGTATGCAACGTTGCTAAAGTTCGTCGTTTCGAAGCACCTCGTGATGATCGGGTGTGATAGATTCTACGTTCACATACAACGGGTGTAAGCCAGTTTTACACAAGCAGAATACTTGGGTTAAACTTGACGAGCCTAGCATGTACAGACATGGTCTCAGAACACTGGAGACCGAAAGGTCGAACATGAGTCATATAGTAGATATGATCAACATGGAGATGTTCACCATTGATGACTATCCCATCTCACGTGATGATCGGACATGGGCTAGTTGATTTGGATCATGTATCACTTAGTTAACTTGAGGGATGTTAATTTAAGTGGGAGTTCATTAGTAATTTGATTAATTGAACTTAATTTATCATGAACTTAGTCTTGATGGTTTCTTTGCATATCTATGTTGTAGATAAATGGCCCGTGCTACTGTTCCGTTGAATTTTAATGCGTTCCTAGAGAAAGCTAAGTTGAAAGATGATGGTAGCAACTACACGGACTGGGTCCGTAACTTGAGGATTATCCTCATTGCTGCACAGAACAATTATGTCCTTGATGCACCGCTAGGTGATGGACCTGCTGCAGGAGCTGCTGCAGACGTTGTGAACGCCTGGCAGGCTCGATCTGATGACTACTCGATAGTTCAGTGTGCCATGGTCTATGGCTTAGAACCGGGACTGCAAAAGCGTTTTGAACGCCACGGAGCATATGAGATGTTCCAAGAGCTGAAATTGATATTTCAAGCTAATGCCCGGGTTGAGAGATATGAAGTCTCCAACAAGTTCTTTAGCTGTAAGATGGAGGAGAACAGTTCTGTCAGTGAACACATACTCAGAATGTCTGGGTACCACAACCACTTGACTCAGCTGGGAATTGATCTTCCGGTTGAGAGTGTTATTGACAGAGTTCTTTAGTCACTGCCACCAAGCTATAAAGGCTTCGTGATGAACTATAATATGCAAGGGATGGAGAAGACAATTCCCGAGCTCTTCGCGATGCTGAAATCAGCGGAGGTAGAAATCAAGAAGGAGCATCAAGTGTTGATGGTTAACAAAACCACTAGTTTCAAGAAAAAGGGCAAGGGAAAGAAGGGGAACTTCAAGAAGAACGGCAAGCAAGTTGCCGCTCCCACGAAGAAACCCAAAGCTGGACCCAGGCCTGAAACAGAGTGCTTCTACTGCAAAGGGACTGGTCACTGGAAGCGGAACTGCCCCAAGTATATGGCGGATAAAAAGGATGGCAAAGTGAGCAAAGGTATATTTGATATACATGTTATTGATGTGTTCCTCACTAATGCTTGCAGTAGCGCCTGGGTATTTGATACTGGTTCGGTTGCTCATATTTGTAACTCGAAACAGGAGCTACCGAATAAGCGAAGATTGGCTAAGGACGAGGTGAAGATGCGCGTCGGGAATGGTTCCAAGGTTGATGTGATCGCCGTCGGCACGCTACCTCTACATCTACCTTCGGGATTAGATTTAGACCTCAATAATTGTTATTTGGTGCCAGCGTTGAGCATGAACATTATATCTGGATCTTGTTTATTGTGAGACGGTTATTCATTGAAGTCAGAGAATAATGGTTGTTCTATTTATATGAGTAACATCTTTTATGGTCACGCACCTTTTGTGAATGGTCTATTCTTGTTGAATCTCGATCGTAGTGATACACATATTCATAATATTGATGCCAAAAGATGCAAAGTTGATAATGATAGTGCAACATACTTGTGGCACTGCCGTTTAGGTCATATTGGTGTAAAGCGCATGAAGAAACTCCATGCGGATGGACTTTTGGAATCTTTTGATTATGAATCATTTGATACTTGCGAAACATGCCTCATGGGCAAGATGACTAAAACTCCGTTCTCCGGAACAATGGAGCGAGCTACTGATTTGTTGGAAATAATACATACCGATGTATGCGGTCCGATGAATGTTGAAGCACGCGGCGGGTATCGTTATTTTCTAACCTTCACAGATGATTTGAGTAGATATGGGTATATCTACTTGATGAAACACAAGTCTGAAACATTTGAAAAGTTCAAAGAATTTCAGAGTGAAGTAGAGAATCATCGTAACAAGAAAATAAAGTTTCTACGATCTGATCGCGGAGGCGAATATTTGAGTTACGAGTTTGGCCTTCATTTAAGAAAATGTGGAATTGTTTCACAACTCACGCCACCAGGAACACCACAGCGTAATGGTGTGTCCGAACGTCGTAACCGTACTTTATTGGATATGGTGCGTTCTATGATGTCTCTTACCGATTTGCCACTATCGTTTTGGGGTTATGCATTAGAGACAGCTGCATTCACGTTAAATAGGGCACCGTCTAAATCCGTTGAGACGACACCGTATGAACTATGGTTTGGCAAGAAACCTAAGCTGTCGTTTCTTAAAGTTTGGGGATGCGATGCTTATGTGAAAAAGCTTCAACCTGATAAGCTCGAACCCAAAGCGGAGAAGTGCGTCTTCATAGGATACCCTAAAGAAACAATTGGGTACACCTTCTACCACAGATCCGAAGGCAAGGTCTTTGTTGCCAAGAATGGGTCCTTTCTAGAGAAGGAGTTTCTCTCGAAAGAAGTGAGTTGGAAGAAAGTAGAACTTGATGAGGTAATTGTACCTTCTCTCGAATTGGAAAGTAGCTCATCAGAGAAAACCGTTCCCGTGATGCCTACACCAATAAGAGAGGAAGATAATGATAAAGATCATGAAACTTCAGATCAAGTTACTACTGAACTTCGTAGGTCGACCAGAGTACGTTCCGCACCAGAGTGGTACGGTAATCCTGTTCTGGAAGTTATGTTGTTAGACAACGGCGAACCTACGAACGATGAAGAAGCTATGATAAGCCCGGATTCCGACAAATGGCTTGAGGCCATGAAATCTGAGATAGGATCCATGTATGAGAACAAAGTGTGGACTTTGGTGGACTTGCCCAATGATCGGCAAGCCATTGAGAATAAATGGATTTTTAAGAGGAAGACGGATGCTGATGGTAATATCACTGTCTACAAAGCTCGACTTGTCACAAAAGGTTTTTGACAAGTTCAAGGGGTTGACTACGATGAGACTTTCTCACCCGTAGCGATGCTTAAGTCTGTCCGAATCATGTTAGCAATTGCCGCATTTTATGATTATGAAATCTGGCAAATGGATGTCAAAACTGCATTCCTTAATGGTTTTTTCAAAGAAGAGTTGTATATGATGCAACCAGAAGGTTTTGTCGAT
The DNA here is from genome assembly GCA_039707655.1 of Elymus sibiricus. Lineage (NCBI taxonomy): Eukaryota > Viridiplantae > Streptophyta > Magnoliopsida > Poales > Poaceae > Elymus > Elymus sibiricus. The sequence continues at coordinate 65,421,561 of CM077676.1, forward strand.
CCTAAGGGTGCTAACAAAGTGTGCAAGCTCCAGCGATCCATCTATGGACTGGTGCAAGCATCTCGGAGTTGGAATATACGCTTTGATGAGGTGATCAAAACATATGGTTTTGTACAGACTTACGGTGAAGCCTGTATTTACAAGAAAGTGAGAGGGAGCTCTGTAGCATTTCTAATATTATATGTGGATGACATATTGTTGATTGGAAATGATATAGAATTTCTGGATGGCATAAAGGGATACTTGAATAAGAATTTTTCAATGAAAGACCTCGGTGAAACTGCTTATATATTGGGCATCAAGATCTATAGGGATAGATCAAGACGCTTGATAGGACTTTCACAAAGCACATACCTTGACAAAGTTTTGAAGAAGTTCAAAATGGACCAGTCAAAGAAAGGGTTCTTGCCTGTCTTGCAAGGTGTGAAGTTGAGTCAGACTCAATGCCCGACCACGGCAGAAGATATAGAGAAAATGAAAGTCATTCCCTATGCCTCAGCCATAGGTTCTATTATGTATGCCATGCTGTGTACCAGACCGGATGTGTGCCTTGCCATAAGTTTGGCAGGGAGGTACCAGAGTAATCCAGGAGTGGATCACTGGATAGCGGTCAAGAATATCCCGAAGTACCTGAAAAGGACCAAGGACATGTTTCTCGTTTATGGAGGTGATGAAGAGCTCGTCGTAAAGGGTTACGTCGATGCAAGCTTCGACACTGATCCGGATGACTCAAAGTCACAAACCAGATACGTATTTATATTAAATGGTGGAGCTGTCAGTTGGTGCAGTTCCAAGCAGAGCGTCGTGGCGGGATCTACGTGTGAAGCGGAATACATAGCTGCTTCGGAAGCAGCACATGAAGGAGTCTGGATGAAGGAGTTCATATCCGATCTAGGTGTAATACCTAGTGCATCGGGTCCAATGACAATCTTTTGTGACAACACTGGAGCAATTGCCATAGCCAAGGAGCCCAGGTTTCACAAGAAGACCAAACACATCAAGAGACGCTTCAACTCCATTCGTGAATATGTCAAGGATGGAGACATAGAAATTTGCAAAGTACACACGGATCTGAATGTGGCAGACCCGTTGACTAAGCCTCTTACACGAGCAAAACATGATCAGCACCAAGACTCCATGGGTGTTAGATTCATTACTATGTAATCTAGATTATTGACTCTAGTGCAAGTGGGAGACTGATGGAAATATGCCCTAGAGGCAATAATAAAGTTGTTATTATTTTATATTTCCTTGTTCATGATAAAGGTTTATTATTCATGCTAGAATTGTATTGACCGGAAACTTAAATACATGTGTGAATACATAAACAAATACCGTGTCCCTAGTGAGCCTCTACTAGACTAGCTCGTTGATCAAAGATGGTTAAGGTTTCCTAACCATAGACATGAGTTGTCATTTGATAACGGGATCACATCATTAGGAGAATGATGTGATGGACAAGACCCATCCGTTAGCTTAGCATATGATCGTTCTGTTTATTGCTACTGCTTTCTTGAATGTCAAATACATGTTCCTCAGACCATGAGATCATGCAACTCCCGGATACCGGATGAATACCTTGTGTGCTATCAAATGTCACAACGTAACTGGGTGATCATAAAGATGCTCTACAGGTATCTCCGAAGGTGTCCGTTGAGTTGGCATGGATCGAGACTGGGATTTGTCACTCCGTGTTTCGGAGAGGTATCTCTGGGCCCTCTCAGTAATGCACATCATAAGAAGCTTGCAAGCAAAGTGACTAAGGAGTGAGTTATGGGATGATGTATTACGGAAGGAGTAAAGAGACTTGCCGGTAACGAGATTGAACTAGGTATGGAGATACCGACGATCGAATCCCGGGCAAGTAACATACCGACGGACAAAGGGAATTACGTATGTTGTCATTGCGGTTCGACCGATAAGATCTTCGTGGAATATGTAGGAACCAATATGAGCATCCAGGTTCCGCTATTGGTTATTGACCGGAGAGGCGTCTTAGTCATGTCTACATCATTCCCGAACCCGTAGGGTCCGCACGCTTAACGTTCCTTGACGATATAGTGTTATATGAGTTATGTGAATTGGTAACCGAATATTGTTCGGAGTCCCGGATGAGATCCCGGACATCACGAGGAGTCTCGGAATGGTTGAGAGGTAAAGATTTATATATGGGAAGTCATATTTTGGGTTCCGGAAAAGGGTGCAGTTTTTTTCGGTATTGTACCGGGAAGCTTCCAGAAGGTTCCGGAGGATTCCGGAGGGATCCGGAAGTCCACAAGTGGGTCCACCACGTCCCAAGGGCTGGCATGGGCTAAGGGGAGGCTCCCTGGCCTTATTGGGCCAGGCGCACCAAGTCCTCAAAAGCCCACGCAGCTAGGGAAGGAAAAAGGGAGAGTCCTAGTAGGAATAGGATTGGACTTTGGAGTCCAAGTCCACGTGTGTACTATTCACGGTTACAGTTCACGTGGCACTATTCCTTCTACTCCAAGCCCCTACACATATATAAATAGAGGAGAGGAGGCACCCCAAAGGAGACACAACATTGTCTTAGCCGTGTGCGGCGCCCCCCTCCACAATTCCGTCCCTCGGTCATATTTTCGCAGTGCTTGGGCGAGGCCCTGTGGAGATACCATCACCATCACCGTCACCACGCCGTCGTGATGCCGGAACTCATCCACTACCTCGCCGTCTTGCTGGATCAAGAAGTCGAGGACGTCACCGAGCTGAACGTGTGCTGAACGCGGAGGTGCCGTACGTTCGGTACTCGGTCGGTTGGATCGTGAAGTTGTTCGACGACATCAACCGCGTTGTTCTAACGCTTTCGCTTACGGTCTACGAGGGTACGTAGACACACTCCCCCTCTCGTAGCTATGCAGCTCCATGGATAGATCTTGCATGTGCGTAGAAATTTTTTTGTTTTCCATGCAACGTTCCCCAACAGTTTCCCTTTCAACTGTTGCATCTTGATGTATGGACTTCCCATGTTGTAAGCATATCAGGCTACCAATTTTACTTGGTTATTCTTGATGATTATACGCATTACGCCTGGACCTTCCCTCTCAAGCACAAATCCGAAATCTTTCAGATTCTTGTCGAGTTTTTTGCCTATGTTCAGACGCAATTTCAGCTGCCCATCTTTGCCTTACAAACAGAAAACGGCCGCGAGTTCGATAATGCCGCCGTGCGCATGCTCCTCGCCCGCCATGGTGCTCACTTCCGCCTCACCTGCCTATACACAAGCCAGCAGAACGGCAAGACTGAGCGTGCTCTACGCATGCTCAATGACGGCGTTCGTGCCTTGCTAGTTCATGCTTCCATGCCTGCCCGCTTCTGGGCTGAAGCGCTCAGCACCTCCACCTACCTCCTGAACCCCGGCCATGCCGCTCCAGTTCACTGCACTCGCCACACGAGCTTCTGCTCGGCGTCGTCCTTGACTACACACTCCTCCGTGTCTTTGGTTGCTTGTGCTACCCGAATCTAACATCCACCTCCCGCCACACGCTTGACCGCCGTTCCACGGCCTGTGTTCCTTGGTTACCCTCCGCATCATCACGGGTATAGGTGTTTTGATCCCGTCACGCGGCGTGTATTCACTTCCCGGCATGTGGTGTTTCATGAGACGGTGTTCCCCTTTGCCACATCATCCCCTGCTAACACTGCCCTGTCGCTGCCTCCTGCAGGCTCGCCATCGGTTTTGCAGGTCCCGATCAGCATCGGGGGTCCTGGTGTGCGCGCGCCGCCGCACCCTTCAAACGCGGCGGTACGATCGCCATCGGATGGCTCTTCCACCCGCCCGTTCCGCGCGGCACGCTCGCGTTCAAACACGAGCATACGATCTTCATCGACCGGCTCCATGCCCTCACTTCCCAGCGCACGCAGCAGTGCGTCAACTGCGGCCGTTGGTCGGCGCCGGACGACTCTGCTTCAAGCATGCCCCCATCCTGTTCTCACACAGAGGCTGGCTCCTCTGTCGACGGCTCCCACTCGTCCTCTGCGACTAGCTCGTTGCCAGCGGTCGCTACGACGCTTCCACCGACTGCCCCCCAGGCAGATGGTGACGCGCGCCCAACGCGGGATCTTCCGGCCCAATCCTCAGTACTACGACGCCTCTACTGCCGTTGCGTCACCGGCGATCTCTCCGGTTCCCACCTCTGTCTGTGCTGTTGTGCGCGATCCTCAGTGGTTCACCGCCATGCGCGACGAGTACGACGCACTTGTCCACAACCGCACGTGGGAGCTGGTGCTGCGCCCTGCCAGAGCCAACCTCATCACCAGGAAGTGGATTCTCAAACACAAGCTCAACGCCGACGGCTCCCTCGCTCGCTACAAAGTGCGTTGGGTGGTCCGTGGCTTCCGCCAGCGAGCCGGCATCGACTATGGCGAGACCTTCTCGCCGGTGGTCAAGCCCGCCACCATCCGCACCGTGCTTACTTTGGCTGCGTTGCGCGGCTGGCCAGTTCACCAGCTCGACATTTCCGATGCGTTCTTGCATGGAAACCTTGAAGAAGAGGTCTACTATCTCCAGCCTGCCGGCTTCGTCTTCGTCAACACCGAGCGCCCCTACCACGTCTGCCGCCTTTCCAAGTCGTTGTACGGCTTGAAGCAGGCGCCTAGGGCGTGGTTCCTACACTTCACCGGCTACCTCAAGATGATCGGGTTCGTGGCCACCCGCTCCGACTCTTCACTGTTGACGCTTTGCCACGACGCGGACACGACACTTCTCCTGCACTACGTCGACGATATTGTGCCCACCGCGTCGACTCCGGCTGCTCTTCACCGCATCATCGCCAGCCTCACCCGCGAGTTCACTATGAAGGATCTTGGACCTCTCCATTTCTTCCTCGGCATCCAGGTCACACGGACGACAGCTGGCTTCTTCCTCTGTCAGTGCCAGTACGCAGAGGTCCTGGATCGTGCTGTCATGGACACGTGCCGACCGTCTCCGACGCCGATCGACACCAAGAGCAAGCTTCCCATTGCTGATGGCCCGCGCGTCGAGGACGCGTCCGCCTACCGCAGCATTGCCGGCGCGTTGCAGTACCTCACGATCACCAGGCCGGAGATCTCCTACGCGGTCCAGCAGATATGCTTGCACATGCATGATCTGCGTGAGTATCATCTTGCGCTGGTCAAGCATGTGCTCCTCTATGTCCGTGGCACTCATCACCTGGGGCTTCACCTTCGCGCCTTGGCCACACTGGATCTACGCGCCTTCACCGACGCCGATTGGGTCGGCTCTCCCGACACACGCCGGTCTACTTCCGGCTTCTGCGTCTACCTTGGCGACGCCCTGGTTTCCTGGTCCTCCAAGCGCCAGGCAACCGTCTTGCGCTCCAGCGCTGAGGCGGAGTACCGCGGCGTTGCTAACGCCGTGACGGAGTGTGTCTAGCTTCGATAGCTTCTCGGCGAGCTCTTCACGCCGGTGCACAAGGCGACGCTCGTCTACTGCGACAATGTGTCCGCGGTGGCGCGGTGTACCTCTCGGCCAACCCCGTCCACCACCGCCGCAGCAAGCATGTGGAGCTGGACATCCACTTCGTGCGCGAGCGTGTGGCCCTTGGCGAGTTCAGAGTCCTTCATATCCCCACGCGCCAGCAGCTTGCCGACATCATGACCAAGGGCTTGCCATCGGATGTCTTCTCTGATTTCCAGTTGAGTCTTTGCGTCGCTGCCGCCGACGTCACGACTGCCGGGGGCCGGGGGGGCGGGGGGGGGGGGGGGGGGGGGGGGGCTGTTAGACTGTGTAGTAGGCCGTCGTGTACGCTCTCTGTATAGCTAATGCGTACACGTCCAGGGTAGTGCTCCAGTCCGTGCAGCCAGATCGTGGCGCACGTCGAGGATAGTGCTCCACCCCATGATCTCCACCAGGCAGTGGCCTCCCAACTGTACATATACCCCTGCCGATGAATGAATCAAGTGTGGTGTGATTTCTCCCTAACCTCTCTGTCAAACAAAAATCTCCACCTCGGCGTTTCATTCGACCAGAGCACAAACAGAGACGGAAATTTTGCCATCTGATCGAGCAAGCACTCTTCATGTCTCGATTTCGCGGCGGCGGCACGGGCCGACGATGCCATTTTTCTTCTTCTTCCTTCTTCTCTTTCGCTTGCGGCTTTTGGGGTTGTTGGCGAATACCTTCAAGTTTATTTTTTCTTTTCTTCGCCCTGTTCGGTTTCGTTGATCGCCGTTTGATTCTGGGCTTGGACATATCGTTTAATAGAGCTGCACAATTACCATGTAAAAAAAAAGGGCTGCACAATTATTATTGTTTTTATTATATCTAGAGGGCTGCACAATTTTTACTATTTTTGAGTGGAAAACTTTCCATCTATTCATTTTCAATCATGACAGTACAACGAACATCAAAACTAATAAAAAATAAATCTAGCATAGACCGTCTGGCGACGACTACAAGCACTGAAACGAGTCGAAAGCGCGCCGCCATCATCTCCCGTCCCTCGCCAGAGCCGGTCAAAACTTATTGTAGTAGATAGTCGGGCAGTCGTCGTGATAAGGCCCTATAGGACCAGCACAGTAGAACCGCAATCGCTAGGATGAAGAGTAGCATAGATCGGAAGGATCAAAGCTGAAGACATACGAACGTAGATGAATGATGACCAGATCCGGGCAGATCCTCTGAAGACAGATCCACCGAAGACACACCTCCACACGCTCATCGATGATGCTAGACGGACCACCAGGACGTGCTAAGCAAGGAGAACCTTACTCCATCTTTAGGGAGGCGCCATCGTCTCACCTTCCTGAGCAGGACACAAACCCTAACAAAACTAAAAAACATCTAAATACATAGCCCTCCCGTCGGCAAGGACCGAGATCGATCGGGCCCACATGAGCATGACCCTAAGTCCACTGGGGACGAGGCGGACCGGCGACGGCACCGGTGGAAAGCAGAGGAACTCTAAGCTTTTTCTTAGAGGAGGACGCGGCTGCGCGAGCCATAACCAAATGCGCCTTAAAAGACAAGATCTACTTGCTTGTCTTAAATAATGTCGATGGATAGCGTAATTTCATCCTGACTTTCTTAATAGAGTTGCACAATTATTGTTCTTACTGGCTGATTGGTGGAAATCTTAATCCTCCATACCACTTTCCTAATTTACGTAAGGCGTCCATGTTTTTTAAACTAGTTGATACCCCGCACATTGTTGCGGAATGTTCTACAGTATATTTCAATGAGATTTGGTTGTGAGTAAAATATGAGAACTAATACTCAAAATCCATATGATTATTCTATAGTTGTAAAAATATTTATTAAATATAGATAGCACAATAGAATTAAAATTCCCATGCTTCTTTGCATGTTGAGGGGCCTTTTCTTATACATGGTTGCATGTTGTGGTGGAGGTTTTCCATGCATGTTGCATGATGAGGTGGCATATTTGCATGTTGAGAGAAATATGCTAGTGGATGCTAGCTATTTAGATATAGAAGATTTCAGTAAATATTGATCGCATTGCTTGCAAAATACTATGTCCAAGCACTGAATAAAGTGAGTAAGTACATCATTGTCGTGAAGATCATGGGCACGTTTTCTTGAAGGAGAGGCGCGACTTCATCGCACCAGCCGCGTAGCGCTGCATAAGAGCAAGGCTCAGCGAGAGCAACGACTCTTTACTGCACTAAAGAGTGGTGTGTCTCCTCAAGAATTGGTTGACCTTGTCCGTGAAGTTTGCGGACATGTTGTTTCCAAAGCCATTGAAGCGTACCTAGTGCTACTATTAGGTTTGTCTGTGGGATTATGTAGAGAACAGGCGAAGATACTAGGTTGCCAGATTCGTCAGGCAATGGTTGCTTCTCTTCCGATGTCTCCAATCCCCTCATGTGCCCGATACATTTCATATTGTCGCACATCATATGTGTGTGATGGTAACAAGCAAACGTGAATAACAATGTGTTTTCTTATAGGATGGAAGCAGCTGGATTCTTGGTCTTACTACAAGGGTTTCACCTTTTGGGCCATGTAGTAGTTGGTGCTAGTTTTTTTTCCTTTGAGGAATAAATTGTGGTTGATGCTAGTTGCTACGAGGAACGTTGTGCCTAGAAAAGTGGCAATTTATATAGCTGGACCAAGCAAGGAGACAACTAGAAGGGCCATGTACTTATGATAGATCACATGCATGGGAGACTGCCATTGCCCATGAAGGCATGAATCTATCTTTAGTTGCTCGTAATTAAGTTTCACTTTAAAGCATACATTGTGTACAGGAGCGAAGTACCAAGTACGTCCCGTCATGACACCATCCATCAATTTTCCTTCTTCGGCGTTGTTGAAAGTGCATAGCAAGTGGAAAATCCATTTGTTTCTCCAAATTTTCATACGCGATCACGGTCCATGGGAAAATCGTCCTTTAGAATTCCATGTAGTTTTTTGAGAGTTAAGCTAATGGGATATGTCTTGGAGCTTTGTACCCCAAACTTTCCTGGTAATCATCACCATTAAGAAAATGAGATAATGTGTGTTGTGAAACTTTTTTTAGAGAGCGATAGCCCGACTTTATTATAGATAAAGCCACAAGTTCACATCATCCACATACAACCAGGAGCATAACAGGCACGAAGGCCGGAACGACAGAAACAGAGTTTAGGAAACAAGTTCAGGCACGCAGGCCACCACCCAGAGCCTAACAATAACAAAAGGAGCCAAGGATCTACTGAACCGTCGACTGAGCCCTCAGCAGGGGCGGAGCTACACTATGGCAATGGGGTCAAATGACCCCGGTGGATTTATGTTAAACTAGTACTACACTGATGGTAATCAAAATGTATTTAGGGTTGAACACGTGCAATATATGAAGATGCCCCCGGTGACAAATTTAGCTAGCTTCGCCCCTGGCCCTCAGGGATAAGGAGATCGCCGTAGCTTTGACACGGGAGTTCAGTTCGTAGTAGCATCCACATCACCGCTCTTAACCAGAGGCTTCCACTGCTGCATAAAAACAAGTGATTTGAAAATAACGTCAGCTGCCTTGCTCGGAAACACATGTTCAATTGTGAATTTGTTACAAGTAGTCCAAAGGGCCGAGGACACAGCAGCAAAACCATACCAGAACAGGCGTCTCAATTGGCCCAATAAACTGTTAGCGAGGGATAACAGATGGGCGAAAGAAGAAGGAGCCCAATTGACCAGGAGCGAGCACAACTCCACAACAGGATCACAAAATCGCAAGAAAAAAGAATATGATCAGAATGTTCTGGTCTGGAACACAAAGAACATAAAGAAGAAACCCTAGGGTTACGTTTCCTAATCTTCTGGTGTTGTGAATTGCACTACTAATTTGAAATGACTTACTCTAAAATCTCAGTAGAATTGATTAATTTGATGTAGCTACAAAGTGCACCTACTAACTCATCTAGGCTCATGTTGGAAGGAACATATATTAGTGATTGGTATTTATTTTCTAGAGATAATGAGATTAAAGTTTTTCAAAAAAAAAATCGGCTAGACTTTCCAACATTTTAATATCACTAGGTACCTGCATGTGCATTGCCACGGGGTCAAACATTTTTTATCTCAATAATTTTGGTACCTGGTTCATGCATGGAAAGTAAATTAATGTAATTGACTGGCGTACGGGAAGGTGCGGTGATATATGGCGTGGAATTGAGCGGCCTAGGTCCCCGTTATTGTAAAAGGTAAGTTAATTAAGGTGGAATGAAGAAAGAAAAAAAAAACTTAGGTTTCCTTTACCTCTCACCGGTGCCGCCGCCAGTCCGCTTCGTCTCCGGTGGCCCTAGGGCCATGGAGGTGTGATGGACCCAGAACCTTGCCGGCGGGAGGGATCTTGCTCCATTTTTAGGTGTTTTTGTGAGTCCTTTCAAGGTTTGTGTCCTACTCAGGAAGACAAGGAGGTGGCGGCTCCTTGAAGATGGGATTCGGTCGGTGCTAATCTTAGATGGATCTTCTTGGATCACTTGCTTGCAGCCGGCTCAGCGTCGGTGCGCCGGCAATCTCGCGGAGCATGCGGTGGTCATCCGGTGGCAGAAAGCCGAGGTACACATGTACGGTCGATTTGGAGTTTTTTCTTTTTGCGAATCGATCAGAAGAATCATTAAGTATCCATACTTGTGCAACTCATAATAGGGCATGACTTTCCTATGCACGTGGACCAAAGTAGGAGTCCTATTATCTCCATGCAAAATAAAGAGTCCTATTATCTCTGAGACTCTGGCTTACTCTTTTTAAATTAGTTTATGTTTTTTCATGTCAATCTAAAGGCGGCTGCTAGGCACCATCCGGATGCATCGAGCGAAAAAACATCCGCCTAGTCAGTCGTTGGATGCACACAATCTCAACCATCCGTTCGTGCTCCACGCCCATGACTCGGTCGTGGTCTTCCGCTAGCTGTGTTAACAGCGGCCGTGACATGCCACACTCACACAGCAAGACAGCATCACCAGCGGCACCAGATCGGGAGCTCCGCTGGAGCATGCCGGAGTGTCGCTGCACGGTTTGCAGCACTGCCTCGCAGCACGTCGCTGGTCGTCGCAGCACCACCCCGCAGCACAGCGGCGCCGTCGCAGCACAACGCCGGTCAACGCAGCATCGACTCGAAGCACGGCGGCGCCCTCGCATAATGGCGGCGCCGTCATAGCACGTCGCCGGTCATCGCAGCATCGGCTCGAAGCACGGTGGGCCGTCGCAGCACGACACCACCGTCGCAGCACGACGCCACCGTCGCAGCACGACGCCACCGTCGCAGCACCGTCTCGCTGCACGTCGTTGGTCGTCGTAGCACCGCCTCGCAACACGTCGCCGGTCATCGGCTCGTCGCAGCACCGCCTCGTAGCACGCCGTCGCCGTCGCAGCACCGCCTCGCAGCACGCCGTCGCCGTCGCAGCACTGCCCCGCAGCACGTCGCCGGCCATCGGAACACCGCCTCGCGGCACGTAGCCGGTCGTTGTAGCACGTCGCCGGCCGTCGGCCCGTCACAGCATCGGCTCGACGCACGGCGACACCGTCGCAGCATCACCTCGTAGCACGTCGCCGGCCGTCGCAGCATGGCGCCCCCCGCAGCTCTGCCTTGTAGCATGGCGGCGCCCCCGCAGCTCCGCCTCGCCGCGCAGCGAGCCGCATCTGGCATGTTTTGCGGGAGCAGAAAAGGGATAAGGAAAGAGAAGAGCACGGGGAAGGGGATTAGCAGAGGGCACGGGGGAGGAGATAAGGAAGGAGAGGGGGCACATGGGTGGGCCCTATCGGCCACGCATCACAAGAAAAAGGCGGCTGGCGATGAGGCTATTTGCATCCAACTGTTTTGAAGCAGTTTCCCAATCTAAACTACTCCGATCGCTTCTTATGTCCATCGCTTTTTGTTATACTTGAGACATGTTTTTGTACGTGACACGCTCAATTGTTTGTACATAACAATATGGACTGCGATAACTGTCAAACGTGTGACAGATTGCAAAAGTACCGAACAACCCCCTCCCTTCGATCCCGCCCTCTCTCGAACAAATCGCTCCCTTCGATCGAACTACCTCCTGATTTTATGGGCATCCTACCCAAGGTTTTGGGTACCGGGCGAAATATTCGGATACCGCCCGGTATCCGCGTTTCTCGCCACCCTGCGAGAAATCTACACACCGAGCAAAAGAATTCGAATTCTTTTGAATATTTTGAATTTAAACTCTAGTGGTTTAGGTTAGATAAGTTAGGAACTTATAGAAAACATGTACTCAGCTGTGGCGCAGTGGTAAACTTGGCCTTCCTTACTGTTTCCCCAGGTCTCTTGTTCGAGTATGGTTTTTTGTTGTTCTTTTTTCATCTTTTTTGATGGTAAAAAAAGGAAGAAGCAGCGAAAAGGAATGACGCGCGCGAGATTTGATCAAGCAACCTGAAGGAAAGAGAGTCTAATACATGACCAAACCACTACACCGGAAGGAGGTTGCCAACACTACCTGCGTCCAGGAATTATATATAGAATACTGAAAATTTTGAATTCAAAATTCAAATTTAAATTTCTTCCGAAATTTTTCCGGTATTTCGCGGTTACCACGGTAACCGCAAATTCCGGTGCCCCACGAGAAATAAAATGCATTAGGGATCCAAATCCTTGATCCTACCTCCTCTCTCAAACGAACCCCTCCGGATTTTCTGGGCTGCCAGCAGTTTAAAAATAGACAGAAAAATGGGACATAAGGGGGATCGAACCAGACCCTCCCATACTAAATGGGAGGACAACATCCAGTTGAGCTAGCAAACTTTACTGATTACACACAATCTACATGCTATTTGTATCTTCCTGAGACGAGATTAAACAAAAAAGAAGACAGCGATAACTGAAAATCCAAACGGGTAGCCTCATCAAAAAGTTACCGTGGTGTCTGTACTTAAGTTATCAGGTATGGATTTCGTACATTGCCATACTATTTACATAGAAGTTATCGGAGGGGGGGGGGGGGGGGGGAGGGGGGTATTTTTCAACAACTTTTCCCCCTCCTTAATCAAAGTTACCGTGGTGTTTGTATGTAAGTTATCGGATATGTGGCTCGTATTACCGTGCTATTTTCACATAAGTTAGCAGGGTTATATTTTTCAACAACTTTTCCTCCTTGGTCAAAGATACCGTGGTGTTTGTATGTAAGTTATCGGGTATGCGGTTCGTATATTACCGTTCTTTTTTCACATAAGTTACTGGTGTTATGTTTTTCAACAACTTTTTTCCCCTTGGTCAAAATTACCGTGGTGTTTGTATGTAAATTATCAGGTATATGGTTCGTATATTACCGTGCTATTTTCACATAAGTTAGCGGCGTATGTTTTTCAACTACTTTTTCCCTTTTGGTAAAAAGTTACCACGATGTTTGTATGTAAGTTATCAGGTATGCGGTTCGTATATTACCATTCTATTTTCATATAAGTTACGGGGGTATGTTTTTCAACAACTTATTTTCCTCCTTGGTCAAAATTACCGCGGTGTTTGTACGTAAGTTATCGGGTATGCGACTCGTATATTACCATGTTATTTTCACATAAGTTACCGGCTTTATGTTTTTCAACAATTTTTCCCCCTTAGTCAAAGTTACCGCCCTGTTTGTACATAAATTATCGGGTATGCAATTTGTATATTACCGTGCTATTTTCACGTAAGTTTCCGGGTATGTTTTTCTTAAAAAAACAATCCCCGGGTAAAAGTTATCATGGTGTTGCACGTAAATTATCAGGTGTGCGGTACATAAAATATCATATTATACGCATAAAAGTTACTGGGTATGTTTCAATAAGAAAAATTCTAAGTCCAAAAGGTTATCTGGCATGGGCTATGTAATTTACCGCACGTGCGGTATGCAACTTACTGCACACGCGACACGAAAATTACCATGGTGTTTACGCAAATGTTACCGGACATGAAAATCTGAAGTTTTTTCAAAGTTTTCAACATTTTTTTGGGTCGAAAGTTATCATCCTATACTGCCAAAAGTCACCAATATTTTTCATAAGTTGTTACCAACAAAACATATACAACTAAAAAGCTCTCATTTCATCAGTAGTTAACAAACGAGCAACAATTGCAACATCATATACAGCTAAACAAGCTCTCATTTCCTCTGCCTTCAAAAATGAAAACACTCATTTGCTTTGTAGTAGCGATGCAAAATTCAGCAGAACAAGGCCAGCAAAGATCATCCTTTCTATAGAATAGAGGAAAAGAAGTACTACTGTACCTTTTTTTAGTAGAAGAAAAAAGAGCTGGTGACCCGATCTTAGCTAAGATCTCGTTATTAAGTATCCTCGTTAGTAATCAAGGAATTGGCTCGAACGAAGCAAGGGCTCCTGCACTAGCCCCTGGCGGAATCTACGACGGTGGCATATCGTCAAACAGCCTGCTCGCGTAGGATGATCTTGAGATTCCAGAGAGGAGAAAGTAGTAGGAACACATTGGTTGGTTAGTAGGGAGAGAAGGTGAGATTGGGTACCAAGGTGGTGAAGAAGGTCTTGTCCCCGACCTCGGAGAGCACGGGCATGGCCAGTGAATCGGTGAGCCTTCGAGCAGCGCGTAGATCTACCCGCCACTCTGCTCGAAGTGCTGGAGGGAGCACAGGTGGAGGAGCACAACGGTGCCGGGGTGAAAGCGGCCCCGAGCTCGAGCAACGCGTCCTCGGCTGCGGAGAAGACGAAGACGCGGCCGAGGAAGTCGCCCACGACGAGGTGCTTGGTGAGCCCATCTGCATCCTTGTAGAGCAGTGCGACGCAAGGATGCATTGCGGTGGCTGGGAAGAAGCAACGCCCGTGATCGGGGCCGGGAAAGGTAGCTGCGCCGCATCAATCAGGGAGGTCACGCCGGGGGGGATCCCGTCCCGTGACCTGAAGGAGCTTGCGACGCCGACAGTGGGAAGGAGGAGAGGGGCGACGCTCGCACCGCCTGCGGAAGGAAGAAAGAGTAGGCCAATGGGTCTCGTCGCCGGGAGGAAGTTGGGCGGCGGTTACTTCACCAGGTGGAGGAGCGGGCGCGCCGGCGTTGCGTGAGTGGCTGTGGGGAAGGGGGCGTGGTGGTTGGGAAAAAAAGTCGCGGGAGGGATCGTTGGCCTCCAGCAAAATCGCGCGTCCATTGGATTCAAATCGAACGGCAACAAGTTCGTTCGGTAGTTTTTCAGAAAACATTTAGTGTGCCACATAGATATTTCGTAACAATATTTGTATCTAACGTTTATGTCTTGAATCTCAGCCCTTGATATCTAAAATTAGTGGTTAAGATAATTTAATCTGTGTGGACAAACGTGAGTCTTAAGATAATTTAATTTGTGTGGACAAACGTGATGACTTGTTTGTCTCTTTTCTTAATAATATAATAAATTTTGTGAGGAACACGGTATTATTCACGAGGAGACGCCTCCCTATTCACCCCAATCGAACGGGGTTGCCAAGAGGAAAAACTACACGTTGACTGACTTGGTGAATGCCATGTTAGACACTGCCGGTTTATCTAAGGCATGGTGAGGGAGGCTCTATTGACTTCATGTCATGTCTTGAATAGAGTTCCTAACAAGAATAAAGAGAAAACCCCTTATGAGGAGTGGGTTGGGAGAAAACCATCACTTTCTTATTTGCACACTTGAGAATGCTTAGCGAAGGTCAATATTCCTATTCCTAAGAAACGCAAACTCAGACCAAAGACAGTGGATTGTATCTTTTTAGGTTATGCTCAGTGAAGCATTGCTTATAGATTTTTAGTGGTTAAATCTGAGGTACCTGATATGCATGTTGATACTATAATGGAATCTCGTGATGCAATTTTTTTTGAGATTATATTCCCTATGAAAGATATGCATAGCATTGCAAGATTTTCTTCTGAGATAATCTAGTACATCTGATGAGTATTTCGAACAATCACCTGAGGAAGTCCTTGAGAAGGATAACGATGAAGCTCCTGCGAGGAGCAAGAGACAAAGGGTTACAAAATTCTTTGGTGATGATTTCATTGTATACCTTGTGGACAACACTCCCAAGTCTATTGCAGAGGCATATGCATCTCCGGATGTAGATGATTGGAAAGAAGATGTTCATAATGAGATGGACTCAATTCTTTCCAATGGAACTTGGGAGCTAATTGAATGACCCTATGGTTGTAAACCCGTGGGCTGTAAGTGGGTGTTTAAAAAAAACTAAGCCTGATGGTACTATTGATAAGTACAAGGCCCGACTTGTGGCTAAGGGCTACACTGAGAAAGAAGGCGAAGATTAGTTTCACACCTATTCACCTGTTGCTAGAATCACCACCATTCGGGTGCTACTTTTCCTGGCTGCCTCTTATGGTCTTATCATTCATCAAATGGATGTAAAGACAGCTTTCCTGAATGGAGAGTTGGAAGAGGAAATCTATATGGATCAGCCTGACGGGTTTGTGGTAAATGTGAAGAGAGAAAGCTGCGCAAGTTGTTAAAATCTTTGTATAGTCTGAAACAGGCACCAAAGCAATGGCATGAGAAGTTTGAAAGAACTCTGACTTCTCCGGGATTTGCAATTAACGAGGCTGATAGGTGTGTTTACTATCGCCATGATGGGGGCAATAGTGTCATACTATGTTTGTATGTGAATGATATATTGATCTTTGGTACAAACATTGATGCGATCAATGAGGTCAAGTCTTATCTATCAAAGAGTTTTGACATGAAAGATCTAGGAGAAGCCGATGTGATTCTAAACATCAAACTAATTAAGAATCACTACTAGGGAAAACCCTAGCAGTGGCGCGGGGTTTTGTAATATCAGTAGTGCGGGTGGGCGCGCTACTGCTACGGCGCTACAGCTAACTATTAGCAGTAGCGCTGTTCCACCCGCGCTACTGCTAACAGAGTTTAGCAGTAGCGCGTTTAGGTGAACCTCGCTACTGCTAAAAGCTACAGCGTGCCTATTTAACACGCGCTACTGCTAAGGCAGCGCTACTGTTACACACATACCCCGCGCTACTGTTACTATTGTCTATAATTTTTTTCTGCAGCGTTTTTTCTCTGTTTTTTAATAGGTGTATACAATAGCCTGTCATATCATACACACAATAGTCTCATCATATCATACACATGCAAATATTCTCATCAAATCATGCCACCATCATCCAACACAAATGATGTCTCTCATCATCATCGATCTCGAAATAGCGATACAAGTTATGATATGTCTCGAATACATGCAACTACATCGTCATCCCATACACATGTTTCATCATCCATCTAAAACGATGATATAGAAGAGAAGAGCTATCACTATGAGTAAGAGCGGAATTATGCAGTACATGAGGCGCCGGTTGTGATTCCTCTCTCGCGCTAGCGTGAACCTCAAGTAACTAGCTTCTGCTTCTTGTCTGCTATCAAACCCTTTATGGCTGCCACCCGAGAACCGTGACACTTGGGCCTGACACTCGGGCCACTCATCGTACACTCCCGGAACCCTCCCTATGTACACGGCATAGCACTTCTTCGCCATCAAGGACCTATGTACCTGTTAGAGATGTAACATAATATATTTGAGCAACACGAAAAGAAAGAGTTAGCTAAATAGATGCAACATATAGTGAACATAATTAATCAACACAGGTTCACCGTACCCAAACTAATTAACTAGATGTACGAAGGTCATCGTACCCAAACTAACAAACTAGCGTTACGCAAGTTCAGCAGGACCATTGACATCACAAAGTTTCATCGCTACAGAAACTACAAGTTCAACCGACACATCATCATCGGCATCGTCAATCACTGGAAGTTCCACCCATCCATATCCGGGAGGATGCACCCTAGCTTCGTGAACGGCGTCAGGTCTTGACGTTGCATGCCTATGCGAGTTCTGACGTCAGCTCGCGATATAGGGCCGTGGTGGAACATCCCCTTCTCTTCGACAACTTCTTTCATGATGATCATTGCAATGTCCTTCTGGATGCGAAAGAAGTCATCTCTGACTCTATAATCCAGTTCGTGTCCTAAGGATTCTGCCCATTTGCGGATATGTTCATTATTTCTTGTTGTCATGCGAAGATATTGGTGATCCCTTCTGTACTCCATCATGATATGGAGGAGGTAGAATCCATCGTTTTTGCTTGTTGTCGGTTGATGGATGGAGCAGAAGGTAGTTTTATGCGAGAAACCCGGCTTGTTCTTCCTTTGTTTCCTCATCTCCATGTGGCCACCCCTCATGCTGAAGCCGTGGAGAGCATCATCCAGAATATCCATTATGTGGGTGTAGTCTTTCTTCTCGAAGTTTCTGGACGAGTCAAAATACACGGTGTGGGAGACTCGCGGGAAAAGAACGATAAGGACGGCGCGCCCGTTGCTGTGGAAAATAAACATACCTCAAATTAGTCTCCATATGAGTGAAGGAATGATTGAAACGTACGAAAGGGTTGTCCGGCAATGACTTACATTGGATGATAAGGCAGGAGAATCGTTTCCTTGTCCTTATTCATTACCATGAAGTATTCGATGTAGTCCCTAGCAACTTTACATTCAAACTCGCCGAGACTCAAGAAGGACTCATGCATGTAGTATGGATCCGCCACCGAGATTTGCGAGATTTGTTCTCTCCTGATGACAGAGTTCATATGTAGCGCAAAAAGGCGGACGATCGTAAAATCGAGCCGCCGCATGAGAAACATCTCAAAGATGTGATCAAACCGCAGGAAGAACACCTCCGCGGGCAGTGTGTCGACGTAGCACTTGGCCTGAGGCACACGAACCGCGTAAAGTGGATATCCTGGATCCTCCGAGGCGAGAAGGTTTTTCTCAGTCGACAGCACATGGTCGTGCAGTCTCCTGAGATCCCCTGATATGCCCTCTAGCGGTTTCGGCAGTAGGATCGGCTCGCCCGCGACATGGTACATCGCCGCACCTTTGACCGGTACACGGTCTGCAAAATCGGTCGGCTGGCTGCTAGAAGCTTTGGCGGCAGCAGTGCCTCTCTTCGGCGGTCTCTTCCTCTCCTTTTTCTTGGGTTCACCATCCAGACCCTTCCTTACCCCCACCACCAGTGTCGTCGGGCTAAGCACTTTACGACCCTCGGCTAGATGACCCTGCGTTGAGGCGGCATCTGGAGGCGTGTCCTGTGAGGATTGCATGAAGAGAGACTTCTTGCAATCAACTCTAGGACGTTCCTGCCCGGGCACATCATCCATCTCCTCATCCGCATGCTCATAGCCCAAGTCATATGGCTGACTCATCATTTGTCCGTCGTCATAGGCGGCACCGGTATTGAGGAACCGGAGAGGGTCCTCCTCCTCCATCTCATCATCCATTCCTTGTTCCACGGGGACGACTACATCATCCACTATTGGACCCCCTTCCTCGCGTCGTCCGCTGCTCTCACCCGGCACGAGAGGCGCTGGTAATTGCGTAGGCGGGGTGGTGGTGTTCATACCTTGCTGATGTTTGGTCATTGGTGTGATCTCGGCCGCCTCCAGACAAAGAAGATTCTTCGGCCATAGCAGCATCCAACCCTTGCATTCTCCAAGCCGCATCGGGTTCTCGTCCTCCTCTCCCCCGAGCCATACTGGAGGAGTCAAATCCTCGTGGCCCGCTTTCACACTCGACAAGGTAACCCTGAAGGTGCCAACGGGGATCGACTGGCCGTGGAACGTGAGTTCCAAGGGCTTCGTTATCACTGCCTTTCCCACGTCCACCTTCCGGCCGTTGATCATGTAGAGTACGGTGCACGGGGTTCCGTTGGCCTGCGAAGACATGTCTGCGGCGTAAGACATCCGAAAGGCAACGAAAAACGGAAGATTATATATATGTTGGTGTGACGTGTAATTACCGTGAGGGCGTCGAGGTCAGCCAAAGACGAAGGCCCGCCTAGCACGCCAGAGACAGAGGACAGGCTGCTATGAGTGGGTGCGGGAGCAGGACCTTGTGCGGTGGCGGCAGCAGGTGGTGGTGGTGCGATGTTCACCGAGTTGCTCCCGACGAAGCTGGGCATGGGAAAATCCTGTGCCGTCTTGTCTGGATTTTTCTTCGTCCAGTCGATAATAGCCGGAATCAAGTTAGTAGCGAAATCATTTATGCAGGCAGCTATAGCTGCATTGACTGCCTGCTGGACCAACTCATTTTTGTTCGCTTCTGCGGCCTCAGCTGCTTTTTTCTCGGCCTCAGCTGCATTTTTCTCGACCGCAAGCTTCACCTTCCCGTCGATGTTCAACTGACTGAACTTCTTTTTCTGCTTTTTGGCCTCCGGGCCCTCGTTGTAGTAGTACTTCCACGTGGCGCCGTCTCCGACGCCGTGCACACATCCATATTGTGGCCGCTGGTCCAAAGGGAGTCCCTTCAGTTGGTTCAAGGCCCGGTTGAGAGGGGTGTCCCACTTGGGCCTCATCGACGACTGAGATGACGAGTCGCTTTGGGCCGCAAGCCTGTGTTGCTCCTTCTATAAAAGGAACGTGAACCGTTTACGAATGTTACTACAACATGTAGTTCACTTGATCAGAAGCTAAATGTAAGGTGGTAAAAGAATAATTACCAGTAATCTAATCAATTTCCTCATGATCGGGTCCGTGTACCAAACCTTCTTTTCCTTGTCCCACTTGTACCGGGCCCTGATGAAGTCACGCTCCTGCGGGTCGGTGAACTCCGCGTAGGGGTCTGGGATCCCCGCGGCTTCACGTTCCGCGTCCTCCTTATCCCATATGGGCCTCTTGCCAATGTAGCCACGGCTTCCGAGGCGTTGGTTCCCCGTGTTCCTTTGCTGCATTGACTTATATTTCTCAAACTTAATCTTGGCTGCCTCGGTAGCGGAAGTGTCCTTGAACTTTTCGAACTCCTCTACCGTCAGTGTCGGATTGTCCGCCAAAATCTTGGACAAGGGTTCGTTAGCATCAATCGCTCGTTTCACCCTCCCTTTCCAGGCGGCCAAATCGTTGCTGAACATGCCCATGGCGTGGTTATTGATATCTTTCATGGCAGCATCATCCCACGAGTTTTCTATGCGGTCATCCCGGCCGGGGAACTGGAATATCTTGTGGAGCTTCGTTAGGAGCAAGTGCTCCAGATGTGGTTTCTTCCTTAAGTCATTGTCGTTGATGCTCGCGGTTTCCCGTAGGATGCATCCGACTTGGTTGCCGTAGCACTTGCGAGGTTCATCCGGCGCTATTGGCTCGAATTTGCCGGGGTGCATCTCTGTGACCAGGATTCTTCCGATGCCGAGTTTGTTAGGGCGTCGTGTCCTCTGCTTCTTCTGCTTCTTCTTTTCGTTACCGCCTTCGGCGCCGGTACATTCGGTGCCGGTCTCGGCACCGCCATCGGTGCCGGTGCCATCGGTGTCGATGTCGGCGGCAGTACCATCGTCCGCTATGACTAGGTCGCCCTGCAAACCTTCTGTTTGCTGACTAGACAAAAAGTCGAGGTAATCATGTTCACGGTCATATTGTATGTTGTCGGCAACGTGGTCAGAAGGCCCGGTCTCGTCGTTGCTTGACATGTTTCCTACGATTAAGTCTGCTCGTTTAATTCTTAAACTATAATAAAATGAGTAATGACATAAAAAAAGGCCTATGGTTTGCCGGAATGCCGTTTCATTCCCGTCCAAGCAAATGCCGGGCACTCGATATGCCTACTTTCTAGCACAAGTCATGCCAAAATTTGCGGGAAATTTCGGCATGACCTTTGCTAAAAAGTGGACATATCGAGCGCCTGAAATTTCGCCGGAACGGAAATGAATCAACATTCCGGCAAAACATAGGCCACTCGGATCATTTCCCTGCAAACAAGAAAAGCCAACATAGGCAACAATAGCACATCATCTCCATCATTTGGCACATCATATGGCAACAACAGCAGCCAACATCATTTGGCACTTCAATTATTCAAAATATGTTCACCATCAATAGCCAACATCATGTATATCAAAGAAATTCATGCACTTTAATTATTCAAAGAAATTCACCATAAAGAAATTCACCATCAAAATATGTTTTAAATTCCTAGGTACTGTCCTAATATAAAACAGCTACTATCCTAATAAAAAAACCTAGCTAAATTCCTATCTACTAGGGTTAACTAATTTTGCATCTTTTCCCCCAATCTTTAAAAAGCAAGCACACTCTCACTCACTTACTAACATTACACTAGAATTCTGTTAACTAAACACCTAAAATACCTAGAATTCATTTAACAGGAACTGAAAACCCTAACCCTAGAATTAACTTAACTAAACACCTAAAATACCTAACCCTAGAATTAAATTAACTAAGCACCTAAAATTCAGTTCACTAAAACAGCTAACCCTAGAATTCAGTTAACTAAAACACCTAAACACCTAAAATACCTAACCCTAGAACTCAGTTAACTAAACACCTAAAATTCAGTTAACTAAAACACCTAACCCTAGAATTCAGTATACTAAAATGAGAGAGAGGAGGGGCGTGGACTTACAGCGGTTGTCGGGGGAGACGGCAGCGGGGAGGTGGAGGTCGGGGGAGACGGTGGCGAGGCGGCAACGAGGCTGGCGCACCGAGGGGGCGACGTCGAGGAGGAGGCAGGCGCGGCGAGGACGGGCTCCGGCGACGGCGCGAGGAGGCAAGGGCGACGAGGGCTCCGGCGACGGATTGGAGGAGGGCAAGGGGATGGAATTGGGGGAATGGGGGAAATTGGGGAAGAAAGGCCCGCGCGGTGCGGTTAACTTAAACATAGCAGTAGCGCGTTTATGGACCCGCGCTATAGTTAACTTAGCTGTAGCGCGGGCTACCCAAACCGGCGCTACAGATAACTTAGACACCCGCGCTATAGCTAAGTTATCTGTAGCGCCGGTTTGGGTAGCCCGCGCTACAACTAAGTTAACTATAGCGCGGGTCCATAAACGCGCTACTGCTATTCCTTTGATTTTTCTTTTCATTTTGTCCTTTTGCTTTTTCTTTTCATTTTATTTTTCTTATTTCCTTTCTCCTTTTTCTTTTTCTTTTCATTTCCTTTTCTCATCCTTTCATTTTCTTCTTTCCTTTCTCATTTTTCTATTTCTTTTAATTTTATTTTCGTTTCCAAAAGACGACCGAGCCGGGAAGAAGGGGATCGGATACAATGTATATAACTCAGGCGACGATATATATTACATATCATTTGACCGATAACGATTAAGTGCGTACAC
The DNA here is from genome assembly GCA_039707655.1 of Elymus sibiricus. Taxonomy (NCBI): domain Eukaryota; kingdom Viridiplantae; phylum Streptophyta; class Magnoliopsida; order Poales; family Poaceae; genus Elymus; species Elymus sibiricus. The sequence goes on from CM077676.1 coordinate 65,444,137, forward strand.
AAAATAAATACATAAGTATAAATGATGGTTTCTCAGCATCGATGTTTTCGTTTCTGAGTGAGCTTCTTTCCCTTCTTGTTCGCTGTCGAATAATTGAGCCCCTCGTTGTGACTTTTTCTTTTCCATGGAGTACGATCTTTCTAAGGTAATGTAGTATTGATTCTTCTTTTGATGTATGCTTCATCGTCATCGTCATCTTCCCTCATCGGGTTGCCGTAGTGGTCGTAGTCTTCCTCGTTGGCGACTTCATCCTTTCCGATGATGTTCCTTTTGCCTCTCCTCACGACAACATGGCTGGGATTGCTCGGGTCGGTTATGAAGAAGCATTGTGTCACGTGCTTAGCGTGTACCCATGGCTCATTTTTTGCGATGGCGTTCACGGTAGCGCTCTTGGCGTCGGGTATAGACATGGTAGTGAAATACAGGTTTTCTCTTTCGACGTTCTTAGCCCATCTAACACGGAACATCGTCGCATCGTGCAGTCCTGAGTAAAGCTCCCAGATCTCTTCGACCCTTCCGTAGAATCTTTCAGTTGCGGCGTTGTCGCCGGTCATGTATTCCATCGTCACCCCTGAGTTCTGAAAATCACTGTTTATATCTTTGGCCTCCGTGTAGAACGTGTATCCATTGATATCGTATGCCTTATAGGTTGCGAGGTTGGCCGCGGGGCCATGTGCTAAGGCGTATATGAGCAATCCGTCCGTAGAGCCCTCTTCCGGGGGATAAGCAAGAACATGCTCTTTGAACCAAGGTAGGAAAGTGGAGTTGTGCTCTCTAATAACTTCGGCGTTTGTCTTGCATAGCCCCCGGTCACGGTACTTCTTTGCGATGGTTTCTTTGTGCAGTGTCGCGAAAGGATCTACCACGTCTAGGTACTGTAGCACTACTAAGTTTGCTCTGTCAAAGTCATTGCGTCGACCCGAGTGGTCCACACGCAGTTCCCTCCGGCTGTTGGTGTGACCCTCCTCCGAGCCTCCCAAGGTGCTTGTTAACAGGCAAACCAACAACAGGGTCTCCGCCATATAGATAATTCTCACAGAAAGAGGTGCACTCTTGGGTCAGATAGCCCTGGATGATGCTTCCATCCGGATGGGACATGTTACGAACGAATCCTTTGATGACCCCATTCATCCTCTCGAACGGCATCATGTTGTGCAGGAATGTCGGCCCGAGGTCTATGATGTCGTCCACAATGTGGACACACAGATGCACCATGACGTCAAAGAACGCGGGCGGGAAGTACATCTCAAGCTCATTTAGTATCACAACGATCTCTTCCTGTAGCCTTCGGAGCTGCTTCACACTGATCGACTTTCGAGAGATAACGTCGAAAAAGTTGCAGACACTAATAAGCGTGTCACGGACGTGCTTGTCCATTATCCCTCTAAGGGCAACAGGAAGTATCTGCGTCATCATCACATGACAGTCATGAGACTTCATCCTGCTGAACCTTTTCTTCTTGGTGTCTAGAAATCTGCTTATCTTCCCACAGTAACCGGAACTAACTTTGATTCTGGTAAGGCAGTTGAAGAATTGATCGATCTCCTTCGGACTTAAGGTAAAGCAAGAAGGGGGGCAATAATTCTCTTCCTTCTTGTTGACATTTTTGCCCTGGTCCCGTGCCTCCGTCTCCGTCTCCGTCTCCTCCAACTTTTTATGGGGCGGCATGTGGAGATCTGCCCTGATGTTCAAATCTTCCAAGTCTCTTCTTGCCTTCGGCCCATCCTTGGTCTTATCCGGCATGTTCATCAGTGTTGCAAGCAAGCTCTCAAGGACATTCTTCGTGATATGCATTTGATCAAGGCAATGAAGCGTGTCGAGTTTGGGACAGTACTCCAAGTCCCAGAAAACAGACCTCGTTTTCCATACCTTCAGCAGCGGCTCCGACACCTTTTTCATCTTTCCCGGCGCGGGGCACTGTTCCCAGTTTTTCAACAGCTCATCGATTTCGGCGCTGCTCCTCTTACGTGGAGGTCCTCGATGCTCAGCCTCACCATTGAATAGATCTCCACGGTTTCTCCACGGGTCGTCCTTCGTGAGCCATCTTTGATGCCCCATGTACACGATTTTCCCAGACCCGCCATCTTTCGTTAGCTGCTGAGACGTTGTATCATCCATGCACCGCGTGCATCCGCAATATCCGTGGCACACCTGGCCTGCGACATATCCGTAACCGAGATAGTCGTGGACCGTCATCATCAGCGCGGCTCTCATATAGAAATACTCGCCTTTGCTGGCGTCCCATGTCTTGGCCGGTGTTTTCCATAACGTGTCTAACTCCTCTTGAAGTAGCCCCAAATACAGATTAATATTATTTCCCGGTTGTTTCGGCCCTTGAATCAGCATGCTCATGTGTATGTACTTTGTCTTCATGCACTTCCTGGGGGGAAGGTTGTACATCCATACAAACACGGGCCATGTGCTATGGTTGGTGTTCTGGTTGCCAAACGGATTCATGCCATCGGTACTCGCGCCAAGCACTATGTTCCTTGGATCACCTGCGAAAAATCGATATTCGGCATTGAACGCTCTCCACTGGCTTGCATCGGCGAGGTGTCTCAGCTTCGGATCATCTCCATCGTCGGGCTTCACCCTCTCCCCATGCCAGTGCATGAGCTTTGCTTCCTTAGGATCTACGAAATAACGCTGCAGACGGGGAGTGATCGGTAGGTACCATACAACTTTCTGGGGAGATTTCTTTCCGGCCTTCTTGTATCGAGAAGCATTGCACACCGGACAGTTGTTTTTTTTCGCATGCTCCTTCCGATAAATGATGCAATCGTTGATGCATGCATGGTATCTAATGTGCGGCAGATCAAGAGGGCACACGATCTTCTTGGCCTCATCGACACTAGTAGGACACAGGTTCCCCGCGGGAAGAACCTTCTTTAGATACTTGAGAAGCTCATCGAGGCTTCTGTCGGTCCATTTGTTTTTAGCCTTTGTCTTTAGAAGTTCGAGCGTGAAACTCAAGCGGGTCACCTCGGCATCGCAGCCATCATACAATGGAGTATGAGAGTCTACCTCCAGTTGCTCCAGCTTGGCCTCCTCTGTACAAGCAGCTCTGTCGTTAGTCGTCTTCTTGCGAAGCAGGTCTCGAACATGAGGGTCCCGCACGACTGAACTTAGTAGCGACGAATGCTCCGGCGTGTCCGCGTCTTCTGTGTCATGTCCGGCCACTTCTCCGCCCCCATATCCGGCCTCTTCTCCGCCCCCATGTCCGGCCTCTTCTCCGCCGCCATGTCCGGCCTCTTCTCCGCCACCATTATCGGTCATCTCTTCGTCTGGTCCAATGTCATCATTGGCTGCCCCATCGACGTCATCATCTTCACCTATCCACCGAGTATAGCAATCCATGAAACCAGTCATGAGCAGGTGCGCTTTCAAACGGCCTTCCTTAAAGGGGTCGAGCAAGACTCCTCCTTTGCATCTTCGACACGGACAGAAAATCTCCTTCCGGTTATTTTCATACATGTCGTGCATCGCGGATCGCAACCATCTTTCCACCATTGTTCCACTGACCTTCATGATCGCCTGCGTGGTATAATTAATAAGCAAAAGGCTTATAAACGCATCCATGCATGCATGCATCAAAGTCATACAAAAATTCGACATGACTTTCCCTAAAAAAAGGACATATAGAGTTTGCCCGAAATTCGCCGAAACAGAAATAAATCGACATTTCGGCAAAACATAAGCAACTCATGTCAAGCACGATCCGACAAATTCACATAGGCGGCAACTCATGCCACGCGCACATTCCCACCATCATAGCGCAAACACACATATTTCCATTCTTGGAAAGCACAACTTTTTACACACCTATCGTCCCGAGAGAGGGATCGAGCACACGGTAGCTAGATGGCCGGTGCCGCTATCTAGGGATCGAAAGTAGTGGACAAACACTACTAGAAAAAACCCTGTTAGTGGCGCACCTATTTTGGCTATTAATGGCACACTATAGGTGCGCCACTATTAACACGCCACTAGTAATAAATAGTAATGGCGCACCTCTGGTGCGCCATTACTATTCCAAATACTAGTGGCGCACCATGTGGTGCGCCATTACTATTGCTACAGGTGCGCCACTACTATTGCTACAGGTGTGCCACTACTATTGCTACAGGTGCGCCACTACTAACCCTTAGGTGCTCCACTGGTATTCCGTCCAGGTGCGCCACTAATAGCCTTATAGGTGCGCCACTAGTAATAAAGGAAGGTGCGCCACTAATAAGGGCTGAAATGCGCCACTAGTAATGTATTTGGAAAACAAAAAAAAATACAAATTTACAGAAAACAACCTATAAGGAAAAATAATTTAAAAACAAAAAATGAAATAGAATCATATTTTTATTATAGTAAGAATATTACAATGTCTTTACAAGTATCCAATAAAAGGAAAATTGCAAGGAAATAAAAGAAAATCCTAAAACTAATCTTCTAGTAATCTTTTCTTCTTTTTCTTCACTTTATCCCTGCAAAGTGTAACAAAATAAACAGAAAGACAAACAAACTATTTATAACCGATGAAAGTTGGAAGTGGATATGCTTTAACAGAAGGCTAGTACATTAAAATACATACAAATTATAGGTTGCCAATATTATGCAGCATAACATACACATTGTTTCTTCTTCCAATGCATAAGATGCTATACCAATCTAGTTTTATCCAAAAAAATATAAAAAAGCTCATTAGGATAGCAGTAGTAAAAGAACAGTTTCATCTAATTTAAATTAAGAGAAAAGGTTCTTTTAATTTAAATTAAAAGAACAGTTTCAGTTAATTTAAATTAAAAGAAAAGGTTCTTTTAATTTAAATTAAAAGAATAGTTTTAGTTAATTTAAATTAAAAGAACAGTTTCAGTTAATTTAAATTAAAAGAAAAAGGTTCATCTAATTTAAATTAAAAGAAAAGGTTCATCTAATTTAAATTAAAAGAACAGTTTCAGTTAATTAAAATTAAAAATGAAATTCTGATACAGCACAACACTACCCCAGGAACACACATCTTCAAACACTCAATTGCTAACAAGATGTAATTGCTAACATTACAGCAATGGAGCAGTTTCAATTTTAGTTTCAATACACACACACACTCCAGTTTCAGTTTCAATAGAAGTAAGCTACACACTGGAATTAAACATGGTATGGAAGGTATAGATTCATCAGCCATTCAGAGTAGATAATAGCATCACCGGCAATAGTTAATATGGTCCGGATCAAGTCTCAAGCATATTACAGTATTGTTCTCACCTATGCTCACCTCAAACTTGCTACCATAAAGTAGAGCATCTGAGTGCTTAGCTAATCAAGTCAAGATGAAGCCACAAGCCTGCAACAGCTGATCAAGTGTTGCCATCTAGATACATGATGCTGCGACAAAGCACACAAAAAATGGGTATCCATCATTCATCTTATCTAGAGAAAATAATATACCAGTACAAAGGAAAGCAAAATACTAAAGTACCAAAAACAACTAATAGTTCTACATAAAAAATGAACTCAGAGTTAATATAAAGTGAAGAATAAGGTACTGCATCAGCTTTGAGAAAAGATAGCAATAAGAGATAGCAGGCTACATCAGTAGAATTCTTAGAGAAGTTAAAAGTGGGTGTCAAACTTCTCGCCATGGGCATGACTTGGAGATGAATTCTTACACTGAATTTACAGTATCAAATTTTAACCAGCAAAATTTAGATAACAAGCATGTAACAAGAGTATCGGCATTGCACTGCATTATACAGTAGGCTAATCCAAGAAATATGGTCCATGTTCTAAAATGACCACACCTGTTTGTTTATTTATCATAAGATAATTCAGAGAACCGATCAATTTTATGGCAGCAACTGCAAATCTTAATTTTTTAGCTATGACTTGATCATAGCGCAGAGCTATGACTTCAAATGTCAAATGTCATAGCAGAATGTAAGCTTACTTCCCATTATTTCTCCCTTGTGTCAAATTGTTTTGACACTGAATTTAGCCATGTTTTGACACTGAATTTATAGTATGTTTTCTTCAAAACCTGCTCACTTTGATGGAATTATAGCTTGCCACAATACCTGCTCACTTTTCAGATTAGAGTACAGAGACCTTATTTTAACAAGATTTAATTTACAACTGTTGGAACCTGAATTTTGTTCACAACTGTTGGAACCACAATCACAGTTTCAGAATTAACAAACGAGGTGGAGTAGCACTAACCAGAGAGGTGAGAGCAGGGCATGTGAGGAAGACGACGACCACGGAAGTAGCAGCGCTCCTGGACGCGCTCGCCGACAGTCTTGCAGGCCCGAGGACGTACTCTTGCGTCCAGCGTCTGTGAACCGTACTCCTTACACTGAGTACTCCATTTCAATAGACCCAATTTTAAAGGGTACCAGATGTCTGAAGGACAACAGCCATTTTCAGTAGACCCAATTCAACATTTGATTTACACGACTTGTGTTGAGAACTTGAGATAACTTGGGATAGCTAGCTTGTGATGATTGTTTTGATGAAAAACATATAGGGTACACAAGAATGGCTGTGATATAAATATTCCTGTAGAAACAATTCTTTGCCAGGTCTACCAACCATATGCTTTTTACAAGGTCTATTCAATAAGACCATTCATCAGACTTCCAACTTGCAAACATACAATGTGCTTATTAATCATTATTTAATCAGCTTTGTTCTTGATTGCAAATGCCCTGGGCACTAACTTACTGTCAAGTCTGCAATTGTTCTAAGCATGCCATATCATTTTGCTTTGCTTAATCTTTCTCGGTTTAGCTTTAAGCACTACAACTTCCTGCATGATGACACAGCTAAGGTCTAATCCCTGTGTCCAGTTAACCACTAAATTATTGTAACCAATGTTCAGAGACAAATCAGACTTGGCAGTAAAGATCAAAATTTCAGACAAATCAGACTTGACAAATCAGACAACTGAAGCTCACACAGCGCAGTAGCCATTGACAATGTTCTTGTCCATCTGCAAGTCAATAACATGGCAATGTAAGGTGTTATGCAGATGCAGTTACAGATGCTGCAAAACTGTGCACTTCTGAATTCTGATGCTCAATTGCACATACATAGGAAGCAGAGGAAAATCAAGACTGTGACGTACTGTAAATTGCAGAGGAGGACGCACTTGACCATGTACTCGAACAGGGAGCGGAAGATGCGGCCGAACCTGGCCTCCCTGGCGGCGGCGTGCATCGCCTGGAACTCCGCCACCACTCTGCCATCCTCCTCCTCTGACGAAAGCATCCGCCTCCGCCGCACTTGCTCCTGCCAGTTAAAGGAAAGAATCAATCAGCCCACGTGAACTTCCTTTCTTCTCTAGGTCTGATGAAAGCGCCAAAACTTTGGATCTGGGGCCGTGGCAGCTGGATCTGGGGCCTTGGAGTGGCGGGGAGCTCCTCCTCCTGCAGCTCGGCGGCCTCCACACCCCGGAGCAACGCCCTCGCCGGAGGACGTGGTCACCAACTCTCCTCTGGATCCGGTGAGGAGGGTTGGGGAAGGAGCTCACCACGGCTCCATGCCCTGGATCTGGTGTGAGGGAGGGGGAAGGGGGCTCGCCGTGGTCGGGAGGGAGAGGAAGAGGCGGGCGGCCGGGTCTTCCCGATCTAGATCGAAGTCGAGGGAGGTGGGTGGGTGTGTCAGGAGGAAGGGGAGGGGAGAGAGAACGTGACGAGAGGGAGGGGATAACGGGTGATAGCAATGGCGCACTGGTAGAGGGTGCGCCATACGTATAGATAGCAATGGCGCATCTCTTACTGGTGCGCCATTACTAGTTAAAACTAGTAATGGCGCACTTTCCCCTGGTGCGCCACTACTAAGTCTGGGGAGGGGTGTGGGGCCAGGACAAACTTAGTAGTGGCGCACCGTGGGTGTGGTGCGCCATTACTAGTTAAAACTAGTAATGGCGCACTTTCCCCTGGTGCGCCACTGCTAAGTCTGGGGAGGGGTGTGGGGCCAGGACAAAACTAGTAATGGCGCACCACACACCAGGTGCGCCATTAGTAATATGGCCATTAATGGCGCACCCATATCTGGTGCGCCACTGCTATATAGCAGTGGCGCACCACATACATGGTGCGCCATTAATGTCCATATTAGCTATAGCCGTTTTTGTAGTAGTGAAAGATGCATGGCTTACTTCTAAAATGGGTAAATCTAGTTGGTAGGAGAAGCTCTACCTAACTAGTGGAGAGGGAGGGAGAGCTAGCTAGTGAGACAAAGGTATGAGTGGGGAAAGGGAAGGAGGGAGAGACAAATAAAGTGAGGAAGAAGCTAGAGAAAGAGAGGTCATTAATGGAGGATATGGTGGATGGGGGCATTAATGGGGAGAAAAGAGAGATAGGAGAAGTAAGAACTAAGTGAGGGAGCTAGAGGAGGGAGAGGGGAAAGGGGGAGAGGGGGAAGGGGGAGGGGGAGGGTGGGGAAAAAGGTGGCTGTCACGCATACCAGTAGCGCGGCATTGCTAACAACGCTACTGCTAATATCTATAACAGTAGCGCGTGTCGGTGGCCCATCGCTACTACTAAGAGGGGCCCACCTGCTGGCACCGTGCACACATAGCGGTAGCGGTGGGCCACCGACACGCGCTACTGCTACGGTAATAGTAGTAGCGCTGGTTTTTGTCAGACGCTACTAGTAGGGGCAGCCCCGGTGGGTGACGATGGGACCACCTAGTAGCAGCGTTGGTTCACAGGCCAGCGCTACTGCTACTTTCCTAACTGTAGCGCTGGTAAGCGCCACGCGCTACTACTAAGTAGCAGTAGCGCTGCGACCCAGCCCCGCGCTACTGCTAAGGTTTTATCTATAACCTTTCTCCTAGTAGTGAATGAGAGTGGGATTAATTTAAGGAAAAATCTCACTATGTTGAAAAGGTCTTGAGCCGTTCGGCTTTATGGATAGCAAGTCTTCTCCAACTCCTTATGATCCAAGCGTGACACTCAGAAAGAATAAGAAAGAAACGAGGGATCAATTAAGATACTCTCAAATTGTCGGTTCACTCATGTATTTAGCTAGCGCAACAAGACCAGATATCTCTTTTGCTGTGAGCAAACTAAGTAGGTTCATGTCCAACCCGGGTGATGATCATTGGCATGCACTAAAAAGGGTCTTGCACTATCTGAGAGGTACTATGAGTTACGGAATTCACTATTCCGGGTATCTTGCTGTGCTAGAAGGATATAGTGATTCGAATTGGATCTCCGATGTTGATGTACTCTACGCCACAAGTGGGTATGTATTTACTCATGGAGGTGGTGCAGTGTCATGGAGGTCTTGCAAACAGACCATATTGACGAGGTCAACTATGGAAGCAGACCTAACTGCTTTAGACATAGCCACTGTTGAGGCACAATGGCTGCGTGAGCTCTTGATGGACTTCCCCGTGGTTGAAAAACCTATGCTGGCTATTCTTATGAATTGTAACAACCAAACGGTTATCGCTAAAGTGAATAATTCTAAGGATAATGCGAAGTCATCAAGACACGTGAAAAGACGTTTGAAGTCTGTCAGGATGTTGAGAAACTACAGGGTAATAAATGTTACGTATATTCAAACAGACAAAAACTTGGCAGATCTCTTTACAAAGGGACTATCACGAAATGTGATAGATATTGCATCGAGGGAGATGGGTATGAGACCCATAGATGTTACACCATAGTAGTAACCCAACCTTTGTGATAGGAGATCCCGTGAATTAGGACCTAGGAAAAACAAGCTATCAGTTAACTGAGGATAGTAATATGTGACCGTCTCTAGGTAAAGATGCAAAACTCTGAGAGCTATAAGGCTCAGAGCTATAAGGCAGGTTGGCAACATGCCTTAATGTGGTTCTATTGGCTATTATTTGCAAAGAAGTTGTCCTACGGAGCAGTTTTGAAATAACGCACCTAGATGAGCTCCGATTGTAAACGTTGCTGTCTATGAGACTTGGATGATTTCTAGTAAGCTCACGAAGAGATCAGTGAGTACGACGTATCACACAAAATTAGCAATTCAAGGTATAGTCCATTGTCAAGTTGTGGATGGATGTAGCTTAAAGTTCTATGAAGAAGTTCAACTTAACAGTCTCTACTGAAATACTGGTATATTAAACAAGTGGTGAGAAAAGACAAATCTCTAAATGGGTATTTGAGATCTGGTGGGGTAAATGTGCTAGGCCCATAACAATTTCTGAAATCTCAAATAGTGACCCATGAATAAAATAGCAAGTGGTGGCTCTAAGTTTAGTCCCACGCCGGAAGTTGAGGAAGAATTGGACCTCTTTATATAGTGAGTTCTCTCCATCACTCTAACTAGTGTGTTGAGAAGAGAAAGAGGAGACTACGCGCGCGCTCGCTCGCCTCGCCTGGCCTGGCCAGGGCCGGGGCGGCGCGTATGTGCGACATGCGCGTGAATGGTCCGCCGAAAACCGGCCCGTTGCCTTGCAGGGGCGCAGCTTCCTTTTGCCGTTAGCGACATGATACTGCCTCTGGTCCTATTATATATACTGCCAGCGGCTGCGGCCAAAGACACACCGAAAACACCTAGGGTTTTGCCTCATCTCGCAACTTGTGTCGCCACCGTAGTTTACTCCACCCCGAACGCCGGCGTTCATCGGCGTGCGGGAGAGCAGGTCTCTGAAACCGGTCGTCCTTGCGATCCTGCACCGGGAGAGGACGAATGAGGTTTTTGGGAAGCGCTTTGCGTAACTGCTCAAGTTCGTCATCACGGGTCGTCTTCCGTTCAAGTCGGGCGGTGCTACTCATCGTCGTCTCCATCGCCGTAAACAACAGATCGTCACCAACATCGTCATCAACAACGTCGCTCCCGCAGCAGCTAAGGAACAATACGTCCATAGTCATCTATTCGTGTCTCTCTCTGTAGCTGCTGTTCTGCTTGTGATGATGATGTGCATGCTTTCCTGTTCATCTACTTTGCTAGATTGATGCATGTGATCCTCTGTTTTAGTCATGAATTATTTACTGGAATTAATCATGAATTTACCTAATATTCCAATAGTGCACGTGTTGTAAGTGTTCTGCGTTGCATTCGTTGAGCCATTATCTACAAGCCAAGAAAAAATCGAGATTTGCTGGTCAATAACTATGATGTTGAAAAGGGAAATGTTTTGACCGAGCAATCAATCTGTCAGACCACGGCTGGCGTGGCTTCCGTGTTCGCGCGTGCCGGCGGCAGCCCGACTGCAGGTTTGACCACTCGATCCGATTAACGCCCACGGCACGGTCGCCATCAATCCTTTCGATTCCGACTTCAGCACGCACGCACACTCTCAGCTTCCGAGTTCCATCCGGAGGCCAACACGCACAGGTCTATGTTGCGAGCCTATAAAATGTGCATCCCGGCGCTCCGTTCAACCACAGCACTAACAGAACAGGGAATTTTTAGCATCTGATCGAGCAAGCCCTCTTGATCTCTTGATTTAGCGAGCAGCAACAGGGGTCTCAGGTGCCTGATCCGAGCTTCCAAAGGGGTCTCAGGTGCCTGATCGAAGCTTGCACCGGATCCATGGCCATGGAGAGGTGATCCGAGCGCTCACCACCCTCGGCTCCGGCGGGACGAGATGGACCGGAGCCGTACCGAAGGGGAAGTTGAGCCTCGCCTCGCGGCCGTGGAACCGGACCTGCCACCTGTCGTGCTCCATGGCCGCGAGCTCGGCCGTGTGGAACGACCCGACCCACATCCGCTTGTGGGTCTCCCGGTCGGTGATATCCCCCACCCTCGTCCCCCACGACCGCTACCCTATGCCAAGGTAAGTCCTCGTCAGCGGCCGCGGCGGAGGGAGCTCCGGGAAGTCCTCAAATCGGGTGAGGGGCACGGCGGCGGGCGGTTTGGGCGAGCGGCGGCGGCTCGAGGAAGCGGCGGCAGACGACGACCCGCGGGTGTGGCGGCGCGGATCCGCGATGCGGATTGGCGGAGGGGACCTCCGGCCACCGCATTCGGCCATCGGGAGGAGAGGGGGCGGCGGATCGGGGCGGGGGACGCGTCGGCGGCGGGGCAAGGGGAGAAGAGGAGGCGGAGGAAAGGAAGAGAGAGGGGGAGAATTTTACTTGGCCGCCGCAAGCCGGAGTAAATATAACCGGATGAATAGGGATGGAGTAAATTTTTTACTCCACTAACCGGTATAAGGGATCGGCTAGGTGCGTCTTAGAGGAGAAAAAACTCAAATATACTCCCTTACGGCCGGATAAGGGATCGGTTAGAAATGTCCTTAACGACGAGGGCGGCAATGAGGGGGGCAACGAGGAGATCGACGTCGAGGAGTGGCGGAGCGTCTTCCCCGGCGACAACGACGACGGCACCAGCCCGAACCCGGCTCTCACCGAGGGTGGTCTCGTGAGGAAGGACTGGCTCGACCTCCACTTCGACAGAGTTTAGTTTAAGTTTTTAGTCTAGCTTAGTTTAAATTCAAAATTATGTTTAATGTTCGGTTGCGAAGACTATCTATGTTGAACTTATGTTTAAATGCATGCATCTTTCGGTTGAAATTTCACTAGTAGGAAACTGACCTTTCATCCGGAGCACTAGTCCCGGCCGGGTTTGGCACTAGTAGAAAACAGGGCTTTGGTTCAAACTCGATCTACACATTAGTCCCGGTCGCATTACGAACCGGGACTAATGTGAGCATTAGTCCCGGTTCGAGCGGCTAGGGCGCCGGTCGGGGCTCGGCAGGCAGCAGTCCCGGTTCAAATGGGACCTTTAGTCTCAGTTGGAGACACCAACCGGGACTAAAGGGGTGCGATGCCCTTTAGTCCCGGTTGGTGTCTCCAACCGGGACTAAATGTCTGTCTTCAGTCCCGGTTTTAGACATCAACCGGGACTAAAAAAAATGCCTATATATATCCTCGCCCTTGCCCGCCCTCTCCTCTGTTTTTGGCTCATAGAAGGTGGGAGGTGTGTGCTACTTTGTTCTCCCTTCCTATGCACATGAGGTGTTCGATGAAATTCCTGAGAGCATGAGTTCACACAAAACAAACATGATAGGAGGTGCCCGAGCCACACTTAAGCTTTCTCCTCTTTCTTCTCCTCTGTTCTTCCTGCAAGCCCGTCCCCGTCCCCGTCCTCACCGCCGTCGATCGCCCGCGCCGATCTCGTCGCCGGCACCACCGTGGTGAGCCTCTTGTTCTTATCTTTTTTTTAAAAGAAAAAATTCTTACTTGTATTATTGTTTATTATTATATAGTGCCATGGTTTTGATATCCGCCCCCGTCGGCTCTCGTCCGGTCTATGATTCGGATGTGGTATATTATCTTTTATAACTATTTGTTTCATTTAGTGTTTATGACAATTATGCCGACCAACTTGACATAGATGTTTTTATCTAGGAGGTATGTGAACCGGAAATTCCAACCGACCCTCTTGTCGAGAGGTTAAATTTAGTTGAAAAAGAAAACAATTATTTGAAAGAAAAATTGAAAAGAATTGCAGAAGAGAAGATGAAATTGGAGTTGCTTGTTGCCGATGTCGTCGATCTACACAAGATCCAGATGGATGCAATGCGCTTGAAGATTAGAAAGATTAGAAAATATGCCATTGATAAAGAGGCTTGGTATCATTATGCTGTTAGATCAATTGTTACCTTAGTTGCAATTTTGATCGCATTTGTTGTTGTATTTAAATGTTTTACATAGTTGTATGTTGTTTTATGAGAACTATGTATGAACTTTATGTATTTATTTTTGCAGTAATAACATTTGATCAGTACTGTACTTTGGTTTTAATGTGATGATGAACTTGTATTAATTTGGTCATTTCTCTATTCATGATGTTCTGTAATGGTTTTTGATATACTTAATTATATAATGCAGATGAACCGGCAATGGTTGTACGGTGACCGACGCACTTCCGAGTACATTACGGGCCTGCATAATTTTATCGATGTGGCTGAGGCAAACAGTCAGTATGGTTTTATGTATTGTCCATGTGTTGTCTGTGAGAATAAGAAGGATTACTCTTCCTCGAAAACCCTTCACTTCCACCTGCTTAAGAAGGGTTTCATGCCCCACTATAATTGTTGGACCAAGCACGGAGAAAGAGGGGTTATGATGGAAGACAATGAAGAAGAAGAGGATGATGACAACTATCATATGTTCCCTGAATACAGTGATACTGCAACGGGGGAAGCTGAAGATCAAGAGGCACCAGATGTGCCCGCTGATGATCTTCGCCGGGTCATTGTTGATGCACAAAGAGAATGCGAAAGTGATGTATCCAAATTGCGAAGATGGCAACACAAAGCTCGGTACCACACAGGAATTGCTGCAATGGAAGGCAGAGAATGGTTTATCTGACAAGGGATTTGAGAAGTTACTGAAAATAATGAAGAAGAAGAAGCTTCCAAAGTATAACGAATTGTCTAACAGTACGTACGAAGCAAAGAAGGTTCTCTGCCCTCTAGGATTAGAGGTGCAGAAGATACATGCATGCCCTAATGACTGCATCCTCTATCGCGGTGAGGAGTACGAGAATTTGAATGCATGACCGGTATGCGGTGCATTGCGGTATAAGATCAGACGAGATGACCCTAGTGATGTTGAGGGCGTGCGCCCCAGGAAGAGGGTTCCTGCCAAGGTGATGTGGTATGCTCCTATAATACCATGGTTGAAACGTCTGTTCAGAAACAAAGAGCATGCCAAGTTGTTGCGATGGCACAAAGAAGACCGTAAGAAAGACGGGATGTTGAGAGTACCCGCTGATGGGTCACAGTGGAGAAAAATCGAGAGAAAGTGGCCGGAGTTTGCAGATGACGCAAGAAACTTATGGTTTGGTATAAGTGCAGATGGCATTAATCCTTTTGGGGAGCAGAGCAGCAATCATAGCGCCTGGCCTGTGACTCTATGTATCTATAACCTTCCTCCTTGGTTGTGCATGAAGCGGAAGTTTATTATGATGCCAGTGCTCATCCAAGGCCCTAAGCAACCCGGCAACGACATTGATGTGTACCTAAGGCCATTAGTTGAAGAACTTTTACAGCTGTGGGATATCAAAGGAGTATGTGTGTGGGATGAGCACAAACAGCAGGAATTTGACCTACGAGCGTTGCTGTTTGTAACCATCAATGATTGGCCTGCTCTTAGTAACCTTTCAGGATAGACAAACAAGGGATACAATGCATGCACGCACTGTTTAGATGAGACTGGAAGTATATATTTGGACAAATGTAAGAAGAATGTGTACCTGGGACATCCTCGATTTCTTCCGACCAAGCATGCTTTAAAAAAGAAAGGCAAGCATTTCAAAGGTGAGGCAGATCACCGGAAGAAGCCTGTCCCCCGTACTGGTGATGATATATTTGATATGGTCAAGGATTTAAAACCAATCTTTGGAAAGGGTCCTGGCGGACAATCTGTTCCGAATGACGCTGACGGACACGCACCCATGTGGAAGAAGAAATCTATATTTTGGGAGCTACCCTACTGGAAAGTCCTAGAGGTCCGCTCTGCAATCGACGTGATGCACGTGACGAAGAATCTTTGCGTGAACTGGCTAGGCTTTTTGGGCGTGTATGGGAAGACAAAAGATACACCGGAGGCACGGGAGGACCAGCAACGTATGAACGAAAAAGACGGCTGCCTCCAAAGCAGTATCAAGGTCCTGCCAGCTACGCTCTTATCAAAGCAAAGAAGAAAATCTTTTTTGAATGCCTGCTCAGTATCAAGGTCCCATCTGGCTTCTCATCGAATATAAAGGGAATAATAAATATGGCAGAGAAAAAAATTCCAGAACCTAAAGTCTCATGACTGCCACGTGATTATGACGCAATTGTTTCCGGTTGCATTGAGGGGGCTTCTACCAAAAAATGTTCGATTAGCCATTGTGAAGCTATGTGCATTCCTCAATGCAATTTCTCAGAAGGTAATCGATCCAGAAATCCTACCAAGGTTACAGAATGATTTGGTCCAATGTCTTGTCAGTTTCGAGTTGGTGTTCCCACCATCCTTTTTCAATATTATGACACACGTCCTAGTTCACCTAGTCGACGAGAATGCCATTCTGGGTCCTGTATTTCTACACAATATGTTCTCCTTTGAGAGGTTAATGGGAGTCTTAAAGAAATATGTTCATAACCATGCCAGGCCAGAAGGAAGCATCTCCAAGGGCCATGAAACAGAGGAGATTATTGAGTTTTGTGTTGACTATATTCCTGACCTTAAGCCGATTGGTGTTCCTCAATCGCGGCATGAGGGGAGACTGAGTGGAAAAGGCACGCTAGCACCGAAAGCAATAATATGTAGGGACGGGCATTCTTGGGCACAAGCACACTACACAGTTCTACAAAATTCTACCTTGGTGGCCCCGTATATCAATGAACACAAGAATATTGTACGCTCCCAACACCCGGGGCAGTCTGACGACTGGATTACATGTGCACACATGTCGACTTTCGGTGGTTGGTTGCAAACACATCTCATGAGTAACAACACAGTTGGAGATGAGTTGTACTTGTTGGCCAGGACACCATCTTCGACTGTATTGACTTTTCAAGGGTACGAGATAAATGGGAATACATTTTACACGATCGCCCCAGATAAAAAGAGCACCAACCAAAACAGTGGTGTCTGCTTTGATGCAGCAAACACCAATAGGGCAAAGGACACATATTATGGTTACATAGAGGAGATATGGGAACTTGACTATGGATGTGATTTTAAGGTCCCTTTGTTTTGGTGCAAATGGGTCAATCTGACAGGAGGCGGGGTACAGGTAGACCCGCAGTACGAAATGACAACAGTGGATCTCAACAATCTTGGGTACACAGATGAACCATTCGTCCTAGCCAATGATGTGGCGCAGGTTTTCTATGTGAAGGACATGTCTACCAAACCAAGAAAAAGAATAGATAAGGAAGCAAATAGATCATACGATGAGCCAAAGCTCCACATAGTTCTTTCAGGGAAAAAAACATCGTGGGAGTGGAGGACAAGACAGACATGTCAGAAGATTATGAAAAGTTTCATGAAATTCCTCCCTTCACAGTGAAGACTGACCCAAGCATCCTGTTAAATGATGAAGATTATCCATGGTTACGGCGCAATAAGCAAGGGACACACACGAAGAAAAAGTTTTAGCTGGAAAGTGCCACTTCGGACAAACCAGAGGGAATCTTTGTAAGAACTAGCTAGGGCATTTTGGCATTTGAAACATGATTTTAGAATAATTATTTATTAAGTTATGAAATTTCAATTATTCCTATCCTTTTAGTATTTTAATTATAGAGAGGAGTTAATCAATGCAATTATGTCCAAACAAAATATGAATGTCTTCTGAGCATTCCAGATAAGTCGCTTGAGGTTGACAGGCATAGGCCATACACACCCTCACCAGTTGTAGTGATTTCAGTCCCAAGTTTTGCAAGGTTGATCATACGCGGTTAGTCCCGGTTGGTGGCTCCATGTAAAATAACAAGGTTAATATAGACATGGCTTAAATGTCTTGACATAGATGAATACAGTAGAAGCATCGGAGATGATAAGAGAGAAACGTTGTTTGACATAAAGTTGGAGGTCCAGATGAGGAGTTCTCTGGTTGCTTTCTGGTGAAACTGAGGACAACATATCAGATGGCCATTCTCGAGAATAGTCTATTGTTTTGGCATATCTCCTGAACATCCAGGCACCTTTATATTATCTTACATCAGGAGTACAAACCCACATCATGAGTATGTTGGGTTATACTCAAAGGGCTTTAGATTCCGGAAGAAAGATTTTGACAGCATTGATCGCCTTGTGTCATATTTTCAAAAACATATTGACAAACCTGATGCTGGCCCTTCAATGCGAAATGTTGCGGCAATGGTACCTATGAAAAATAACCTGATAGAACTATTTGCCACTATCTGATGAAAATCTATATCATCAAATAAAGTTATATAAAATTCTAGTTATGATCAACTAAAACAAAACTATAATATTCTTCAATAGCAAAAAGAATCAACTAAAAAGCTTTTATAAAACTCTAGTTATGATCAAAATAATATTAACATAAAATTATATAAAATTTATGCAATTAAAATTTTCATAAAGTATTTTTTGTTAAAAACTTTAATAGCAAAAAATATTAAATCAATACTAGGCATGTATGCTACTGTTTTTGAATCTGTTTAAAAGAAAACTAAAACTAAAATATCCTAAAAAGGTCTAAAACCAAAAATAGGAAAAACAGATTTAGTTCCGGTTGGTGCCCCCAACCGGGACTAAAGGGCTACCTTTAGTCCTGGTCCGAGCCACCAACCGGGACTAAAGGCCTGGGTTTCGCGCCCTTTGGGCTGCTGAAATTTAGCTTTAGTCCCGGTTGGTGGCTCGGACCGGGACTAAAGGTAGGCCTTTAGTCCCGGTTGGGGGCACCAACCGGGACTAAAGCTGTGGGTATTTAACCGCGCCTTGTCCCTCCTTCCTCTCCACTCCAACGCCCGACGCTGAACCACACCACGACGCCGCCAGGCTACCGGAGATCGCCGTCGCCTCCGAGCCGTCCCCGAGCCCGCTGACCGTCGCCGGACCTCCTCGCCTTCCTCCCCGAGCATCGCCACCCCCGAGCCCGCTCCTCGTCGCCGCCCCCGAGCCCGTTCTCATCACCGCGCGCCTCCGAGCCATCCTCGTCGCCGCCCCTGAGCCCGTCCTCGTCGCCGTCTCCGAGCCGTCCTCGTCGCCGCCCCCGAGCCCGCTCCTCGTCGCCGCCTCCAAGCCGTCCCCGAGCCCGCTCTTCGTCACCGCCACCGAGCCCGTCCTCGTCACCGTCCTCGAGCCCGTCCTCGTCGTCGCCGCCCCCGCTCGCTGGATCTCCTCGAGCGCCCTCCTCCCGAGCCTCGCCGCCCCCGCTGTGTGAGCCGCCGCCATTCAATTCCCCTCGATCGGGCTTATATAATTTTGTGACATAAAAATTTTGTAACATGTACGTACGTATGTGTTTGCATTGATCACCGCGGGCTTATATAGTTGATTGCACTTTGGAGTACTTAGTTGAGTCCAACATCAATATTAGTGAATGATTGAGTAATTGCGGACTTATTATTACCGATCGCCGGAGGAGGCCCCGACGATCGCCGGAGGAGTCGTCCCCGACGATCGCCGGAGGAGGCCCCGACGATCGCCGGAGGAGTTGTCCCCGACGATCGCCGGTGAGGAGTCCCCGACGATCGCCGGAGGAGTCCCCGACGATTGCCGGTGACGAGTCCCCGACGATCGCCGGAGGAGTCCCCGACGATCGCCGGAGGGTTACCTAACATGCAACTGATAAAACTTGCCATTTTGTTATATAAAATTTAGGATTTGAAGTATGGATACTGTTAACTACTGTTTGTTAGGTGGATGGATGCATGGATGAATTTGTGTTAGATGGATGCAAGGATGTTGTTAGATTCATAGATGGATGGATGGATGGAATGTTGGTCAAATTTTTTTGAAACTTATTTTGTAAAATATTGATGAATGGATGTTGGTCAAGTTAATGATGGATGGATGGATGGATGTTGATCAAGTTAGTGTTAGGTCATGTTGATTCATAAGATACATTATTTGCCATTTTGTAATTTGAGAAGATATTTTTGGAGCTATTTTTCTCATGCGAATATGTAGTAAATAATTGATGAAGCTTATTTTGGAATTTGAGATGTTGTTAAAAGCTATATGATATGTGATGGTCTAAAATTTTAAATCGGTGCAATTTACAGATTTGTGGTGTTGCATCTCCGAGGAGTGTTTATCGACGTCGGAGCTGTTGGTCCCCGATCTTCCCTCCGCTGATCAACTACTTCCTCTACAGCCGAGGGTGAGCTATGAATCCCCCTTCACCTCCTCTTCTTTTTTTTGTCACTAGAAAAAATTCAATGATATTTATTTGAAAAAGTTAATCACTTAGATGTGTATAAAATGTTTTAGATGTATACAAGAATGTACAATGTGTATGAATAAAAATTGGTATTAAAACATATATTATAAAAAATGTGAATCGTGTATTTGATAGGTGTATAAAAAATATAGACATGTGGTGAGAGAAAAAAAGAAAAATTAAAGAAATCTGATGCAAATAATGAAATAAAGGCGAGCCGGAGCAATGTCTCACAATGAGCGAGAAATAGACCTGATTTGTTTTCATATGAATTTGTTCTCGGAGACGATGCCCGGCCCGCATCCTCGTCGTCGACTCGGCGGCGACAACCAGTTTGAGAGGCGCCATGTCCGGGACTGGGCTCCGCCGGGCTGGCACTGGGAGGTGCTACCCTCCGGGGCGCGCAGCTTGGTGAGGAATCAGGGTCTCGTCGTCGACCCGGAGCTTCTTTGGTGGCGGTCGCGTGGGCCACTATCGGTGCAGAGGGAGCCGACCCCCGAGAGTGTGGTACGTCGCCGTGTCAGGGAGGAGGACGAGCACGTCCGTCGCTACATGGTTGCGTTGGATGACAGCTTCTCTAATACCTGGCAGTTTCTTCAGGGATCACACCCGAGCTATGATCCTGTGATGGTTCCTTCTCTTTGGGTGTTCACCGCCCGCAGCTCAGGAACCGGGAGTCGACGTCCAGTTTGATTGGGCGAGATGTTTAGTGATATTATGTGAAATTATTGTTGCATTAACTGGATTATTCGAGATGTATTTGTGATATTATATGATAATATTATTGCATTAATTGGATTATTCGAGATGTATTAGTGCTATTATGTGAATTTGTTTTAATAATGTGATTTTTTTAATCGAGATGCAAATAGACATGGAAATGTGAATTTGTTTTAATAATTTGTTTATAGCATTGAAATAACTTGCAAGTCTTTGCAGAAACTATGGAACACGACAGAGACTTAGAACAAGAAGAGATGTTGGGGGAAATAATCCGCGACGGAGATGATGATATCACCTCACAGTTTCTCAAAGACGACTCC
The DNA here is from genome assembly GCA_039707655.1 of Elymus sibiricus. Taxonomy (NCBI): domain Eukaryota; kingdom Viridiplantae; phylum Streptophyta; class Magnoliopsida; order Poales; family Poaceae; genus Elymus; species Elymus sibiricus. The sequence continues at coordinate 65,465,010 of CM077676.1, forward strand.
GATGGTGAGGGAAGAGAAGATGACGGCTCCGGTGATCGAATGGATGGAGAAGATGACGGCTCCGGCGGTGTTGGCGCCTTAACTGTTGCAAAGTCCGGCGAGGTATATTAATTAAGCCTCTGCTGACTAGATGAATTAATTGATTTGTATGTACATATATTAACGCTTCTTTCTTCTTTTAGCCCTCCGGATCGAGCCAAACTTCTATAAAGAGACGAGGCCCGAAGAAAAGGTCGGGTGAGAATGAAAGGTTCACGATCGAAGAACTCGCTGCAGATGGCAAACCGACTGCTCCCAAGCGGACCGCAAACCGATTTATAAGTCAGTGCGGAGTTGTTGTTTGGGACAGCATCCCGATCAGCATTCAAGAATGGAATAAGCCAAAGGCGGATGGAGTTTCTTATGTCGACGATACATCCAAAGATGAGCTTTGGAATACGCTCATGACAAATTTCACCCTACCGCCAGAGGTGGAGCAAAAAGTCAAGGCGTGGGCTCTTAAGAAGATGGCCCAACAATTCAACAACTGGAAGAAAAGATTGCACGAAAAGTATGTCCTGAAAGGGAAGACTCCAACATTCACTGGAGCAGATGAGAAGTTAAAAGATCACTGGCCCGCATTTGTGGAGTACAAGACATCGGAGGCAGGTAAGAAAAGGTCAAATTTAAATAAGCAAAATGCTGCAAAGAAGGAATATCACCACGTTACGGGGTCAGGTGGCTACAAGGCTGCCCGGCCTAAGTGGGAGAAAGTTGAGAACGGCCTGCTTGATACAGGGATCCATCCAGAGACATTGAACTGGACCGAACGGGCAAGGACTTGGTTCTTCGGGCATGGGGGAACTTTGAACCGAGAAACAGGGAAGTGTGTTTATACGAATGCTCAACTTGCAACACCCGTCAAAGCCATTCAAGCTGCAATGAAGGACGTGCAGGAGGGGAAGTTCCATACCGACAGAGAGAAGGACAAGTTGACACTCGCCCTCGGGAATCCTGAACACCCTGGACGAACACGAGGCACATCAGGTCCGTTCCGTGGAAGGTTGGGTTTCCCGACAGCAGTGACACTTACAGAAGCCGAGGGAGAAAGAAGAAACAGGATGCAGACCGGCTGCAGAAGGTAGAAGAAATAGTAGCGTTGTAGCCAAAGCAAATAGAGGCATTTACCAGCCAGCGAGCTACTGGCCCATCATCTCAGCGGCACGAAGATCCTTCATTCGATACTGTCCACGGAGCTACCCCACCATCTCAGCGGAAAAGCAGCGTTGCTTCCACGGAACTCGTTCGGCCTGATATCACGGCTCCTCGCTACCCCGTGGATGATATCACGTAGATGGAACATTGTGATCTACATGCGAAATGCATGAACATAACCTTGAAGGTGGCGGTCGGCTATGCCTTACCTCGTGTACCTGATGGAACTTACCATTGCTCTCCGATTCCAGATGGCTATGCTGTTGTTGGGGTGGATGAAGTTACCAACGGATTTGAGCAGCTGGAGCTTGAGTACCCTACAGGTGAAGGGGAGACTCATCTGGGAGATGCCATAAGGACTATCATTCTATGGAGAAAGGAACACATCGTGCTTCCATACTCGACACCGTGTCAGCAGACTCACCCGTGGGAGGCCCCTCAGCAGACTCCTCATAGTCCAGCTCTATCTCCGCTGCCTCAGCTGTCTCCACCGCGTCAGCACACTCTGTCGCCTCAGCTATCTCCACCGCATCAGCGGACTCCGCCGGAGGTGGCCCCTTAGCAGAATCCGCCGCGTCAGCTGACTCCGCCTCCTCAGCACCGGCGGAAGAGATCCGCCGCCGCTCCGGCGGCTAGTAGTACAACAGCGAAGAAATACAGAGCAGGTAGCGTCAAGAAGGCTCCTGCCAAGTTACCATACGACATGACTGAGGAGGAAACCAAGGAGACCGTGGCTATCGACGTGAAACGCCAGCTTGCACCGACCCGTCCAGATCCAACGGAGAAAATAGATCCAGTAAAAGCGAGGCGCTTGCTGGAAAACCTTACAAAACCACCGCCGCCTCCGCTGCTATCAAACTATGACCGCTCTATTGTAAAGTCATATAGAGATCCACAGCAGCGGTCGGGAAGTAGGAGTAGTGCAAGGGGGGAAACAATTCCCCATCTTGGTGAACAGAAAAACCAATCGTGCCCCCACTCAAGGAGTTTACCGATATCGCTAATGATCCGGGGGTAGCGGCCGCTGATCCTGGTTTCACTCTTGGTGATTACTTAGGCGATGAGGTACAGTTCGAAATGGCTGAGTTAGCCTTTAAATTCGAGCACGGGAAGGCTCTCCTCAGACCTGAGGAGCTCCCGCATCTACCAACGATGATGCAAAGATTGCATGACTAGTACTTGGAAGCCTCAAAGCAAGGGAGCAACTATATCATTGCGGGAATTAAAGATGAGCATTACTTCAATGGAGACGAGGAGATTTTCATTGAATTTGAAGAATTATTTCAGTTATACAATCAAAACGCCATCGACAAATCTATTGTCAGTTGCTATTGTTTGTAAGTATCATTTATGTAATTAAGTCTCTAGCTCAGCTCGTTCATTGCATGTATAATTATCCTCACTATATATATTATGCAGAAAGAAGATCCTCGAATGCAAAAGAGGACAAATCTATAACATTGGGTTCATTAACCCAAATACTATTCATGAAGCTACGGTAAAATGGAACGCCAAGGATACAGAGAAGAACTTGCTAAGGGTGTTAATTAAACAACAAACCAAAAGGGAAATACTATTTCCTTACAAATTCCAGTGAGTGTTATACTGTCTTGTACACATTATTCTGTTTCGCTTACTCGATGTTAAGTGTAATTGATGAGCTATGCATGCGCATGTTCCACTTTATTCTGCTAGTCATTCAGTTTGACGCAGGAAAAGTACTTGTCATGGACTCGTTACGTAAACACCCTGAGATGTGGGCGGACCTGAAATAAATTCTCCAAAGGTAATTTCAATCATTATCGCACTATATTGGCAACTATCGTTCATTTCCTGATATCAAGTAATTAATAACTCCTTTATTCATTTTCTTTGCCGGGCAGGGTTTGGAAAGAGTTCACCAAGCAGGTTAGGGGTGAATGGAGAGAGGAGCTGCGATTTGAACAACTCAGTGTAAGTAGTACTAGCTAGGTCCGCGCATCTCTTTGATTCTAGTTTCAATACCACTATCATGCTTGATTATTATTTTGATTGAACTCTATTCTCGTAAAGTGCTCGAGGCAGGGATCCGGGAATAACTTATGTGGATACTACGTTTGCGAGTTCATTCGCCAGACGACCTGTGACACAGGCAGATTTTTTGAAAAACTTGAAGTACGTAAACAATATTCACAAATTTATTTTATTACCATCAATTGTGTTGAGTTTCATTCATATATATATATATATATATATATATATTGCCCCCCTTCTTTAAATTAGATCGAACGGAAGCAGGACGAACACCTACCAAAGGCTCGCATACGAGCAATTCAAAAGGAATTGACGGGATTCTTCCTTCAAGAGATCATATCTAAAACCGGAGAATACCATCGAGAATTGGTAGTGAATGTTGGTAATTAGATATTAGAGATCGTAAGAGATGTTACATTGCATATATGCATGAACGTGTACTATACGTAGTAGCGTCGAATAGATATACGAAAACTTGTGGTTCGACCAAGCACGGAGAAAGAGAGGTCACTTCTCTCTATATTCATGACGATTTGTGTAATGGTTCCTTCATTGCTATATGTAGTAGCTAGCGTCGAGTTGAATGGAAAACGCAAAATAAAAACGAAAACCCTAAATGTAAAAGAATTGAATGGTAAACACAAAAAGAAAAGGGGGAAACACAATATGAAACCCCTAAACCCTCCAAAACCCTAAACCCCTCATTTAAAAAAAAAAAAAAAACCCCAGCGCTTGGCAGGTGCTGACGCGTGGCTGCCTTTTAGTCCCGGTCGGTGTTACCAACCGGGACTAAAGGTCCTCCTGCCTGGGCGCCCCACAGCGGCCACGTGGAGCTCCTTTAGTCCCGGTTTGTAACACAACCGGGACTAAAAGTGGGGGCCTTTAGTCCCGATTGCTTAGTCCCGGTTGCAGAACCAGGACTAAAGGCCCTTAGGAACCGGGACTAATGCCCTGTTTTCTACTAGTGTGGGCCCGGGACTAATGTGAGCATTAGTCCCGGTTCCAACGGCTAGGAGCGGATGGGGGCACGGCCAGGATTAGTCCCGGTTCAAATGGGACCTCTAGTCCCAGTTGGTGATACCAACCGGGACTAAAGGGGTTGCGGCAGGCTGGGGCCCCTGCGAGCCCCTTTAGTCCCGGTTGGTATCACCCCCCCGGACTAAAGATAGACCTTTAGTCCCGGTTGGTGCTTCGTCCAGCCCGAGTCCAAGCTTTCTTTCCTCTCTGTTTCCTTCCCCAAGCTCGAGTTCATCCTCCATTTTTGCCAAGATTTGTCAAGATTGGAGGCACCCCATCTATCCAAGGGTTCTAAAAGGTTAGCAACTTCATCCTTTCATCTCTCATTGCTAATTTAGCTCGTTTCATGCTCTATAAGTATATTGATTTGTGGGTTTTAGTTTGGGAGTAATTATGTGGGAGTTTATTTCATTTATATGCAATTTGAGCTCAAATTAACTTCTTAGTTTGCATATGTGTAGGTGTGGTTTACTTAGTGCCTTCCCGTCCCCGTCCTCACTGCCGTCGATCGCCCACGCTGTCCCATCGCCGGCACCACCTTGGTGAGCCTCTTGTTCTTATCCTTTTTGTAAAACAAAATCTTATTTGTATGATTTAGATAGTTACTTGTATAATTTTCTTACTTGTATGATTATTTGTTATATAAAGTGCCATGGTTTTGATATCCGTCCCCGTCGGCCCTCGTCCGGTTTATGATTCAGATGTGGTATATTATCTTTTATAACTATTTGTTTCATTTCGTGTTTATGACAATTATGCCCATCAAGTTGACATAGATATTTTTATCTAGGAGGTATGTGAACCGGAAATTGCAACCGACCCTCATGTCGAGAAGTTAAATTTAGTTAAAAAAGAAAATGATTATTTGAAATAAAAATTGAAAAGAATTGAAGAAGAGAAGATGAAATTGGAGTTGTATGTTGCCGATGTCGTCAATAATTACAAGATTAAGATGGATGCAATGCGCTTGAAGATTAGAAAGATTAGAAAATATGTCATTAATAAAGAGGCTTGGTATCATTATGCTGTTGGATCAATTATTACCTTAGTTGCGATTTTGATCGCATTTGTTGTTGCATTTAAATGCTTTAGATAGTTGTATGTTGTTTTATGAGAAATATGTATGAACTTTATGTATATATTTTTGCAGTAATAACATTTGGTCACTACTCTACTTTGGTTTTAATGTGATGAACTTGTATTAATTTGGTCACTTTGATGTTGTGTAATGAAGATGAGCAGGCAATGGATGTACGATGACCGATGCTCTCCCGAGTTCATTAATGGCCTGCATAATTTTATGCGTGTGGCTGAGGCAAACAAGTGGAATGATTTTATATGTTGTCCATGTGGTGTTTGTAAGAATAATAAGGATTACTCTATCTCAAAAATTCTTCACAGCCACCTGCTTCAGTCCGGTTTCATGTCCGGCTATACCTGTTGGACCAAGCACGGATAAAGAGGGGTTATAATGGAAGACAATGAAGAAGAAGAGGATGATGAAAACTATCCTAGGTTCCCTGAATACGATGGTATTACAATGGGGGAAGCTAAAGAAGAGGCATCAGATGAGCCCGCTGATGATCTTGGTCGGGCCATTGTTGATGCAAAGAGAAACTGTGAAAGTGAAAAGGAGAGGTTAAAGTTGGAGCGCATATTAGAGGATCACAAAAAATTATTGTACCCAAATTGCGAAGATGACAAGAAAATGCTGGGTACCACACTAGAATTGCTGCAATGGAATGCAGAGAATGGTGTATCTGACAAGGGATTTGAAAAGTTGCTGAAAATGATAAAGAAGATGCTTCCAAAGGATAACGAATTGCCCGACAGTACGTACGAAGCAAAGAAGGTTGTCTGCCCTCTAGGATTAGAGGTGCAGAAGATACATGCATGCCCTAATGACTGCATCCTCTACCACGGTGAGGAGTACGAGAATTTGAATGCATGCCCGGTATGTGGTGCATTGCGCTATAAGATCAGTCGCGATGACCCTGGTGATGTTGAGGGCGAGCGCCCCAGGAAGAGGGTTCCTGACAAGGTGATGTGGTATGCTCCTATAATACCACGGTTGAAACGTTTGTTCCAAAACAAAGAGCATGCCATGTTGTTGCGATGGCACAAAGAAGACCGTAAGAAAGACGCGATGTTGAGACAACCCGCTGATGGGTCGCAGTGGAGAAAAATCGAGAGAAAGTGGCCGGAATTTGCAGATGACGCAAGGAACTTATGGTTTGGTCTAAGTACAGATGTCATGAATCCTTTTGGGGAGCAGAGCTGCAGTCATAGCACCTAGCCTGTGACTCTATGTATTTATAACCTTCCTCCTTGGTTGTGCATGAAGCGGAAGTTCATTATGATGCCAGTGCTCATCCATGGCCCTAAGCAACCTGGCAACGACATTGATGTGTACCTAAGGCCATTAGTTGAAGAACTTTTACATTTGTGGGATATAAAAGGTGTACGTGTGTGGGATGAGCCCGAACAGGAGGAATTTGACCTACGAGCGTTGCTGTTTGTAACCATCAATGATTGGCCTGCTCTTAGTAACCTTTTAGGATAGACAAACAAGGGATACAATGCATGCACGCACTGTTTAGATGAGACTGAAAGTATATATTTGGATAAATGTAAGAAGAATGTGTACCCGGGACATCGTCGATTTCTTCCGATCAGGCATCTCTTAAGAAAGAAAGACAAGCATTTTAAAGGTGAGGCCGATCACCGGAAGAAGCCTGGCCACCGTACTGGTGATGATATATTTGATATGGTCAAAGATTTAAAAGTAATCTTTGGAAAGGGTCCTGGCGGACAATCTGTTCCGAATGACGCTAACGGACACGCACCCATGTGGAAGAAGAAATCTATATTTTGGGAGCTACCTTATTGGAAAGTCCAAGAGGTCCGCTCTGCAATCGACGTGATGCACGTGACGAAGAATCTTTGCGTGAACCTGCTAGGCTTCTTGGGCGTGTATGGGAAGACAAAAGATACATCGGAGGCATGGGAGGACCAGCAACGTATAAACGAAAAAGACGGCATGCATTCAAAGCAGTATCAAGGTCCTGCCAGCTATGCTCTTACCAAAGAAGAGAAGGAAATCTTTTTTGAATGCCTGAGTAGTATGAAGGTCCCGTCTGGCTTCTCGTCGAATATAAAGGGAATAATAAATATGCCAGAGAAAAAATTCCAATACCTAAAGTCTCATGACTGCCACGTGATTATGACGCAATTACTTCCGGTTGCATTGAGGGGGCTTCTACCAGAAAATGTTCGATTAGCCATTATGAAGCTATGTGCATTCCTCAATGCAATTTCTCAGAAGGTATTTGATCCAGAAATCCTACCAAGGTTACAGAATGATTTGGTGCAATGTCTTGTCAGTTTCGAGTTGGTGTTCCCACCATCATTCTTCAATATTATGACGCACGTCCTAGTTCACCTAGTCGAAGAGATTACCATTCTGGGTCATGTATTTCTACACAATATGTTCCCCTTTGAGAGGTTCATGGGAGTCTTAAAGAAATAAGTTCATAACCGTGCTAGGCCAGAAGGAAGCATCTCAAGGGCTATGGAATAGAGGAGGTTATTGAGTTTTGTGTTGACTTTATTCCTGACCTTAAGCCGATTGGTGTTGCTCAATCGCGGCATGAGGGGAGACTGAGTGGAAAAGGCACGCTAGGAAAGAAAGCAATAATAAGTATGGACGGGCATTCTTTCACTCAAGCACACTACACAGTTCTACAAAATTCCACCTTGGTGGCTCCGTATATCGAGGAACACATGGATATTGTACGCTCCAAGAACCCGGAGCAGTCTGACTCCTGGATTAAACATACACACATGCCGACTTTCTGCGGTTGGTTGCAAACACATCTCATGAATAACACCACTGTTGGAGATGAGCTGTACTTGTTGGCCAAGTCACCATCTTCGACTATATTCACTTTCAAAGGGTACGAGATAAGTGGGAATACATTTTACACAATCGCCCAAGATAAAAAGAGCACCAACCAAAATAGTGGTGTCCGCTTTGATGCAACAAACAACAATAGGAAAAAGGACACATCTTATGGTTACATAGAGGAGATATGGGAACTTGACTATGAACCTTCTTTTAAGGTCCCTTTGTTTCGGTGCAAATGGGTCAATCTGACAGGAGGCGGGGTAAAGGTTGACCCGCAGTATGGAATGACAACAGTGGATCTGAACAATCTTGGGTACACAGACGAACCATTCATCCTAGCCAATGATGTGGCTCAGGTTTTCTATGTGAAGGACATGTCTACCAAACAGAGAAAAAGAAAAGATAAGTAAGCGAATACATCATACGATGAGCCAAAGCGCCACATAGTTCTTTCAGGGAAAAGAAACATCGTGGGAGTGGAGGACAAGATAGGCATGTCAGAAGATTATAATAAGTTTGATGAAATTCCTCCCTTCACAGTGAAGACTGACCCAAGCATCCTGTTAAATGATGAAGATTCTCCATGGTTACGGCGCAATCATAAGCAAGGGACATACGCGAAGAAAAAGTTTTATACCCCAAGATCCCACTCTGGGATGTGACCGGCTTCACCATCATCACTTTCTCTCTAGTGAGTTCCGGACTTATAGCTGGAAAGTACCACTTCGGACAAACTGGAGGGAATCTTTGCAAGAGTTAGGGTATATATGTGTTTTTGGTGTTCCTAGGTGGACTCCGGAGCGTCGGAATCCAACCAAAAAGCTATGGTATTTTGGCACTTGAAACATGATTTTTGAATAATTATTTATTAAGTTATGAATTTTCAATTATTCCTGTCCTTTTAGTATTTTATTTATACAGAGGAGTTAATCAATGCAATTATGTCCAAACAAAATATGAATGTGTAGGTTATGTTAAGACAAACAATTTGACATCTTATTTGCTCCATTTGGCTTAACAGAACTGAAGATATGAATTTTTAAAGTTTAAAATAATGTCTTCAATTACTTTATTTAATTAATAAGTGCAAAATTAATTATGCAACTTCCTGTCAAAATGATACTAGTTGATAGAAATCTTCAAGATGAATCCACAGAAATTTGAATCAACTCATTTGGTTTAGTTTTCAAATTGTTATGCATTTTACAAGAATTAATTTCAATCTATAAAATTGAATTTGTCAAATAATTTCTTCAAAATGTTCCCGCGCGGAATTTTGGCCGCCAAAAAGGTTGGCCTTTAGTCCCGGTTCATGGCTGGAGCCGGGACTAAAGTTCGCGGGTATATAACTGGTGTCCCGGTGCCAGCCACCGCCGGGAGAAGGAACAGAACCACGCGCCGCCAGGCTACCGGATTTCACCGCCGTCGCGCTCCCTCTCCTCCTCCGACGCCACGCTCACCCTCGATGGTCCTGTTCTCCTCTGCCACCGCGCTCCCTCTCCTCCTCTGACGCCGCGCTCACCCTCGACGTCCCGGGCCTGCTTCCTCTTCAGCTAGTCTTCTTCCCCGAGACGGAGCCGCAAGAACCGCACGCAGCCGCTGTCGCCGTCGTCACCGCTGCCGCACGCCTGCTTCCTCTTCAGCTTGTCTTCTCCCCAGAGGTACTCCCCCCTCCACTCGCGTCCCCTCCCCCCCCCATCCTCGTCTAGGGTTTCAGTTCAAGTATTTTTGTTAGTGCAAAGTGTCTTAGATTGGTAAGTTGCAATTCAGTTAGTTTGTCATCAGGGTGGAAGCTCCTCTTAATAAAATCATCTCAAATCAGTGTGTCGTCTAGGGTCTTACAGAAATCAGTTGATGCGTCAAGTAAAGTAAAAAATGTATATAAACTATAAAAATGGTAGGGTTCAGTTCAGATTTTTGCAATGATCTTTGCAATGGTAGGGTTCAGTTCAGATTTTTGTATATAAACTGTGTGTTGTGGTTTTAGTTTTACAATCTATATTATATATACGGCTGTGTTTTTTTTTTGAGAAAATATATATGGCTATGTGTGTTAAGAAACATGGTGAGATGAGACATGTTCCAAATATATATGGTTGTGTGTGTGTTAAGAATATACAGTTAGCATACCGTGTCCTTGTCAGTAGAAAATAGAAAGACAGAACTTTCTTTACAATCTTGCCAAGAAAATTTGGAACATTATGAGGTATCTTGCCAAGATATGCAATCTTGATAGGAAACCGAATGCCATCTGCAGAAACCATTTTAGACATCTAGAATGTCATGAGGTACTGCCATTGTTGTTAAGTAGCCAAGTGAAATACTAAGATCGTCCATGATATTGTTTTTTTTTCTTTCCTTTCCTTCTTGTTAATTAATTATAAGACTTGATTCATTCTTGCTTTGAGCTTTTGGTTGATCAGTCAATGGCAATTGGTCCTCCATGTTTGAATGATTGTATCCATCCCTCTCCTCTCTGCACACTTTTTTTGTTTTGTTCTCTGAAGAAGAAGCTTTGCCCCATTGTTTTGTAACTGCATCTAGCATAGGTACATAGATAGATGGATGAACCATTCATTGAATCAAGTTGCAGTCCAAGAGAAGCTCTCTCTGCACCCTACACCAATTTAACTGTCATTTGATGGTTGTTGATCATCCATCAGCTCTGCTTTTCAGCATGCATCTTGTGTGTTGTGTGTTTGTACTAGGGCATGATAAGATAGGGGTCAAAGATAGATAGAAAGATAGATAGAGGAATATTTAGGAGCCGTGAAGTGATTGGCTGGAGCAAGGACCATGTTACCACATAGAGACATCGCACACAATTAGTTTCACAGTGCAGCTCATCACATCAATTCATTGATCATTCCTTCTCTTTTCCTCGCCATCGCCGGTCTTCTCCCTCTCTGACACGTCCGCGGCCTCGCTCTCTCCGCCGACGCGTGCGACACTGGATGCCCCTGAACGCCCCACCGAGCTCGTCTTCAACCTCCGACCGCCGGAGATCGCCGACGCCATCCCGCTCGCTCCGGCCCCTCCCCAAGCTCGCTGAGCATCGCCTCGACCTCGCAGTGAGCCCCCGCCTTGAATCGCCCTCTTCCCCGCGTCTATCGCACGCCGTAGCCGTCGATTCGTGGAGGACCGAAAGTGCGCCGCCGCACGAGCTTGTCGCCGGCGAGCTCTGGTGGCCGATTGGTCCAGTGCGTGTGCCCATTATGTTCACCGCGCCAAGTGGAGCATCCCTAGCGCATTAGTTCACTCACCCGCACGCCGTAGCGACGTTTCCGTCGAGGGCCGAACGCCGGCCGCCGCGCTGGTCGTCACTGCCATCGACTCCGGCCATCCCGCGACCCGTTGCTACCTCCCCTCGATGCGCATCAGCGCGGGCTATGCATTGGTAACCTCTGCTGCCGCTGCCGTGGTCCCTAGGGCAGACTCCGCCGTGTCCAAAGGTCACCGGCGATGACCTCGTCGGCCTGGGTCACTGACCGGTGGACCCGGCTAGTCAGGTGATTAGCTTAGTGCTAATTACCCCTTTGACTAACCCCTGGGTGTATGACATGTGGGACTCCCACCGTTAATGGCGTGGTTTAAACTAAATAACCCTCTGTTAACCTCGTGCCTATGACATGTGGAACCCCACTGTCAGGTTTGACTTTGACTAGTCAACTGATGACGTCAGCTGATGCAGTAATTATTTCTGGATTTTAAATAAGTCTTAAATGATTTGTTTATTTTTAGAAAAATCCCTAAACTTCTAAAAATCATAGAAAATAATCTATAACTCCAATCGAAATAAATTATATATGAAAAATTATCAGAAAAATATGAAGAATCTGTTTATGGCATTTCCATGCATGTTTGAACAACTTAAACTGCTGTATAAGACAATTTGAATAAATGGCATTTGAAATGCCTTATGTGGAGTTTGAATTTGAATCTTGTGTTCAAACCAACTCCATTTAAATTGTTGCTAGCTACATTAGCCCAAATCATATTATATTGCCATGTCATGATCATGCATCATATTGTTGCATTGCATTGATTGTATTCCCTCTTGTTTGCCGGTGGTTGTTCCCTCTCGGTTCAAATGGACTTCATCCAAATTGATGTTAGTTGCATAAGCTCAAACCACATCATATCTCCATGTCATTATCATGCATCATATTGTTGCATTGCTGTGTATTGATTGCATCTCCGATATTGTTCTTCTCGATACTATGATTCAGTTTTTGCTTATTGAATGCATTCTAATTTAAATAATAAATTGTTTTATTTTTCTTCTGGATTAGTTAAGCTATGGACGATAGCGGCAGATACCATGAAGAGGATATCTTCGACATCATACGCTCCTCCCAAAACCAAGAGAATGAACCAGATGACGGCTCACAATTTCTGAACAACTCCGGTGAGGGACTTGAGCAAGAACCAAGAGACGAAGGGCAAACAAACAATGATGGCGAAGAAAATGTTAGACAATTAACAAAGTCCGGCGAGGTATATATATATTAGGCCTCTGGTGATCATTAGATGTATTAATTGATTTGTATATATATATTAACGAATCTTTCTTCTTTTAGCCCTCCAGATCGAGCAAATCTCCTAGAAGGGTACGAGGCCGGGCCAAAAAGTTGGGCGATGACATAAAGTTCAACATCGATGAAGTCGCAGAAGATGGCGAACCGATTACTCCTGAACAGAATGCCCGTAAATTTATAAATCAATGCGGAGTTATTGCTAGGGACAACATCCCGATCACCATTCGAGAATGGAATAAGCCAAAGGTAGATCAAGGAGTTAGTTATGTCGACAAAAGATCGAAAAATTTGCTTTGGGATACGCTCATGTCACATTTCAACCTACCAAAGGGTCTCACAGATGGCAAACAGTTGAAAGTCAAGCAGTTTGCTCTTAAGAAGATGGCCACACAATTCCAGAGCTGGAAGAAAAGATTATATAGCGACTACATCAAGGCAAAAAAGAAGACTCCAGAATTCACTGGAGCACTAGAGAAGATAAAAGATCACTGGACGCATTTGTGGAGTACAAGGAATCGGATGAAGCTCTGGAAAGGTCGAGAAAAAAATAAGATAAATGCTGAGAAAAAAGTGTATCACCATGTTCTGGGGACAGGTGGCTACAAGAGAGCCGTGCCTAAGTGGGATGCAGTTGAGGCCAAGATGCTTGCTAAAGAGGCCATTCCAGCTACAGCGGATTGGCCCCAGAGGTCCAAGCATTGGTTTTATGCGCATGGGGGACAGTTGGACCCAGCGACAGGGCAGATTATTGAAAAGGCAGATCTTCAAATAGCCACGGACGCTTTACTTCAAGCAATAGAAGATGCTCGAAAGGGGTTGTTCCAGCCCGAGAGAGAGAACAACGTGCTTACACGCGCCCTCAAGAATCCTGAACACGAAGGACGAACACTTATAGAAGCCGTCAGAGAAAAAAGAAGCAGGATGCAGACCGGCTTCAGAAGATAGAAACAAAGAACGAGGAGATGGAACGCATGTTAAAACGGCAGCAGGAGCAACTGGACACAATTAGCCAGCAAAGGGCATCTCCGCGGCAGGAGCAAGCAGATCCAGCATTGGATAGTACCGTCCCATCTATGCGGAAAAGCAGCGTGGGTTCCACGGGGGTCCGGGCTGATGATGCACTGCTGGCTCGCTACCCCGTGGATGATATCAAAGAGAGGACAAATTGTGAGCTACACCAGAAAATGAAGAACATATCCATGAAGGTGGCGGTCGGCGTTGCTTTACCGAATGCACCTGAAGCAACCATCTATGGCAATCCGATTCCAGCTGGCTATGCTCGTGTCGGGGTGGATGAAGTTCTGCCGGGATATGACTCACTAGATCTTGATATTCCTGGAGGTGAAGGGGAGCAGACACTGGGAGAAGTCATACATGGTGTCATTGTATGGAGAAAGGAATGCATCGTGTTTCCAAACTCGGCGCCAAGGCCACCGACTCCTCCGAGTAGCAATACACCTCTAAGTCCACCCCACCTCGAGAGGGAGCCCAGCGCGAGTCCATATCGATCTCCGCCGCGTCAGCCGACTCCACTCCCTATGTCCCAGCAGGGCCAAAAGCGGAAGAAAGCTAAGAAGAAAGCCAACGACGAGCCTCCTGCCAAAAAGAAGTTAGCTTACGATATGACTGATGAGGAAACCAAAACGGTCGTGGTTTCCGAAGTGAAGTCCCATTTTGCACCGAAACCGCCCCCGCCGCCAAAGGAGATAATACCTACAAAAACCGTAAAGCACTTTGTGGACTTTCTTGAGCGACAACCGGGACATGTGGAGAATAGGCCATCAGACTATGACCGCTCTATTAGGAAGTCATATGAACAAATGCAGCAGTCGAGACGTAGAAGTAGTAATAAAAGCAGGAAAACAGTTCCCCAGCTCGGAGAACAGGCAATGCAATCGCTCCCCCCGCTCAAGGTGATTACCGATAAGGTAACCGACGCTGCTAGAGACATTGGTATCAGTGTTGATCAACTCCTAGGCACCAAGGAAGTCCCCGTGGCTGATGTAGCATGGCAATATGCCCCCGGGAAAACTCTGGTCAGACCTGAGCAGGTCCCACATCTATCAACACAAATGCGAAGATTGCATGAGTGGTACATGAAAGAAGTAAAGAACGGGTTAGAGATGCTCATGGTGAAAGTCAGGGAAGATCATTACTTCTATGAAAACGAGCTATGCATTGAGTTTCCAGAAATTTTTCAGTTATACAATCAAGACTCACTCGACAAATCTATCGTCAGTTGCTATTGTCTGTAAGTGATTTCTTTCTGTAATTTAAGTCTCTAGCTCAGCTCGTTCATTGCCTGTAATTATCCTCACTATATTCTTTTGTACGCTATTATGCAGAATGAAGATTCTCGAATGCAAAAGAGATGGAATCTATGACATTGGATTCGTTGACCCATATATCATTAATGAAAAAATGATATAAGACCATCCCAAAGACTCAGAGGCTAACTTGCTAAGGTTTATGAAGGCCCAAAATACCAGAACAGAAATACTATTTCCTTACAACTTCAAGTGAGTGTTACTGTCTTGTACTACAAATTCTATTTTGCTTACTCGATGTTAAGTGTAGTTGATGAGTTATGCATGCCTGCTTATATAAACGTGTGCGCAGGTACCACTGGATCCTGCTAATCATTAAAGTTGACGCTGGAACTGTTGAAACCCTGGACTCACTAGGTAAAGACCCTCGAGAATACACCAGCGTGTTTAGAATGCTCGACAGGTAATGTCAATCATTATCGCACTATATCGGCCTCTTTCGTTCATTTCTTGATATCAAGTAATTAATAACTCCTTTATTCATTTTCTTTGCCGGGCAGGTTTTGGAAACGATTCAGCAATGATGTTGTCGCTGAATGGAAACCGGAGCTGCGTTGGCGACGGCCCAAGGTAATTAAGTACTACTAGCGAGGTCCGCGTATCTCGATAATTCTAGTTTCAATACCATTATCATGCTTGATTATTATCTGATTGAATTCTATTCTCACAAAGTGCATGAGGCAGAAACAGGGGACTAATTTATGTGCATACTACGTTTGCGAGAACATTCGCATGACGACCGAATGGCGCAGAGTTGTAAGACAACTTCAGGTACGTAAACACTATTCACAATTTTTTTTATGATGATTTAATATATATACACACAACTATTATATTCATATTGATCTTCTTCTTTAAATATGAAAGAGATGCGGGAGAAGCTCATACCAGAGAACCGCATACGAGCAATTCAAGAGAAAATTGCGTGATTTTTGCTTACGGACATCATATCTGAAAGCGGAGAATACCATTGCCGCTAATGCCTGCATGTAATGATCTCCAAATTATAGGAGAAAATTTATATGCCAAATTGTATATATATATGTATGGTCGTACGAGAAATTATATGATATATGTATGGTCGTACGAGAAATTATATTATATATGCATAATGTGTACAGTATGTAGTAGCGTAAAATATGTTTGAAATGAAAAAGAATTGAATGGAAAACACAAAATGAAAAGGAAAAATAAACCATAAACGCTAAACCCTAAACCCTAAAATCCTAAATCCCAACACAAAATCCTTAGTCCCGGTTGGTGTCATCAACCGGGACTAAAGGTCCTCCAGCCCCCGGGGCTAGCTCGCGGCCACGTGGAGGGACCTTAGTCCCGATTGGTGTCACCAACCTGGACTAAAGGTCCTCCAGCCCCCAGTGCGCGTTCGCGGCCACGTGGAGGGACTTTAGTCCCGGGTTGTGGCTAACCGGGACTAAAGGGTGGGGGCCTTTAGTCCCAATTTCGTTGTCCCGGTTGGTGACCTGGGACTAAAGGCCGTTGCCAACCGGGACTAAAGCCCCGTTTTCCACTAGTGAATTTGATTGAATTTATGCAAATTTACTTTTACTCCGCTAACTTTAGGGGATCGGCTAGGTCCGGCGAAATTTTAGTGGAGTATATATACTCCACTAAGGTATACTAGGCCGGATACTGCGCTATTTTTTAGGGGATCGGTTAGAAATGCCCTAATACTGAGAAAATGTGAGAATCCTCCAAGATACTTTCTTGATTTATGCAAGTGGTCCACCGTTTCTATATGAAGTGCTTCCCCGTTGGCTCGTGTACGAATGCCTATATGAATGAAGAAACGCCACGATGAGGTAAACATCGACCAACCATGAAGAGCTCATGAACACATTTAAACCACATAGAAAATATGGATGGGTGTCAATGCACTGTAGACTGGTTGGCCCCCTGACGATCAATCCGTTCAAATAGATGATATATCAGCTCACGTGGAGATATGTGCCAATATGTTAATTTATTGCTTATAGGAGCATGTCCCATGGATTCTTGAGAGATCGCAATAAAATATTGGTGGTTTCTTGATCTCCTTCTCAATGGTTGCTTCTCTCCCAGTGTCTCCAATTCCCTCATGTTTCTGTTACACTGAGATTGCCACTTACCTGATGTGCTAGCATGTCAAATGGAAATTATTGAGGTAACAGTAGTGATATATTGAACCCAGTGGC
The DNA here is from genome assembly GCA_039707655.1 of Elymus sibiricus. Taxonomy (NCBI): domain Eukaryota; kingdom Viridiplantae; phylum Streptophyta; class Magnoliopsida; order Poales; family Poaceae; genus Elymus; species Elymus sibiricus. The sequence goes on from CM077676.1 coordinate 65,482,198, forward strand.
GGATCCAGTGGGGATGCCCTTGGTGCCTTGGCACCCCCTCCAAAATGAGCATGCTATATGTAGGCGGAGAACATTTACACACTCGATTATAGGTTGGTGGAGAATTAAGGTCGTTCACGCGGCGAATGTCTTTTGGGAGAGCTGCATGCCTCCTCACGTGATGTGTTCATAATTAATACGACAAACCTCAGTGTATCTACTCTTTGCAGAGACAAATTTCAATTCAAAGGAGCCTAAAATGGTGTCACATATAACTAGGATACTCGTAACCACATATGTACCAATCTTATGAAGAAACACACACCTCATAGCACTGCTGGTCATTTAGAAAAGCACAAACACGACACACGATGTCTTTTGCTCCATCATGCAGCAGATGAAACAACTGGAGGAAGATGCTGACTATTGGCCTTGCGTCCTTCGGAGACGTATGGATCTTTCGGTTTTCACCACCATTTTCACAAAGAAATAAATCACATATAGATTTTATGTCAGAGATGTATGTTGTAGCCTTTTCTTTTACAAATGATTTGTTAACTTTTATGATGGCAATGTATTATTAGTGATATTTAGTGCTTCATGTGCGAGGATGTTCTTTCTAGTAGTTAAATTTGTTTTCTATTATTCATTAGGGCAACACGGTATTTATTTACACATCTAATTATAACTTTGTTTGCAAACCGAGAATGAGTTACTTTTGTCCAGGACTTAGAAGTTTGTGAGAATTTTCACAACGAAAGGCCACGAGGAAGCTATAAAATAATGGAGTCCATTGTCAGTGTTAGTGCACAAACTCTGTTATTTTGCATGCAACTGATGATGTATAATCCGTATGGATGATATGTATTTTCATTACGCTCTTGGTCCTAGCGTAACGTTTTTCATTGGAGGACGTAATTAGGATGACGGTGGACAGGCAGATGCACTAATCCCTTTATTAGTAGGTATAGATATAGATATACAGGAAGAGAAGAGCTCATACAAGAAAGGAAAAATTACACAATACGGAAGTAAAAACACATTGGTTTTGGCAGCAAGTAGCAGAAAAGTACTCCAGTCCTGCCTAGCTCATCATTGTAGAGCGGAAAACATGAATCAGACGGCTGTAAGAGGTTTCCTGGATCTGGTGGCAAAACTTCCAGCTAGTTACCTGTTCAGCTTATTCTGACGCGTATAAACGATTGATAACTGGTCAATTTTTCTTCTTATTGAAGAGGCAGAGCTCGTGATTGTTAGCCAGTAAAAAGAGAGCTCATGTTGATTGCTCGAAGAAAAAAACCTAACGTAGTGAAGCGAATGACCATAGCCTACAAAAAGAAAACAAAAATCCTTCATTAGCAAAGACGATGATCCCAACTGAATCATTTAAGCTTGGGCTTGCCGCCAAGTGGTTCAGTCGTTAGGGACCGGTCTCGCTATGCCATGTTGGTTGATCAAATCCAAAGGCTTTTGAGGGAAGGGAGAATGTTCAAGCTATCTCATGGTCGTAGGGAACAGAATGGTGTAAGCCATTATCTGGCCTCCTTTGGCCGGACAGAAGGTCGCACTGTGGTGTGGCTGGGCTCGGGACCAGGAGACGTCCCTGATATTTGTAAGAACGACTTATGTCCTGATTGATGAAATAAAATTTCCCTTTCACCCGAAAAAAAATAAAGGCTTTGCCTCAGCGTGCATACTGTTTTTTCTTTCTTTCTGAAGCATATCAATGTCATTTACGAAATCATCTATCAAGCACTAACAAAAAGAAATTGATCCTATCGTTTCAAGACAAACTCAACAGATCAACCTGCACAGATTGCAGAATTCAAACATACATGCAGTATGTAGTAGTGTCGATTGCATTTGTTAATCCAATTTGAGAAAACATTCCTGCATTCGAGATAAATTCAGTTGAGGCCAAACTGACTCCAGAAATAATGCGAGATTTACTTTGCAGAACCAGTTACAGAGATAGCCAAGATCCAGTCTACTGGTGGCTAACAACCAGAAGAACCGAAGGGGAAAAGGAGGTCCTACTCAGGTTTACTTTGGGCGATGCAGGATCCTAGGAGCCCCACCGCACTGTTTAGGGGCATGCGCGTTTCCAGCCGTGCCGCCGCTGACTTTGAGCGAGTCTCAATAGCACGCGCGCACGGCCACCCATCGATTGATCGATCTCTTGGACCGCCTAGCAAAAACCCACCTGCGGAGGATCCCAACAGCTCTCACGGCGGACGAGGACAACGTGCCTGCATGGGGCGCCCGGCGGAGAGCCGATCTCGTGGTGGAGGCAGGGCCGCGAGCCAACGATGCCATTTTCATTTCTTCCTTTTTCTCTTTGAGGTTGTTGGAGAATTTGTTCGAGTTTATTTTTTCTTTTCTATAGGCCCTGTACGATTTTGTTGATCGCCATTGGATTCTGGGTTTCGGCTAGTTTGGAGCTGCACAATTATTTTTCTTACTAGTCGCCACGCACGGGCTAGTTTGGCAAGCTGGTATTTCAACTTGACCTATACTATAAAATATGGGACTCATTGTTTGAGATTATATTTCATTTACTGGGTCTAAGGAAATCAGGAACTCCAAAAATGATAGCAGATCTTTTCCATCTTGTCTAATGACCACATAGGTTTAATATCCACATCTTAACATAATTAAACTGTTTAAATCAGATAAAAGAATATTAAATGAAACATATACACTGATTTTTTCTCTAGATTAGAAACAAAATTATTTCATCGCTTCTCATTGTGGTATACAATGTCTTTACAACACTGAATATGTTTATTTCTTATTGTTTGTTCACCTGATACCTATTCTGACCTGTCTCTAGAGTGATTAAGCAATTTACTTTAGATAGATGATAAGAGAGCCTCACAGAATCAATAACCAAAAAACAATTCGATCTTCTGTATATACTAAGAAAATAAGTGGTATCAATACACACATAAGTGACCATTTTCTTATTAGCTTCTTTTCTTATTCCTTCGTTTCCATAATAAAAAAAAATCCTCGCCTCCAACCAGATATAGTGCAAACTGTAAAAAAAAAAAATCACGCTTCAAGGGAAAATCATGTGGTCGAGCTTCTATGCCTTAGTGGCACCATATTTGCGCATCTACTTTTGTTTCAGCATATCATATTATATAGCTCCAAACATGTCTGCTTTGGCTATATTTGTTATTTACTAAATCTGAAATGTAAAATGTATTTTAAACATTCATGTCAACATGGAAAGTCTATTGCAAAAACATGAGTTGTTGTAGAGAATAACTATCGAACAATGATGATACTCTGGGTAAATAATTTCTGTTGCCGGGACTCCTGCAGACAATGATAGACAACCATTGATGGACTCATCAATCGACTGGTCGTCCTTCAAACAAATGAAAGAAAACATAGTGAACATCCATAATTAAAATTTAAAACCCTAAAGAGAAAAAAAGATCACCCACGTATTGCCTCTAGGAATATGAAAAGAATAACGACAAAATTTGGTGTTTTTCTTTTACCATGTAGAAGTTAAGCATAACTTGTTTGTGTGCCTAACTTTTAAAAAACCAAGTTTAATGGAGGCATGAAGCAACTCCAAATGATACCAGGCTTTCTCATACAGAGCATCTCATTAAACAAACCATGCAACTCGTAGGGACATTCCTCTAAAAGAAAAGGTCCAGCATTCAAAACATCAAATACCAGCACACATCAGGGATCAGGTAACCCCATGCGAAAACTGTCGGAAGAAACAGAAGTAACTAAAAGGAAAGAAGAGTACATGCGGGTAACTCACAATTTCTTTCCCTCCGGATTCCTTTTCTATGCTTTGATCCGATGTGTTCCTTCTGTTGTGTGGATGTCTCGATCTCAAGCAGTGATAGTATTTTCTCATTGAACAGAGGAGACAGCCGGTCAACGGCTAATCGCTGGCGGTCAGCCGGTCACCATGATGAAATCAGTACGGTAAAAAACTTGAGAGTGCATGCCCAGAACATGAGCCAAGTTAAGCTGTGGCAGCATTGAGTTGCTGATGCAACAACGACCTGGAAGCATGCGCAAGACCACTGAGAGATTGGAGGCCACTATAGAGAAGTATTTTAGCCTTAATTAGGAGGAGGAAATTTTAGGGTTAAGATGAGTATTACCTTAATCAGTGTAGGTGTCTAGCATTGCAAGTTCTTCGTTGCTAAATAGCAAATACGAACATCTGGAATCTGCTCCTGTTACATGTAATTATCACCAGATCAAAGTCATAAAAAAACATATGTGACAATGAATTGGATGTCCTGCATCGTGCAATTCTAGCCGAGTTGAATTGGAAAGTTGTAAGTTTGCTCTTGTGTGTGTATGTTTCCCTTGAGTTGAATCAATTAGCATTGTCCAGCGTGTGTACATGTGTTCATGGAAGAAATCGATCAACCTGTTCAGCTCTTGTACATGTGTGGATTCCCTCGGCCAAATACAACCCCCGGAAGGGCAACCGTCGAACTACCGGGGACAACTCACGACTACCTAGATGCATGTACTATTCCCTACATGTACAAAGCGTACCCCCCATTGATTTGCTACCTGCCAAAGGAACCACATAAGAATTCGGAGAGAGAGGGAGAAGGAGAAATGATCTGCTATTTGCCATTCATGTATCAACGTATATGAAAATGGGTTCAGATACAACCATATGTAGGGTAGGGGCATGTGACATTCTCAAAGACAAAAGTCAAATAACATGTCAATCACTAAAACATGGAACCATTCATGTAAAGCTAACAAAGTTGGTTATATCCTCTAGTAGATAATGTTCAATCTGTGATACAAAAAAAAAGTGCAGAAACCACATGGAAAGGGGGGATTATTGATGGCCATATGAGAGGTCTAAAATCTTAGGCATCAATAAGTGATACACATCTGCATATATTTTAATAATAAAGGCACGTAAAGCTAACCTCAATATATCAAATTTGTGCTTATGTTGATTCCAGTCATTTGTTTCAACGCCAACAAATAAGTCATCTTTGTTACAGGCTAGTAGAACGTAAACACATGGATCCATTTATGATGGGTGCCCAAGTCTAAACATGCTTTACATTACACGCATCACCTTAGATCTTACATGCCATCTGGTAAAAGGACTCCAACGCATGAGGACCTATGCATAGCAAAGTGGTTGCATCAAAATCAATCACAACAACAATAATCAACATCTATGAATCAATCTTCGATGCTTACTTGGTTAGGCTATGGTACACATCAAGAAGAGCTTAGCATATGCGCCCTGCCTAGAGAGATTAAATAATGCTAGCATGATACACTGTACGGAGAGGCAATGAATTGTTTTTTACCTAATCAAAAGGCTGGGCAGGGCGACACATACCGATTACTCACTGCATAACCAAGGGTCCTGCATTGAACTTCATCCACCAATTTTGTAGAATCGTGTGGAGGCAGTCGACTACCTAATCAATCGATATTCATCGTTACTTGGATGAATGACCATGTAGAACGCACAAACTTGCACTGAAAAAAGAGGTGTTTGATTGTCTCATTGTGAGTACAAAAGCTACACATGTTACTTCCTTGCCAGTTGCGACGGGCAAGATTGTCTTTCAATAGCACAACTCCCCCCAAGAGACCACATGAAGATTTTAACTTTTAGCGGAATCTTTTAATTCCAAATTTTCTTATTATTATCCACTCGAACCTCTGAATGCGTGAGGGCACGGTACATAGAGATCACTGCGAAGGTCCCAAATGTAGTGAGAGATATTCCGGCGAAACACATCCAGTCTTTGTGTCAGGTTAATCGATTCTAATCGATATAGAAGATTTTTCCATGACGTAAGATGGGGAATAATCAAATCCGGTCTGAAAGTAATGTCTGGCAGGGATGAACTGAGCACATGCGCAATAGTATCATTCATGTCGCGAACAATGCGCTACAAAGCTGGTTATTGTTCTCGGAGGCTGGCATTACCTAGCCATTTTCCCTCCTAGAAACCAATCTCCGACCCATCTTTTATTGTGAAAGATCTAAAGCGAAAAAGATATTTCTTTGAGGCCATTAGTCCAGCTCAAAAGTGCTAGTCACCAGGTTTTCAATAGGCCCGAGACACAACTTTTTGGCCTATATACTTATTACGCAGTAGGTTTTGCCATATACCATCCTCAGTAAGTAGTCTGAATACCCATTTACCAAGTAAGGCATCGTTCTTGACTTGCAGGTCATGAATGCCAGGGCCTCCTTGGTCTTTCGGCCTACAAATCACGCTCCATTTGGCCAGTCTGTACTTTTCTTTTCATTGTCACCTAGCAAAAATAATCTGAATTTGAAATAATCATGTCTTTGTAAGACCCCTTTGGGAGTTATAGAAAAGAAAGCATATAGAGAACTCTATTTGTGAGGACAGAATTGAGCAAGACGAGTCGCCCTCAAATAGAAAGTAACTTGCCTTTCTAACTGCTCAACTGTTTGTCTAAACGATCTTCTACATATTTGCATGCCGCAATAGTGAGATGCTGATAATGAACCAAAATTCCCAAATATTTAGTCAAGAAATGGCCTTGCACACAACCAAACAAGTAAGCATAATCAGTCGCCGCCTCACTGTCTTCTCCAAAAGCAGAACAATTCACTTTTCTGGAAGTTAATTTTGAGGCCCGACATTTGCTCAAATGTTGAAAGAAAATTTTCCAATTTCGAGCCTTGTTGAGGTCATGTTCCATAAAACTAATTGTACCATCGGCATATTAGAGAATAGGGAGGTCACAGTCCACAAGGTGTGAGACTACTCCTACAATCTGACCATGCTACTTGGCGTGATCAATCAGAATATACAACATGTTAGCAACAATGTTAGATAACATTGGAGACATGAGGTCACCCTAAGGTAATCCTTTTTTCGTCTGAAAGTAATGTCCCACGTAATCATTGACTTTTATAGCCGCACTACCTCCGGTAACAAAATTTTGGATCCACTAGTGCAATTTGTCGGAGAATCCTTTCATTTTCAGGGCCTGCTGGTGGAACGACCATGTGACCTAGTCATAGCCTTCTCAAAGTCAATCTTGAAAACTACTCCACTCATGTGTTTCCGGTGCATCTTGTGAACGGTATCATGTAGGGTTACTTCTCCGTTGAGTATATATTCTTTCTTGCATGAAAGCCATTTGAGATGGTCGGACCACATGGTCAGCCACTGTGTTGAGACAATTAGTAGCCACTTTAGTTAAAGCTTTGAAAGGTACATGCCCTAAACAAAGTGAGGAAGCATATTTTTGCTGTCAAGGTCATGAGCCGTTCTCTCGGAGGAGAGGCATGCATGGCTTCACAACACTAGCCAGAAAGTGCTACACAGGAGTGAGACTCGGCAAGAGCAGCTGAGCAATGGCTCTAATGCATTAAAGAATGGTATGCCTCCTAAGGAACCGAGTAGTCTTGCGAGTGAAGTCCATAGCCCTAGCGCCTTTCAAGAGATAGTTATATACCTTATGCTACTATGAGGCATGCCTATTGGATTATGCAGAGTCACAAAGAATACACTTGGTTGTTGGATTCATGGAGCAAAGGTTTCTCCTCTCACGATGTCTCCAATTCCCTCGTGTTCCCAATACATGTAAAATTTCCACCTACTTGATGTGTTACCATGTAAAATAGAAAATGTGGTGGGAATGATCAGGGGTGAGTAACAATATGTTTTCTTGTGGGATGGGAGCAATCAGAGTCTTGGTCTTACTTCAAGAGTTTTGCCTTTTGTGACATGTAGTAGTTTGTGCTAGTTTTTTCCCTTGAGAGAAAAAGAGTGGTTGGTGCTAGTTGATACGATGAACGTTGTGCCTAGCAATGTTGCAATTTATAGAGCTAAACTAGGCAAGGAGACAACAAGGAGAGGTCACATACTTCCGATATATCACATGCCTAGAAGATTGTCATTGCCCATGAAGGCGTGATATATCTTTAGTTACTCGTACTTAAGTATTATTTAAAACAGTCTGTCGTGGGTGCAAGTCTGACAGTAGTGTGTAGGTGTACGGATGAGAGGGCAGAGCCTAGCTACGGCGCGGTTGTTACACTCGGATTTACGAGTTCAGGCCTCTCAGCGGTGGAGGTAATAGCCCTACGTCTCGGTGCTCTGGAGCTGTGAATTACTTGAGTGTACAGGTTACAAAGAATGCGAACCCTTGGAATGGAGCTGTGGGGTGCCTTATATAGGGTCTGCCCAGCCCCCATGAATGCCGCCATTACCAGGGGTTAAAGAAGGGGTTTAAGGGCGCCAGGTAACGGGCGCATTGATTACAGTTAATACAGGCGAGCGCACGTCCTGACCGTTGCATTCCTGGAGTCTCCTGGTCTTCTCTGGTCGAGTGACTGTCGGATGTTCCGAGTGAAACAAGACGGTCGAGTGAACTCCTGCCTCCCGAGTGGTTTGTTGAGCTCCGAGTGGACGCCAGGTTGCAGAACTCCTGACTGCCGATCTGGCCCTGGGGCCCAGTATAAGGCGTGTGGAATCCTAGGGTAGGGTCCGTAGGTCAGGCCTGTTACCCTATCCCTAGTGCATGTCCTCGTCATTAGCCCCCGAATCGGTCGAGGTTAAGCGGGTCGAGTCGAGGCGAATTCCCAGGTGAGTTGAGCGCTACGGGGGCGCTCAAGAACTCTTACTGGTCTTTAGACGGCCTTGTCTTCGCGCGGCACCTTGACGGATTCCAGACCATATGACGTCCGAGTGAAAGTCTCCATCCGAATGAAATTAGTAGTCTCCATCCGAGTGAAACGAGTAGTCTCCATCCGAGTGATGGACCAGATCCGAGCGTTTATGGAATGTCTTTAAAGGCGAGCAATTGGATCGCTGGGATCCGGATCTTGCGGGATTTGAAATTAGATAAGGGCGCGCACGAACGACCGCGGCACGGTGAGTGGGGAAAGTGGGGCGTGACGCCTCGATTTTCGCCCCACTTTTCGGCACGTATAGCTGCAACTGCGCCAGCGAGATTTGAGGGGATCCGCGGGCCCGCGAATTAGTGGCGTGGATTGGGGAGCAGAGCGGGCGGCGATATAAGAAGCCGCCGCGTCGGAGAGGGAGAGAGAGCCAGATCCCCTCTTCCCCACCTCTTCCAGTCCTCCAATCTTCTCTCCTGCTTCCCACTCTGCGCGAATCCACCCCGGCGCCGGAGCACCCCGCGGCGATGGCGAAGGACAAGACGGCGAAGCTAGAGCGAGCGAAGAACGCGAAGAAAGCGTCGAGCTCTCGTGCCGCTCCGCCACGGGGATGGATCCAGGGAGATTGGCTCCCGCCGACCACCACCGCCGAAGACATCGGCGGGCTCGTCATCGACGGACTGGTGCGGGAGGGTAGCTGGAGGCTGCCAGAGGAGGGGGAAATCGAGCCTGCGCCGCGACCGGGGGAACACGTGCTCCCCGTCACCCATGTGGAAAGAGGTTTCTCCATACCGCCCCATCCCTTTCTCCGCAGTTTTCTAAACATTTTCGGCGCCCAGCTCCACCACCTCCCCCCGAATGCTGTAGCGTATCTCGCCGCGTTTGTTTCCTTGTGTGAAAATTTCTTGGGTTGTCCACCGCATTGGGGGTTATTCAAGCACATCTTCACGTGCCGTTCTCAGTCGGTCAAAAAAGCCAACCCCGAGGGGGAGAGAACCCATGTGACCCAGCTGTGCGGCGGCTTGGGCATTCAGATGCGGGGTAGGAGCACTTTTCCCGCGATGACCTTTCCCGATTCGGTTAGGGGCTGGGAGTCGACTTGGTTTTACTGCAACGACGTCCCTTATGTTGGCTCGTTGACTGGTCTCCCCCCTTATACATCCGAGAGGGTCAATGTGCCTCCATCACTGACGGTGGACAAGGAGGAGAAGACCGACGTGGGGATCTTGGTAGCCGCGGTAGTCAGCCTGGTCCAGGGCGGGTTGACGGGTCTGGATCTGCTGGAGGTCTTCCTCAGTCGGCGAATCCAGCCGCTGCAGGAGCGAGCCCACCCGATGTTGCAGTATACTAGCGCTGACGACTCGACTCGAGTGCACCTGGAGGACATCGACGAGAAGACCGTGAAAGAGTGGCTCAAGGGTATCACCGGCGCGCGCGACAATCCGCGAGGGTCTAGACGGATCCCGCCCTACGACGCCAATAACCCACCATTGGAGGTATGACACGCATTTCCGAGTGAATTACTCATGCGCAAATTATCCGAGTGAACTGAATGATCTGAGTGAACTGACTGAACTGTCTGTCCCGGATCTTCATGTCTTGCAGGAGTTCCAGAAGATGCTCTCACCTGTGTCGAATGGAGAACAACTTGTCGGAGACGTGGAGAGTGAACATGGCAGCGTCGAGGGCAACTACGTGGAGGACAGCGAGGAGGAAAGCGACGACTCGGGAGAGAGCGACGAGGTCGAGTCTTCCCAGTCTCCGGAGCTGCACTCTGAGTGCCGCTCTAAGCAAACTCATGATCCGAGTGCTGGCCCGGAGAAGGCGGTGGTTCCGAGTGCCAAGGCTCCGAAGCGCGCTCGGACATCGACGCCGGAGCCGACTGAGAAGACCGCCAAGCAGCCTAAGGTCGCTTCTCCCAAGCCACGGAAGGCTCTGCCCAGGATCAAGGTCACTGTGCCTGTCGCCTCAACGTGAGTGTGTTTGTCAGCTTTTCTTTTCTGTTTTTGTCAACTTTTGGACTCTTCTGACCGAGTGAATCTTATGAACCAGAGCTACAACCTCGACGAGGTCACCCATGCAGATCGACGAAGACCGTATCAAAGCCGAGTCGGCAGACGCGGCCACTTCACAGAAAGGTAACAATGATTTCATTTTTTCTTTGATCTATGATCCGATTGAATTGTCCTCATCTGACTGAATTGCGTACTGAGGCTGATCGTGTCGAGTGAATGCAGCACTTGCAGAGATCATCCATGTCGACGACGATAAGGGGCCGCCGCGGAAGGACGCCGAAAGGGGGATCGTAGCTCCGACTGCTTCCCAGACCACCACACCGAAGGCACCTTCAAGCCAAGCGTCTCCAGTTCCTCCTGCGCAGCCCGTGATCGTGGACCTGGCGCAAGGTTCCTCTCAGGCCGGTGCTGGCCCAGTCACAGCGCTGTCGACTGCCTTGACCTCGGCTCCAACTCCTCCCGTCAACATCTTCAGTCTGTATAAGGTGCCAGAGGACCAGACTGGAGCCAGCAAGGAAGCAATGATCCAGGCGGAGCTGATGACCGAGCGGCTGAAGGAGATGTGCGCAGCTGGCAAGCTAGCATACGATGCCACCGCTGCCCTCCAGGAAAACGTTAGAGTAAGTGCTCTTGTAAGTTGATCTCCAAGTCATTTTTCCTCTGTAGGACTTTCTTGTCGCAAAATATTCGGTACACCCACTGGGTGTTTTTTTTTTGCTTGGCCGCACTCGGATCGGGCGGACCGTTCCGAGTGGATACCGTTCCAGTGGGGGCATGCTGAGTGCACCCACTGGGTGTAGTCCCCAAGACTACCGTCGACTGCAGGCAGTTGGCGGGAGTCTTAGAGTTTAGACCCTGTTCTGTTTTTTTTTTTTTTGCTTGGCCATCACTCGGACCGGGCGGACCATTCCGAGTGGATACCGTTCCAGTGGGGGCACGCTGAGTGCACCCACTGGGTGTAGTCCCCGAGACTGTCGTCGACTGTGGGCAGTCGGCGGGAGTCTTAGAACTTAGAACTTGCTCTTTTTTTGTGCTTGGCCGTCACTCGGATCGGGCGGACCGTTCCGAGTGGATACCGTTCCAGTGGGGGCACGCTGAGTGCACCCACTGGGTGTAGTCCCCGAGACTGCCGTCGACTGCGGGCAGTCGGCGGGAGTCTTAGAACTTAGAACTTGCTTTAGATGGTACTTCAGGATCTGGTACTGGTCAAGCTTGTTCCTCCCTGACCAAGGGTACTTCAGAATCTGGTATTGGTCAAGCTTGTTCCTCCCAGGAGTGCTGATCTCTGAGCACTCGGAATATTCCTTAACATTAACTGATCTGATCTCTCTTGTGTTTCAGAAAACTTGCGAGCTTGGGACTCAGTACATGGCATTGGAGAAGGAGACGGCCCAGCTCCGACTGGACCTGGAGGTGGAGAAGAGGAACACAGCGCGCGCTCAGGCGGAGCTCAAGACCATGGGTGGTAAGCTTTAATTACTGAGCGCTCCGCTTTCATCTCTCTCCACTCTTTGAACCAAGTGACTTCACTTGAACAGATGTGCGTAGTGAAAACCATCGACTCCAAGTGCGGCTCAGAACCTCTGTTTCTTTAGAAACTATGAAGCAGGCACTCGAGAACAAAGATAATGAACTGGCGGGAGCGCAGAAAGTGGCGAGGGAAAAGACCAAGGCCGCCGAAGAGAAGCTGGCCTCACTCGAGAAGCTTGAACAAGAGAACACGTCGCTGAAAACGGCCGTCAAGGAGGCGAAGAAGGAGGTGGCTGAGCTCAAGAAGCAGAAGGCCGAGTGGGACAGCAAGCTCAAGGCTCAGGCGACTGCTTTCGAGCAAGAAAAGAAGACTCTGAACGAGAAGATCACTCAGCTCCTCGAAAAGAAGAATGCTCTGGAAAAGTACATAGAGGACTTCAGGGAGGAGATGTACACCAAGCTCGCAGGTAACTCGTAACACCCGAGTGAATTTTGATTTGTTTCCGAGTGGACTTCGTGCATGCTGATCTTCAACCTTCCTCTTTTCTTGTTCACAGAGTACTGCCGAGACTTCGAGCTCGAGACTGACAGAATCGAGAGGGATCTGGATCCCTCTCGGTCACTCATTGGCGACAAGGCTACCCTAGGCGTCTTGCGGCTTGAATCACGCATTGAAGATGTTCAGGGGTACATCATCCGCCTGCGGGGGGCACTCAGAAGGATCGACAAGGAGCTATGGCCAGATGACACACTCGACACCGATCTGGAAGCAATGATGACTCGTCTCAACGAGATTCCCTGCCGAGTGCAAGCGTGGAAGAAGTCGGCTGCTTGCTGCGGAGCCGACGTGGCGCTCTCTCTCGTCCGCGTGGACTGCAAGGACGCCAGGGAAGAGAAGCTGAAGTCTCTCCAAGTCGCCAACACGAAGAAACTCAAGTTCGAGGACTTCATGGAGACGTTCATTGAAGCAGCCACTCGGATCGCAGACGACATCGACCTGGACTCCTTTGTTGAACCGGCCAGCCCCACTGGGGCGTGAGAAAAAAAACTTTAAGTCTTACTCATTTGCCTCGGTATGCCGAGTGGACCTGTATCCGTTAAACTCTTTCGGGCCTCGGGCTCGAGTACTCGCGTTTACTTTTGAACTTCTGGAGTTATTTGAATGCTTTCCTTCGAGTTTTTTGAGTATTTGGAGTGGGTTTTAACTTAGGCGAAGACTAGTTCGCAGCTAAGACCCCGAGTGAGAGGGACGCTCTTCACTCGGAGTTGTGTTTTAACTTGGGCGAAAGCTGGTTCGCAACCAAGCTCCCGAGTGAGAGGGATGCTCTTCACTCGGAGTAGGTGTTTTAACATGGGCGAAAGCTGGTTCGCAGCCAAGCCCCCGAGTGAGAGGGATGCTCTTCACTCGGAGTAGGTGTTTTAACTTGGGCGAAAGCTGGTTTGCAGCCAAGCCTCCAAGTGAGAGGGATGCTCTTCACTCGGAGGAGATTTTTTAACTTGGGCGAAAGCTGGTTCGCAGCCAAGCCCCCGAGTGAGAGGGACGCTCTTCACTCGGAGTAGTGTTTTTTAACTTGGGCGAAAGCTGGTTCGCAGCCAAGCCCCCGAGTGAGAGGGACACGCTTCACTCGGAGTAGGTGTTTTAACTTGGGCGAAAGCTGGTTCGCAGCCAAGCCCCCGAGTGAGAGGGATGCTCTTCACTCGGAGTCGTTTCTTAACTTGGGCGAAATCTGGTTCGCAGCAAAGCCCCCGAGTGAGAGGGATGTTCTTCACTCGGAGTAGGTTTTTTAATTTGGGCGAAATCTGGTTCGCAGGCAAGCCCCGGAGTGAGAGGGATGCTCTTCACTCGGAGTCATTTCTTAACTTGGGCAAAATCTGGTTCGCAGCCAAGCCCCCGAGTGAGAGGGATGCTCTTCACTCGGAGTAGGTTTTTTAACTTAGGCAAAAACTAGTTTGCAGCTAAGTTGAAGGGCATACACCCACTGGGGGTTGTAAGCCAGAGGCGTACGTGTGAACTCGATGTGGAACTGGAAAAGTCATTCTTTTATTCATCAAACATCACTCGAGTACTTTTATTACATCTCAACATCAAGTATAAAAATGTCGAAGCAAGTCTGCATTCCAAGCGCGGGGCTCGTCTGCTTGCTTCAGAAGGTTGTACAGGTGATATGCTCCGTTGTGCAGAACCTTTGAAATGACAAAAGGACATTCCCATGCAGGAGCAAGCTTGTGAGGTCGCTCCTGATCCACTCGGAGCACAAGATCTTCTTCCTGAAAGGTCCGACTTCGGACGTGCCTGCTGTGAAAACGTCGTAGATCTTGCTGATAAGTGGCCGAGCGGATAAGAGCCATCTCTCTCTCCTCTTCCAGGAGATCAACTGCGTCTTGCCGCGCCTGCTCTGCTTCAGCTTCTGAGTATAGTTCCACTCGGGGCGAATTGTGGAGCAGGTCACTCGGCAAGACGGCTTCAGCTCCGTACACCATGAAGAAGGGAGTACAATTGGTAGACCGATTGGGGGTCGTCCTCAAGCCCCAAAGAACTGATGGCAACTCGGTGACCCAGGCTCCAGTGGCGTGCTCCAGATCATGCATGAGTCGCGGCTTTAACCCCTGAAGGATCAGTCCGTTTGCTCTCTCAGCTTGTCCATTCGACTGCGGGTGTGCGACAGATGCGTAGTCGACTCGGGTGCCTTGGCGGCACAGAATGCCCTGAACTCTTCTGAGTCGAAGTTTGAGCCGTTGTCAGTGATGATGCTGTGGGGCACGCAATATCTGAAGACTATCTCCTTCATAAACTTGATCGCTGTACGAGAGTCTAGCTTCTTGATGGGTTTGGCTTCGATCCACTTAGTGAACTTATCGACTGCAACCAGCAAGTGGGTGAATCCGCTCGCCCCTGTCCGGAGGGGTCCCACCATGTCGAGTCCCCAGACTGCAAACGGCCAGACAAGTGGAATCGTCTTCAGAGCAGACGCAGGCTTGTGGGATAAGTTTGCATAGAACTGGCACCCGGCACAGTGTTGGACTATCTCCTGCGTAGCTTCATTGGCACGTGGCTAGAAGAAGCCAGCTAGGTAAGGTTTAGCCACGATTGTCCGAGAGGACGCGTGGTGTCCACAAGTTCCCGAGTGAATCTCCTCCAGGATCAATAGACCTTCTTCCGGAGAGATGCAGCGCTGAGCCACACCGGTGACGCTCTTTCTGTATAACTGATCACCCATCACTATAAAGGCCTTGGACCTGCAAACAATCTGGCGGGCCTCGGCTTCATGTCCTGGAAGTTCCTGTCTGAGCAGGTATGCAATGTAAGGCACCGTCCAGTCGGGTGTGATTGCCAGGATCTCCATGACTAAATCGATGACTGCCGGGACCTGGACTTCAGTCGGATCGGATGGACTGACCACTTGCGGGGGCTCTTCCGTGAAGGGATCTTCTTGCACCGTCGGGGAACATAAATGCTCCAGGAACACATTGCTGGGTATGGATTTCCGAGTGGACCCGATCTTTGCCAGATCGTCTGCCTCCTAATTCATGGCTCGGGGGATGTGATGCAGTTCCAGACCCTCAAATTTCTTTTCCAACTTTCTCACCGCCTGGCAATATCCTGTCATAGCAGGGCTTCTGATATCCCACTCCTTCATCACTTGATTCACAACTGGATCCGAGTCCCCGTAGACCATCAGGCGTCGGACGCCGAGTGAGATGGCCATACGTAGACCATAAAGGAGCGCTTCGTACTCGGCCTCATTGTTGGAGGAATCAAAGTGAATCTGCAGAACATATCTGAGACGATCGCCCTTCGAAGACACCAACACAACTCCAGCTCCAGAACCATTCAGCATCTTGGAACCGTCAAAGAACATGGTCCAGTGTTCCGGGTGACTCTGAGTCGGTTGCTGCTATTCTATCCACTCGGCTAAGAAATCGGCTAATGCTTGGGACTTGATCGCTTTTTTCGCCTCAAACTTGATGTCCAAGGGCAAGAGCTCGATAGCCCACTTCGCCACTCGACCAGTCGCGTCCCGATTGTTCATGATATCAGAAAGCGGGGCGTCGCTGACGACTGACACGACGTGCTCTTGGAAGTAATGGGCTACTTTCTTCGCAGTCAGATAGATGCCATAGACGAGCTTCTGATAATGAGGATATCTATGCTTGGACGGAGTCAGGACTTCAGAAATATAATAAACTGGGCGCTGAACTTTGTAAGTTTTTCTCGCTCGACTGTGAAGACGGTACTGACAACTTGACCAATGGCCACGATGTACAGAAACAACGGCTCATTGCTGTTCGGAGCGGCGAGCACCGACTGGGTGGAAAGCAGGGCTTTGAGCTCAACAAACACTGCTTGTGATTCAGTAGTCCACTCGAACGAATCAGACTTTTTCATCAATCGGTAAAGGGGCAGTGCCTTCTCACCGAGGCGGGAGATGAATCGGGTCAGAGCCGCAAGACAACCCGTGAGCTTTTGCACATCATGAAGCCGTTCTGGATGTTTCATTCGTACAATCGCACCGATCTTCTCGGGGTTGGCATCTATCCCTCGTTCGGAGACGACGAATCCGAGTAACTTGCCCTCGGGCACCCCGAAAGTGCACTTTGCTGGATTCAGCTTGATATCATACTTCTGCAGATTTGCGAAAGTTTCAGCTTGGTCAGCTAGCAGGTCGGAACCTTTTCTGGACTTGACCACGATGTCATCCATGTACGCCTCAATGTTCTGACTGATCTGTTTTTGCAAACACTTCTGCACCATGCGCATGAAAGTGGCGCCAACATTTTTAAGACCGAATGTCATGGTGATATAGCAAAAACACCCGAATGGGGTGATAAAAGCTGTTTTTATTTCATCTGGCCCATACAGTCGGATCTGGTGGTACCTGGAGTACGCATCCAGAAAAGACAATCGCTCACAACCCGTCGTGAAATATACGATTTGATCTATGCGGGGGAGCGGGAAATGATCCTTGGGGCAGACTCGATTGATGTGCTTGAAATCGATGCACATTCGGAGAGACTTATCCTTCTTAGGAACCATGACGATGTTGGCGAGCCACTCGGAGTGGTACACCTCACGGATGAACTCGGCTGCTAGGAGCCGAGCAACTTCTTCGCCAATGGCCTTCCTCTTCTATGTAGCAGAGCGTCGAAGATGCTCCTTCACAGGTTTTGCTTTCGGGTCAACTCGCAAACGGTGCTCAGCCAGCTCCCTGGGTACACCCGGCATGTCGGATGGCTTCCATGCGAAGATGTCCCAGTTCTCACGGAGGATCTGGATGAGCGCTTCCTCCTATTTGCTGTTGAATGTCGTTGAGATGTTGGTGGGTGCAGCATTGGGATCTTCTGGGTGGATGTGTACAGGCTTCGTATCACCGGCCGACTGAAACGTAGATTCTGCGGCTGGCTTCTTGGAGCGTAGCAGATCACTCGGATCGGCATTTTTCTTGTACTCCTCCAACTCCACCATGGCCATCTGTTCATCAGCTATCTTGGACCCTTGCTGCAAGCACTCCTCCGCGCGCTGCCGACTGCCAGTGACTGTGATCACACCTTTGGGGCCGGGCATTTTCAGCTTAAGGTACACATAACATGGGCGGGCCATGAAACGTGCATAGGCTGGCTGACCGAGGATGGCATGATAGGCGCTGCGGAAGTCGACCACTTCGAAGGTAAGCTTTTCCTTCCTGAAGTTCTTGTCGTCTCCGAAGACTACATGCAGGGCAATCTGCCCGAGTGACTTTGCTTTCTTGCCAGGGATCACTCCGTGGAACTGCATGCTGCTTTCACTGAGACGGGACATCGGGATGCCCATCGCCTTCAGGGTGTCGGCGTAGAGTATGTTCAAGCCGCTTCCACCATCCATGAGTACCTTGCGCGACCGAACGCCTCCTATGACTGGATCGACCACCAGCGCCTGCCTCCCAGGGGTGGCGATGTAGGTTGTATGGTCCGACTGATCAAAGGTGATCGGAGTCTTCGACCAGTTCAGAAATTTCGTCGTTGCCGGCATGGCCATGTTTACTTCCCGATTGATGACTTTCAGTCGACTCCTGGTCTCTACATCTGCAAAAATCATCAGGGTTGCATTGATACTGGGAAAAGCTTCATCTTTGTCTCCATTGTCAGCATCTTCTGGGCTCTTCTCACTCGACTGGCACTCTCGGAACTGCTGTATCAACAGTCTGCACTGTCGAGTGGTATGCTTGGGCAATATCAGATTGCCCTCTTCATCCTTTCTGGTGTGGATGTGACACGGCAAATCAAGGACATCCTGGCCCGACTGATCTTTTTTCTTCCTCGGGATCCACTTTTCCTTAGCCTTCCCCTTGTTCTTTGCTTGACCGGCCAGTGCGGCAGCCTCGGCCTGGGCCGAACCGTCAATCTTGCGCTTTGGCTTCCGACTGGGATTATTGTTTCTAGGGTTGGGCTCACTGGTTTTCCCCTTTCCATTACGGAGACGGTCTTCCTCTTCTCCGTTAGCGTACCGAGTGGCAATCTCTATCATTCGGCTAATGGTTAAAGATCCTGACCGACCGAATTTCAGGATGAGCTCCCTATATCTGACACCTGCCTTGAAGGCGCAGACGGCTTGGTGCTCCGTGACGTTCTCCACCACATGATGCAAGGTTGTCCACCGCTGAATGTACTCCCTCAAGGTTTCATTCGGCTTCTGCACAAAATGCTGCAACTCAGTCAAACCGGCCGGGCGTTTGCACGTGCCCTCGAATGGGTTGAGCCAGGCACGGGCAGACCCTTCCAGCATCAAGGGAAAATGCTTCATAGCCACATAGTCATTGCCACCTCCAATCTGCATAGCCACTCGGTAATCCTCGAACCAAGTTTCTGGCTTGGACTCGCCGGTGAACTTGCTTACTCCAGCCGCCAATCTAAAGTTAGGCGGAATCTCGATGACCCTGATTGCTCTGCTGAAGCACTCGGGCCCGGAGATGAATGCTCCACTTCCACTCGGACAATCTCTGTCCAAGTTCTCTCTCAATGCTCTGCCTCTGTCGACCAGGTTCTGAGCGAGAACGGATCTCGCGTTGAACTGCGGGTCACGATAGTCGATTGGTTCTCTCTGGCGATAACCGTCGCCATGGCGGGGTGGGCTGGCCCTCCGATCATTGCCGTAAGGACGCCTGACATCATACGGCCGGTTCGCGTATGAGCTGTCCCGCGGAGGGGGCGTCTGCATGAGACGACGATCATCTTGACGCCGCGGAGGCGTATTCCGACTGCGACCCTGCCCCGAGTACTGGTCCCGGTGGCGGTCCTAGTCGTTTCACCGCGGAGGCGAGTGTCTGTTTCTCCTTGGGGACACCGGGCTGTGGGTCGACTGGACGTTGTCAGCCCTGATGGATCTGCTGTGAATCCTGTTGCGCGACTGAGACACCACTGAATTTTGCTCCTCAGCCGCCTTGGGTAGGGCCCAGATCTGCCGAAGACCCTATCCCGCCTCGGATCGGGACGGCTCAATGGAATCTGCTATCCGAGTGGCCGTCGCCAGATTTTGGACGGGAGTGCGGAATACCTGGAAATTCTGCTGCTGGTCATTTGAGAACAACTGCCGTTGCCGCCGACTGGAACTAAGCTGATGTTGCCGCTGGACGCGATCGTCGAGTGATTTTTGGAGTGCCTCCAGACGACTGCGCTCAGCCAAGTTGGCCTGGTGCGCGGCCTCCAAAGCCTGAGCGTCGGCGGTCGTCCCAACGATGGGCGTCTGGAGGGTCTGCTCGGTTCTGCACTGCAGTGCCTCCAGGTCGGGGGTAGTACTCGTCGTCGTGACGGTCTCCGCCGCCGCCAAGATCAGCGCGCGACGGGTCACCGGTCTCCGCGCCGCCGCGGCCGTACCCAGGCGGACTGGGCGGGGAATCGGCCATCAGCACCTCTGCAGCGGGATCGTTGCTCTCGCACTCGGATAAGCTTTCCGATTGCTCATGCACGGAGGCGAACAAATCGAAGACGGGCTCATCGGGCTCGATTGCCGCGATCTGCGGGGCGGCAGCCTGAAGGGCCACCGCGTGCTTGATCCACCGCTGAAGCCGTGAGCGCCCGGAACGCTTGCGACGACGGCTGGTGGAGAGCGAAGGCGCCGACTGGTACGGAGTCGATGGCTGACGAAGAAGAACGCCGAAGGTACTCGCGCGGAAGTGTGCTGCGCCGCGAATGGGCAACGCCTCGACATCCAGCGGGGCTTCCTGGAGCCACGCCGAATCGTCGGCGATGAAGTTGAGGACGCCGAAACGGATCTCGTCGCCTAGAGTCAGTCCGCCACCGGAAACCATGATGGTGATGGAAAAAACGCAACTACGCCGGAAGTCGCTAGACGCCTGCCCCACGGTGGGCGCCAACTGTCGTGGGTGCAAGTCTGACAGTAGTGTGCAGGGGTACGGATGAGAGGGCAGAGCCTAGCTACGGCGCGGTTGTTACACTCGGATTTACGAGTTCAGGCCTCTTAGCGGTGGAGGTAATAGCCCTACGTCTCGGTGCTCTAGAGCTGTGGATTACTTGAGTGTACATGTTACAAAGAATGCGAACCCTTGGAATGGAGCTGTGGGTGGCTTATATAGGGTCTGCCCAGCCCCCATGAATGCCGCCATTACCAGGGGTTAAAGAGGGGTTTGAAGGGCGCCAGGTAACGGGCGCATTGATTACAATTAATACAGGCGAGCACACGTCCTGACCGTTGCGTTCCTGGAGTCTCCAGGTCTTCTCTGGTCGAGTGACTGTCGCATGTTCCGAGTGAAACAAGACGGTCGAGTGAACTCGTGCCTCCCGAGTGGTTTGTTGAG
This sequence comes from Elymus sibiricus, assembly GCA_039707655.1. Lineage (NCBI taxonomy): Eukaryota > Viridiplantae > Streptophyta > Magnoliopsida > Poales > Poaceae > Elymus > Elymus sibiricus. The sequence goes on from CM077676.1 coordinate 65,503,098, forward strand.
CTCCGAGTGAACGCCAGGTTGCAGAACTCCTGACTGCCGATCTGGCCCTGGGCCCAGTATAAGGCGTGTGGAATCCTAGGTTAGGGTCTGTAGGTCAGGCCTGTTACCCTATCCCTAGTGCATCTCCTCGTCACAGGCCTTTTCAGTAGAAGGGGAGTACCAAGTATGTCTAACACCGTCGATTAGTTTTCCTTCTTTGTCGGCATTCTTAAAAGTGCATAGCAAGTGGAGCCGTGGAAGGTCCTTCTATTTCTCCAAATTTTCATATGCATCACCAGTTTCGTGTCTTTTTTCTAGATCAAATTTCTAGTTTTGTTCTTCTCATGTTCTCCAGCGAGATATTCGCTATAGTTTTTTTTTACACGCGACACATTTCATCGGGTCGAATCACTTGAATGACATCAGTGATGCCTAGATCTAGGACCAACAACCAAATTACAAGAACACGCACGCCTCACACACACACACACACACAAGCACACACCCACGCACACACGCACACAGACACACACACGCACACGCACACGCGCATGCACACGCACACACACAGGCACACGAACGCGCGCGCGCACACACACACGCACCCCCCCCCCCCCCCCCCACACACACACACGCATGCACGCGCACACACGCGCGCGCACACATACGCACACGCACACGGTAACATATTTCCTGTCCTTAACTAATGTTGAATTTAGATATTAGTTACTTTTGCTTGTTATTGCGTTGCCAATACAAGGTTAACACATTTTCGTGTTGTATTATTTGAGCAATTGTTACACCTCTCACCTTGTTTGGTATAAGATGGCTGTTGGAGCCTCGAGATTTCTTTTTTATTGTAAAGAAGTAAGCTTACGAAGTGTTGCAACATATATATGTGCAAGGGCCTAGTCCTGAAATAAAGTTACATGAGCTTGTTTCATTAGTCAAGAAAAGATTGTTGGTACCGGGGTTTGACCCAATGAGAGAAAAGTCGAACATCTCTTGTGAAAAAAAGACTCCACCGGATCCAAAAGGGATATGTACCTTCCAGTAGAAAGTGATCGTGCTCTTTCCAAACATTTCAAGACACACACACATACACACAAATCTGAATGAAATATGGGTCCTAGGGGGCCCTCTTTGCCATGCGGTCCATCCTTGAGATGCTGTCCTGATGTCTCGTTTTCCCATCTGATCTTGTACACCCCTTTTTCTAGCTCTCATCGTGTCGTATGCTAGTGATTTACGATATGGAGATCTAATGTGCTAAGATGTCATGTCAGACAAATGGTATGTCATATACTCATCTGACTGCCCCGCAAAAAATACTAATATGATCAAGTGCATGATTAGAAGAACATAGCTTGCAATCCACCATGGAAACAATCGTTTGTATGGTGTATAAATAAGGCCAGTGCAAAGCATTATTCACTCAGTAAAAAGTTGGTAGAATATCAAATTTATTCACATGGGGTGAATTGCCATCAATTACATGTTCGTAGTTTAAATGGTGGACATGCACAAGTCAGTCCTTTTCTTGTAGTGTTTGACTGGTCGACTGGATCATGATTATCCATGATCCAATGCTCTCTCTCTCCCCCCCCCCCCCCCCCCCCTACACGCGGGCATGTACGTACGTGTGTCTGGCGTCCTGTTGACAATAATGATGGGTATGGTAGGGGTGTTTCAGTTGTGGTGAACTATGCAGCATCAGCCTTTAAGAAAACGTCTTTCCTTTGGCGTGCATAAAAAACTTCCAAAGTATATTAAATTTCATTGGGGAAATCTTTTTTTATGCACTATCGACCAGGAATAAATCCTATTTAGGTTTCTAGTTTTGGAGCCAATGTCAACAAGCTAAGTAAGTGATTTTTGGTGCATAATGTTTGCTAGATTCACCATGAAAGGTTGGATGGAGACATGAAGAACGAATCAATATTCCACTCACTCTACTCGACCGTTTGGCAGGTCATAGTAAGGCCACATGAGTCCTTCGAGGTTGCAAGGTTCTCCGACACCACCATGCCATTAGTACGACACGATAACCATTATGATGTCATGCAGTCCACATGATGTTTTTCTTATCCCTAGCCAAACCCATGGCAAAGAGAAAGAGGGTAAAACGAACCACAACTATCTATGAGTCCAGAGTGGCGAAGAGGATGAATTAGGAGCAGAAGGTGGTCATACAAAAATTTAGGATTCTTGTTAACTAAATAATTTTCCCTCTCAAAAAACTGAACATCATTTGGACAAGCTATAAATTACTCCAACACATTTGTGAAACTGTACATTCACTACTATTTGTTATTTTGCGACATCATACATACTAGATGCACCAACATATGCCGTTTTAGTTACTAGCAGATCGCCTGATGGTCTGTAGAGTTCTATATCAACACATTGACATGCATTCGTCACATGAACAAAATGAATACTCCAGCATCTTTAGGCTGAGCGAATAATGGTTTCCCTTATTTTTACCACGCCAGCAATCTTCATTTTTTACCCTGTAGCACCTGCTTGCAGTGTGCCGGTCTTGGCCTCGCAGCACCGAGGGCCGACTCGCATCAGTTAGTGACTGGCTCGCGTTGCAGCTGACTCCGACTTGCAAGACATAGCCCCGGTGATCCCTTTTGCATAGGCCTTGCGCGGTGTTGCGGCTAGGTCACAGTGCTCCCGTGTGGCTGCTTGTAGCACCTCACTAGTAGTAAACAGGCCTTTCGTCCGGAGCATTAGTTCCGGTCGGGTTTTGGATCGGGACTAATGCGACCACTAGTCCCGGTTCCAACGGCTAGGCTTTAGTCCCGGTTCATTTGTGACCCCTAGTCCCGGTTGGTGTTACCAACCGGGACTAAAGGGGTGGTGGCAGGCTGGCGTCAGGCTGGGGCCCCTACAAGCCCCTTTAGTCCCGGTTGGTATCACCAACCGGGACTAAAGATATCACTATATATAGTGGTTCGTCCAGCCCGAGACCAAGCTCTCCTTTCTCTGTTTTCTCCTTTCTCTCCTCTGTTCTCTTCCCCTTGCTCGAGCTCATCCTCCATTTTTGGCAAGATTTGTCAAGATTTGAGGCACCACATCTATCCAAGTGTTCACAAAGGTTAGCAACTTTGTCCTTTCATCTCTCATTGCTAGATTACCTCTTGCAATGCTCTATAAGTATAGTGATTTGTGGGTTTTAGTTTGAGAGTAATTATGTGGGAGTTTATTTGATTTATATGCAGTTTGAGCTCAAATTAACTTCTTAGTTTGCATATGTGTAGGTGTGGTTTACTTAGTGCCTTCCCGTCCCCGGCCTAACCACCGTCGATCGCCCGCACCGTCCCGTCGCCGGCACCACCTTGGTGAGCCTCTTGTTCTTATCCTTTTTATAAAAAAAATATTATTTGTATGATTTAGATAGTTACTTGTATAAATTTCTTACTTGTATGATTGTTTGTTATACATAGTGCCATGGTTTTGATATCCGTCCCCGTCGGCCCTCGTCCGGTTTATGATTCGGATGTGGTATATTCTCTTTTATAACTATTTGTTGCATTTCGTGTTTATGACAATTATGCCCATCAAGTTGACATAGATATTTTTATCTAGGAGGTATGTGAACCGGAAATTGCAACCGACCCTCTTGTCGAGAAGTTAAATTTAGTTGAAAAAGAAAACGAGTATTTGAAAGAAAAATTGAAAAGAATTGAAGAAGAGAAGATGAAATTGGAGTTGTATGTTGCCGATGTCGTCGATGATCACAAGATCAAGATGGATGCAATGCGCTTGAAGATTAGAAAGATTAGAAAATATGCCTTTAATAAAGAGGCTTGGTATCATTATGCTGTTGGATCAATTATTACCTTAGTTGCGATTTTGATCACATTTGTTATTGCATTTAAATGCTTTAGCTAGATAGTTTTATATTGTTTTATGAGAATAAATGTGTATGTATTTTATGTATGAACTTGTATTAATTTGGTCTTTTCAGTGTTGTGTAATGAAGATGAGTCGGCAATGGATGTACGATGACCGACGCTCTCCCCAGTTCATTAATGGTGTGCATAGTTTTCTGCGTGCGGCTGAGGCAAACAAGCGGAATGGTTTTATGTGTTGTCCATGTGGTGTCTCTAAGAATAATAGGAATTACTCTAGCTCAAAAGTCATTCACGTCCACCTGTTTACGTCCGGTTTCATGTCCGGCTATAACTCTTGGACCAAGCACGGAGAAAGAGGGGTTCTAATGGAAGAGAATGAAGAAGAAGAGGATGATGACAACTATCCTGGGTTTCCTGAATACGATGGTACTAAAATGGGGGAAGAGAATGAAGAAGAAGAAGAAGCTGAAGACGAGGCATCACATGAGCCCGCTGATGATCTTGGTCGGGCCATTGCTGATGCAAAGAGAAATTGCGAAAGTGAAAAGGAGAAGTTGAAGTTGCAGCGCATGTTAGAGGATCATAAAAAATTGTTGTACCCAAATTGCGAAGATGACAAGAAAAAGCTGGGTACCACACTGGAATTGCTGCAATGGAAGGAAGAGAATGGTGTATCTGACAAGGATTTTGAAAAGTTGCTGAAACTGATAAAGAAGACGCTTCCAAAGGACAACGAATAGCCCGACAGTACGTACGAAGCAAAGAGGGCTGTCTGCCCTCTAGGATTAGATGTGCAGAAGATACATGCATGCCCTAATGACTGCATCCTCTACCGCGGTGAGGAGTACGAGAATTGGAATGCATGCCCGGTATGCGGTGCATTGCGCTATAAGATCAGCCGCGATGACCCTGGTGATGATGTTGATGGCGAGCGCCCCAGGAAGAGGATTCCTGCCAAGGTGATGTGGTATGCTCCTATAATACCATGGTTGAAACGTTTGTTTCAAAACAAAGAGCATGCCAAGTTGTTGCGATGGCACAAAGAAGACCGTAAGAAAGACGGGAAGTTGAGAGTACCCGCTGATGGGTCGCAGTGGAGAATAATCGAGAGAAAGTGGCCGGAGTTTGCAGGTGACGCAAGAAACTTATGGTTTGGTATAAGTGCAGATGGCATTAATCCATTTGGGGAGCAGAGCAGCAATCATAGCACCTGGCCTGTGACTCTATGTATCTATAACCTTCCTCCTTGGTTGTGCATGAAGCGGAAGTTTATTATGATGCCAGTGCTCATCCAAGGCCCTAAGCAACCCGGCAACGACATTGATGTGTACCTAAGGCCATTAGTTGAAGAACTTTTACAGCTGTGGGATATCAAAGGAGTATGTGTGTGGGATGAGCACAAACAGCAGGAATTTGACCTACGAGCGTTGCTGTTTGTAACCATCAATGATTGGCCTGCTCTTAGTAACCTTTCAGGATAGACAAACAAGGGATACAATGCATGCACGCACTGTTTAGATGAGACTGGAAGTATATATTTGGACAAATGTAAGAAGAATGTGTACCTGGGACATCCTCGATTTCTTCCGACCAAGCATGCTTTAAAAAAGAAAGGCAAGCATTTCAAAGGTGAGGCAGATCACCGGAAGAAGCCTGTCCCCCGTACTGGTGATGATATATTTGATATGGTCAAGGATTTAAAACCAATCTTTGGAAAGGGTCCTGGCGGACAATCTGTTCCGAATGACGCTGACGGACACGCACCCATGTGGAAGAAGAAATCTATATTTTGGGAGCTACCCTACTGGAAAGTCCTAGAGGTCCGCTCTGCAATCGACGTGATGCACGTGACGAAGAATCTTTGCGTGAAATGGCTAGGCTTTTTGGGCGTGTATGGGAAGACAAAAGATACACCGGAGGCACGGGAGGACCAGCAACGTATGAACGAAAAAGACGGCTGCCTCCAAAGCAGTATCAAGGTCCTGCCAGCTACGCTCTTATCAAAGCAAAGAAGAAAATCTTTTTTGAATGCCTGCTCAGTATCAAGGTCCCATCTGGCTTCTCATCGAATATAAAGGGAATAATAAATATGGCAGAGAAAAAAATTCCAGAACCTAAAGTCTCATGACTGCCACGTGATTATGACGCAATTGTTTCCGGTTGCATTGAGGGGGCTTCTACCAAAAAATGTTCGATTAGCCATTGTGAAGCTATGTGCATTCCTCAATGCAATTTCTCAGAAGGTAATCGATCCAGAAATCCTACCAAGGTTACAGAATGATTTGGTCCAATGTCTTGTCAGTTTCGAGTTGGTGTTCCCACCATCCTTTTTCAATATTATGACACACGTCCTAGTTCACCTAGTCGACGAGAATGCCATTCTGGGTCCTGTATTTCTACACAATATGTTCTCCTTTGAGAGGTTAATGGGAGTCTTAAAGAAATATGTTCATAACCATGCCAGGCCAGAAGGAAGCATCTCCAAGGGCCATGAAACAGAGGAGATTATTGAGTTTTGTGTTGACTATATTCCTGACCTTAAGCCGATTGGTGTTCCTCAATCGCGGCATGAGGGGAGACTGAGTGGAAAAGGCACGCTAGCACCGAAAGCAATAATATGTAGGGACGGGCATTCTTGGGCACAAGCACACTACACAGTTCTACAAAATTCTACCTTGGTGGCCCCGTATATCAATGAACACAAGAATATTGTACGCTCCCAACACCCGGGGCAGTCTGACGACTGGATTACATGTGCACACATGTCGACTTTCGGTGGTTGGTTGCAAACACATCTCATGAGTAACAACACAGTTGGAGATGAGTTGTACTTGTTGGCCAGGACACCATCTTCGACTGTTTCAAAACAAAGAGCATGCCAAGTTGTTGCGATGGCACAAAGAAGACCGTAAGAAAGACGGGATGTTGAGAGTACCCGCTGATGGGTCACAGTGGAGAAAAATCGAGAGAAAGTGGCCGGAGTTTGCAGATGACGCAAGAAACTTATGGTTTGGTATAAGTGCAGATGGCATTAATCCTTTTGGGGAGCAGAGCAGCAATCATAGCGCCTGGCCTGTGACTCTATGTATCTATAACCTTCCTCCTTGGTTGTGCATGAAGCGGAAGTTTATTATGATGCCAGTGCTCATCCAAGGCCCTAAGCAACCCGGCAACGACATTGATGTGTACCTAAGGCCATTAGTTGAAGAACTTTTACAGCTGTGGGACATAAAATGTGTATGTGTGTGGGATGAGCACAAACAGCAGGAATTTGACCTACGAGCATTGCTGTTTGTAACCATCAATGATTGGCCTTGTAACACCCCGATTTTTGGCCCTTTCTTTTTCTTTTGGATTTCTTCGAATTTTTATTTGGAGTTCTTTTTCCGTGGCTATGTGGTCTTGAAACCTGGGAAGATTTTCTCTCCTGTCACTTCCAAGTGGCTTTTCATTCTCAAATCTATCCCAAGGCCATGTCATTTCCATCTTAACCCAAACCCAATATTTATTTCTTGGGAATATTCCTTTTTCTGTTAAAGGAATAACCCTGTTTGCCCTAGGTTGTGAAGCGACCTATATTTCTGCCATTCCAAAAATTCCCACAACATTCTCATAAATTCTTTGGATCATATATTCCACAAATATGTAAAAACCCATCCTTGCCTAGTTCAAAAATAATTCAGGAATATTCATTTTCCATTCTGTCCAGATTGGCACTTTGTGAAGGAAGTGCTAGTTATATTTTCTTGATTGCTCTCAAAAATTTTGTGCACCCTTTCCTATCCAACTTATTGCCACATGCCGAAATTCAGCTTCATTTGCCTAGTAAATCTTCCTCAGCAAATTTCCAAAGTTTCTGTCCAAAGAGAAGCTTTGTGAAGGAAGTACTAGCTAGGCTTATCCAAATGAGTTGAAATTTTGGTAGATCATTTATATGGTCAAATGATTGCTCTCTACCAAATTTCATATCCATCCAACTAACTATGTGAGCACACCTTCAAATCTTGGTTTCTAGTCACAATTTCAGTCTGTGAAGCAACTATATTTTATATTGCTTCAAAAATTCTTAACTTATTCCAGGACCTAAATATCCCTATATTATTTGAACATGCCAAAATTCACATCATTTTTACAAGCCATTTTCTCTGCAAAATTCCCCCAAGTTTCTGTCCAGTGGGTAGGATTGTGAAGGAAGTACCATTTTCATTCATCCAAATGGTATGAAAATTTTATGGCACCTTCATATGACGAAATGATCATACTCCACCAATTTTCAGCCCAATCCAAGCATCCATGTGAGTGCTACTTCCTGATCTAGTTTCTGGACCAGTTTTTGCAGTTGTAAAGCAACTATGCTAAATTTTGGTCCAAATATCTTGAAAATCCACAGGATGGTAGTCCTTCCTACCCTAATTCCCTGAGACATCCTGGTTAGCTCTTATCCCCTCTAATTTGATCACTATTTCATGCCTAAGTTTGCAACAGCAAACTTCAGTCGATCATTCCCATCATCTCACAGTCACTTTGGTCGAGCCATCCCATCAGTGGGGCTGTAGGTTGGAGAGACTACATGGTAGAAATCTTTTGGCAGGCCATCGTGCCCTCTCCTCGCCATGCCACGCGGTGACCACACTGGTGGCAAGCGTTGGGCGCGCTCTGCTCGTCGTTTTGCTTCGGGCATTCTTCTCCCAGCCGTTTCTGCGCGTCCTAGCGTGTCCTCGAGCCCTGCAATGGACACGCGCTCGCTCCCCGGCCCTCGCCCCCTCCTCGCGCCATGGCAGCCCCGGCCGTAGCACTGTTCGCCGTCCCCACCACTTGCCCCGGTCAGCCACGCCGTCTGAGCGCCAGAGCATCGTCAGGTCGGCAGCTCCCCAACGCCAGCAAGCCTCCACCGCCCCGAGTCTAGCTCCAGTGCCCTCGCCAGGGGCATCTTCCGCATGCCCGCGATGGCATCCGGCAAGGGCATCTTGCCCCGGCTATAAGTAGCCTCTCCCGATCCCTCTCGTCCACACCACCAGCCTCCTGCACCTCCTAAGACCCCTCCCAGCTACTCCATTGAGCTCGAGGAGCTCCTCTGCTCCTCCCCTAGCCGACATGACCGCCACTGTCTCCGCCTAAATTCACTCCATGCTGAGCCCCTCCCTCCTTCTCTTCCTCACAAGAAGACCACCCGGAGCATGTTGAACCTCCCCACCTCTTCGTCTCGTCCCCGAAGCGACCATGGCCTCGCCCCCATGTCCGGCCGAAGCCCCGCCCACCGCGGCCGTAGCCATGCCCGATTCCGAGCTCCCCAGTGTGTGTGGAGCATGGGGATGGGTGCGGCTCGTCTTCCCGAGCACTCCGGTAGTCCGGGCGCCGCGGATGGTGGCCGGAGTCGCCGCCAATCCTCACCGGACTCCACTCCTCTCTCGGTCGCGCGCACAGACAGGAGGTTGAAGGCGACAACCAGGCCAGGCGGGCCCCACCACCTCTCGGCCCCACAAGTCGGCCTAACAGGCGTTGACCCCAGGCCCGCAAGATTTTAAGTGGAAGCGTACTTCCGAAAAGTACGTCTTCGTTTACTAAAATCGTATTCTGTTAAGTCTTTCTCAAAATACGCTTTCATTACAGCGAAGACGTATTTCTCAAAATGCGCTTTCTCTTTTCAGCTGCCGCTGAAACCCTTATATTGCGGGCGTTCGCCCATTAGCAGCAGAAATGAATATTTTTATTTAAATTTCTGCCTAACGAACGAACGGCCGTATCTCGGCAACCGTAACTCCGATTCAGGTGATTCCAAAGCCCACGATCTCAGTTCGTCGAGCTCGTTCCGATGGTACCATTTTCATGAGGTTGTCACACTGTGAAAATGACCATTTTGCCCTTGCCCTTAAAACAGTTCCGCCAAGAGGGAAACTTTTCCCGCGATTCTTTCCGCGAGTTCATCGCACCTGTCCCCGGTGACTCCTTCATACCCAGGCAAGCCACAACATCCACTTGCATGATGGCATTGCATTAGCCATGGTTTTCACTTGAATATTTAAATAAATGTTTGCTCATTTAATTATTTTGTGAATATTATATGCTTGTGAATCCATGCTCGTTCTTATGCCTTGCTCATTTGCATCTAGTAAGTTAAATGATTATTTGCTAGTATTAGTATTATCATGTTAGTTCTCGGATTTATTTTCTAATGCTAGTGATAATGACATGCTCATTTGAATAGTTAGGGTTTATTATGAAAATACTTGTTATATTCATGATTGTCATTATGCCATGCTCATTTGCATCCCGTAGAATAAATGAGTTATCATTTTTGATGCTATGTTGTTAAATGATTATGTTGCCCATCCATGGTTACACTGGTATCAGGTTCATATGCATTGGCATCTCATCATGTTATTTTGTTATGACTCAGCTCATCACCATTCGAGTTCAATCTGACCTTAATCGAACTTGAACAAATCTGTTGGTTGAGTCATGGTGCCATCGAATCGAGCTAACCAGTGCAGCCACACTTGCCTTATGGGGGGCCCTAATGCGGTCTATTGTCATGCCTCTCGCCGGTGCCTCATAATAGGGAAGGTTATGTGCGCGCGCTACCCTGATCAGGTAGGCGGCCATAAGCCTTGAATACCCGGTTTTGGTATTGAGCTCAGGTCCCCGTTTGGGACAGTTTTTGTTTGGCCACGACGGTGGCGGCCACATAGGTGGCGGATGTCACGAGTTGGCATCGGGGTAACCCAGGACATAGCCCAAAGGGGAGTTTGTCGGAGTGGGGAGAGTGTCATGCAATAGATTGGTTTTGTCGGAATGTCGTTGGTCCACCCGAATGGGAGCACGAGGCCATGAGTTCCGTAGTGTGGTTATAGTGTACTAACCTCTGCAGAGTGTATAATCTATCGATAGACGCGTCCTCGGTCATGGACACAGTTCGTAGTAGGTCACACTATGGGTCAACAGAAATAATAACCCGAATAATAAACAACCCCGGTTCGATGAGGAAAGAAGTTGGTTGATCTTTATGTGGTCACGAGATGATCACTATGGTATCGTGGATACCGATGATGGTTGATTATGAGGTGATCGCGTGGTGGTCACAGTGGTAAGTAAGTTTGATATTTATGGTGGTTACAAGATAACCTCCGAGCAGAGTAAGTTGGTCCATGAGACCCTAAACGTCGACCCCCCCCCCTTGCATGCTAGTATCATCATGTTCATATCATGAATTATATGTACATGCCATGCTCATGTTGTTGCCATGCTCATGTTGTTCTAGTAGTACCGTGTTTATCATTGATGATTAACCTGTAAATGCCATGCTATTGTATGTCTTGATTGCTTTGGTTGCTGTGAGCTTGCGAGTACATTCAAAGTACTCACCTGGCGTGTCATGCCAGATTGCAGGTGATGCCGTGATTGCTTTTTTGTCGAGGATCCCGAGGTTGCGCTCTAGGATACGTCCCAGCCAGAGTCTCTGCGGAGTGGAGTTCATCACCGTCGTTGTTGTTCTGCTGTTAGGATTTATTCCGCTTCGAGATATCTCGCTGCTACCATAGAGCTATCTGAGCAGGCGAAGTGTCGCCGTGCCCCTATAACCTTCATGCCTTCAGAACCTTTGTACCCCGTTTATTTGTAATAAAGAGCTGATTTGTTCTATGCCAACCAGTGCCACATTCCAGAAGACATGATCTTTGGGTTGGAATACGGGGTGTTCCGGTCTCTCTGAGCCGGGGTGCCACAGGCCTGCTCCTAGTAACCTTTCAGGACAGACAAACAAGGGATACCACGCATGTACGCACTGTTTAGAAGAGACCGAAAGTATATATTTGGATAAATGTAAGAAGAATGTGTACCTGGTACATCGTTGATTTCTTTCGATCAAGCATCTCTTAAGAAAGAAAGGCAAGCATTTCAAAGGTGAGGCAGATCACCGGAAGAAGCCTGACCACCGTACTGGTGATCATATACTTGATATGGTCAAGGATTTAAAAGTAATCTTTGGAAAGGGTCCTGGCGGACAATCTGTTCCGAATGACGCTGACGGACACGCACCCATGTGGAAGAAGAAATCTATATTTTGGGACCTACCCTATTGGAAAGTCCTAGAGGTCCGCTCTGCAATCGACGTGATGCACGTGATGAAGAATCTTTGCGTGAACCTGCTAGGCTTCTTGGGCGTGTATGGGAAGACAAAAGATACACCGGAGGCATGGGAGGACCAGCAACGTATGCACGAAAAAGACGGCATGCATCTAAAGCAGTAGCAAGGTCCTGCGAACTACGATCTTACCAAAGAAGAGAAGGAAATGTTCTTTGAATGCCTGCTTAGTATGAAGGTCCCGTCTGGCTTCTCGTCGAATATAAAGGGAATAATAAATATGGTAGAGAAAAAATTCCAAAACCTAAAGTCTCATGACTGCCACGTGATTATGACGCAATTACTTTCGGTTGCATTGAGGGGGCTTCTACCGGAAAATTATCGATTAGCCATTCTGAAGCTATGTGCATTCCTCAATGCAATTTCCCAAAAGGTAATCGATCCAGAAATCCTACCAAGGTTACAGAATGATTTGGTGCATTGTCTTGTCAGTTTCCAGTTGGTGTTCCCACCATCCTTCTTCAATATCATGACGCACGTCCTAGTTCACCTAGTCGAAGAGATTGCCATTCTGGGTCCTGTATTTCTACACAATATGTTCCCCTTTGAGAGGTTCATGGGAGTCTTAAAGAAATATGTTCATAACCGTGCTAGGCCAGAAGGAAGCATCTCCAAGGGCCATGAAACAGAGGAGGTTATCAAGTTTTGTGTTGACTTTATTCCTGACCTTAAGCCGATTGGTGTTCCTGAATCGCGGCATGAGGGGAGACTAAGTGGAAAAGGCACGCTAGGAAAGGATTCAGTAATATGTAGGGACGGACATTCTTGGGCCCAAGCACACTACACAGTTCTACAAAATTCCACCTTGGTGGCTCCGTATATCGAGGAACACATGGATATTGTACGCTCCAAGAACCCGGAGCAGTCTGACCCCTGGATTAAACGTACACACATGGCAACTTTCGGCGGTTGGTTGCAAACACATCTCATGAATGACGACAGTGTTGGAGATGAGCTGTACTTGTTGGCCAAGTCACCATCTTCGACTATATTGACTTTCAAAGGGTACGAGATTAATGAGAATACATTTTACACGATCGCCCAAGATAAAAAGAGCACCAACCAAAACAGTGGTGTCCGCTTTGATGCAACAAACACCAATAGGGAAAAGGACACATATTATGGTTACATAGAGGAGATATGGGAACTTGACTATGGACGTGAGATTAAGGTCCCTTTGTTTCGGTGCAAATGGGTCAATCTGACAGGAGGCGGGGTAAAAATAGACCCGCAGTACGGAATGACAACAGTGGATCTCAACAATCTTGGGTACACAGATGAACCATTCGTCCTAGCCAATCATGTGGCGTAGGTTTTCTATGTGAAGGACATGTCTAACAAACCGAGAAAAAGGAAAGATAAGGAAGCGAATACATCATACGGTGAGCCAAAGCGCCACATAGTTCTTTAAGGGAAAAGAAACATCGTGGGAGTGGAGGACAAGACAGACATGTCAGAAGATTATGAAAAGTTTCATGAAATTCCTCCCTTCACAGTGAAGACTGACCCAAGCATCTTGTTAAATGATGAAGATTGTCCATGGTTACGGCGCAAAGGGACACACGCGAAGAAAAAGTTTTATACCTTAAGATCCCACTCTGGGATGTGATCGGCTTCACCGTCATCACTTTCTTCTCTAGTGAGTAGCCGAGATAGGCCAGTTTGTACACGAAGTGCATCCAGTTTTTGCCGTAACCCTCTCAACTTTGTAGCACATGCTATGTGGGAGAAATGATGATACCATGCCAAGTTTCAACCTTTTCAGAGTTCATTTGTAGTGCTTTTCAATTTCAGGGTCATTTAGCTCAAAAAAATCATTAAATGCATGAAAAATAGCAAATGAAGTTAGAAAGGGTTGAAATTTGAGGATGTGGCTTTGAATGGTGCATATTGAATGCACAAAAAGTCTGGAGTTGAAATAATTTAAAAAAAATGAAATGCCTTTGTAACAGATGAGTTTTCGTCCGAAACCTTGATACTTTGAAGGAGATGGTCCAGTTTGTACACGAATTGCATCCAGTTTTTGCCGTAACCCTCTCAACTCTGTAGCACATGCTATGTGGGTGAAATTATGATACCATGCCAAGTTTCAACCTTTTCAGAGTTCATTTGTAGTGCTTTTCAATTTCAGGGTCATTTAGCCCAAAAAATCATTAAATGCATGAAAAATAGCAACTGAAGTTAGAAAGGGTTGAAATTTGAGGATGTGGCTTTGAATGGTGCATATTGAATGCACAAAAAGTGTGGAGTTGAAATAAGTTTAAAAAAATGAAATGCATTTGTAACTGATGAGTTTTCGTCCGAAACCTTGATACTTCGAAGGAGATGGTCCAGTTTGTACACGAAGTGCATCCAGTTTTTGCCGTGAACCTCTCAACTTTTTAGCACATGCTATGTGGGTGAAATTATGATACCATGCCAAGTTTCAACCTTTTCAGAGTTCATTTGTAGTGCTTTTCAATTTCAGGGTCATTTAGCTCAAAAAATCATTAAATGCATGAAAAATAGCAACTGAAGTTAGAAAGGGTTGAAATTTGAGGATGTGGCTTTGAATGGTGCATATTGAATGCACAAAAAGTGTGGAGTTGAAATAAGTTTAAAAAAATGAAATGCCTTTGTAACAGATGAGTTTTCGTCCGAAACCTTGATACTTCGAAGGAGATGGTCCAGTTTGTACACGAAGTGCATCCAGTTTATGCCGTAACCCTCTCAACTTTTTAGCACATGCTATGTGGGTGAAATGATGATACCATGCCAAGTTTCAACCTTTTCAGAGTTCATTTGTAGTGCTTTTTAATTTCAGGGTCATTTAGCTCAAAAAATTCATTAAATGCATGAAAAATAGCAAATGGAGTTAGAAAGGGTTGAAATTTGAGGATGTGGCTTTGAATTGTGCATATTGAATGACTAGTAGAAAACAGGGCTTTGGTCCAGGCCGGGCCAGCCCATTAGTCCCGGTTCAGTCACGAACCGGGACCAATGGGGGCAACGGTCCCGGTTCGTGAGGCCAGGGGGCCGGCCAAGCCTCGTGGGGCATTGGTCCCGGTTTGTCTGGACCCTTTAGTCCCGGTTCCAGACACGAACCGGGACCAATGTGCCTCGCTCCTGGCCCACAACCATTGGTCCCGGTTCGTGGCTGGAACCGGGACCAAAGGGGGTCCTTTAGTCCCGGTTCCAGCCACGAACCGGGACCAATGAGATGCCTATATATACCCCCCTCGCCAGCGAGCATAGCACTCCACACTGCTCTGTTTTTCTGGCCGGCGAGGGGAGAGCTTTGTGGTGCTCTAGCTCACCTCCTATGCACATGAGGTGTTCGATGAAATGCTCGAGCCATACTTAAGCTTTCTCCTCTGGAAGCTCCTTGTCCAAGCTCCATTTTCCTCAAGATTTGTCTAGGTTGGCGGTCCGTCCTGTCCTGTCCCCGTCCTCACCGCCGTCGATCGCCCGCGCTTATCTCGGCGCCGGCACCACCATGGTTAGCCTCTTCTTCTTATCTTCTTTCTAAAAGAAAAAAGTTCTTACTTGTATGATTTAGATAGATACTTGTGTAACTTTCTTACTTTTATTATTGTTTGTTATTATATAGTGCGATGGTTTTGGTTATATGTTGTTCTAGATAGTTATTACTTGTATGATTTAATTAGATGCTCTAGAGAGTTATATGTTGTTCAATAATGAGAACTATATAACGCACGCAGATGAACCGGCACTGGATGTACGGTGACCGACGCACCTCTGAGTATATTAAGGGCCTGCATAATTTTCTCGAAGCGGCTGAGGCAAACAAGCAGAATGGTTTTATGCATTGTCCATGTACTGTCTGTGAGAATACGAAGGCTTTCTCCAACTCTAAAACCCTTCACTTCCACCTGCTTGAGAAGGTTTTTATGCCACGCTATAATGTTTGGACCAAGCACGGAGAAAGAGGGGTTATGATGGAAGACAACGAAGAAGAAGAGGATGATGACAACTACCCGCCCCCTGAATACGGTGATGCTGCAATGGGGGAAGCTGAAGATCAAGAGGAACCAGACGATGTGCCCGATGATGATCTTCGCCGGGTCATTGTTGATGCACAGAGAGAATGCGAAAGTGAAAGGGGGAAGTTGAAGTTCGATCGCATGTTAGAGGATCACAAAAAAGGGTTGTACCCAAATTGCGAAGATGACAACAGAAAGCTCGGTACCCCACTGGAATTGCTGCAATGGAAGGCAGACAATGATGTATCTGACAAGGGATTTAGTTCGCTACTTAAAATAATGAAGAAGAAGCTTCCAAAGGATAACGAATTGCCCGGCAGTACGTACGAAGCAAAGAAGGTTCTATGCCCTCTAGGATTGGAGGTGCAGAAGATACATGCATGTCCTAATGACTGCATCCTCTACCGCGGTGCGTACGAGGATTTGAACGCATGCCCGGTATGCGGTGCATTGCGGTATAAGATTAGAAGAGATGACCCTGGTGATGTTGAGGGCCAGAGCACCGGGAAGAGGGTTCCTGCCAAGGTGATGTGGTATGCTCCTATAATACCACGGTTGAAACGTCTGTTCAGAAACAAAAAGCATGCCGAGTTGATGCAATGGCACAAAAAAGACCGTAAGAAAGACGGGAAGTTGAGAGCACCCGCTGACGGGTCGCAGTGGAGAAAGATCGAGAGAAAGTGGAGCAACTTTACAGATGACCCAAGGAACGTATGGTTTGGTTTAAGTGCAGATGGCGTTAATCCTTTTGGGGATCAGAGCAGCAAGCATAGCACATGGCCTGTGACTCTATGTATGTATAACCTTCCTCCTTGGTTGTGCATGAAGCGGAAGTTCATTATGATGCCAGTGCTCATCCAAGGCCCTAAGCAACCCGGCAATGACATTGATGTGTACCTAAGGCCATTAGTTGATGAACTTTTACAGCTATGGAATGGAAGAGGTGTACGTGTGTGGGATGAGAACGAACAGGAGGAATTTGACCTACATGCGTTGCTGTTTGTAACCATCAACGATTGGCCTGCTCTCAGTAACCTTTCAGGACAGACAAACAAGGGATACCATGCATGCACACAGTGTTTAGATGACACCGACAGTATATATTTGGACAAATGCAGGAAGAATGTGTACCTGGGGCATCGTCGATTTCTTCCGACCAACCATCAATGTCGAAAGAAAGGAAAGCATTTCAAAGGTGAGGCAGATCACCGGAAGAAGCATGCCCTCCGTACTGGTGATCACATACTTGATATGGTCAATGATTTACAAGTAATCTTTGTAAAGGGTCCTGGCGGACTATCTGTTTCGACTGACGATGCGGGACGCGCACCCATGTGGAAGAAGAAATCTATATTTTGGGACCTACCCTATTGGAAAGACCTAGAGGTCCGCTCTGCAATCGACGTGATGCACGTGACGAAGAATCTTTGCGTGAACCTGCTAGGCTTCTTGGGAGTGTATGGGAAGACAAAAGATACACTGGAGGCACGGGAGGAACAGCAACGTGTGCATGAAAAAGACGGCATGCATCCAAAGCAGTATGAAGGTCCTGCCAGCTACGCTCTTACCAAAGAAGAGAAGGAAATCTTCTTTGAATGCCTGCTCAGTATGAAGGTCCCTTCTGGCTTCTCGTCGACTATAAAGGGAATAATAAATATGGCAGAGAAAAAGTTCCAGAACCTAAAGTCTCATGACTGCCACGTGATTATGACGCAACTGCTTCCGGTTGCATTGAGGGGGCTTCTACCGGAAAACGTTCGATTAGCCATTGTGAAGCTATGTGCATTCCTCAATGCAATCTCTCAGAAGGTGATCGATCCAGGAATCCTGCTAAGGTTAAGGAGTGATTTGGTGCAATGTCTTGTTAGTTTCGAGCTGGTGTTCCCACCGTCCTTCTTCAATATCATGACGCACGTCCTAGTTCATCTAGTCGACGAGATTGTCGTTCTGGGCCCTGTATTTCTACACAATATGTTCCCCTTTGAGAGGTTCATGGGAGTCTTAAAGAGATATGTTCGTAACCGTGCTACGCCAGAAGGAAGCATCTCCATGGGCCATCAAACAGAGGATGTCATTGGGTTTTGTGTTGACTTCATTCCTGACCTTAAGAAGATTGGTCTCCCTCAATCATGGTATGAGGGGAGACTGACTGGAAAAGGCACGCTAGGAGCGGACTCAATAATATGTAGGGACGGGCATTCTTGGTCTCAAGCACACTACACAGTTCTACAGAATTCTACCTTGGTGACCCCGTATGTCGATGAACACAAGAATATTCTGCGCTCCAAACACCCGGAGTAGTGTGACGACTGGATTACATATGAACACATCAGGACTTTCGGCAGTTGGTTGCAAACACGTCTCATGGGTGACAACACTATTTCTGATGAGTTGTACTCGTTGGCCAGGGGACCATCTTCGACTGTATTGACTTACAAAGGGTACGAGATAAATGGGAATACATTTTACACGATCGCCCAAGATCAAAAGAGCACCAACCAAAACAGCGGTGTTCTCTTTGATGCAGCAACCAATAGGGGAAAGGACACATATTATGGTTACATAGTGGACATATGGGAACTTGACTATGGACATGATTTCAAGGTCCCTTTGTTTCAGTGCAAATGGGTCAATCTGTCAGGAGGCGGGGTACAGGAAGACCCATAGTACGGAATGACAACAGTGGATCTGAGCAATCTTGGGTACACAGACGAACCATTCTTCCTAGCCAATGATGTGGCGCAAGTTTTCTATGTGAAGGACATGTCTACCAAACCAAGAAAAAGAAAAGATAAGGAAGCGAATACATCATACGATGAGCCAAAGCGCCACATAGTTCTTTCAGGAAAAAGAGACATCGTGGGATTGGAGGGCAAGACAGACATGTCCGAAGATTATGAAAAGTTTCATGAAATTCCTCCCTTCAAACTCAAGGCTGACCCAAGCACCCTGTTAAACGATGAAGATTATCCATGGTTACGGCGCAAAAAGCAAAGGACACAAGCGAAGAAAAAGTGAAGACTTTCTCTCCACAACTATATCATTGCAGTTACATGTGAAGAAATGAAATTCCTTTTGTAACAGATGAGTTCATTTGTAGTGCTTTTCAATTTCAGGGTCATTTAGCTCAAAAAATCAGTAAATGCATGCAAAATACCAAATGAAGTCAGAAAGGGTTGAAAATTGATGATGTGGCTTTGAATGGTGCATTTTGAACACACAAAAAGTCTGGATTTCAAATAAGTTCAAAAAACTGAAATCCTTTTGTAACACATGAGTTTTCGTCCGAAACCATCATACTTCGAAAGAGATTGTCCGTTTTGTACACGAAGTGCATCCAGTTTCTGCCGTAACCCTCTCAACTTTTTAGCACATGCGATGTGGGTGAAATGATGATACCATGCCAACTTTCAACCTTTTCATAGTTCATTTGAAGAGCTTTTCAATTTCAGGGTTATTTAGCTCAAAAAAATCAGTAAGTGCATGAAAAATACCAAATGAAGTCAGAAAGGGTTGAAAATTGATGATGTGGCTTTGAATGGTGCATTTTGAACACACAAAAAGTCTGGAGTTCAAATAAGTTCAAAAAAAAGAAATCCTTTTGTAACACATGAGTTTTTGTCTGAAACCCTCATACTTCGAAAGAGATTGTCCGTTTTGTACACGTAGTGCATCCAGTTTTTGCCGTAACCCTCTCAACTTTTTACCACATGCTATGTGGGTGAAATGATGATACCATGCCAACTTTCAACCTTTTCAGAGTTCATTTGAAGTGCTTTTCAATTTCAGGGTTATTTAGCTCAAAAAATCAGTAAGTGCATGAAAAATACCAAATGAAGTCAGAAAGGGTTGAAAATTGATGATGTGGCTTTGAATGGTGCATTTTGAACACACAAAAAGTATGGAGTTCAAATAAGTTCAAAAAAAGACACTACAAGGAGACCCCCTATAAAGCAACATAAATTCTACAACATTTTGATTATATGTTGCAAATTTTACAATAGATACGCATATTAGGGTTGTAGCGTATGCGTTGCAGATTTATAGCTCGTAACCCTATCGTGCTGCATATTATATATGGAAAAAATAAACAGATGAAAAGGAGAGACAAACAGAGCCTCCGATTCTTCCCTCATCTCTCCCAAATCGCAACCGCCCACCGCCTCGTCTTCTCTTCCTCCAACCCACCACGCCGCCGGCACTCCCCTCCTCCCACCTTGCAGCTCCGGAGGCTGCCGGATCCGCCGCATCCCCCACCAATCATCCCTCTCCCATCCCATTTCTCTCTTCACAAGGCTCCTCTCGCCGCGCCACCTGCGATAGCTGGTTCAGGCGATGTCCGGCGTATCCCGCCACCGCGAAGCATAGCCTGAGCTCCCCTCACACTGCGGCGCCCTCCCATCCGGCTTGATCCGGCGCTCGCGGCCGCCAAAGCCAACCCGTGACTCTCCCATGGCTAGGGTTTCGAGCATCTGCTCCGGTGCCGGTGACCATGTCGTCATCCTCTCGTCCGGTGAGTGCATCCCCTCCCTTGTCTTCGTCCTTTCTCTCTACCCATTTCTCTAACCTCTGCCCATCTCTTCTCCTGTAGACCTGCAGGGAGGAACGGCCAGTGGACAACATTGCTGCTGCTCGGGACGAAATAGCCATGGTGCTTCCTGGCTTCAGGTGAAAGAGGACACTGGAGCTCCTGTGGCGGTCGCCATGGACATCATTGTTTGACCCAGGTGCACCGCTTGGAGGTTGGAGCGCCTGTGACATGATGCTCGGCAATATTTTCAGGTTGATGGATTGTTGTTTATTGTTGCAGCTCAAGTAGGCAAACACTGATTCTTTGGCATCTAAAGTGTCGTTCGGTACAATTATTTAGCAGAAGTTCATTGTTTATACAGATATAAAGTCCACTATTAGATAATTAGTGAGCATCAAAATATAATACTTTGTGTGCCAAATTTGTTGATTTAACTCCCGACTTTGTACTATTATGATAAAATGTATTGTTATTTCTATGAATATATTTTTCCTGACGTTTTCCCTAGATAATAGAACATTCTGGTTTTTCATGTATAGTCAATGTTCTGGAATCAACAAAGTTGCATACCATTCAGATGCGGTTTCTATTCCATTTGATGTGAATGCCTGAATTCCAATGGAATTCATCATGTTAAATGTGTGAGGTTGCCCTCAACAAAGAGGATATGTTTCATTTATGGTGGATTATCAATCATTATTTTTGACAGAAAATTTACTTCTTGACTCTTTGTTATTTGTGACATTTATACATGGAAACTCATTCATAGCATGGACAAGCTTTCTTAATATCCAACGACAAACCATGCTGCTCTTATATTGTAGTTAGCAGATGGCATACTGGGCGATTGCCAATGATGTGGGTGAACACTACTTATTCTTCATTTAGACAAAGCACTAAAGCACGGTTGCTTTTAACCTGTCCACATACTATTTCTAGGTATCTAAATATTGTGGGTCCTCGGAGATTTCTAATTTATCTATATTCATGTGTATTCTTAGAAAACAGAGAAAACATTTTTTGTTTGTATTGCAGTTATATCATGAGTGAGATTTCTAACATATTTTTCTGCAGTTATACTATTCTTTCTTCAAAAACCATGCAGGAGTTCTTTTCTGCCAATCCTGCAATACACCCCAAAGGAAATATGATGCTGCAATTTTGCTTTCTTTTAGATACCTCCTTCGTCCTTTTTTTAGTATGATTAACTTATATGATTGGTTTGGATCCGTCTTGATGTATTATCATGGCTTGAAATTTGTCCTTCTATCTATTTTTCATCCCATAACGTACTAATCATTAAACAACAATTCCATGAGTGCCATCGTAAGAGTATGCTACTAAAATAATTCATAATTATATATATTTAAAAGAATTGCAAACACATTCAAGAATATAAATGATGAAAGTTGCATGCATCGTACAACAATGTCTATATCAAAATAAGATGTCATTGTGAACTTCAAAAGTAAGAACTAGCCTGTGCAGGCGCACGGGTTGCGGACTAGTTACTATAATCTCATTAGTAATTAGGTGGGGACACATATCTTCTGTTATTTGCTGTTTAAGGGAGCAGAACCTTTTGATTTGGCCTTCCATAAGGACAGAATTAACAACAATAGCAAGGAATAAAAAGGAGTTAATCCACTGCTACAAATAATTCATTACTGTCATAGTTGGTATAATCAGATTTTATAGTAGAAATATTTAAAATAGATGTCAAAATGGGGACAGATTTGTCAGGTCCACATGTATTTGCATGAGTACTACTTTTTCTATGTCTGAAGTCTGAACTAATTAAGTAATGGCTGATGACAAAAGAAATATATTAATCCAAGTGGACATTGTTTTCCTCCAGAAACGAGCTAGATCCATCTGGGATGTGACAACGGAGTACTGAGCAAAGAAGTGGCTTGGTGGGGATGGCATGCTTGATTTGCTCTACTCTAAATTATCATGCGCCTTCTCTCCTTTTACTTATTCGTTCTCTATCTGAAGGTAGAAAGACAACATGACATGCAAATTTGATCCTGTGAACCTCAGAAATTATCTTTTCTTTCTAAATGTCCCAGCAGACGATAAGATGGCTTCACTGATGTAAATAATTCATAAGAGGTTTGCATCCTTCCTTATTACTTATGGACGTTATGAATAATGGTGCTACCTATGCACATAATCAGATTGCAGCCATAATATTCATCGTAAGCAGAAGTTTTTTTAAGAGTTATCTTTCGAGAACATGTTCAGGTTTATTTCATATATAAGGATAAAACTGATCGTTACTACTTGATATGTCTTCTCTAAAAAAGTTCAAGTATTTGATACTCTTAACTTATATGTTAACATTTAACAAGCATGGGAGAATCTGAATGTCACATTTCTAGAGCCTCACTTTTTAGCTTAAGATCAAGATTCCACAAGGCTAATTGATCTGTTAAATTGTATATTCAGTTTTGGTGTGGAAACTCATTGACAAAAATGTGTATTTTAGACTTTTAGTTCCAAGTGTCAATACTAGAAAGAGAACGCTGATCTTGATCTTCAATCAAAATGAGTAAGTAGAGCATCAGGCTCTTTAAACTGAAACTACATTAAGGTAAGCATATATGTTGTACTGCATCATTTGTTTAGATGTCATACTCTAAGCTAACAACCCCTATTTTTCGTGCTACACCCAGATATAAGTCCTTGCCATATGATTTCATAAACTTCTGTTCCGCAAATAATGAAGCTCATATTTTCAATAAGTTGTAGGTTTGTTCCAAAGCGTGCTGAGCAGAGCACCTATAGGTTTGTATGTTTCCTGTTGGATTACTGAAACCAACTAGAGCTGGATGTTTTGGTTCAGTTTCAGATGACTAAAACCGTTTTGGTTCAGTTTGCTAACTAACTGGAGAACAGAAGAAAGTGATATTGTCACTCACATTGTCCCTGAATGCACAACAGCACTTAGGGCACTGTTCACATAATTTTACTGAGCCATGTTCTTCTGCAGGTTGTGTCGTATATTGTGGCGTCTGGATTAGTCATCAATTACATCTAACACTCATGCTAGTATCTTTTCATAATCACATACACTTAGGCTACTGTTCATTACTTCATTTGTTTCTTACTTCTTATTAGTTATCACTTATCAGACTTATTAGTTCTTATTTTATCCAAAATTTAAAATTGATGGTGCTAAAGTAACAAATGAATTCTGGTCAATGCATGTCGATATGGCACTTGTGAAAACTGAAGATTTGGTATGGAGTCGCAAAAACTGCATTAGTCTCGGCAAGGCAGAAAAAGCAAAGATTGCAACCTTTGTACGTGTGTAATATCCTGCCTCCATCTCTACTTGCATTATGTCAATGCATTTGCGTGTTAACCATTCATTTTTTTTCATTTTCTTTGTAGATTGAAAAGATATATATGGATGATTATATGGATGCGTGGCAAGTATACGGCAATGATGATGATGATGATGGATGCTTTCAGTTTTAGTTAAGTTGCAGGGATGTTGTTGCTGTTGGATGATGTTCCTCGGCTAAGTTTTAGTTAAGTTGTAGGGATGTTGATGGATGCTTTTAGCTTAATCTTTGCTAAAAACAAAATATTTAGATCATGCATCACATTTGGATGATGTTCCTCCTGTAATATCAACTATTGTATCCAACAGTTTTATTCAATATATGGGTTCTTCCTCTCATGAGTATATTCTTTTTTTTCACTCACTTGATATATATAATTATCACCGTTATGTGAAGCATTAATTTAATTGTTGGCACATGAAGCGTTGCAAATACTCGGTTGCTAGTAATGAAATTTGGATTCCTGTACATTAAGCACCAACGTATGTAAGTGTTGTAAACGTCGGTTTTATTTGTTGTACTATTGCAACGGTGCCTTTTACCAACGACAGCATAAGTGTTGCATTATACACTAGCAACACTGGATAAGGCTACGCATGTCAAACCGTTGGTAAAGACACTAACAACGCATATATGGACATTTAGATACGGAAAAGAGCGTTGCTATAGGCAGGGTCTTGTCGTAGTGAGAAATCCTTTTGTAACACATGAGTTTTCGTCCGAAACCCTCATACTTCGAAAGAGATTGTCCGTTTTGTACACGTAGTGCATCCAGTTTTTGCCGTAACCCTCTCAACTTTTTAGCACATGCTATGTGGATGAAATGATGATACCATGCCAACTTGCAACCTTTTCAGAGATCATTTGTAGTGCTTTTTAATTTCAGGGTCATTTAGCTCAAAACAAATCATTAAATGCATGAAAAATAGCAAATGAAGTCAGAAAAGGGTTAAAAATTGATGATGTGCCTTTGAATGGTGCATATTGAACACACAAAAAGTCTGGAGTTAAAATAAGTTATTACAAATGAAATCCCTTTGTAATAGATGAGTTTTCGGCCGAAACCCTGATACTTCGAAAGAGATTGTTCAGTTTGTACACGAAGTGCATCCAGTTTTTGTCGTAACCCTCTCAAATTTTTAGCGCTTGCTATGTGGGTGAAATTATGATACCATGCCAAGTTTCAACCTTTTCAGACTTCATTTGTAGTGCTTTTCAATTTCAGGGTCATTTAGCTCAAAACAAATCATTAAATGCATGAAAAATAGCAAATGAAGGTAGAAAAGGGTTGAACATTGATGATGTGCCTTTGAATGGTGCATAATGAACACACAAAATGTCCGGAGTTAAAATAAGTTATTAAAAATGAAGGAGAGGCGCAATGCTCACCTGCACGTTGCTTAGCTTCAGGCCTTGAGAAACTGCAGATAGCTCCGTGCAGTCTACACCATTTCCTCAAGGCCTGAAGCTAAGCAACGTGCAGGTGAGCATTGCGCCTCTCCTTCATCGTTCTTCGTCTCTGCACTCAGGGCTTATAAACCGCTGCGAGTCCCTCTCGCTTGGCGAGGTGGGACTAAATTTTAGCCACTCCCAGGACAAGGCCTTTAGTCCCGGTTGGTGGCAAAAAGAATCAACTAAAAAGCTTTTATAAACTTAAAATTATATAAAATTTATGTAACAAAAATATATATAAAACACCCATTTAAAATAACCTAAAAATAACCAAATTGAATATAATGATAAAACACAGTAATATTAAATAGCAGGAAAAAGTATCACTCAAAAATCTATTATAAACCTCTAGTAACATCGTGGGAGTGGAGTTAAAAAAAGAATCAACTAAAAAGCTTTTATAAAAGAATATAATGATAAAACACACTGGAAATAAATAAAGCAAAAAGTAAAACAAAAATAAATAAAGCGAAAAACAAAACAAAATAATGGAAATTATGCAACTAAAATTATCAAAGTATTTATTTGTTAAAAAGAATGAACTAAAATAACAGAAGAAAAATACTGGAAAAAAATTAAAAAAATAAATAAAGCAAAAAACAAAACAAAAATACTAGAAAAAAATAAAAAAAATGCCGCCTAATGGGCCACCACGGCCTGAATACCACTAGAAACCCAACCAGCCAATTGGGCTAGGATTCAGGCCCGCAGAAGGCCCACTAGGCTGACAGGCAGATACAAAGTGGTTAGGCCCGTAAGCCTGCTTTAGAGAGGAGCTCGAAGGCTCAGGCGCACCGCACCTTATAAACAGGTGCGGCACACTCTCCACTAGAGAGGTGGGACTAAACTCCCACCACGCCGCTGTGCAAGGCCATTGGTCCCGGTTGGTGGAACCAACCGGGACCAATACCCACCTTTAGTCCCGGTTGGTGGCACCAACCGGGACCAATGCCCACCTTTAGTCCTGGTTGGTGCCACCAACCGGGACCAGAGGTCTCTGCTTCCCGCCCTTCGGGCTGCCGAAAAGAGACCTTTGGTCCCGGTTGGTGGCACCAACGGGGACTAAAGGTGGGCATTTGTCCCGGTTGGTGCCACCAACCGGGACCAATGCTGTGTGTATATAAGCAGCACTTGTGAAAATTTTCATTTTCATCTCCCAGTTCCCCCCGACGACGCTGACCTCCTTGACGCCGCCAGGCTGCCCCGACGCCGTCGCCGGCCCCGTCGCCTCCCCGAGCCGCCGTCCTCGTCCCCGTCGCCGCCGTCCTCGTCCCCGTCGCCTCCCGTCGCCGCCGTCCTCGTCCCCGTCGCTGCCGTCCTCGTCCCCGTCGCCGCCGTCCTCGTCCCCGTCCCCGTCGCCTCCCCGAGCCACCGTCCTCGTCCCCGTCGCCGCCGTCCTCGTCCCCTTCGCCTCCCTGAGCCGCCGTCCTCGTCCCCGTCGCCTCCCCGAGCCGCCGTCCTCGTCCCCGTCACCGCCGTCCTCGTCCCCGTCGCCGGCCTCCAGCCATCGCCCCCCCCCCCCCCTAGTGAGCCCCCCCTTTCATGTATATGTATATATGTTCATGTATATGTATATGTGTATATGTTCATGTATATGTTTTTTTTTCATGTATATGTATATATGTTCATGTATATGTGTGTATATGTTCATGTAAAAAGTCTTCGTTGTTTTTCATATGTACGAAAATGTAGAGTGAAAACGAAAACAAACATATAAGAAAAAACAAAGGAAAAAATGAAGAAGGAAAAGAAAACCGCCCGGCCCGGCCACCACCGCATTTTCATAAAGTTTTTCCACCGAGTCCACGTCGCACCGAGCACCCGCGGCGAAGCAAGTCTTTTTTGAAGGTAGTTTTTTTTTTAAATGAAAATGTTGGCATCGGCTCTATCATCACGTTGGCATCGGCTCTATCTATCAACAAGGCCACGGGAGCACCCCGGCCCCCTATCATCACGTTGGCATCGGCTCCCCGAGAGCTTTCCAACGGATCCGGAATGTATGTCGTTGTTGATATACCCCCTCCCCGATAACTTCGACATGAGGGGGGGGTCGATATACCCCCTCCCCGATAACATTTTTTTTCTAAGTTACTAAGGTAAAATGTTCACCCCCCTCTCGATATACCGGGCGACCAACTCTCGAGGCCACCCAAACCCTAGAAAAAAAGCGT
Source organism: Elymus sibiricus (assembly GCA_039707655.1). NCBI lineage: Eukaryota > Viridiplantae > Streptophyta > Magnoliopsida > Poales > Poaceae > Elymus > Elymus sibiricus. The sequence continues at coordinate 65,530,573 of CM077676.1, forward strand.
TGTCGACATACCCCCTCCCCGATAACATTTTTTTTCTAAGTTACTAAGGTAAAATGTTCACCCCCCTCTCGATATACCGGGCGACCAACTCTCGAGGCCACACAAACGCTAAAAAAAAAGCGTTGTCGACATACCCCCTCCCCAATAACATTTTTTTCTAAGTTACTAATGTAAAATGTTCACCCCCCTCTCGATATACCGGGCGGCCAACTCTCGAGGCCACACAAACCCTAGAAAAAAAGCGTTGTCGATATACCCCCTCCCCGATAACATTTTTTTTCTAAGTTACTAAGGTAAAATGTTCACCCCCCTCTCGATATACCGGGCGACCAACTCTCGAGGCCACCCAAACCCTAGAAAAAAAGCGTTGTCGATATACCCCCTCCCCGATAACATTTTTTTTCTAAGTTACTAAGGTAAAATGTTCACCCCCCTCTCGATATACCGGGCGACCAACTCTCGAGGCCACCCAAACCCTAGAAAAAAAGCGTTGTCGATATACCCCCTCCCCGATAACATTTTTTTTCTAAGTTACTAAGGTAAAATGTTCACCCCCTCTCGATATACCGGACAACCAACTCTCGAGGCCACCCAAAACCTAGAAAAAAAGCGTTGTCGATCTCCTACCCCCTCCCGCCCCTACCCGACAATCTCTCGAGGCCACCCAAACCACTAGAAGAAAACTCCGGTAACTTCGACATGAGGGGGGACGTCGATCAACCCCCTCTCGCCCGAACAAGTCTATGTATCATTTGTTAATTAAATCCCTTAAAGGTTAAGAGAATCCCTTGTTTGACATTCATGAGAGAGGCGGTCCGGACGTCGGACATTCATGAGAGAGGCGGTCCGGACGTCGGACACTCATGTTTGTATATTAATTGCCATGTTGTAATATTTGCAGAAACTATGGCTCAAAGAGAATTGGAACAAGAACAGTTGTTGGGGGAGATAATCCTCGGCGGACGTGATGTCTTGTCGTTTCTCAACGACACCGATGGTCTGGAAGGAGAGGATGACGGCTCCGGTGATCGAACAATGGAGGAGGAAGGACATGATCATGATGGCTCCGGTGACCGAATGCCGGAGGAAGAAGGAGACCATGATGACGGCTCCGGTGACCGAACGGAGGAGGGAGCTGTTGCAAAGTCCGGCGAGGTATATATATTAATTAAGCCTGTGCTGACTAGCT